>OX387423.1:2337105-3643734 GCA_947563755.1 Lochmaea crataegi | reverse complement strand
ACTTGATTAGACAAATGAAGAACAGAATAACCAAAATTTCAGATCCCAATTTTCATGAAAAGAACCTAAAAATTCTTCATAAATTATTTTTAGAAAATGGATACCCTAATAATTTAATCAAAAACATATTGTATAATTATTTTCCAACTGTAGACATTGCAGACAATAATAATACATCCCATAATACAGTACATATAAATAAATATATATCTTTTCCATATATTAAAGAAATAACACCAAAGTTGAGTAGGATTTTCAAACCAATAAATAACATTAAAATTGCCAATAAAACATGTTTTACGATAAAATCTATTTTTACAAAATTGAAAGACAAAACTCCGATTCTCAATCTATCAAATGTAATATATTGTATACCATGTAAAAACTGTAATAATAAATACATTGGCCACACTAGTCAAAAATTAAAAAGTCGTTTAAGTTTACATAAAAGTGATTGTAGATTACATCCTGACAGATGTGCATTAGCAGAACATGTAATTGATAAAGACCACGTTATGGATTTTGAATCTGTTAATATTTTAGACATACAAACAAATACTAAAAAAATACTTTTCTTAGAAATGGCTCACACATCACAAGAACCTTGTACTATTAACAAGAAGAGTGACCATAAGAATCTCAGTGATATTTATCACTACTTACTATCAATGGATCACAATAATAAGATTTCAAATTTCAATTCTTAATCAAAAATTAATTTTTTTTAAAAAAACTTTTATAATAATTTGACATTATCATAACCTACACTCTCCATTTTTTGACATAATTTTTATAACTTATTAGAAGGAAAAAAATGAAATTGTTTATCTGTCATAATGACAATATTTCAATATTTTTTAAAAAATTCAAATACCAATTTTAACATTTAATATATATTTACCATTTTATATCAATCCTCAATTTACTGTAACTTGATAATGGAAATAAAAGTTTCCGAAAGCTTGTTAAATTAGTAAGAAGAGTTCTCTTTTATAAACTTGCCGTTTCCCCAATATTTCTGGTTTTATATATATATATATATATATATATATATATATATATATATATATATATATATATATATATATATATATATATATATATATATATATATATATATATCCTTCTATCGTTAAAGCGTCCATACATTCTGAAATCGCATTCAATAGAGCGTCCAAGTGCATACAGCGTCCGTATACGGACGCTCTATGCACACCCCTTGTAATAATTTGTCCAGGGACTTGAAATTACGTCACGAACCTACCAACAAAATTTTTGGGGGACGCTTTTTTGATCATGAAATGAACGAAAATATACGGTTCTCGAATATATTTAGTTCGCGCAACTCTCCGGCAGAGTCGCTAGGAGTATTAAGTTGTATACAGAGTATACATTTTATCTTGATAGTCATTCGCGCTTAGAGCGTCCCAAGATTTGACAACACTGCAGTTTCAGTAGAACGTTAAATTGCTTATATTGTTGAATGCAACAGTTAGAAAAATACATTTCTGGTACATTACTCAACTCTGAGTATTCTCTCAAATACACGCTCTCGCCTTTAGAGCGTCACGTCAACCACTCTCCTCTAATAACGCCGAATTAAGAGAGTCCGATACATTAACGTAAGTAAAGGTTTAGATATGAGGTAGGAAGGTCAGTGAGATGGCGCATTTCTTTATTAATAGTATTCTACAGTGAACGGCTAAATTATGGAATATTATTATTATTTCGAGAACCGTCGAGTTTTAAGGAAAATCCCGAAACAGGTCGATTTTTGTTGTAAAATACCCATGTTATAACGTACATGGAGTAGGGATGACGTCACCGGTGTAGGTGTAGTGACGTAATCGTTAATTTTTTTAAATAGAAATCGGTATAATGTGACACCTCATTTGAACGAGAATTTAATTCCTTATTCAACGACATTACATTTTCAACTAAAATATCTTTTTAAGAGTACGAAAACAATTTTTTTAATTTAAATTCAACCAAATTTCAACTAATGATTTAATTAATAATGTACTTTAAAGTAACCAAATTATGCATAACAATTATTTTAAATTAAATGTTCGAAATGCCATCCATCGGTTTTTTGACAATATGCGAATCTACGGACACATTCATCAAGTACATTGCGGATGACTTCTGGAGTAATTAGACTCTTTTCATGCCTTATTCTATCTTTCAAGTCCTGTAAGTTTTGGGGTCTATTGACATAAACTTTTGATTTTATGTAACCCCACCGGAAAAAATCTAGAGGTGTTAGATCTGGCGACCTTGCTGGCCACTCTATAAAACCTCGTCTTCCGATCCACCTCCCGGGAAAGTAATTATTTAAAAATTGACGTACTTCACGTGCGTAATGCGGAGGGGATCCATCTTGTTGAAACCAGATATTTTCTCTAGGTAAATTTGAATTATTGGCATTTGGATACATGTTAGCAAGGACAGGTATAAGTTGATTTCTTAAAAAAGTTAAATAACGTCTTCCTGTTAGATTTTCTTCAAAGAAAAAAGGGCCAATGATTCTGTCATTGATGATCCCTGCCCATACATTCACTTTCTGAGGATATTGCGTGTGTGCCTCAGTCATCCAATACGGGTTTTCTTGACTCCAATATCTGCAATTTTGACGATTCACGGTACCATGTATAAAAAATGTTGCTTCATCGGAAAAAAGGATTTGATTGATGAAAAGTGGATTGGGGATACATAAATCCTGCATAATTTCAGAAAATTGAAGCCGGCGATCGGGATCGTCGTCGTTTAACTCCTGATGTAGTTGAATTTTGTAGGGATGGTATTTTTCTTTTTTTTAAATATGTAATACCGATCTTTGGGAAACTCCAGCATATTCACACATTTGTGTTGAACTACTGTGAGGATTGTCATGTACATTTAATAAAATATCAAGTTTCACATTGTCTTCAATTTTAGGACGCCCAGCGTTTGGAATATGTTTAACGTGCCCAGTTTCTCCAAATTTTCGGACTATTTTACTTACTGTTGATTGGCTGATGGGTCTGACGGGATATGTTGCGTTGAATAAATTGCATACCTCGTTCTGTGATCTTTTTTTATCTCCGCATCCGCTAAGGATTAATATTTCTGTGTTGTGATTCATTTAGGTGAGCCATAATTTACTATTCAAAAGTAAAAATTACAATTGACAACTGATAACAATTCACAAAATCAAAACATTTACGACAATAAATATTACAGTAACTATGCCACTAACACTTGCTTGAATTAACATATGACAAAAAGTTTCAGTGTTTATGAGAGAACTTTTTGTGTCCAATATTATTTTCACTTATTTTTGCTTTTTTAAGTATTTCAGAATGTCATGGATTCAAGCATTAATTGTAATTTGATTGAATTTAAATTAAAAAAAATTGTTTTCGTACCCTCAAAAAATATTTTAGTTAAAAATGTAATGTCGTTAAATAGATAATTAAATTCTCGTTCAAATGAGGTGTCACATTATACCGATTTCTATTAAAAAAAATTAACGATTACGTCATTACACCCACACCGGTTACATCATCCCTACTCCATGTACGTTATAACATGGGCATTTTACAACAAAAATCGACCTGTTTCGGGATTTCCCTTAAAACTCGACGGTTCTCGGAATAATGATAATATTCCATAATTTAGCCGTTCACTGTATAATTAATTATTGAGAAGGACATTATATACAAACTATTCTCGGTCATCTAAAAGACAAGTATAATGTCAATATTATATTATGTTGACTACCCCTAAATTTATTTGGAAGCTAAAACATGTTAAAGAAAACCACTTTAATTAGGTTATAAATCTAGATTTTATTGTTTTAATACCTAGTAAGTAGTAATTATAGAACAATGTCGAATATGGGACAAATAAAAAGTAAATTTCTACACAAAACAAAAAATAGTTTTCTACTATAAAAAATCTACATATACACAGAGAAATTTAAAAGTCTTACAATAGGTACTACAAAGTTATTCAGATTGAAAAAAAATCCTGCAGGGATACAAAAATCAAAATCATTCGAATTTAATGAACTACAGCCTTCATCTCTTACTTCTTTGTGTGTTTCCATTGCATGTACTTGTACGTATTCTTCGATCATAAAAATATTTAGTTTTCTTAAAAAAAAGAGTTAGCACGTTGTATGCTCATGGTCAGTGGACGCCGTAAACGCGAAACAATATACGCAAATTATACATGAAACAATATGAATGAATCCCCAGTTCTTAATTTCTTAGATACGTTCCTGTATATAGGGTGCGCCCAAGTAACGCATAAATTTATTATAAGCTAAATAAAAAGTACTATTAAAAATTCCCCAAAGAGGTCAATTTTCGATTTTAAACTACCAAAATAAACAAAAGAAAATTTACAATAAATGTTCAACTTGGACGTCAAAAAATAATAGTTCAATACTATTAAACGCTTTACAAAATTAGAAAAATTAATTTCCAAAGAGCAGACCGTCCACTAAGAAGCAACAACTACTTCTCGGGCTATATGCCCCGACAGACATTGAATTACACTTCTAAAGTAAACGGGGTTGGTATATCCGTTAAGATAGAACCAACCATTCTGGTTTGCGATTAGAAGGAATAACATCACTTGTGGACCGGTTTCGGCGTTTTTGCGCCTCATCAGCACAAGGTAGATGCTATTCGTCCAGAAGCTCTGAGAGCATAATCCTGGACTAGAGACTACGTTGATACCACACCAATACATTAGCCTTAGTGAAGGAAATGTTAAGAGTGCGATATCGGCGACATCTCTACATCTAATCACAAACCATAATTCTATATCGACAAAAAACCATCTCGGTTTTGTAGGTATTTACTTAATTACAGTTACCTGTAAATAATTGTCATATAAGTAAAGCGTGATCTATAGACGTCAAAAAATAATAGTTCAATACTATTAAACGCTTTACAAAATTAGAAAAATTAATTCTCAAAGAGCAGACCGTCCTCTAAGAAGCAACAACTACTTCTCGGGCTATATGCCCCGACAGACATTGAATTACATATAGCCCGAGAAGTAGTTGTTGCTTCTTAGTGGACGGTCTGCTCTTTGGAAATTAATTTTTCTAATTTTGTAAAGCGTTTAATAGTATTGAACTATTATTTTTTGACGTCTATAGATCACGCTTTACTTATATGACAATTATTTACAGGTAACTGTAATTAAGTTAATGTTCAACTTGTTCATTGACCACTAGACATGACTTAACCGGGCATTAAGGTCTACTGTAACACTTTATAGCATAGAGTGTGTTATGTTCCGTATTTATTGCCTGCCTTGGTCTTATAGCTCTCCAATAGTTGAATGAAATTAAAAAAAATTGCAAAATATACTTTTAAACAATAAAAATATATATACAGGGTGGTCCGTAAGTAATGGTCCAAAGTGAAATGGAAGATTCTTGGCCTGAAAATATTACAATCTGACGCAACTTGCTTCAATAAAATATTGATAATAAAAAAGATACAGGGTGGCAAAGTTGAAATGTCAAAAATGTTTTTTTTCGGTAAATTGAACGATTTTGGATATACAAACGTAAAAATTTGAAGATAGGGGTTATAGTTCCTGAGAAATCATAATATCATATCCGTTTTGATGTATTTTTTAGAGGGCGCCACATGAGCTACGTTGTTGGTGTAACTGTGCACTTGACTTTTTTATCATGCCATTTCTCATGCCTTAAAACCCCCATCTCTTAATTTTTACTTTTGTATATCCAAAATCTTTCAATTTACTGAGAAAAAACATCTTTTACAGTCAAACTTTGCCACCCTGTATCTTTTCCATTATCAATATTTGATTTAAGCAAGTTGCAAGAGATTGTAATATTTTCAGGCCAAAAATCTCCCATTTCACTTTGGACCATTACTTACGGACCACCCTGTATATAATACTTCATTTGTAATGGCAAATCAGCAAGAACCAACTGAAGGACTTATTGGAAAACCAACAACAGGTTGATATGACATAATTTCATTAGATTAATAACAAAAAATTCAATTTTTTTTAACAACAGAAATATTAGTACAAGGGCCAAAAGTTATTCCTTTTCCTATACACAATATTGATGTATGAAGCATAAAAGTAGCCGATATCGCCAAGAGGCAGATTTTATAAGTAATCATGAATATATAGGATGTTCCAAAATTGATTGAAGAACCCAACTAAACCCAAGTAAATATAGGGACATCCATTCTTTTTTAAATAATCAATTGTTTTAGCTGAAAAATCTTTGAAGCTAAAAAAGTGATTTTCAACACCCTGGAATTTAGAAACTATAAACATTTGACCCCAAGTGCTATAGTTTTTCGAAATCAGCTCTTCGAAGAGAATCGAAAGATATTAAGAAATACAGGGTGTTACATAAAAAATATGTGTTTGTTTCGTCACTGAATTTTGGAGCAGACTGTATGTATGAATATCTTTAAAATCTGGTCCTTGACGATATCTACTTACTTCTTTTGTTAATGTTGTTGTTTCGTGGCACTAAGGATAAACGAGATATCTAGCTCCGACTGATGGATTCGAATATTATTTGAACCAGTTGATGTACCCAGATGACTTCACCTTATGCACGAGGCTATTAGTTTTCACCCAAAATTTGTTTTCTAATACTTTACTTGAAAAAAAACTAAGAAAACATTTTTTTAATAACAAAAATTTCATAACACTACATCAAAAAATGGATTCCGCGTATTAAAATACATGATACTGCGTAATTTTTTCCATACATTCAATATAAACCAAAATTTACAATTTTTGGGCCAGGACTGCAAAATGTTTAACATGCATCTCAATTACTTACTACATTTGAATTCTTCCATTTTATATTGTAGATAATATACAGGATTAAAGCTGAAGGAAATTCCCAAAAAAATTTTGATCCCGATTTCGGAGAAATTTTGTATAGGAGGTTTTTTGATACGAAGATTTCAACAAATTTGTCAATTATTCGTCAAAAAAATTATTTCGAGTGGAAAATTGAGAAAACTGCATGAAAATGGAATTTTCCGAAAAACTGTAAATCAGATTTTAATCATTTACGAACTTAGCCTCAGTTTTTATGTTCTGAACCTACTCATAAAATTTCATTGAAAAATTCGGTAGTGTTTTTGAGTTATCGTGTTGACAACTGACCGACCGACATTTTTTTAAAATGGGTTTTTTGGACTAATATGAAACGTGTAAATCCATCCGAATCTCGAAACGACAAAATCACTCCATCACATCACTTCACTTATAGTATTTTCCCGTAACCTACAATTTTAAGGAAATAAATTATTTATCTTCGCAGGAAAAATATTAGTTCACAACTAGGGTTAAAACTTTTCACCGACAATACTCGTGTCCTGAATGATCACAAATGTCACAAAAAATCATATTTTTTGTAACTTCCTACATAAATAGCTATTCTTCAACTAGTACCTAACAAACACCATATAAAATAATAACTATCATGTAATTCTGAAATTAATGCAATTTTGTGAAGAAATTGTCCATTTGAAGATTTATTTAAGTTCACTGTCTTCAATATTTTGAGTGTTTGTAACTTGTTAAATGAATACTTCTGAAATTTCATTGCAATAACATAATATGGATCCCTCCTACTTACAATAACCACATTATATCTTATTTGTCCTCCTATTTTCTGTAAATAGCAGATATGTACTTACTGCGGCAACAACGCAATAACAAAATTGACGCCCTAAAGGCTATCATATATACGTAATGCTGAATATAAGAGACGCCCAATTGTCCATCGACTGAAAGGGCGCCATAATGTTTATAAACTATACAGCAATGTTGTGTTTTCCGTGCCAAAGTCCTTTTTTCCATTTATTTTAACCATCCTTTATCTATATCAAAAAGTATTCAGCTCAATTAACACTATATCTGCAGAAAACAACGTCGGACGCCATAAAGCACATTTTTATCTGGACGCTTTAACGATAGAAGGATGTATATATATATATATATATATATATATATATATATATATATATATATATATATATATAAAACCTATTGAATTATCTACCGTCAAGAATTCCCTTTTGTTTATATATATATATATATATATATATGTTATATTCACAAAACTACGTTTGGCTTTTTAAAAAAGGTTTTTATTTTAATTAACTACTTGAGATACAAAAAATGATAGAATATGGAATTTAAGTAATTCAGAATAAAATTGTAACTAACTACATTGCATTAGACCAATTTAATTTATATGATTTTTTATAAAACGTCAGCGTTAATTTTTCATGTAAAATGCAATCTAGCGTCGTTCCCATGAAAATAGAGAAGTTGTTATCATCCTGTAATATGATATCGGTGTAACTCAAACCTAAGTGATTTTTCGTATATAACATATATACAGGGTGTTTTCAAATGACACTTACAACGTTTGCATGTAGATACCTCTCGTAAAATTGGACAAAATGATATAGGGATTGGGGGGTCTAGCCTATTTACTTTTCGAAATACAGGGTGTTAAAGTTATGAAGAATTAAATGTTTCAATTTAATAACTTTGAAATGGATGAATATATTGATTTGACATTTGGCAGGTTGTTTTTAAATGTAAAAGGGAATATTTTGATGGAAAAACATGTTTCAATTCTTGATCCAGTGGTGTACATTTGGAAGAATATGACACCTTTCCCCTCCCATTTTTTACGCCACTGGCATTTGAAGCTATTTTTATTTTATTTTGTATTCCTCAATGGTTTTCACGTGAAAAACGCATAACCTTTACATATCAAAAAATTTGTAGTTTTCAAGATATTTAATGTTTTTATGAAGTCTGCAAGATCACTTTTTAATAATGAAATAAAAAAAATATTTTTCTTGAATTGTTTTTAATAACTACCAAACTACTAATGGTTAGAATATGTAACAGGAACTAATTTCTGAAACAGCAATGCATCTAAAACATTGAGAGAAGATTGTTGAAAATACTCTTCCAAACTTGTGATTTTATTAACAAAATAATTAATAACAATAAAAAATAAGATAATTACAAAGTTAAATAATATCCCATTCAAACATAATTTTTCACCAAGCAGCCAACAAATTACAAGAGATGTTCAAAATTTTGCCCATTCACTTTATTTATACCTACATAATCTGCAACGTTTTCTCATTGAAAATTGCATACCTTGGAAAGACTGGCGATTGCCGGAAATAATTTCTGTAGCTGCATGGATTCTTGCTATCAGTTCCTCCTCCGTTTCTACTATTGTATAGTAGGCTGTCGATGTCAATGATGAAATGGTAAATGACATTTTGTTTAACGTCAAAACCAAAATAAATGATTTGCAATTAAATTTGTTTGTGCAACTTTCATTCACTTTTTGTTATGATGGATTATACTTTTTAAGAAATGGCTGATATGCAGCTAATATACGGGGAAGCCAGAAAGAATGGTAGGCGTTCCGAGCGCTTGTATAGAGAAAGATATCCAAATCGACCTAGATTTCCATGTCACACAACATTTGCTCAAATTGACAGGAGATTACGAGAATTCGGACAATTTAATTCAAAATTACAAGGTAGCGGTAGAAAACGAACTGTAAGAACTGTGCAATTAAAGGAGGCTGTTCTAAACCGTATTGAAAAGAGACCCTATTTAAGCACTCGCATCATTGGCAAATCTTTAAATGTAAGTAACTCAACTGTGTAGAATATTTTAAATGAACAGCAGTTGTATCCTTATAAGTATACCCAAGTTCAGGCCCTGAAACCAACAGCTTGTCCTCAAAGAGTGGAGTTTGCCCATTGGTACACCCAAAAATGTTTAGAAAATAGGAACTTTACCAAATTTGTTCTATTTACTGATGAAGCCAAATTCACACCTGAAGGAATTTTCAATTCAAGGAATAGCCACGTGTGGGATGACGAAAATCCATATGTTATTCTACAACGTGGATTTCAGGAAAAATTCTCGCTTAACGTGTGGGCAGGCATTCTTGGAGATTGCATAGTGGATCCATATTTATTACCTAATAAACTCAATGGTAATATTTATTGTGATTTTTTGAGAGAAACCCTGCCTGATTTATTAAACGACGTTGTACCATTAAATATTAGGGCAAATATGGATAATCTATGGTTTCATCACGATGGATCATCTGTACATCATACTCTAGCGGCCAGACAACGTATAACCCAACAATACGGAAACCACTGGATAGGCCGAGGTGAACCCAATATGTGGCCTGCGAGGTCACCGGATTTGAATCCAATCGATTTCTTTCTGTGGGGTTACATGGAGTCCCCGAGGAAGTCCCTTGTCTACTATACAATAGTAGAAACGGAGGAGGAACTGATAGCAAGAATCCATGCAGCCACAGAAATTATTTCAGGCAATCGCCAGTCTTTCCAAGGTATGCGATTTTCAATGAGAAAACGTTGCAGATTATGTATAAATAATGTGAATGGAAAAATTTTGAACATCTCTTGTAATTTGTTGGCTGCTTAGTGAAAAATTATGTTTGAATGGGATATTATTTAACTTTGTAATTATCTTATTTTTTATTGTTATTCATTATTTTGTTAATAAAATCACAAGTTTGGAAGAGTATATTCAACAATCTTCTCTCAATGTTTTAGATGCATTGCTGTTTCAGAAATTAGTTCCTGTTACATATTCTAACCATTAGTAGTTTGGTAGTTATTAAAAACAATTCAAGAAAAATATTTTTTTTATTTCATTATTAAAAGTGATCTTGCAGACTTCATAAAAACATTAAATATCTTGAAAACTACAAATTTTTTGATATGTAAAGGTTATGCGTTTTTCACGTGAAAACCATTGAGGAATACAAAATAAAATAAAAATAGCTTCAAATGCCAGTGGCGTAAAAAATGGGAGGGGAAAGGTGTCATATTCTTCCAAATGTACACCACTGGATCAAGAATTGAAACATGTTTTTCCATCAAAATATTCCCTTTTACATTTAAAAACAACCTGCCAAATGTCAAATCAATATATTCATCCATTTCAAAGTTATTAAATTGAAACATTTAATTTTTCATAACTTTAACACCCTGTATTTCGAAAAGTAAATAGGCTAGACCCCCCAATCCCTATATCATTTTGTCCAATTTTACGAGAGGTATCTACATGCAAACGTTGTAAGTGTCATTTGAAAACACCCTGTATATATATATATATATATTTCTTTTTTTTTTCATATTTCTTTACTTTTTACTGATTTGCTGTTCAATTTAGTTGCCCTATGGTTACTACTATTTTCTGTTGGTAACCCTTTTTGAAATAATTTTATTGTAAAGTAACGGTCTAGCCCAGGCAGGACCAGACCGCGATCTTTGGGGGCCCTGGGCTAACGATTTCCGCAGCTATCACTGAAGTTAGGAACGGTAGGAGTGTTAGGGAGGTATCCAGAGCTTTCAACGTTCCCAGAAGTACCCTGCAAAAGCGATTGAAACAAAAGAGTGATGCTGGTCCTTCTTTAGGGCGCAAACCGGTATTTTCAGTCGACGAAGAAAATTTTTTAGCACAGCGTGTTATTCATCTTTCAAAACTTTTCTACGGAATTTCCAGGTAAGAAATCAAAAAATGTGCTTATGAATATGCTGTAAAAAATCACCTGCCTTGTCCTTTTAATAAAGATTCAAAAAGTGCCGGTGGTGATTGGCTGAGAGGATTCATGAAAAGAAACCCGTCAATTGCTCTCCGTAAGCCTGAAGCAACATCAATAAATCGAATAACAGCTTTTAATCAGGAAGAAGTCGCCATATTTTTTAATGATCTAGAACAAGTGCAAGCAAAGTATAATTTCAAGGCCCATAGAATATTCAACACTGATGAGACAGGAATTTTTACAGTTCAAACGCCAGGAAAAATTTTAGCCAAGAAGGGGCTAAAACAAGTTGGGTTTGTCACAAGCTGGGAAAGAGGCCAACTTGATCTCACGTTTTACGGCCCGCTAAAGACAGCGTTCGATTCCGAATGCTGTAAGTATGTAAGAAATCACCCGCATGAAAAAATAACCCCTTTTGAAGTTGCAGAGCGTTTCAATAATGCATTTATTAGGGTAGCTACTCCAAAAAGGGTTCCAAGCTACAGGAATATGTCCCTATAATCCAGACGTCTTTACTGAGGAAGACTATGAGCCAGCTGCACTTCAAAGAACCAAAAGCACTGATGGTTGTGATGGTCTTATCAACGACGTTCCTTCCTTCCTTTGGAAGTAGCAGAGCCATCAAACATTGAAAAGTCATTCCACGAAATTTTACCGTTACCGGGTCCATCAAAATCCAAAACTAGTGGGAGTAGTAGGGCGACCGTAAAACAGCATTCCCAAATAATTACGTCCACCCCAAACAAAGACGTTCTCCAAGAAAAGGCGGACAAAAAATTATTAGCACAACAAAAACATGCGAAACCCAGTGCTAAACAGGTCTACAAAAGAAAAGTTACGCTACTGACGACCACAAAAACAACCCTGTCGTTGAGAAGAGAATAAAGTTTCCAAGAGGAAAGAATAAGAAAACTTACAGGGAAAAAATTCAGAAGATGAAGATAATGATGACGAATACAAGGACAAAGATGCGAATGGGACTGACATATATGTTTAATGTGCGAGGAATTCGGTAAAAATGGGGAGGTATGGTTAATGTGTAATTCCTGTGGGAATTGGGCTCATAAGGCATGTACCGATACCGAAAAAAATGTATACATATGCGATTATTGTCCTTAGAAAACTTTTATGTGTTTATTGGGGTAATAGCCATGTAGGGTTTTCCTTTTTTTTACTGTAAAACAAGTTTTATCATTTTTTTTACTTTTGAATGAAAATTTAAGTAAAATATGATCTATTTCAATGATTCCATTGTTTTAAATGTATTTAGAAAAAAATATTAATAAAGAAAATTTTAATAAAGCTTAGGGGGCCACTATTTCCCCGGACTCCCCTACACATATTATCGTGTAACTGTTGATTAATGTTTAATTAATATCAAACATAATATTGACAATTTTAACATGAAACATTTTTCGAACTATCCCAATAATGATAAATGTTTAGATTTATTGAAAATCGTAACAACATTGAATTTTTGTATTTGATGTATCACACTATTGAATGCTGAATTGAACGAAAAATTATAATGTATGCGGATAGCATCCACCTATTTCGAATACCTATTCATTCACTCTGAATACGTATCAGCGTTAGTAATTGCATGCAAACGATTGCAGATTTATTTTTTAACTTTCTATTTTGAGGTTATTCGATAGCAATTTGTTTTCGTTTGTTCAAATCAAAACTCTTTTGATGCGTTGCCTGACAGAGTATTAATTGCTCGTACTTATACCCCATCAGCTAGTATGATGGATTTTTCTAGTTTTTGAAAGAAGCACGACTAGTTAAAATGGGTCAGAAACTTTTGGGTCACCCAGTATTTAGTGGATTTAAAAAATTCACTATACTAAAATTTTGCCTTAGCGTCCTTAGTATAATGTCTTATTACACATTCACATATCCTGTTTTTGTAACCCTTCGAGTGAAGATAAAATAATACATATAATTCCAAATAACCATTTTTATTTTATACCCAAATTTCATAAACCAGACACACAGACAAATATACTTCAACGAGTTGACTGGGTTATTGAATTCACCACAATGTTTTCACGAAACGCACATTTAATTAATATGAATTATACAAAAAATTTAATAATTCAACCAATTTTAAATTGTACAAATGTACAAGGATGGCGAGTATATTTATAATTTATGAATTATAGCACTTTTGAAATAAGCTTGCTTTCAGGAAATCATTCGTAACAGCCTCCAGACTTTAATCAACATCTCTTTTATGGAGTATCAATAGCTCCTTGTTGTCATAGCAGCCACAAAGTCTAGACGTAATCAAACAGTTGAGATAAGCGGCGTCCGATTGAGATTTGTTAAAGGGCTCTAATAATCAGTTTTATTATAAATTATAATAAAACGTGTTAATTTGAAACAGCAGTATATTGGGATGTTTTTGAATGCTTGCTTACTAATAGAACTTAATGAAAGTATTAATTTGATAGTTTGGTAATTACAAGCACGGGATTGGTCAGAAATGTTCTTCTTATACAAACAAAAATTTGGCCTAGAAATTTATGAGTATATTGAAAAGCTTTGTACAAAGCATATTGTAATGGATGTGTCTCCAATGGAAACGTTGGTAGACTAAAGGTGTGGAAAGGCCTCTGAATCGGTGGTGTTGCGGGTCACTTGGAGGATCATCGTAAGGGATTGAAACAACTTCTTCTAGCACTGGGATTTGTTTGATTTATTTACTATAATACATTACACTATTTACTATTGCTAATGATATACATAAGTACCTAGCCGTATAGCATACTTATATTTAATGGTTAAAGATTACTGATCTCTGACCATTCGACTATATAGAATGATCTTCTTGAATTATTCTGAATCGACTTCTCCTTTAGTAAATATTGAATGCATATTTATATAACCAGTCAAGTTCAAATAAAACAAATAAACATATTACTGTTTTGTCTTACTTCACGCTTTGAAATTGACTTTCTATTCAATAACCTTCTTACTCTTTATTTATATAATATTCAAACGTTCGAATGTTTTGTTGAAATAAGATCAAGGGAATTTAATTCTTATTTTAAATATTTATTATTATATTATTATATTGGGCCAAAAGGCATCACAATATGTGCAGATTGAAGAAATTGAAAAAATAGGACTACTGTACGATCTTTATACAAACTTTTGAGCTGAAACCGAAAGGCTGACTGGGTATAAAACCGAAGTCGAATGGCTGCTTTTTCATAGAAATCACACCAGATCCTTTTCTTTTGCAGCAGTATCTACAACCAAGTATTTGTATATAGTTTCCCTACCAAATATTATACATTTAAGGTCTCCTTGTAACGTTTCTATTTGTGCAGGTGTTCCTTTACTGGTGCATGACTGTAATGAAACTTGTTATAATTCTCAGCTGATTCCTGCACAGTGTGAACAGTTCCGCTGTACGTTTCAGGCATGGTTTTCCCATGCATTAGTCTTGGGTTGTTCACCCAGTAATTTTCATGTTCCTCTCTGATCCAGTTCTTTGCAGATCCCCGTACTACACTTTTTTTGTATATCAAGAATCAGTCTTGGTTTAGGCTCTTTATCCTCTGAACCTCTGTTTGCAAGTTCGTCAAACTTTTACCCTGGTGACCAGGTACCCACGGTATTCCGTTCGGCTAACGTCTTTAGTTCTTCGATGCAAACCCATATTAGTCTAGAAGTCCCTGACTCTGATATGGATCTGCTTGTCTGCTTGTCATTGGCTCGTTTGCTAGTAATTTCCCAGTGCGTTGCTGACACCTAGTTTTTTGGAGTATACTCCCATCGCAGTGCCAATTGCAGTTTAAGACCCATCGGTATACCATATCTATCCCTATTCAATGGTACTTAGTTCTTCGTAAGTCCATTCCTTTTTTGTCTGTAATCGACTCGGATGGACTATTAAAGAAATATCGTATGGTTGTGTAGTAATTTTTCATGATTTACCTACTTCTTAAGCTTTTGGAATTTGACAGGTTCATTATTTTTACACACTTTATATAATTTTCTATTATCTTCCTGTAAAATTTCTTACCATTAATTTTGGTTTATTCCTATCAATTGATATATTTTAATTCATATTTCTGGTGAATTTTCGTTATCTTCGGGTTTGTCTATTTTGTGCTGTAGAAATTTTTTTCGATTTCGTCCCTTGATCTCCTGAACGGAGGTTTGGCTCATCCCAAAACATTTTAATGGCTTCGAAGGACCCCAAATTTGGGAGTAAGGAAACCACTACACATGTTCAACAGGAAATGAATTAATGTATGTTGGTATAATCCTATAATAACCCGAGTCTGATATTTAAGAAAACATGATTGTTGTTTACTATACAGTTTTTCTAGCTGACTGGATTTTTCAAACGAAATGCTAAAAAAAAGGTGAGCGGTCGCCGCCAGAAGCTTGCTTCTTATGCACAATAGAATGACCATTTTTCGTGCATTTTTCACCATTTTTCAAAAATTTTAACAAATTTTGACAGTTTTTGACGAATTTTGACAATTATTGACCGTCTTTGACAATTTTTCAAAAATTTTAACATATTTGACAATTATTGACAATTTTTGACGATTTTTTCAAATTTTAATAATTATTGACCATTTTTGACAATTATTGACCAATTTTGACAATTATTGACCATTTTTGATAAATTTTCAAAAATTTTGACCATTTTAGAACATTTTTCCAAATTTTAACAATTATTGACCATTTTTGACAATTTTTGAGCATTTTTAACAGGTTCTGACAATTATTGACCATTTTTGACAATTTTTAATAATTATTGACCATTTTTGACAGTTTTTTATAATTATTGACCATTTTTTCAAAATTTTGACAGTTTTGGACGATTTTTCCAAATTCTAGACAATTTTTGACCATATTTAAAAATGTTTGAGAATTTTTCAAAAATTTCAACAATTATTGACCATTTTTGACAGTTTTTGACGAATTTTGACAATTATTGACCGTCTTTGGAAATTATTGACAATTTTTCAAAAATTTTAACATACTTGGCAATTATTGACCATTTTTTCAAAATTTTGACAATTATTGACCATTTTTCAAAATTTTAACAATTATTGATCCTTTTGGACCATTTTTGACAATTTTTGACGAATTTTGATTTGTTTTGACAATTATTGACCGTCTTTGACAATTATTGAGCATTTTTGACAATTTTTCAAAATTTTTGACAATTATTGACCATTTTTGACAATTTTTGAAAAAATTTGGCAATTATTAACCATTTTTTCAAAATTTTGTAGATTTTTGATCATTTTTCCAAATTTTTGATCATTTTTGACCATTTTAAAAAATTTTGACAATTTTCCAAAAATTTTAACATATTTGGCAATTATTAACCATTTTTTCAAAATTTTGACAATTTTTGACCATTTTTGACAATTTTTCACACCTATAGGTGTGCGAGCTCAGTGCGGCAAGAGAGATTGCGCACAGTCGCTTGAATGAGTTATCGCGTGACGAACGCTTTTTCGTAACATCACACGTTTCACGAGTTCACTAGCCTTCCTAAAAGTCCTATGTCGTGCAATAAGAAGCACTCCAATTTAAATTTCATTGGATTAGTGGATCATTCAGAAATCTGGCAACACTGTTGCGTGACGGACCCTTATTCGCTTTTTCGTAACATTACACGTTTAACGAGTTCACTAGCCTTTTCAGAAATAAGGGCCGTTCAAAACTGATTATGATGCAGCTCTTGACTCTTGGATGATGCAAAACCCTGGCAAAACTGTGTCAATTTATAATAGAGCTTCCTTCGTAAACATAGCTCATCATAAAAGCATGACACCTTCCAACATAATTGCAGGTTTCAAAAAAAGTGGGATACATCCATTTGATCGAGACGAAGCAGACTTCTTATGCAATTATGTGACTGACCTCCGCCTCCTACCGTTGTGGATGATCAACCACCTAAGACTAATAGTTATGCTGTGGCAAGTGATTTGCTCAACGGTTCCCTCCTTTAGGTAGAAGAAGAAGCAGCTTCCCTAGAAGAAGGAGCAGCTTCTCTAGAAGAAGTAGCAGCTTCCCTAGAAGTAGGAGCAGTTTTTTTAGAAGAAGGAGCAGCTGCAAACCATAGTCATCGGTGTCCTCGATCCAGGAGCTGGTCCAAGTCATGCTTTCCTATCTCCTGAAGATTTTCGTGTTTATCCAAAAGCATAAGAACGAAAAACTGATCGAAAGCAGAGGAAAAAAGGGAAAAGTATGATAGCCACGAGTACTCCAGAAGTAAAAGCCATTGCAGAGAAGAAAAAGCCGATTCAAACTTCCAGAATATTGTCAGTCAAAAGGAAGGTGTTCGTAAAGCAACCGAAACCGAAGAAGAAAAATTCTAGTGAACAAGCTCCAATTCATTCGTCATCAGAGGACGACGAAGAAGACGATGGAGACGTTGAATATGCAGACCCGGACGACGACATGGTTATAGCTGAGGAGATTTTTTCTGTTGAGCCCGACCATTTCGCAGAATTGAACCGACTTCCTGTTTTAGGAGACTATGTTTTTATCGAGTTCAAGCTTAGAAGCCAATCCAAATTCTATGTTGGTCAAATCACCAAGATGAAAGACGATGAGGAGGACTATGAGGTTAAATTCCTACGATACCGAAAATGCAACACATTTGTCTGGATGACATAGCCACGGTTGATAACAAAGACATAAAGATGTTACTGGAAAATCCTTCTTTGGTTCAGGGTACTAAAAGACAAAAAGGATTCATCTCATTCAAGGTTGATTTTGACAGTTTGAACATTGGCTAAACATAAAAGGATTTCGTATTTGTAAAGTTTTTTTTGCAAATTTTGGCGTTTTTTCAACTGTTTCAAGGTATCTCTGTCCCGTTATCATTGTACCTCAGGCATGGCGCACAATGACACAAAATTAGTTTTTTGGAAAATGGCCGCTTACGGTTACATATGTTTTATATAATATATTATAATAACGGTCGATGCATTTGTCTCATAGGTTAGATCCTCAGGTCACAGGAAAAAATTAAAATGTAAAAAAAAATTCTGGTGGGGTGCTATGGTCAAAACCAACTTTTGCGTTCCATTGTGCCCTACCCTCCCCTATATGTAATTCAACTTTTATTCATTGATCTATCATATACCATTCGTGTTATGACAATTATTTATTATATTAACTGTACTAGATCTTTGTGATCTAGGAACGACTCTGATTTGAGGAGTATGTAACTCACACATTAACTCCAACTAGAATATGGCTTTATTTGATATCAGTAAAGTTATATCAAGAGGAAACGTTGTTGACAAAATCAAGCCAACTGTAAATTTTATTGCATTAGTAGAATTTCTGAATTAATATGAAAATGAGACATTTTTCAACACATTTGTAAGTGGTAGTTTATGTTTTACAAATGAAACACGACATTTGTTTAAAGATCAGTTGAAAACAACACAACAATAAATCACAGCTGATAGAATGTAAACAGTATTGAATAATAAATATCCCAACTTAGAACCAATTACACAGTCCACAGTAAGCATGGGAAATTATAGATGTTTTGTATGTTTTAGAACCTGTGGAGGTCAGGAACTATTGAGATGCAGAGAAAGAACGACAGCCGTGCTAGCAGCTAAGCTAGCAACAGTCAAACAAAGAGCTGGAAACAAGAATCATCCGACGAAGATAAAAGCGAAAACACATTCGAAAAAGGAATGAAAATAGTGAGAGATGCGAAGGAAACAATCGAGAGGATTAATAAAAAAGAAGAACCAAAAAAAGAACAGGAAAAAGTGAAAAGTCCAAGGGACAGAGACAGGCATGAAGCCGAAGAAGCCACAAAAGAAGCAGAAAAAGCCAAAAAAGGGACAGAAAAATTGAAGAAGGAAAAGCCATTGATAACATGGCAAAGACGATGGAGGCAATGCAGGAAGAAAAAAGGAACCGAAGCCGATCAGAAAGTGACCGTAGAAAGACTCAGAGATCAGAATCTTCCCAAGAAGAAGAAGAAAACGAAGATATGGATACCACGGAAGGAACAGCGAAAAGAAGCCGCGCAAAGAAAAGCTGAAGAAGAAATAATGGACGAAGCCATCAGAGAAAAAAGAAGACGACTACCCATCATTCTACGGAGTACCTACGATTGGGCTCCGTAAGGGAAGACAATTACCTGCTAGGAATAAAAACGAGGTTTATTACCATCCGAGATAGAGTAAAAATCCCCCTGCGAAGGACCCGAAGATTACAGGAACCTAACAAGGAACCTGAACGAAGAGAGATAGGAAGTGAAATGGTACACTACGCGAAGAAAAAAATGATGAATTTTTATCAAAGGACTGACAAACTGCGAAGACGTAGAAGAGCTAAAAGAGGAAATAGAAAAGGAAGGAGTCCGAATCAGGAAAATAAGCCAAATCTGCTCCAGATTCGGTGAAAGAAGACCAATACCCATCTATATGGTGGAATTGGACGCGGAAGAAAAGAATAAGATAAGAAAAATCCCACATATACAACAAGTGAGGATAAGATGGGAAGAACAGAAGAGAGGAAATGGACCGACGCAGTGCTACAACTGCCAAGGATATCATCACAGACAGACGACATGCAGAGTAAACTCCAAGTGTGTCAAGTGCAGAGGGTCACACCGCTCCAACGAGTGCAAAAGATCAAGGGACAAGGCAGCCACCTGCGCAAATTGCCAGGGAGAACACCCAGCAAATTATAAGTGATGCCCACAGGCCCCAAATAACAGGAAGACGAGGAAACCAGCCCCAAAAGGAAGGAAAAGTCAGCTACGCCTAAGCGATATCCAAAAAGACAACGACGACGACCACACCGACAAAACAACAGATTCTCGAACAGGTGACAAGACTGTTAACTCAGCTAATGGCCTAAAGTCACCTATACAGAATCTCAAGAAGACCCACCCAGGAGAAGGCCTGATACATCCATAGAAAGATTAGTCAGGATTTCAACTGGGTACAACTACTGAGTCTCCCAGAAGTTTCTGACCCATTTTAACTGCAAAAATCTCAGAAACGATAGGGAGGTGCGGTTTTCTTTTCATATAAAGTTTTTTCAGTATAAATGTTTAACTAGTGAAATCTTATATAGGGTGTTTTAAAAAAATGGTATTTTTAGATGCAAATATCGTCTATTTTTTTAATGAAGCACCCTTTATATTTTTTAATTCTATCTGGAAGCTGAACTCTTCTCTGTTCCGAAAATGTATAATTTGTTGAAATTTAGATGAAAAATGGAGAATTTTAGAATGTCTAGACTAACTTTTGACCGTATGCTATCGTTAATTAGAGACAAATTGGTTCCTGATAATAACATGGGAAGAAATCCTATTTATGCAAAAAATAAGTTTTGTTTTTCTCTATTCGAAGGTCGAATAATCAACAAATAATAAAAATCATGAACAATGCATGACAGTTGACAGTCGAAACCAGAAGTAACCGGGCTCCTAAGGCTGGTTACTAGTTTGACAGTTCATTAACCATATTTCAGGAAACCGTGTTCCAAGTGTTCCAAAACTAACCAGATTTTTAAAAACCACTATTTTTGAAGCTTGCTTCTTATTGCACGACATAGGACTTTTGAGAAGGCTAGTGAACTCGTGAAACGTGTTCGTCACGTGATAACTCATTCAATCGACTGTGCGCACTGAGCTTGCACACCCATAGGCATTAAAAATTGTCAAAAATGGTCAAAAATTGTCAAAATTTTGAAAAATGGATAATTGCCAAAAATTTGGAAAAATTTGAAAAAATGATCGAAAATTGTCAAAAACTGCAAAAATTTTGAAAAAATGGTTAATAATTGCCAAATATTTTCAAAAATGGTCAAAAATGGTCAATATTTGTCAAATTTTTTGAAAATTGTTTAAAATTTTTGAAAAATTGTCAATAATTGTCAAAGACGGTCAATAATTGTCAAAACCAATGAAAATTCGTCAAAAATTGTCAAAAATGGTCCAAAAGGATCAATAATTGTTAAAATTTTGAAAAATGGTCAATAATTATTAAAAATTGTCAAAAATTTTGAAAAATGGTGAAAATGTTTGAAAAATTGTAAAAAATGGTCAATAATTGTCAGAATCTGTCAAAAATGGTCAATAATTGTTAAAATTTGGAAAAATGGTCAAAATTTTTGAAAAATTGTCAAAATTGATCAATAATTGTCAAAACTGTCAAAATTGGTCAATATCGTCATTTCTCGTCTGGTTACGTCTGGGACGTGTCCAAGCGTTTTTCCCAACTCGCCCTAATTTATTCGTCATCGAATTTATTCCATTTGGCTGTTCCACACTGTATAATATATGACAATTGTATGTAGTGCACGTGGCTCCAGTACGTCTAATGTTCAGTTTGAATCCACCAAGATGTACAACCACGTGCAGCAGTTTTTGATATTCCAAATACTGATTCAGGACCAGTGAATGCCGACGCTAGCTTTGCTAGGGTGTCTGCAGTTACATTGCTGCCCTGGGACCCATTTAAAAGTTACTCTATTATGGTTTGCCAGGATTAAGAGTTTTTGTAGAGAGTCCCAGATCAGTCTAGATCTGATCTGGGGACATGCCTAAGATTTTAGCGTGATAACGTCATCAATAAAATTTGCAAATAATTGAAATTAATGAATTCGTAAGGTTTGATACGTTAAAAATGGTTAAATAAAAATAAATGAATCTGGCATTTGGAAGCAATCCTTACTTTCTGATTTTAAGTGAAAATAAATATTCTTTTCATAATTACCATTTATTTTACCTCCCAGTAATAGTTAATGCTAATTACGGAATTACGGGAAAATTCCCCAAAAGCTTCATTAGCGTCATTACGTAATACAAGTGATTTAGAGCCTCTAGAACAGCAGACCGCAATTAAAAATTGCTTTTAAAACATCTCAAAAGGCCCATTAAAAAGCCCTTAGATGCGCGTTTTGGCTCCTACATTATTGAAGATCATGGCGCTGCCAAAAAGTCTCTAAATGGCGGCCGGTCCAATTAATTATTTAACAAAACAAGGTGTTTTCGTAAAAGTTAAATGCGTTTGAATATTTCATTCGAGAATGGAAGGGCGAAACACCGAGTTTTCCCAATGGAGCAGATTGAAAGTATACATCAGCTTTTACTCTAAGACCAAAAATCAGGGTGGGACTAAACTAATTTGCTATCCTTTTCATATAATTATATAATTTTGGTGGTAAGATTGAGGCAGCAAATTCTATCTAGAGATTATTATTGTAACTAGGGATAGTGATGGATTCATTTTTCCTGAAAAGAGAACTTAATAGAACATAATAAAATACGTTCACAACAAAAAAAGCCCAACTGTTTGGTCGAAGGCGACGTCTTGTGTAGGGCGGGAAAATTTAGTGAAAAGTGAGAATACATCGCCGATATCGGCAATTGAAATTTCTTGTTAAGAGTATTATTTGAGCAGTTAGTAGTCATTTCCTACATAAAAAGGTAGCTGATGTTGAAAAATTAAAAGTGTTGTTATTTGTTTCTGGAATCTACCTTTAATGCTCTATGCATGGAGACTATATTTTTGAAAATCGGTTACAGTCTTTTTTTATGTCAACCAAAAAACAATCCCCCACTACTTCACAATAGGTGATACAGAAAGTGACTTCCACAGAAGTTGTAGAATAAGGACAGTAGTTTTTAAAGTTGATATTTTTCACCAATATTTTCTAAAAAATCCAATTATATTTTGTAAGTGATGGATTGCGCCACCTACCATAAAACTATGGACTAAAAAACATTTTTAATCATCTTTTTAGGGGCGATTTCCTGATAAGATTTTTTTCTCAAATTCTAGAACATACGGTTTCCGAGATACGGCTGGTCACCACAGTAGATGAGCAAAGGGGATTCTGGGCCATCAGGACCGGCACTAGGGGGCTATGGGAAAATAGTGTTGGGTAGTAGAATGTGCTGCGAGAGTATTTTTTGTTGAGTTATTGTTGCGACTGCGTGGCGCCGGTCCTGATTTTTGTTTTATTTAATAAATACTTAATATTCTGAAGTTGTTGTCCAACCATCAAAGATAAAAGGTCTCTTTAAGGATAACGCCGACAAGATTGTAATACCAGCATAGATAATTTTAGAATGCGAGGTCAACTGACCCGTCTCTCTCATTTGTTATTGACTGACAAGCTGTTTACAAATCGTGTGATAACCCTGGTCATTAATGATCTCACCCAAGACGTTCAGGATTCAAATATATAAAAAATAACATTTATCATTATTTATAATAACACGTTCTTGTTGTTGTAACATCATGATTAGAGAGGTCAAAAGATTTCACCCGAGACCTTCAAGAATGTTCTTTGTTGGAAGTGACGCCGTACAAACTTGCTTGATAACCTTGATCATTAATGATCTCACCCGAGACGTTCGAGATTCGTATATACAGAAATAACATTAATAATTTATGCTGACAAGTTGTTGTAACCGCGAGATTACAGAGGCCAAAGATCTCACCCGAGACCTTCAAGAATGTTCTTTGTTGGAAGTGACGCTATACAAACACGTCCTCACCCCACTCACCTACCCACACATTTCTAGTAAGATATAAAAGAAGCAGCAGATCTTCATTCTAAATCAGTACATCGTACAATCAAGTAAAGTGTGTCTAGTTTGAGTTATAATATAAAGAAAATAAAAAGCTTAATAGTAAGTATACTTTAGAATTTAGTAGTTATTTTATTTATTTTTTGATAGTACTTTCTTTGCGTGAAATAGTTTGATTGTGCTAAAATATTTCTATTTCAATCATCCAATTACAAATTGAAAGGAAGATTTTTTGAAATATTCTTTTTATTGTCTTTTATAATTTTTGTAAGTAGTTTCTTTTCGTGAAATAGATTAATTGTGCTAAAACATTTTTATTTTCTGCTACACCGTTTCTTTTTAATCATCCCATTACCAATTTAAAAGAAGATTCCTGGAAATATTCTTTTTTTGCTATTTTTCATTTATTTTCTGATGTGCCGTTTCTTTTTAATCATCCTCCTACCAATTTGGAAGATTTCTCAGAATATTCTCATTTTGTGATAGTTGTTTTGTTTGTAGATGAATCTTTCGAAAATTAACCAAAATTTGGGCGAAGCATCTTGCTGGAACTGGATGAAAAAGTGGTGTTTTTACCTGTAAGAGTTACGGAGATTTTCGCCTCAAATATACATTTATTCCAAACGAATAAATACGCAGTCGTTTTCAAGGGGTTCAAAGAAGTGGGGAAGCCATCACCTGCTGTGCTATTTGAGATTGTAGAAAACTAATTTTTTTTTTGGTGAGTTATATTTTTGCTATATGAAGAGTGATACAATGAATAAGGCACTATTGAATAAAGTAGACGAAACAATCAATCTCCTAAAACATCATTATTCAGAACCATTAGCAAATTTAACAATTAAATTTATCGATGGTCATGTTAGAAAATGTGCTTTAGCGTTAAAGAAAATCAAATTTTCTGTTGGTGAAAAAAGGAAAATTCAAACAAAAATTGGGGAACTTAAGCGGATGCGCTACCAAATTAAATCATTTCAAAAACATGTGGGTTATGGGGTGAAAAGAAGTAGTAGGGTAAAATGGTTAAACATTGGAGCTTATTTTAATAGAAGAATTAGGACGGGACTCATTGTAAATTTAAAACATAAAGAGATTAGTGATTTTTTCAAAGATGCGCTTTATTTATTCAAAGTTAAAATTTCAAAAATATTGAGGCAATTAAGAATGATAAAAGTGAACACTACTCTTATTGGGGATTATGTAAAGCAATCAAATGATTTGGAGGAAGTTGATCAAAAACATTTTAGTACAGCTAATGCAATCATTGACGAAGGAACAGATTTAGAAGAATGGTTTAAAAATAATGTTGTAGATCAAATTTTGAATAAAATGTCCGAGTTTCAAGAGGAAAAAAGTGGGTGGGCCTTAAGCAAAATTATATCTTTAGAGGTAGCTATTAACAAATACGAAATGGGTAATGGCTCATCTTTCATTGAATTGCCTGATCAAATACGTAGAAAAAAAGCTTGCATGAACATCCAGAACGATGACAATGCTTGCTTTTTCTGGAGTGTTACTGCTAGTTTATATCCCAGCAAAGTAAAACATGGGTATCGGACAGCATCATATCCACATTATTCTACTGTATTGAAAACTCGAGGATTTGACATGCCGATGAAATTACCTCAAATTAAAAAATTTGAAAAACTTAATGAAATTTCTGTAAATGTTTACATGTTAGAGTACAATGTAGTGAACGAAAAATCATTTTATACAGTAGTGCCTGCACGATTAACTGAAAAAAAAATGGATCGTCACGTTAACTTATTACTTATTCAAAACCAATATTTTCCAAAATTAGATGATTACAATGCTCCTCCCATCGACGATGAAAATATCGATATTAAATATCATTATTGTTCGATTAATAATTTATGCCGTTTAGTTGGTTCACAGTTAAATAAAAATAAAAATAAAAAGTTTATTTGTGATAGATGCCTCAATTATTTTTCATCAGAAGAAAAGCTCAATAATCACTCTGAACTTTGCGAGAATTTAAATAATGAAAAAATTTCCTTTCCCAAATATGACTTTGTAGAATTTAAAAATTTCACATATAAACAAAAATGTCCATTCATAATTTATGCTGACTTTGAATCTCAATTGGCGAAATGTGACAAAAAAATTTCAGAAACAACACGCAAGTATCAGCATCATAAGGCATACAGTGCAGGCTACTACATGAAATGTTCTTTCGATGACTCTCTATCGTTTTACAAAAGCTACAGAGGTGATGATTGTATGGATTGGTTCGCTAACGAAATGTCCAGTATAGCTAAATTTGTGGAATCGAAAATTAAAAAAATTATACCGATGGTAGAGAATCCGAGTGTTGTTGGTGCAACTGTTTGTCACATTTGTGAAAAACAGTTTAAGGTCAAAGATATAGTTGTACGTGATCATGATCATTTTACCGGGAAGTTTCGAAATTTTGCGCACCAATCATGCAATTTAAACTTTAAAAAACTGTTTGTTGTGCCATTGGCGTTCCACAATCTGTCTGGTTATGATAGCCATCTAATTATTAGAGACATCGCCAAACGTGGGGTAGTTAGTCTTTTGCCTGTCAATAAGGAAAAATACATTTCATTCACGCAACATGACTCAGAAACAGATATAAAATTTAGATTTATTGATTCATTTCGTTTTTTGGGAGCAAGTCTCGATTCTATCGTTAAAACTTTAAACACTGTTGATTTGAAAATTTTAAAAAAAGAAAATAGCAATCTAGTCAGTGATCAATTTACATTATTAACACGCAAAGGTATATTTCCGTATGACTACGTTGATAGCTCTGAGAAGTTAAACGATGATAAATTACCACCCATTGAATGCTTTCACAATAAACTAAACGATTCGAACGTAACTGATGATGACTATGCTCACGCTAGAAACGTTTGGCAATCTTTCAATGTGAAAACACTTGGAGAATATAGTGATATATACATGCGCACCGATATCCTCCTCTTAGCGGATGTTTTCGAAAACTTTAGAGAGACGGCTTTGAAAACTTATGGTCTAGACCCAGCTTGGTACTACACCATGCCTGGGTATACTTGGGATGCAATGCTAAAGTTCACAAAATGTAAACTACAAATTTTAAAAGATGTTGATATGATAATGTTTGTTGAAAATGCTATTAGAGGTGGAATATCACAGTGCTGCAACAGATACAGCGAATCAAACAACAAATATATGTCAGAATATGATGATGAGAAGCCTTCAAAGTACATACTCTATACGGATGTAAACAATTTGTATGGGAAAGCAATGTGCGAGCCTCTGCCCTACGGAGGCTTCGAATGGATCGAAAATAATATTGATAAATTTGATGTTGACTTCATAAAATCCATTGCAGACGATTCTCGCGAAGGTTATATCCTCCAAGTTGATTTGGAATATCCTAACGGTTTGCATGATTTGCATAAAGACTTTCCTTTGTGCCCCGAACACCGCAAGCCACCCGGTTCGAAATTATCAAAGTTAATGACCACCCTACATGATAAAAGTCATTACACTTTACATTATAGAAATTTAAAGCAGGCTTTAGAACATGGTCTAGTATTGAAAAAAGTACACAAAGTTTTGAAATTTAAACAGTCTGTGTGGCTAAAGTCCTACATTGAATTCAACAACCGATTGCGAACTTTAGCTACCAGCGACTTTGAGAAAGATTTGAGGAAACTCATGAATAATGCTGTTTTTGGGAAATGTATGGAATGCAAACGTAAACATAGAATTTGTAAATTGGTGTCTTCATATGAAGGTCGTTATGGAGCCAAAAATCTAATTGCTAGTCCGCGTTATCAAAATAAAACAATTTTCGATGATAATCCACTATCACCTTTAATGGCAATCGAATTGAAAAAATCTGAAATTATTTTTAATAAACCAATGTATGTAGGTATGGCTATTCTCGACATTTCCAAAACCGTTATGTATGACTTTCATTACAATTTCATGCTTCCAGTGATGGGGGTAGACAATTGTAAGCTAATGTACACAGACACCGACAGCTTTATTTACGAACTCACTTGTGACGATTTATACAAACAGCTAATTGATGCAAATATTGATAAATTTGACACATCAGACTACCCCGCTAATAATCCCTACAACATACCGAGAGTTAATAAAAAAGTGTTAGGTTTAATGAAAGATGAGGCTAATGGTCAAATAATTACTCATTACGTTGGCTTGAGATCCAAAATGTATGGCTACAAAGTTCAGGGGGGTAAAGTTATCAAAAAATCAAAGGGTATTAAAAAATGTATTGTAAAAAATAAACTAACTTTTGATGATTATGTGGATTGTTTGAAAAACTGGAAGCAAATGAAAATAACTCAAAATACGATACGTTCGTTCGCCCATGATGTTTATAGCATTGAACAAACCAAAATAGCGTTAAGTCCTCATGATGATAAAAGGAAATTACTTCCAAATTCATTTGATACGCTTCCTTGGGGACATTATAGTGTTTCAGAATAATTTTTTGTTTTAGGAATGGCTACACTAGAAGACATTACAATTAAAAACATTTGTAAAAACATAACTTCAATTCTCGCGTTTATAATGGAAGTTCGTGTACCGCAAACTTTATTATTAAAAATAATTAATAATTATGTTGAAAATAGGTGGAATGCCTTAAATAAAATAGCAACATCAAATAATAAGATTAAATGTTATTGGGTACATGATAGGTCATCACGGTATGTTACCTCAGAGATTAGGGATACTCTGCTAGCACACCCTAGTTCAGAATTGGCCTACAAATTTAGAATGGAGGAAGAAGATACATATTGTGTCTGGTTCCAACAATATTTTATTAAAAACTTGAATATTATTTTATGCCAGCAATGTTATAAGCAGCTGGTTTATATTTTGGAAAGCAAAAAAATTGATATAAAGCTTAATGTTTCACGAGATCATTGGCATGCAGTATATGACTATGATAGTATACCCTTTATTTACAAATCGCGGGATATGTGGTGTCAAAATGAATTCACAAAAGTATTGTTTGAATTGAAAACTAGATCAGAATGTGGTGGAGATCTTCATCCAAAACGATCTCTATCACCTAGCGAGGAATTATATGAACGACGACACCCAAATCGATTTATTTCTGTTCATAGCGAGGAGGATGACAGCGATATTGACTTATAAAAAAAACGTATCACTTTTCATATACTAATAATATAACCCCTAATGTAAAGGTTTTTTAACGATGATGTTAAATGTTTTTTAACGATGATGTTAAATGTTTTTTAACAATGATGTTAAATGTTTTTAATATTGATTGATGTAGCCATGTATGTATATAGGAATTCAAAATAAACAAATAAAAATAAAAAAAAGTTTATTATTCATAAATAGAAAGTACACGTGTAAGAAGTGATTTGAGCTGCTCTTTCAAACTTGTATTAGGACATGGTATGCCGAAGATATTCCAGTCAAATGGTCCAGAAGCTATAACATTTTTTGTATATTCGCTGAATTTGTAGTAGGTATCTTTGGTGAAAAAATATATATAACCATCCGTGTGTCTGAAAGCGGAAGTGATACCAAAAGGGAGCTCAAATTGATCCCTAACATAACCTCTGTTTATGACTTGCTGAAAACCATCGTTAAATTCAGTAAAGCGAGTCAGCTTGTCATAAAACATGTAAATTTGTCCACTATTTGTTTGAAAAATGAAGTCAACTTTGGAATTGATTGGTATTGGTATCTTCCTTGTTTCCAAAATATTTAATTCCGGGAAGGAAACGGTATAGTAGATGTTGGTAGTTATGTTAAATGCAAATAAATTACCTGCAGAGTTCTGAAAAATGTTTGACATTTTATGTGTTCTGAGTTGTTGCGGAAGATAATCATCAACATAACCAATATTCAAAGGTATGTGAATATCCTTTAAATCAAACTTCCATAAGAAGGATTTATATCCGACATATAGTCGAAAATTGGGAAAAGATCTAGCTGTTGCGAGAAACATAAAATCTGGTGATTTAATATCACATATATTATTGGGTGGAGGTGTTGAAGGTGGTGGTGGTAGTGGTGGCGGGGGTGGTGGTGTTAGTGAAGATGTTGGTTGGGATGTTGGTTTGAATGGATTATTTACGTATGTATTGATTGGTCCGTAAAGAGCTTCGAGCGCCATCTTGTCATCTTCATCTAGAGTTGTAATGTTTGTTTGATACCATGGAAACATTACTGCAGACGAAACGGAGCTGTGACCAATTCCCAAAGCATGACCAATTTCATGAGTTAGTACCATGAGGAAGCTAACATCACCATCCGGTATATCCCCATCTATATTAGTATTCCACATCTCATCAGCATCCATATGAATTTCTATACACCCATCTTCTGAGGGAAAATAAGCATGTGCTAATACCTTTCCAGGACCATCAAAATCAAGTCCACAATTATTAGTACCCTGACAGTTGGCTCGAAATTGATGTTTTTTGCGTACAACAGTTATCGAGATATCTGGTGTAGGTGATGGTAATATAACTCGTTTGAATGTAAACTTGGAGTTTTGTTGCCATACATCAAAAGCCTTTGTAGCAGCATCAGCGTATTTTTGTGTTGCCTGAGGAAAATACCAAGTAATGTTAGTTTTAGTCCATTTGGTTCTAACCGTGTAAGAGTGATCGCTATGATCGTTTTCTCCTACGAAACATCGAGGTCGCTGCAATAGGTGAACTGTATCAGAATTAAGGGTCCCATCTACAGGTAAATTGTATTTTTCTTGGAAATTCGTTAAAACTGTTGAAAGATTGGCTATATCATGAGATGAAACATATCCATATCGTTCTAAATATTTTGTTGCATAATCAAGGTTAATTTCATCCAAATATTTTGTTGTATAATTTTGGTTAATTTCCTCAAGTGCAACTAAAGGAAGAATCAACAGCGTCGGTAGCAGCAGCAGCAACTGTGGTAGCATGTCTTCACTCTTCAACATTCACTTTAATAATAACCTTAGGTGCTTGTTTCAGAGATATAAAAATAAAAAATAAAAACTAATTATTTATCAGTTTATTGAAATTCCAAGTCGTTTACAACTTTAAACTTATAGTAATATATGAATTCTCTAAGTGCAATTGACAGTATGCTATTACTACAATCGCAAATAGCATACAATAATTCCAATTTACTAAAATGACCATTATTTTGATTGAAATTCCTAATAGTTTCTATTACATTTTTGTAGTATTCACAAAAACTTAGAGAGTCTAAGTATGCTAGGTGATGTGAAAGGAGGCACTGATCAACTTGAATTATTTGCCGAACATCCTCTTGAGTACACTCGAAAGTAACACCATGCTTGCTGATATCCAAAAATTTTGTGTCATCGTAAATTAATTGTCGAACTTGACAGTAGTCTCCACATTGAATTACTACGGGTTCGTATTCATCAGCCAATTCAGACATTGGATCATTAAAAAACGTATTATTTCCCAATATATCAATTAGCGATGACCATTCAAAGGTGCTGAAGGATATTCTTTCAAATTTATTCCAGGATGACAAAATAACGGCAGAACCAAAGCTTCTTGCTGGACTTATACCACACTGAATTTGAAGTGCGCCTGCAGGCAGTAATGCATTTCCTGCTTGGCAACCATTTCATATTTCTCCAAAATCTGATCTAATTTAGTGCTATAATCCATTGAATCGGATTCACCACTATCTTGAGAATAAGAAGAAAAACTCATGTTGTTAACTCAACAGCGACAACAACAACAATAACTGGTAATGGTCATCGAAGCACTCAATTTATATTCGAACTTTTAAGGTCAACGTCAGCCCCACTGTATTCATACGCGGCGGAGCAAAAAGTAGCGCTACAAAACGTCTACGTTTTCTATCCAACTATTATGTTTTTTGTCTAAGCCGAGCCATTTGACGTACAGTTTTTTACCTTTGCGTCTAAGTATTTTTTCAACCAAGTATATATCAGGATTTGATGTTTTCTGTAATTCTTCTTCGTAAAAGCCTCCACTTATTTGTGTGCCATTCATATCCTCAAGCAAGTACGTTGTGGGATTAGTTATTTTAATTTTAATGACCTTGAAGAGTTCAGTTGTGTAATTTGGAGTGTAACCTTTTTCAAAGACATGCTTCGACTTGCTTATGCGCACTATATCACCAACTTTGAATTTTCTTGGACCAGCTATCTTTATATGATTATAGATTTTATTTAAAATTACTTTTTCGTTGGATTTGTTGATTTGAGAAGGTTTATACTTTGTTTTTGAATGCTTTGTATTGTTATATTCTTGAGTGATTTTCGGTAGGATATCCAACCATTTATAGGTACCATTTAAACTGAAATACTTGTAGAGTTTCGATTTCAACGTTCTTATAACACGTTCAGCCATAGAAGCTTTCATTGTACTGAAAACACTATAATGATTTATATTATGTTTTTTCATTAAATTTTGAAACTTGCTGTTGTAAAATTCCTTTCCTTGATCGGATTGGATGTTTCGAGGAGCTCTACGAGTGTGAGCGAGAATGTCCGAGAATGCTCGAGTAATCTCCTCACCAGTCTTCGTCTTTAGTGGACGCGTCCATAAAAATTTTGAAAAACAATCGATGACAACTAGTATCATTTTATGATTCCTATTTTGATGCGCAAAATTACGCATTTCCGCTAAGTCCATATGCCAAAGGTCATCTAACCCCTTAATAATGGTATGTCTACGTGGGTAATTTTTTCTAATTGGCTTGTGAAGTTCGTTCACCAGTTGAATTTTTTCTTTGGATGACATATTTCAGTTAGTCATTGTATCTAAATAAGTATATTTGTAGTTATTTCAGTAGTGACCAAACTCGTTGAAGCTTTTAAGAAAAATAACCATATGACTTAAATGTATTGTTTTATATTTAATTTCTAGTTAAGCAGTCTATGCAATTTTGGATCAATTGGTGAACGTCTTTTGTTGATTTATCTTCTAGAAGTGTTCTATAAATGATAATTTACCTTCTATAACTGTTAGTCGATCAGTAATTTCATGTATGTTTTTCATTAATGGGTTTAAATCTATTCGAGGGGTGTTTGTATTGATATTATCCACCTCCTCTTTCAAACTATTCATTATTTGTGTAGTTACCTCGGATTTGGCATTCTGAATGTCTTTTCGCAAAAAAGTTTTCACTGTAACAATAGCATCATCAACATATTTTTTAGTCGCTAAATGTTTACTAGCGGTTGGAGGATCCCTTGATATAAATTGTGAAATTTCGTCTACTTGTTTAAGCAAGTTTTTTACATTATCCCCTACTACATTTAGTGGGATTATTGTTGAATCCACATATTTTCTAGTAGCAGCATCATTGTCGTTCGTCGGCTCGCTCACATTACAAATTTTCAAATTGTCAGCATCAATATTGCCGTCAGAGGTATGTGGAAATGTGGGTTTAGGTAGCTGCAACTTTTTTTGAACACCCTGAGAGCGATGACCGAATTTATCAACAGACATCTTATAAATGAATGAGATTCGACTTGTTATTTTATTATATCCGCTTCCTTGAGCTCATTGATAATGGCTACTATTTCATTGTCGTGTGACGTATTGCCTGCCTCTTTTGAAGCAATCAACAACTTTAAACGATCGACTAATTCATTGGGATCATCCCAATAAATATACTCCATAGACCTATCATTGTATGTTAAACGGTTGAGAAGACCTTTTCCTTTTGATGAAGGAATAGATTTTAGTCGAGTTAGCATCTGAGTTGATCTGCTCGTTGAAGGTGTAGAATTTGTTTTAAATAGAGGTTTTATGATGTAGTGATATTTTTCGGTACTTGAGCCTTTAAGACGATCTAGCGTGTCTAAATGAACTCCAGTTTTCATCAAAAGAGCTTTATAGCTTTGCAAATCTTGATCACTGTAATTGGGATTGAGGTAAAATAAAAGCTGATACAAGCCTGGCGTTCCAATTACATACGCTCCCTCGCTGTTTTTTTCTGGTAGTATGTTTATATTACCGTTTTTTCCATCAAACGCAATTCGACGTTTGCCTAGTGACCAACCAATTTCGTCATTGTATATCGGACCATAATTTCTATCAATTTTGGCATCTTTTTGGAAATAATCTTTAATGAACTGTTGACTGATGACAGGATATTGATCCAAATAATCTTCTATCGCCTCCTGGGAAATGTTTGGACGTTCCTCTTCTGGAGATTCAGAACGTGTGATATTTCCAGCTTCATCAGTTTCAGCGACTGTCTGCGTTTTGAGAAAAGGTGTAAACACGTCATCTATCATATCTTCTTCTTCCTCCTCCTTCTTCACTTCCTCTTTTTTAACTGGGTTTGAATTTAAAAATGTTTTTTGCAATGACTTTGATGATTCGGAAAGTTCCTTTAGCGGCTTAGTCACCGGCTTAAATAGTTTATTAAGAGACTCATCTTGTTCTGATTTACCTAACTTTAACGCTAAATATTTCTTGCGAATTGATCTAGCCAATTCTGAGACTTTTTTCTTACGTAAAGCTATAGCAACCTTATCGTCCGACATATTGGTGTTGACTAAAGATATGCGCATAGCATCTTATAATTTTATATATTTATCGAATCCTTTGCGATATCTCCCATTGTTGAGAGGAAAATCCTTTACAATCACTAAAGTACTAAAGCGGTCCCCCTTCCAACATTCAGAGCACATTTTCTTAAATACATCAAAAGTCATGTCTGGAGATACGTGTTCCTCAAATATATGCTTCAAGTTGACCTCATCCTGCTTAAATAGCGCAATCACATTACAATTGTCACGTATAAGCTGTTTCGGTATTTTTGAATATGTTTGACAAATATATGCTGCATCGATATCTTTATGTCTACACATAGAATAATATTCACGAATTTTCTGCTGACCATCACAAGCTACGTCATCGAATAAAAAGATGGAATTTGGTTGAGCCTTATCCGGACTTATTATTTCTTCGTTGTCTTTGAATGGAAAATAGCCAACACCATTGACTTGCGCTATAACTTCTTGCAGTAATTGGTATTTTGGTTGAAATAGCGACTTTGAATAAACGTAAACGTTTTTGAATTTAGCGCCATTTGGATTGAATAGAAGTGACAGCATGACATTCGTTTTTCCACATCCAGAAGGACCACATATAATAGCACGAAAAGAATTTGGTAGTAGCTTACCATGTTTGCCAACCGATGATGTTATTGTAAAATCCAGATTATAAATAGGTAGCGTCTGCTCTTGTTGAATGATCTTCATCTTGTGCAGTTTTCTATCTTAGTGCTATACCATAAATATAAGCGTCACCATATATATACATCAGTTTTAATGTTGGTGTTTAAGGGAGAAGGTCTTGTGAATTCTCTAGTTAATAATCTACCATTTGAGCTTCATCTTCCTGGAGGGTATCAGTACTGTGGTCGTAAGTTTTCAACCTCATTCAATAAATTTTTTCTAAAAAATATATGAGTGTTTGTAGCTGGAACAAAACTTCAAAAACGTCTAGAACGTGGTGATTCTGGCGTTAATCCTCTAGACGCCGCATGCAAACAGCACGACATTGCTTACTGGCAAAATAAGTCACTCGACGAACGACATAAAGCAGACAAGGAGTTGGAAGATAAAGCTTGGTCTCGTGTCAAGTCAAAGGACGCTTCTTTGAGGGAAAAGACTGCCGCATTACTTGTGACGGGTGCAATGAAGGTGAAAAGAAAAATGGGGATGGGGTGCCGTCGTCGTCGTTCTCAGAAACGTCGTTCCTTTCATCGAGATGTAGTGCTGAAGGTGGGAAAAACTATGAAAAACGGATCATCTTTGAAAGACACAGCAGTGTTTGCCTTACGAGCAGCCAAAGCGCTAATTAAACAATTTGGTGGATCAAAGCGAGTTGATGTTCCTCGCGTAATACCAGTTAAATCTGGAGGTTTCCTTCCACTCATACCCTTGTTTGCTGGTCTTTCGGCAATTGGAGCTTTGTCAGGTGGTGCTGCTGGAATTGCAAAGACCGTTATTGATGCCAAGAATGCTCAAAAAAAATTGGAGGAAGATGTACGTCATAATAAGGCCATGGAACGCGTAGGATCCGGAATATACCTGAAAAAGTATCCAAAAGGTGGTTTTGGATTGTATTTACAGAAGCAAAAAAACCAATAAAGCTACCCAATCACGCTCTGTTTGACATTGACATAACACACTACGCGAAATTACTTAAAATACCAAATTTTCGAGGGGTTTTTATGCGAGACACTTTGCCTAAAGATGGTCCTCGAAAACAAGAATGTGCAATAGTTAATTTGGATTCCTCTCAAAATACTGGCAGCCATTGGGTAGCTTACAGAAAGATAAACAACGACGTGGAGTACTTTGATTCATTCGGTAACTTGAAGCCGCCGAAAGAAGTTGTTAAATATCTCGGAAAAAAAGTGCGAATTTTCTACAACAACACTCAATATCAAAACTACAATCAAATAAATTGCGGTCATTTGTGCTTGAAATTTTTACAACAATGACAGACTCACGAAATGTGCAGCTATTATTAGCACATATTCACCACCAAAAATCGTTAAGAAGTTTCACTGCCGAAGAGTTGAAAAATTTTCCCATTGAACATCTAATAAAGTGTGCAAGTCCTTCAGAGTTGTTGGATATATGGCATAAACTTCCTAATGAATATCGAGGAAATTTTGAATTACAAATACGGTTGCCTTGTTTTATTCATTACAACCGACCTGATTGGATAACGCACTGTGATGGTCCTCCGAGTTCTCAAGCTTCCTGTTTTCTTTGTAAACATGCGCTCAAATAAAATCTCAAAAAAAAAAAATCTTGTGTATTATTTAAGTTCCACCATCCCTTGACTTGCTTCAGTCATCATAATGTCGCAGTTGTTGAGAGTTAACAGCGCAACTCACGTATTTACCTTTCATCCACCTACACCCATTGTGCTGAATCCGAACAATGATTATGAATTAGCTCTACGATCTTTCCATTCCTATAACAGCATACCAAACATTGAAAATTGTAAATTTTACTACTACAATGAACAAAACAAGCTGCAAAGTTTCGATTTTCCTACAGGATGCTATGAAATTGCTGACATTGAAGCGTTTATTCAAGATAAGTTAGGTGCGAGTAATTCACTAAGGCCAGAAGGTATATTTTCACTAAAACCCAACCACAATACGTTAAAATGTGAAATCTTTAGTAAATATAGAATTTCATTCAAAATGTCTGATAGTTTGGGTAGAATATTGGGATTTACTCCGAAAATATTTGACGCTCATAAATTGCACTCTTCAGATCTGCCAGTCAAAATTATTAAAGTATCTAGTATACGCTTTGAATGTAACATTGCCACTGGAGCCTTCGATGGAGACAGACCTGCTCATACTATCTACGAATTCGTTATACAGTCAGATCCTGGGTATGCCATTGATGAAACTCCTAATAATTTGCTCTATCTACCTGTTGTACCACAACGTGAAATAACCAACATTACTGTGCTGGCCTTAGACCAAGACGGTCGACCTGTAAACTTTCGTGGAGAACTTAGTACTTTGGTGTTGGAGCTTAGAGCGAGAGGTAGCAGATGGGTCTAATAATTGATCAACTACATAAAAGACAACCTGCAGAGCTTTCAACTTCATTATCTAAGCGATCATCAAAGCTAAAGCAGCTAACGATCGCAAACAAAATTGTTCTGCAATCGCTGGGTTTTAAATTAAAAAGAAAATGACAACCATGTATGGAAAACGTGCTCGTGTAAACGACAACATGCCTCCGATGTTTGATATCTATCGCAAACCAAAATTTGATGAATCCATTCGTAAAGCTGAGTACAGAACATACGCCCCCTTCATCAAGTCATTTAATTGTAGTGACATTGTGGAGTTTAGCATCAACCAGGTTGATTCTTTCTTTGCAATGAGTGAAACTTTGCTATGCATCAAAGGGTCACTCGTAACACAAGGAGATGGTGAAGTAAAACTAGCAAATAATGTAGGTGCTTTTCTTTTCGATTCATGTACCTACAGCGAAAGTGCGAGAGAAATGGAAACAGTTCGTGACCCTGGAATCGTAAGCGCTATACGTGCCATGACTTGTTACAATCAAGAAGACTCCAATCATATGGCTATAGCTGGCTGGAATTATCCCAAAGATCCTATTTTAAATGACACCGACAAGTCATTTAGCCTACAAATTCCACTCAAACATATTTTCAACATTTTTAATGATTATCCGATGATAACATGTGGACGTCAAACAATACGACTGGTACGAGCTCGAAATGACAATGATTGCCTAAATATATTCGAAAAAACTGTTGGCGGCACGTTAACTAATACAACTGCTACGATTACAATTACTAGCGTTGAGCTGAAAATAAAGCATATATATCCTAATGACGACATTAAATTGGAACTTATGAAATCTATTCAAAAAGATCAGCCAATAGTTATCCCATTCAGAAAGTGGGAGCTACATGAATTACCTGCAATCACTACAGGTGCAAGACGAGAGGTTTGGGCTATTAAAACAACAACATCAGTCGAAAGACCTCGTTATGTCATTGTGTTCTTTCAAACTAATAAACGAGACAACAGCAAAACCGATCCTACTTTGTTTGACAATGCTGATGTTCAAAGTATCAGACTATCATTGAATGGTGAGTATTGGCCTAATGAACGAATGCGGTTGGATTTTGGTAAAACCGACTACAATGAAGCATATTTCAACTATACTGAATTTTATCCCAGCTACACTAATTCCACACAAAAGCGTCCCCTGCTGGATTATTCTTCATTTAAAAAACGTGCATTATTTGTAATCGATTGCTCGAAACAAGAAGAAAGTATGAAGGCATCTACAGTCGATGTAAAACTCGACATTGAAGCAAACATCGCATTTCCACAAAATACTAAAGTTTACTGCATAATAATTCATGATTGTGTAATGGAATACTTCCCCCTCACCGAAATTGTTAAAAGTTTGAATTGATCACCAAGCTGAATAATAATTCATGCATGCGTGATGGGATACTCCCCCTTCAGCGCATGTGTTAGCAGTATAAATTAACCACGGTTCTGATCTGAGCTAGTATTCAAGTAGTCATCATGAGAGTAGCACTAGTAGATATCCAGGGATTTGTAATAAATGGGTTGTTTACACCGAAAGAACTTACCATTGAAATTGGTTATAAAAGAAGTCATTACATATTTACGTCTCCACAACCTTTCGATGCATTAAGTAACCAAGATAGAAAGACTTGTGCATATTTGGAAAAGAACGTTCACGGTATCCGATACTCTTCGGGAGATGTCGAATATTCAAAATTGAACGAAATTTTGGAAACAAAGTTGCTGTTTGCTGCAGACTACATTTACGTCAGAGGACAGCAAAAGGAAGAATTTTTACGAGCTAGGTGCCACATTTTTGGAGTGTTTCCCGTCATCACTGACGTCTGTAAATTTGATGGAACCCCTTGTGCAGCCGGCAACTTTGTACACGACCCAAACCCCTGTCACGCTAATGGTGTGTATTCCTGCACAGAAAAAAATGTAGACCATCTCCGACAATGGTTTGTCAATCGAATTTTACCTTTGTAAATTATATAAAATTGAAATAAATGTTTTTGATGGAAAAATGGAATTTTAATAAAACACCCTCCTGTATATTATTCATCTTTTTTATTTTACATGTAAATTTTCAAAATCAATATTACACATGTTATTGTGGTAGAGAGGGTGAAGGTGTTGAAGTGGTAGTCAACGGTTGCCATTTTTCATGCTCTTGTCTGTTTTGTTGAATGGTGGTAGGTTGAATACGTTTACGTTGCTGCTCATAGTCTCTGAAGATGTTATCACAAGCACTTAAAACGCCTTCTTGATGCTTCCGTTTCAACTCTTCAGGTACCCAGTTTATTCGATGTCCACACCATGCTTGTTTAACTTCTTCGTCCTCTCTAAGCTTTTTCTCAAAAATACAAAGGTCTTCTAGCCGTTTCATAACCTCACTTTTGTCTTCATAAAAAGCAATGTCTTTATTTAATATCTGTATTTTTTGAATAAACGCCTCAATTTGATGACTGAACTCTTCGGAAGACATAATGCAACTAATTCCAGAATATTCATTCGAGGAAAGCTTGAAGACGAATACATTTTTTTTAAAGCGTTTTTATTTCATTGCAGTATGTCTAACATTTGCGTTTCACAATTTTATAAAGCCAAATCAACATTAATATTATCATTCCAGAAATAATAATACATAATATTGTAAATGACATATCATATTTAACTTCCTCATTATAAATAATAGTCTTCTGCCAATCTGCTTGATCACTTTCACTATTATCCGGAAATACCAGTTTGATTTTGTAGAATGTTCCTGTTTTAGGTATTGTCTTGAAGAATACTGGCAGCTGTCCATCATTCACTACTTTATGGTCCATCAAAGTCCATTCTGTTCGGTTACACTCAGCTTTCAAATTATTGAAGCATACAGCCATATTTTTTACATTATTGGGATTGTTCACATACAAAATATTGTTTACAATCGCTGTCAAGATAATAAAATTTGACATTAATTGAGTCATTTTGTAGGTGGAATCCGTCGTCGCTTCGATTTAGTTGTTGTTAGCTTCCTAGTGTGAAACACTCAGTTTCATAGACTTAGGTATACTGTTTAAATTTCTTAAAAACTCCAGATTTGTTCTTCTGAAATAAAATGGTTTTCACGTGTAGGAGAGTGGGGTGCGTTTGAACGACGTCACTTCCAACAAAGAACATTCTTGAACGTCTTGGGTGAGATCATTAATGACCAGGGTTATCACACGATTTGTAAACAGCTTGTCAGTCAATAACAAATGAGAGAGACGGGTCAGTTGACCTCGCATTCTAAAATTATCTATGCTGGTATTACAATCTTGTCGGCGTTATCCTTAAAGAGACCTTTTATCTTTGATGGTTGGACAACAACTTCAGAATATTAAGTATTTATTAAATAAAACAAAAATCAGGACCGGCGCCACGCAGTCGCAACAATAACTCAACAAAAAATACTCTCGCAGCACATTCTACTACCCAACACTATTTTCCCATAGCCCCCTAGTGCCGGTCCTGATGGCCCAGAATCCCCTTTGCTCATCTACTCACCACCCTTTATGAATTACCCTGTACAGTAAATGAAGGCCAATTCAACAGTGAGTGCTTGAGAGATCTAGAGATATTGTTTACTCCACGCTCTTGTTATAAATTTAGCAAATAAATTACAGTATCATTTGTTTTAATTGAGTTAATAGAGACCACAATAGACAAATTGTCTGGGTAGAGCAAAAATTTTTTTTTGTAACTCTCGATGACGTTCATTAAATAATCAACAAATATTTCATTCAAATTTGTCACAAAGAGAATCCTTGCAGTAGGCGTTAAAACAACAGCTACTGTTAATTTTATTTCAAATATCATTTTGTCAAGCTCAGCCCAGATCTGTATAAAAACATACGTCAGCTTTTATATTTCACCAAAGAACACTTTTGGGAGACCCATTTTATCGAAACAAATATTCTTTTGAGGGAGCATTGAATGAATACAAGAGTACAAGGGTGGGAAGGCATGAATGGACAGTAAATAATTTCATTTTCAAAATACTTTCGACAGAATTGTGGTTTCTCAATCTTATTATCAATTGTTTCATTTTATTATATTCACTATGCTGGAGATTATGGTATAACATTCTTATACCATAACAATGTCAAGATTTGTTAAAAATAATTTTCTGAAAGTAAATTAGTGAATGTTCGTTTGCAATATGTTTTTTTTATGTTGTTTGTTTTAAGGCACTCATGTCTTTTTGCATATGGTGGGATCTAGAAGCAGAGAAATATTAGAAAAGGTAGCGAAACAAAACCGAAAAATTATAAATAGTGAGACTGATGAAAGGGCTAATACCAGTTTATTAGAAATAGCCCTTGATAATGAATTTATCTACCAAGACGATACAACATTGACCGTGGAAAATGTATCATTACCAAACGACCAAGATCATAATTTGCTGATGATGGAACAAGAAAAATTATGTATTGGTGCCAAATAATCCAGCAAAACAAAATGAGGTGGCAGATGCTGATATTTATGAAAATCCCGATATTGCCGATTAAAACATTGAATCTTCAAAGTCAAAGATACTAACTGAAGGGACTGACGTGGACCAAGTTTTAAAGGAAATGATTCCGAAACAAAAGGTGCGTACATTTATAGTCTATTTCAGAAAGGTATAGAGTAATAAAATGGGGAATTCCGTCCAGTTCGGCTCAATTTCGGTGTCGGCCATAGGCAGGTAATATTAAAATTTCAAGTAATTGCGTAAGAGAATTGGGAAAAGTATGTTTTCTGGCCTGAAGTGTCAATATCGAAATATTGTGTAGGGATTACTTAGGTAGTAGATTATACAGTTACGTTTTGCGTTTAACAGGTACCATTTAACCTTCTATTAGTGATAGATCAGTGATCAGATGACGAAGAATATTATGATTTTTTATAAGTAAATTTCTGTATCATCTATTTTTTGTATTATGTTCAATAAAAAATAAGTGTACCTAATACTATGTACATAATGCCTATTTTTTATTCTGTTAAAATAAAATTCTTTCCTTTTTACGAGTATCCTACCGTCACGCCTTTGGCACACTATTTTTAGTGTTTTAGAATGGATAACAATAGGCTAAACCCATATATTGACCCCAACCCGGGTGGTACTACCTGCACTTGATGAAAAGAAAGAATTTTACAATGAAATCAATGCCAAACTATGAAAGTGGCTTAAATATTCGTTGGGTCACTCTGTGCTCCCTTTGCATACCTAATGAGGTTTTATGACAATATAACGATCCAAAAAATCTTTGTCAGTATTTGGCACTACAACCTAAATATCATTTTGAATATTCAACTTTGTGCACTAATACTACTGTACCTGATGTGCTTCCAGAATCCGATATTGAAGACTTTTGAATAAGTTAGTTCGTAGTTTTTGGCAATGTTTAGTTGTTTTCAAGTTTTCCTAATAATGAAGACTGTTTTTATTTCAAGATTTTTCTTTGAACAGATTTTTCTTTGAACAGATTTTGATAACATTTTTAGAAATCATTTTTATGATTGATCTATGACCTACAGCATAATCACTCGAAGGACCAGTGACGACCAGCGTCACAAATTTACGGAGGGTAGGATAAAGAGTACTTACAATACTTGTAACAACACTAGCACTGTTATACCCATTATTGGGATAAAGAAAAAAGTAAATTTAAATTTCAATTGCGAGATACAATTATTAACATTAGAGAGTTTAAGTGATGTCACGAACGTTAACGTAAAGTTTTTTTTATACACATTAACTAACCTAACTTTTTGTTTTTTGATATTCTACGAAAATTTGCATTTTTATTAATTCTTGTTATTATGTTACAAACATACATAACCTTCATATCACAGAACAAGATCCAAATCATAGATATACTCACTAAATAACAAAATATGGGAATCGGTAATCTCCGTTAGGGCTTCGGACAGCATCGATTAACGCTAGACGTTTACTTGGGAGCACGTAAGTAGACACTTAAGGCAGGACATGCACGTAAACGTATTGACACGACGTATACCCAATACGGTTACGTATTTAATTGCATCTTAAAACGAGTTAAGGCAATTGACGCCGGGTTTGTCGTCTAACCCAACTTTATTGTTATTGTTATTTAAGAAAAATATGTTAGCAATTTTGGATTTTGGAGCGTTAATAGATGAAGAAAATGATGATGATTTTGATGAGGCCTTGGTTTTACATATTCTTCATGACGAGGAGAATTTGGGCAACAGAGGTCTGCTTTATGGCCGTTTTAACTTGGACAACTTATCCAATTTAGAATGCAAAAATCTATTCAGGATTACAAAAAATGATCTGCATACATTATCAAGAGGTTTGGGTATACCAGAAACCATAACCACAGGGGATAGAGTAACCATTCCAGGTAGGTACATTCTTATTTGTATGTAACAAAAAATTGCTATTCTATTAAAATTAATACTTTTGATAGGTGGTACCTCAAATATTTTTAAAATGCAATGAAGGTAATGCTTATATTCTTAACAGAAAAATTCATTTCTGGGCTATATGCTTTATACTTGTTTCTATTCATAGGAGATGCAATTATATAATTATAATTTTTTATTGTGCAGGTGTTCATGCTCTCTGTGTGCTTCTAAGGAGACTGGCATACCCAAATAGACTAGTGGATTTAGAACCAATATTTGGTTTATGCAGTACAATCATTTCTAACATTTTTAAATTGACATCATCAATTATATTTAACAATAAAGGCCATTTGCTGGAAAATTTACAAAATATACAATATCTAAACTTGCAAAAGTTTAATGAATATTCACAGGTAAGAGATTTTTGATAGCTTTTAAATATTGCTATCTTATGTTTTTTTCTTAAATGACATTTTTTGCAATTTTTTATGTAGTTTAATTTAGAGAGTCCCCATTATTTTCAGGCAATTGCTCAGAAGGGTTGCCCTCTACAAAATTGTTGGGGTTTTATTGATGGGACTGCAAGGCCCATTTGTCGACCAACAATCAACCAGGAGATTTATTATTCTGGATATAAGAAGGCCCATTGTGTAAAATATCAGTCTGTTATTTGCCCAGATGGCATTTGTGTCAGCCTTAAGGGAGCTTACGAAGGCCGACGCCATGATGCTGGAATATTTAGAGATTCTCGACTTTATGAGGAGCTTACTGAAAATGCTGTTTTTGGCAACCAACATTTTGTTCTTTATGGAGATCAAGCTTATGGTCTAAGGGAGCTTCTCCTTAGACCATTTACTGCACATGAAATCGCAGGGCACCAAGATAGACAAAACTTCAACAACATTATGGGTGCCTTACGAATATCTGTTGAATGGGGTTTTAATAAGATTATTCAAGAATTTGCATTTCTTGATTATAAAAAAAATCAGAAAATTTTATTACAAGATATTGATGAAATGTATAAGGTGGCAATGATTTTAACCAATTGTCATACTTGTTTATATGGAGGGGAAAAATCTTCTTACTTTCACATAGATCCTCCAGTATTAGAAGATTATTTAGGAAATAATTAATGATTATAGTATTTATCACGAATGAAGTTCAAAAGTTACCAGACAAAATAAAAATAAGTGTCGTTCATTTATTTTTGATTGAAACTACTCCTAAATCACTTATATCATTATTTTTATCTGTATAGAATGTTCTCGATAATAAAGCAACAATCCTAATCAAATCAATAATCATTAAATTGAGTTTTAATAATGAGAAAATTTTTCAAGACCCCAATACAAAGCTGCTCCAAATTCTATAGAAATACTACTTCTACTATGCTCTATTATTAAAATGTAAGACATGCTATCATTGGTTAAGATATATATTTCTAATAAATTTATAAAACAACTTCAATCGTATCATTTATTTCCTGTGTTAAATAGATAATATAGAGTAAGTATTACTTTGGTATTTATCACAACCTAAAAATAATAAATTTTTGATTTTTTAAATAAAAAATGCAGTTAAAGTAACTTGTAGAAAAGATTTATTTTCAGATTATAATAATCTAATATAACAAAAATTAAGAATTTGCACTACATCTAGGAACAAAAATAAAATTGATAACATAAATTAAAAATTTGTACTTGGTCTAGGAACAAAAATAAAATAAAGTAGGAAAACATCAGGATAAAACTGAAAATGAGTGAAATTAATTTTTTTAACTTTTAAATTTGTCACAAATAATCTCCATCAATTTCTGTTGATTTTTAATAATATCTAATTCAGAATTTATTTTTTTTTTCTTCCATCTCTCCTCTTTTTTTCCTCTCCCAACATTCCAGTTCAAATTTTTTTTCATTCAAATGTTGTGCCCTCGCCTGTAAATCTAGTTCTCGACAACGAAGTTCATGTGCCCTCTCGTTTTTTTTTAATAAATAATTGAGAGTTCTCTGTTTTAGACCCCCATTTAACGTCCGCTTTCTTGTTGGAGCTAAATTTAAAATGGCAGTATTAGTTTTGAAAATAAGGTTAATTTTATCAGTCTTACTTAAAAATTTTTTTTGAGATGACTTGACAACTCTATTAGGAGTGTCATTTAATTTTCTGTTATCGTAATTTTCCTTCCCATCAGTAGCAGTGGCCTTAGACTTATCATCCTCATTATTATTAAAGGCCAAAGTCTCAACTTCAATTTCAGATGTACAGTAAACAGTTTCAGTAGGTTCAACTGAAAAAAAGGAATATATGTATATATCTCTACGACAGCCGTAGATTTGCTCAATGCACCTGCTGTGGATCTAGCAGCTATCTATAATAAACACAAGATAAATAACAACACATACATGGTTCTGTAGTTGGTTCTATGCTAGTCGTGGCTATGTTTAAACTAATATTTTGTAAAGCTTCATCTCTTTTCGAAATACCCTTTTGATTTGAACTTTCAATTCCAACAGTTTTTTTTCCTGTTTGAAAACTCATTTATTAAATCAGAAATGTGCTTTAGTAGGTCATCCATTTCATTGACCTCCTCCGTGCCTGACCTACAGAAGCATGATTTTATTAGGAATAATTTTACAACAGAGTATTGTATACCTACATGAATCGTTCAATCTTCTCTTTTTTCAAGAATTTACTAACCAAACTCTTTATTCGGTCCCTCAACGTTCGTACTGAAATCAACTTTCCATTAATTTGAAATATATTTACACTAATTCAGTTCCATCTTAAGGGATCTTCATATGGATTTTGTCCAACTACTTCTCTGGCAAGATGCAAGTCATCCTCCACAGAAAAAAACACTCGCTTATTGTGAACTGTTTCCATGATATGAACTGAAACAAACTTTCTGAAATAGAATTTTACGAACATAACATTAAAATTGTAGTAATATACTTACCAGTAAAGAAAGGTTATGTTACACTCTACTTATAATAAAAATAAACAAGTGAAGTAACACGTGAAGAAAATCGTTTAAATTCGAGTGATCCGAGTGCCTAGCTCGGCTCAATAAACCTACGTTTACGGTATACGTAGAAACACGCAAGTTTACGTTAAACGTATCTAAATACGTCCGAGAAGTAGTTACTGCGCACGCGTACCTGTCAAATGCTGCGTTTACGTATTAATCATTGCCTTAAGTGTCTAGTAACAGAGGTCCGTAAACCTTAACGTGAATATTTATTTACTGCGCATGAGCAACTGTCAATTTACACGTTTTCGTTAACGTTCGTGACATCACTTAAACTCTCTATTAATTAGAACGAAGTAGTACTATCTTCAAGGCTGACACATGTATATGATGGCGAACAAAAGGAAGGGAATTTTTTCAGGTACACGAAAGTATCTGAAATCAAAAAGTCGTTACTGTTCGAAAGATAATTAGTTTATCAAAAAAAGCTTTTACGCATGGTTGGCGTTAGGCAAATTTAATATGGGGACATTAGAAAAGATTCATTTTTTTTAATAAGGGAAAAAAGTCTATTGGATAAATTTGCTGATCCAAATTTATACACCCGTCATAAATAAAATATTAGAACAGCGGCACCGGTTTGACATAAAGACAAATAGGCGCCAAACAATGCAAGAATTCGATAATCAGAATGACATAAGTGCCGTGCGAAATTTGGCATAAATGACAATGTCGATGTGTGATTTGGTATAAGCGCCAATTTTGCGTTTTTTTAGCATAAAAAATAAATTTTTATTAATTTGAGCTAACATTGTTATAAATGGAATAAACGATATTAAATGAAATTGAACGCGTCGATATGTAAAATAGAATAAGTTACATATAACGTTACAATCGCTTCAGTAGATGCTGAGAAATGATTTCTTGAAGTTGACAACTTTTTGCTATTTTTCGCCCTTAAATCGCCCATAACTCGAGAAAGGTTGGTTTGGTCAAAAAAATTCAAATAATAAACAAAAAGTATTTATTTTTACCCGATTCAAATGAATCAAAATTCTTGCATATGGCACTTCCCAAGCACTCCTCAAAATTTCAGCCAGTGGTGCTATCATAGTACCTTCGCGGACACCAGTTCTTATGTGCCCCACACACATGCCTCTTTTTTGCAAGAAGGGGCGCTTAAGAGCATCCCTCTACATAGACTACAATGGGCTTATCAAGCAGGGAAATCAGGTGAAGCTGCCCAGCATAATTTGGTCTCTGGTCTCGAAAGGATCCTGAAGAATCATAAGAAAGTAGCCCTTGAAGCATTCATCGAAGGTGCTTTTGACAACATCTCGAAGTCATCAATAAACAGATCCCTCAAAAAAAGAGGGATTAACAGCACCACATGCAAATGGATGGGATCCATGCTCGAGCACATATGCATGATAAAACATACACCGTTAGGACAACTGAAGGATGTCCTCAAGGTGGAGTACTTTCACCACTTTTGTGGAACCTAGTTGTGGATGAATTGATCTGCAGGTTGAATGATCAAGGCATATGGACGCAGGGCTTTGCGGACGACATAGTGATTGTCACCAATAGGAAATTCCCAGAAGTAGTTAGGAATGTCCTACAAGAAGCACTACGAATTGTCAGAAAAAACTAGTTGCTTTTACGAATAGAAGTGTTTTCCCACAGGGTAGAGTACTGATGTTCCGAGAAGAACTAGAAATATCCAAAGAAGTTAAATATTTGGGAGTGACCTTGATTCCAAACTGAATTGGCAATCTGGAAAAAATTACTACCAGGGCGACTAGACTTTTCTGGCAATGCAGAAGAGTTATGGGAAAAACCTGGGGAGTACGACTTGAGGTGGTTCACTGGCTTTACACAACTGTGATAAGGTCAACGATCACCTATGGAACAATAGTCTGGTGGAAGAGGACAGAAGTGTCCTCTGCAAGCCTCAGACAAGCCCTTCTTGGTATTACCGGGGCAATGAACAGCATGGGGACGGCATCAATGGAAGCCCTTATTGGACTTCCTCCTTTGGAACTTTTTGTGAGGGCGGAGGCAATGATGGCAATTCTTAGGCTGAAATCGGGAGACTTATGGTCCCCGAAGAATGTTAGAGAAGGACACACTGATACAACTGATACAATACTAGATGAACCCATATTTCACATGAGTTTTGATAAAAATCATCTGATTCACCGAAAGCTCCAAAACACACTATGGAACTGGGGCTGGTATAAAGGGACCTAGAAAGAGTGGTCGATATACGACTGTGTTCCAAGCAGAGACGATTGCCGCTATAGCCCGTATTAATGAAAACATCAGAAGAATATATACCGGACAAAAAAGTTTAAGCTCTTCTTAAAGCTATCAGTAATCCAACAACTTGGTCTAGACTGGTGAAAAAACTGCAAAGAATCCCTTAACAGGCTGGCAAGAGATAACAAAGTATCTCTAATTTTAGTGCCGGCACATAAGGGGAATACAGGTAATTAAATGGCGGACCAGTTAGACCGTTTTTTGAATCACAAAAGATTGCAGAAGAGGGGAAATCGGGAACTGGCTAGATAGGGAACATCAATTCAAATTGAGGTTGACACAAGGGCACCGCCATACAAAGAGTTTACTGAACAAGGTAGACAAGAAACTGTCAACCAGGCTATTGAAACTGGATAAGACAGTTACCGACCTGGTGACTGGACACTGCACCTTGAGGAAACATCTGTACAAAATGGTGAAAGTTGGTGAACATATGTGTAGAAAATGCGAAATTGATGATGAAACACCTACTCACACACTCTGCTTCTGAGAGAACTTACAAGTATTTAGAAGGAAGCATTTTGGAGAGGAATTAATACAACCATTACAACTACTGAAAATCCCTCCAGTTAAACTAGTGGCCTTTATAGAAGTCTTCATAGAAGCTTCTGCAATGGAAGTAGATAACATGGGAAATGGTACAAAGATTCAGTTCAAGTGCCTGGGCTGTTGAGCACAACCGCAACGAATGAAAGAATGCTACTTTTTCAGCGTTTTAGCAGCTAACGTCGCCGCAAGCATGTGAGTGTGTGTACGTGTTGTTACGCTGACGACCCGTTGATGACATGAAAACGTCGGCAGGCGAAATCAGTAAGAGTTTGAAATTTGCGTCCAAAAATTGAGCTTTGAATGATTGTGTATGTTAGCGATGGCGAGGAGACGATGAAAAGTTAGTTTTTGCTTTTATTGAATTATTGAAGAAGAAGAAGTAAGTGTTTGTGGGTGGTTAAAAACAGATAACACTCCAACAGAGTTTTAAGGAAGGAATTATTAAGAAGAATTGTCTAATTTGTGTAAGCAGCATAATGATGAATGCAAAATAAGAGTTCGTTATAAAAAATATCGAGATGCGTTTAGAAAGTAGTCAGAGCTAAGGATACGTCAGGTGCAAGTACTGATAACCTATGTGTCAGGTCGACGCTTTTTAGATTGACTCTTTAACGACATATTGGTACAGCGATACCGTTTATACGAAGTAGTAACAAGTCCAAGCCAAAATTACAGACTTCAGTCTACTTTGTGTTATTGAACTCAATGTGTTGTTGAGCTCAATCAGATCCCAAGAACACCTTACTGTTTCATTCATTCATTCGTTTGGGTTGTGCTCAACAGCCCAGGCACTTGAACTAAATCTTTGTACCATTTCCCATGTTATCTACTTCCATTCCTGAAGCTTCGTGTCTTCTATAAAAGCCACTAGTTTGACTGGACGGATTTTCAGTAGTTGTAATGATTGTATTATTCATTCCTCTCCAAAGTGCTTCCGTCTAATTACTTCTAAGTTCTCTCAGAAGTAGAATATGTAAGTAGGTGTTTCATCATTTTCTGCACATAGGTTCATGAACCTTGCCCATTTTTTACAGTTGTTTCCTCAAGGTGCAGTGTCCAGTCACCAGGTCGGTAACTGTCTTCAAATGTCTCTTATCTAGTTTCAATAGCCTGGTTGACAGTTTCTTGTCTACCTTGTTCAGTAAACTCTCTCTATGGAGCTCTTGTGACAACCTCCATTTGAGTTGGTGTTCCCTATCTAGCCAGTTCCCGATTTCCCCTCTTTTGCAACCTTTTGTAATTCCACAAAACGGTTCCGGACCTATGAAGTTTCCTTTAGAGCCTTCTTTAGCTAACTGGTCCGCCATTTCATTACCATCAATCCCCTCATGTACCGGCACCCATATTAGAGACACTTTGTTGTCTCTTGCCAGCCTGTTTAGGCAGTTTTTTACCAGTCTAGACCTAGTTGTTGGTTTACTGATAGCTTTAAGCAGAGCCTGGCTGTCAGTGAATATTTTTTTATACCAGCCCCAGTGCCATAGTTTGTTTAGAAACCATCAGTGAACCAGATGATTTCTCCAGGATTACTTGGATGCATCACCTGTTCCCTGGATGGGATGATGATGTTCACTCGCTCAGTGAATATGTTCTCCAGTGTCATGCTATCAAAACTATGGGTTCATCTAGTATTGTCCCAGTTGTATCAGTGTGTCTTTCTCGAACATTGTTCGGGTACCATAAGTCTCCCGATTTCAGCCTAAGAATTGCTGTGTGAGGATAAAGAAAAACTTAATCCTTCTACGCCTTCATTCTTTTCTAAAGCTCGTGTTGAGATTTTTAGAAATTATCCACCTGATACGACAAGGAGCTCGTCAGACGAAATGACGGAGAGAGAGTCGACGAAACATAATATCGATTGCCATCGTCAATTTGGAAGTAGAGCCACTGAATCGACGTACATCAAAACGCACGGAGGAATCAACTTCAACTGTCAGTAGCCCATTATAACAACGATATTAAGTGTGTGCTGAATGTATCGGAATTGGACGTCCATTCACGTAGATTCACTCAACTTTCCGAGTACAGGGCTCAACCCTTACATCTCTCTTCCGCAATTATAGTTAGTGCTTTCGCAATTTTTTGCTTGTTTAAAGAACACTCTATCTTTTCTTGCCGGCGAATTGCGAACTAATGAAAAAGATCGTGTGTAGTTATACGTACACAAGCATCCAAGACGCTTGCAACAACTTCAGTTATCACAATAGCAAAAAGTAGCGTGTGTGAGAGGTGCATTAGTCTATTATATTTTGAACATTTACATGCTTCAATCCAAAATCATTAACGACACAAATTTTTCAACAGTATTTTTTCCACTTTAAATCCATTGCACTTCCTTAATGATACCTATTATTAAACTTGACTCGTTCCTGTAATTGTACTCTAATTATCAAACGCCCGAAGATAACTGAATTACGAAATGTTCCGCATTACATTCTGAGAGTGCTACGACAAGTGTGGGGTTAAAAGGTCCCCAAAGAATTCTACAAGAATAAGAGTTTGTAGGGTGGCCGAACTTCACTAATTCGAAGACGATAGAAGGGGAGACATTTTCTAAAAATATGTTGTAGTATTGTGTTAAACAAGAAGTAAAACTTCAATTATTCCGAATTTCATTGTGGCAAACACTGTTGTTTAAATAGGTAAGCAGATTCAATAAACCTCCTTTGTTCGTGTAATTTAAATTTAATTAGAAAACTGTTCAGATGAATAGACATATTGATAGAGTCGAGGGACAAAGGAAGTAAATTCATAGTAAAGGAGTATTTAATTAGATGGAAACAATATAACTTTTGTTCTTGGTTAGTTTGAAGAAAATTTCATGTGGTGTCTTATGTTGTAAGCAATAAACAATTATTTGTGCTGATTTGTCTTTTTATTTTATAAACCACCCCTTAGTACGAGCGTTTTATTAAACAGTTCCGAGATCTAGGGACTCTCCACTCCATACCTCCTTGGCAGCACGTAAGCCACCTACTCGCACCTTACAACAGAGTGGACCAGTGGAGTCTTGCAAACTATAATTTTGCATGCACTAGTGAAAGTCTTAGATCATTCCACCTGAGTTTATACAAATTAAAATTAAATCTTCATTATTACGCCCATGTGTTCCGTCTAAACAACGAAGCAACACAGTGTCAGTAATTTTGTGACAGTTGTTAATAAGATGTCATAACGAACGCAATTTTCATGTACATGTTAAAGGAAAAGAAAATATATTTATAGTTAATTTGTGTTCTTTTGCCTATGGATACCTTATAACTTCGAAGAAAAAGGTTAAAAGCATTACCCAATTCTTTTCAAGCACTTTTGGTCGTGTCATAGCCGATTCCACCGTTTACTTCAAGATAGTAATCTTTAAAAGTCTAGTTTCCGATTGGTTCGACTAAAGTTCAACCTAGTTTAATCGCGGTTGGCAGATGATTTAACCTGAAAAAATTGTGTTTACGAATGACATTGCCCAAGTTTTATAGGTTAACCAAAGGAGGTTAGATAGGGAGATCGAACTCAAAATCGTCAATCTAAGTAGTTTGCTTTTTCACCGCGGCATCGCCACTGCAAATCCAATACAAATCTAACCCGTTTTTATAAATGACAGTTAGTAGTGAAATTACTTATGATAATGAATAATAATAATAATAATAGTAAGAACTAGAAAGATTAAAATGGTTTTAAATTAAAAATGGGCAGGGTGTACGTTGTTGAAATTTGTTGCAATGATGGTTTGGTAGTGCAGTTGATTTGAAACGAAGACGTGAATTGATATTTTCGATATTTTTGAAGACGAGGACCAAAACGAATTGCTCATTCACAAAATTTCTCAATTCTGTTTCCTAGCCTCACTTACCTAACATACTGTCAAATGAGCTAGCAACCAATAAAACACAATGAACTCAAGGTTTATGATTGGCTGTTATTGTTCTGCAGACAAATGTTTTTGGTATTGGATTTAAACTAGACCAGAAATTGGAATACATGGAGTCCGATCTCCTTATACAGATTGCGAAAATCCCTTTCTTACGCTGCGACTTATACAAGTACGACAAGGAAAATATGAGCAGAGCTACGTGAAAAAGAAAGAAAGACTTGTTAGCCCAGCGATCAGTCCCCTCTACCAAAACGGTTGGGCGTGTATTCAGTCCCCTCTACCAAAAACAGTTTTGCGTGTGTTCATCGCCCCACTAGTTCAACCGCTGTTGCCAGAAGCTCAGATTAATTTGTGCCAATGATATTTTTGTCACGTTATCGTTAACTTTTTTTCGAGCTCATACACTATTAGGTAAAATTAAACACCTTCATCCGGCAACAGTGTCCTTTACATAGGGAACTCACATTTAAACGTATGTGATCTCTTCGCTACAGACCTTGGTTGTTAGCGCACGCCGTTGTATTTGAAAATAAAACATTTTACAATGCCCACATTGAAATACGAAACCTGCGAAAAAGTGAAAATTATAAAATGGTATTTTGGAGGTTATTCGGCTGATGTAATAGTTAATTTGTTTATTGTGGCATTTGGAAATCGCCCAATTCCTTCACGAACAACAATTTTGAACATAATTGACAATTTCGAGAAATATGGATGTGTTTCATACTGTAGAAAATGCCAAGCGCCGGAAGATCCAATCGAACGTCCGATAAACGACGAAAGGCAAACTAGAGAATTGAATGTTTGTTTAGCGGTTGAAACAGGACAACCATGTTCTTCAAGACAAATTGCTGAAGAGGTCAACATGGATAAGAGAACTGTACAGAATATTTTAGAACAGAACAGGTACCATTGTTACAAGGTTCAGACAACGCAGGATATTTTTCCCGAGGACAATATCAGACGAATGGATTTCTGTGAAGGAATGATGGAACGTCAAAATGCTGACGAGAACTTTTTAAAAAATATTTTATTTACGGATGAGTCAACCTTTTCATTACATCAAAAACACAATCCATCCGTCACAAGATATTGGTCTCGGGAAAATAAACATCTAAGCATTCCATTCCGAACACAGTATCCGCAGAAGCTAAATGTTTGGACGGGTCCTTTTTTTATTGAGATGAACTTAAATTCCGCCAAATATTTAGACTTATTACAAAATCATGTAATTCCTACAGTTCTCCTTATATCCGTATACCCGATGTTGATCTCAACAGAATTTGGTTTCAACAAGATGGTTGTTCAGTCCATAATTCAAGGATAGTAATGGAATTTTTGAGGTTTACATACCCCGACTGAATTATTAGTACTAATGGTACAATTAAATGGCCTCCAAGATCACCTGAACTAACTCCAAATGATTTTTTTCTTTGGGGATTTTTGAAAAGTAGCATTTATCAACATGAATTTGAAAGAGCTAATAATTTAAATGAATTGAGGGTGAAAATACAGCACGTTTGTGCCAGCATTATCCCAAATAATCTTAGAGATATGAGAACAAATCTTTATGACAAATTTGGTTATTGCCTGGCACAGCAAGGTGGTTTATTTGAGCACTTAATTCATTAAAATTATGTTTACCTTTAGAACGGATTTTTAGTTTAATTTTTTCAAGAAGTTCATATTTTATTGAATTTACTGTTTGGACCCTTACTTTGTGGAATCTACTCATATTAATGTTATAAATGAAACTAACTGTTTCTAATTAATTCCACTATTTAATTGAAAGATTTATGAAAATTATTAAAGGATATTGATAATTATTTCGATATTGACATATCATCGTCAGAATGACAGAAGTTACATAAAATGTAACTAATTAATTCCACTATTTAATTGAAAGATTTATGAAAATTATTAAAGGATATTGATAATTATTTCGATATTGACATATCATCGTCAGAATGACAGAAGTTACATAAAATGTAACTTCTGTCATTCTGACGATGATATGTCAATATCGAAATAATTATCAATATCCTTTAATAATTTTCATAAATCTTTCAATTAAATAGTGGAATTAATTAGAAACAGTTAGTTTCATTTATAACATTCATATTTTATGTTTAGAATAAGTACCTACTTATTTTATTTTTTCAATTCAATTTATTAATGGAATCGATCTTTAGTTTTTTATACCCAATTACTTTATTATTTTTATCTCAAGAATAAATGTTTTATTTTCAAGTTAAAATGGCTAAAATAATATCCTATTGTAGTTAGAAATTGATTGTCAGCTTGGTCAGAAACGATCAAGTTGACAAAAATGAATTTTTAGATGTACAGGTTACGTAATAACGAATGTATTTTTTTATTTCTTTAACAACCTCACTCCTTCCATTTTGGGAAACTACTGAACACAGTGAACCTACTCACAGAGTGGGGAGTCAGTCTCTGCTGCAGCGTTGCCAGTTTAGAATGTTTGGTACTTTCAAAGTAATAAATAACTTATTTTGCATTTGACTTTTAACACCGGATAACGGTGTATTTAGTGGGAGAAAATCGAGATTGGTAATATTGACTTTTGAAAAATAAGTGAGATCAACACAAATAAGAATAAAATAATGGAGTTCAAGAAAAAATTTGGACAAATTACAATCTGCAATAAATAAAATCCGTACACTGCTTTCGATTTAACAATTATTGGTATTTAACATTGTTGCCGCTTGAAATACCGTGGAAAATTTTAAAACAACGATACACAAAAATTAGGAATACTTTTTACAGATAAGTTCATTTGGCAACACAACAGTTAAAATAAATAGGAGGGGACTGAATACACGCCCAACTGTTTTGGTAGAGGGGACTGATCGCTGGGCTAACAAGTCTTCTCTCTCTTTCACGTAGTTTTGCTCATATTTTCCTTGTCGTACTTGTATAAGTCGAAGCGTAAAAAAGGGATTTTCGCAATCTGTATATAGTCTCCATGGGTTAACCTTCTACATTTTACGCGGACGGAAGCTAACTGTCACTCGATACAATGGCAAATTTGAGTTGTCACTAATAAATTAGTAGATTTCCTGAGTGTTGCCATGTACGCCATGCGTTAAGCCGGTCTCTACTGAGTATGTCGTACTTAAATTTGAAACGGTCAAACGGAAATCGGAGCTGTATCTGGTATGAGTATACCTTCATGAACAGAAGTGGGAGATTTATTTATTGTAATTGGTATTAGTAAAACAGAATGTTAAAGCCAGTTTACCTTGAAAGAAAATAAACTGAAAATTCTATATTGTTATTTTATACTTCATCCTAGTCATATTAGTGTAGTTTACAAAATATATATATTATTTTTCCCTTTCACTTTTTCTTTAACAACGAAAAACTCACCCATCACTCATATTTTCAACATCAGAACGTACCTAAAACAAAAATGATTGTTAGTTTATTAGGTAAACGGTAAAATGTATTCGTTCAAATGCAAACATAATTTGTACAATAATAAGAAACATGTATTTTTTTTTGTAAGGCGTCGACTGCTACGGTTATTAGCCTTTCCTCTGTACGTACTTAATAATTGTGAACCCTCTTAGAAATCCAAATCCAAATCTAAACTCCTAAAAGTTCGGCCTTAAGTAGAGTTGAGTATTTTTTAAATATTTCTAAATAATAATGAATTATTACAGTTTCCTGTAAAATTGTCGTATTTAGTAAAGCGTTATACCAATAGATATCGAAGAATAAAAATATATTATCCTAACGCTTACAACAATGTTTTGGAAAATATTTTTCAAAAAGAGTTACCGTTCAACGAAGAAGAAACAACTACTTCCCGGGCTACATGCCCCGACAGACATTGAATTATACTTCTAAGTCAAACGGGGTTGGTAAATTTACAAGATTTAAACCAACCATTCTGGTTTGCAACTAGAAAGGGACAACATAACTTGTAGACCGGTTTCGGCGTATTGCGCCTCATCAGTACAAGGTATATGTTATCGTCCGAGAGTTAATCCCGAACTGAATTTATCTCTACAATCGCCAACTACACATACCTTCCACTGACGGAAATGTGTTAGTTGCGAAAGTAGCGACACCTTCACCACCAAGTCACAAACCAAAATTCGAAAGTGACAACAAGCCCGTGAGCTTGAAACAAAAATGAATTATTACAGTTTCCTGCAAAATTGTCGTATTTACTAAAGCGTTATACCAATAGATATAGTCGGCACATTTTCACTGCAGATGTTATGGTTTCATTTTTCACCCATTCCTTATTCTTCGGTGTCTGAATCAGCATTTTACTTTTTATGGCTGTTCACAAAGTTCAAATTTTGCGTTAAATTCTCTATTTTTCGGACAAATTAATGTGAAAAATCATATACATCTTTAATCCTCATCAACATTTATTAAAAGATTCAGTTTTTATTGAAACTCATTAGTTTTATCGAAACCGCTGACAGCTTCACGCTTCATAAAAGAAAATATTTTGCAGTGAATAGTGGGTCATCAATTCCCGTTGATAAATTCAATTTTCTGGGGTTCATTAGTTAAACGTTTTTTATACGTTTAAATTTCGGTATGTATCGATTGTTTTGTTTCTTTCACAACTTCGCACGATTTTTCAGCGTCAGCAATAAATCACCGTTTTTTACTGAACATTAGTTCTCTTAGCTGTTAAGCTTTTTTCTATTTCGTATATTAACCCACGAGTTGGATCATCTTAGATATATATTGGAATAAACGCAAATTAGAAACGATAAGTCCAATTCCTCTTTCCGCACAATGTTCCAAGTCGTTGCACACAATTTGCCGTTATTTTGCAAGTAGGCAGTATTGATTCATTGATTAGTTCAGCACCACCAGTCACTACGAGTCCTCGGCACCTCAGCCTTTAAGCTACCTACAGCCCTACAATGTCCGATGCCATGCGCAAGCGACTATGCACAATCCGGCTTGCCGCACTGAGCTCGCATAACTATAGATTTGAAAAATTGTCGAAAATGGTCACTAATTGTCAAAAACTATCAAAATTGGTCAAAAATTGTCAGAATTTTGAAAAAATTAAAATTTTTGAAAAATTGTCAAAAATTTTGAAATATGGTCAAATATTGTCAAAATTTTGAAAAAATGGTTAATAATTATTGCCAAATATTTTGAAATTTTTGAAATATGGTCAAAAATTTGGAAAAATGGTCAATAATTGCCAAATATTTCAAATATTTTGAAATATGGTCAAAAATTTGGAAAAATGGTCAATAATTGTCAAAAACTGTCAAAATTTTGAAAAAATGGTTAATAATTGCCAAAAATTTTGAAATATGGTCAAAAATTTGGAAAAATGGTCAATAATTGTCAAAGACGGTCAATAATTGTCAAAACCAATCAAAAATCGTCAAAAACTGTCAAAAATTATTAAAATTTTGATAAATGGTCAAAATTTGTTGAATATTTAAAAAAACGGTCAATGATTGTCAAAATTTTTGAAAAATTGTCAATAATTGTTAAATATTCTAAGAAATGGTCAAAAATAGTCAATCATTGTTAAAATTTTGAAAAATGGTCAATAATCATAAGAAACTGTCAAAAATAGTCAATAATTGTTAAAAATTGTCAAAAATGGTCAATAATTGTCAGAACCTGTCAAAAATGCTCAAAAATTGTTGAATATTTTAAAAAATGATCAATGATTGTTGAATATTTTAAAAAATGATCAAAAATAGTCAATAATTGTTAAAATTTTGAAAACTGGTCAAAAATTGTTAAATATTTTGAAAAATGTACAATAATTGTCACAATTTTTAAAAAATTGTCAAAAATGGTCAATAATTGTCAAAATAGTCAATAATTGTGAAATTTTGGAAAATGGTCAAAAATTGTCAAAATTTTGAAAAAATGGTCAATAATTATAAAAAAACTGTCAAAAATGGTCAATAATTGCTAAAAAGGTCAAAATTCTTGAAAAATAGTCAAAAATGGTCAATAATTGTCAGAATCTGTCAAAATTGGTTAAAAATTGTCAAAAATGGTCAATTATTGTTAAAATTTCGAAAAATGGTCTAAAATGGTCAAAATTTTTGGAAAATTGTCAAAAATAATCAATTATTGTCGAAACTGGTCAATAATTGTCAAAAATGGTCAATATTTATTACAATTTGAAAAAACGGTCAAAAAATGTCAGAAATTTTGAAAAAATGGTCATAAATTGTCAATAATGGTCAAAAATTGTTAAATATTTTAAAAAATTGTCAATAATTGTTAAAATTTTGAAAAAATGGTCAATACTTGTTAAAATTATGAAAAAATGGTCAATAATTATAAAAAACTGTCAAAAATTGTTAATAATTGTTAAAAATTGTCAAAAATGGTCAATAATTGTCAGAACCTGTCAAAAATGCTCAAAAATTGTTAAATATTTTTAAAAATTATCAAAATCAGTCAATAATTGTTGAAATTTTGAAAACTGGTCAAAAATTGTTAAATATTTTAAAAAATGTACTTACAATAATTGTCCAAATTTTTAAAAAATTGTCAAAAATGGTCAATAATTGTCAGAAACTGGTCAAAATGGTCAAAATTTGTTAATTATTTGAAAAAATGGTCAATGATTGTCAAAATTTTTGAAAAACTGTCAAAAATGGTCAATAATTTTTAAATATTCTAAAAAATAATTGTTAAAGTTTTGAAAAAATAATTGTTAAAATTTTGAAAAAATGGTCAATAATTATAAAAAACTGTAAAAAATAGTAAATAATTGTTAAAAATTGTCAAAAATGGTCAATAATTGTTAAAATTTCGAAAAAAGTCAAAAATTGTCAAAATTTTGAAAACATGGTCAATAATTATAAAAAACTGTCAAAAATGGTCAATAATTGCTAAAAATGGTCAAAATTGTTGAAAAATTTTCAAAAACGGTCAATAATTGTCAGAATCTGTCAAAAATGGTTAAAAATTGTCAATAATTGTTAAAATTTCGAAAAATGGTCTAAATTTCTGGAAAATTGTCAAAAATGATCAATAATGGTCAAAACTGTCAAAATTGGTCAATAATTGTCAAAAATGGCCAATATTTGTTAAAATTTGAAAAAACGGTCAAAAATTGTAAAAAATTTTGAAAAAATGGTCTAAAATTGTCAAAAATGGTCAAAAATGGTCAAAAATGGTCAATAATGGTCAAAAATTGTTAAATATTTAAAAAAATGTTCAGAAACTGTTAAAATTTTGAAAAAATGGATAAGACAAAAAAGTCTTACAATATTCCGAGGGTCGCGAACCTTACCGAATCCGTCTTAGATTCTGACAATCTTTCTTTCACTCTTCCTCCCATCTTTCTCTCTATCCCATATTTCTTTCTTTCTCTCCCATCTCTCTCGCTTCCATCTCTCTCTTTCGATGTTTCACATCTGCCAGGCGTCCCGTGACGGCTCACACATTTTATGGCAAGTGTGGATGGTAAAAATATCTATGTTTGTCTTCTCATCTGCTGTAATATTTTTGATATCTCTTCTTGGATTCTGAGTTTTGTTGAAGATACATTTGTCGGATAAACGCAATCCAGTATTTTTTTAACAAGCAGTTCAGTTCCAAGTGCATAATATAATTTACTTACGTTAATTTTAATAATAACTTCTTGAGGAATTTAGTTTGAAAACGTACAAAAAATTCAATCAACAACTTCAAAATCGTCATTTAGTGAAATAATTTATTAAAATAATCCATCGTTTTCTTATAATAATGAAATTAGACTCACTTAAAAGCCAAAATTTATATTTTTCTCGAATAACATCAAATAAATGAACCCATTCCTATATCTTTAACAATATTACTCACAATTCCAAACAGCCATCATATAATAACAGACAGCTGAGACAAATAATACTTCGAACAATAATGGAAGTCTGACAACCCCAATTTCTTATAAAGTCCAATTCATAAAAGTGATAGATGATTTCAAATAATGGAAAATTTTCTCCCTTTCAAAACAAGAATCGCTAGACACTATTCTGATGTTTGTAAGCATCTAAGTAATAAATTCAAGATAGAACTGAAGCATTGATATGTTTATTTTGTTTTCAAGTTTGAATAAATCTATGAAGTAAAAACTACTGAAATGTATTTACGTCTCGTCTGAGAGCAAAAAGTGTGAGAACTATATAGAGAAATGTTTATTTTCGATCACTCTCTACAAGGTATCTGAGTTTACCTATTACTTTTCATTAACAAATTCACAACATAATATTTGATGTGGCCGTTGATACCACATCAGTTGAAATGACAACAAATTTTATGCTGTCGTGAAAAATAGGATGCCTTCGATCGAAAATACATACAGATGGAACGATGAATATAGACAAGCCTTTCAGTATGAAATAGTAATTATTAGAACGATCTTATTCTTTCATTGTGGTTTTCAAAGCACTATTCACTTGAAATATAGCTTTGCTTTGGGCTTGAATCACTATGCAAACTTTAACTTTATAAAAGAATGCAGAAATTAAATTAATTGCTATGAAACTTGACCCATCTGGTCTAAAAATATCGGTTTTATACCGGTCTTAGCTGGGAGACCGATCGGTTTGTAAACTCAACATCGACTCTACTAGCTCAGGGAGATAATACTTTTAGGCGTTTGGTCACGCCTACTTCAACTGCCGAAGAATAATAGTAAATATTGCAAGGCGCCGATCAGCCGCCAGGGAAAAGAAAACAAAACGCGATTTGGAACTAAGGTAGAAGTGTTTTGGAGGCAGTGGCGCGCCGGTAGGAATTTCGGATGAAAATAAAAGAACTAAAATGAAGAAACTAGAAAGAACTAAAATATAATTGTACTGTATATGAAAATAATTATAAATAAAAAACCATTTTTAATTCCGAACTTTCGAGCCCTACAGTTCGTTCGTTTAAAAGGCGTACAGAAAAAAAATTTCACATGAAGTACTATATTTATTTTTAGTTTCTTTATTATCTCCTTGGCACACCCTGCATATGAAAAATAATAGGTTTGTTCCAACTGGCATTTGGGAACCGTTCTGGAATCGTATAGTGCGTAAACTCGAATTAGGGATGGATACATCAACTTTATCACCCCTTCCAGAAGGTAGTTTTTGTACCGTCCCAAGAACGATACTAAAATCAGTTGGAACACGAAAGAAATATAGCAATTGCGCGGACGATTGTTAGAACGAACCTAATGATATTTTGACAACAAAGTACAACATTCTTTTTGGGAAGCTAAACCACATTTTTTTTATTTCAACGTTTCGGTAGCGTTGTTGACAAGATTGTTTTTTAATTTTCCAAAATACTGATGATAAACAAATACAATTCCCATTCGTAATTTGTTCGTTTTAATATTATATACCTTTAAATGTCAGTACACATTTTCCTTCACAATAATTTCAATTGACTGTCAGATTTGGTATCCAGATCAGCTTGAGCTAAACCATCTGAAGAATTTTGTTTAAAGTGAATGCCAATATATTGATATCGATAGGCGAGATTCTATTCAGAAATATTACTTGGGAATTTTATATTTTTAGAACCGTATACGAAAAGCGGAACATTTTGTTTCTGGAATTTATTGAAGGATATATTGAGCACAACGAAATATATTGGTGTTATTTATATTTTTTAGCACCTTGAAGGGCTGTCAATCCTATTTATGTAGATAGGAAATGGAAAAATATATGTGTTGTTTATATTTACATGTTTCTGAAATTGCTCAGGTTTGTATGGTCGAGTTGAAATAATTTGACTTTTTATTGGTACATAAAAATATAATGCGACATAAAATAGAATCACAATATTTGCTATACCCATTCGTTGGCTTAGTTGTTAAAATATATTTCGATGGCTCCATCTATGAAAACATAATGTCAACATTTTATTTCGTAGTTACACAATTAGCATAATCAAGTTTTGCATATTCGAAAAATAGAAAATATTTGGGTGATCATAGACAGAATAATAATCCAGCTAATAAATTTGGGTAGGTACTTAAATTTCCTGACACTGGAATTAATATTCGAGAACGATCAGTACCGTATTCTATATCAAGTATCAAAGAAACCGCATAGGGCCATTAAGACTTCACTACTGTGGGCTAGACCAGCATGTTACCAGAAAGTTACTAGCTCATGGACAGTTTTGGATAATGATCAACTTCGAAGATATATAAGGAAATATAACAAAAATAATAAATGAGTCTTGTCCCTATAGTTTGCACGGTTATGGAATCAATTATCTATATGTGACAAAATGTTTTCTTTTCTTCTTTAAAAAATCTTTTGTTGTTTGTAAATGATTGGACTATAGCCTCTAATAACGGTTTACCTTCAGACGTTATTTATCTTGATATTGTCAAGGCTTTTGACCGGGTTCCAACGCATAGATTACTACATAAGATTGAAGATTATGGTATCAGAGGAAATTCAAAGACTTTCTCACCTCAAGACAATTTTGTGTGCACGTCAATACTACATTTTCTCCGCTGAAACCTCAAATAAGAGGAGTTTTAGTGAACGTAGACAACGTGGTGACTTATTAGTATTATTTAGAGCTGAAGGTATTTTTCTACAACTAAGAACTAAACTCAATCAACCAACAAATAGATATTATAATAATAATATTTCTCTTATAAACAATATTTTTTTGACACATTGGTCCGCATTAATAACTGACCGGTCACTTCGTTATATTATGCCAAATACTGGAGTTGGATTATTCGATTCCCCATTGCACTGTTGCTACGTTGCCAGCGAATCAAAATTTTCTTAAATATAGTAACATACATGAAGTGGTTTTGATTATTTTTTCTTTTTCCCGCAATTTCAAGCATATTATGTATTTTTTTTAAATATTTCCAAACTAGCTTTCTAAGGACAACACGAACTAACAGTTTACTAGCAATTTTAGAAAATATATCTGACAACATTGCTTTATTTTAATGTCATTACACTTACTGTAGTTATACTATAATGTTCTAAGGATGTTAAGGCAATATTAAAATTACTTTGTTAATGAATTGGATTATTATTATCAAATTATTGCATTAATGTGAATAAGGAAGACTAGTTTAACGCAATCTTATTTAAACCCACCAAAAATAATTGATAATACGTTCTTGTAATATTAACACCACATTTCAATTATATTAAATCAACAGAAAATACGAGGTAGAATTAATAGTCCGGGGAAGCTACCCTAATCGAAAACATATCGACACCCAATCTTTTTAAAAAATTCTCGAATAAATTCCGCTGGAGCTTGCGACGCAGCTTGCAAGCACAGACAAAGACATCGAAACTATAGGAAATTTTATGCCCTATAACATGATAAAAGTAGATTTAAAAAAAAAAGGTGAGCGGTCGTCGGACCGCCGTCAGAAGCTTGCTCTTATGCACAATAGATTGCGAGGTTGGGAAAACCATTAATAAAAATACGCGCAAATTTTTTGACCATTTTGGACAATTTTTTGAAAATTTTGACCATTTTTCAAAAATTTTGACAATTATTGACCATATTTTCTAAATTTTTGACAATTATTGACCAATCTTGACAATTTCAACATTTATTGATCATTTTTGATAATTTTACCAAATTTTAACAATTATTGACCATTTTTGACAATTTTTGAGCGTTTTTGACAGGTTCTGACAATTATTGACCATTTTTGACAATTTTTCAAAAATTTTGACAATTTTTAACAATTATTGACCATTTTGACAGTTTTTTTATAATGATTGACCATATTTTTATAATTATTGACCATTTTTTCAAGATTTTGATAATTTTTGACCATTTTTCGAAATTTTAACAACTATTGACCATTTTTGACAGTTTCTTACAATTATTGACCATTTTTGATAATTTTTCAACAATTATTAACAATTTTTGACAGTTTTTTATAACTATTGACATTTTTTCAAAATTTTAACAATTTTTGAATATTTTTGACCATTTTTTAAAATATTTAACAATTTTTGACAATTTTTGACAGATTCTGACAATTATTGACCATTTTTCTAAAATTTTGACAATTTTTAACAATTATTGACCATTTTTGACAGTCTTTTATAATTATTGACCATTTTTTATTTACAATTTTTGACCATTTTTCAAAATTTTAACAATTATTGGCCATTTTTGACAATTTTCCAAAAAATTTTACAATCATCGACCATTTTTTTAACTATTTAACAATTATTGACCATTTTTGACAATTATCCAAAAATTTTGACAATCATTGACCATTTTTTTAAATATTTAACAATTTTTGACCATTTTTCAAAATGTTTGACAATTTTTTGACCATTTTTGACAGCTTTTGATGATGTTTGATTGGTTTTGACAATTATTGACTGTCTTTGGCAATTATTGACCATTTTTGACAATTTTTCAAAAATTTTAACAATTTTTCAAAATTTGTCTCCCTCTCTCTCTCTCTCTCTCTCTATCTGCACTGAAAGTACACTATAGCCTGCATCTCTCTGCAATCTTTGATCATTTTTGACAATTTTTGAGCATTTTTGACAGGTTCTGACAATTATTGACCATTTTTGACAATTTTTCAAAAATTTTGACAATTTTTACAATTATTGACCATTTTGACAGTTTTTTTATAATTATTGACTATTTTTTCAAAATTTTTATAATTTTTGACCATTTTTGACAGTTTCTTACAATTATTGACCATTTTTGATAATTTTTCAACAATTATTAACAATTTTTGACAGTTTTTTATAACTATTGACCATTTTTTCAAAATTTTAACAATTTTTGATTATTTTTCAAAATTTTAACAATTATTGACTATTTTTGACCATTTTTTAAAATATTTAACAATTTTTGACTGATTCTGACAATTATTGACCATTTTTCTAAAATTTTGACCATTTTTCTAAAATTTTGACAATTTTTAACGATTATTGACCATTTTTGACAGTCTTTTATAATTATTGACCATTTTTTTTTACAATTTTTGACCATTTCTCAAAATTTTAACAATTATTGACCATTTTCCAAAAATTTTTACAATCATTGACCATTTTTTAAATTATTTAACAATTATTGACCATTTTTGACAATTTTCCAAAAATTTTGACAATCATTGACCATTTTTTAAAATATTTAACAATTTTTGACCATTTTTCAAAATGTTTGACAATTTTTTGACCATTTTTGACAGTTTTTGACGATGTTTGATTGTTTTTGACAATTATTGACTGTCTTTGGCAATTATTGACAATTTTTCAAAAATTTTAACCATTTTTCAAAATTTGTCTCTCTCTCTCTATCTTTCTATCTCTGCACTGAAAGTACACTATAGCCTGCATCTCTCTCTCTCTCTCTCTTTCTAATGAGTCATCGCGTGACGAACGCTTTTTCGTAACATCACACGTTTCACGAGTTCACTAGCCTTCCCAAAAGTCCTATGTCGTGCAATGCAAGCTTCAAAAATTAAACCCTAATTTTTCAAAAATGGTTAAGCAATTTGAAATTTGTTTATTTAAGCGGCAAGTTTAACCAAAAGGACCAAAATGTATAAAGGCGCACAGACCCGTCCCCCGGTGTGGTGGCTGACTTTCGAGGTTTTTCGGTTCCTTCCTGAATACTAAGTCTCTGTTACTGACAGAATATTATGAGTTCGTGATTGATTGATTGTCAATCAGTTTTTGGTGTTTGAAGTAAAGCCATAAATAATGGCTGAGTACATGCTAAGGCAATATTGAGATAGTTAGATGAACCAAAACAGTTTGAAATATTGAATTTTATTCCAACGAAAAGCTATTACGTTAACTATATCGGTGAAAACAACATATTTAAAAATGACACACGCAGAAATACTGTCTAAACCATTTCATTTTTCTCAATGTACTTTCTAAGTAAGTAAGTGAGAGTGTCGTCTCTGTTCCTTATGGATTATATTAAGTTGTCCAGAGAATATGTCAAATTAACTATAAAAAAGAGTATTTTTATGTTTAACAAAAAAATATCTACTACCCATACTAGCTACTCAAAGCTTAAACTTACTTTTCGTTGTTTAATAAATATTCAAAAGTTCTGATCGGAAAAATACGCATTTGAACAACTTTTAAATACATTCAAAGGTGCCACAACTCTAATGTCTTGACATGTGAAATGACGACATTTAGAGGAATCGCAATCCAAAGACTTAAAACGATTTTCCCAAAAACGCAGTTTACAAACCTTGTGAGTAACTCATAGCGTATCCTATCCAAAATAGGTACCTAATGTATCTCACATTTTTTACTAATGTACTCGCACCCCAAATGTAGCAAAATAAATCACTGATGTCGTAATTTTCTTCGCAAAAACTCATTTTTCTACCCCAAAAAAGTATCCATTAGGATTAATGCATTTAATCGTATTTTTAGCTTTTTCTAGTATCCACATCGTCACCTTTTATATTTATTAAGCTATTCATTAATCTCAAACATTTATATGCGTACAATAATATATCTTAGACGATTATTCTTTGGATAAAATATCTTTTAACTCGACTGCATTGATGATCCTCATTCCAGCTGCTGATGGAAAGCACGTCGTCGCGTCTAAGAGGCGCCAGACGCCGTTTTTCGCATCGTTTTTGTTGTGTCTGCTACTTTTCCCCTTGTGCAACTTTGGATTTTCCCACACTTTAGATAAATTCAGTATTTTATGTGCAGTGAAAAAGCATCGATTATCAAATTCAAATATACTTTCTTAAAATTTATCAAATACAAAATACAAAAATAAGTGTTTATACCTACAGTGTAACTGAAAACTGGAATTATCACACATAGACAAGCAGTCTATTTCAAGAAGAAAAGGGAATGCCAGAAGAAGTGGCAGGAAAAGAAATACCATGGAGCAAAAAGGCGAAGAACCTAGGAGTCATCTTGGACCAAGGATTGACCTTCAAAGAACACGTCGAATACGCAGTCAACAAAGCAAGACAAGCAGGAGGAAGACTGGCAGGACTCATAGGCCGGAGATCCAACCTGGAACTGAAAACGAAGACAAAGCTGATCAACATGATCATCCTACCCATCCTGACGTACGCCTCCATAGCCTGGGGGCACACAGCGCTCACCTGGCGAAAGAAGATCCAAGCACAGCAAAACATCTGCCTGAGACAAGCCACCAACGCACCATACTACGTCAGGAACGATCAGATCTACCGGGAATTAGACCAGAAGAAGATCCTAGAAGTCATGGAAGCCAGAAGAAGAATCGAAGAACTGAGGACACAACCAAACACTCAACTGAGACAACTCACGGACTACATCAGAGAGGACTACAACAGACATGCACGACCAAGAAAACAGCTGAAATATGGCCAGCAATTAAGACAGGAAAAACAACAACAAGAGCATGTAAATAGAACGAGAACACTTACCTAGAGTTCCTGCATGTTCCAGCTTTAGCAAGTGGATCCACTCCTTACGAGAGAAAAGTGACTATCACTACCTCGAAGAAAAAGAAGACCGCCAGAACTTTTCCCTAAACCAAGAAAATAAGATGGACTAGCCCAGACGATAGGACTGAGGCCTCATAGGAAAAGATGAGGGGTGGAGGAATGTTCTTCCCGGGTTGCATTGCTCCTAGACGAGTGCATCCTGGAAGGGACGGGTTTGATAGAGATGTGTGTGTGTGTGTGTAAAAAGAAACAACGACGAGAATATCTGATCGAACTAAAAGTTGAATTTGAGACTACCGCATTTGAGGTTATGCGAGCTTAGTTTACTGTCTTGTTTTTAGCGAATTTTTGGATTGAAAGTGTATTTATTGTTAAAATCAGTTCTGGTTAGAACTAATTTGACTTTTAATTCCATTTGAGGTTGGTAAGTACGAATATAATAATACATTATCAACTTGTAAACTTTTGACATTTCATAACACCTAAAATAATGCTGTGAGACGGGAATATTACAAGCCTGGAAAATGGCTTAATTCACGAGTACAGGAGTTTGTTAAAAACTTGATTGAATATTTTGAGATCGAAAAAAACTACGGCGGACCCTTTCAACCTATTTAATCTGTAAAAGAGGTATTATACTAAAGTTAACATCTATTTAAGGACATTTCTATTTAATATTATAATTCAGAGAGTGGCAACTGCACTGAAAATATCTGTGAAAAAAAGTAAAGAAACAAACACCTCGATTAAAACTAAAAACATAGAATTTACCCGAGGGAACCAAAATGGCAGTACGGAATACCTTATATAATAACATGTATGAACAAAGTAAGTAAACAAACATGTGAAACAATAATACAACACCTTCCCATGTTCTTAACCCTTAAATTACAGTCAGCTTACACTTTAAATAAAAGAGAAGTGAGATCAGAGTACCTTCATAATTAAGATTACCTACATTTCATAGTGCATGTAGTATTATCTATACAGTGAGATTTTTCACCCTCAGCTTATAGTGTGGTATATGAAAATCTTAGAAAACTAGTAGGTAATTTAACGTAAGTTCGATTATAGAGGTCATGAGTAATGAAAGTTTTACAGTCGGCAGAAGCAAACAAGAACTCCGGAAAAATATGCGAACTAAAAGAAAGGTCATCGCAACCAGCCAATCAAGAGCCAATGTTAACGATTGAATATGTAAGACCTAGATAATTGGTAGTGGTGAAGTGTATGTTCCAATACTAACACTGTTATGCACTTTAACTTTCGACTGTTGTTGAGAAAAACGAATTTTTAAACAACACAACGAAAACTGGAAAAAGTAACAATTCTAAATATACCAAATTGGTCACATTATTGATTCGAATGAAATAAAAAGTTAACAAACTGCTGGATTCGACGGTTCTACTTCAAAATATCCTGATGTCTAAACAGTAGGCTTGGGTAGTTCGCGAACGACCTAGGTGGGAAGATCGCTCTTTTAGGTGAACTACGCGAACTAGTTATGTCTCTCTTAGTTCATGTACAATTTATTTTTCTAACATCTACTTTATTATGGAGTGGCGCTGCATTATCAACCAAATGAAAAATGAAAATAAATTTGTAATAAAAGTAAATATATATATTTTTCTCAATTGCCTCCTGAAATATTGAAAAACGGAAAAAAAAATTTCTCGATGCTTCGCATTATGATTCGTGCAAAAGAACTAGCGAACTGAAAGAACGTACTAGTTCGCAACTTCGAACTAAATTGAGCTCTCCTAAAGGCGACCGATTATGCCCAAGACTACTAAACAGATTCGACTTTGATGACATATCTTTTGACAGTTGATACGTATGGTTTTCGATTCAAAATATTGATTGCTACTACAAAAATACAACTACAGCGAGATGGACACGCCCACCCAGGGCTCTTGGTTGCTTCTGTCGACTGTAGAGTATAAAAAGTTGTGCATATTTTTAATTTGAATGTGATAAATTATAGATTCTACATGTGCTGATTTCTAAGTTGAGTACTGTCCGTAAATGTTTATACCAATTTGTTCGGTCCAAGTGTAGATTGTGTTTTCCACAATTTAGTTTTCTAATTTGAATATTTTGATGCCACATATACAGGGTTGTTCTATACATTATATGGTACAAATAATACAAAAAATCTTAATATCAAAAATTTGTGTTAAACTTTAGTATGAAGTGAATATAAAAAAAATTTTTGTTTTGTTTGAGATAATCGAGATGATTTTTTTTAGGGAAACACGTTACTGTGAAATCCATAAATGACGAACTAAAAAATAAGGAAATTCTTTCTGTAGGAAATACCTCTTTATTGTTGTTATTGAAACATTTGGGATTTAATTATAAAAAGGAAGACAACAGAAGAGCATTAATAGAACGAACAAATATTGCTAGCCAAAGAGCTATAGTGTATATTAAAGACAAATTATACTAATTATACACTAATAAGCCAGCATGGTTAATATTAATTTTGAATTTTGTAAGTTGCGAGGTCACTCGACTGTAAATTTTGGTGGCTGCGCCCCTTTCGAGAACATTCTAGTAAACCATTTGTTTACGCATAGGACGATCGCGGGAAATACTAGAATTTTCGAGAGTTGATAAAAACTATAATATATACGCGGGTTTTTAGTTAGTTAGGAATTAGTGAAACGAAGACAAAGCGTTAGTTCACATACAGTTTACAGAAGTTCTTAGTAATCGGCCAGTGAATGAAATAGTGAAGATAAATAGTGTAATATTCAAGTGGTAAAAATAAATTAGAGCTATTATACCGGTGTAAATAAATTAGTAGACATTAAGTAAAGTGTGTATAGTATATAAGTAAATAAATAGTAATTAGCCATCGTTGTGAGTATAATTTTATCCCACAAGTAAAAACTTCTATTTAAATAAAAAACAAAAACATTACAATACAGTCTGCCATTAAAATAAATAAATGCAAACGTTTTTTCTAAAAAACTAATGGCAATCTACTGATTACGAATTCTTATGGTATGAGACGCTGCAGATGCAAATACGGCTCGTCTATGCATAGCAAGTGCCACGAGCAGAATGCCTTTAAATCTCTTCTACTCATAATTCAATTCACTATAAGATTCCAATCTATCTAAGTACTTTTCATTGGATCAAGATATTTTAAATAGAATATTTTACTGTCCAAAAGCCTGTTACTTTCGCTCGAGGATTTTTAACAACTACTCGCTCAACAATTGAAATGGATAATTATAATATTTTATTTAAAAACGTTGCCAAAGCGATCACAGCCGATGCTGGGCCAGCGGGAATGCGCATGCCCTCCGGAAAAGCTCACCTAACCCGTCACGTGCTACGTCAAACGTCAAGTGCTACGTGGCAAAATTTGTGGGTGGATTTGGTGAGCTTTTCAGGAGGGCATGCGCATTTCCGGCTAGATATATCTACTGATCACACTGTATGCTGTATACGGTATGTATCATTTTTTTCTATGCCTTGGCTCTCATCTTTGGAACTGAAGAGTATGGGTATACTGTTTATATTTTAGTAGAAGAAAAAAGCTGATATCGGCTGTATTACTGTTAAAGCTATGCCTCTACGACGATTACATGCAGTGCAACTGGAGCAATGGATACTTGAAGGTGTATCCCAGCAAGAAGTCGCTACGCGTTTAAATGTGTCTCAAAGCGTCGTCGCATGGAATCGACATGTTGGTACTGGGAATGCAGAGTATACACATGGAGGAGGGCGATAACACAAGCTAAAGACCGTTCAATAGTCCTGACTGCTAGGAGAAACCCAACATTCACGGCTTCAAGAATCAACAGCTTCTTTAGACAAGCTACTAGACTAGTTATTTGATAGATGAATCCAATTCTGAGAATACGCTCTGGAGCAGTTCCACTAGAGGAGTCTACAGAGAGGGTGAAAATCTTTGTTGGTATGAAGTGGCACGCTCCAGGATGAAGTCGAAGTGAAAGAGTAGACAAAAGGAAAGGGAAATAACCTGCTCTCAAAGCAAATACTTGCACTACAAAACTTGAAGCACAAAGCAGACTGGGCAGTCATAATGTAGTGTATGTTAGTGGCTAGTCCAGTAGAACTCAAAATTCTCGTGAAATTGATAAATATCTACATTATTTTAGCTCTATTCCATTAATTGATAAATAATTAGGTATCCGACCAGAGGTTCGTTAAGTCTGTCTGTTTGATACGCAAAGCCATAAACGATTACAGTTTAAACTACTTGTGTCATCTAATGAAGTGATTTCGCTAATAATGGTTCTGTTTTTTCATTTATTTAATCCACGCTTCATTTTGTTGTTCTATGCGCCCTTAGGAATATATTTTTATAAACCTCAAACATATTCGATTTCTAAAACCTTCCATTACTTTTCTGAAAGTCTTTTCAAATAGTTTTGCACAGATTTTTGCTCTCGTATTGAATTTCCTCCATCGAAATCCACTCCTCCAACAGACAATTTATATTCTCGAATGTTCAAGTGACTTTTAAAATGTGGAAAGCTGAAAGGCACTTGTGTAGTTGGTCAATACATGAATTCTAAACGATGGATATTTAAAATGTTTTTAGAATTTGCGAAAAGTCAGAATGGCAGTTGTTTAGGTTGGAATATTTCAAGAAAAATTAAGCAGTTGATATAGGGTGTTTCATTAATAATTGTCCAAACGTTAGGACATAATATGAAGAGGGAAAGAGAAAGAGGGGCAATAGGCGTGAGCGGAGGACTAATTACTGGTGAAATGAGGAAATAGAGGAGCTGTGGAGGGAGTGTAAGAAAGAACGAAGACGGATGCTGAGGGTAAGAGGAAGGATAGAAGGAAAAGAGGGATAGAAAGAGAAGAAGAAGGAACTGGAGCGTAGGGTAGAGAGTGAAAAAAGAGGGAAGTGGGAAGATTTACTGGGTGAATTGGAAAACAGTCCATGAGGAAATGCGTATGAGATAGCGGTGAAAAGGATGGGTGGATATAGGAACGAAGTGCTAGAGGAAGATTGGGAGAAGGAGATTATAGGAAAATTGTTCACAGGGGGAAACTGAGGAGTGGGAGCAGGATTCGAAAAGTCCAGGATACTAGGGGGGTAGGGAAAACGAGGGGGATAAGGCCGGTAGAGTAGTGGGAAGTAGAGGAGGGCGGGAGAAACATTAAAGTAAGGAAAGCCCCAGGGATGGATGGCCTGAGGGGTGATATGATAAAGAGGCTATTGGATGACAATGGGGAGTACTTCTGGAAACTATTTAACAGGGTACTAAGGGAGGAAGAGCTTCCGGAAGGATGGAAGGTGGCCAGGGTAATACTGCTGAAGAAGGCGGGTAGAGAGGGGAGAAAGGTCATCAGCCGGCTGTGTGGTATGGGTAAATTAATAGAGGGGATAAGGATTGAGGAGGAAGTTGGTAGGAATGGGGGTTTTAGGGTAAACCAGCACGGGTTTGCGAAGGGAAAATCATGTATCTCGGCGCTGGGCGGGGTAATGGCCTTGGTGGAGAGAGCTAGGGAGGGCAGCTGGAGGAACAAGAAATTGGCCCTGCTGGTGTTCTTCGACGTCGGGAACGCGTTCAACAGTGTCAGAAAACGGGCAGTGTTGAGCGCGTTGCTGAGGCTTGAAGTGGGAGAGGGTTCGGTTAACCTGGTGGGGATGTGTGATAGTAGACACTAGAGGGAGGAGGTATGAGACAGAGGCTGGAGTGCCCTAGGGCTCGGTTCTTTGACCAACGCTATGGGACTGTGTGCTTGATGAGGTTTGTGGGATAGTATGTGAAGAGGGATGTGAGATTACGGTATGTCTGGTATGTACGGCAAAGGGAGAGGCGGAGATAGAAAGAAAGGCGGAGAGAATGTGTAGGAAGATTGTGGAGAAGATAGAGCGGTGCGGACTAGAAGTGGTGTAACGGTTGAATTTGTCACTACGTCTATTGTATATATTAAGTATTTGTATATAGTAATTACCTGACCGATATTGTCTCTATATTTCTAATATCATTTGATCACTACAAAAGAACTTCAGTAGTTAAATAGTTTCTGTCAGCCCAGAGTTTTAGGGACTACTCTGCCATCATCCTTCCGGTGAAGTGGTGCAGGCTGTAACCATACCTGTCTTCACATCTTTACAACAATTTTATATTTTGTCGCTAGGTAAGGTAAATAATAAAACTAGCGCCTACTTGGTAAATGTCCGTATAGATATATTCATGTTAGTTGTTTCTTTTTATTTGTTATATTATAATTCATAATTAAGGGTAACAAGGGGTTTTCTCTCTTGTGGATTTTACTTTAGTTTTTAGTTACCGTGGGACTTCAGATTTTGTTTCTGGCTTTGATTATATCACCTTTGGGGTGTAGCCACAGTAGTCCAAATACTTTGTTCGCTTCAGCTTGATAAACGCTAAAGTTTATTAGGGTTCAGTTATAAATTATTACTGACTCCTTGACTTGAGTTCTAAAACATTTAAAGTAGTAATTAGGTTTGATAAAACTTACTGATCTATAAAGACATACTTTACTTTTGAGTTAAAGGTATATTTTCTTCATTTATCTACCATATTTTGGCTTAAGCAAATACATACTAGTTAGAAATCTTCTATGTAAGATGACATTCGAATATTTTCGGAACATCTACTTATAATATATTAGCTGTTATCGCCATGTGTTTTGTATGTTAAATCCGAGTGTTTGATCTTGCTTTGTTTACGTTGGTTTGGTAGTATTTTGGTTCTACGGGAGTTCGTATTGTTGAAGAATTCCGTCCTGTTCTGGAAGCCGTTTTCACAAACCCTTATAGGGGATATATTGCACTAAGACGATTGTAAGTATTTTCTCTACTTACTGATTTCGCATCACTATGTATTACCACTATTTAAAGGAAATCGCCAACGTGAAGTTTTGAAATTGAAGGCGTGCCACATGCTGTTGTTGGTTCGTTATTTGTTGGTAGCCGCCCAATAAGAGGAAAATTTTGAGTATTGGACCCTTTTTGGAAAAGGTATGTCTCATAGATTTGTAGTTTTTGTAGATAAAACAGTTGGTGGTAAAATACCACCTGTTGATTGTAAATTTTTGATTAAGACAGTCTATTCTGTTACCCTGTGTATATTTTGTTTTCTTTGCCCGTTTTAGTCTAACGAATACTATAATTCGTGGGTGGTTCTTCAAACTTACCCTGGTTACGACCAAAAACAGTTTATTTTAGATGCTTATCGCATTCTTATTATTTGATTTAAATTCAGTGTAGTATACTGTTACTGACACTGTTGATTGTAAGTAGACCTTATGACTACTTTGTGGGTTTGATTAAGTTAATTTGGGGTTGATTTTGACTTGTACGTTACTTCTGGCATAGGCCGAGACAAGCTTAACTTGTCGAGGTGTTTGATTGGTTCCTGTATAGGCTCAGTTTTTAGCTGATACCTGTTTTAATTTTTAAGGGTTCACCGGTGGGGCCAGGGTATACTTACCATCCTCAAGATACACACTTCACCTGTGGGGCCAGATTATACACACTTCACCTGTGGGGCCAGATACACACTTCGGGTTATTTGGAGTTTACCTGGTAGATCGATGGTGATGTCTTCTGCAGTTTGCTGCTACTTTTCAACAACTTCTTGAAGAAGACCACATTGAGGGTAACCTGGTATCGGGGGGTTTTTCTGGTTTATTTACTTATTTTTACTTTAGGCTTTACGCCAATATGTATATGCATTAGCTAGGTAGTTTCTACTGATTTATTTTATTATGCAATTGTAATGGTGGAAATTAATAGCATGCGTCTCTGCCTTGGTACCAACGCCTTGACTACGGTGTCGCCTTATATGGAATTGTTTTTTTTCATAAACTTTACACTACTTTTCAGCTAACATATAATTGAAAGTTTTTTTGAATCTGTATTGGTACACTCGAACAGCCATATTAATTTCACACTAAGTAGGTCAAATTAACAGGTATAATTTGGAATTTTAGCGTTAATAGTTTGACTATTGGGGTGTAATAGATGTTCACACTACTTTTCTTCTTTTTTTAAGTGGGGGGGTTTTTACTAGGGTTTACAAGTAGCTATTAATTGTAAAACACCCCTTAAGGGTATTAAATGTTTTTTTTTATTTAGTTATTATAAGGAACATAAGCTGAGGTTTGCCTTTTATTTTCATCCCTTGTTTTACTGGGTTATCGGGGGAAATTCGTCGTGCTAGGCCAAAGTGGAAAACTCAGTTGGCGCCCACACAAGTTGTCTACTATTTTGTCCGGAAGATCAATAAGAGGGATCCACCCCTACCTCCGTTCTGAGCGACGTCGAAGGCCTAAGGTTGTCACCGGAGCAACCGAAACTTATGTAACCAAGTAGACAAATTTATTCACAATCTTGCACTTTTTTTTTTTAATTAATTAAATTTTAGGACTTTATTCCTATTCGGGCTTGAGCTCGATTTGTAAGGTTACAGTGGCGGGAGGTAAGACGGCGAGTTTGAGGTGGGTTTTGTTGGTAGGCATCCCCTTGGGGAAGAGTCCCAAGAGACCCTTTCGAACATGAGTTTCCCATCTCGGCCCGAAAAAAAAGAACATAATATGAGAATACAATTCATTTGCCATCTGATCCTTTTTCTACGATTTCAATTGGCTGAAATAGAGTAGTAAGAGGCTATCAAACTGATGATAGTTCTATCACCGCATGCTACTACAACATTCAAAATATTGCTACGTAAAATTCATCTGATGGCGTTCATTATATTCTCTTCCCAAATATAACTCGTGCTACGATTAATTATCAAAGATACAACTCGTTAGAGCCATCAGAAGATTGGACTCATCATCAATAATAATCGTAACACTAGTTATATTACCCCCGAATATATAACCTAAAATACTTGAATTGAATATACATCAAACTTGTAATAAAAAAGTCAGTCGAAGAATCCTGACAAATTTTTTGGCAGAACAACAAAACGGCTCTTCGCGAAATCCAAGCTTTTATTGGCTGACTCTCCCTGGACTTCTCATCCAGGGACAGGATTATTGACTGAGGGAGTAGAGCTTCCCGATAAAACACATATTTTGTCTTGCTTTTGCTTGGTTACTCAGTCACTGCAGTGACAAAGAAAAAATATCTGTTCTTCCTCGGAAAGCTTCACTCCCTCAGTCAAGAATACGGCCCCAGGAGAGAAACAACTATCATTAGAGGACTGCGGATCAACCATACCAAACATACCCAATTACTCCTGAAAATCTTCCCGTCTGCATTTAAATAGTTATTTTCCTAACTAGTGCGGAAAGTGATACTTCTCCGCGAGCGGAAAAGACACTTTACGCATGTGTTAGGAACAACATATTTTCTACGAGCGTGCAGATAATCAGAAATATATTTTATTTAATTAGACTAGATACAGCGAACGAAAAGTAAAGTGTTTGCGTAAGTGTTAGTAAAATGTAATTTTTTTTAAAGGTCGATGAAAAAAGTATTTTTTGTTTTATATAAATTACATAGACATTATTTCACATGACATTGTATTCTTCGATCAAAGAATGTGATGATGTCAGTTAATAAAAAAGAATATGTTGCTACGCTACCGAAAAAGTATCCATTACATTTTCAATATGAATCCTATAAAAATAATAGCTTTTAATGATTCATTGGGTAAATATATAAAGGAAACAGGTCTTCGAGTATCTATTTCCTTTTATCATCCAAGATATCTCGAGTTACACGATACTCCAATATCGAAAATAAAAATTACTGGTGTAACATTTCGTGACTGAAATGGTTCCACGGTTTTTGTTCTCTTTTTCCTTTTGTCTCAAAACATGTGGTAGATATTTTCTATTTTTATATGACCTTTATGTATTAACCGTAAAATCAATTTGGTCCAACACAAATGACTGAAACTATACACCGTGAGCCGAAATAAAGGAGTACATTTTTCTATTTGTTTTTTGGGCGATTTATTGAATAATAAGTCAACATATCCTCAATAGGGCGCTAAGATGGGATCAGGTATAGATTTGCATATATACTTTCGAGTTTCGAGAATGTTCTCGAAAAGACGGTTTGTTTACGCAAAGGACGAGCGCGGAAAATACTAGAATTTTCTAGAGTTGATAAAGACTATATATACGCGGGTTTTTGAGTGAGTTGAGGAATTAGTGAAACAAAGACAAAGACTTAGTTCACAGACAGTTTACAGAAGTTCTTAGTAATTGGACAGTGAGTGAAATAGTGAAGATAAATAGTGTAATCTTCAGGTGGTGAAAATAAATAAGAACTATTATATCGAGTGTAAATAAATTAGTAGTCCAGTCAAATAGACATTTCAAATAACAAAAATTCCGACAGAGCTGAATTTTGGCAAAGATCTTAAGTATACCATTAGAAATAAAGTGTTGAAAGTCCCCTTCGATCCTCGTGAGGGTGATGTGTCGAAGGCTGCACTTACACGCATTAATTATTTCGAGTACGCTTTAGTAGCTGCTGAGGCTAAATATTATAACAATTGCTACAAATCGTTCTTGAGTCCCAATAGTAGAGGTAAGGTTGGCCGCCCCCCAAGATGAATTATCAAATGAAGCGATAGAGGAAATATCTAAATTTATCGAAAACGGTGATGATTGCCAATTTACACTCGATTAATTAACAAATATATGTGCAAATACATCTTTAGACAACAGAACTAAAAAAATCCGCTTGAAATTGAAGTATGGTCCTCGAATTATTATCACAGAAAAGCCGGGAAAGTTAACTACAATGGCTAAGCACTTTTGTAGTAACGAAAGGATAAAATGGGATATGAACACCTTTTCACCTTTCAAGGCACCGGGAGCCGATGGGATTTTTACAGCATTGCTCCAGCAAGGACAAGACGAAATTCTACCACATTTGGTTAGAATCAGTCGAAGCAGCCTAGAACTGCGTGATATAGCAGAAGCAATAGTAACCTTCATTACAAAAGCTGGAAAAAGGGACACAACAAACCCCAAATCCTTCAGACCAATTAGTCTAACATCGTTTGTGCTCAAAACGATGGAAAAAGCTATTGACGATTATATTAGTACGGAAATCCTAGAGAGACTACCTCTCCACCCGCATCAACATGCTTAACGGGCGGGCGGATCTACGGAGACTGCACTGATACAACTGAGCTGCCATAGTGAGACCAATTATCACTTATGGAGCCATTGGGTGGAGTAGTAAAAATAGCCTATTGACGACGAGAGAAAACTTCTCCAAAATTCAAAGACTAGCCTGTATGTGCATTACAGGAGCAATGAGAACATGCCCAAAGTGATTCTCAACCCCAAACCACTACATATGGAGGTGGAAACTGTTGCAGAAAGAACAAGATGCAGACTAAGCAGAGAGAGAATAATTTTTAAAAAACATCTCCTTACTTTTTAGAAATCAGAAAACCTGGAACAGGAACTGGGATAGGACTTTACGGGCCAGGAACGAAACACTCTGAAAGCTTGGAAAAAACCCCAAGTATCTTTCAAGCCATAAGAAAGTGTGCCTAGTAGTTCAATATTGCTAAAGGATATAGAAGGCAAATGATTATCATCACGTCGGATAGTCAAGCAGCCATTACATCACTGAGCTCTTGTGTTATCAGTTCCAAAATGGCGTGGGAATGCCTAGGCAAACTCAATGAACTAGGCGAGAACAATATAGTCACCTTACTGTGGATTCCAGGACACACTGGAATAGAAGGAAGTGAACTAGCAAAGAGGGGGACTGAAACACCCGTTTGGGTGCCTGGAATCCTTTTGCTGTATCAGCTCCAATGTAATATTGGAAGAAAATAGGCAAAGCCGAAGAAAGGAGAAGATCTGACCATTGGAAAGATCTAGTAGGACTTAGACAATCAAAGATTCTTCTGTTGAGATCAAATAAATGCATGTCACAGTAAAACTGCTCTAAAAGTTTTAACAGGGATCCTGTTAAAACGACATTGTCGCCTGAATGAGCACCTGAAAAAGCTCAAAATAGTGGAGGAAGAAGAATGTAGATTCTGTGGCATGGAAGAAGAAACCTCCATCCACATACTTGCGAACTGAACAGCAATTCAGAATCCTAGGGCACAACACCTTGGAGACTACTGGATAGAAGAGGGACCTTTACCTAAGTTGAAGCCTGCAGATATTCTAAAATTCCGTCGGGAAATGAGACTAAAGGGGCTACTAGTCTCTGAGACTTTCCTTGGGAACTAAGTAGAAGTAAGGGGGCACAATAGATCTCTTAGGTCTCAGTGAATGTTATCCCAATATACATAATACATAACATTTGTTTGTTTTGTCGACAATCAAGCTTGGTATGAGAAAAGAAACTCAAATGAAACAGGAAAGGTCAATCAGATTAAGATATCAATAAAAATCGATAATATTATTCAAATCAATAACCACTATCAATATCATTCATTAATATGAAATAAATAGAATATTATCCTATAAAACTCCGGAAACCACGTTGAAAAAAATGCGCTATACTCTACCTTCAAGATCAGCGTGAAAGCAGCCACGAGTTCCAGCCACGAGTTCGCTAGAACCGTAAGGCGCGCGCCGTATCGCCACTGGTAATTTAACAATACTTAACATTCGTGGCTGGCCGTGGATGGATACTCAACATTCATAGATGGGCGTGGATGTATTTTTATTACCATTTTATATTTATGTTTTTTTCATAATGATGTCAATTCACCTTCTACAACATTGAAAATAAATGGAATCGAAATACGCAAACATACACGTTTGCCAATATGTGCTTTTTAATGTGCTCTATAGGACCTATATACCAAACGATTTTGTCGGGCAAGTTTTCACCCTCCACAACCCCTTTCAATTATTTAGTAAAATAAATCATATGTTCATGAAAACACTCGTCAATGAAATCTTTTTTCTGCAGATATGTGCTTTGTAATGTGCTCTATAGGACCTATATAGCACCGGATTTTGTCGGGCAGGTATTCACCCTCCACAGCTATTTTCAATTATTTCATAAAATAAATCATAAGTTCGTAAAAATAATCGTAAATTGAATTTTTTCTCTGTAGATATATGTTCTTTAATGCACTCTAAAGGACCTATATACTTACCACCTGATTTTGTCGGGCAGGTATTCACCCTCCACAACCCTTTTCAATTTTTTAATAAAATAAATATAAGTTCGTAAAAATAATCGTAAAAGAATTTTTTTCTCTGTAGATATATGTTCTTTAATGTACTCTATAAGACCTATATACCACCAGATTTTGTCGGGTAAGTTTGCACCCTCCACAACCCTTTTTAATTTTTTGATAAAATAAATCATAAGTTCGTAAAAATAATCGTAAATTAAATTTTTTCTCTGTAGATATATGTTCTTTAATGTACTCTATAATACCTATATACCACCCGATTTTGTCGGGCAAGTTTTCACCCTCCACAACCCTTTTCAATTTTTTAATAAAATAAATCATAAGTTCGTAAGAATAATCGTAAATGAAATTTTTTCTCTGTAGATATATGTTTTTTAACGTACTCTATAAGACCTATTTACTACCCGATTTTGTCGGGTAAGTTTTCACCCTCTGCAACCCTTTTCCATTTTTTAATAAAAGAAATCATAAGTTCGTAAAAATAATCGTAAATTAAATTTTTTCTCTGTAGATATATGTTATTTAATGTACTCTATAAGACCTATATACCACCGGATTTTGTCGAGTAAATTTGCACCCTCCACAACCCTTTTTAATTTTTTTATAAAATACATCATAAGTTCGTAAAAATAATCGTAAAAGAAATTTTTTCTCTGTAGATATATGTTCTTTAATGTACTCTATAAGACCTATATACCACCCGATTTTGTCGGGCAAGTTTTCACCCTCCACAACCCTTTTCAATTTTTTAATAAAATAAATCATAAGTTCGTAAGAATAATCGTAAATGAAATTTTTTCTCTGTAGATATATGTTTTTTAACGTACTCTATAAGACCTATTTACTACCCGATTTTGTCGGGTAAGTTTTCACCCTCTGCAACCCTTTTCCATTTTTTAATAAAAGAAATCATAAGTTCGTAAGAATAATCGTAAATGAAATTTTTTCTCTGTAGATATATGTTCTTTAATGTACTCTATAATACCTATATACCACCCGATTTTGTCGGGCAAGTTTTCACCCTCCAGAACCCTTTTCAATTTTTTAATATAATAAATCAAAAGTTCGTAAAAATAATCGTAAATGAAATTTTTTCTCTGTAGATATATGTTCTTTAATGAACTCTATAAGACCTATATACCACCGGATTTTGTCGGGCAAGTTTTCACCCTTCACAACCCTTTTCAATTTTTCAATAAAATAAATCATAAGTTCGTAAAAATAATCGTAAAAGAAATTTTTTCTCTGTAGATATATGTTCTTTAATGTACTCTATAAGACCTATATACCACCGGATTTTGTCGGGCAAGTTTTCACCCGCCAGAACCCTTTTCAATTTTTCGATAAAATAAATCATAAGTTCGTAAAAATAATCGTAAAAGAAATTCCCACCCGATTTTGTCGGGTAAGTTTGCACCCTCCACAACCCTCTTCAATTTTTCAGTAAAATAAATCATAAGTTCGTAAAAAATTGAAAAGGGTTGTGGAGGGTGAAAACTTGCCCGACAAAATCCGGTGGTATATAGGTCTTATAGAGTACATTAAAGAACATATATCTACAGAGAAAAAATTTCTTTTACGATTATTTTTACGAAATTATGATTTATTTTATTAAAAAATTGAAAAGGGTTGTGGAGGGTGAATACCTGCCCGACAAAATCGGGTGGTATATAGGTCTCATAGAGTACATTAAAGAACATATATCTACAGAGAAAAAATTTCTTTTACGATTATTTTTACGAACTTATGATTTATTTTATTGAAAAATTGAAAAGGGTTGTGAAGGGTGAAAACTTGCCCGACAAAATCCGGTGGTATATAGGTCTTATAGAGTTCATTAAAGAACATATATCTACAGAGAAAAAATTTCATTTACGATTATTTTTACGAACTTTTGATTTATTATATTAAAAAATTGAAAAGGGTTCTGGAGGGTGAAAACTTGCCCGACAAAATCCGGTGGTATATAGGTCTTATAGAGTACATTGAAGAACATATATCTACAGAGGAAAATTTTAATTCACGATTATTTTTACGAACTTATGATTTATTTTACTGAAAAATTGAAGAGGGTTGTGGAGGGTGAAAACTTGCCCGACAAAATCCGGTGGTATATAGGTCTTATAGAGTACATTAAAGAACATATATCTACAAAGAAAAAATTTCATTTACGATTATTTTTACGAACTTATGATTTATTTTACTGAAAAATTGAAGAGGGTTCTGGAGGGTGAAAACTTGCCCGACAAAATCGGCTGGTATATAGGTCCTATAGCGCACATTAAAATAATGCACATATTGGCAAAAAAAATTGTCATTCACGACTATTTTAATGAAGTTATGATTTATTTTATAAAATGGACGGACAAAATTTCCTTAACGTGTATGTTGGCGTATTTCGATTCCATTTATTTTCAATGTTGTAGAGGGTGAATTGATTAATTATGAAAAAAAAATAAATATAAAATGGTATTAAATTTACATCCACGCCCATCTATGAATGTCGAGAATCCATCCACGGCCAGCCACGAATGTTAAGTATTGTTAAATTACCAGTGGCGATACGGCGCGCGCCTTACGGTTCTAGCGAACTCGTGGCTGGAACTCGTGGCTGCTTTCACACTCGTACCTTCAAGGTGGTGTGGAAATGTCTGCATGTTGTATAGAATATAACTCGTTTGACTTTTAGAATTGCGATATCTCAGAAATGGTGATTCTTAGATACAAAATTATTAGGACCATTTTTGTAGATAATTTTATGATCTATAATTTGGGTTTCGGCTATTTTTTCGATAAAATGTACCGTTCACGAGAAAAATCCAAAAAAACAGAAAAATTTTACCTTTGACCTCGAATAACTTTTTAGCACATATGGGTTCGATGGGTACTTTCAATACATTATTTCTAATGGAGTACCCAAGATCTCTGTCAAAATTCAGCTGTCTGTCGGAATTTTGAAGTGAAACTTATTTTTTGTTATTTGATCACTATTTTTCTGACTAAATTGACCGGACTATATATAGAACATTGATGTACACCTCGAACATAGATTACTCGCCGCATTTAATTGCGTAATAAATGTATTTGCAATAACTTTTCAGGACTAATATTCAAATACACCTCAAGAGATTAAAGTATTTAGAAATAGTGCAAAATTGCAGTAAATAGCATGTAAAACCTGATATTATATTTTATGGATATGTGATTTTTTTATTTACTGATGCTCAATAAAAATTGGTATCGATTTAATTACTACGCTAACACATCCAGTGAAACGAACCGTTATTTTATAATCATTCAATAAAATAATGGTTTTGGTTAATGAATACCAGTTGTTTACATCAGCACATTCTAAGCAGAGACGTCCATATGAAACAATTATTGAGAATCCTCATCACAAAAAGGAAAGGAAAGGAAAGGAAAGGAAAGGAAAGGAAAGGAAAGGAAAGGAAAGGAAAGGAAAGGAAAGGAAAGGAAAGGAAAGGAAAGGAAAGGAAAGGAAAGGAAAGGAAAGGAAAGGAAAGGAAAGGAAAGGAAAGGAAAGGAAAGGAAAGGAAAGGAAAGGAAAGGAAAGGAAAGGAAAGGAAAGGAAAGGAAAGGAAAGGAAAGGAAAGGAAAGGAAAGGAAAGGAAAGGAAAGGAAAGGAAAGGAAAGGAAAGGAAAGGAAAGGAAAGGAAAGGAAAGGAAAGGAAAGGAAAGGAAAGGAAAGGAAAGGAAAGGAAAGGAAAGGAAAGGAAAGGAAAGGAAAGGAAAGGAAAGGAAAGGAAAGGAAAGGAAAGGAAAGGAAAAGGAAAGGAAAGGAAAGGAAAGGAAAGGAAAGGAAAGGAAAGGAAAGGAAAGGAAAGGAAAGGAAAGGAAAGGAAAGGAAAGGAAAGGAAAGGAAAGGAAAGGAAAGGAAAGGAAAGGAAAGGAAAGGAAAGGAAAGGAAAGGAATAGATTTAGTGGCTGTATTTCATTCATTCGTTTGGGTTGTGCTCAACAGACCAGGCACTTGAACTGAATCTTTTTATCATTTCCCATGTTATCTACTTCCATTCCAGAAGCTTCGTGTCTTCTATACAGGTCACTAATTTAGCTGGGGAGATTTTGATTAGTTGTAAAGGTTGTATTAATTCATCTACAAAGTGCTTCCGTCTAAGTCATCGTTTCTCAACCATTTTTATGTGGCGACCCACGAAAAAGACAAAAAGATAGGTAGAAAGTCTTGCGACCCCGTCACTACTTTGGTGGGAATAGATTAATAATAAAAATCGAACTGGCAACCCTAGCGAGGCCGAGCTTCATTTTTAGGGAAGTAGTATAGGCCAGGGAAGCAAGTATGTACATACTAGTGATGAGCGATATCGTGATTTTTTAATCACGTTGTGAAATGATAATATATAATAATGTGTTTTTCCACCCCCCAAACAGTGTTTTTTACCGAAAAAACGTCAAAATTCGAAAAACTTCCAATATATTAATTTGGAATTTTTTTCCATAGTTTGTGACTGTGAAAGCCATCTTTGCCAAAATTTCATCGAAATCGAACAATTTTTGACGAAACTAAAAATAAAAAAACGAAAAATGCAGTTTTTTGCGTTTTTCGAGCTAATTTTGAGGTTATATAAAAAAGTCATTGATGAAAAAGTTGTAGATTTTTCCAAGGTCTACAACTTTTATATTCAACTTTTTTTCCTAGGATTCTAACTTTGGCCGGAAATAGCAATAATGTCTTTTTTTACCCCCCATTAGTGTATTTACCGAAAAAACGTCAAAATTCGAAAAACTTCCAATATATTAATTTCAATTTTTTTTCCATAGTTTGTGACTATCAAAGCCACCTTTTCCCAAATTTTCATCGAAATCGAACAATTTTTGACAAAACTAAAAATAAAAAAACGAAAAATGCAGTTTTTTGCGTTTTTCGAGCTAATTTTGAGGTTATATAAAAAAGTCATTGATGAAAAAGTTGTAGATTTTTCCAAGATCTACAACTTTTATATTCAACCTTTTTTCCTAGGATTCTAACTTTGGCCGGAAATCGCAATAATGTCTTTTTTTACCCCCCAAAAAAAGTGTTTTTTACCAAAAAAACGTCAAAATTCGAAAAACTTCCAATATATTAATTTGGAATTTTTTTCCATAGTTTGTGACTGTGAAAGCCATCTTTGGCCAAAATTTCATCGAAATCGAACAATTTTTGACGAAACTAAAAATAAAAAAACGAAAAATGCAGTTTTTTGCGTTTTTCGAGCTAATTTTGAGGTTATATAAAAAAGTCATTGATGAAAAAGTTGTAGATTTTTCCAAGGTCTACAACTTTTATATTCAACTTTTTTTCCTAGGATTCTAACTTTGGCCGGAAATAGCAATAATGTCTTTTTTTACCCCCCATTAGTGTATTTACCGAAAAAACGTCAAAATTCGAAAAACTTCCAATATATTAATTTGAAATTTTTTTCCATAGTTTGTGACTATCAAAGCCACCTTTTCCCAAATTTTCATCGAAATCGAACAATTTTTGACGAAACTAAAAATAAAAAAACGAAAAATGCAGTTTTTTGCGTTTTTCGAGCTAATTTTGAGGTTATATAAAGAAGTCATTAATGAAAAAGTTGTAGATTTTTCCAAGGTCTACAGCTTTTATATTCAACTTTTTTTCCAAGGATTCTAACTTTGGCCGGAAATCGCAATAATGTCTTTTTTTACCCCCCAAAAAGTGTATTTATCGAAAACACGTCAAAATTCGAAAAACTTCCAATATATTAATTTGAAATTTTTTTCCATAGTTTGTGACTATCAAAGCCACCTTTTCCCAAATTTTCATCGAAATCGAACAATTTTTGACGAAACTAAAAATTAAAAAACGAAAAATGCAGTTTTTAGCGTTTTTCGAGCTAATTTTGAGGTTATATAAAGAAGTCATTGATGAAAAAGTTGTAGATTTTTTCCAAGGTCTACAGCTTTTATATTCAACTTTTTTTCCAAGGATTCTAACTTTGGCCGGAAATCGCAATAATGTCTTTTTTTACCCCCCAAAAAGTGTATTTATCGAAAACACGTCAAAATTCGAAAAACTTCCAATATATTAATTTGAAATTTTTTTCCATAGTTTGTGACTATCAAAGCCACCTTTTCCCAAATTTTCATCGAAATCGAACAATTTTTGACGAAACTAAAAATTAAAAAAACTAAAAATTAAAAAAACGAAAAATGCAGTTTTTTCGTTTTTCGAGCTAATTTTGAGGTTATGTAGAAAAGTCATTAATGAAAAAGTTGTAGATTTTTCCTAGAATCCTAGGATTCTAACTTTGGCCGGAAATTGCAATAATGTCTTTTCTTACCCCCCAAAAAAATTGTTTTTTTTACCGAAAAAACGTCAAAATTCGAAAAACTTCCAATATATTAATTTGCATTCTTTTTCCATAGTTTGTGACTATCAAAGCCACCTTTTCCCAAATTTTCATCGAAATCGAACAATTTTTGACGAAACTAAAAATAAAAAACGAAAAATGCAGTTTTTTACGTTTTTCGAGCTAATTTTGAGGTTATGTAAGAAAGTCACCAATGAAAAAGTTGTAGATTTTACAATTTTTATATTCAACTTTTTTTCCTAGAACCTCAGCTTTGGCCGGAAATCGCAATAATGACTTTTTCCACCAAGTTATTTTAATTATTCAAAGCAAAGTTCTTTATCTCCATACCCTGTTATAGGAATAAGTCCTCTTCAGGATTTGCAAATCTGAGTTTCATCGTGCTCCAAACAGCTGTAGTTGTGTTCCCCATTAGGATCGACAATTGATTAATTGGCATAATAATCCTGATTATTGCACAGGTTGAGAGGCAAGGAAAAACTTGAACTGATCATCCTGTGTATTAATGGATGGTGAAGTGCTTCATAAGTTGAATTAAGAGGAGAACTTCCTTACTAATTGGTAGAATTACGTTCTTAGTACTCAAATAATCCCAAATTTGTCACGCCTCTGGTCTCCATGCCAGGTAAAATAATTACGGAATTGGAATATGTTCATTCAACGAGCTGAATCATCATGTTGGCATAATACTGGCAAAATATGAAATACCGTATAATAGAGACAATTATAGCAAGCGAGGTTTATTTCCAGAGCAAAATGATTACTTCGCATCGAGAAAACACTTTTTTCAACTGTATATTTCGTTATCTTTGAACCACATGTTGTGTTTTAGATAATTTTGATTTATATTATCAAATAACTGTTAGAACCAAATTTTATTAGTAGTATTTTTTTCAGCTAAAATTACATTTGTCAGAGGATGCAATTTTATATTTTAGATCTCAAGGAGGGGTTAGTGTAAATGTAAATTCAAGTTTGTGGGGTCGCAACCCTTGTCCCACGGCCACCATCTTTTTTGTTGCAAATATAATCCTCTACAACTTTGGTCCAGTAATTTTTTATCGTAGAACAGAGAATAAAAAGGTTATAAGCGAAAATATATGAAAATTTTTGTTGACATAAGTGGAAAATTAAATAGCAGATAATGGACTAATGCTTTTTCAGGATGTGACACAACTTCAGCAGCTTACAATATGGGTAAACTTAAATGTCTGAAGAACCCAGAGAAAGCGTTGTTCCTGAACAAGAGAGTTGACCTTGCTTTGCTCGCTGTCATCGGGGAACGTTTTTTCATCTCTTCATATAGTGGTAATAAAGATGATAATTCTTTGGACAGCCAAGTCAGTAACAAAGAACAAATTTAATTTATCTTCACTTCCTCCAACACAAGATACAGCGCGCTTCCACAGCTTCCGAGTCTACCATCAGGTCCAGTCGTGGCACAGTAATTACAACGACTCTGAAGACTGGGGGGGGGGATATGGACAGATATTGATGCCAGTACAAAGCTCAAAACCTCCAGCACCTCCTGAGCTTCTAAAGTTGATATTCTGCAGATGTAAAGGTAACTGTGGAGCGATGTGTGGATGTCGGAAATCAAGCATCAAATGTTCTTCATGGTTCTGGGGAGGCTTGCAGTAAAATGATGGAAATCTCAAAATTAATTGAGGAAAACGATTTTGAAGAAGAACTACCAACAATTACGCAACTTCCTTCTCCAGTTATCCATCCCTCAAGTATTTCATGTTGAAGGTCAACGAGATCCTGAGCCGCAGCCTGATCCATCAAAAAAACCGAGGACAGAGTAATTATGTCATTTTGAAAATGACTATGGATTGAGCCTACTGGGAATACCCATAGAGATACTACAAATAGAGGCAACAAGCGATAGGCCGATGTTTAAGTGGGAATGTCCGTCTGATCTCTGGTGAGAGAGAAAAAGACAGACGTCAGAGGTTTTTCTGTCTTTGTCTCTCGTCTATAGCATGCGCGCCATTAGAGAAAGACATCCTGAACCTCTGACTTTCTATCTCTCTCTTATAAGCTGACGGGTTCCGAGCTGGATTGTTGCCTCTATCTGAAGTATCTCTATGGGAATACCACGTAAAATAACGTATTTCGAAATTCGATAATTTCAAAGTGTTGTTGTTGAAGATTGTGGTGAGTTATGAATACTGGAGAATAGTATTCATTTCGCAGCGCTGTAAAACCTTCACTAACGAATAAAATTAAAAAAGTTTATAATAAAAGTTATTCCTTACGATCCCCTCTATAAAAACAGTCAGATATAATTTTTTTGTAAAAAGTATAGCGACCAATAGAAATTTTTTTCTCAAATTTTCATAGATTTTCGCTTATAACTTTGTTATTTTTGGTACTACGATAAAAGGTTACTGGAGTTACTTACTGGAGTTGTAGAGAATTATATTTGAAACTAAATAATTTTTTTGTGAGACTTATAGTTTGTAAGATTAACCATAAAAAACCATTTGCACCACTTTTTCCAAGATGGCGGCCGTGGGACAAGGGTTGCTACCCCAGAAACTTGAACTTAACTTTAGACTCGGTATAATAGTTCTAATTTATTTTTACCACCTGAATATATATATATCTTCACTAATTCATTCACTGTCCGATTACTGAGAACTTCTGTAAACTGTCTGTAAACTAACTCTTTACTGCCCGTTTCACTCATTGTTTTTACGCACTCAAAAACCCGCGTATATATAGTCCTTCTCCACTCTCGAAAATTCCAGTACCTTCCGCGCCCGTCCTATGCACAAACAAAGCGTTTTACTCGAATGTTCTCGAAAGGGGCGCAGCCACCAAAATTTACAGTCGAGGGACAGGGGCGGCTTTGAGTTGGTGACCGCGCAACAATATCCATTATTTTCAGTCATTTCCTGATTTTTCGTAAATTCTGGGCACTTAAATTTAAAAATGGTACGATGTAATTTTGCAATGATTTTTTTTGACGTTTCTCGAAGTGAAATTTGCAATTTCAGTAATTCATACACGTTCTAGCCAATCAAAATATCATTATAGATATAAAACATTATTCCAAAGAGAAAATGTACATTGTTTTGATTGAATGACAACCACATGACAACTTATTTTCTTGATCTAACGCGTCTGTCATACATTTTCAAGAAATTCGTAAAATGAATCCCAAACGTTTTAGCGAATCATCAGTCGATGAAATAAGTAATATAATCAATGAAACAATTCCGAAAGGGGCTATAAATTGGAAGAAACAGAATGGAGAAGACTATAAAGAAGCTGTGATCAAGACAATGTTGAATAAAACCGCAAAATTAATGCCAGATATGAACTTCGACAAATTTAATAGAAGATTCGTCCCATTCAATGATATCGAATTCAAATCCGTCAGAGATGCTAAAAACAAGCATAAGTTATTACAAAAAGAGCCCGAAAAAAAGAAACAAAGTTCTGCAAAGTTTCAGCAAAGAAGAAATCTTGGACATGATAAAACTCTACGACGAAAACACGCCGTCTGGCTTGCAGAAGAAATCCTATCATATTGCTGCATATGAACTGGCATGGCGTGGTGGAGAAAGTTATCAATGTTTAGTGCATTATTTCAAAGACGAAACGAACAATGCGGGGTTGACCAGCACAAGAGTAGAGTATAACCCTATATTTTCCAAAACGGCGCAAGAGGGAGCACGAAGATATGTGGACAGTAAATGGTTAATACCAAATACCGAAAACCCTAATAATTAGAAATTACTCAGCAAGCGAAATGCAAATATCAAAACTGACAGCTTATCTTTAACAGTTAATATTGCTAGGAATAAACCACATTGTTGCGAGGTCACCAACTCAAAGCCGGCCCTGTCTCTCGACTCTAAATTTTGGTGGCTGCGCCCCACCCCCATTTCGAGAACATTCGAGTACAACGGTTTTGTTTGAGCTTAGGGCGAGCGCGAATGGTACTGGAATTTTCTAGAGTTGAGAAAGACTATATATGCGCGGGTTTTTGAGCGCATGAATAATTATTGAAACAGTTAGTTCAGAATTAGTGAAACGGACAGTAAAGGGTTGGTTCACACACAGAAGTAATCGGACAGTGGATAAAATAGTGAAGATAAATAGTGTAATATTCAAGTGGTGAAAATAAATTAGAACTAATATACCGAGTGTAAATAAATTAGTAGATATTAAGTATAGTGTGTATATAAATTCAATTCAATACAGTGTGTGTGTTTCTTTAAATAAATAGATAGTAATTAGCCATAGTGTGTATAATTTTATCCCACAAGTTAAAAACTATTTAAATACATAACAAAAACATTACAATATTCTTCAGGATGGTACAAAAATATGCCGATTGGGGTGAACATGATGTCTAAGTGGATAAAAGAATCTGCAGAAATGATTGGACTCGATAGTTAAAAGATTAAAATTACCAACTATTCGCACAATCGACTGCAGTGTCTCACCTTGCCAAAGCAAATTATAAAAATCATAGGACACAGCTCATCCAATTCATTCAGACCTTACCTGCAATTGGATAATGAACATCATTCAAATTTAATTAATAACCCGAGAGAGAGAGTGGAGAAGCATCATTAACTTTCAAAACTTCAGAAAAAAACAATGTTGAAAAATCCTCCACCCAAGGACACAACATTTTCTATTATCCAATCAAGTGAAAGTAACTGGCATCGACATACCTGTTTATACCTGACATCCCAGTAGTTTGTCCAGGTAAATAATAGACAACCCAACGGCTGCACATTCTATAAGTTTTATACTTTCAGTCAGGACAAAATTTTCTTATTATCTTGATGTTGCAACATTTAATTGAAAATCTTTTTTTTTAAATAATTAAAAATAGTCTGTCCAGGATTTTTTGGCGAACCTAATATACTAAATTCATGATTAAATATGTTCATTCTATTTTCAGCTCGGTGAAGGTATTTAGATTCGGAACTTAGACTATTTGTTGCAATCGAGAGAAGGGTTGTAATTTAATAGGCCGTGTAATCAAAAGTTTCAAAATTTTATTTACATATTTTTTAAACGATATAACTGAAAAGATTTATCATTGAAAAATCAATTTCAACTTCCGTTCCGAATTATAAAGAGATAGACATTGAAAAAACACATTTTGAAAAGGAAAAATATTTCAATAAATCAGAAGCTGAGAAAATGAAAGTCAAAGTTAGCTGTACTGATAAAAATACTAAAAGGAATTTTGAGTTTTTCTTATGATAAAAAATTTTAGAATTTCATATATTAGTCCAAACAAAGTCAACAGTGTTAATTTCGTTATAACAAAACCAATAATCTTCTCATATTTCAATAAATTTTCATATAGCATTATCGAACACATTGATGAAGCACGTAACATTACCGGGTCGGATCATCCTCAAGTTATTTACGCAGATTATAATGTAATCGGAACCAGCTCTCCATGCGATTAATTGTTAAGCTGGAACATTGCAATAAAGCATTAAAAATGTCGGTTGGTTCATATATGTATATTTTATATTTAGAATAGTTTTTTTAAATGAAAAAATATTAAAAAATTGTCTAAAATTTTTAAGAATGGCCATTCGCTTTATGTTTGTAAGCGTTAAGACCATAAATAAAAATATTGTACAATATTTGACTACGAATTGTAATAATTCAATAGTATAACTTTTAACAGTTCTTTTAAATACTAATAATTACAAAAAATAACTAAATATCATTAAATATTGAATATCATAAATAAAAAAATACAAAAAGTAAGCAGTCAAGATGAAATATATAGAAAGATTCTTTTTGAAAAGCAGAATTGAAATTTGGAGTTGGATTTGGAGAACAATTGAAAAAAGAAAAGAGTGTGTGTGTGATTTGGTTTCCCTTCGCCGCAGATACTAAGTCCATTCGCCAGCTTAACATTTTGCTCAAGGAAGTGAATATTTTCCAAAGTATATTTTTTTCCACTATTCTACAGTAACATTTTTTTATTATTTTTTTTTTATTTTTATTCAACTATATTTTATGATTAACACTCCTTTTTTTACATCTATATTTTCAAATTACCATTTTTTTTCTTTCTTTATTTATTTATGCAGGGTGTACCGTAAATAAGTACCGTAAATTGGAGGCATGATAGATCGTTAAGAAATATTCAAAATACCCAAATACAACTTTTCTCTAACCTTCTTAGTTTGTGAGATACAGGCTGTTGAAGGATGCAGAAGAAATACACATTTAAATGCATATCTTCTCGGGAGATAAACTATAAATTTGAAATTTTTTATAGGTTATTGTCTCTCCAAAACACACAAAACAGTTTTAATTCTGTTAAATTCCTAAGAGTCGGTGGCGTGGTACGAGGGGTTCGTAAACATTTATTGTACCATATGTTTGAAACACCCTGTATTTACAGCTAGTACTCTTTGTTGAACTCGATACAACACTCCATTTTCAAGATTTTTAACTGTGCTGTAACGAGTTCAACAAAGAGTACCTCTTATGTAGGCAATTCAATGAAGAATTGCAGACAAAAGTCTTTAGCTCTAAATACAGGGTGTTTCAAAAATATGGTACAATAATAGTTTACGAACTCCTCGTACCACGCCACTGGCTCATTAGAATTGGACAGAATTGATACTGTCGATGTGTTTTGAAGAGACAATAACCTACAAAAACTTTTAAATGTGTACTTTCATCCACCGAGAAGGTAAGCAATAAAATGTGTATTTCTTCTACATCCTTCAACAGCCTGTATCTCACAAACTAAGAAGGTTAGAGAAAAGTTTTATTGGGGTATTTTAAATATTTTTTAACGATCTATCACGCCTCTAATTTACGGTACTTATTTACGGTACACCGTATATATTTTTTTGATTTATTTATTTTTTTCCATTTTCATGTTATTATTTTTTTTATATAGCAGGGACAACAGGGACACTTTGCGCTCAGGGGTCAATCAGAGCGACTACAACGTACAAGAACACCACGGATTTACTGGGTTACACAATAGGGATAGATTAATAAGTTAAAGATTTCATTGGGCCCAAAATTACGAATAAAAAGAATACTTTATAAAGTAAAATATCAGATCTGAATATATTTCACCAGGGAAAATCAATAATTTAGAAGAATATATATTAAAGGGAGAAGCGGGGTAGATCGAAATTTTAGAAAGACAATAAAAATTTTGGAGTGGAAGTGTTTTTTTTTTGTTTGGGACTTTTTCTTTGCTTATATCTTTGTATTGATTTTTAGTAAGTAAGTATTTGTTGGAATAAATTGAAAAAACTTAATCATAATCAATATATACGAGTACATATATTTATTCCCTTCCCCTACTTGAAAAAATATTCAAATTAAAGTATTTGATATTTATGTCTATATATAAGCTAAAAAGCTACAAACGCATGTGATCGTTGCTGATCAATTAGGGCACAAAGAGACAAATACTATTAAGATTAGCAGCAAAAAAGGAAAAGTGTTCTCTTTTTAAATTTCCAAGCTTTCCTAAATCTTTATTTACATCATCAGGGAACTACAAAAGTGAGAAAAAACAGCAGTCCGCTACAACAGTTTCACAACTTACGTTAATCGAGAATGTATCTTTGATCTTAACATTGGGAAAAGTGTTAAACAGTTAACATTGAAAAATTAAACAAGTCCAGCTTGTGCAATCACTAGCTAACAGGCACATATAAAAATAATATAAAATCATTAAAAAGTTAAAATATTATAATTTATGTTTTGTCTCACTTTTGTAGCTCCCTAAAGATGTAAATAAAGATTTACGAAAGCTTGGAAATTTAAAAAGAGTACACATTTCCTTTTTTGCTGCTAACCTCAATAGTATTTGTCTTTTTGTATATACATATTATGTATATGCATATATTTTGATATGATATTTTTATTTTATATTTTCTTTTATGATTTTCGTTGTTCCCGGTATAATTGCAACTTAAATAACACTGCACAGTGTACTCACCTTTTTCTTTATGAAAACTCAGCTTCTCAGGGTTCGGGTTCAAGGGTTTTATGTGTGAGAGATCATATTATTTTTTTTATATGCGCCAAAAATTCAATATTTTGTAAAATAAAATTTTTATAAAGTTTTTACATCTGATAAATTTAGATACTTTCCTTTTCCATTTATACAGAATCGGAATCAAACAAACCTAAATACAGTCCTGTGCATTCACCCTGAATGTGCCTCAGTGATGTGTAACAGGTGTTCGAAATAGTTATGAAAAAAAATTACTCTGAAATAAGATTGGTGATGAAACAATTTAATCTATTCAATGGAAATCAATTTTTGTCTACATAAATTATCAAAAAATACATCAAATAAGAAAACAAAACTTAACTACGATGACCTTTCACTCAACAACATTCATACCAGTGAAATACTATTTCTAATACATGCAATTATGCAACTTATTATACATTCATTTATCTGTTTCTAACAAGTTCATATGAAAAGAAAATGGACGAGATTTTTGTATATGAACTAGTTAAACATAAGTTCTTTTTATATACACACACAAGTAAGTTTTTATTTAAAATGAAGTTTATAAAATACCTTTTATCTTCCGCTAATGTTCGAAAGATCCTGTTTTAGACCGTTCTGGAAAGTGTACTTCAAAACCAACTTGAGAAAAACTCCAGTTCAGCATGCTTCTTGACGGAATTTGCCGTTTGGTTTATTTGAATCAATTTACTTACGAAGATCCCTCAGTGTTTATTTTATTCAGGAATTGTGTAAAAAGGTTAGTTGAACTATTCACACTATTTATTACTTATAGATTTTTTTTTATTTACAAATTCTATTATCAGAATGGAAATAACGTGCTTCTTGTAACTTTTTCCTTTTTCAAAACCCACCGACGCTTTCTCCCCTTTTTTTTTAAATCAACAACTACTAATCAACAAATTCAATTTTCTTTTTATTAACAAAAGTCTGAAGAAATAACTTGTCGGTTATATACAATGTGTAGTATTATTTCTCATACCAATTTATTCCCTTCCCCTTTTTGAAAAAATTCATGTCGAATACAAAGTATTTTTTAATTAAAATATCGGTTCAAATAGTGGTCGTTCTGAAAAAAATATTGTTTTTTGGATTTTTCTTTGGAAATTCTGAATTTACCACACATTTTTTATCAATAAAATCCTGGATAAAGGATTTCCAATCCGTCACGAGTTACGGAAATCTGAACTGGCAACATTGTCCATCCGACGCTTTTAGTAAAATTTGTGATATCTAGACGTAATTGTCAAATTTGTTGATTTATATGTCAGAAATAAAAAAAATAATTTAGTACTTTTAATTGCGATTTTCTCTTTCAAAAGTGCATCATCCAATAATTTTTTTTCTTTTAAAATGTTCGATAGCAATAGAGCTTTCTATTTAAAAAAAAATTGTTGCAAAATTCCGAGGGTCGTGAACCTTACCAGACCCATTAAAAGCTGCAATATTTCATAGCCGCAAGGTCTTCTATTGCAATAGTACAAGAAATTAATTTTATACATCGTTGCCTATTGATGCAAAAATGTGTCAAAAAGTATAATGGTTGGTGTTGTAGTCGTCCAACTAACATCATTGATCAAAACCACTACTATCCCACTAAAGCGGTTTGATAGTCTCCTTGTCTCCCTATGATCAATTTAAAATCCAATTTGATTGTTTGCACACACCGCAACAAACCGGAAGGGGGAACAATCGAAGCCAAACGAAGGTGACATGCCATCCCGGCGGTACGAGGATCTACAGGGGAAATCATATTACTTGGTCTCGGTGATACGAGGGAAAACCGCAACATCCCTTTTGTTTGAAGCAGGGTCGGCCTCTCGGTTATAAATTCCGGTAAAAATACCAAAAAGATTTGTAAGCGAACGGTTACTACGAAAAAAATTAAAATTATGTATTGTGAATTGTTGGGAAGCTAACAAAAATTTACGGATGAATTAAAGATGCGAGGAAGTGGAGAAGAAGAACAAACAAAGAAATCCAAAAATTCAAGCACAACGGCTTCGATTTCATATGGGTAGGATATATATGACGAAAGGTGTGTGAAGAAGATGCTTTTTGGAGGTGAAAGAGGTAAGGAGAAAAGGGGACCTAGAAATAATGGGTGGATGCTGTTAAACATGACTTGAAACAGATAGGAATAGAGGACTGGAATAAGATTGCAAGAGATTATCACCCCCTTTTCTCCCTTTACTGGAGTTGAGGTGACAAAAAGAGGGGGTTTTCTTAAAAAAACAGATAATGATTGCCGGTTTCTCAACGGAGAGGGGTCGAGGTAAAATAAAAGACAATTATTTAACGGTTTCACTAAATTATTTTACGTTTACTGAATATTTGATAGTCCCTCAGTTTTATGTCCTACAACAGTTTTATAGGTGTAGAGTAGGCCTAATAGAAGGTGGCTCACGCCGTTGATCTACTTTCAGCTGTCGCTGTCAAGTGACAATCGAAAGCATTAAACTATATTGTTAAATATTAAACTAACCTAATACAAAAATAAAATATAAAATTATTATGTTTAAAAGTAATATGTACAAGTGGGCACCGCTGATGGTTAAAATGTACAGTATAAATGACAATGTACTAATATACCAGATGGTAGAATGGCTTCCAAGAGTATACTTTTGGATTACACTGAGGGGTTAGTATTTCAATTATTAATTAGGAAATATCTATGAGCAGTTGTCACAATAGGTTACATTTATGTAGGTTCAACTTCCTAACGAATTGTGCAATGAAGTATAACAGTAAACCCTGATAGAGTTGTTGATAAACTATCTGAGACACCTACAAGCAGCAGGCACAGCACAGTACTATAAACGATCTTACTTGAACGTATCAGGTGGTGTGTTTCCAATATGTCGCAGAAGCTGGACGAAGGGGGCTGATCCTCTACTGGTAAGTTTTCTGCCACTCGTATTCCTTTTGCGTAACTTACACGGCTTTGTTACAGACTAGGAAGAGATCTAAGGAGAGAATTCTCAAGCCGTCAGTGGAAACGACTGTGAAGATTGTATCGAAGACTACTAATGAGAAGGTGTATAAGACGATGTACTGAATAAGATCGTTAATAAGACGTTGAATAAGATGATGTCTAAGACGATGAATAAGACGATGAATACGACGATGAATAAGAGATCTGAAATACGAAACTCCCATGATGCCTAGGTCAACAAGAGAGAAGAGTGGGTACTTACCATGGATGGAGGGTGACCTCAAAGTAATATCCTTTTTCCTGTTAGGAGGAAATCCGCTAGATGCGTTTACATAACCACATAAGGTATCACTAAATTTTCCTAACAGATTACGATTGTAGCTGAGCTAAATCCGAGATAACTTCGAAAGAGCACAATTCATGTGACCTCTTGAAAAGCACCAGCACAAGAATGGAGGATTATGGACCAGTCCAAGCACCACAAGGTCAAGGTCGGTCTTCTTCTATTTATTTACCCTTAGCAACAGGTGATCAGGTCAAAGGTTAATCTAACAAGTAGCTGTATAGTTCATTGAACTTGACTTAATAGGTCGAGGGCCTCTTGAGCATTTATGAAAGATACATTGTCAGAAAATGTAAACATAACCAAATAAAGTTTGGGCAATGATGTTTAACTATTGATTATTAACTATTAATTATTTTAGTAAATGGTATTAGAGCCAGATATACAACGTGAGTGGTGGATTTCCTTTACATTAATAAGTACTATTTATCTTAATAAAATTGTATGGTCAAAGTTAAAAGATCTCTCCTATACCCAATGTTGAATTGAAACCGTTACAAGATCGAATAAAATGGAGAAATTTGACAAAAAAGTATAATTTCAAAAAATTCAAAATGACGGCCGTACGCACAAAAACATTTGACATTTGCTCAAAAATATGCAGAATAAAGTCCCAGAATTTCATAACTTTCCATTTATTCGTTTCAAAGATAATCCCTTAATGCGAGACTTTTCAGCACAGAGGGATATATTACACTTTGCCATGTAATTTACTAGACGAACTGGTTATAATAATGCACCAGTAAATGGAAACAATGCACAATATAACCATTTTAAAAAGTGTATAGAACGAACGAATTCGTAATATTTTGCTCACTCAAATTTCCTTGGACCGGTTCTGAATGTGATGGAATTCCACAGTATGTTCCCTTTCTCTTGTGTTTTGGATGAGGGACCATGGATGCGTTTAGGGATTTTTCAATATTTGATCATCGAGGATCGCTTCAAAATCGACGAGCTGCAGTTTTCATTAAACGAGCTCTTTGAAAAGTTTCTAGGGAAAATTGGAAACCACCAGAGGTCGGAAATGTCTCTTCGGTGATCTCCGTTTTCTTTTGAAAAATGTAAATTTTTTCTCTTCCATTATTTATACGCCAGTTTCCGGTCATGATTTTTGCTTATTTTTTTCAAATTATTTAGATTTCTTTAACAGCATTTGCTTACAGAATTGCTCATTATATCCGCTTTAACTTCTTAGAGTCATTAGCGGCGAGGTCGGTTGTTACAAATTAATTAAGTTAGTTTATTTCAAATAATTTATTGATTGATCTTTCGTATCCATGTTTTTGCCGATTATGGCTGTTAAGTCCTTTTTAATTTTATTTTGGTATCTCTCTATTGTATATTTTGCGCAGTCTACGAGTATATCCTCGACAGTGATATTTATGGCATTATCACAGTACGGTATGTCGGTTTTTGTTATAATGTAGATATGTGAAGAAACTGCAGTTTTTTGGGATTTTTTGCTATTTTTAGCGATTTATTGCAATTTTTTGTAATTTCGAAGGCGTACGAGTTAGGCGGGCCTCAGATTCGATATCAGCGCGTTAAAATACAAGTCTATGTAGTTCTGGTGAAATATGCAGACCTTGGATGGGTCGGTGTTATTTTAAACAATGCAATTTTTGGAATGTTAAAGAGGTCAATAATTGCCAAATATGTTAAAATTTTTGAAAAATTCTCAAAAATGGTCAATAATTGTCAAAGACGGTCAATAATTGTCAAAATTCGTCAAAAACTGTCAAAAATGGTCAATAATTGTTAAAATTTTTGAAAAAATGGTTAATAATTGCCAAATATTTTCGAAAATTGTCAAAAATTTGGAAAAATGGTCAATAATTGTCAAAATTTTGAAAAAATGGTCAATAGTTATGAAAAACTGTAAAAAATGGTCAATAATTATTAAAAATTGTCAAAATTTTTGAAAAATTGTCAAAAATGGTCAATAATTGTCAGAACCTGTCAAAAATGCTCAAAAATTGTCAAAAATGGTCAATGATTGTTAAAATTTGGAAAAATTGTCTAAAATGGTAAAATTTTTGAAAAATTGTCAAAAATGATCAATAATTGTCAAAACTGTCAAAATTGGTCAATAATTGTCAAAAATGGTCAATAATTATTAAAATTTGAAAAAATGGTCAATAATTGCCAAATATGTTGAAATTTATGAATTATTGTCAAAAATGGTCAATAATTGTCAAAAATGGTAAAAAATTATCAACATTTTTGAAATTTTTTTAAAAATAGTGATGAATTCACGAAAAATGGTCATTCTATTGTGCAAAAGAAGCAAGCTTCTGTCGGCGGTCCGACGACCGATCACATTTTTTCGAAAACGGTTTGTTTTATCGAAAAAGTACCTCAGACCAAAGTTGTAGATCTTAAAAATTATTTACAAAAATGGTCTGTATGATTTTTTTCTAAGAGTCACCATTTCTGAGATATCGCGATTGTAAGTGTCAAATTATACATTTCCACGCCAAGTCAGCTATTTACGATTGTTTTCAATCAATCAATGCTGAGTTTGATCGTACAAACGCTACTTACATTATTGACGGAGGATATCTACTAAACCTTGTTGTGTAGGATCGAGAAGAAACCTTTAGTGTTATTTTTGAAAAATATATTCAGTATGTACGTAGGCATTATGGTCATGGTCATACAGTGACAGTAGTATTTGATGGCTATAGTGACAGTGATTGACCATTTTTGACAATTTTTCCAAAATTTCAACACATTCGGCAATTATTGACCATTTTTTCAAAATTTGGACAATTTTTGACCATTTTTCAAAATTTTAACAATTATTGATTCTTTTGGACCATTCTTGACAATTTTTGACGAATTTTGATTGGTTTTGACAATTATTGACCGTCTTTGACAATTATTGACCATTTTTGACAGTTTTTCAAAAATTTTAAACATTTTTCAAAAATTTTGGCAATTTTAGACCATTTTTTCAAATTTTATTGGCCATTTTTGACAATTATTGATCATTTTTGACAATTTTTCAAAAATTCTGACCATTTTAAAACATTTTTCCAAATTTTAACAATTATTGACCATTTGTGACGATTATTGACCATTTTTTCGAAATTTTGATCATTTTGACAATTTTTCAAAAATTTTGACCATTTTAGACCATTTTTTCAATTTTTAACAATTATTGACCATTTTTGACAGTTTTTTATAATTATTGACAGTGATTACACTACCTAACAGGTGGCGTGGAAATGTGTGCATATCATGTATAATGTGGCTCTTACAATCGCGATATCTCAGAAATGGCGACTCTTATAAAAACAATCATACAGATCATTTTTGTAGATAATTTTAAGATCTACATCTTTGATTTGAGGTACTTTTTCGATAAAACTTACCGTTTTCGAAAAAAATCCAAAAAACCTTAAATTTTCACCTTTGACCCCGAATAACTTTTTTAGCTCTGATGGGGACTTTTGAAACTTCATTTCTAATGGAGAATCCTAGCTCTCCACAAAAACTCAGCTTAACGGGGATTTTTGTTATTTCAAATGTCTAAATTGACCAGAGAATAAGTTTGAGATAGGTTTGGCAACCACTTGAGGATGAGTCCAACACTGTTTGGGTCCTGGATAGGACCCATTCGAACATGACTTTCCCATCTTGACCCAAAAAAAATATTAATCTAAGAGGAATTTTATAAAATAGATGAAATATTTACCTAATAAATCATTTATTACATTTCCTAACGTTTCCAATTTAAAGTCTCTCACCAGAATATAGTTGAAATGCACAGAAGCAAAAATAAAATGCCTAGCAGTGTGACTGGAAAACTTATTTTACATAAGCTTCACAGCGAAATACCCTTTGCATTATTCTATACGAACTTACTCCAGTTGCCAATACAAATACCGGGAAAAATGTCAATTTGCTATGCTAGAAACTTAAATCTAAAATAGTTTAGAAATCCATAGAATTACTTTGGTGAAAAAAGAAAAATAAACCCTAGCTAGTAGTTGGAATATAACGGAATGAACCATAATAAAAATGTTCTTGAAAATGTTTAGTTATTTGATAAATTCAACAGCTATTTGCTACTTTCTTTTTTTTATAACTGCAACGAAATTTCACCGCTTGATTAATTTTTCTTACTTGGACTTTGGACTGAGATGCGCGGTAGAAGATCCGATCGCTCGAGACTCACTGAAATGGAGGACCCCAGTCTCTACGGTTAATATCGCAGTAATTCCAGTGGCGTAGTAGTATTATAGTATTTTTTAGTTGAGGTAATTATTATCAGTAGTTAGTTTATAGAAGGAACTTAACTAAGTAGCTTAGTGAATAATTTTTTGTTTTTACCTTTTAGGGAAGCAACCTTCGCGTGCCATTACGTAGGTTATCTATAGACGTCAAAAAATAATAGTTCAATACTATTAAACGCTTTACAAAATTTGAACAATAAATTTCCAAAGAGCAGACCGTCCACTAAGAAGCAACAACTACTTCTCGGGCTATATTGTGTTTATACAAAGTTTGAAATCTGTAAAGTTCATTTCGTAGTAATGATTCAATAATCACCTACTTATAAATGATAACAAATTGTTGCAAACTCAGACCATAAATTTCAAAATGCACCATTTTATAGATAAATTTTGTATAAATTGAAAATTGTAACTTTGGCAACAGAGCGTTTATTGGCGTTGATATGATTAAAATGAAATTGGATAAAATATGGCGACGATCACACATGGTGGAGCTCCAAACACAGTCGCCATCTATCGCTGAACTCCATTTTCCTCAAATTTATTGTTCGTTACCTTAACTAACTATCTCTATACAATGACAGAATTGGAAAACTAAATTTGTCGTTAACAACATAATATCTGAGAAAATTGGGTTTTTTATTCTTTTAAATTAGTTATTTAACATTTTTGTATGGTGGGGTAAAGAAATTCCGCTTAAATTTGAAATTCGCATCTTTCATTGATGTTGGGGCCTTTTTCATAGCAAGCTTTACAGTGACTATCTTTTGGTCTTGGCTTAATGGAGTTTACAGCTACACCAGACCAAAAGAGAGCTTAGAATACATGTTTTAAGATGTGTACATTGAGTTGCCTATCTATCTTATTTTAGTTACCTATGCGTTAACGACGCCTCGAGATATGCTGTCGAAATAGCTATATATTATTTTATATCGTGGAGTTGTTTTCGGTATACTGGTGTATGTATGCTAACTATAAATTTCGTACAAAATCCTTGAATTTCTTTTGAAATATAGTTCATATTTTATAGTCACTTTCAGTACCTTTTCAGGTATCTTTCTAAATATTTATGCGTCTGGCCATTCTTGTTTAAAAGGGGAAAAGTCAAGATTTTCCGTCCATAAATTTTGGATGTGTCAACGAGCTCCGCAATATTTTTTGGTTGCGTTGAAATATGTTGACGGCCTAATTCGCTTTGCGGATTTTTCACCGGATCAGAGTGCAAACCTTCTGCGGTTCAGAATTGAAATAAATAAGTTGACTGGTAACGTGACACAAAATAGCAAAGGTTTCTCCGAACAATACTAATCCTTACGGTTTTTTGTTACAAAAATTCTACGTTTATTAAAATATCAATTCGAATCGATTTTATTTAGTTTTTAGAAATCAAATTCCTACTCACCTTATCTACTTGTTAATGGGTATAAAATTCGAAAAAAGTACTATTATTCAAAAGGGATCGAAAAATACGATTCTAATTTTCCCTCTACCCAACAAAATAGAAGCGGATAGACTGAAACAAAGTACCTCTTGGTGTAGGGCGTTATTGAATCAAAAAATGCTTGGTACTTGAAAGATGTAAAATAAATACCAAGTGTAGTTGTCAACTGCCTATGGATTTTCCAAAAAAAAATACTAAGGTATACTGAAGTAAAGGTGAATTTTATGTTCTGTGTGATAAATAAAACCATTAAACTATGGAAAAATGTATATTATGATGAAAAATATGAATTTACAAGTTTATAACCGGGGTTAGTATTAAAATTATCTTTTGAAAAAATTACAACCAGTGGTGAAGCCACACAAAATTTATACAATAGTTACTTTCCTTCCTGGAGATTTCTCGAACTTAAAATTGGGAGCTATGACATCCGGAACTGTATCTCAGAGAGCTGTGTCTTCCGGGAAGTTTCTCCAGGAGCTTGTAAATTAACAGGAACGACTATTCCAGGATACTGTTTATTGCAGGAACTTTTTATTCCAGAAATTTATCTTTAGGGAACTTGTTTACAGAGAAATTGTCTTTACCAGAAAACTGTCTATCCCAGGAATTTGCTTGTCCAGGAACTGTCTTGCAACGGTAATGATGAACAGCATGCCGGAAACCTTTATGTCCACATTTATATCAAATTTAATGTTGAATTTCGCGGTAAAATTAAAAACCAGAAACTATATCATATTTTTTAGAACGAATACAATTATTGCCTATTCCACCAAAAGATAAATTTTTATATTTGAAGTATTACGGCTTAGATAACGTTTCAAGGCGAAAAAAATAGTATTACTTCGCATGCATGCATGATGGATGATTTGCTTAGCGCTCTCGAAAGAAAAGGAGTAGAACTACAAGCGAATGCAGACGACCTTGTCAAACTGGCAAGCACCATGTCAGGAAGGGTAGCATATAATATCCTCCAAAAGACGTTGGACGATGTCCACGGTTGGTGCTAGAGGGAACAGATGTCTGTCAACTCTGGTAAAACTGTAATAGTCCCCTTCACTAGGAAAAGAAAAATGGAGAATCTTCCACCACTTTCCAACAATGGTGATGTTATTCCATTTGCAGCGGAAGTAAAATATTTTGGGGATTATCCTAGATACAAAACTTACATGGAACGCTCACTTGGAAAAAATTATCCTTAAGGCCAGACTATCTTGTGGCTTGGGACCCAAACAAATCCATTGGATATATGTGATGATTGTTAGACCAATGATCACATATGGAGCTATTGCCTGGTGGCCAAAAGCTTTACAGCGAACGGCCCAAGCAAAGCACTTTGGCATACAGTGACAGGCTTGTCTGGCAATTACTGGTGCCATCAGTACCACACTGTCAGCAGCCATGGAAATCCTTCTAGACCTACCTTCTCTCCATATATTTCTGGAAAGGGAGGCTAGATGGATAACATATAGAATTGCGCATATTTCTAAATGCACAAAACATGCTTATACAGAGCAAAGCAGAATGCTAGTGGACACTGAAAGTCACAGTATTCTAGGATTGAACTCTGCCTCCAACAGTAAACTACGACCTGCCTTATACCGTCCTAATTCCAATTCTAAGGATGATTTATTAAGAGCAGACAGCTGTTGGTAAACAGATGGATCAAAAACACCCTCAGGCTCTGGTGCAGTTGTATACGGGCGCAGACCTAAGACAGACATTTCAACCTCTCTCCTCAATACGAGAACTCAATAGAGTATCGCTGGTCTGGATCCCTGACCATTCTGGCATGGATGGCAATGAGAAGGCGGACTCTTTTGTAAGGGAGGGTGCCGCCTGCGTTTTTATCGGACCAGAATCTACAATAAGCTTTTCCAAACAAACACTAAACACGTGGACAGCAAGAAGAGCTTTACTGGCATAATATACCAGGATTGGTTTATTCAAAGGATTTTATACATAATTCGAAGAATGTCTCCAAACAAATGTCGGAAAATCCGACTTGTCATCTTTGTCTGGAAGATGATGAAACAGCAGAGCATACAATTTGTGCCTGCCCCGCCGCGGCTCGAATCAGGTATCTGATGTTTGGCATGGTCTCTCTCTTGCCCTCGGACCTGAAATATCACTCACCAAATAAACTAATTGGCCTTGAATTTGTTTAGTGAAATCTGAATAGGTATGAGCCACAATAGACTCTTGCGAATCGCAGTGGAGGGCCTTATAGAGCCACTCACCACAAACCTAACCTAACCTATATGCATAGGTATAGGTATTTGGTAACTGGTTGAGTGGAAGAGTAAATTCTTGATTCATTTAAGAAATTTGAACCTTGCTTTTTTTGTATTTCTTTATTTGTATGCACTGTATGTTTGGCTAATAAAAGCATTTATTTTTATTGTTAGGACTATTAAAATCACATGCACAAAATAATTGATACATTCGGAACTTATTGGTATACGTATTCGTTTTCAATGCCAATTTTAAAATAGTGTCTTCATTCGTTTTCCGGGTAAAAAGCACGTCTTTTCGTAGTTCTTATGCCAGGAAGTTGTGAAAGTGAAGTAATATGAATTCAGATCAACTTTGTTAATTTGCTTAAATTGTATTTGAAAAATGGTGATTCAAAGGGGATTGTCAGTGTTCAATCTCATTTCGCGTCCGAACAGAACTCTTGCTGGTGTTTGGCCGGTGGACTCATTGATGGCGGATCTGTAGGCCATCGCGAATAGCGAGAGATATTGGTCCCAATCTCGCTGATGGTTAGATACTACTTTAGACAGATATTTGCCAAGAGTTCTGTTCATTCGCTCTACCATCCCGTCCGACTGTGGGTGCAAAGCCGTAGTTCTCGTTTTCTTCATGCCGAGCTTTTCACAAACTTCCTGGAACAGCTGGCTTTCGGAGTTTCTGCCCTGGTCGCTGTGTATTTCCAGGGGCACTCCATATCGGCAAATGAACTCATTCACAAGCACGTCGGCAACCGTTGCGGCTTCTTGGTTTGGAATGGCATACGCTTCTACCCATTTTGTGAAGTAGTCCATCACCACCAAAATGTATCTGCTGCCATTTGCTGTCGGTGGAAACGGTCCGGCAATGTCCAGGGCAATGCGTTCAAACGGGCTTCCGACATTGTACTGCTTCATAGGAGCCTTTCTTCTCCCGTGCGGTCGTAGCACAGGTAGTGCACTTCTTACACGAGTCCTTCACAACTTCGGAACTGTGCATCTAATAAAACCGTTTTCGCACTTTCTGGAGGGTCTTCTTCACACCTAGATGTCCTCCTGACGGACTGTCGTGTAATTTCCGTAGTACTGCTGCTATCCTTGTTCTTGGAATCACCAACTGTCTTCTACTTTCGGAACCCTCATCGTTCTCGATTACTCGCTGTAGCAAACCGTTTTCTAAAACCAGCGAGTCCCACTGGGCCCAATACGATTTCATCGTTGGCGAGTACCTTGAAATCTCCTGCCAAGTAGGTCGACAGTTCTCCTTTTTCCAATGTCGGATTTTCTTCAAGTCGGGATCGTTCTCTTGTTCCTCTTCCAACTTTTCTGGTGTCCATTCTTCGGTGGTCACCGTGGTTCTTCGAATCGCAGCTTCCTTAGCTTCTGTTTGGCTGCAGTGAGAGCACTCTGCAGGGCATGGTCTTCTAGAGAGGGAGTCTGCATTTCTGTGGCTTATTCCGGCTCTATGCTCAATAGTGAAATTATATTCTTGGAGCCGCTCGATCCATCTAGCGATTTGACCTTCAGGGTTCTTGAATTGCATAAGCCACTTAAGTGCTGCATGATCGGTTCTGGTCACAAATTTCTTCCCATACAGATACTGATAGAAGTGCTCCACGGACTTCACTACTGCTAGGAGCTCTCTTCTTGTGACGCAGTAGTTTTGTTCTGGTTTGGAAAGGACTTTACTAAAATATCCCAGAACTTTCTCTTGTCCTCCTTGAACCTGTGATAGCACTCCTCCAATTCCAACATTGCTAGCATCAGTATCTAGTATGAATTCTCCCTCTGGTAGTGGATAACCGAGTATAGGTGCAGTAGTCAAGTGCTTCTTCAAGGTTTCGAACGAAGTTTGGCAATCTTCGTCCCAGCGAAACTCCCTTGCTTCCTCTGTAAGTCGTGTCAAGGGCTTAGCGATATCTGCAAACTTCTTTATAAATCGCCTGTAGTATGTACAGAGTCCAAGGAAGCTTCTAACTTGGTGCTTGTCGGTGGGTCTTAGCCACTTTCGTTCGGCAGCAGCTTTTTCTTCGTCTACAGCTACACCATCCTTGCTGACTACATGGCCTAGGTAATTGACTTTGTTTTGAAATAGTTGACATTTCTTGGGGTTGAGCATCAGTTGGGCAGCTTGCAACCTTTTGAAGACACCTTCCAAATTCTTTTGATGTTCGTCGAATGTCCTTCCCAAGACTATGATGTCATCAAGGTACACTAAGCATGTCTTCCAGGACAACCCTCGCAATACGTTTTCCATCAGTCTTTCGAACGTTGCGGGGGCATTGCACAGCCCAAATGGCATAACGGTGAAATGCCATAGTCCAGATCCGGTGGTAAACGCTGTCTTTTCTTTATCGGCTGGATCCATTTCTACCTGCCAATTCCAGACTTCAGGTCCAAGGTAGAAAACAATTTGCTACCGGCCAGCGTATCCAGAGTGTCGTCGATTCTCGGCAGAGGATAGCTATCTTTCTTTGTAACATTGTTCAACTGCCGGTAGTCCACGCAAAACCTCGTGGTTCCATCCTTCTTCTTTACCAGAACTACCGGAGAGACCCAAGGGCTGGTAGAAGGTTCTATTACCTTGTCCTTTTCCATCTCGCGAACAATTCCCTCCGCTTCCTCTCTTTTGGCCTGTGGTAGCCGTCGAGCCGATTGTCTTATCGGTTTAGCGTCGCCGGTGTCAATTTTGTGTTTGACAGCAGATGTTCTTCCTGACTTTCCTCCTTTTGGTACAAAAAGAGATCGGTATTGTAGCAAGAGTTCTCTGATCTTTTTCTTCTCTTGCAGGCTAAGGGATTGTCCAGCCACTGCTATCATTTGTTCAAATTTATTGTTGGCATCATTGGAGGTTGTTGTTTGATGAATTATCGACGCCACTGGTACGCAAGTTCCAATTTTGGTATCCTTCTTCATAGTTATTGGATGGTCATTTACATTTATAATGCGTACAGGTATTTCTTCGGCAGCCATGACTAACCCTTTTCCAACCAAGATTCCTCGACCAACCTCTTCATCGTGATTCCATGGTTCCACCATGACCGGTGTTCCTTCTTCGACGGTTCCTTGTAGCCTTGCCACAGTGAAAAATTCACTCCTTGCGGGTATAACTGTATCCTCCTGTACGGCTACCTGAACAGTCTTATCCTCGTGTGGGTGAAGGAATACCTCCTCAGAACCTACTCTAATCACTCGGTTCTTGAAATCTAGCTGGAAGCCATGTAGGTTCGTAACGTCCATTCCGAGTATTATGTCCTCTTCGATATCGGCGACAACGACAGTGTGGGTGAACTTCTCTGCGCCAATTCCCAATTGCACCGGTAGTTCTCCATGGACATTGGCGCTTTCACCTGTGGCAGTCCTGAGTCGTAGTCTCGTCGGTAAAAGTCTTTTCCGGGTGTCGACAGTCTCGGGGCGAATAATAGTCCTCGTTGCTCCAGTGTCCACCAATAGTGTATACTTCCTTCCATTAACTTCACCATCCGCGTATACACTATCATCGCGACATTTCAGAGAGGCTATTAGGATGAGAGGGTCTTTGGAAGGTCTTCCGGTCGAAGCTGCCCTCTGAAGGTCGACCCTTCCTAGTTTTCCTGCTGGGCATCTTTGTTTGTAGCAGTTCTCGGTCGCTTGCACGAACTGCGTACATGTCCCATTTCTCTACAATTCCAGCATCTCACAGCTTTCAGTTTTCCATTTGAGATGCTTTTCATCATGTTGACAATCTGGTCGAGCTTGCTCTCAACTTCTTCGTCTGCTACAGCCCTCACCTTGCCGTATACTCCGGAAGCCTGTGTGGCTGCTTCGTACTCCAAGGCTGCAGAGAGTACGTCGACCAGTGTCTTATGCCGAGCCAAGCGTAGAGTTCTCTGCATTTCATGGTCACGAACTCCGTCGATGAATGTCTGTACCCCTAAACATTCCATGATATTCTCCGGTGCCGATGGATAGGCAAACCGCACCAACCTCGCAATGTCTGCTTCGAATTCTTGCAGAGTTTCGTCGCGTTTTTGTTTGCGGGTTTTCAGCTGCGACTGGTACAGATGCTCCAGGTGTTCCAGGCCATATCTCATATTCAATCGCTTTTTGAGTTGTTCAAAATCTTCGGCCTCTTCCACTGGAATGGTCTGGAGGATATCCATAGCGTCTCCTCTACGGGCAAGAGTTAAATTTAACGCTTTTTCCTTCTCACTCCAGTTGTTTGCCTTTGATGCCGCCTCGAATTGCTTAAGATAGTTCGTCCATGACGTTTTACCATCGAATGTTGGCAGTTTCACTCGGCTGTTAATATCGTTTTCCATTTTCGGTTTCAACTCTACTTTCTCTGCCAGTTCGTCGTTATTCGGGGCTTGCCTAGTTGTAATATCCGGTTTATTATTAGTATTCCTTTCGATTTCTTTGATTTTTTGTTTCATTTCTTGCTCCATACTTTTAATCTTTTCTTCCACGGCAGAAATATCAGTCTTCATGGATGTCATTTCATTTTTCATGTCCGTCATTTTATTTTCTATGTCCGCCGAAAGTTTACTTTCCATGGATGAAATTTTATTTTCCACGTCCGACAATTTGTTTTCCATGGATGAAATTTAGTTTTTTATATCCGTCGAAATTTTATTTTCCATGTCCCACATTTTGTTTCCCATGTCCGACATTTTGTTTCCCATGTCCGACATTTTGTTTTCCATGTCCGACATTTTGTTTTCCATGTCCGACATTTTGTTTTCCATGTCCGCCGAAAGTTTTTTTATGGAAGAGGTTATAGACGCGGACGCTTCGTCGGTGAATTCAAACGTTTCCGGGTCCAATCCATTGTTAATCATAGCTTCTTTTAGTCGTTCCACTAACACTGACTTGACCCCACTTGTGTCCAGTTCGTAATCCTCCAACTCTCTTCGAAGCTCTGAAACTTTTAATTCACAAAGTTTCTTCGCCATCTTCCTGTATATTTATTTATTTTAACCCCACACCTGACACCAATGTAACGTTTATTCTAATTTATATTTACAATTAATTTATATTTACAGAATTTATATGTAATTCAGTCCTTATTCAATAATTTATGTCATACACTAAACACACTAATTATAATTTATATGAGAGTCACTTAATAAACACTTATTCGAGGCGCGATTACTTTCCTTCGGTATCAACACTGACTGATTGACTAATTGACTGCAGCGATGCTTGTGGCCTATTTATACTCGTGCGACGTAATTCTAGAAGTATCTCGGCGTTCTCGCGGGCGCATTGGATATTCTCGATATTCTCGCGGATGCACCCGGGTGTTCTGGATGTTTCTCGAAGTTTGTGCGGAGGAGCCATAGTCGTCTCATACGGGGATTTCACTGGGGGCACTAAGTGAGAATATTATTGCAGTAGCTCGCGTAACAGGATAAAAAGGGTATGGATCCAATTATATCCAAGGAATTTGAAAATTACTTAAAAGTATTCATTGCAATCAAATATGATCTACACAAAATCTTTCAAATTTTATAATAAAGAATAGGTTTCATTACTAAAGCTCGGATTTATAGGCAACAAAAACTGAAGAAAAAGGCGCTTATATAGGCAAAGATTTTTATTTAAAAAGGCAGAAATTTTAACATATAGGCAACATATAGGTAATATAGGCAAATGCTTTCAATTCCCTGATTATTAATAACAAGTTATTAATAATTTATTTTAATATACAAAGTAAATTAACTTACCATTAACTTAACACAAATATATTTGGACAACGTAACTAAACAATTGTTAATTAATAATTAAACATTGTAACCACTTTAAATTTTATCATTAATAGCTACAACTAAGTGCTTCTCTATATTTTCTGTTTTAAAACTCTGTCTTCTTTCACTTAAAATTAATTTGTACATAGAAAATGAAGGCTCTACATCGACAGATGTAATTGGCGCATATTTAAGAGAAGTTAATAAATCTGGCCCAATTTGTAATTCTTTGGAAAATGTCCTATTGACAACTTTAGCAACATCACATAAAAAGGAGAAACCTTCATTCTTGTCAAAAACAAATTTCATTTTTTTAGTAATTAATTGACCACCTCCTTCTAGAGATAGTTCCGGATATGGTCGGATCCAAGCACTCAACTTAGAAGTCATCTTTCTAATTAAACTCACAAAACGACTAAAACTTTTTTAAATGAGTGTTCTTTACTTTTCGGTATACGCAACAAAACTAAACTCTGATTCAGTAACCGTCTGTACAACTGATATAAAGGTCGAAACATTAGGGATTTCCCATTTGTTAAGCCTCTTCTTAATCCGCAAATAGGTAGGTAAATTTTCCCAGAAGACCATTAACAAACAAACCATTAATATTTTATTACTATCCCAAAATTTTATTACAGAAAGGTTTAGTAATAAAATGAATTACCGAATATGAATAACATCATCAGTAGGGTAGCATAAAAGTTTAAAAAGGCACAAAAAGGCGGAATTTACGAAAAAAGGCAAAATATACAAAAATCATCTAGAATAGGCAAAATAGGCAAAAAAGGCATTTTTTACGATCAAAAAAGCTTGATTTTTGTGTTTTTGTCATCAATTTATTGGGTAGAATAAAGCAAAAAGTTTTGTTTGTAACTATAAAACGAAAAGAATATTTTGGAAATAAATTCAATCAGATGCTATAAGTAAAATTGTTTTTAAAGTAATAAAGTGAAATGCAGGACCTATTTTACCACTAGGCTAACTGGGCCCGTGCCTAGGGCTCAATAATCAGAGGGCCCGAAACGGCGAGCATAAAATCATAAAAAATGCAAAAACAATAATACTACTATAAGAAATGCGATTTCATAATATACGATAAGAGACTTTTCTTACTCCACAATCTTAATTTGCAAAGCGTAGCGGCACGAGCAATACGAGAAGCTATAAAAACATATCAAAATATCAAATAAGTTAAATGTTAAATCCTAAGCCGCCAATGGTTAAAAAACTATGCTGATGCTGTAAAATCAATTGCATTTGGTTTTGATGAAATAAAATTAGTGTTAAAAGAGACGAATGAAGATCCTCATCAAAAACAATTAACCAGAACAGAAGCAGGACATTTACTTAAAAAAACAGAGACATTTGATTTTAATCTCATGACAGTGATTTGGAAAAGAATTTTGGACAGAATAAATGCCACTAGCAAATCTTTGCAAAACACTGAAGCAAATTTCACTGCTGCTTGTACACTATATAATCGTCTAATTGAAATTTATAAAGGATTTCAGAGAAAAGTTTGAAAATTAGAAGAGGAAGCGAAACAAATTCAGCCGTATGCTGTGTATAAAGATGAAACGTCAAGAGTTCGCAAGAGAAAACAGTCTTTTGATGATGGACCAGAACAACACATTATTTTAAATAGCTCTGAGAATTTCAAGATTAATGCTTTTTTTTCCCATATGTGATAAACTAATTACAGAATTAAAACTGAGAATGAAATTGTATGATTCTGTAAACGAAGTTTGTTGTGGCCGTTGATGTCACATCAGTTGAAATGACAACAAATTTTATGCTGTCGTGAAAAATAGGATGCCTTCGATTTAGTGGACTGGAATTCTATAAGATGACTGGTTCTCTCGCATAAATAATAACTGTATTTTGTTAACAATTCAATGAACTTTAATAAACTTTAACGTCGAAAATACATACCTACAGATGGAACGATGAATATAGACAAGCCTTTCAGTATGAACTAGTAATTATTGGAATGATCTTACTCTTTCCTTTGTGGTTTTCAAAGCACTATCTACTTGAAATATAACTTTGCTTTGGGCTTGAATCACTATACAAACTTTAACTTTATAGAAAAATGCACTTATTATGCAGGATATAAAGGAATTAAATTAATTACTATGAAACTTGACCCATTTGGTCTGAAAATATCGGTTTAATACCGGTAAAGGAGTGGTAGGTCTTAGCTGGGGAACGATCAGGTTGGAAAGTCAGCATCGACTCTTACTAGCTGATCTAGCCTCGTGAAAACCAGGAAGATAATGCATTTAGGCGCGAAGTGTGCGTTTGGTCACGCCTACTTCAACTGCCGAAGAATAATAGTAAATATTGCAAGGCGCCCATCAGCCGCCAGGGGAAAGAAAACAAAACGCGATTTTGAATTAAGGTAGAAGTGTTTTGGAGGCAGTGGCGCGCCGGTAGGAATTTCGAATTAAAATAAAAGAACTAAAATATAAATATACAGATTGTTGAACGTGTGATTTCAACAAAGTTTTTGGTGTAATTTGTAATGAACCGTCAAGAGAACGTTTTATTATTAGTGTAAAAAATATAGAACACTTTTATAATATGGATGTCGATGTTCGTGATAATTTAGTGGATGACCTTGTACAATTTAAGAAACTGTGCAAATCAAAAACATTTCTCTGGATCCACAAAAAATGTAAACTTTTTCAAATGTTGAAATATTGTTACGATTATATTTAACAATTCCTATTAGCAATGCATCGGGTGAAAGATCCTTTTCTACTTTAAAACGAGTCAAATCTTATTTAAGAAAGAATCTTGCATCCTTAGCTGTTTTAAATGTCCAAAGCGATATTTTGGATAAATTGAAAATAGATGGGATAATTAATAAATTCTCCGAAATAAAAGTGAGGAAGAAAATTTAGACAATTGCCTATCTAGTTATTAACAATGTTGAATTAATACAGTTTCCTGTAAAATTGTCGTATTTAGTAAAGCGTTTTAACAACAGATGTCGAAGAATAAAAATATATTATTCTACGCTTCACAACTAGTTTTGAAAAATATTTTTCAAAAACAGTGACCGATCAACGAAGAAGAAACAACTACTTCCCGGGCTACATGCCCCGACAGATATTGAATTACACTTCTAAGTCAAACGGGGTTGGTAAATCTACAAGATTTAAACCAACCATTCTGGTTTGCAACTAGAAGGGATAACACAACTTGTAGACCGGTTTCGGCGTATTGCGCCTCATCAGTACAAGGTATATGTTATCGTCCGAGAGTTAATCTCGGACTGAAATGTGAAATGTGAAATATTTTTCAAAACTAGTTGTGAAGCGTAGAATAATATATTTTTATTCTTCGACATCTGTTGTTAAAACGCTTTACTAAATACGACAATTTTACAGGAAACTGTATTAATTCATTTTTGTCTCAAATCCACGTGATTTGTTGTCTCGTTCGAATTTTGGTTTGTGACTTAGAGGTGAGATGTCGCTATTTTCGCAACAAAAATATTTCCGTAACTGGACAATATGTACCGTTGTTGATTATAGTCACATTTAAGTCCGAGATTAACTCTCGGACGATAACATATACCTTGTACTGATGAGGCGCAATACGCCGAAACCGGTCTACAAGTTGTGTTATCCCTTCTAGTTGCAAACCAGAATGGTTGGTTTAAATCTTGTAGATTTACCAACCCCGTTTGACTTAGAAGTGTAATTCAATATCTGTCGGGGCATGTAGCCCGGGAAGTAGTTGTTTCTTCTTCGTTGATCGGTCACTGTTTTTGAAAAATATTTTTCAAAACTAGTTGTGAAGCGTAGAATAATATATTTTTATTCTTCGACATTAACAATGTTAATCAATCATAAATACTCGGGAACTCGGGTTCCTTTATTCCTTATTAGTCATGCTTAACTTTGGAATGAAAGATTTTGTTTTGTTATTTGTTTTATGTATCTAAATATTTTTTTTTGTTTTTTTACATGGACGTCCTCATAACAAAAATTAAAACAGAATCTTTAAGCCTATTGGTTACATTCCAATATACGGAGCAAGACAGGGCCCTAAACATTAATAGTGCCTAGGCCCAACTCAGTTGAAAATAGGCCCTGGTGAAATGTTAGTTAAACTAAATCGGTATATTGACCCAATTACAAAATGATTTTGAAAACCACAAAAAACATGTGAAGACTACACGGGAAAAACGATCCAAGTCACATTTTTTACTTTTGTGAGAATATGAATTTAAAACATTCAAGATTATAGCATCAGAAATAATAAAATATAGCAGGTTGTGAGAAGATTTTATTATGAGTTAGATGTGAAGGCAGTAACTCTTTAAGATAAAAAAAAACATCGGAAGAATTTTTTGTTGAATTTGTATTCTCTTTGTTGCCTGGAAAAGTGATCCAAGTCCATAAGCATTCCGTGTTTAGTTACTCCGAGGATTAATCGTGCTGAAAATAAAATAAAATAATGTCCTAACTTTTATTACTTTTTTAGTTCTATTGAAATTGGTAGTTTCATGGATTTTGTTTGAGGATTCCTCATTCTTACATCAAGTCATATGTTAGTATAGGAAAAAGTTTAGGAGTGGAGGTTAGTAATAGGGATGAATAGGGATGTAGAAAAAAAATCGAGTCTTAGCTCATTTCCAATATTTTTGGGGGCGAGGAATTCGAATTTATCTTCAAATTTGATCAGTGTTTTTTTGACGGGAACAAAAGCAATGAAGTTAAATTCGTTTTACTCACCAAATCTGCATCGTCTAAATGAGCATTGTTTGACGCACAAAGCAAATTGGTAGAGTAAAGGCCGAAACTCACTTAAAAGCACAGCACCTGACAAGCATCGTCACAGCACCGTCGAGTGGTCAACTTGACGGTTGTGTATGGGTTCACTTAACGCATCGACACGGGATCAGCACCGTCGCGATACCCGACTATAGGCTTCACTTTATATTGTCAGAGATATTGTATAGTACTATACTAACCGAAATGTGCTGATAAGTGAGCGTACGACGTTGGCAAAGGATCAGCACACCACAAGCACGCCGTCCGCAAAATATTCTCTCTGAGAAATGTGTTGTGGTTGAGGCGTTGACGTGCTTTGTCGGTGCTGTGCTGATGTTGTTAGGTAGACACATAAGAAATAAAATCTGCTGGTGATGATCAGTCGCTGTTCCTATGAGGTGCTGATAAGTGAGTTTCGACCTTAATCTTGCAGATATTGATCCACGAACTTTTTTAAAGACTGTAACTTCTCATACTTAAGTTTGGGCAGAGGGATTAGGTTAGCATGAAGTCGTTGTGGTACTGAATGACTCCTCTGTACTTTTGGTGGAGTAATAACAAAACTTTAGACATAGCTCCGTTATAGCTATCTCTCGCTTTCACTGTTCGAGGATGTTGGGTACTTTAACTAGCTCCTTTATCGGTTTAGTTGGAATGAGAGATTTATTTTCTTACGTAGGCTGTGGAAACTTTGTCCAGGCTTGAAAGAAATTCGATGGCAGTAAAAGGGTTCGGTTTAAGTATGATTTCTAATGAATGTTGCGGCGTTACTAACTTGTCCACGCATTATTTTCTTTTTACTAGATTTTAAAACGTTTAGCGGCACATCACTATCATCACTGGAATTTGCCATGATACACAACAATAATCGCTCTGTACTTTTCAGCCACCCACGAAGAACTGCCTAATTAAACGGTTTTTAAGACGTTCGTATAGTTCGTATAGCATCGGTTTGTTTACAAACATAAAATAAAATATGCGCAGTGGACTTGGACTTGGATCGTTCTTCTGAAGTATGACAGTTAGTAATGAGCGATATCGTGATTTTTAATCACGTTGTGAAATGATATCGTGATTTTTTAATATCAGTTATTTTAAAACGTAACGTGATGACGACATTTGATATTTTGTTTTGAGTATACGATAGGAAAAATGTATCCATATTCATCGGTATCAGTACATAATTAGGACTGTTCCAAATGCAATCAGAAACCGTCAGAGAATAGTCGAAATTTGCAATTAGTGATGGCGAAAGTAAACTCGTTGTTTGCTATGACCAGTTATTCTCTGATCGTTTCTGACAGCGTTTGGAAGAGACCTAATATTTTGTTGTATTCTAAAATTTCCCTACTAATCTAATAAAATGTTCTCAAATTCCTGTACCATTTTTTCTACTTACGGTTTGCCGTTCCTCGTTTTTGGTAAAAAGAGTACGAAATATCTTGCTATAATTAACGAAATTTGATTTCGTTGCCAAATTTTCGTCAAATGAGAGCGATGAAGGTCATATTATATTCGATTCATTCATTCAATTCTCGTCACGCTACAGATTTGCTAATAGGAACTGTGACTGACTGTGATTTGTTTGTATCAGTGAAAAAGTAACTATTCGTGAAATATCGCATATCACTGATGACAATTTCAAATACTTATATTAGTGGACTTAGATCGTTATTCCAGTGGTGCATTATTAATATTTTAGAAGGGACACTTAACTAGCGCAAAATGGCTTGGTTATCTCAATTTTCGTTTTCCCGGTGGAGACTTCATTTAAAATGATTGATTTTTTTAGTCTGGATTTATTTTTTAATTCACATTAATAAACGTCGACAATACTTAATTTACTAAACCTGCCCGCATATTTCCCCAATAAACGCTTGAAACTACTTTTTCAATCCACCGTTGAAATTATGGATGATATAAGATTGTCATGCATTCATATTCCATCTTCTTCATACATTTCCTGTCAAACCTAAAATGATTGATGATAAGTAAAAATATTTAAATCAAGTGTGGATTGACTGATCACGGACCTTCCCTTTTCGATTTTGTATTAGGGGGTTAAATTAAATGGGCCATTGTTTGTAACTCTTGATGTGAGCAATGGACGTCAGGGGTATTAAAGCATTAGGCAATTTGGGTTTTATTGTCACTGCTGGATTTGAAAAGTGAGTATGTGTAGATACTCGTATATAGATGGCAATGGCTTTAAATTGAAGGGTTTTTTTTTAGTTGACAATAATGAGAAGAGCTCATTTATCTTTTGAATGCGGTCCGATTCAACATACGTTGTATCAAATAAATATTCGGCTCCTGACGATTTACAGTTTCTGAATAAAACCATTTACAGGATATAAAAAAACTTTCTCGCCTACCCTACCGGGAAACACCAAAAATAGGGAGAAAATTATTGAAACGTTAATGTAACTGAATAGTATGAGTAGTGATTCGCACGAGACTCTCGTTTTCGAGAGTCTCGCATGGTCTCGTCTCGTTTTCGAGACGATACTCGGACCAGACGAGACGAGACTTTTGTTGGTCTCGTCTCGAGTCTCGTGCATGAGGTATCGCGTCTCGCGCGAGAGTCTCGCAGGTGAATATTTCTGAATGAACATCAATTTATTTTGATAAAAATTTATAAGCATAACACCAAGAATTGCTTTTAAAAGCCTCTGCCGGCGTTATCGGTTGACGGTAATCACTTTGTCTTTCTGAACTATAAGAAAACATCGAAATCGCCTCAACAATGAATCTGCACGATGTTTGTTATGTCTAAACGACTGGGTGAAAAACAAAAACATTTGCAACCGAGAGGGCTAAGGGCTGTTTTTTACCTTTGATTTTTTCAGTTATTTCATTTATAAAATAATGTTATGTTTTTATTTTCTTTAGTTGTATTACTTTCAAATACATGTTATTTTTAAACAATTGTAATTTTCTCTTCCGACTCTTATATTATAGCAAGTATTCAAGTATTCCTTATTGCACTGAAACAATAAGATTATGAATGATGAGATTTCGATACTTTTACGAGACTTTCGTACGAGAAACGAGACAAGACTGGAGGCTGCGAGACGAGAGTTGAGACGAGACTTATCATTGCATCGGCGAGACGAGACAAGACTTTGTGAAAATCTCGTCTCGTTGGTCTCGTGCGAACCACTAAGTATGAGCCACTTTGAACAATTTTCTGGAGACCTCACTAATAGTCTGATCAACAAGTTGAAATTGGTGTTAATGCCTGATGAATCTCCTGAAAATATGAGCGTGAAAAATTGCAATTGTTGATAACAAATTAAGATGAAAAAAGACACATCCAGTGTTTCGCTAGTAATTCAAAAACTATTAACATTCAAGAGGTGAAAAAAGGCGTAGTAAAAAAGCTCCAGTACCCTATCTTCATTATTTACAACCCCAATTTAAAGGTCATTGTTAAGTTTAAGAGGTAGCAAAACTCTTCTGTAAGTGTTTAAACAAAGCCCGTTCGAGTCAGACCAGGACTTAATAATCTTTGTATATGGTAGAATGTAAAGTTGGTATATCTGAACTACTGCAAGTTACACTAGTGTAATCAGCAAATAAAGTTAATTTACCATTAATTTGTAAGTCTGTGACATTGTTAATGAATACCAAAAAAATAGTTGGACCTAAAACTGAGCCCTGAGATACACCACTACTAAATGGTAAATTTACCGAAACTTTACCATTTGCTCGTACAAATTATTATATAACTAAATTTTTTTGACAAAATTAAATTAATAATTTTATTAAGTGCAATTTACTTGTATATAAAGAACAATTTAAATCTCCGTTGTTGTAGAATTGCTATGAATTAGAAGCAGCATTAATGATCATAGATGCTGATAAAGAAGCATCTTAAAAAATAGCATATCAAAATTTTTGCAGGAAAATTAAATTTGGTATAGGAACATTACGTAAAAAAATTAGTTTTGTGAAATTATTGAAAATACATTGAGTATATTTCACGTAGGTAAATAGAAACATCAAAATATATATATATATATATATATATATATTTATTTTTGTTTATAGTCATGAAAATAAATACAATAACTAAAACATTTTTAAATTATCCCAAATAAACACTTCCAATAACAACATTGTTTGAAATTGTTAATTAATTTTTACTTTGATCAAATTCAATGCGATATAAAATTGTTTTATAAAATATAAAATAAAATAAAAGTTGGTTGAAAAAGCCAATTTCACCAAATAATATACCTTCACTTTTTAAATATAATTGACTCACGTTTAATGACTCATACATACGAAAAAATGCATTTCAAACTTTGAATTCTAATTCTACAGTGACTTACAAAATGTTTATTTTAATAATACATCCATCTATAGTATGTGATACTTTTTATGTGCATCAAAGCTTTGCTAAATGGGTAAAAAATAACTAGATATAACATATTGTAATGTTTTCGTTATTTATTTAAATAGATTTTACTTGTGGGATAAAATTATACACACTATGGCTAATTACTATCTATTGATTTAAAGAAACGCACTTTATTAAACTCAATTTATATACACACTCTACTTAATGTCCACTAATTTATCTACACTCAATACAATAGTTCTAATTTACTTTTACCACTTGAATATTACACTATTTATCTTCACTATTTAATTCACTGTCCGATTACTAAGAACTTCTGTGAACTAACTCTTTACTGACCGTTCCACTAATTAATTGTTCACGCACTCGAAACCCCGCGTATACATAGTCCTTCTCAACTCTAGAAAATTCCAGTACCTTCCGCGCTCTTACTATGCACAAACAAAGCAATAGAAATGGGGGCACATAAGGTGCTGATACTATAAGACTCAAGCAGTGCACTGAAAACAGTAGCTAAATTTAGCCTAGAAGCGTCATCAGACTCTGCTCAACTACTAGCAAGGCAATTATTGTGGGAAGCAAAACAATCAAACATTACCGTAGCACTGGGATGGATTCCCAGGCCACTCATAGGCAACAATAAAGCTGATGAAATCTCCAAAGAAAGTCTAAAATCATTTCAGACAAGCTTTAACGAGTTGGATTACAGAGACCTGTTCATTTCCATCAAAGAAAATATAATGGAACTATGGGAAGAAGAATGGAGAGAAATTTGTAGAAAAAAGGGGAAACATCTATATAAATTGAAAGGTAAAATCTCAAGAAAAACCTGGTTTGATCAAGTAAATCTGGACAGATCTAGAATAACCTTAATGTGTAGATTAAGATTAGGACATTGTCAATCCCTGGAACACTTGCATAGAATTGGAGTCAGAGAGTCCCCCAAATTGATTGTGGTGAAATAGGAAATATTAAACATTAAATTAAATATTAGTAGTGCAATTAAAAACGTTTTTTACTTCAATATGCTCAAATGTGTAATAAAAAATAGTAGTTCCGCTTTAAGCTGAGAATGCATGCTTAGTGACCCAACAGCTAGTAGTGTTTCTCTAATTTATGCATATCTTAAACAGATTAATTGTAAACTTTGAAATTTACAGTAAACAAAAAAAGCAGTGAATCCAGAGAGAGTGATAACAACAAGTCAGCTCGCAACTCTGGTCTGGAAAAACATTAGGAGAAAAACAAAAAAATCTGGGTGGATAATCTAGCGGTAAGCCCAATATCTCAAGAAAGAAGAAGAAGATCATTCTAATATATTTGCAACAAGAATCTAACGTCTACCTCACCTTAGAAATATATGAGACTATTATTCCTTAGATACAAATCGTTTGAAGGATAACGGTCGGAGCGCTTTAACCAACTTATGGTGGAAGGACTGATATGAAATCATAATATTACGCTAAGGGTGAGAATTCACTGGTGAAATTAGATGAATTATCAAATAATGAACAGTATGGATATTAGATAGAAACCGTGATTTGAGTACCGTAATAAATTCTTTATAATTATTAATAGATTATTTGATAGTTTTTTTTATTTCAATTTATTATGTAGGTTCTGGAGTTTGAAAATTTTAATTGAATTCCTATATCATATATTTTATTTTTGTTATTTTTGTTATTTTTGTTATTTTTGTTATTTTTGTTATTTTTGTTATTTTTGTTATTTTTGTTATTTTTGTTATTTTTGTTATTTTTGTTATTTTTGTTATTTTTGCTATTTTTGTTCTTATGTTCTTATAATACATAAATATAGTATTAGAATCTCCAACACACTTTCTGCTCCATTCTCACCTGAAATAAATTTTTTGATCACTGCAAATTGAATTTGTCTAGAATATTATATATGGTACTCACAAAAAAAAATGTAATCAGTGTGCCACGTGTTTAAACTATAATACAGGCTTCCTGGCCTAGTATGGTATTCTCCCATGGGATACACAAAATTCAAATTTTATAAAATAAAAAACACTTGTACTTAACACAACTAAATAAATAAAATAATAAATAAATAAAATAGAAAATATCAAGTTTACTGAGAAAAAACATTTTTTACATTCCAACACTAGCACCCTCTATATTTTTTATTATCAATATTTTATTGAAGCAAGTTGCGTCAGCATCTTCCATTTCCGTTTGGACCATTACTCACAGACCACCCTGTATATTTTGAGATTGTCTAATAATTAACCACTTTAGTCAATTATTGGTAACTGATGACCTTCTATAGCACATATTCATAATCATTAGAGTTAATTGCTTATGATTGCTCACAAGTTTTTGGCTGAAAAATTGTTTATTTTTGTATAATTAACTTATTTTTGATAAAATAATTATTTTATGTGAAAACGAAAAAATCATTTACATTTTGCATGATTAGGACTAATATTTTCGGAGTATTTCACTTCCTTTGTATTTTCTGAATGGTACTCCTAAAAAATGTTTCTTCACATTAATTTTTGAGAATATAAAAGTCTTCTGCAGTTTTTATTTGACCATATAACTCAAGTCCAAGTTGTATATTTATTTTCTTTAATTATTTGATTATCTTGAACTACTAATAAATAACATGTTTGAGTTTTTCAGAAAAATAGTTCCTCCATAACTAAATCACTACACCGAGAAAAACACACAACTTATCTATTCTATTTAAATATGCTTCTGAGGTCCTTTTCTTAAGATATTTTTTTATAAAAGCAATATCTTTACGAGTCCTTATTTTTTTGCCACTTCCACCCATTCTTCCTCCACAGTTTTCCAATCTTTTTTTGTATTTTCTACCTTATTTTGAATGTTTTATTTACATTGTACCTGGTGTCTGATTAAGAGGGTTACTCTCAGAAACTATTCATTGAACAGGTTAATGAAAAAAAAAAAAAATTGTATTATTAACTCGCATATTTTCTCCAACATTTTACTGGCGTCGTTCCTATTTCGACTACACTTCCAAACTGTATATTTAATAAATTACATGTTACTTTTCCATAATACTTTATATTATAGAAATTGATTATCTGATTCCAAGAAAAAAATAAGTTTTACTTTACACCCAGCAGAAAATAGTCTGTGCCATTAGAAATGGAAGTAATGGACACCTGATGCAGGTTAAAAATAAAACTAACCAAGAAAATAAACTCTAATGTAATTTATATTCGTCTGACAGAGAGCTTGGAAAAATGTTCTTAAAGTGTATGGTTAATTCACGTCAAAAATCTCATTAAGGATTCCATTTTAAATTTGTTTGCTCGCTATACGCTGCGAGTTGCTTTTCATTTACATAGTTTACGATAAAGTTTTAAATTACCGCTTGCAACTGGAAGAAAATGTATATGTTGAATCTAGTTTGGGACGTTTAATGATGAACGTTTACTTATGTAACCGGGTGATTCTTTAATATTGCAAACGGTTAAAATAACATGATTTTTTTATGGCCGAGGGACTACGTCCATTTAGCCAGCACCTCTAGTATTAGGATGAGGGTGGATAGGACGAGGTTGTACATTTCACACCCAAGGGTCTTTCAAGGTGGCTAACTCACAGAAAAGGTAAAATTTAGCAAATACTGCAGTTTTAAATTACACGCTTTAATAAATACTATAGTAGCAAGTAGTATACAGGCAGCTTGTTTAATGCTAGCAGGTGCATTAACGTAAAAGGAGGGACAATATTGATTTTTATTAGTGTTCCATACATTTCTCTTCTATGCTGTGTATAATTTTCACACGCCAAGAAAATGTGATCCAAATCACATATACAATTGCAACTGTCGCACAGGTTCGAATCAACTACATTTATTTTACTGAGATGGACGGGATAGCAAACGTGTCCGAATTTAAGTCTACTAATAGTAACTATAAAGGAGATGTCTCCTAGTGACCTGTCCACCTTCCTGAAAAGGACAGGATTGACGATGACCTAGGAGGACAACTCCTCGGGAGGATGTACAATGGGTGAAATGTGGCCTAAGCGCTGTGGGCCTAAACTTCCCTCCCCCACTCTATAGATACAGATATAGACAGTAACTATGATGCTACTTCGAGGAAGTTGATACCAATGTTGATTGGGAATTTCTGGAAATAGTAGTGTATATCTTGTAGGCTTCTTTAGGCAATATTCGTACCATGGATGTTACCATCTTTCTTTCAATTAAATTTTGTTTTGATTATTGTATTCATCAATGGTGATCTTGTTATTTATATACTGTCCCCTCTCAACTGCTATTTTTGCTAAATTATCCACATGTTCATTATGTCGAAAAATGAATGTTATGTTAGATCCTCCTTGGGCTAGTCTATTTATAATCAGTTTGGTTTTTGGAATAATATAATTTTCAAACGTGGCATCAATATCGAGAGGTTGTGTTATACTCGTGAGTGCTGATGATGGATCTGATAATATTACTGCATTTTTAAGTCGATGTCGTTCAATAAAGACGATAGCTTTAATTGCAACGAATACCGAAGTAAGATCATGTAGGTTAAATTGCATTTGCCCATTGATTGACGAAATATAGAATGCGCACCCTATCCCACTTGTTTGGAAGCATCTGTATGCATTTCCAACATGATTGTTATTGCATTTAGACATTCCTTAGAAAATGGTTGGTGAAATTTTATTCTATTGTGGCATTCAACATATAATGCTATAGAAACAGCATTTACCTTCAATAATATTATGTCCTCAAAAGTGTTAATATTAACGAATATTTCCCTCCTGTCAAAAATCCCATGTAAATGCAATTTTCGCAAAATTACAGCGAACATTTTTTGCTCTAGTAGATATCCAATGAAATCAGTTAACAGACCATGGGCTGTTTTCAGTGTAATGTTGTTCTGATTGGTTGTGTTCAATCAAATGACCTCAAATTAACTGATTTCATTGGATTCACTCTATTAGGTAGTTGCCATGGATACATTTTGATTTTTTTCGATTTTGACGTTTCAAATATTTGATATTTCAAAATGTCACGATTTTGTCACAATACCGACGAGAACATTAATGAAATTATAGAAGCAAATATACTATGTATTTTTTTCTATAATTAGCAAAAAATTTTCTATTCGAATAACCCTCGAACATTGATAAATGCTCAAAAATTTTATAACAACTTTCTCAAGCTTTCGAAATCTGTTATAAAATTTTTTCGAACAATTATCAATATCCTTGGGTTATTACTACTGATAATTGTATTGTAGAAAGCGAAAGGGCCCTGCTATAATTGCACACAATTCCATTGTACACTTTGATAATAAACCGCTAAATTACTTGTAATGGGTAGTTAATTATTTAGGTTAGAATATATGCTTATTGTAAAATTATAGGTTATTAACTTTAGTATGTATGTGTTTAGGTATATTTATTATTGTAATCATAAAATATATCGACTAAGCAGTTTGATTAGAATTTATTTATCGATATAAGTAACAATTGCAAAATAAGAAGACACGCGCTAGATTGAAAGAATGTGTAGGCTGGCAATTGTTGCTTTGGGTTTTTAGTCAGGGAGTTCAAATTGAACATTTGTCGAAGAAAGATGTGTTTTATTTAAAGAACATCAACCCTAATTAAAAGGAGCCTAAACCGAATAATTTAAAATTATTAGATACTGATGGAAAAATATTTCATTGAATACAACATCAATTTTAACCCTTCTACTAATATTGAGTTCAAAGCATCCAGAGATGCTTAGAGAAAACAATAAGTACCGTAGAGCGGTGATACTTTATATTAGTGAGGTAACTTTACACAATCATGTATCATTTCTAAAAAATTACGATAAAATCTAGAATCGGCAACGCTGTATGTTCTTTACCCGACAGGCGGGAAAGAAAGACTATCGGAGCCATGTCTACGTTAGCGCAGTTTAGAATTAGGGTTTGAAGAGATAGCTTGTTGCGTTTAAATTCATTACAGAGATTGGCTGTTTGTAACAATAGGTAAGTTCTAAGGGTCATGGGGCTAATTGGGTGATTATTATTATAGCTTGCAATTTTATAGTAGTTACCTTAATATATGCATAATATGTTTGTGAAGTTTCGAAGTTAGGGCGTTTTATAATATTGCGGGCTATTTTACACAAGGTCATGAAATGCGATTATTTTTGTTTCAGTTGAAATGGGTAGGAAATATTTAAGGAAAATTGGTAATAGACAATATAAAAACTATACAGATGAACAACTAAACATTGCTGTTAAATTAGTTCGTGAAAAGGGTTGGAGCTACAAGAAGGCTTCTGATAAGACAGGAATTCCGATGAAATCTATATTGAATAAGATAAAGGGGAAACATTTACAAAATGTGGGTAGACCAATTATACTTTCAGAAGTTGAAGAAAGACATCTAGTAGATGGCGAACATTTTACCATACCGCTTCAGTAGAACTTGCCTAGAGAGGTGGAGAAGCAGTCAATTGAAGAGTTCATTATTTTAAAGAGGAAGTGGATAATTCTGGGATCAAAATAACTATTTTTCAAAAATCATACTTTTTAGGTAGAGTAGAATATAATCCTCTCTTCAATGAAACGGCCCAGGGTGGAGAAAAAAAATGGCCGATAGTAAAAGGCTGGTCCCCAACACGAAGAACCCTACCCTTTGTCCAGTCCGTCTTTTTAAAATTCTAATGGTTAAACGTTCATCTAGAGTAACAACTGATAGATTATTCTTAAGAGAAAACCCATCATGGAACATAGAACAATCAAGTGGATGGTACAAAAACACTCCAGTGGGAAAAAACGATTTTTCGAAATGGATTAATGAAGCAGCAGAGAAGGCAGGATTGAATACAAAAGAAATAAGAATAACAAACCATTCTAGTAAATTTGCTAAAGGAGGGGTGGGTGAACAACAATTAACTAAAATTACTGGCCACAGTTCAGCCAACTCAATTAAACACTTTCTGCAAATGGATAATGAGCATTATTCCAACATCATAAGAATATTAGAAGTGACGCCGCAGAACCTCCAGCTAAAAAACAGAATATCCTGCAGCTACTCCTCGAGCTTCTCACTCTACAGCTGGACCCATCAACAACATTAATGATTTACCTACACCCAACGTTATCAATGAGTTAACAAAGATCAAACAATACTCCTACTGTGTACCAAAACCTAAGTTCATATTTTTTAAATTAAAATTTATATTTACCCAATTACTTGAAGGAGTTTTTCTACCCGAGGAAATCGTTGACATACCTGAAACAATAAAGATATATTCACTATAATGAAAAATAACATCACAATTATTCAGAATTAATACTCGTATCCATGAGTTAGTCAAGACCGGTTAACCTTTCCAATTTTCATAAGATATATAGCTATGCAGCAGTTAGAATTAATAGAAGATATTTAATTACTTTATGTTTTCCAGTAACAATATTAAGTTTAATTTTTTGTTTGGACCCTTACTTTGTGGAATCTACTATTACTCTTATAAATGAAACAAGAAGACAGTTTAATAGTGGAGAGCTTCCTAAATTTATCTGTTCATTAACGACTTCAATTTGTGGGTCTACTAATTTCTAGTTCTTCAAGGAAATCTAATTCTTCTTTCTTATCACAAATATCTAGTTGTGTGCCAATCACAAGATTGGTCATTATTTGGTCTAGCCAAAATATCAGGTAGGCATGACAGCAAATGTAAGTTTTGTCATTATGACGATGATATATTAATATCAAAATAATTATCAATAAATATCTTAGAATTTCCAAAATTTTTTCATTAAATAGTGGAATTAATCAAAAACAGTTAGTTTCATTTATAAGAGTAATATTAAGTTTATTAATACTGGTTTATTGGCAGGATATATTTATTACTTATAGTATTTATTAAGATTATAGTTGAATCATTAAGCATTACATCATTTTTATAATAGTTGGAATAGTATTGTAAAGGAATGTGTGCCAAGATATGCTCATTACAGAAAGTCTAAAATATATCCATCATGGTTCACCGATAAAATAAAAAATCTATTAAAAGATAAAAACAGGTATAAAGAATTAAAAAATATTTCAAGTTATTTTAAGAATAAATATATAGAAATAAGAAGAGATTTAACTAAGCTTATTAAAATTGAAAAAAAGAAAGATAATAATAAAGTAGAACAGGAAGTAACTTCTGACTAATAATTTTTGGAATTATATAAAAAATAATAATAAAATAATGTAACAGTAATAAATTTATTTATAACGGGATTGATGTATACCAGATAATAATACTGCAGAAATTAGGTAGCTATGGTTTATCGTATAATCTTCTACGATTATTTAAAGGTTCCTTAAAAAAACAGATATATAATGGTTAAACATATAGGGAACACATCGGGAAAATTTGAGGCAAATTCTGGAGTTCCTCAAGGTTCCAATCTTGGACCACTTCTTTTTTTACTTTTTATCAACGATTTGCCAAAAGTACTAGTATTATCAGATAGCCTGATATTTGCAGATGACTGAATTCCAAACTAGTTTAAATAAATTAGAAAAAATTCAAAATAAATTTTTAAAATTTCTCTAATTCAAAAAATATCGCAAATATCCTGACTGCGAGATAATCAGAAGCACGTTCCTTCGAAATGGATTTATGATATTATCCTTAGGAAATAGACGACATTTATCAATATTGGTGTTTTTGTATATTATTATTAATAATAGAATTAATTCCCCACCTGCATGTGGCTTGCAGTCAATCTAGGGAATAGGATAATCACATCCACCCTGGGAGAGGCAACCATCACGGCGGGGGTGGGGAGGGGTTGCCCTCAGGGAGGCGTGCTATCGCCCCTTTTGTGGGCGATTCTTGTAGATACTCTTCTAGTACGACTGTCCGATGAAGGTATTCAGTGCCTAGGGTATGCGGACGATCTTGCTGTCGTCATAAGAGGACGGTTTCCAAACACGATATCAGAGCGCACCCAAATGGCGCTTAATATAGTAAGTGGCTGGTGTAGGGAGGAGGAACTGGCAGTGAACCCTCACAAAACTACACTGGTACCGTTTACAAAAAAGAGAAATTTGCAAGGTCTACAAAAGCCACAAATTAACGGAATTCTCACATCGAAAAAACCACGCACAAGACCAGAATCGCTCTCGGAAGGTGTAGGCAGATGTGTGGGAAGAATTGGGGATTGAATCCCCACATGACCAAATGGTTATATACACAGGTCCTGAGGCCAATGATAACCTATGGATCAGTAGTCTGGTGGCCCAGGACACTGCAGATTGGGACGCAAAGGCAGTTAAGTGGTATCCAATGGCAGGCTTGCCTAAGTATCACAGGGGCCATGAGAACGACGCCAACTGCAGCCCTGGAGGTAATACTGAACCTGCCACCACTGCATATCTTCGTTCAGGGAAATGCAAGATCTGTAAGTCACAGATTATTACAGGGGCCTCCTCCGATAAGTCAAGGACACGGTAAGGTCTACAAAAAGCTATATGAAGAAATAAAGGTAGATCCAATACTGGGAATGCCAATGGATCAGATTGCCCCCTAATATAGCTTTAAAGATGAATACATAGTAGTCATTCCAGAGAGAAAGGACTGGGAGACAGGGCCTCCTATAATAGCGAATCTCAACTGGTACACTGATGGCTCTAAAACAGACTCTGGAGTAGGGGCCGGAATATATGGGGTACAAGAGAAGATCACGATCTCTCTAAGCCTGGGGAAACATGCCACTGTCTTTCAGGCAGAGGTAATGGCGGTGCAATGCTGTGCAGAAGAGTTGATGAGACGGGAGGTAGATAGCCAAAGAATCGTCATCTACTCCGATAGCCAAGCAGCACTAAAAGCGATAAGCTCATATCGGACCAACGTCAAATCTGGTGTGGGAGTGTCGCAAGGCCCTCAACAGACTAGGTAGTCATAATAGATGTACCCTAACCTGGGTGCCTGGCCATCAAGGAATTAAAGGCAATGAAAAGACCGATGAATTAGCCAAGCAGGGAGCGACTGAGGTCATGATAGGGCCAGAACCTTCCTGCGGAATTGCTAAATGCCTCACTAAGGAGAGCATCCATCAATGGATAAACGACCAGGCGTTGCGCTGGTGGCAAAGGCATGCTAGGCTATTCCTTAAAAGCCCTTCGGCCAGACTGTCACGCGACCTACTATGTCAAAGTCGAGAAACGACGAGGATGATGGTGGGAATGCTGACAGGGCATTGTAGGCTAAGGAAGCATATGCACACAATTGGCCTAGCAGACGACAGCCTATGTAGACGTATGTAGACGGAACCGCGGAGCACTTACTCTGTGAATGCGAAGGCCTAGCAAGGGTGCGGTTTCACCTATTCGGATAAGGAAAACCGAGGGCAGAGAGCTACGCAAAGGAGGCGGTATCCAGGCTAATAGGTCTAATAAAACGAATAAAGCTAGATGGGGGAGGACCACAATAGATCTGCAAAGGACGCAGTGGGATAGGACAAAGAGCCACTCTAATTCTAATCTAATCTAATTCCCCAGAGATATTATCATTAATTAGATTTATCGTTCCGCCTAGAAGAATGCGCCCAGTACCTATGTTTAATGTGCCTCCATTGTTTAATATTTTGAGATCACCTACTGTAAACATGTTTCGACTCGCAAACCAATTTAATGCATTGATTCACCTGGAATGGACACAGTTTTCCGCAAAATAGTTATAGATCATTTAATTGACATATCTAAGTGAACAATTTTAAAGGTGGGTGTATATCCTCATGCAGTTTTAATTATAATTACAATTACTACTATTATTTAGGTATTAATCCTTAAGTACTATCGTGGGGTATTTCGTTTTCCCAACTCTTGTTTTTTTCCATTTTTTGTTTGATTTTTATTTTAAATTTTTCTTATTTCAGGTATTCTCCTATATCATAAAGAAGAACGTATAAACAGACTTGCTAATTTTTTTTTTTGTCAAAGTTATATAAATTTGGGGTATTGAAATACCCCACGATAGTCTTTGTGTTACAGACTTGAGTGTAGTTAAAAAATGGATAAAAAAGTTTGAACCCAAAAACAATTAGATGCTCTTGCTGAAAACTTTTCCGATGATGTCAGTGATCAAGAAGATAATTATAATGAACAAGACAGTGACTTAAGTGACGCCGCTAGTGAATACAGTTATCGCGATACCGGATCAGAATTGGAAGAAAGCGGTACCGGAAGTAATCCAGAACAAGACAAAGAAGACAGTGACTCCGAGGAATATTTGGAACAGGATGAAGATGAAAGTGATGGGGATGAGAATGAGGAGGATGTATCAAAATACTATTATGGAAAAAATTGATTCAAGTGGACCAAATCACCACCTGCTCCTTCTCGCATACGAAGTTCAAATATCGTATTACACCTTCCAGGAGTTAAAGGTCTAGCATATAATTCACCGCCTAAAACACCTATCGAAGCTTAGTCACTTTTGTTTACTGACGATATTATAGAGGAAATATTAGACCGTACAAATGCCAAAATTACTGACCTTTGTATAAATTATGCTAATAGTGCATCTTTTGTAGGTCACTTAGATAAGGTAGAACTTCGAGCATTTCTTGGTCTCTTAATACTAGCAGGGGTGTTCAAATCAAACCACGAAGATGTTAGGAGTCTGTTCACATCTGATAGTACAGGATGAAATATTTTCAGAGGTGTTATGAGTGAAGACCGATTTTGTTTTTTACTATCTGCATTGCGATTTGATAATCAAAATACTCGAGAACAAAGAATTGAAGATGGTGATAAATTAGCTCCTATTTCAAATTTATACGACATTTTTAACAGCAATTGTCAAGCCAACTATACCTGCAGTGAATATGGTGTAGTTGATGAGATGTTAGTAGGATTCCGTGGCCGGTGCTCATTTCGTCAATATATTAAAAGTAAACCAAAAAAGTACGGAATGAAAATTATGTGTTTTTGCGACGTCAAATCACACTACCTGATAAATTCTTCTGTCCTCACAGGAAAAGTTAGTGAAACGATTCACAAAAGTAAACGTCCAAAACTTACCACTGCTAAACCCTCAATACCCACGCTCAGTGTGCTAAAACTAGTATCTCCTGTTATGGGCACCAACCGAAACATAACAGGCGATAATTGGTTTAGTTCCATAGAGTTAATGAATGAGCTGAAAAATGTGAAGCTTACATATGTGGGAACACTTCGTAAGAACAAAAAAGAAATTCCATTGCATTTTTTGCCAAATAAAATTTACACGGGATTATACCATGACATCTTTCGTACCAAAAAAAAGTAGAAGTGTTGTGTTGATTTCTTCGATGCACCACAGTAACAGCGTCGAAGAAAACGGAAAGCCCGAAATAATCAACATCTACAAAAGCACTAAAGGTGGGGTTGATGCTTTTGACCAGAAATGCGCTACCTACTCATGCCAAAGACGAACTAGAAGATGGCCCATGGCAGTATTAAGAGTAATGTTAGACATCTCCAGAGTGAATAGCTACGTACTTCTTTTGTCAACTTCAGTAGATTCTTTCAAAATGTCTCGTCGACAATTTAGCATTGATCTAGGAAAAGCACTAATTCAGGACCATTTAAAAGTTAGATCTAATATATGAACACTTTAACAGGATCTACAATCTATTATAAATAATTTGCTGGGTCACAAACCGAGGATGCAACCACCAAACGAAGTGGGACCTGCTACATCCAAAAGATGCCATCTGTGTTCCGGAGAAAGAGACCGGAAAACCAAAACGATTTGCAAGGAATGTGGAAAAAATGTCTGCAAGGATCATTATTCTTCCATTATCCGCTGTCAAAATTGCTTAGAAAGGTTTGTTGATTTTTTTTTACTTTACTACCAACAAAAATAAAATTTAGACCATCAACAAATGGCACGCCAAGAACATTAATAATTTTAACAACATAACCAACATTACCAGCATTTAAGTTTCTTTCAGTTGAGCATTGAATTTTTTTTAATTTTGATATTTTGTACCCTATGATTTTCGTATATTAAAAAGTACTGTTGTATATACTCCTTTTATTTGAGAAAAAAACATAAATATGTAGAAGGATCGATTGTTTCAGTATAGATCTTACTTATTAAATTTGAATAAAAAAAATAAACGACAGAATTGACATATTTCAGATCAATTTTATTGGGGTATCCAAATACCCCACGATAGTAAAAGTGTGGCCAAATTCAACGATAGTACTTGAGGGTTAAGTTAAAATGTATTCTTTATATGTATGTATATATATATATATATATATATATATATATATATATATATATATATACATATATATTCATGTAAAATGTTATACCTAAACTAAGAACAATAGTGTGATTAGTTTTTGTGTTTTACTAACATTTTTTGGATTTTTAGTAAGGAATAAACTCTTTGTGATACTCGAATAGCTATAAGAAAAAACAAAGTTAGAGAATTTTAGATTTAATTAGATTTAATTAGAATTTCCATGGAGTGTTTCTTGCAAAGCATATTAGCGAAAAAATTAGAAGATTTATTAGTGAAATATTAAATTAATCTTCGATTTTATATTTGGTCTCAGATGGTCGTTACAATGGCAATTATGAGATGCCGGCATCTCATACTGGCATCCGATATCAAAATCACCATCTCTAGACTCGTCATCTGAACGTCACACACAAGATGTCAGAATCTTCTGTACTGACGCGTCACCATGGGTTTTCATGTGGGATTGTTTACGTTTGATTAATTTGTTAAAGTATTCATATATTACGATGACCAAAGAAATGATTGAAAAATAATCTTCTTTCAAGTTATATAAAAAGTCGATATTTATTTTGTGCAAATTCCCATTATGGAAATATTAGCAAATTCAAAGTAAACAAAATTAAAATCAGAAAATTAGTGGTTCTCATCCGAAAAATTAACTCTCGGCGATTTTGGGTGAATTTGTTTTAATTAGAATTAAAGTTCCATCCTCGAATGAATCCCCTCGATCAGATGAAGATTCAAGATGGTTGTAGCGTTAAAAGCCGTAGTCTGGCGAAGGAATGGGGTCCAGAAAGTAAATAAGTAAAATCGAATTAGGGTATATGAGATTGGAGATTGCTTTCGGTGGGTCAGTCACTAGCAGAGACGTAGGTATAAGGTTTTTCAAGAGACACGTATTTTCAAAAAAAAAATATCATTTTACACCTACTCAGTAATGAGGAAAAAACTATTGGTGATTGCGTGTAATTTAATTGAATTTTTAAACGAAATATGGAAAATTGTACCTGTACAAGCAATTATAGACCTAAGATTTAATGGAGGATCGCAAAATATGGTCACACGAAAATATTTTTTCAAAGCACATGAGCCAATATTCTGAAAAATCACAATAAGAGCTTAAAAAAGTACCAATAAGTGTAAGAAACAGCAGCTAAAATTTTTATTTGGAAACAAAAGTATAGTCCGTCTAGAAAGTATCCGGAAAACAGAAAGCACAATTTGATTTTTCGGTATTTTTTATTACTTAAATTAACACTATTAACAAAGATTGTCAAAAATTTGGAAAAATGATCAAAAATTGTCAAAATTTTGAAAAAATGGTCAATAAATGCCAAATATGTTAAAATTTTTGAAAAATTGTCAAAAATGGTCAATAATTGTCAAAGACGGTCAATAAGTGTCAAAATTCGTCAAAAACTGTCAATAATTGTCAAAATTTTTGAAAACTTGTCAAAAATTTTTAAATATGGTCAAAAAATGTCAAGAATTTGGAAAAATCGTCAAAAATTGTCAAAAGCTGTCAAAATTTTGAAAAAATGGTCAATAATTGCCAAATATTTTCAAAAATTTGGAAAAATGATCAATAATTGTCAAAATTTTTGAAAAATGGTCAAATTTTTCGAAAAATTGTCAATAATTATAAAAAACTGTCAAAACTGGTCAATAAATATTAAAAATTGTCAAAAATGGTCAATAATTGTCAGAACCTGTCAAAAATGCTTAAAAATTGTCTAAAATGGTCAATAATTGTTAAAATTTGGAAATGGTCAAAATTTTTGAAAAATTGTCAAAATTGGTCAATAATTGTTAAAATTTCAAAAAAATTGTCAAAATTTTGAAAAAATGGTCAATAATTGCCAAATATGTTAAAATTTTTGGAAAATTGTCAATAATTGTCAAAAATTGTCAAAATTTTTGAAAAATGGTGAAAAATTCTCGAAAAATGGTCATTCTATTGTGCATAAGAAGCACGCTTCTGTCGGCGGTCCTACGACCGCTCACCTTTTTTTAGTGGGAAATTTGAACAGTAACTTGTTCTCTTGATAGGATTTTAAGATAATTTGCACCAAGCTGAAAACAACTTTCGTCGAATGTGAAAACATTACCAAAGTTATCTTCTCGAAAACATTGAGAAAAGTCTATGATTCGTTGCCTTTGTAAAGGTGACATCGCAGTGAGTTTCTTTGGTTGCCTTGATATGTAGCCATGTCTTTTTCAGTGACTTGCGGACAGTTTCTGGACACTCGTTTATTCTTCGTTAGCCAATTTTCGAAACCCTAGGCGCGGATTTTGTCGTCCTAAGGCCACTAAAACGTTTAAATTGTTTCCGCTAATCTTACTCGGTTGTTTCCCGAAACTGGTCCATGCCTCTTATATCTCCCATTTTTTATCCTCTTTAATGTCTCATATACTGCACTTTTTCCGAGTTCGATCAATTCCACCAATTCTTTAACGTTTTCAACACCTTTTCTATACAAATATTTCACCAATTTCCTTGATTCTAGTTGTGACATTATTACACAAAACTTAAGCCTGCATGCAATCATTGTATGGTATTGTCATGTAATTTTGCCATGGCCTACAATCGGCACAATCTTCTTGATGCATTACTTTCGTCTTTGGATGTTACAAAAAAGATATATGTTAAAATTAGGAGAAATATAAAATTCCGGATACTTCTAAAGCCAAATCAGATGAGTAAATCTCACTCTCTGTGTTGTTTAATTATTCTCTATCTTGTTGGTGAAACAATTTAACAAATTTAATACAAACTACAGATTTTCTGCAGTAAATGTTTTTCAGGCATTACGCATCAAAAACACCATGATACTTTCGATAATATTGTTGTGAGATCACCAACTCAAAGCCGGTCCTGTCCCTCGACTGTAAATTTTGGTGGCTCGAGAACACTCGCTTTGTTTGTGCATAGGGCGAGCGCGGAAGATACTGGAATTTTCTAGAGTTGAGAAGGACTATGTATACGCGGGTTTTTGAGTGCGTGAATAATTATTGTAACGGTTAGTTCCAGAGAATTAGTGAAACGGACAGTAAAGAGTTAGTTCACAGAAGTTCTTAATAATCGAACAGTGAATGAAATAGTTAAGATAAATAGTGTAATATTCAAGTGGTAAAAATAAATTAGAACTATTATACCGAGTGTAAATAAATTAGTAGACATTAAGTAAAGTGTGTATATAAATTAAGTTTAATACAGTGTGTGTTTCTTTAAATAAATATAGTAGTGTGTATAATTTTATCCTACAAGTAAAAACTATTTAAATAAATAAGAAAAAAACATTAGAATATCTTAGATGCACTAGTTATGGATTTAGGAGTGTGTTTAACAGCAGCATAAACAATCTTAGCTGTAAGAGTAAATGTGTACTTTGGCCCATATCACAGATATATTGGCATTTGATACGTATGTGACAAAGCAGTCAATGAAGTTGATTTACCCACGATTTGAACATAATGGAGTGTATATCTTTTAAAGGACTTAGTCAGTATAACGTATCAAAATCTTACACACTGAAAGATTGGAAAACATGTGCGCAATGCCAATTTGGCATAATATATAGGAGTTCTCTTTTAAAAAAATATATATTTGGTCTTCATCGCTGTTATGTAACACCCTGTAAACCTCAATATAATTTTAAAATGTGGACTTCAAACACTTTTTTTTTATTTGTGATATTTCCTAGAATAAGACATATACCAAACTTTGTCGTAGGCTTATAACCCAGTCGTCAGGTTCTTTTTACCTAAAAATATTTCAAGGAGTTTTGATTTCTGGTGCATGTGTAAGGTCAAGTGTCAAAAACAACATATTCTTTTTGCGACCTCGAAATCCCTGTGGATTCTCCACAATTTATGTCCCATTCCGTTTTCCTGTAAAGTTAATTGTTTCGATGCGGCGGCTCTGTAAATGTACCTAAGTACTTCAACGAACACGAAAACACCTGATGTGATTTTTGACGGCCACATGACACCCACTGTTACACAGGAAAAATGTTTGTCCAATGAGGCGAACAAAAGTCATTTCATCTCGATGCTAAAAGAAAATCTGGAGAATACCAGCAGACCATTGCAGATGCGGACTCCCTAATAGTCAACACAGCAATTAACCACTCATCCACATTTCATTCTGTAGTCATAGTTGAAGAAGACATAGATTTGCTGGTTATACTGACGACATTAGGGGCTTGTAATGGATGCGTCTCCAATGGATACGTTGGTATACTAGGGGTGTGGAAAGGCCTCTGAATCGGTGGTGTTGCGGGTCACATGGAGGATCATCTCAAGAGAATGAAACAACTACTTCTGGCACTGGGATATGTTTGATTTATTTACTATAATACATTACACTACTTACTAAGGCTAATGATATACATAAGTACCTAGCCGTATAGCATACTTATATTTAATGGTTAAAGATTACTGATTTCTGACCATTCGACTATATAGAATGTTCTTCATGACTTATTCTAAATCAACTTCTCCTATAGTAAATATTGAATGCATATTTATATAATCAGTCAAGTTCAAATAAAACAAATAAACATATTACTGTTTTACCTTACTTCACGCTTTGAACTTGACTTTCTATTCAATAACCTTCTTAATTTATATGTATATAATAATGAAATGTTCGAACGTTTTGTTGAAATAAGATCAAGGGAATGTAATTCTCATTTTAAATATTTATTATTATATTATTATGTTGGGCCAAAAAGCATCACAGGCTGCTCATCCCAACATATACTTTCTTAAAACCGGGAAAGGAAAAATTGTGCCGAAAATGTTCTCTGTGCAAAGCCTACGACCACAAGACATAAAAGTGCCACAGCATCTACTTGTTCTTCATGCGATCAGCGGCTGCGACACAACTTCCGCAATCTTTAAACAAAGGAAGGCAAAATTCATCACTGTCATACAGAAGAATAAGCACTTGGAGCAGTACGTCCAAGTTTTTAATGACGAAAATGCTGAGCCTGAAGCTGTCGTTGAAGCAGGGCAGCGTTTTCTTTTATGATTATAAGGCGCTAAACCTTCGGACATATCCTTGAACTTTCACCGTTACCGTTGCTATTTGCAATCAATAACTAAAAGCAAAACCTATCTCGCCTTATTACCACCGACCGAAGCAGCAGCGCATCAGCATTCTTTGAGAACCTACCACTAAGTGCAACTTTGGAGTGGTAATGAAAAACCACCTACAAACTGGGGATGGAAAACAAATGAAAGTGGACTACTTGTTCCAGTTACGACTTTGCAGAACCCCGCGCCGGAAAAATTGCTAAAATGCATTTCGTGTAAATGCAAAAAAGGGTGTGGACCGGAAAACTGGATTAAAATGCAGTAACATATGTGGATGCATTAACGGCGACTCCTGCGATAATGCGCAAGACTTGCTTCCTGAAAATGATTATGAAGAAGATACAGCTCCGATAACTTTTATGGGCCAAATAATAGAAGAATTGGATGACGACCAAGAATTTGAATCTAATGAGGAGAGAAGTGACGAATCAGAACCTGAAGATCTTGAAAAACCAGGACCTTCAAGAAAGACAAAGCGAAGAAAACTCGATTAAATTCTCTTCGAGGATTAGACCTAATGGGGAAACCACAGAAAAAAAAACGCGCCGTTTACTCTACCGCAAGGTGGTGTGGAAATGAGTGACAAATAGCACAAATGCTTGTGGGTAGGACTTGCATGCTTATTATTGACAAAAAGTCTCTAAATGTCCACAGAAAACCAACGAATTAGGAATTTGTGCAATTGCGATAAAAAGTACTTACATTTACAGACCCGCTGCATCGAAACTCTCCTTTACAGCAAAAATGAATGGAACATAAATTAAATTAAATTAAATTTTTATACGGGTGCATATTTTTCATAAAACGCACGAGAACCTAAATATTTAGCAAAAATAAATTTCTTCAACAAAACACGAATTTTTTTTTAAATTTCTACAGGGATTTCGAGGTCGCAAAATGAATATGTTGTTTTTGACACTTGACCTTACACCATACACAAGAAATCAAAACTTCTTGAATTATTTTTAGGTAGAGCCCCTTTTATTGCTCTGACGACTGGGCTATTGGTAGAACCTTTTATTTTGTTAAATACTTTTAAAACTATTCTATTTCATTCATATTTTCAACCAACTTTGCTATTGTGAAATTATTATGCTGTCATTTTCTCATTTCATTATCATTAACTAATAGCGTTGAGTGATTGTCATTAGTAATTCAACGCTAATAGTTATTTACTGTATAAGTGTTTTATCCAGGCAAGAAAGTTTAATTTGCTCAAGTGGATAAAACGCAACTAAAACACGAATTCCATAGAACGTTTTATCCACAATCACAGTCATTTAGAATCAGATTTCATCAAAAAGTGATTTGACATTTCGCTCTGACGTCAAAAATTATTGAAATTATTCAAAAAAATTTGGGAGGTGTTGAATGGTTGCTATTTAGCATCTATTGTATTTTTCATTATTCAACAGTGGTACTTTATATGCTTCATAAGTGCGGATCATTCTTCAATTATAATGTGATTGTGGATAAAACTATTTGAATAATCGATCAATTCATCCAGTTCCAAAAGTGAATTTTTCAACGTAAGACTTAAATGTTCTAGTTTATGTCAATGAATTATAATCCAGTAATTGAAGGACGAAAAGTGGGCGAAGTGTACAAAAATCATGCCGGTCCATGAATTTTCCGTGAAGGGTAGGGTTTGACTAGTAATTGAACATTCAGAAATTTCACACACCTCATTGCCATTTTGGGGGGGTATTCCCGGCCCCAAAGTTCCAAAAATTAGTTTTCCGCCAATATCTCCTAAAATATGGCATTTAGAGAATTTTTACATAGGGGAAAAATGAAGAGTAGTTCGTTATCTACAAAAATGGTTTATACTCATGATTTTTTTCGCAAAATTAATATTTTTCGCAAAAACCGATGTTGAAAAATCCATAATTTTGGGGTTTCATGGATTTCTGAAAAACCACTAAACTCAAGAAAAAAAAAATGAGGGCTCAACCAAAAAGGAGAAATTCCCAGCTTTTAAATGACGTATCTTGGAAGACAATCCGATAATGTACAAATTTTTAGACAGTGATTGTTCGCAAAATATTCAAAACTTCGAAAAACAGCAAAAATTTGGAAATAAAAACACCAACTGAAAAATCAAGGGGCAAGAAAGATGGCAAATAAAAATTTCTGAGATCAATAAAGACCTTTAAAGGACCCGTAATAACAAAAAAACAAGAGTAAAGAGTAAGAAAAATATGAGTAATTTCTCGACACTCGAAAATAAACTTATTACAAAATCTTTGACCCATTTTATAAATATGGTGGAAATATAAAAATGTACCTTTAATCATTGGATATGATAGCTGTGGATTTCCCCTTTCATCTGGATTTTGAATCGTAAAAAAATATGCATTTTTACCCGAGATATTGAATAATTTGTTCGCCCGCTCTTTCGACTCCGGAGCTGTAGCTCAACATAAGGATCCCGCTTAAGGGCCATTATCTCGAAAACTATCGAGTTTTTGGCAAAAATCATGGGAATCATTTTTGTAGATAATGACCTGATCTTCATCTTTCCCCTATATAAAAATTCTCTAAATGCCATATTTTGGGAGATATTGGCGGAAAACCAATTTTTGGATTTTTGGGGCCCCCCCAAAAAAATAAAAAATTTCTGGATCCAGTCAAACCCTACCCTTCACGGAAAATTCATGGAACGACAGGTATACTCGCTTCTGGGACCCATTATTTACTGGACTATTAGAAGTAATTAAAAGAATTGGAAATAAGGATTTCACGTTTTCTCGTAGCAATCACGAAAGACTTAATGAGATTATACCGTTCATTTATTTTAGTTAAGGATAAGAGTATTGATTTAAAGAACTTTGGAAAAACTCCTTGACAATACACATTGACACTGCGCACTTACAGTAACAAACAATATCTGTAGGAACATTCTTTGGTGTGTTAGGAGCTCTAAAAAAAATAATGTATATCGACATAGGTAAATATATAAAACTTAGCCAATATTCTGATACACATGTAGCTGCAAATTTAAAAAAAATTGAAAATTCAAATGTTTAAATTTGTTCTGTCCTTTCCTTAATGTTTCAAATTCCTTATGTTTCTGCTTAATTTCTATATTTTTCACAATACAAAAGTCTTCTACTGCAGGATAAATATAAGCATTTGACATTTTAGAGCTTTGTCTTAAAAATGTGCAAAGATAGGTTTCACTTTCTTCACAACTTGTTATTTTTTTGCCACGTCTGACTCGGTTTTCAAACCAATAAAAATATAATCACCTGATTTCAAATCATTTAAATCACTTTATGAAATGTCATTTTCTTTTTTGTTATATTTGTCCATGTCACGTGCGTTTTCTAAATCCGAGATTGATTTAGGGTCCGCATCACTATCAACAGTTAATATTTCCTCTCTTATGTCACTTTCAGAGGAAGACCTTGTGTTTAGATTTTCTTCCTGAAGATGTCTGTGGCATTCCAACATCGTGTCGAGATATGCTTCTGCCCACTGGTACAGACAGCTTCTTTTTTCTTCCAGCAGATGCTGCAGTTTTGAATCTTGAACTTTCGAAGATCTCTTTTAATGATTGCGCCATATTACCTTATAATGCAGGTTCGTCTGTTTTCGGTAACTTATCTAGAACCTTCTTCCTATTTAGCGGACATATATGCCGGTTGCTTCAAAGCCAGATTTTATGTTCTTCTCACCACTAGCTTCGACGTGATTAAAAGCTTGATTTATCAGAGAAATTATGTTGCTAAAATTTTTTTTAAAATAAAATAACAAGTAAAAACGTATCACAAAAGTATTTATCAACATTACATAATGAAATAGATATTGCATTTTCAGATAAGTGGAAATGGACGTGGGAGTAGTTTTCCGTGGCCAGCAAGGTCACCACACCTCACGGTTTTAGATTTTTACTTATGTTTAATTAATCGCCCTGTATAATATTCGGACATAATATGTTGGGAGAATACTAGACAGCGACAGCGACAGCGACAGCGACAGCGACAGCGACAGCGACAGCGACAGCGACAGCGACAGCGACAGCGACAGCGACAGCGACAGCGACAGCGACAGCGACAGCGACAGCGACAGCGACAGCGACAACAAACGAATGGCTACCATTATTAGTTTCAACATTATAGAATTGCTTAATTAATATTGAAAGTAAATGAAGAATTTTTGCAATTGTTTATTGCTATAATTATGGATCGCGATGATGGATTAATTGAAGTTTTTCCAGATATTGATGACTCAAAAACCGATGTCAATGTAGACGTTGAAAATTTGCTACTTCCGTTAGTTTTCGATAAGTCAGCAACCGATGTAATCCGAAATTTTCTGTGCTATGTCAATTTCATCACTAATTTGAGGTTAACCTGTCCTGCTTAGCGACAGATTCCGATATCGAAATGCCATTTCAACAGTGGATGGTGATGTCGAAAACTACACTGCGCCGCTAAATTGACGCACAATTTTAAAAATTGAAACAATTACCATAAAACATTTTTTTAAAGGCCGCCACTGGTTAAAAAATATCTATTTATGATGTTCTTTAAATTTTTCAAGATATCGTTTTTGTGTCGAATACATAAAAAGCAGATTTTTTTTACATTACTACAAAACAGAAATTTAACAAAATTCCTTAGATATTAAGTTTAGTCGTTTATTTTTTTTTTAGTTTGCTTTTTACACTTGTATATATAGGCAATATTCAAATTTGATTCAGGGAGGTCGTTTAACTGCTGACCGATACATAAGAGACATTTTAGAACCGCATGTGGTACCATACGCCCCATTTATTGGAGAATATTTTTTTATTAATGCACGTCCGCATGTGGCAAGAGTGTTACCTCCAGGAAGTCGAAATTTCAACTTTGCCGTGGCCACCTAAAAGTCCTGACCTTAACCCCATAGAGCACTTATGGGACAACATGGGTCGAAGTGTTAGAGCCTTAATGCCTCCACCTGAGAACCTAAATGACCTGTCATTAAGGCTCACTGAAATATGGGAGCAGATTGATCAAGTTGAAATTCAAAATCTAATTTTAAGCATGCCGAGGAGATGTGAAGCCGTAATTAGGGCAAGGGGAGGCAACACAAGATATTAAATATTGTAATCTCATATTTTTTTTGAACAAATAAAAAAATAAAAATTTGGTTACTTTTTTTATTATCCTCCTTTGAAAAATTTTGAAAATCTCTGAGTAAAAGGTAGTTTTGAGGTAATTTTTAAATTATGCGTTAATTTAGCGGCCCAGTATTGGAGTTGATATTAATTTCAGAAACATATTTGATCAAATTCCTGGCCATAATTTTCAACATAATTGCCAATAATGCGAAGCATTTCTTCTTCTTCTCATATAGAGTTTCTGTAATATTCATTTAAATGCCCCATACTTCCAAACACCATTTTTCTTGTACACATTATACAGAGCATTTCAATTAAAACTATCCATCCCAAATTATTCTGAAGGCGTCACTTTTATGAAAAAATGAAAACACACGTTAAAAAAACATATAAAGGGGGACGTTTTTTTGCTCATATGTAGACGTTATAACTTTAACCCCCTCCCCCCTATGGTCACCACTCCCAATTTTTTAAATGGAATACCCTATACATTATTGCTTTGTTGGATTTTCCTCTACAAGAGGATTACAAAAATGTGTAATACATAAGTGAAAAGTCAATCAGTTGGGAGTTACGGTTAATTTCAATTATGAAGTGGAGAGAGTTCGATTGTATTAAATAAATTGTTCACAAATCACCAAGGGCGTACCCAGGGGGCAAACCATGGTCGTTCAGGTTGTAACATTTTATCACGGAAAAGGTGAATGAAACCAAAATTTTAAGAAAATTATGTATAATTATAGCAGTGTTTTATCAATTATTACAATTATTTGCTTGAAATAAAATTTTATTCTAGATACATGTCTTATACTATTATCATTTGTTTTGGATTTTTAGAAAACTTGTTCAAAACTCTCGTTTTAATCCAGTCCTGATTTTCCTTAAATAATTTTCGATGGACGCTCATCTCATCTCAGCCAGGTTTTACTTTTGCCTTCGAAGGGTACTGGAAGATCGTTCAACAGTAGCCGTAGTGGATGGGAAAGCACTTAAAACGAGGAGTGCATGCCTTGTTGCAGTGAGAAAAATATTAGCCTCCTCCTTCGATATCCTTTAATGTATCGCCTGCTAAATCTTTCTTTTTCCACAGATTATACCACAAATCAAATTCTGCAGAGATATCACCTAACTCATAAAACTCCATGAAAGATTTTGCATTTTTTTCCAAATCTTTTGAAGTAATTTTTAGCATGTATGAAGGATGAAGATGTGATAAGACAAAAGCAGGTGTATTTTGTGTGAGAATCTAATATTCAATGATAAAGTTAAAGTGTCAAGATAATAAGGGATAATCAGTATTCAATCGCAGTCTCAGCCTTGATAAATTAGGAGCCGAAGTCCTGCGGGCTGACGATTCAAGAAATAAGGATGTTTCCTTAACTGTTGCAAATTAGTTTCTTATTTCCGGTAGTTTGCTAGCATCATTGACTACAAGATATAGTTTGTGGTTTGAGCAATGAAAAAATTATTTTTCTTCAAAATGGCCTGTGGTGTTCTTTTCCAGCCATCGTAGAACATCCGTCAAATCCAAATCCAACATAATTATCTGCTGAAGGATTCTGATCAACTAAAAAACTTTGAATTGTGCTGGCGATTGTAGGGGCATCTTCAGATTCTAGCTCAACATAGCCTACAAATTCATCTATGATTTTTTCTTCATTCTCATCATAAAATCGCAATCCGATAGAAAGCTGTTCTTTTCCAGCGATATCTGCTGTTTCATCGGCCATTACATCGTAAGCTTTTGCTTGTTTACAATCTTCAATAATTTTTTCTTTGACTACTTCACCACATAATCTCATTTTGAATTTTTGGTGAAGTGTAGACTGCACTTTTTCGACATCTATCCAAGTGGTTCTTTAGCTTCACATCACCACAGTCAATTCTCAAATTTAAAAGGTCAAAGAAAATTTAGTAACGATTAATTTTTTTGCTTCCAGGGATGAGAGCTGTCCCTCCCTGAAAATCACCATAAATATTTCGTTTCCTGTTGTAGTTGTTATGTAATAAAACCAATTTTGTGAATTTTTTTTATTCAAAACTCCATTATTTTGTCTTCACCCAATGTCATTGTCAATTTTGATTCCCAATTTGATTCATATTATTACTTGGAACGTTGCACAGCAACAAACTCGGGTCACCTTTTTCTGGCTAGGCAGTAAAAATACTCCTTTTATGCCTGTCAAGTGTCATTAAAAATCCACTTCTAATGTAATTTGGAGAAAAAATATAAATTTTATCTACCGAAAAGTGAATTCTTTTGATGAAATACTGCTCTTGTGAAACCGACATACATAATTATAACTATGAAAAGTTGCTAATTAAAAACCCGAAGTAAAAACTTCTTTGGTTGGACAAAATGTAATCAAAGTTGGAAAGAATTTTAATATAAACAAATTCTCATGAATCAATAAAAAAACTAAAAGTAAACAAGGAAGCTTACATCAGATTAAAGTTTTATTGAATTTGAAAGTTTCTATGCTTTTAAAAGCAGGTTTGTTAAATTGAAAATTAAACTTGCTTCTCCTACAAAAATGCCAAATTGGAGAAAAACGTTACAACTAAAAACAATTAATTGAGGGATTCAAAGTATTTAAAGGCTTTAATGAATAATTCCAAGAAAAAATTTGAAACGGGATAATATGCAAAGAAATACCGGATGAATACGAACGGAGATAATATCTTAAGAATGGATTGTAATCAAACTTCCGGAAAAACATCTTTATAACAAAAATGGCTTCAAGAAAAATCTGGAAATGGTTTACAAAACTAAGCTATCAAATGCTTGTATAAAGTCAATAAATAATATATGCATCTTGATTTCCCGTTCATAACATTTTTCCACCGTTTGACTTAAAATCTGAATGGCATGGATAAGTGATCTCTCCTGTCGAAATCCAAATTAGTACTCCCCTATACTAGTTTCAACATGTTCTTTTAGTTTCTTCAGTATTATACTTGTAAGGATCTTATATGCAGTATTTAATAATGTACTTCCTCTATAGTTCGAGCATATCCTTGGATCACCCTTCTTTAAAATTGGTACTAACAACCCTTCATTCTATTCTTGCGGCATGATTTCGGTTTCCCATATCTGTATCGCCATCCCCATTTCATACCCTCCTTGTTCTAACATTTCATTAACCATGCAATCTGGACCCGCTGTTTTATCCTGTTTTAGTTTATTTATTGCTTCCATAACTTCGTTTTCTGACGGAGCTGTTCGTCCTTCTTCATGTTGCTGTAGTTCGTTTTCCTCATCTTCCTCATTTTCTTCATTTATCTCCTCTGATCTTGGATCTTGTTAGTGTCTTTATGAAATACTCCTACCATTCTTTTTTGTCTATATTTATCATGTTAGGTTTTCTGTTCTGTTTCCTGAAGTATTGATATAGTTTCTCATTATTTTTATTTTCACTCTCCATTTTTTCCATTATTTGCTCGACCCATTTATTCTTTTTATTTTTGATGAGCACTTTTGATTCCTTTCTCATTTCTTTGTATTTCTCGTGGTCTTGCACTCTGGCTCTTCCTAGCCAATTAAGCCCGGCTGTTTTCTTTTTAGCTACGATTTCTTCGCATTCTTTGTCCCACCACTCATTTTTATTAATTCTATTTTCGCTTTCTCTGCTGCATTAATACTGGCATTTTTAATTCGGTTCCATTTGCTATCAACTTCTGTAACCTCTTTGATTTGAGTTAATTGTAATTCTATCTCCTCCTGATATCTATACTAGGATATATTGTTATATATTTTTGTGTGTAAGTGTTTGATTATTAAATTTTATGAGACCCCTTGTGTACTTACTTTATTTTTTTTTACTTGTATATCCGGCTAGCTATAATAAAGGGTTTCGACCGTCTATCTCAGTTTGCGGTTCCCTCAAATTAATTTTACGATAAAATTAAATTAATTAATTCCTTCTTTTTAACTTTTAATATGATGAATGTTTGAGTTTATGAAAAGAACATGAAAAAGAATTTTAATTTTAACTTTCATAATCCTCTTTAATAAATTATTCTAATATTCCACTACAATTTAATACTCTCCTTTTTCTTCCTTTCTGTAATTATAAAATAAATTTACTTTGGTGGTTTCTAGTTTAAATTTCTAATATTATTTATCGCATTCCCCTCGTAACACAAACAAGAATCCAGTGATTCGCTTTAGATTTGTGCCATGCGCATAAATACTGTCAGTTATTCTCTTAAACCAAAATGGCTGAGAACGTTGAAAATATGTGTCTCTTCAAAAGGAGTATAATTGAATTGCTTTGGATTATTTACTTTAATGAGGTAAGCTTCCTTTTTAAATTTATAACTACCAATATCAACATTAACTAAATATCAAATAAGAAATACGCAATTGGTGAATAAATGTCTTTACAATATGAAATATTTATAGGTTATTTCTTTTTAGGAAAAACGTGTGAAAGAATATTCACTCCTCTGCTGTGTGGGATATAAAATAACATCAAAACTGCATGCTGATCTCATATACACTATTGTAGAAAGTGAATTAAACTCTCTCAGGACTAAATTGTATCGGTTTCCTCTGGATACCTGGGAAGCTGTCTCCAACTCTAGTTTAAATATGTGAAATTAAGCTTACCGCTTTCTGGATAATAATAAATGGATGTTATTTCTTACAAGGTCAATACTTATCTACTTTTTCACTACTCTGGTGTGATTTTTTTGAACTTTTTCTCATAATTTTTAATTTTAATCTTCACCATCCAAATTCTCGTGCTTCTCCTACCTCGTTCCAAAATCAACAACCTTCAATTTTTCTTGTTTATCTTTTACCAGACGACTTGCCGTTCTGATGAATTGTTTTAGAGTTATTTATATTGATTTCTATTGTTGTTAAAGGTACTCTCACATGTTTTAATACCATGTCCTCTATGAACTACACTTTTTTTTAATCGGTTGATTCTATTTGCGATTTTTCAGTCACTTCACAAATTTTTAAATTAATGACATAAATCTATTTGGATTACAACATTTTTACACTATGTACAAACAATGTGTTAATTGTAACATTATCTATTGAGGTTTATAAAGATAATTCTATGTTTTCATTATTTGACTTTATTTCTGTGATTATTCAATTGATTTATTCATTTTATTTCATTCTTTCTAATGTAATTTCAATACAGTATGTTTTCAAACTAATTAATGCTGAGATATTCTGTTACTATCTAATAATAATTGTTTTATTAAGCAAAACTTTCTTTAATTTCAGGGTATGCACCTTCAATTGGACTTACCAATTTTCAAATCATAACAATATATATGTTTTTTAATTTTGAATTTTCAAAGGGGTTTCATATTATTCCGTTCCAAATTTCTAAAAAGTTCCAATGGAAACCAACCGTTAACGAACGTTTAACACAGAGACAAATTTTCAAAGCCAGAAATTGATGTTTTGTGAGTTATTCCATATCTCTTGTATGTTTTGTCATTGATCCGACCAGCTGTTCAATCTGTTCAATCAGTCTGTTTATTGTACAAAAATCGATAGAGCACCGAAGTCAAAATTTACACACATAAAAACGATACCCTACTGCTTTATAATATGAAGAAATTGAAACCAAAAATATAAGTATATTATCGAAAGTCATCGAACACGTTCTTGAAATCTTTTGGTGAAGGATCCCATGACTCTGCGTAGCATATCCAATGGAATGTTGTTGATCTCCTGTTGGATTCGCTCCTTCAGTTCGTCCCTAGTTCTAGGTGGGTTTGATTCAAAAACCTTTAGCTTTAGATAACACCACAGAAAAAAGTCAGGAGCCGCCAAGTCTGGTGAACAGGCAGACCAAGGAATATCGCCATTCTTACTAATTAAGCGACCAGGCAACGCCATTTTCAACAAATCGATCGAAATGTTAGCAGTGTGGCTAGTAGCACCATCTTGCTGGAATAATGACCGATCATTCACATGTTCGTTAAGAGCAGGAAATGCAAAGTTCACCAACATCTCAGCATACCGTTCAGAGTTCACTGTTACAGTGTTTCAGTGTTACCGTTTTCACTTTCGAAAAAGTACGGACCAACTGCTCACCACACAGTTACCTTTTGTGAATGAAGAGGCTTTTCGTGAAGATTACGTGGGTTATTGTCACTCCAAAACCTAAAGCTTTGTTTATTGACATACCCACAAAGATGGAAGTGAGCCTCATCACTCATTCATAAGTTATGGACCAGCTGTCCATCTTGATCAATTAAATTTAACAGCTGTTGACAAAATCGTGCTCGGCTAACGTAGTGTTGAGATTTGAGAGCTTGAACTACCTGTATCTAAAATGGATGAAATTGGAGATCATTCTTCAGGATCCTTCACTAAGACCGAGCTCTATGCTATGACACTTTGCAGATTCCCGTGGACTTCTTGTTAAAGCCTCACGCACCCGATTAACATCGTCGGGAGTACGAGCCGTCCCTACACTACCACCTCGTTTCTTGTTTACGCTAGCAGTTTCTTCAAAATTTCTTACCCTTAGGTTGATGGCGTTCGCTGAAGGTACAGGATCACGCGGTAACAAATTGAACTCTTGGCGGAAAGCACGTTGAGCAACAACAGCACGAAAGCACGCTGCTCATTCGTCCAACGCAACATGGCGACTGAAAATACCGGCTGTACGGACGCTCAAGGTCGAGTTCCCCACTCCTCTCGTGCCGTCTGGGGACTGTCACACAATATCTCAATCTTCCCGTTTCACTCTGTATGTTACGTCGTTGTATTCCAAATTGCCATTTGAAAAAAATATAAAGTGAGGGGTGACTGCCAAAAGACTGCTAAGTGAAATAAAGTTTCTAATACGTCATTAGGAAGGAATTTTGATGCCATTCACAGCACAACAGTTTTCACAGTATTGGATTATTATTGCCTGTAAACGAAAACTTGGGACACGCAGTATATGCAATTTTGTCGAATTGTGATAGTAGTTAGCATAGTCCACCAGTGAAAAATAATAATGGATAGAATTTGGTGGAAGCGAGACCACTTTTATGGGACAGAACATTAGATTAATAATTATAAATATAAAAACGAAAAATCGGCATCATGGAGGGAAATTTGTGTCTTCGAGGAAATGAAACAAAATTAGAGACAGTTTTATTTAATTCATATTATGATTTTACTGAAGCATCATACAATGCAACCTCCAACACGAAAGGGCGGCATCGGCAACACTATGTCGCCACCTTGATGTACTGGAGGATCCAATAGGGTTGATCCAGGAGCACTGGATAATGAAGATCAAAATGACTGGTTTCGGTAGCCTAACTGGTCAAATTTTCAGCTTACCAAGCAATCAGCAACCTAGGACAGCTGTTTACGTTCCTAGGATATACAGAGCCCTTCCGATGGCACAATTCTGCACCCCAGACCTTACTGCGATTAAAGTGGAATGTCTTACTTGCCTAAATGGTAACAGAAATCTTCTAGAAACAAAATTAATTAGATAACAATGTTTTTACTTTCAATAGCTGCAGCATTGATTGAATGATTGTAGATTTAATTTCCTATATTGAGAAAATATACTTGGCTTTCAATCTTATTAGCACTAAGATAATTATTTTCACTTTTTGCACATTTATTATTGTATATCCTGGATTATTATTTCTCAACGTCTTCATCGCATATGTTCATTTCAAAACCCATTTTCGTGATAATTCCATTGTGCTTGTCAAACGTGATGGAGGGATATGAGAATGCTCTTAGCAAAACAACATCCAGTATTTGCGAAATACAATCTGGAATCAACTCTGCCAACATCATACTATTAATGCGTATCGCCGATATAATTTCAGTTAACGACTTATTGGTATATTGGGGGGGATCAGATTTCCAAGTTTATTAACACCAGAGTCTTTTCCCAATTAATTTATCTTCAACCGCCATAGCACTTAAATTAGAAATGCTTTTTATTGTCAGATTTACGAGATGCTTCCATTAAATATAATTGAGGTTATGCCGTTTTGTTTTATACAAGGTGTATATTTAAAACGGAATGGATTGAAATGTCACTTTGATAAATTGCACACTTGTTATTATTATTGTATACATTGATTTCTTGGCATCATACCGGTTAGTGGTTGAGGATGCAAATTATAAAATCATGTACTTTGAATTTTATTCCAATAATTCCATTTGATTGTGGCCATTGTAAGTAAATATTCGAGTTTAGTTAATAGTTTGGTCGTGTAGATGGATCATTTTTAATATTTACATACTTGTTTGATAGTGAAGACGGATCATCCATGGAAATAATTGGATTTATCATAAAATGTTTTGCAAAATGGAAACTTTAATAATTTTTTCTATTTTGCAAATAATTTTATTTCTCACAAATCACTCGAAGTTGTCATTCTTATTTTTACTCAACTTTCTCACCCGGTACCTGTAAGTCTGTCACAGATCTAACCCTGTAAGTGCGCAGGCGTTCTATGTACATAAAACAATACTCTGAACCAATGGTTTAATTTATTTAATAATAAATAATAAGTTCTTGGATCTTGGACTAATAGGTTTCAATGACTCAAGTAAAAATTTGTAACTAGTTACTAAGACAACTGGTATAAAATATAAAATGGTCTTCCCTGTACAATTTCTCCATTATTGCTCATGTTATTGTTTTTATCGTCTCGCTTTATTGGCGTCTTGATTGGGGAAACAGCTCAGCGGTTGAATCCATTACAGACGGAAATATCTACGGCTTCTCTAATTTGGTATGGAGGACTTAAAAGTTTAATTATCTTATTTTAATTAGAGCGCAGACTATAATGAAGCTGGAAAGAAACGGTCGATTAACCCATAAAGGAGTTGCGGAGCCATATGAGAATCAAATTCACCTGGCAAACAAGGCTAAAAAGGAAACAAATATGTTTCTGTTGTGCCCCACTTTATATAAGTAATTTTTTTGTCACATTGTTCAAAGCAGTGTCTAACTAGCATCAAAACATCTGGTATTTTTCCACAAAAAAATTCCATGTACATTTTTGGGCAGCGAACATACTTTAACATCCGGCAACGATAGAAATTCCTAACCGTTTCCGAGTGGGGTGGTCACACGGTAACATAAAAAAATCAGGCCACCGACAGAAGTATTTAAATTATAAAAGTGGTGAAATGTATTTCCCAACAAATGTGTCTCGTATCCTACGGGTTCTGACTTTCTGACTTCTGAATGTTTCCCCTTCGTTATCGGAGCACGAGTATGTTCCTTAACACAACTTTGTATACAATTTCCGTTAAAAATTGTTCTTCTCTTCACTTGGTGACATAAAAATAACATGAAAATAAATGAAAACACGTGTATGAGAGTATAGGTTTCCGGTATTTAATAATATAGTAAAAAAATTAAGAACATCGCAAAAAAAGAAAAGATTTTTGAATATAAAAAATTTTAAATGTAAGTAGATATTTTTTGTTATTTTTCTTATAGATACAAATCAATCTCAAAGAAAGAAGCCTGGTTACACGTAAGTACAAAAGAAGCAAAATTATAAAACAAAAAAAAATATTTCTGAAAAAATAAATAAGTAAAATATATGACAAAATCACACTCATGTTATTTTTTACTTTCGAGCAGGCACGTAGATAATAATTGAACGGACCACAGTCCGCACCGTTACCTGATACGATCTGAAAAATAGGCCAGGCCTTGAAAAAAGTTATCCAATTCAGAAACCGCTCTAAAAAGTACGCACGCCGGTGCTAACCAGTTTTAAAAAGTACTAGTATTCCCTAAACCCAAAAACCTTTCCTAATCATGCCCAAATCCAAAATAAAACACAAACACGTCGACACTTTTGAGGAATTTTCTCAACTTCCCTCTACTCCAAAAACCACCAAATCACACTTTCTAATGGAAATTCATAAAATTCCCAAATTCAATTCGAAATCTTCAACCTTCAAAGCTCAAACCTCCCAATCTTCTGCCAAAAATGCCTCCGAGACACCCTCCAGCAGTTCCAAAAAATCCAAACCACGCCATCATATGGAATTAGATATGAGTCGTCACTACCCTTTCTAAAAGAGCTAGAAAAGCCTAATCCACATCTCTCTTAAGAGCAATTACTTTCTTTCACAGCAGGCTACGATAAACAAAAACTGCTCGAAAAACAAGTTGCGACCTCGTATTAAAATTGTCTAAACAAGAATCTTCAGCACACGCACCTCGCCCTCTTATGGAATCAGACACTCAGACTCATCCTCATCCTACGCACAAGCCACTAAATCTCCTCCGCCTTCCATTCATTCTTCTCGATCTTCTCAGGCCTCATCAATCCACGAAGCACAAAACCTCAGCCAAATCGACGAAGTAGCCTCCGTTCACAGTTCAGCTCGGACTTCTTCGTCAAAAACTTCATCCTACATTTGCTCTCCACAAACAACTCCGCTTCAAACCCTTAACCTACGAAATCTCCCACCCAAATTCTGCTCTCAGAAGGAACTGTTCATCCTTCTGAACAGAAACGAAATTTTAATAGGTAAAATCTCTCATCTGAAGGCCAACCCTCCTAAAATTTCCAAAGAACATCTGCCCCAAAAAACTCCAGTGAAAAATTCAAAACGCCATCGGATACAACAAAGTTGCAGCTCCTATTAGTCATATTCAATTGCCCCTAGGTCTAAAAACACATATTTATGGTGTTCTTTTCACCTTATAGGCAATATAAAACTAGGAACTAGATAGCACAACCTAAAAAAGAGGTTTTGAACAATGGCAATATTAAACAATGAAATGAATTGGACTGGTCAGCCTCCACCCAATGTTCTTATCAGGGTATGGGCACCTGTGGTTCTTATTTGCTACTCCTACCCAGTCGAATTTGTTCGTTTCTTGCACAATTAAAAAACGTAAATGTTTAGAATTTACATAGTTGCCACAATTATAAAAATAATGTTTTATTTACTTACCTGGTTATTGTAACGAGAAAATAATAATGAAAAACCTACAATTATCTGAAATGAAACAATAACAAAATATAAGCACATACTTACCTGATATATTTCTATTTTGGAAACCCAAAAATCAATCACAATTTGCCTTATGACTAATAGGTACACGAAGTCGAATATCGAATTTTGAAAACATAAGATAACTAACATACAGGTAAAGTGGTCACTATATAGATATTGCAAGTACCTAAATATACCTAATAATCTTATGACGTGCTTAGTTTTTCTTGTTAAAAAAATTTGGTTTTTTGTTTTTTTCTCCTTGTTTGAGGATTTTCGTATAACATGGCAGCATCGGTTGTAATGCAGTATTCTGTATTTTACTTAGCTCTATTGGATTCTAAAGCTTCGATACCAAATGTAATAATTATCCCTAGCAATCCTTACAATTTATATAATCCTCTCATTATGACGATAAAAATAGATGAGGATGGTTATCTAGTTTGTAGCTTGCCATAGGTAATAATAATTGTTGAATAAAATTATTGAATGAGGTAGGTTACATTTTAAAAAATTTCGAAGCATAAATGTTTTGTAACTTCGTCTTGTCAATATAGTCGAAATTACCTTGCAAATTAATTGATTATAAAAGCATTTAAAACAATGAAAGAAAATAAGAACCCAAATAATTATTATTAAAGGATGACTTAGTAAGAGTGTTAGTTGTTGATATTAAAAAACAAAGGACGACTAAAAAATTAATTTCTCCACGATCATCACAAAATTTGCTAATTCTGAAATCAAAATTGATTACAGAATGCTGGAATTCTCTCTCTTAAGGTTGAACTAATATTCTGCAACACCTCTGCCCCTATGCAATTTAATGTATTTACATTCTCTCTCTAGTGATAGAATAATATTCTCACACTGGTTAGCAATAATAGCATTAGCCTTGACGCAGTTGATTGTCATCGTAGTGTCAAATATTGAGTAAGTGTCAAAATTATTGCTGTCACATTGAGTGTTTACCTAATATAATTGTGATTGAGTTCTGTAATATAAATTATCTTTTGTTCATTTCCATTGAAAATCTTTGATCGTGGAGAAAGTATGGTCTGCTACTCGGTTAGAATGAAAATTCGTTATGCTCGTGGTTCCTCACGCTCGCCTTCGGTTCGCGCTCGGAAATTTCCACTCGCATCGAATTTCCATTCTAACCTTGTTACAGAATATACTATTCGTCTACCTACTCTAGAAATGGCAATAGCGCTTCTCATTAGAATTGCTTTGGTCATAGACTAGGTAGAGTTGAAATATCTGAGCTTTATTTATTTTTTCCTTTAATCTGCTTTCTTATCTTATCAGTAGGTACTAGTTATGTGGCTTCAATTATTTTTGGAATGAGGGTAGGTCAGTAGAATGTGGTGAAAATGTGGGTGAAAAAACTGAAGTTTCGAAACACTGTTTATTTAGATCAAAAAAATTATTTTTTCGACATTTTCTGTGAAATAAAAAATTTTTTTGATGTAAAACAATGTTGAATATTTGGAAGTTATTTTTAATTCTAAACATCTTTTCATTATAATAATTTTTGAAATTGTCCAAAATAAATGTACCTACCTACCTACTTGAGACTCTTGAGCAAAAATCACATCTAATTTAAATTTTGATATCTAATGTAGGTATATATTGCTATACTTACTTTATTTCGTATTCAATAAATTATTTAAAAAAAAAATGAAAAATGTTGCGTAATAATTAATAATGAGTTGTTGTAAATATTATATCTATAGGTTATGTCGCGTGAAAATATTCACAAAATTAGCTTTTTGCAGTGTTTTTGCATTCAGATAATCTCAATGAATTTTTCTTAGATTGTCGGCTTGGTTTGCTTTGTATTTTATCATTAGGTACCTATCTACTTCTCAATAAATGGAAATTATAAATCTCGATATATAAAACTTGAAAATATAGAGAAACGATGATAATGATTGAAATATTATTTTAATTCCAAAATTAACCTATAGGTACAGAAAAAATTGAAGAAGAAAAGAAAAAAACATACTAGCTGTTAAGTAAAAATAGACAATAGGTAAATGAAATCATAATTTACCTATTGTGATTGAAAATAAAAATATTTGCTGGCAGAAATTGTGTTTGTTTGAAACCAAAACATCGAAACAGCTGATCCGGATTATACGGTCAAGAGTGGAAACACAGAGAGAGAGAAAATCAGTTGCATAAATAAAAGCCGATTCAGTAGTACTGGCGACATCTATCGTAAATATTAGGAACCAAAAAATTACTAGACATGTAACAAGTTTTGTGTAAGTTTTAAGGTTTATACACCTGCGTTAAGGCCCCTCTTAAAAAGTTCTGACCGCTTTATTTGAATATCCTTGAGGATTTTCAAGATATTGGACTTTATCGCATTAATGGAACTAATCTGCATTGTTAAAATATAACATTACACTAAATATTTTTCGCTAACCATTGTAATTACAAATCAAAAGCTAGTTTTAACTGTTAATACATACTACACCTTCCACAAACATGTTAAAATATTAATCATTCATTTTGTCGACACATTATTCAGGGTAAAACATCATCGACGTCCTTGTTTGCCCGCACATATTCAATATATATGAATGTTCCCTATGTTGGAATATTGGACAAGTGATGGATGATACTTGGCTGTCTTCGATATCTACACTGACTCGATATGAAGCAGAAACATATTATTTTCTCTCTTTTTAATTTTCAGTAACGGTTGTGTATGAAAAACGGTGGTTCTCATATATGTTGATTAATGTATGTTTGCATTGGTTTTTATTAGTCACCGTTGAAAACGTTCACATTCCAACTAAATATATTTCATTAAAGTTGTACTCGAAAAATAAACATTATAGTGATTTTATTTTATCATTCCTGTGCGAAAAAGTTTTTAATTAAACTAATTGATAGTATTCTCTGTTTTAATATTACATTACCATCAAACATTTCATACACAGTTCCATATTGTTTATGTAAAATTGGTGAAATGTCTTGGTATCAGCAAAAATAATATAATAATAATTGATGAAATAAAACAATTTAATTTGTTTAAATCTCCATTTTATTTTGAACTGACGTTCAATTTAAAATTAGTGACAAGTTTCGCTACACAGTAGCTTTTTCAAACTAGTTTCTTTAGGGCTTTGTCATATATTGTCGTGCCATATTAGCAAGCTCATCTGCTTTTTCATTGCCTGTAATATGGGTATGACTAGGAATCCATATAAATTGTATGTCTTTTGTTGCTTTAGCAGATATCATTTCATTTTTAGTGGCTAATGTGATGTAATCATTGTCTTTATAAATTCCTTTTCTGGACAATGCTTGCAATGCTCTCAAAGAATCTGTGACAATTATTACATTATCTACTTTGTTGTTTACTGATCTTATGGCCTCTCGTATGGATAGAGTTTCGGCTTTACATATAGCAGTATGGTTATTGAGACGACGACTCACTTCAATTTTTGGGTTTTCACAAAAAACACCTATTCCGCATGTATGCGTTTCTGGATCTACCACCGAAGCATCTGTGTATATAACCAGGTACTGAGGAAATATTTTGTTAATAATATCTAGGAACTCTTTTATGTTGTTAATGTTCTTCTTTAAAGATGTCTTTTGATACTAAATTTTTTTGTTTCGCATACTATAGTCAAACTGGTAACATAGCAGTGTTGTTGCTTTGTAAATAAATTCTGTATTTGCATGATAAGATCAAATCCAGCTATAATTGGAGGTGCGTTATCTATATTCCAGTATTGGTAATTATCATTATACATTATGTAGAATGATAGAATGATTTGGAATATTTTATCTTCTTTCAAACTTAACAGTTTTCCCACAAATTTTGCAGCCATCCATTCCCTTCTAATTGTCAATGGTTGTTCTCCCGTTTCTGCAAGAAGTGCTTTTATTGGAGTTGACTTCATAGCTCCTATTATAATTCTTAGACTTTGATACTAAACACGATCTAATTTGTTCCAGTTTGCTTTTGACATTTTTGCAATACAAATTGTTCCAAAATCAAGATGGCTTCTAATTAGTCCTTTGTATAGTTAGTAAAGTTTTTGGGTGGGCACCCCACCAAACCCTACATTTATCCCTTTTTGTGCTTCTGTTACATTGTTATTTATGTGTGCTGTCCACGTCATTTGACTATCAAATGTGACTCCTAAGTACAGTATCCGCCAAAATAAACAGTACCGAAAATAAAAATAAAAATTAATTTTTAATTTCTGTAATGTAAGTGTTCAAAATGTTCACCATTTCGACGCAAACAAGCTTCATATCGATTTTGTAAGTCAATAAACATATTTATAAAAAGTGGTTGATGTAACTGCCGAAAAATATTTTGTATTCTTTCCCGTAGTTCGGCAATATTCGCCGGCGGATTTTCCGAGTGAAATATTTTGTCCTTCATTATGCCCCAAATGTATGCGTCAGGTGGCGTCAGATAAGGTGAATCAGGTGATCGTCAAAAATTGTCAAAAACTGTCAAAATTTTGAAAAAATGGTTAATAATTGCCAAATATTTTCAAAAATTGTCAAAATTTTGGAAAAATGGTCAATAATTATCAAAATTTTTGAAAAATGGCCAAATTTTTCAAAAAATTGTCAAAAATGGTCAAAAAGTGTCAAAATTTTGAAAAAATGGTCAATAATTATAAACAACTGACAAAAATGGTCAATAATTATTGAAAAATGTCAAACTTTTTGAAAAATTGTCAAAAATGGTCAATAATTGTCAGAACCTGTCAAAAATTGTCAATAATTGTTAAAATTTAGAAAAATGGTCTAAAATGGTCAAATTTTTTTAAAAATTGTCAAAAATGACCTATAATTGTCACAAAACTGTCAAAATTGGTCCATAATTGTTAAAATTTGGAAAAATTGTCAAAATTTCGGAAAAATGGTCAATAATTGCCAAATATGTTAAAATTTTTGAAAAATTGTCAAAAATGGTCAATAATTGTCAAAGACGGTCAATAATTGTCAAAATTCGTCAAAAACTGTCGAAAATGATCAAATATTGTAAATTTTTTTGAAAAATGGTGAAAAATTCACGAAAAATGGTCATTCTATTGTGCATAAGAAGCAAGCTTCTGTCGGCGGTCCGACGACCGCTCACCTTTTTTTTTAAATTTCCAGATAGAGAGCCACCTTCAGCTCCTCCAATTCCTACATTTGAATATCTTGATAGTGTTTTTTCTCCTTTTGCTTCTACTTCCAATTCCATGTCTATAGTATCCACTTCATTATCCAGTGATTTGTTTTGCATTTGTTTTTCATCTTCCTTCTTCTCTTGTATGTACTGAACCAAGTTTTTTCCCTTGTAGGTATGCATTCTCATTCCTGATGGGTATGTTACTTGTTTTTGCATTTTTATGTCAATTGGTGGTGTTGGGTTGGGTTGGGTATATCAGGTCTTCTTTTTTGTTTAGCTACATATGTATAGGTTGTGCTCTTTACAGGAGTATTACTGCTTTCTGCTTGACTATATTGTTGGCTAGTCGAGTGGTTGAGCCAATTTGGACTTTGCCTATTGTTGGTAATTCTAGGAAAGGTTTTTGGGCACATACTTCTTGCTTCAAAAAACGAAATATTTTGTACTGCTATTCATGATTTAATTTCTCTCTGTCTTATGTATTCTGGGCACTGTCGATTATAGGTACTGTGATTTCCATCACAATTTGCACATGTTGTACTAGTTGCATCACACATTATTTCTTCATGTTCTTTTTGACATTTAGGACATCTTATTTAGCTTCTGCATGTGGTATCAAAGTGCCCATACCGTAAACATTTCCTGCATTGTAAGACTGGTGGAATATATACATCTATTCTGGCTTTATAGTGAGCAATGTCCACCTCCTTTGATGTTGTGGGGACATATTCAATATTTCCTTCTGCTTTTGTGGTTTTTCTATTCAATCTTCTTGCCGAAATGGCTTTTCTAGTATTCATTCCTTCGTCATTGAGTATTTCTATAAGTAGTTCGATAGGTGTTATTTATTTTGGTATTCCTCGTATTCCGTCTGTCGTGAAAATATCCACTGCTATGTGCTATTCCCACTTCGACCTCGTTCTTATCTCTTCTTCTACCACTTATTAATTGAATATGAATTAAGAATTCACTATTGAAATGTAAATTCCTTTCCTGGTCAAAGCGTCTGAGCTTGACATGAACATGAGACGTAAGTTTGTTATCTTTCACATGATTTCGTGTATTTAAATAGTGGCAAAGAGGTTTTCATTCTTCTTGCCTGTGAACATGTGCCTTTTATTTTTATCTTATCTTATCTTTGAAAAGTGCATTCATGTGAATGGTAAGTTATTTCGCTAAATGTATGTTAACTATTCATTCTTAACAGTTTTCTACTTTCCTATTTTTATTATGTAGCATGTCGTTCCAGTGCCAGGAATATATATCGATATGATTTTGTTTTTTTTTCCTTTCATATTTCTTTCATATTATCTTTGAATATATTTCAAACCTTTTTAAAAATATATACATATTTAAAATATGTATGTATTTACCGGTGTAGAATCGGTTATTCGATTTTATTGTTTTTTTATTTGCTTTCTTTGAGTATTTCTTTTATCTAAAAATACAGGATGTATGAACCACGTTGTTAAATAATTTTCTTTAACAATGTAATATCAAATCGATCAAATTCATACTTCAGACATCCTGGATTTTGTAGAATGGGGTAAATTTGTTCCTGATACTATATTTGTTCCCTAGCACTTTACCTGGGACAGGAACTTTATCTGAGACACTACCTGTAGCCGTTTGAAACTGTCGCCCAACATTGTTGGAGGCGTTGCATACTTGCACAGACTTACCACTCTTGTAGTCACGTTTTTAGTACAAATTTAAATCGTTGAGTGTTTTTTACTAAGACTATTATTACAAGTTTTTATCACGCTTTTTAACCCACGTGTTGTTTCCCAAAGCCGAATCCAATTACTCCTCATACATTAACTTAATATATTAGAGAGTACAGGCTATGAATTTTTTTACCAAACTACTTTTTGACACTCAAGGGTTGCCAAGTGTTTTTGTTTTAGCATGTTGCCGATTACTTTTCTAACACAAACATCATTATAATCGTATAACCAAATTTTGGATTATAATTATTCCTGTCGATTTGAAGGCAGTGACAGCAGGAAATATTAATTTTAGAAACAAGTTTTTAAATTAAAGGTGATCAGTGAATCGTAAAATTTAGCAGATTTTTAAATAGCCCTTTTGTTAATTAAACCCACACGAAATAAAGCTCAAAGCTGATGATGATAGGGAGTAGAAATTAGTCTGCATAGGCCAGTTCTTGAAGCGATTTTATAAAAAGTTTATTTAGATTTTGCTGCAAAAACAAATAACTTAACTGTGAAAGGTTTATTAACCAACACTATTCCTTAGACCCGACATAAAAAAATTAATTTTTATTTTATAAGTCAATAACAACTGCTTAAAGTTAGACATCAGAAATTTTTACTCCAACTTTTTGACCGAATTTATTTTGTTTTCTATCGTCACAGTCCGGTATACGAAATGAATGCGAAGGGTGGCGATCAGTGCCTCGATGGCAATAAACCTAAATTTGTGGATGTACGCCGGAAACAAAAGTGTTTGAACACGGAAGGTGGTGAATAATGTGAAAGCTACCATATACACCAGCCCCTTTCCACGGGGGTGTTAGAGATTACCCAGCCGTTTACTTAAATAGAATGGGCACATTTGCGTTTTATATACATTTTTTTGGGGGGCACAGGACCCGCCTAGATATCAAAGAGTAAAAAAAATCAAATTTTATATTTTTATCTGAAGGTTTCGGCAGCGTTCCAGCTACCCTTATCAAGAATAATTATATTTTCAATTGCACATTTTCCCTATCTGACACTTTATTTTAATTGTGAATTTTTTGTGACAAATTTTGAAAAAAAAATATAGGGTGCTGAGAACATTTTTTACAAACAAAACACTGTCGCACCATTACTATAGTATCAGTTAAGTCACGTTCAAAGTATCTAATCACTTATTATTAATTTACTATTAAGCTTCTTGTGCTCTTCGCTGCACCCTTTATATAAAGAGACCAGCAGTCTTTAACAGGCTCCATAGTCTGGCATTCTCTGGTCTCTGCTGAGGTTTGATATTTCATTAGAGATGTACAAACACGTGCTGCAGTTTTTGATATTTCTAATGCTGGTTCAGAACCAGTGAATGCAGTTGCTGACCCTAGTTTTGCTAGTGCTAGTGCTTGTGCCCCGAGACGCACTTAAGTGTTACCCTATTATTGTTTGCCAGGGTCAAGAGTTTTTGAAGGCAGTCCCTAACCAGTCTAGATCTAAACTGGGGACATACTAAAGATGTCAGTACTGCCTGACTATCTGAGAGTATAATGATCTTTTAGCCCCCATACCCCCTTTCGATATTCATTTGCATACTCGAAGGCCTGGAATACAGATGCAAACTTTCCCAACAACGCGTGAACATTTCACCTGGGTCTAGCAATGTGGATTCCAGCTCCTGTACCCGTATCAGTTTTAGATCCGTTAGTGTACCACACCAACGTTCCTTCCTGATTGCAGCTTCCATCCCATCACAGTTTAGCTGGATATGGTTGGTTGTCGGTAATTGTCCTAAACATGATATCCCTTCTCATTCCAAGAAGCGAGTTTGTGATAACATTTCTGATTCTGGAATGACTTTGGGTGTTGGTTCCTTCTTTCCAATTCCCATTGTATTCCGCCTTAACATGCAGAGCTAAAGGCGGAATATTGAGTATGTCTTCCATTCCTGCTTCTCACCCGTTATGCACAGACAGGCAAGCCTCGGAAGTTTTGATAGCTCCAGATCGGCTTACCTTTTTTTGGAAATTTTCTGTTAACAATTGATAAAAAATAAAACCTAAATAATAGGTCTATTCCAACAACGATCAGAGTATAACTGGTCATAGCAAACAACGAGTTTACTTTCGCCTGATTCCTTGAAATGACATCAAATTTTATGCTGTAGTAAAAAATAGGATGCCTTCGATTTAGTGGACTGGAATTCTATAGGATGATTGGTTCTCTCGCATTAATAATAACTGTAGTTCGTTAACAATTCAATAAACTTTAACGTCGAAAATACATACAGATGGAACGATGAATATAGACAAGCATTTCGGTATGAACTAGTAATTATTGGAATGATCTTACTCTTTCCTTTGTGGTTTTCAAAGCACTATTCACTTGAAATATAACATTGCTTCGGGTTGAATCACTATGCAAACTTCAACTTTATAGAAAAATGCACTTATTATGCAGAAAGCAACGGAAATAAATTAATTACTGAAACTTGACCGATTTGGTCTGAAAATATCTGTTTTATACCGGTGAAGGAGTGGTAGGTCTTAGCTGGGAGACCGATCGGGTTGGAAACTCAACATCGACTGTTACTAGCTGAGCTAGCCTCGTAAAAACCAGGGAGATAATGCATTTAAGCGCGAAGTATGCATTTGGTCACGCCTACTTCAACTGCCGAAGAATAATAGTAAATATTGCAAGGCGCCGATCAACCGCCAGGGAAAAGAAAACAAAACGCGATTTTGAACTAAGGTAGAAGTATTTTGGAGGCAGTGGCGCGACGGTAGGAATTTCCAATGAAAATAAAGAACTAAAATATAACTCAACCTGAATATACAAAGGAACTAAAATATAAATATACAAATTGTTGCACGTGTGGTTTCAACAACTTTTATGTCTAGATTGACGGGATTATTATTTATACCTATAAAATTGTTAATAATTTCCTGTAATCTCACACATTACTATAATCGATACGCGGAGATTCTTTCCTTTCATCAGTGTCGATTTCCTTTCTAGAGGTAAACAGGACAAAACCAGTTACAAATAAAATTTAAATCTATATTTACATTCCACCTTTTCCTTCAATTTTGGATAATATTCTCCATAACATTAAGAAGAAGAAGAAGTAATCAATATTGTACATCAGTCTGTAACGAGTTATTTTGTGTGGCACAGATTTGAAGTTAATTTTATTTTCTCCGTAATATATTTTTATTTTAACCCCCGTCACTCACTTTCCGACTCTTTACTTTACTTTCTGCTACCGCATTGATTTTTTTAGTTAATACCGTTAGAATTTATTTTATTATTAGCTCGAAGTACGCAATTTGAATTCTACCATAGGTATACAATTTATTCGTTTCCGATGTTTAAATTTTCCAACTGAAAGGACATTCGGTATATATCCTATTTTAATTAAAACCGAAAGCCGTCCGGTATATGTCAAATTTTAATTTTTGGTAATTAAATCGATTTTGCTTAGGTACACTTTCCTACCGGCTAAGGCCGAAATTGTGAGTAGGAATATCATTATAAATAAATTGGAGAACTCTTCTCTTTTGTCTCTTAGTAATTGATAATTTTGTGAAATTTCAAGTAATTAAAAATTGTCTGTGAATTCCGGAGCATTATTTAAAAAGGTAAAGGGTGAAGGTATTTTCAAATATGGAGTATATTCGAAAACTTTCCGTACCGCCGCTAAATATTAAATTGTTCGATATATTTCCTTGAAAATTTTGCTTACCGTTTTTTGTGTTGAGTTAATTTTTTGGTTTGGTTTTTTTTTAGTAGTAACAATAAATGGTTATAATTATTAAAGTGTGGTTTGGTTGAGATTTTTTTATTACAGAGTTGACAACTAAATAATGTCCTCAAGATGGAATACTTTCACCACTTTTATGAAACCCAATTGTGAATGACTTGATCTGCAGGTTTACGGACGACATAGTGATTGTTAACAATGGGAAATACCCGGAGATGGTTATGAATGTCCTACAGGAAACTTTGCGATTTGTGGAGGAATGGTGCCTTAAAGAGGACCTTTCAGTTAATCCAAAAAAATCCAAACTAGTTCTTCTTACGAATAGAAGAGTTCTCCCGCAGGGTAGAGTACTGATGTTCGGAAAATAACTAGAAATATCCGAAGAAGTTAAATATCTGGGAGTGACCCTTGATTCCAAACTGAATTGGGAGGCATACCTGGAAAAATTTACTACCAGGGTGACTAGGCTTTTCTGGCAATGCAGGAGAGTTATGGGCAAAATCTGGAGAACACAACCTGAGGTGGTTCACTGGCTTTACACAACTGTGATAAGGAACACCTATGGAACAATAGTCTGGTGGAGGAGGACAGAAATATCCTCTGCTGTTAATATATTAACTGCAATCCAAAGTCAAGCCCTTCTGGGTATTACCGGGGCAATGAACAGCATGGAGACGGCATCAATGGAAGCCCTTATTAGACTTCCTCCTTTGGGCGGAGGCATTGATGGCAATTCTTAGACTGAAATCGGGAGGCATGGTCCCCGAACAAAGTTCGAGAAGGACACACTGATACAACTGGGTCAATACTAGATGAACCCATAGTCTTTATAGCATGGCACCCGAGAATATATTCACTGAGCGAGTGAACATCATCATCCCATCTAGGGATGATGGAGAAATCTGGAGAAATCATCTGGTTCACCGATGGTTCCAAAACAAACCAAGGCACTGGGGCTGGTATAAAAAGTCCTAGAAAGAGAATGTTCTTGTCGATATATGACTGTGTTTCAAGCAGAGAGGATTGCCGCTATATCATGTATTGATGAAAACATCAGAAGAGGATATACCGGACAAAAAATTAAAATATTCACTGACAGCCAGGCTCTGCTTAAAGCTATTAGAAATCCAAAAACTAGGTCTAGACTGGTAAAAAACTTCAAAGAATCTCCTAACAGGCTGGCAAAGAGACAATAAAGTGTCTCTAATAAGGGTGCTGGCACATGAGGGGATTGCAGGTAGTGAAATGGCGGACCAGTTAGCTATATGTATGTATGTAAATTGGGGTGACATTCACTGAGACCTAAAATATTGTGCCCCCTTACTTATACTTAGTTCCAGAGGAAAGTCTCAGAGACTAGTAGCTCCTTTAGTCCTATTTCCCGGATGAATTTTAGGATATCTGCAGGCTTTAACTTTGGTAAATGTCCCTCTTCTATCCCGTAATCTCCAAGGTGTTGTGCCCCAGGATTCTGAATTGCTGTGCAGTTCGCAAGTATGTGGATGGAGGTTTCTCCTTCCATGCCACAGAATCTACATTCTTCTTCCTCCACTATTTTGAGCTTTTTCAGGTGCCCATTCAGGCGACAATGTCCCGTAAGGATGCCTGTTAAAACTCTTAGTGCAGTTTTACTTTGACTCAGGCATTCATTTGATCTCAACAGGTTGTAATCCCCCAGAAGAATCTTTGATTGCCTAAGTCCTACTAGGTCTTTCTAATGGTCAGATCTTCTGTTTTCTTCGGCTTTGCCTATTTCTTCCAATATCACATTGGGGCTAATACCGCAATAGGGTTCCGGCCCCCAAAAGGGTCTTCCACTCCCCCTCTTTGCTAGTTCATCTGCTATTCCATTTCCTTCTATCCTTGTGAGTCCACAGTAAGGCCTAGTTCATTTAGTTTGCATAGACATTCCCACACCATTTTGGAACTGATAATACAAGAGCTCAGTGCTTTAATGACTGTTTGACTATCCGACATTATGATAATCCTTTGCCTTCCATATATCCTTTATTAATATTGAACTGGGCACACTTTCTTATGGCGTGAATTTCTGCTTGAATTGTACTTAGGGTATTTCCCAAGCTTTCAGAGTGTTTGGTTCCTGGCCCGTACACTCCTATACCAGTTCCTTCAATTGCTTTTGAGCCGTCTGTGTACCATTGAATGGCATTCTTTCCAAGTCTGGTAATGGAATTTGGATCCCATCCCAGTTAGCTAAAGAAGGCTCTTAACCCTTTCAGTACGGTTGTCTTACATACACGACACCGAAATTTTTGGCAGACAGACGGCCGTCGTGTATGGACGACAGTAGCTCAAATCCCTGCTAGAAGTCTGCCGTTTCAGATACGACACAAATAAAGTTTTGCTCTTCCCCATCGGCGTCCGTTGTACCGTTTCGACTCTTTGTGACGGATGTCGTGATTTTCGACAGTGTCGTAAATACGCGACACCCGGCAACATGGCAAAGTCAGGCGATACTGTGCCACACCCGTGAGTTTTAGCGCCAGTCTGTTTGAGCAAAGCATAGAGTTAGGTACTTTGCTTACAGAATGTCATCTAAAGATCAAGCTGGCCCTTCGGGCTATTGTGGATTATGTGATATGAACGTAAGAAATATTTTGAATGCGGTGAACGATAGTGATATGTATATCAGTGAGGAGGAACCATTTATAGATAGATAGTGGCAGCGAATATATTCCTGACTCTGAAAGCGAAGTGAGCTCCGGAGAAAACGACGAATCTTTATTGGACGATGAAAACGCCGAAGAACAACAACATTCAGTTGCTTCTGCGTCTGATATCTCTGATCACAGTATTCGCTAGTAGGAATTTCAGATAATATGGGATTCACGTAAGTTTGTTCCCAAAGTTCATCAGTTTGACGACATTATTAGTGGACTACAAAATGAAAATCTAAAAAATGAAGGAAGTGAGATAGAGTATTTTATGAAATTATTCTCGGAAGAAATAGTCAACAATATTATTGGAGAAACTAATATTTATGTTCAACAACAAGATGCCAAAGATTGGAAAAACGTTGATAAAAATGAGTTTTACAATTTTATTGCCCTTTCAATGTTGATGCCTCACGTCAAAACGTCTTATATGTATAAAGGATTACTGGTCTACAAATAATTTAATTGGCACGCCTAAAATTTTTTTTAGCCGTGGACGGGATTAGAACCCACAACCGGTGAATCCGACGTCATCGGAGACCCGCGCCTTAGCCCGCTCGGCCAACGAACGTACTTAAATTGTGGATATACTAACAGTAATAAGCCACTTGCTAGGAGAGTTATAAACAAACTCACAAACTCACATACAGGTGAAGCTAAATAAAAGCGTATAATATAAAAATAGAGATAATAACAGCGGTCTAGGATTGTCAGGCGATGTTGTTGCGAAACTTTTGGAGCCCTACTTGGACAAAGGCCATTCGTTTTACAGCGACAACTACTACACCAGTCCAACTTTGTCCAATTATCTTTTTGTTCACAAGACAAACTCTTGTGGAACTGTCCGCATAAATCGTAAGCACATGCCAATTTTTGAAAAAAAATTAAAGAAAGGGGAAACAGAGTGGCGTAGCAGTGATTCAATGCACACAGTGGATATATGCATGCTCAATGAACATGCATTATATAAGACTCAGAATGCCAGTAACATCTTGTTTCCTGCCTTTCATTTAGCAGTTATTGGGCAGCTTCTCGAAAGGTATTTCAAATCTTTTGTTTTTGTTTTTTTTACATTGTAATCATTTTTGATTTTCAGATATCCAACCAACTACCAAATGAAAAAAACCATGCAACCTACTAACGTGGCGAGGCTATCAGGCAAGCACTTCCCTTCAGAAATCCCTCGAAAAAACAGGAAACCGCAATTGAGAAGATGCTCTCATACAACAAATGCTAACAAAAAAGGAAAGAATCGAGATTCATGTGCAGATTGTATGACGTCGGGCTCCGTGCTGTTCCATGTTTCCAAACCACGAAAAAATAAAATATTAGCTATTTTCTTATTTTATTGATTATTTCTTTAATAAAAATTACTTTTTCTAGAGTGTCATTTATATCCGACAGCCTGCCTGTCTACTTTTGGATGCCGTACTGAAAGAGTTAAGTAGACTTTAGAGGCCCGGAACCGTTTTGTAGAATCACAAAAGATTGCATAAGAGGGGAAATCGGAAACTGACTAGATAGGTAATGCCAACTCAGATGAAGGTTGACACAAGGGTACCTCCGTACAAAAAGTTTACTGTACAAGCTAGACAAGGATCTCTCAACCAGGCTATTGAAACTGGACAGACATTCGAAGAGATATTTGAAGACAGTACCGACCTGGTGACTGGACACTGCACCTTGAGGAAGCATCTGTGCAATATGGGCAAAGTTAGTGAGCCTATGTGCAGAAAATGTGAACTTGATGATGAAACACCTGCTCACATACTCTGCTTCTGCGAGAATTAACAAGTACTTGGAGGGAAGCACTTTGGAGAGGAATTAATACAACCATTACAACTACTGAAAATTCCTCCAGTCAAACTAGTGGAGTTTCTAGAAGACACTTCTGGAATGGAAGTAGATAACATGGGAAATGGTACAAAGATTCCGTTCGAGTGCCTGGGCTGTTGAGCACAACCCAAACGAATGAATGAATGAATGTTTGTTTGTTTTTTTTCCGAAAGTTTTTTTATATTTAATTAATTCTCATGTTGATTGTGATATTTTAATTTTATTCTGGTTATTTTATTCTTACTGAATACATTTTAAACTCAAAAAATGTATTTTGGCATAGTAGTTTATTGTAGATTTCCGTTTTTCATTTGAATCCAAAGGGTTTCTCGAACTTGGAAGTGGCTTAGTTAAAACTCGTTCGATTGCCCGGTAAATTTAAAACGTTCATTTCTAGTCCCGTTAAACCAGAATTCTTTCAATTTCGCAGTATTGGTTTGTTAGTAGATTTGAACCGTATTTGATAACCTGACCGGCCCTGACCGTTAAGTCCGTTAAAGTACCAAGTATATTATATAAATACTTTCTTTTCTTCTCCCTGTTATTTTGCTTGTCACTGTAGAATTATCGATCAAATAGACCACAGAGTAATAATAGACTAAAGAATTTTTTTATTTTGTTGTATAACGATTTATTGTGTTTTTGTATATACTAAACCGTAATATACAACTACAATTCCTGTTTCCTTATTAATTGGATGATCCATATTTGGCTCGTCCGTGTTGTAATTAGTTAAAGTAAGTTCAACAAAACCCTTGTAATTTTCCGTAACCTACATCTGAGGATATCTGGAAATCTTGTCGCTAAGGGTCAAGGGGCCGTGGAGCAAACCACGTTAAAATAAAAAATTAGTGCGTGCAGTCCCTCCGCGCGGAAGAAGTTATACTTCGTAATGTGGAAATGAAAATAGGAATGGGTAGAAATTGATTTTTAGTGAAATCATATTGTTTCTTCAAGACAAACTTTATTAACATTGCTTACAATTCACAATTGATCGTCGCTGCATAGCAAGAATACCACGCGCATGTGCTTAGGATCTACCGACTCACTCTCTTTCTCTCCTACTCTCTACCTTTGTGTATCTTTCTTTCTCTCTTTAACGTTTAACGCGACCTTGTTGGAAGTCGCATTAGAAGTATCCCTTGAAAAGAATACTTACACTGCCATCTGTCATTGAATGCCGAAGGTTTTGGTCATATGAAGAACATTCCAAAAAAGGAATTTTTTAGTGAAGTAAATTTTATTTAAGAAAAAAAGTATACTTACACTATCATTTGTTGATAAATGCCGAATATTTTGGTCATGTGAATGAAATTTCGAAATTACAATCTCTTAATAAATTACTTTTTAAAAAGAGTACTTACACTGCCATCTATTATCGAATACCGAAGGACTCACTCTCTTTCTCTCTCCTACTTTCTACCTTAGTGTATCTTTCTTTCTTGCGATAAAAATTCAACGCAACCTTGTTGGAAGTCGCATTAGAAGTATAACTTCAAAAATTGGCGCCCGAGATTTGAACCGAAATTTTCTGTTCTAATCACGTATAGGAAGGAAAGCACGTTGGAAGTCACATAATATTAATATATCTCAATTTATTTGACTACAAGTATGTATTTAGTATTTAAACGTTTAGCGTTTAACAAGTTAGTTATTTCGAGAGGATATTTGAGACACCATGTTTATAAATTGGTAAACGTATCAGGTGAGTCTATTAATCAAATTTTATACGAAACATAAACAAACCCAACTATTCTACACACATAACTTCCAATTGATTACAGTACTTTTGGTCCACATTATTCATTAATGTCCCTCAAACCCGGATCGTTGTTGCATATTATATGCCGTGGTTTTTGTGTTCAAGGGACATTTCCACATAGTTTAATGGTGAGTAAGGGTTAGTTCATTAGTAATACAATATAAGTTCATGTTTACATTATATCAGGAATGTGAATTATCATCCTCCCATTTAATATTTTGTTGTTGTGAATGAAAGGATGATAACCGATCTGCAAATACAACTTTTTTAAAATTATAGAAAAAGAATGATGAATGTACGGTTTATTACAAAAGCATGTGTGATGCTGCATTCTTCGTATCCATATCATTTATAAAAGATAATCAATTCAAATTTTACCTACAATGGAATATCGGAAACAATAAAAATACGTGTAAATTTAATAATGTGAAATACTTTTTTAGACGGCTAACGGATTGTATGCTATTAGGCAATCCAGCGACCAGTCAAATAAAATTCAATATGGCGTCCCTGGGCAAACAAAAATGTGGTTTTGGTCTTTTGGTACACACAAGAGTGTTTATTTTGGAGAAAGGTGACTTTATTTGGCTATAAGGATTGTCTTGTGTTTTGATAATAATAAAAAACAATAAAAAGTTTAATTTTATAAAACTTTTGTGATGTATATTATTATGTGGAATTTGGTTAAGGTGTGCCTACATAAAAACATCCATTTTTTGTTAGTTTAGTTTCATTACCATATCTGTTTGTATTTATATATGCTTTATTGTCAAAAAAAATCGCTATAATTTTATGAGCAAAGTGATCTAAAAAACTTGAATAATAAAATGAGAACATAAAATACAATGATTCCAACGTTAATATTATATGGGAATTTTAAATAGGCGATTATTATTGTATAAAACAAACTAATAAAATCGGCGAAAAAACTTTTTTCTATAGTCACGCGTAAATGACTATATTCGAATGAAATCGTAAAGTCGACAAATGCCGAGGATTGTTACTTTACGCTCTAGTGCAAAAAAGGAATCTTTTTCGCTCGCTTATTTAATCAAACTACGCCCTCCGAATTAACTCAATTGGTGAATATTTAACAATTTATCAGATTAAAAATCAAATAAAATTATATGAAAATTGTCAAAAATTTTGAAATATGGTCAATAATTGTCAAAAATTGTCAAAAATTGTCAATTATTGTCAAAAACTCTTAAAAATGGACAATTTTTGTCAAAAACTGTCAAAAATGGTCAATAATTGTAAAAAATTGTAAAAAATTGTAAAAAATTGTAAAAAATTGTAAAAAATTGTAAAAAATTGTAAAAAATTGTAAAAAATTGTAAAAAATTGTAAAAAATTGTAAAAAATTGTAAAAAATTGTAAAAAATTGTAAAAAAATTGTAAAAAATTGTAAAAAATTGTTAAAATTTTGAAAAATTGTTAAAATTTTGAAAAATGGTTGATAATTGTCAAAAATTCAGAAAAATGGTCAATAATTGTCAAAAATGGTCGGAAATTCTCAAAAACTTTAAAAAAAATTTGAAAAATGGTCAAACATTTTCAAAAATTGCCAAAAATGGTCAATTGTCAAAAATTTTGAAAAATGGTCAAAAATTTTCGAAAATTGTCAATAATTGTCAAAAACTATCAAAAATGCTCAAAAATTGTCAAAATTGGTCAATAATTATCAAAAACTTTGAAAAATTGTCAAAAATGGCCAATAATTATCAAAAACTATCAAAAACTGTCAAAATTGGACAATTATTGTTAAAAATTGTCAAAATTTTGAAAAATGAATGATAATTGTCAAAAATTGTTGAAATTTTGAAAAATGGTCGATAATAGTCAAAAACTACCAAAAATGGTCAATAATTTTGAAAACTGGTCGATAATTGTCAAAAACTATCAAAAATGGTCACAATTTTTGAAAAATTATTAAAATTTTTGGAAAATTGTCAAAAATAGCCAATAATTGTCAAAAACTATCAAAAATGGTCAAAAATGGGCAATTATTGTTAAAAATTGTCAAAATTTTGAAAAATAGTTGATAATTGTCAAAAATTGTTAGTTTTTGAAAAATTGTCAAAATTTTGAAAAATAGTTGATAATTGTCAAAAATTGTTAGTTTTTAAAAAATTGTCAAAAATTTTGAAATATAGTCAAAAATGGTCAAAAATTTGGAAAAATGGTCCATAATTGTCAACTATTGTCAATAATTATCAAAAATGGTCAATAATTTTGAAAAATGGTCTAAAATTTTGAAAAATTGTCAAAAAAAGTCAAAAACTATCAAAAATGGTTAAAAATTGTCAATTATTGTTAAAAACTGTTAAAAATGAACAATTATTGTCAAAAATGGTTAAAAATGAACAATTATTGTCAAAAATGGTTAAAAATTGTCATCGTTTTGAAAAATGGTCAAAAATTATTAAAAATTTGGAAAAATGGTCACTAATTTGAAAAACAGTCAAAATGGTCAAAAATTATCAAAAATGGTCAATAATTGTTAAAATTTTGAAAAATGGTCAATTATTGTCAAAATGTTGAGAAATGTTCCATAATCGTCAAAAGTTGTCAAAACTTTGAAAAATAGTCAATAAATAATACGAGCCGCTTCCGAAAATCGATTTAAACACGTAATTTATAAAAATTGTTGAAATTTTGAAAAATGGTCGATAATAGTCAAAAACTATCAAAAATGGTCAATAATTTTGAAAACTGGTCGATAATTGTCAAAAACTATCAAAAATGGTTAAAAATTGTCAATTATTGTTAAAAACTGTTAAAAATGAACAATTATTGTCAAAAATGGTTAAAAATTGTCATCGTTTTGAAAAATGGTCAAAAATTATTAAAAATTTGGAAAAATGGTCACTAATTTGAAAAACAGTCAAAATAGTCAAAAATTATCAAAAATGGTCAAAAATTTGGAAAAATGGTCCATAATTGTCAACTATTGTCAAGAATTATCAAAAATGGTCTAACATTTTGAAAAATTGTCAAAAATGGTCAAAAACTATCAAAAATGGTTAAAAATTGTCAATTATTGTTAAAAACTGTTAAAAATGAACAATTATTGTCAAAAATGGTTAAAAATTGTAATCGTTTTGAAAAATGGTCAAAAATTATTAAAAATTTGGAAAAATGGTCACTAATTTGAACAGTCAAAATGGTCAAAAATTGCCAAAAATGGTCAATAATTGTTAAAATTTTGAAAAATGGTCAATTATTATCAAAATGTTGAGAAATGTTCCATAATCATCAAAAGTTGTCAAAACTATGAAAAATAGTCAATAAATAATACGAGCCGCTTCCGAAAATCGATTTAAACACGTAATTTATAAAATCGATTTACTAAAAATCGATTAATATTACTCTAAAAATCGATTATGAGAAAATAATAATCGATTATTTTTTAACATCCCTATTCAGTAGATCTTTTTAAGGTTAATCATGATGAATAGCGAAAATAACCTAAGATAATATAAAAAACTGTTTTAATTATTTAAAGGGCGACTGTAGAAAAAATTATGTGTTTTTCGAGCGTAAAGTAAAATTGCCGCTTTCGAAAGATCGCCGCGCTCCGCTCCGCGTCGCGCTGCAACATTCTTTCTCAAGCGGCAATCTGTTACTTTACGCTCTAAATACACAAAAGTTGCGCAGAAATAGACCGACGTTAAATAACCGAAAAAAAACTATTAAACACTGTTTACCATTGAATAGACAATACAAAACTGACCAGCTGTCCAAATTGTTTGCCCTGAACGACCATATTAGGTCACGTGATCTGGATTGCCTAATTTATTCCAATGAGAGTTTTATGGAACAAAGCAAACAATATTCTTGTCACATAACACCTGAATTGTTTAAGATTTCGTAAATAGTTCCGTTTCCAGACATAATGAATTTTATTTCTTTGGTTTACCAGATTTAAAAATCTTATATAAATTTGACCACAGTTAGAGAGTACATTTTACTGTAATGTTTTCCAGGTGTTCCATCGTTTTTGTTATTCGGTTATTTTTTTTAATACAACCATCACTAACTACCTAAAATCCTCCCAGTCAAACCAGTGGCGTATACAGGGTGTGGCGCGAAGAGTTTTGATTAAAAATAATGGCAGATACAGATTATGTTATGTGGACTAGGATTTTTTCAAAATTTTGAAAAAAAATGAAATTTCTCGAAAATACTTCATTTTTGGTATTTGACATTGCGCACAAATTTTATCTAAAATATATTGGGTCATATTTAAAATAACAAAGTTGACGTTTACTTCCGGTATATACGAAAATGCCACATTCAGGACAACATTATATTTGAACTCAGCCTCATCCAAAACCTACAGCTTCGTAATTTCAGATTTTTAACTTAACTGTATCCGCCACACCCTGTATTGAAGACACGAATCTTCTGAGATGGATGTAAACTCAACCGTATTTTGAATTAAACTGATTGGCTCCATACACGGTGCTTTATCAAAGGAAAATGCTGGAAAAACTGGAAAACCTAAAAGTTTTTTACTTTTTGCCTTTACGTTAATTAAACTTCACTGGCGTCAAATTAAAACAAACCAATGTGGACTTCATAGCTTACTTCTGACGTTACAACCATTAATCATGCGTAAACCAATAAATAAACAGAATATATGAGAAACATAATATACAACCACACTGGTCGGATGTATGTTTATATATTAGTATACGTATAACCACATATTGGTCCAAATGCATGTTAGTGGAACGATATAATAAACTAAGGGAGAAATCAGTAGCTCAGGTTAATCTAGATATCAAGTCACTGTTTCTAATTTCAGTAGTTACCTTTTTCATAATGAACTCTGACTTTGAAGTTGTTATAAATAGTTTCAAGCAATTTTTGAAATTTCATTTCTCAGAATAATATTAGTTTTCAGGTTCTTTAACTACGCTATTGACACGTGTTTGTTTGAAAATGGACATCGAAAGAGGGTATAGAGGCCAAAAGATCCTCATACTCTTAAAGAGTCAGGCAGTACTGAAATCTTTAGCATGTCCCCAGATCAGATCTAGACTGCATACAAAAACTTTTAACCCTGGCAAATCATAATAGAGTAGACTCCGTTTCACATAAGAAGAAGCCACTTGAAGTTTGCCAACTGAATTGCGCAGAAACCAAAATAGGTCTTGTTTATCTATTTCGCCTAGTAACGACCGCTTCATGCCATTGGCGTTACAAACGATGTTTCATGCCGACATCCATTTTATTATTGATGTTTGAGGTTATGTTTGAAGCAATCATTTACTGTCGAATATATATCGAAATGCTTCTGAATTCCCAAATATATTTTATTTAAACTATAGTTATGATAAATACTGTTATAAGTATTACCTGGACCATAAATATATGTTTTATTTTGTACATAAAGTGCCCAGACTAACAATATGTTTTGAACCAGCGCTTGGACTGCGAATAAAGTTTAGTTTTATTATAAACACCATAATATGGCGCAGTCAGTAGGATCTCCTAATAATATCCTTTCTGTTTCTGTTAATTATCTTACCAGAGTTATGTCACATTTTATCTCCATAAATCAACCCGAACCGCTATCCTGGGAAGGTTCTCTTGCTGATAATTGGAGGTTTCTTAAGCAAAAATTCACTTTGTATCTAAAAGCAACCAAATATGAAGAAGAAGATAGTGAGTATAGAGCATCTTTGCTGTTAGCAAGTGTTGGAAGCTGATGAAAAAGCTATGGATTATGATGTATTAATCAAGAAATTCGATGAATACTTCAATCCAGAAAAAAATGTCACATATGACAGACACATTTTCTTATCCAGAGATAAGCTGGAAAACGAAGATATGGATAATTACATAACAGATTCACGTGACTTGAGTTCCTCCTGTGAATTTGGTAACCTTACCTACAGTTTAATAACGAGTAAGTTAATTTTAGGACTCAAATCAGATCCTGAATTGCAAAATAAATTAATAAGAACCAAAAAATTGACCTTAAATAAAGCTATCGACATCTGTAGAACTATAGAAAAAACCAAGGAACTACAAATCAAAGTTCACACGATAGGGAAGTGGATCGTGTAAAAAAGCATAGTAATCAAGCTACTTTTAATAAACATTCAAACTATCGAAATGTGCAAAATGTTCCGTCGCACTCTGGGTCTTCCTTTTCTAGAGACCAAAGAGGAAAAAAACATTCTCGAGAAGACGCTTTGTTTGTGCAGAGGACGAGCGCGGAAGGTACTGGAATTTTCGAGAGTTGAGAAGGACTATATGTGCGCGGGTTTTTGAGTGAATTACAATTAGTGAAACGGACAGCAAAGAGTTAGTTCACAACAGTTCTTAGTAATCGGACAATAAATGAAATAGTGCAGATAAATAGTGTAATATTCAAGTGGTAAAAATAAATTAGAACTATTATATCGAGTCTAAATAAATTAGTAGACATTAAGTAGGGTGTGTATATAAAATAAGTTTAATACAGTGTGTGCTTCTTTAAATAAATAAATAGTAATTAGCCATAGTAGTATGTATAATTTTATCCCACAAGTGAAAACTATTTAAATAAATGACAAAAACATTACAATATAATCAATCTGTACAATTATCGGTCTACAGTGCAATTATCGCAGGGCTCTTACGCTCTCTACAATATAATTATTTGCTGTAATTTTGCGAAAATTGCATTCCATTTACATGGAATTTTTGACAGGAGGGAGATATTCTCGAACTATTTTGTTGGCGCAAGGATAACTTTTAATCTGAACATCGAGAACCACATCACATCACAATTTCAGTCAATTTAACCGGGATTACTTTTACATAAGCTCACTTCGGCGATCTGATCTTTCATCACCACGGTAGATGGTACAAATATACTTTTATTTATTTCAACTCACTTAATTCTACATTCATAATAAAAATTATAATTTATTTAGGAAATCTGTTATAGTCCAAGCGGCGACCGACGTAAAGGGGTGGGCAACCAGAATAAGTACAAAAATATATTTTATTACTTCTTGGATACTAGATGAATAATAAACCATCGGTGTGGTAGTCTATGACGTGCCCATTTTTTTTTCTTAATAAAAATTTCTATTTTATTTTCTTGTAAAATTGATCTACATAACTCACGCATAATTTTTTAGTTTACGATGACGTTTTGACCAGATAAATATGGAATTTCAAGTCTGGCGTTCTTGTTCTTCACACAACTGTTTGTCAGAACACCCCCAACAAATTTATTATAACAAATTTTCTATACAAGGTATAAGAAACAATTAAACGTCAACATTTTTATTTTTTATTCCTCTTCCTTCCTAGTCCTTCTCTGCTACTTGCTAAGTGCGTTTTTGAAGCTTGCTTCTTATTGCACGTCATGGGACTTTTGGGAAGGCTAGTGAACTCGTGAAACGTGAAACCGTTACGAAAAAGCGTTCGTCACGCGATGACTCATTAGAAAGAAAGAAATTTTGAAAAAATGGTCAATAATTATAAAAAACTGTCAAAAATTGTCAAAAATGGTCAATTATTGTCAGAACTGTCAAAATTATCAATAATTGTCAAAAATGGTCAATCACTGTTAAAATTTGAATTGTCAAAAATTGTCCAAAATTTTGAAAAAATGGTCAATAATTGTAAAAAATTATTAATATTTTGAAAAAATGGTCAATAATTGTCAAAATTTTGAAAAATGGTCAAAAATTTTGAAAAAATGGTTAATAATTATAAAAAACTGTCAAAAATGGTCAATAATTGTTGAAAATTGTCAAAATTTTTGAAAAATGTTAAAAAATTTTGAAAAATTGTCAAAAATGGTCAATTATTGTCAGAACCTGTGAAAAATGGTCAATAATTGTTACAATTTGGCAAAATGGTCAACATTTTTGAAAAATTGTCAAAAATGATCAATAATTGTCAAAATTATCAATAATTGTCAAAAATGGTCAATTGTTAAAATTTGAAAAAAGGTGATAAGATATCGCAATTACAATATGGCCAATAATTTCAATGACTTTCGACGAGAAATGGTTTTGTTGCACATTCCTTTTAGAAGTGAAGATAATGATGTTCTTGCATTCTATTGCGCGTATTTTCATTGGTGGTTTTCCCAACCTCGCATTCTATTGTGCATAAGAAGCAAGCTTCTGTCGGCGGTCCGACGTCCGCTCACCTTCTTTTTATCAAGGATACTTTTAGTCTGGTATAAATCGTATCAAATATAATTGACGTTTTTTTTGCTGGTTGGTGTACCTACCTTTTCACCAAATCCTTGTGCTTCAAGTGCTCTATATCTGACCTAATTAAAATTGATTTGCTTATATCAATTGCTTCATCTGTATAACAATTAGAAACACCGATGAGTATACATGGAACTGTCATACATTGTTCCTACTTGTTTTATTGAATGTTTACCATACAAGGGTGTAATTGTTGCAGAATGCATGTAGTTTTTATTTTAATAATGTTAAATTATTCGGTTTAGGTTCCTTTTAATTAGGGTTGACGTTATTTAAATAAAACACATCTTTATTCGACAAATGTGTAATTTGAACTCCCTGCCCAAAAAAAAACCCAAAGCAACAATTGTCAGCCTACACATTCTTTCAATCTAGCGCGTGTCTACTTATTTTGCAATTGTTACTTATATCGAATAACAATTTATAACCCAACTGCTTATTACATACATTGATACTAAAGTTAATAACCTATAATTGAACAATAAGCATACATTCTAACCTGAATAATTAAGTACCCATTACATTATAAATCTGCGATTCATAAAAATGAATGCGATAATAGGAAATAACTGATTTGGTTAGTAAAAGTAAAACATACTGGGTGAAAACATATATGAAAATAATTGGTTGTGGATTAAAAATTTAATAATATGAAAAAAAAAGTAAAACTAATTTTATAGTTGAATTTGAGAATTAGGATCTAAAAGAAAATGTACCAAGCAATCTAATATCACAAAAATTTAATAAGAGATAAGCCTCTTTTCCTGAGCATCTATATGCAATATGCATTCACAGAAAATTAGATATGACTAAAAGCGCATCTGCCGACATTTTTTCTTAAAAAGATTTGCTTCATGAAAATTAGCTGACATCGAAAACGGTTCGGTTGAGTTAATAGTCCAAGAAATATATCCTGAATATGACCATTTTACATTGTTTCCCTCCTGGTGGCTCGGACATAATTCAATAAAAATACTCAATTATTATATATGAAACAAAAGGATAGTTGCTAAAAAGTAATCTTTCCATTTTGTTTAGAAGAGGCAGCGGAAGATGACTGCGGAAAAAATACCGTACACTTTAGATATTTCATAAAAGCGCCATTGGCGACTCCAGATATCAAATTTTATAATTTTAGATGATAAAAATGGATCAATCATCAATTTATCTTGGATAGTTCCCGAGAAAAGTACCAATGCAGTTTCGGAGTCGAGTTTGAAGGCACACAACGAGAAATTTTCTCGAGTGAGTCGACTCCCCACTCCGTCGCCACGAGCCAGATAGTAAAAATGATAGCGTTGCATGAACTTTGGAAATGGCTTTTAACCAGAGTTATCGGTTCCCCTTAGAATAAATATTTTAAACAGTGAAAAGTACTCCGTGTTCCGATCATGAGTATCTTTTTTTTCGCGTCTCGCTATAAGATTCCTTTCTGACAACCTCCTTCTTATGGTTCTCTCGCTGACCTCAGCAAGACAAGTACCGGTTTCAACAGCGATCTCTTAAAATCGTGCTCACAACAAAACGATCGCCCCTCATTGAAGTGCAGCGATGCCTGACCAGGTGTCTCTCGAAAACGCCTTATGGCAGCAATACGACGTTGACTATAACCTTCATCAGATAGAACTACAGCCTTGGCAACTGATTCTGCTCCCAATGGCATTGTTTTGAATAAAACTGTTTTGAACTTAACTTAAACCAAAAAACCACAAAAATTGTAAATACACTAATATTAAACAAGCCAAATTACTAATAAAAAGCGAAAAAATGACAGCAATAAGCAGACACTGATAGCTAAACATTTATTTACTGTCAAAATGTCACGTCATATCAATTAATGTCAAAAAGTAACGAAAATCTCCGGGAATTTCAGAAATAAATAAAAATAATTTGGTGGGCGGTTAATTCTGCCGGTGAGTGTATATTGTCTAAATAATTTTATGGTCTATTGAAGTACATTTAATAATATTAGGCTGAACCAAATACTTCTTCCAATTCAACTGGCTTTGTTACCGATTCTGCTGGTTCATCTGAAATAATATTTTTCTATTAATATTATAAATGAAACTAACTGTTTCTAATTAATTCCACTATTTAATTAAAATAATTTATGAAAATTATTAAAGGATATTGATAATTATTTCGATATTGACATATCAGCAGCGTCAGAATGACAGAAGTTACATTTTATGTGATACCTACTTGATGTTTAATATTTTGGCTAGACCAAATAGTAAGTGACCTATCTTGTGATTGACTTAATATATATGAATAGAAAAAAGAAGAAGATATGATTTTACAAATATTAAAGCTTAGGTATTATTAGCCCTATAATGTTCATAAATTTTGTAATTAAATAGTGGAATTAATTAGAAACAGTTAGTTTCATTTATAATATTAATATTAATATGAGTAGATTCCACAAAGTAAGGGTCCAAACAGTAAATTCAATATTTTTCTATGACTCAGTCGTAAAATATGCTTCAAAAATCGAGACAAAATTGAAAAATTAATAGAATAAAAAAAAAGGTGAGCGGTCGTCGGACCGCCGACAGAAGCTTGCTTCTTGTGCACAATAGAATGACGATTTTTCGTGAATTTTTCACCATTTTTCAAAAAATTTGACAATTTTTGACCATTTTTGACGAATTTTGACAATAATTGACCATTTTTGACAATTTTTCAAAAATTTTAACATATTTGGCAATTATTGACCATTTTTTCAAAATTTTGACAATTTTTAACAATTATTGACCATTTTTGACAATTATTGACCATTTTTGACAATTATTCATGATTTTGACAATTATTGACCGTTTTTGACAATTTTTGACAATTATTCACCATTTTTGACAGTTTTTGACAATTTTTGAAAATATTTGGCAATTATTAAACATTTTTTCAAAATTTTGACAGTTTTTGACGATTTTTGATCATTTTTCCAAGTTTTTGACAATTTTTGACAATATTTAAAAATTTTCGACCATTTTTCAAAAATTTTAACATATTTGGCAATTATTAACCATTTTTTCAAAATTTTGACAATTTTCGACCATTTTTGACAATATTTCACACCTATAGGTGTGTGAGCTCAGTGCGGCAAGAGAGATTGCGCACAGTCGCTTGAATGAGTTATCGCGTGACGAACGCTTTTTCATAACATCACACGTTTCACGAGTTCATTAGCCTTTTCAGAAATAAGGCAACACTGTTGCGTGACGGACTTTTCGTAACGGTTACACGTTTTACGAGTTCACTAGCCTTCTCAAAAGTCCTATGTCGTGCAATAAGAAGCAAGCTTCAAAAAAAAGGTGAGCGGTCGTCGGACCGCCGACAGAAGCTTGCTTTTTATGCACAATAGAATGCGAGGTTGGGAAAACCATCAATAAAAATACGCGCAATAGAATACAAGAACATCATTATCGTCACTTCTAAAAGGAATGTGCAACAAAACCATTTCTCGTCGATAGTCATTGAAATTATTGGCCATATTGTAATTGCGATATCTTATGACCTTTTTTCAAATTTTAACAATTATTGACCATTTTTGACAATTATTGATAATTTTGACAATTATTGATCATTTTTGACAATTTTTCAAAAATGTTGACCATTTTTCCAAATTTTAACAATTATTGACCATTTTTGACAACTATTCATGATTTTGACAATTATTGACAATTTTTCAAAATTTCTGAGCAGTTTTCAAAAAATTTTACAATTTTTCCAAATTTTAACAATTATTGACCATTTTTGACAATTTTTCAAAAATTTTGACGATTTTTCAAAAAAATTTACCATTTTTCAAAAATTTTGTCAATTATTGACCATTTTTGACAGTTTTTTATAATTATTGACCATTATTTCCAAATTTTGAAAATTTTTGACTATTTTTCAAAATTTTAACAATTATTGACCATTTTTGACAGTTTCTGACAATTATTGACCATTTTTGACAGGTTCTGACAATAATTGACCATTTTTGACAATTTTTCAAAAATTTTGACAATTTTCAACAATTATTGACCATTTTTGACAGTTTTTTATAATTATTGACCATTTTTTCAAAATTTTTACAATTATTGACCATTATTGACAATTATTGACCATTTTTGACAGGTTCTGACAATAATTGACCATTTTTGACCATTTTCAACAATTATTGACCATTTTTGACAGTTTTTCATAATTATTGACCATTTTTTCAAAATTTTGACAGCGGCACGCCTCTCTCTCTCTTTCTAATGAGTCATCGCGTGACGAACGCTTTTTCGTAACATAACACGTTTCACGAGTTCACTAGCCTTCCCAAAAGTCAATATGTCGTGCAATAAGAAGCAAGCTTCAAAAAGGCTAATTTACTGCCATTATTTTTGGTTTTGTGGTGTATCCATTGATTGTAGATTATATTATTCGATCGCTTCATATTTGAGTAGATAGGCTACACCATTACTGTGACACAAACCGGTTTTCAGAACCTGTTTAACCTGTTTGTAGAGCCGGTTTTTGTAGTAGCTGACCTTCAGTTTATTTATATAAATTAATGATATAAAATGACCTCAGACATCTCTGGATACTGAGTAATTTAAACCTGTTTGTAGAACTAGTTTAACAATGTCTTGCCTTGATCACTAACCTTTTGAAACCTTGGAACAGGTTTTTGTGTGACCGTAGAGTCGGTGACCTTTTTGAGGCGACGCTTGAGATCTCACATTTCTCAAACATTCTGGAGTAAGTAGTGGGAAAAAGCTAAAACGTAAATGGTGGGGGAAAGCTGTATAAATTTCGAGGAAATAAGATTTCTAAACGTTAAAAATGGAAGAATTGAAAGAAGAAGTGCAAACTTTAGTATATGACTTTAACAAACATGAAAGAATGTTGGATCGGGAGCAGATATATGGTAGGGAAATGATATATACTGTAGAAGAGTGTATGCGGCAGGCGAAGAGGTATAGAAAAGGAGCTGACGCCTGCAAAAATTTTGTAAAAGGATTAATTTGCATTGTATGTTTAATGCAGTTATTGAAACACTTAGATTTGGAAAGGTGGATGTACGAATACAATCACTTACTTCCGGAGGAACTTCGCTTGAAGAATGAGGAGGAGGAGGATGGTGTGTATGAACAATACGAGGAAGAAAATAATATGTTATCATAAAATGAAAAATCAGTAAAATATTTGAAGTGTTTCATTTATTCATCAAAAAGTACAATCTATAATTTCATTGCATATTTACAAAAATGGCAATTTTTTTGTGCACTAGCAGGACCATCCCAATGAGTTATCCAATCAGGGCGATTATAGTGAACGAAACAAGGTAATCGTATTTGCAATTGGAAGTTGGATTGGAAGGCATAATGCCAAATATCCAGCAGAAGTGCAAGGTCTCACATTCTCTATTAGGTATCTTGTTACCGATTATGTAATAGGAAACAGTTTAATATCCTTAGACATTAATTATTCAACTTACGTACTTGGTATCCAGTGGTGTCTAGAGGTCAATTTATATCATTGACGTCTATAAATAAACTGAAGGTCAGCTACTAAAAAAACCGGCTCTACAAACAGGTTCTGAAAACCGGTTTATGTCACAGTATTGGTGTAGCTTATCTACTTATTGAAGTGAAGACTTCTTTTGGCGCACCGCACACAGATTTTTCCGTAGGTAGTAAGTTAGGCTGATCCGTCACGCTCTGAGGTGAAAGGCTCGATCGGGTGAACTCGGGACCACCGAGTGTAATCGAGCGAGAAAGATGCAGTCAGCTGCTCTTCACTGTTGTGTCGCTGTTAAGTATGTTCAATTCATACCTAATAATTGTCTTTTTTAATTTAATAGTTATTATTGGTACGTAATAATAATTATTTTAACAAAAAATCGTGAAGAAGAAAATTGCGAAATAAACATTGATGACAATTCACCGCCACTTCAAGTTCAAGCACATGAATCGGTTGCTCCCACTCCTCAATTCAACAGATCATCGACATACAGTTTTCACTTCTGCCGTGCGGTCTTAAGCACATACTCTAATTTTTTGTACTCATATATCAAGTCAGTCAATTTGGGGACAAAATGTTAAATTACAATGGGTAATAAAACTTGGGTATAAACCACTCATATTATATTTGCTTTGATTGAACTTTAGTTTGGTTCAAGGAAATTCTTGTTTTTATTATCAGGTAAATGCATTAGGGTGAGCCAAAAAACTAACCTATCGAATTTATGGCTTAGAACTGACCTATATACCGCCTGGAAAAATTTTTAGCTCAATTTTAAAAAGTGTCGGTAGCCATTTCAAATTTCTCATTTAAATAAAAAGTAAATTTTTTTTTAACTAAAAATGCTATAACTTTTGAACGGTTTTCTTTGCAGATCCTAGGATGGGATTAAATTCTCTAAAAGATCATCCCTGGGTCGATTTTTGTAAAGTAAAAAATTCGGATATTTAGAACCTATGAAAATTCGAAGAAAAGCGAATATATACAGTTTTAAGGCAATTTATGTTTAAAAAAAAATTTTAATTATTATTCCCAGACAATCGGATGGTAAAGAAAATTATTCTTGTCTGCTTATTAAAAATTTGTTAGTGTCAACGAAGAAAAAAAATAAATTGAAAAAAATTTAAAAAAATTAAATCAAAATAAAAAAAAATTAAATCAAAATAAATTAAAAGGAAAAAAAATATTATTTTATAACAGAGCTCAAACACACAATTAACAACCTATTAACAAAACGTAACGTAGGTCGATGTAAAAACTGTGTTGTAAAAACTGTGTAACAATAAATTTTAAGATATAAATAACTAAAAATTGTTAGATACTAAAACAGCAATAACATAATATTTGGTGAGCAAAAATTTTTTAACAGCATTTCTTGGACTTTTCATTTTTTGTTAATTTTGAAAAATTATTATAGACGAAATAATTAACTTTGATTAACTTTTATCGCGTGATCTTGTTAAGTATATGTATAAGAAGGGCTCCAAGAAGCCAAAAATTTTTAGATATATTATTTAAACTTTTATGTAGTCATTTAAGATAACAGACATTGGAAAAAGATATGTTTATTAACAATAGCATAACTTTTTGAAAAGTTGACGGCAATAAATTCTTCGAAGTGTTCAGAATACACCATGATTTTTTCAAATTTTTAAATTAACAATTAATACCTTAAAAACATTATTTAATGTGATCAGTTTGAATAAAATTATAAATAATAAAAGTCGGAACTTTTTTATTCGAAAATTCCTCCTCTTTAAGGATCTTTTTTCAAAATTCCTTAAATTATAATATTTTTTTGAGTTATTAACAAAAAACTAAATGCTATCTTTGTTCATCTTAATTTGTTAATAACAATTGCAATTTTCTTTCGATACATTTCACGTTTTCAAACTTGTTGATTAGACTATTAGTATCACTTGGATTTGCATGCCATGTTGCTTTCGGATGATAAAGTAGTACCCAAGGAATGAATCCACGAACACAACATCTAGTTAATTGTTCTAGTTTCGTGAGAATTCTTTATCATTTTTAATGTTCACTATAGCGTCTATTATCCTGTATGGGCATTAGGGAATAGCCTAGATATATATCATGGGCTACCGGTCTATAAAGAATGTTTTAAATTTTTTTATTGAAATTGTTGAAACCACACGTTCAACAATTTGTATACTTATATTTTAGTTCTTTTATTTTCATTCGAAATTCCTACCGGCGCGCCACTGCCTCCAAAATACTTCTACCTTAGTTCAAAATCGCGTTTTGTTTTCTTACCCTGGCGGCTGACCGGCGCCTTGCAATATTTACAATTATTCTTCGGCAGTTGGAGTAGGCGTGACCAAACGCATACTTCGCACCTAAATGCATTATCTCAGTAATAGTAGAGTCGATGTTGAGTTTCCAACCCGATCGGTCTCCCAGCTAAGACTTACCACTCCTTCACCGGTATACAACCGATATTTTCAGACCAAATGGGTCAAGTTTCATAGTAATTAATTTAATTCCTTTATTTCCTGCATAATAAGGTTGGTTGGTTTGTTGGTTGGTTGGTTGGAGTATCGGATTTTGTTGGTTGGTGGATCGGATTTTGTTGGTCGGTTTGTTGGAGGATCGGATTTTGTTGGTTGGTTGGTTGGTGGATCGGATTTTGTTGGAAGGTTGGTTGGTGGATCGGATTTTGTTGGTTGGTTGCATTTTTTTATAAAGTTAAAGTTTGCATAGTGATTCAACCCGAAGCAAAGTTATATTTCAAGTGAATAGTGCTTTGAAAACCACAAAGGAAATAGTAAGATCGTTCTAATAATTACTATTTCACACTGAAAGGCTTGTCTATATTCATCGTTCCATCTGTATGTATTTTTTCGACGTTAAAGTTCATTGAAATGTTAACGAAATACAGTTATTATTTATGCAAGAGAACCAGTCATCCTATAGAATCCTAGTCCACTAAATCGAAGGCATCCTATATTTTACGACAGCATAAGATTTGTTGTCATTTCAACTGATATGGCATCAACGGCCTCATCAGTAATGTAGAACGAAAAATGTACAGACATTTTCACTACATGCCTCAACAGCTCTATAATGCACGAAGGATTCAAACAATCTGATTAGGTGATATGATCTTAATTTTTGTCTCAACTATAATCAAAAATAAAAATAAAAAAATAGAGTAAAAAGCTGAATACTCCTTTTGAGATAAAAGATTCGAGGGATCTTTTCAAGTAACTATTAATCCGCTTCGAAGCGTTTTTACTTAGCCTTAAGCATATCAAAATATTATCTTTATATTAGAAAGATACGGCAACGTTTACAGCAAATAAAGGGACGTGCCAGTCAGTGAAATAACAATTTCTGCGTGAGACTTTCACCGCAGGGGCCGCATTTCAACAATGTTAGGTGTTATTTCCTTTTCGTTGTTGCATTTAACTAGTCATGGGGGTGCTATTTAGTGCCCTTTCGACAATATTCGCCCTTGGAAATTGCTCTTGTTTCCAACTGGATGCGTCTAAGTGATACTAGTTCGAATTGGGTAGTGGCTAATGATACGTTTGGGTAGAAACAAAGGAAGTAGATATTAAGTACATCCGGATTTGAAAGGAGTTTAACATAAGACCCAAATTCGGTTTGATATAGTGCACATGAAAATTTGTTTCACATATTGGATAAAACAAGTATTAAAGAAAAACAATTTTTCAGATAAATGTAGGTGATGTAAGTAGTGAATGCCTAATAATTTTTCTCGTCTTTTAGCTGCTTTTTCCATGTACAATCTTTCAATTGAATATTGATCATATTATTCATACTGCTTTTTTGTTTGTTTAATTTTTTGTATTTGTTAACAAGTGATTTCATTTACATTGCTATTAATGCTATTGACTGAATTTTTTATGTTCTAGTGTCTACCAAAAATGTTGAAAGATGAAGTTTGCACAGCAAGCACGAAAACCCTAAAGGCCTTTAATCGAATAAAAACCAAGGTTATAGGAGAAGTCGTGGCAAACTGCGAAATCCGAAATAAAGTTATAAAAGTAAAATTCTACGTAATCGAAGAAGAAATTACGCCAATTTTGGGAAAAGTTACCGGTCAATTGGAAAATTTGGTTAAAAAATAGGTGAGCGGTCGTCGGACCAGAAGCTTGCTTGTTATGCACAATAGAATGACCATTTTTCTTGAATTTTTCACCATTTTTCAAAAATTTTGACAATTTTTGACCATTTTTGACAGTATTTGACGAATTTTGACAATTATTGACCATTTTTTACAATTTTTCAAAAAATTTTAACATTCTTCGAGAACTATGTTCTCAAACCAGGAGATGATCTTCCGATTCTTAGAATCGACATTCATTCACTATTAACTAGCAAACTAGCCAATTGCCAACCTGACTTTTCGAGAAACATCAGAGAGAGTTGTCAGTACATTTTCTAAAAACGAATGTGAAAAATTTCTTTTAGCGGAATTAAATTCCCAAAAAACAGTGCTAAGAGCATAATTAACGGTAATAATAGTATTTCTAATACCAATAGTCAACAAAGTCTGTTCGTGAGTGTTCCTTTTGTTTGTAATCAATTTTAATTATCATTTACTGTGTTTGGGCGCAGGACAAGTTTGGAGACTAGCATTTGTAGTCTAGTGTTTTTTAATATTTTATTTTTATAGATATCGAAGAATAAAAATATATTATTCTAACGCTTACAACAATGTTTTGAAAAATATTTTTCAAAAACAGTGACCGTTCAACGAAGAAAAAAACAACTACTTCCCGGGCTGCATGCCCCGACAGACATTTGTAACATGTCTATCGACCTGTTTCGATTTTACAGAATAAATCCTTTTAATTAGCGCTCGTCGTCACTAGCCACATCCAATTATAGTTCTGTGATCCCAAACTCTTCTACCCCGAACGTAAGACAATTGACGCCTGCCAACGGACAACGCCACGTTAAACACCCCTTTTTGTTATCGTCTGCCCAAGGAGGCAGATCGTCTTTCGCTATCTTTCATATCTTAAGTATCTATCTTAGGAATTTTGCTGTGGTAAGTACAGCCCCTAGGCGAGAATATAAGCCAAGAATATAACCCTAGGCTAGGATAGAACCCGAGAATACAACTCTAGGCTAGGATATAACTCGAGAATACAACCCTAGGCTAGAATATAACGCCGAGGATATAAACCGAAGAATTTAACCGGAGAATATAACCCCAAGAATATAGCCAAGGATAGAACCCTCAAACTACCGCCCTAGAACAGAACTCATCAGTTCGGATCAAGACCTGACTTCTTCTCCAGAAAACCACTTCATCTAAGCTAAGTACCTATAAAAGTACAAATTCCTCTATTAAATTCCGTTGTTCATTTCCTGTGGCAGAATAAATTGTAAATTTGTTTTTAATTCTTTTTTTTATTAAAATCCTCAACTATAAAAGTTGAGGGAGATATCGCCCGGGGTAATTTTTAGTGACTTTTTTTAATTATTAACTTTTATTTAAATTTTACAAGGCGTTTCTACCTTTTCCGCCTTAGTTTTTTGTAGTTTTCATCGTTAAAAAGGTAGTGGCGCCCTCAATTTTTACAACCCTTCTGTTATCCCTGTGTGACATAAACTTGGGGTCGAATCACCCTTGAGAGGAGTCTCTAGCCGGAGCCCTTCGAGCTGGTGCCCTGTGAGGTACAACTTTTACCGTTACACATTGAATTCTACTTCTAAGTCAAATGGGGTTGGTGAATCTACAAGATTTAAACCAACCATTCTGGTTTGCAACTAGAAGGGACAACATAACTTGTAGACCGGTTTCGGCATATTGCACTGAATTTATCTCTACAATCGCCAACTATACATACCTTCCACTGACGGAAATGTGTTAGTTGCGAAAGTAGCGACACCTTCACCTCCAAGTCGCAAACCAAAATTGTAAGCGTTAGAGTAATATATTTTTATTTTTCGATATCTATTGGTATAACGCTTTACTAAATACGACAATTTTACAGGATACTGTAATAATTCATTTTTATTTTTATAACTATTTTAATCTGGAAGTGTCTATTTCATAGCGATAAGGCAAGTCGATAAGGCATCAATTACTGTAGCTTTACGACCTATAGTAGTTGATAAATTAAAGATTTTTATAGTGACGAAAGTCTTTTAGCCTTAAAATCCAATACCCTTTTGAGCTATCAAACATCAGCAACTGCTACAGTCTAAGTGTTGTAACGTCAACGGGTTCGTGCAGCGCTCCTTACGTTTAGACATAAGTAGGCGTGTGGGTAAAGTTGTTGGAGAACACGGTCATTTTCCAAGCATTTAGCAATTATTGACCATTTTTTCAAAATTTGGACAGTTTTTCCAAATTTTAATAATTACTTACCATTTTTGACAATTATTGACCAATTTTGTCAGTTTTGACAATTATTGATCATTTTTGACAATTTTTCAAAAACTTTGACCATTTTAGGCCATTTTTACAAATTTTAACAATTATTGACCATTTTTGACAATTTTTAATAAGTATTGAACATTTTTGACAGTTTTTTATAATTATTTATAATTTTTCAAAATTTTGACAATTTTTGACCATTTTTGACAATTTTTCGAAAAATTTGACCATTTTTCAAAAATTTTGGCAATTTTTGACAATTATTGACCATTTTTCCAAATTTTGACAGTTTTTGACAATTTTTGACGATTTTACCAAATTCTTGAAAATTTTTGACCATATTTAAAATTTTTTGACAATTTTTCAAAAATTTCAACAATTATTGACCATTTTTGATAGTCTTTGACGAATTTTGACAATTATTGACCGTCTTTGACAATTATTGACAATTTTCCAACATATTTGGCAATTATTGACCATTTTTCCAAAATTTTGACCATTTTTGACCATTTTTCAAAATTTTAACAATTATGGATCCTTTTGGACCATTTTTGTCAATTTTTGACGAATTTTGATTGGTTTTGACAACTATTGACCGTCTTTGACAATTATTGACCATTTTCAACAAATTTCCAAAAAATTTTCAAAATTTTTGACAATTATTGACCATTTTTGACAATTTTCGAAAATATTTGGCAATTATTAACAATTTTTTCAAAATTTTTACAATTTTTGATCATTTTTCCAAATTTTTGACAATTTTTGACCATATTTAAAAAAATTTGACAATTTTTGACCATATTTGAAAATTTTTGACAATTTTTCAAAATTTTTAACATATTTGGCAATTATTAACCATTTTTTCAAAATTTTGACAATTTTTCACACCTATAGGTGTGCGAGCTCAGTGCGACAAGAGAGATTGCGCACAGTCGCTTGAATGAGTTATCGCGTGACGAACGCTTTTCCGTAACATCACACGTTTCACGAGTTCACTAGCCTTCCCAAAAGTTCTATGTCGTGCAATAAGAAGCAAGCTTCAATTTAAATTTCATTGGATTAGTGGATTATTAAGAAATCTGGCAACACTGTTGCGTGACGGACTTTTCGTAACGGTTACACGTTTTACGAGTTCACTAGCCTTCTCAAAAGTCTTATGTCGTGCAATAAGAAGCAAGCTTCAAAAAGTAAACAAAGAAGCTTCAAAGATGACGTATTTCAAGGTCTAGGCTGCGTTACGAATTTCGAGTATAAAATCGACTTGTAACCAAACCCAAGCTTCGAAATATTACCAACACGAACGGTTCCACATGCAATTCGACAACAAGTGAAAGACGAATTAGCCACTATGGAGAAAATGGGTGTTATTAGGAAAATTAACGAACCAACAGCAATGTTAGTCCAATGGTGATCGATAAAAAGCACGGAAAAATCAGGATTCGAGTGGATCCATCCAATCTAAACCAGCAAATACTCAGAAGAAATTTTCCATTAAAAACCGTCGAAGAGATAGCAACCAGAGTTAAGGGAAGGTTGTTGGACTGCACTAAAGGGTTCTGGCAAGTCAAAATCGCAGAGGAATTTCAGAAGTACCTTACATTCAGTACTCCGTGGGATCGTTACTGCAGTACCAGAATTCCTTTCGGATTATGCTCTGCCCCCGAAGTATTTTAACAAATAATTACCAACATAATGAAAGACGTAACAAACACAGAAAACTCAATGTATGACATCTTAATTTTTGCTCAAGTCTCTGAAGAGCTCGAAAAAACAACACAAGAAGTGGTTTGGAAGTTGAAAGAAGCTGGTCTCAAATTAAACAAGGACAAGTGCATTTTCAACATGAACAAAATCAAATTTCTGGGACATATATTCACCGGAAAATGACTGTTACCCGACAAAGAGAAAATTGAAGCCATTAACAAGCTCAAAACTCCTCAAACCAAACAACAAAGATTGCTAGGATCTGTTAACTATCTTCGAAAATGTATACCAAATCTCTCCGATTTAACAGCACCGATTTAATGGGAAGCTGATCACGAACAGACGTTTACCAATATAAAAAAATTCGAATTTTGGTTTGTGACTTAGAGGTGAGATGTCGCTATTTTCGCAACAAAAATATTTCCGTAACTGGACAATATGTACCGTTGTTGATTATAGTCACATTTCAGTCCGAGATTAACTCTCGGACGATAACATATACCTTGTACTGATGAGGCGCAATACGCCGAAACCGGTCTACAAGTTGTGTTATCCCTTCTAGTTGCAAACCAGAATGGTTGGTTTAAATCTTGTAGATTTACCAACCCCGTTTGACTTAGAAGTGTAATTCAATATCTGTCGGGGCATGTAGCCCGGGAAGTAGTTGTTTCTTCTTCGTTGAACGGTCACTGTTTTTGAAAAATATTTTTCAAAACTAGTTGTGAAGCGTAGAATAATATATTTTTATTCTTCGACATCTGTTGTTAAAACGCTTTACTAAATACGACAATTTTACAGGAAACTGTATTAATTCAATAAAAGAATGATTTATTTCGGTGAAAGTAATTTTTTTCAATAAGGTGAATAAAGTAAAACATATTACCCCGCAATAAGACATTTTATTAAATCCTATATATCGCGGACAGATTTAGATTAGAGCAATTTATTCTGTTCGGCTCCACCGTGATCCTTCCGATCGATTCTCAATGGATTATCGTGGATTATGTTTAGTTTAGAGGCTTATTTGAAATACGAAACAATGCGATAGGCTTATGTGAACGGCAATACAAAGAGTTGGTGCTTTTAGCACGAACGCATTAAGTGCTTCAAGCAAAGAAGCAGAGTACGAGTATATGGAAAAACTGTAAAAAATTCGAAGCGAAACGAAGATTTTTTATTAAAATGGATTTCACTCCAATCCAGTAACCCTAATTAAAGTAGGTTGGTAGTTTTTTTAAACCTATACTAATACTTGAACGTTGTTTCCTCGCACAGATACAATGAGAAAACTAATAAAATTTCAAAGGACGCAGCTAGTGGTATATCAAAGTTTTTGATTATATTTTCCGATTTTTTGGTTTATTCGTTAGGCGAAAAACAATTGTTTGTCACACATGCAGGAAACGCTTTTCCCATAACTATCATCCATAGATTTTATTTTTACTTTTATAATTCATACGCTTTAATTAATTTGAGCATCTTTTGTGTCTCGAATTTAATGTTTCTTGTAGATACGCAAACAAAAACCGGACAGACCTGTCCGTTGATATTGAATGCATCCATACTTTAAATTTCATGGATGTCATTTTTCTTCTATATATACAACTCGCTATTTCCACACTACTCAGTTGACAAGAATCAAAACACGAAAACATCAAAATTATCAAAAATTGAATATTAAATATTACAATAAATGAATGTAGTATACCGAGCATTTCAATGAAAACTATATCCACCCCAGATAATTCCGAAAAGGTCACTTTTATGAAAAAACACGTCAAAAATCAAAGGGGGACGTCTTTTTGCTCATATGCAGACGCACCCTATACATTATTGCATTGTTGGATTCTCCTCTACAAGATGATTACATAAGTGAAATGTCAATCAGTTGGGATAATTATTCCAATGTAGACTATGCCCATACTGCCTCGAATGAGTTTCGAACATTATTCAACATTTCTGGGGTTATTTGTGGACATTCTTGATAATTTGCTGACGTAAATCATCTATAGATGCTGGCTGAGTAGCATAAATTTTGGTTTTCAGATATCCTCATGAAAAAGTCTAAGGGGGTTAAATTGGGTGACCTAGGTGGCCGTCTACCTATCCACCGAGCAGGAAATCCGTTTAAAAACCGTCTTACATCGAAAGCATAATGTGGAGGTTCCCCATCTTGTTGAAACGCTAGCAAAGCTTCTTACATGGTATCATCATTTTCTAGTATTCGTGATATTTCGGGATCAACAGGTTCTCTGAGTAATAATTGTAGATAATACTCACCATTTAAGTTTCTCTCAATAAAATATGGTCCAACAATATGTTCACCAAAAATGCCACACCAGACGTTCAATTTTTTTGGTGTTTGACTATGAAACTCGCGCATTATGTGTGGGTCATTTTCTGCACAATATCTACAATTAGGTCCTAAACAAAATTTGTAAGTTTTGTAATACTTATTTGTAATTTTGTATAAAGTTTATAATTTTATGTCGCGATTTACGAATCTAATTGTGTAATATAAACGCACTCCTGTATAGAGAGATAAGACCTGTATAGAGAGATAAGAAATAGAAAATAGAAAATTTTTAGAAGGAAGCGCAAATGAAACGTTTTTAAAAAGGTTTACAAACTAACTTATTGAAGTTATCAACAAATATATTATCAAGTTCCGTTACATATTCAACAAAATTTACGCATGGTACATTGAACCCACCAAATGGATATCTAAAGAAAGATATTTGTGTCCCATCTTTTCTCCTACAACCATCCACACAACACGTTTGCGGCTTTTTATTTTTAATAAATATCTCATAATAGTTCACAGCAAAGACAGTCCAGTCTGTATAGTATAAACTCCGCTCATACCTTTAAACTACAAAAGACACACGGTATCTGTCCATCGCTCGGTTGTAACTTAAAAATCCCGAAAAAGAGTAGCATCGGAGACCGAGTGAGGTAGACATTGCGCTGGGAGGAGTTTAGAGTGAACCTACTATTCATTGTTTATGTAAGGTGGCGCTAGTGAGTGCTACTACTCAAATTAATTCGCTATCCGCTCATTCGCCCGCCCACTCAGTACCGGTTTACTTTTCGAGCTAGGGTCGGTTTCTTTCCAGAAATCGCTCTAAAAAGTACACACGCCGGTGCCAAACAGTGAAAAAGTGCCCAGTGAACCCAAATCCTCCCCAACCATGCCTAAATCCAAGTCCAAACACAAACAGATTAAACACGACGACACTTTTGACACTTCAAAAACTCCAAACCACGCCTTCTAATGGAAATTCTTGAAATTCCCGAATTTAAACCAAAATCTTCAACCTCCCAATCTTCTGCCAAAAAAGCTTCCGAGACACCTTCCAGCAGCTCCAAAAACTCCGAACCACGCCCTCTGATGGAATCTCCGATTCCACGACCCACTCCAAAAGACTCTAAAAAACACTCTGATATACCTCTCACTCCAGAGCAAAAGTATTTCTGCTCGAAAAACTAACCTACCTCGAATCATTAATGTCCGAATCATTAATGCCAAAACCCAGATCTCCGTCTTACGCCCTGGCTGCAAAGTCTCCTGTCCAATCTCAAACACACTCTTCACGCTCCTCCCAAGCATCTTCGATCCATGGAGAATCCATACTATCTCAAATTAACGAAGAAGCCTGAGTTCAGACTTCTACTTCTAAACCTCCCTCCCATACATCATCATCATCTACAATTCCATTACAAACTCTGAACCTCCGAAGCCTCCCGCCCAAACTCTGTTCTCAGAAGGAACTTTTCATCCTTCTGAACAGAAACGAAATTCTCATAGGTAAATCTCCTATTTAAAAGCCAATCCTAACTGCACTGCCCTCCTCAAAGTTCCAGACTGTACAAAACACCGCACTGTTCAGTGCAAAACAACCCACACTTCGGGTACTTTTCAGTAACGGAAGTTTCTACATTTATGAAATACAAAAAAACATCATTCCCCTTTCCTTCTCCGGGATGAGGATGAAGGTTTTCTGTGGTTTTTTGCTGCAATGATTGGAACCGATATACATTGCGAAAATTAACCAAATGGCCATCCTTTGATGCACAGCCACAGCTGTCCCTACCGCGACGACCGTAAATTCACTTGCCTTAAAAATCCTATAAAAGGGTAGATTTCAATTTGCAATCCAAAAAAAAGCTCATTCGCCGGTCGTCAGACTTCTCTGGGTGCAGACAAGCGACTGATTCGTAATGATTTTTCAGGTAGAATAACGTTTTATGGTTCTGTTGTTTTGACAAATTATGGATAATATATCCAATTACCCCCAAATACAGTATTTTTATAATAACAGCGGCTGCTAAAATGAAATAGAGGCGAATTAGAACATTAGAATAAACTAGAAATAGACCAAAGGAGTTAATGAAAAAACAGTTTTTGCTAATTTCAATTACACTTTCTTAGAACCTACTGGGACGAATGAAAAGTGTCAAGTTTTTGCCTTCATTTAGAAAGAAGTACCCTATATATTTGTCCAAGTCAACAATTCCAGAAAACAGAAATTTTTCCCTTTCTTTATTTTATTTTTTAGATATTTGACTGGATATAACCCTTCGTGAATACGCATATAAATCACTTTTTTGGGTCGTTGTAGGTATGTGAAATTTGTCCTTTGTACGACTACTTAACAAACCTTGAACTCGAGTGTTTCCACTAGATAATTTTTATTTCTGCAGTCGTTTTTAGTGCTTCTCTCGATAAAATATATTCGTTGTATCCGCAGTAGAAACATCAAATACTCCTTTTAGTAGTTTAAAATGTAATCAAAGGTGAGCACGTGAATCGTGTTTATTTGCAAGTTTTCCTGAAAGTTGTTACGGCTTTGTGGTATACTAGTTAAAAGTTTCCAGGCTTGAAGGAATTGAACTTTGATAAAAAATTCTTAAAAACTTCTAATCTAGCTAAAATTCTCGATGGATCTCTATATAAATGGAGTTCTGTTACTTTGTGTAATAGCAACATAACAAGTTTGGAAAACTTTAATTAGGTACCTATATTATGAATAGTTTAACTTGGTCTAGGTAGATACAACATATTATAGTATAGTGTTCCCATCTTCCCGTAAGATATTAGAGAGTTATTGCAACGTTCATTTTGTAGTTCCCTTAATAAATTCTCTTTTATTTTGACATATACTCATGCTCAGTGAGTCCAACTTTAAGGATATTCCCAATCTAAAATACAGGATTCCTGTACTTTAGTTAAATAAAGACAAATAACTCTTTAATTGAGTTTCTTTATTTTGACGGATCTGTCACCATAAACTGGATGTTTTGTGCCATAAATACAAAACTGTGAGTGAAAAGAAATTTTTCAAACTTCTAGGTTCGAGATATGTCTCTTTATGATGAGAACTTACAAGTTCTTAGACTGAAGCACTTTGGAGAGGAATTAATACAACCATTACAACTACTGAAAATTCCTCCAGTTAAACTAGTGGCCTTAATAGAGGACACGAAGCTTCTGGAATGGAAGTAGATAAGATGGAACAATTTTTGGTTAGACACTATATACAGAACGCATGGAGTATAGGAAAGTCGCCTAATATGGGAGTAGTGCCTAATATGGGGAAGTTCAATTTTAAGCAGTTACTTGTTCCGACATCTATTGTGAACATTACATACTAACCACCGACTTCTAATACAGACGCTAGCTATCGTTCTGTATTTTTTTAAAGGTCCACGAGGTAACTCATTTGCAGAGTCAATTCTAAGGTTTACGAAACAAGAATTTTTAGGTTACCACCCTTGAAAATGGCCAGTTCTTTTTTAAGCTCTTTCACATGGCAAATATAGGTCTAATTCGGTCATTTTCCCCATTAACGGCAATTAAAATAAATTCTAGGTCACTGATCCAATATATTTCTCAGCGTTTAAATCCATTCATGGAAGGAAGTCAACCACTGCGAAACATTGTCACGCAGTCACCATTCAAAACCTTTTACTCGCAAGAGATCACAAACTGGCTTAGGCTGAAACCAGGAAGTGTTGTATCAGGCTATCAGGTGGGAGAAAGCCTATATAAGATCGGCCACCATGGATACAGCTATAAACGGGTCTAGAAAAACTGGAATGTTTCCTCCTGATGGAAACGCATTCAAAGAATATGATTTTGTGGCAGAAATGCAAGAAGCAATTAATGAAGAAAGAGTAGAAACAGAAACAGTTGATGAAGACACTGTAGAGGAAAAACAATTAGATAACAACGAGCCAAAAGAAAAAACTCCTGAAAGACAAGTTACCCCTCCAAGACTGCAAACCACTAAGAGTCAGGCTACCCCTGAGAAACAGATTACCCCTGCAAACTTGATGCCTGTTCCAACTGCTTCAAAAGTGGAAAGTGGAAAAGCTGCCGTTGTAACTTGCACTCCAAACAAAGAGGAATTAGAGGCCAGCATAGACAAAAGAAATTTACCTTCAAATTCGGGCGTCAAAAAAAGATTAACGATTCAAAACCAAGTCAGCAGAAAAAAATTGAACGTACCCAAAAGAAAAAGAAACAGTCAGTTGCTAAAGAGAAGGCAAACAAACGCAAGTTGGTATCCTGGAGTTATTCTTCAGATTCGGCCCCTGAACCGGAGTATCGAGATTCAGATGACCAGCAGGTAGAACACTTTGAAGAAGATGCCGTTTGTATTTTTTGCGAAAATCCGTACTGTGAGGATGTCGGAGCCGAAGAATGGGTAATGTGTCAAAGCTGCTTCAAATGGGCTCATGTTGAATGTGCTGGTTGTGACTTTTGCATTTCTAAATAATTTGTTCCATGTTCTTTCTAGATGAGAATTTATTTATGTTTATAAGGGACGAAACCTCATATTAGGATATCATATGCCCTAATATGGGGTAGTGCACTTTTTTTTAATTCTGCATATTTTCATGTGCTTTTTGAAGCTTGCTTCTTATTGCACGACATAGCACTTTTGGGAAGGGTAGTGAACTCGTGGAACGTGTGATGTTACGAAAAAGCGTTCGTCACTCGATAACTCATTCAAGCGACTGTGCGCAATCTCTCTTGCCGCACTAAGCTCGCACACCTATAGGTGTGAAAAATTGTCAAAAATGGTCAATAATTGTCAAAAATTTCGAGAAATGTTTAAAATTTTTGAAAAATTGTCAAAAATGGTCAATAACTGTCAAAGACGGTCAATAATTGTCAAAACCAATCAAAATTTGTCAAAAATTGTCGAAAATGATCCAAAAGGATCAATAAGTGTTAAAATTTTGAAAAACGGTCAAAAATTGTCAAAATTTTTAAAAAATGGTCAATAATTGCCAAATATGTTAAACTTTTTGAAAAATTGTAAAAAATGGTGAATAATTGTCAAAGACGGTCAATAATTGTAAAAATTCGTCAAAAACTGTAAAAAATGGTCAATAATTGTTAAAAATGGTCAATAATTGTTAAAATTTGGAAAAATGGTCTTAAATGGTCAAGAAGTTGGAAAAATCGTCAAAAATTGTCAAAAACTGTCAAAACATTGAAAAAATGGTAGTTAATTGCCAAATATGTTCAAAACTTGTCAAAAATTTGGAAAAATTGTCTATAATTGTCAAAAATTGTCAAATTTTTTAAAAAATGGTCAAATTTTTCGAAAAATTGTCAAAATTTTGAAGAAATGGTCAATAATTATAAAAAACTGTCAAAAATGGTCAATAATTATAAAAAACTGTCAAAAATGGTCAATAATTATGAAAAATTGTCAAAAATGGTCAATAATTGTCAGAACCTGTCAAAAATGCTCAAAAATGGTCAATAATTGTTAAAATTTGGAAAAATGGTCTAAAATGTTCAAAATTTTTGAAAAATTGTCAAAACTGTCAAAATTGGTCGATAATTGTCAAAAATTATCAATAATTATTAAAATTTGAAAAAATTGTCAAAAATTGTCAAAATTTTGTAAAAATGGACAATAATTGCCAAATATGTTAAAATTTTTGAAAAATTGTCAAAAATGGTCAATAATTGTCAAAGACGGTCAATAATTGTCAAAATTCGTCAAAAACTGTCAAAAATGGTCAAAAATTGCCAAATTTTTTGAAAAATTGTGAAAAATTCACGAAAAATGGTCATTCTATTGTGCATAAGATGTCAGCTTCTGTCGGCGGACCGCTCACCTTTTTTATGTTTATGTTTTCATCTGCTTTTTTTAAAAACTTGTTTCTTCTTATTAAATGCTTCATGGTATATTCAACGAAACATGAAATATGGAAATAATGCTTAAAACTACCTCCGTTTTTTGATTATAAATAATGAAAAAAAAATACCCCATATTAGGGAACTTTAGAGCTTCTGGTGGTTCAAACAAACTTATTGCGTCATGGTCACAATCAAGGCAGTCACAGTCGATTGAATATAATCAATGGATGCATTAAACAGTTCAGTTTCTAATTCGGATGTTAGTTGCACACAATCAAGCATATAATATAAGTGATGCTATTTAAAATGAACTGAAGGAACAGAAATCAATTATTTACACTCCACTTTGGCCGAAATAGTGGCAGATTTCACTAATGTATTGTGTTCAGTTGTTTACTGTCGGACAGTGAAAGTAATCTGAGAACATAAATTTTCTCCGAGTAATATATACCATTTTTTCGTCAAGAGTGAAGATAATTAGTCTAATTCTTAAACCAATTCAAAAACTGACATACGTCAAATTACAGAAGTATTAAAATAACAGTTCCTACTTGATTACAACGCCAATAATAAGGCGTTGCAATATTTTCTCATTATTATTGTAGTAGTAGAATAATAGAATTCTCTATTGTACCAGTGAAGAGCAATTAAGTTATTATTATTCAATGTTTTTAGAATCACCCAAAGGCAGATCAAAATATTATGTATTCTACTTGTTATTTCAATGAATTCCCTTCTCAATCTAAAAAGTATGCCTTTTTTAAAGCAATGTATTATAGGCATACGACATCAATAAAAAAAATCCCTCGTATATCTGCGCGCCACTGAGAAAACACCAAAAATAGGGTCCGTTCAGTGATATTAGAGTCACTTGTCACGAACACGACGCTCTCTATTAGTCCGGTATGGCGGTGATGAGTTGTGGCGCCCCCTATATTCTCTTGATTGCTTTTGCAGGACGTGAGCAGGGATGATGCACAAAAGGTTAACAAACTTATATCTCGTCGTTACGTGTTTTTATTATATTTTTACTGCCGCCACAAGAATTGCTAGACGGAGAAAGTTTTGATTTTTCATTATTTTCAAGGTCCAGGGAACATATATTAGAGATAAAATGGAAAGTTACATTTTTAAGGGTGATTTTGATAAATAACATTCTCCTGGAGGTGTTGTTCCTAAATAACGTGATAAAACTTGGATACAACTTTGAGAATTGTGTGGAAAGGTATGTAGTTTTCCATCATAACAAGGAATAAGGAAAATATTGCAAGTTCAACTCCAAAGGTAGAAGTTTCAGTATAAAAGTTTTTCAACGTGAAAGAAGTTCATGATAATAACGTCATGTCAGACTAAAGGTGTGAAATCGAGATTCGCAGTAATAATTATTGTATTTATTCTCGTGCTTTTCCCAAGCATCCACCTTTGTCCCTTGCACCAGTTTAAACAAGTTCTTTCCTGGGTGTTTACTATCTATTTCAGCATTGCCCTGCGGTTAGCCAAATAGTCTGTCTTGTACCATCCTTCCATCCTTCACTGCCCCCAGATCCATCTGCATGTGAATTCTCCGTTTTATGAATTCAATTCGTATAGGTGATTCCTGCGCAGAGAGAGCATTTAAGCTGTATGTTTAAAACATGGTCTTGGGATGTTTACTCAGTAGTTTTTATGTCACTCCAGTTCTTTACAGATCCTCGTACTGCGGTTTTTGGTAAACCAAGAATCTGTTACATCATAAGTATTGATATGAAACGCATCGGTTGAGTGAGCTAAAATTTCTGATGCGTCTTATGCAGTGGCTTAAAGCAGAATCCTTGCAGGTGGCACTCCCTAATGAGACATATATAAGCTTTTATGCCATGAAAAATTATACAATGTTTGTGGACAGAGCGGAGGAAAATTCGAATGGAGGAGTCTGTGAAATACCTAGGGGTGTGGTTGGATAGTCAATTATCCTTCAGAACACACATGTTGAAGGCGGCAGAAAAGGGGAAAGTGAGGGCAGCATGACTGCTGAGGGTGGTGCAGGGGTACAGATCAGTGGGTGGACTGGCAGCAGCGGTGCTGGCAAGGACCTACCCATTGGACGTGATGGCTAGAGCCAGGAATAAACGCTGGAGGGGTGCGACCAGAGAGTAAGTACTGGAATGAATGAAGGATGAAATGGAGAGAAGGTGGGAGGAGTATGAGGGCGCGCTAAAAGTAGCGATTGGGAATAGGAGAGATTGGATGGACCGGCAATTCGGGGAGGTGAACTACTTCTTGACACAGGTGTTCACTGGGCATGGATCGAGAGTAGGATACCTACACAAGATCGGGAAAAGACTGGAGTGTGCGAGAGGTGTGAAGTGGAGGATGATGTGGTGCATGTGTTTAGATGCTGGAAGAACGAGGAAGTGCTGAAGAAGTTGGAGAGGAAACTAGAAGAGGCGGAGTATTGGGAGAACATGGTGGAGATAATGTTGAGGGAGGAGGAGGAATGGATGGAGGTGAGTGGCGTAGTAGAGAGCATGGTTAGAGGGAGAGAAGGATTTGATATGGCATGAGAGGTAGAAGTGATAGTTAGGGAGAAGACGACGGTGTGAGCGGAGAGTATGCGAGGGACCGCCGCCCGTTTCGATGTATGCTAGGGTAGTGATTCTGAGGGGGGGTAAAGGCGAGTTTGAGGTGGGTTTGGTTGGTAGGTATCCCCTTGGGGATGAGTCCAACACTGTTTCGGTCCTGGATAGGACCCATTCGTACATGAGTTTCCCATTTCGACCCGAAAAAAAGATAAAACTACAGTTTTCTCAGTGTTAAAACTGACCCCTGGGGTACACCACTACCAACTGGTAAATTTTTCTAAACTAATATTTGCTCGTACTAGTTGTGTTCTGCATTCAAGGTAAGATACAGTCCATTTTAAAGGAATACCACGGATGCCTTGAAACTGTAGTTTATTTATCAAAATTTCATGATCAAAACAATCCCTCTACCTCTCTCAACCATTTCTCAAAATTTTAGCCGAAGGATCATAGAAAGGTACAGACAAGACAAGTTGTTATTGTCCGTCGTCTAATTAGCCATATAACTTTATTTAAATATTTACTCATCCAATTGCTAATGTAGAACTCTCTTTTTCCCTTTTTTTATTCTCGTTTAAGCTATTTCTGCCTACTTGTTTTTTTTTGAACAGTAAATAAATTTTTTTGTTGGATCGTTTTTTTGTTGTACCCTGTCCCCTGCGAATGTCAGTTGAAACTATGCTACCGTTTCAATGCATATTTAACTTTGGGGATGTGTTGTATCCATGTGTAATAATTTTCTTTCTGACTCTCTAAACTTTCATCAGTCGGCCAATGTTTCGTTTTATAGTTGTGCGTGGTGTTGTGTGATAACTTTTTTCAGTACATACTGTCTTTTTTGAACGTTTACGCCAGTTTTTACCTTATTTGTTTGTACTTTTTTATACAGGAACTAGAAGACCTGATAGACGTTGTCCTGTCTTAACATTGTCTTGTCAATAAGATATTATGCAAGCGGTCGTTTTCTGCCCGCTGAGTGGAGTGTCAGAGTAACTTTTGTTTATTTCAATTTTCTATAAATTCCATCCTTACAATTATCTAATCTCCAAGTAACGATACATATACAAACACCATTTTTTGTCCAAAGTAGAATTTTTCTAAATAATGTTTTTCCCACGGGAACGGGATAAAAAGAATCCTATGTCCGTCTCCTGGTTCTGAGCTACCTCCCCACCAATTTTCAGCCAAATCGGTTCAGCCGTTCTTAAGTAATAATTAGTGTGACTAACACAACGGTAGACACCTGGCGGGGATAACTGATCGATTGATAGTTGATCAGTTATCGACCGGCGAGGGCGGAAGATCAAATTGAATTGAAAAAAAAATCATAATTAAAGGAAATTGAAATTATAAACTCTGAATAAGAATTTATCGTACTACAATTATTATATTCGATTGCCATCTTGCAAAAATAAAAATCGCGATGGAAAAATAGTAAATGCTCGATGAACTTGTTGGCGTTGATGGTCAATTCCTCTTCGTCTGTTGACTATGTATCTGCTCGTTTCTCTCCGTTCTAATTGTCTTTGTTGATTTCGTTCAACTCGTGTCTCTTGCGATTGTGATTCACGTAACTGCGCCATGCTCACACGCACATCTGCATTGTTTTCCTGGATTTGTTCGCTTGATCTTCGTGCTCTTATATCTCGTATCTCGCACGACTCTAGAACTGATTGTTCGACGACTCAAATTGGCCCCTTTGCATCTTGCTAGCATTGCTTAATATAAAAAGCAAAAATAGCAATTTTCTTTTGACACTTTTTATTTGACACTTTTCATAACATATAGTTTGGCAAACATAACTGAAGCTGTGAAAGGAATGCGGTCGAAAACATTCGATATTGCCATGTTTAACTATGAAAAAGCTAAAGTGCTAAGTATGTAGTGATAATAATTAGAAAATGGACTTCTTATTATTAACAATATGTCAATAATGATTAAACGTTAGTTCTTTATTGTGCTTGTTTCATTGGATTTTGTCTATTAGCATTATTTTTTCAATTTCTGAATATTAAAAGACACTTTTCCAAATATGTTATGGGTTTCCTTCAAGCCGGCAACGTCGTGCGAAAATCATAATTACCACGCCCTCCTACTAACTCAATTGGTGAATATTTATCGAACCTCCGTTGCTAGGTAACCTGATTTCCTATTGGCAAACGCGTGCGTGTGTTCTTCCCTTTCACCTCGACAATTGATTGATATTCATTATCCAGTGGCGTTTATAAAGTCAATATTTTCCTTCGTATTTTCAGTTTTACTTGGTATCTTATTATTTCGTATCCATATTGAATTCAAGTACGATTTTTAACAAATAGGTACCGTGTTTTGAAAAATACCTTACCTTTAAAGCTAAGCATAAATCAGTTTCTATATATAATTATTATATAATAATAATTATTATTTTTAATACTTTCATAAAATATGTATATGACAGATATCGGCCATGTTTCCTCCCCTCTTACCGATGCCCCGTAGCTTCAGATAGACTTGCCAAACTATACATGTTTTCGTTGTGATTTAGAACTATTTCCAAAGAATGTAAAATAAAAATAATAATAATAAAAATATGGGTTGATCTTATAAGGATAAAAATTAAGAGTGATATGATACTTTTTATTCCAAGTTATAACAAAATAAAATTAAAAATCTTGCCAAAAATCTGTATCTAAAAAAAATAAAAACAAAAAATTTTGTCTAAAAAATAAAATCAAAAATTAAGGGGTGGACCACCATTAACATTAACATTTAGGGGGATGAAAAATAGATGTTGTCCGATTCGCAGACCTACCCGATATGCACACAAAATTTAATGAGAATCGGTCGAGTAATTTAGGAGGAGTTTAACTACAAACACCGTGACACGAGAATTTTATATATTAGATAAGGATGGGATAGGAGCGAGGTTGAATGGAGACAAGAAGTCAAGTATCTAGGTTTGACTCTGGACAGTAAACTCCTGTGGAACAAACACGTAAAGGAGATCACATACAAAGCAAAATTAGGTGAGCGGTTGTCGGACAATTTTGACCAATTTTGACCATTTTTGACCAATTTTGACAGTTTTGACAATTATTGATCATTTTTGACAATTTTTCAAAAATTTTGACCATTTTTCCAGATTTTAACAATTATTGACCATTTTTGACAACTTTTGAGCATTTTTGACAGGTTCTGACAATTATTGATCATTTTTGACAATTTTTCAAAAATTTTGACAATTTTTAACAATTATTTACCATTTTTGACAGTTTTTTATAATTATTGATCATTTTTTCAAAATTTTAACAATGTTTGATCATTTTTCAAAATTTTAACAATTTTTGACCATTTTTGACAAATTCTGATAATTATTGACCATTTTTGACAATTTTTCAAAAATTTTGGCAATTTTTAATAATTATTGACCATTTTTGATAGCCTTCTATAATTATTGACCATTTTTTTAAAATTTTGACAGTTTTTGACAATTATTGTCTATTTTCTTTAAACTTTCCAATTTAATAAATCCAAGCTGAGGACTTTTATATTCATGATCAATCATCAAGAAAAGCTCGTTTCAAATTTTAACCTAACACTACAAGTAAAATTACGAAACTTCGCAAATATCATCTCCGTTCAATTCAAACAGATAACATCGACTTCCCGACATAAGATTTTGTCACGAAAACCCTCGTGTATAAAATCCAAAATCACACTCTCTAGGAATAGAAATTGTCAGGGTGTGTATTGTGCAGAGTGAATTCCCTTAAGGTTGTTCTGTCTAAATATGTGATGGTCGGAGGAAGAAGGGTGGGTTGGTTGCAACTTTGGAGGATTTCATGAATATTACCCGCTAGCGAATCCTTCCACTAGAAACTGTAGTTAATGGACCCGTCAAGATTAATTATTTTATTAAGGTTAGGAAGTTTGCCAAATGGACATAGAGGGATGGTCAATTTACAATTCAACATTGACGAAATAATAAATGTTGATGGGAATAGCTGAGGAGATCAGATAAATATTGATTAAATAGGATGGATTACTAGACTGAAAATATGGAAAGTTTTCAAGGCAAAAAGCAGATAAGTAGCTAAACCTGTAAAAAGCAGTATTTTTCAGAAGCAGAATGTTACTGATTAATTTTGTACCAAAAAAAAAATGAACTACTCCGAATGAATGAAGCGCTATTTACATTTTTTAAAAAATAAATCCAAATATAATGATTTTTTTGTCACATAATGGATATTTGATATAATCAATTTTGAAATAATATAAGAATTAAATGCTTAGAATTTTTGGTAAATTTTTTGGGATACCTACATTCTCAGTTTTTAGCGCCATGCCTCAAATTCTTCCGACTCATTTCCAATCAAATAGCCGGTCACTTTTCAGTGTTTTAGCAATAGGTACATGAAAATTTCATAATAAAAAAATGTGTGAGCCGTCACGGGACGCCTGGAAGATGTGAAACATCGAAATTGTTTTGCATAAACAGATTAAAGAAGTGAGATATGGAATAGAGAGGGAAATGGGAGAGAAAGATGGGAGAGAGAGAAAGTAAGTGTATTGCGTGTGATTACAATCATTATTTTAAATTGTCAGAATCTAACACGGATTCGGTAAGGTTCGCGACCCTCAAAATATTGTAAGACTTTTTTTTCTTTTTAGACCATTTTTGTCAATTTTTCAAAAATGGTTACCATTTTTCAAAAAATTTGACAATTTTCAACAATTATTGACAGTTTTTTATAATTATTCACCATTTTTTCAAAATTTTAACAATTATTGACTATTTTTGACCATTTTTTCAAAATTTTAACAATTATTGACAATTTTTGACCATTTTTTAAAATATTAAACAATTTTTGACCATTTTTGATAGTTTTTGACAATTTTTTACCATTTTTGACAGGCACTGACAATTTTTGACCATTTTTCAAATTTTTTACAATTTTTGACCATTTTTCAATATTTTAACAATTATTTACCATTTTTGACAGTTGTGACAATTATTATCATTTTTAACAATTTTTCAAAAATTTTTACCATTTTAGACCATTTTTCCAAATTTTAACAATTATTGACCATTTTTGACAATTTTTGACCATCTTTGACAGTTTCTGACAATTATTGACCATTTTTGACAATTTTTCAGAAATTTTGAACATTTTTGAGAGTTTTTTATAATTATTGACCATTTTTCCGAATTTGAACAATTACTGACCATTTTTGACAGTTTCTGAAAATTATTGACCATTTTTGACCATTTTTGAGAGTTTTTGACGGTTTTTGATAATTTTTGAGTATTTTTTACAGGTTCTAACGATTATTGACCATTTTTGACAATTTTCCAAAAAATTTGAGAGTTTTTTTATAATTATTGACCATTTTTTCAAAATTTTGACAATTTTTGACCTTTTTCAAAATTTTAACAATTATTGACCATTTTTGACAAGTTTTCAAAAATTTTGACAATTTTTAACAATTATTGACCATTTTTGATAGTTTTTTATAATAATTGACAATTTTTGACCATTTTTCAAGATTTTAACAATTATTGACCATTTTTGACAGTTTATAACAATTATTGACCATCTTTGACATTTTCTGACAATCATTGACCATTTTTGACAGTTTTTCAAAAATTTTGACCATTTTTTAATGTTTATTGACCATTTTTGACAGTTTTTTTATAATTATTGACCATTTTTTCAAAATTTTGACAATTTTTGACCATTTTTCCAAATTTTAACAATTATTGACCATTTTTGACCATTTTTGACCATTTTTGACAGTTTCTGACGATTATTGACCATTTTTGACAATTTTTGAGAGCTTTTGGCAATTTTTGACAATTTTTGAGCATTTTTTACAGGTTCTGACGATTATTGAACATTTTTGACAATTTTTCAAAAATTTTGATAATTTTTGACAGTTTTTTATAATTATAGACCATTTTTTCAAAATTTTGACAATTTTTGACCTTTTTTGATAATTTTTCAAAAATTTTGACAATCATTGACCATTTTTTTACACATTTAACAATTTTTGACGGTTTTTGACAATTTTTGACGATTTTTGATTGGTTTTGACAATTATTGACTGTTTTTGACAATTTTTCAAAAATTTTAACCATTTTTCAAAATTTTTGACAATTATTGACCATTTTTTCAAAAAATTTACAAATATTGACTATTTTTGACAATTATTGACCATTTTTCCAAATTTTTGACACTTTCTGAAAATAGTTGGCAATTATTAACCATTTTTTCCAAATTTTGACAGTTTTTGACAATTATTGACCAATTTTCAAATTTTTTGAGAATTTTTAAAAAATTTTAACACTGAGCTCTTGTGTAATCAGCTCCAAAGTGGTGTTGGAATGCCTAGGCAAACTCAATGAACTAGGCGAGAACAATATAGTCACTTTACGGTGGATTCCAGGACACACTGGAATAGAAGGAAATGAAATAGCAGATGAACTAGAAAAGACGGGATCGGAACCCTTTTGCGGGATCAGTTCCAATGTAATATTGGAAGAAATATGCAAAGCCGACTATCGATTTTTTGAAAAACCGTAAAAAATATATATATATATAGTTCACCGGACCCCCGACACAAGATGAATTATTAATCCTAAATTCTGAATCCTGATGATCCTGGTCAGGAGAATAAACTTTAAAGTCAATATTTCACGTCTAAAGATTCCCTTACAAACTAACATACATACCAACAAATAATGGCGTTATGAAAAGAAAATTTATATTATTACACAGTCTGGCACCTAATTTTTGTTTTATAACATTAACAATAAGAAGTTAGGAATTTTTAAAGCTTACAAACATCGAAGAAAAGCATTTTTTGTGCAGCAATTTTACCATGATTTCCATCAAACTCATAATTTTTCACAATTAAAGTCACAATAATCACACGATAAAATTTGATCAAAGTAAATGAAAATATTTTTTTCAAAAAAATACACTCCCGATATTCAAAACCGTCGATTGTAAAATTCGTATTAGTTATAAATTCTTTCTCTGATAACAAAATGCTGGCAAATTAACCGAGCTTTGTTTGTTACTCATAGTCGTTGTAACGTTTTTTGTCAAAAAAAATTACCGAGTTGGTAGGTTTGCAAAAGTAGTAAAAATTGAATATTCCAAGCTAGAACATATAAAAAACTGAAATATTTTAATTTTAATTTTTAAATACCAACAAATAGGAAGTAGCATGGACGTGCGTATTAAAATTAAAGAAAGTAGGAGCATACATAAACGAATTAAATTAATCGTAGGCCGGAAAAAAATACTACTACATGAAATGAAGAATTTTCTATCGAGAAATAATGAAAAGTAGGGTTTAAAAGAAATAACACACCAAAGAATAATATCTGTTGCAATAAGCTTTAATATCTATCTACGACCAGAAATAGAAGAAAGTCATAAATCACCAACCAATTGAGTTATCACCAGGTGGTCGATTCTACGCAGAGTTGTACCTGTCAGAGAAGAAAGATCTAGTAGGGCTTAGACAATCCAGAGTAAAACTGCACTAAGAGTTTTAACAGGTGTTCTAATGGAACCCTCTTGCCTGAATGGGGACTTTAAAAAGCTCAAAATAGTGGAGAAAGAAGAATATAGATTATGTGGCATGAAAGAAGAAACCTCCATCCACACAATTGTGGATTGCACAGCAATTCAGAATCCTAGTGCAGCAGATTACTGGATTGAAAGGGAATATTTACCTAAGTTAAAGCCTGCAGATATCCTAAAATTCCTCCGGGACATAGGTCTAAAGGAGCTACTAGTCTCTGATTCTTTCTTTAGAAATGAAGTAGAAGAACAGGGGTACAATAGATATTTTTGGGTCTCAGTGAATATCACCCCAATATACATACATACATATAGCCCGTTCAGTACAAAAACCGTTGCACGTCATCAAAGTGTCGGAAAAGAGACGTTCGTTTATATCATGTCATTCGATTGCTGCTGTCAATCCTCTGTCAATCACTATGTTAAGCCTCTCTAAACTCAATAAATATTGAAATTTGTAGGTCGCATTGTATTAAAGAATATAAATATATGTTTAAAGAAAGGTTTCGTAATTAATTTCATATCAAATACAGCTCGTAGGTTAATTAAATATTAAACTCAAACTAACGTCAGTCTTAATAAAAACTTTTTATGTTGGCAAAAATGCGCGCTGTTGCCGCGATTAAAATGGTTTATTTCAGGTTCAGTTGACGTCTTGACATTTTTGGGGTTATGTTGTGACAAAAACTGCAAAGAACTGTGAGTAATTTTTCACAAGCAGTAATGAGTTATCAAAGTTAAAGTCACATCCAAAAAAACGTATAAATGAACCTTAATAATACTGCAATAGTTAATGCATTTACTCCTGATACTATTTACAGAGTGTATGAAGCAAGTATGTATAAGTTTAATATTATATCTAATCAACTGTATTTATTATATTCTGTTACATTATTCTTAATACTTGGCAATTATACATGGACATTTTTTTATAGATAATCATGTCACTTTAGGAATGTTACTGCAGTAATTGGAGGAAGAACAATAATTATTAAATGTAGAATGTTCCTGAGTAGTTTACTAAAATATGATACATCCACAAAGAGGACTTATGGAACTTTCAACAAAAATAAACCACTGTATCCATTTGTTTTTATTAATGAATCCTGAATTTTCCAAAATGGTGATGTAGGCTGTTCATGTAAAATTTTAGAATGCAAAATTGTTTTTATTCTAGATATTTTGTATTACATGCTGAGAATGAAAATGGTTATATTGATGGAGCAGAAAGTATATTTTTATATGAATCTCAGTTGAGTTATTATCATGGGAAAATGAATGAAGAACATGTTTTTAAATGGTTTGAAAACCAATTACTTACTATTGAATCTTTCTGAACCTTTAATAAATTATGGACTATGCTTTTCGATAATATTAGGTTAATGACACAATATAGAATTCAATCAACAAATGTTGAAGCTGAGCTTATTCATATTACAGCCTAGTAAGTAGATACAAACTGTATTTGAACAGTGATATAGCAAATTATATGTTAGAATTCAGAAGACTACACAACTAGTTTAATACATTCAAAATTCTTACTTCAAATTATACCTAATAGACAATAAATGCTGTTTTACTTTTATTTTTACAAAAATAATAATATAGGTATATTTGAAAAGAAAAGAATTGGTTATTTGAATACTGCCCTTTCAATAAATGTTTTTTTCAGAAACAAACCCCCCAATAAAATACATTGTGGATATGATAGAACAGTATAGTCACAAAGTATTACCTACCATCTTTTTAAAAATCCTATTGAGTTAATACAGGGTACTGCCAAGCAAGCCGATAGATGCATTCCAGAAGTTGCGGGTTGGAATTGGTTTGTCCGTGAACCTCTCAAATTTGAAAGATTTCTATTTGACAATTATTGTTCTACCTTATTTAAAAATATAGTATTACAAACTTTTCGGTGTAGTAACTAATTTATAAATTTGCAATGTTTCTTTTTAATAAAACAATTCCATAAAAATTGGGGTGGCATTATTTATTATTTTATTTTAATCATGATATTCAAAATAAGTAATTCAGGCAGCATTTTCTAAAGGTACATGTGTATATCACAAAGTTTTATAAAAACTACAAAGAATTAATTTAATAGTTTTTTTTGAATTGAAAGGTCTCATTCAATCAATCATTTATTAGTAATACTTTCAGTTGCGGTAGATGCTGGAGAGCTAAAACAAAATGGTAAATATAAATTTGGATTGATTAGAATATGATGGAGTGATAAATAATTCACCAATATACTGATAATTATAATATGTCTTGATTTCAGTGCTACGATTTAGTCAATCATTTGCATATACCTTCACTCGGAGAATAGAATGGATATGCTCTCCTTTTCTGAGCTGTGGTGGTGCTTGCTGCACAATTTTCTTTTGCTATGATCAATGATCATATATCTCAGGTTGATTTTCCTTGTTGAGAATGACCTACAAACTAAAGCTTCACATCCCGGCTTTTCTAAAAAAAAATTAAGATTTATTTCAACAAAATATAAAATAAAATTGCCTACCTTTAAAAAGGAGGTAGATCCAGGTTATCAGAACTTTTTTATTTATAATTTGTCTCTAAACCTTACATCAATATTTCATATTGTAGTGACAACATTTTAGAAGCCAACATGTACTTGGGTAATTGTAACCTAAAAATTATATTAGATAATATTTTTTCCTTGATACTATATATACATGCATTTTAAATACTAGAATAGTTCCATAACTTCTAACTAATTAAGTGTGTGGTATAAACATACAAATAAAAGTGTTAACTATTCAATACATACCTTTTTAGTGCTAAAAATAATTCCATAGTTTTTAAAATAAGAATTTCTTAGTGCTGTACGGTTAACATACAAATTAAAATTTTATATGTAACTGAAATAAGTCGAAGTTTCTTTGCACGTAATAACCATCAATAACTAAACCTAACCTAGAATATTTGATAAACTTCATTTGACATATACTAGATTCTCATATTATTTCAAGGGCTTGGCAACATAGTACAGTTATGACAGATGTGACGTGCAACGGTTTTAATACTGAACGGGCTACATCTCTTCTCAAGACCTTTCAAATTATACCCATATGTCTGCGATAAGTCATTTTATGGTAATTGAAACACAGTGGCTGAAAAAATGTTCTTATTTTGATAGTCTGAAGCGAAAAATCGCACGAAGGTACGTATAATAAACACACAAACATGTGTATTACAAAAAAATATTGGAAGGTGTCATATGTTTTTTTGAATAAACTGAAAATTGAAAATAAGATCCACGTCAACATAAATAGAAGAGGAGTAGGAAGGTGTGTTTACTCGCTAGATATTAGTGATGTTAGGCTGGCGTTTGCGGCACCCTGTAAACCTCGGCGCCTGTAAAGCCGCCACTGTACGAATACTATTATTATACATAGTATTTTTGTTTGTGTGAATTGGCAGACATCACAGCCTAATGTTAACGTATTTAATTTTCTGTTGCAAATTTGGGTGAATTGTTGAATAAAATCAAGCCTTTGGTCAAACGAAATAATATTGATTACAATTATTTAAATTTGTACCTTGAGTTAGTGAATTCGTGGAAGACTACACTTCTTTCTACAGCTATCCTGTCCTAGCGAGATATGTTATTCTTTACAAATCAGCTGTTGGCTCTGACTTACCTGAAACAATAAAAAAAAATAATTAAAAATCTAACAAATCAAACATTAATGACAATACAAAATGATTCGTTTATTTTATTTTAAAATAATTCTGTCCCACCACAACATACATATTCTAAAAATTGCAGTCTAACGTGTGTGTACCTTTCGCCATATTTTAAATGTTTCACTAAATTACTGATCATCATATATCCAAAAACATTCAATATATTCATCTTATCTGGCTCCCATCTCACATTTGAACTACTAGCAATCAAAAGGCTGACCGCCATTCCAAAGATGCCACCTCTTCCATCACTACAACACAACACGATCCAGCTTCCAAATGACATCAATCTTGAATTCAAAAAAATCAATAAAAAAACCTGGAAAATTTTGTACTCAACAGCAACACAGTTTTGGGCGAACCTAAATACAGCTTGTCTTTTTTTGGACTTCCCAACAAGGAGAGAAACAACTCCCATCAGAAGATTGCGAGTTAACCACACAAAACTAACATACGGTGACCTGATATCTTCAGAAAACTTTCCCGTCTGCCGTTAGTGCAACAGTACTTCAAGTGTGAAAGATATCTCCACTTACTTGCCAAAGCTTGGACCTGAAGATGGATCTCAAAGAATTGCTAAACTGCACCGCCGAAATTCTGGAGATATTGACTTCTACTACAAAATATGATCGATTAAATTGTATTTTTTTGAAGTGCTAATGGCTGTAGCTGTCCAGGCACTTAAATTCAAAAGAAACAAATGAATTCAAAGTGTTTGACAGGACAGGAGAGGCAGGAATAAGAGTGGTGGGAGATGGACTGAGGGCGGATGAAGTTAGGAAAGGAAACGGTTGGGTGATAGTGCGAATGGGAAACATGGTGGTGTACAGTGTGTATATAAGCCCAAATGTCAGCCTGGAAGAATATGAGAGGAGCATGACAGGATTGGAGGACGATCTGAGGGTGTCAAAAGGGAAAGGGAGGATTATTAGGAGAATGATGACAGGGGACTTCAATGCTAAGAATACTGTATGGGTGGGGAAGAAAACGGACAGGAGAGGGGAGATCCTGGAGGAAGTTGACATCCAACGGCCTGGCGGTGCTGAAAAATGGATTACTGCCCACCTTCGTGAGGGGTGACGGGGGTTCGTCATTCATTGATATAACAGCATGTGATGAATGGCTGGGGGAAAAAGTGAGTAGTTGGAAGGTGCTGGAGGATGAGGAAAGCTTGAGCTTACATAGGTATGTGGAGACGGATATAAAGAAAGGGAGAAGGGAATTATTGGAAGAGTGGGGATGAAAGTGGACGAAGGCCGAGGCAGAGAGTATGAGGAAGAAAGTAAGAGAGGAGGTAGAAAGGGGACTTGGACATGATGTAGATGAATTGTACAATGTTATACAGGACTGTAAAAGAGAGGGGAAGAGGGCGTGAGCGGAGGACTAATTACTGGTGGAATGAAAAAATAGAAGAACTTTAGAGGGAGTGTAAGAAAGAACGAAGACGGATGCTGAGGGGAAGAGGAAGGATAGAGGGAAAAGAGGGATATACAGAGAAGAAGGAACTGGAGCGTAGGGTGGAGAGAGAAAAAAGAAGGAAGTGGGAAATGTTTCTGGGGGAATTGGAAAACAATCCATGGGGAAAGGCGTATGAGATAGCGGCGAAGAGGATGGTTGGAAATAGGAACGAGGTGCTAGAGGAAGATTGGGAGGGAAATTGTTCACAAGGGAAAAAGGAAGAGTGGGGAGCAGGATTCGAGAAGTCCAGAATACAAGGGGGTAGGGAAAATGAGGGGGATAAGGCCGGAAGAGTAGTGGAAAGTATAGGAGAGGGGAGAAACATTAAAGAAAGAAAAGCCCCAGGGATAGATGGCCGGAGGAACGAAGAGTTTCTTGAAGGATGGAAGGTGACCAGGGTAATAATGCTGAAGAAGGGGGACTACAGGCCCATCAGCCTGCTGTGCAGTGTGGGTAAATTGATGGAGAGGATGATAAAGGATTGGATTGAGGAGGAAGTTGGTAGGAATGGGGGGTTTTAGGGTGAACCAGCACGGGTTTGCGAAGGGAAAATCATGTATCTCGGCGCTGAGCAGGGTAATGCGCTTGGTGGAGAGGGCTAGGGAGGGCAGCTGGATGAATGTATAAGCCCTATACCGGATGTCCCAAGACGTTTTCGAGAACTGTTCACATGACAAGTTAGAAATTTGGTAGCTATGTGAAATAATTTATCTTTCGTATCATTAAGTATTTGAAAATATACTGCTGTCCACTTAATAGCCCATATTGTCATTATTGCACAACAAAACCATGTCACATGTGGTATCGTTGATTTTGATTTTAAAAGATTTATCCAAATATGTAAAATAATATACAATTAAAAATAAATTGGATCACGTGACGGGAACTGAGAGGGATTTTATAAAAAATATAATAGCATCAGTTTTGACTATCTATAGGTTCAATTCAATAAGAAGTGGTTGAAAATTAAGGGCATGCTGAACAATGTGCTTTTAACGTACAGTGAATTGGATATAACCGAATTCCAATTCTATAACGTCAATATTTAAAGGATCATTCATTTCAACAGTGGTATTGAATGAAGCAGTGTAGACAGATCGACCTTGATTCATTTGAACTATTTATCTCGTCAAGTAGATCAATTCTGAAAAGCTCAATGAATATTTTTATCAAGTATCTCTGGACGCAAAAATAACCTAGGTTTCCCACCTACATGACAAATCCAATAAAGGGAAAATGACCCTAACGGCTACCAAACGGGCGATAGGAAACACATGGGGACTAAATCCACGGATCGTTCACTGGCTGTATACAACTGTGGTGAGACCCATGGTTATCTATGGAGCCTTAGTTTGATGGCCAAAAACAGATCAGAGGAAAGCCGAACTGGAGCTATCAAAACTTCAGAGGCTTGCTAAGATGAAGACGAAGGTCGAAACCAATTTATAAATAAAACAAAGGTATAATGTATAATGGGTTCCTGTCGTGTAGCTTCTTCCTTCATAAACTTTAATAGATTGGACATTAGTTCACGGCATTGATCAGTTGAATGTTTATTTTTTAAACTACTTTTAAACTCCATTCTAATAATTATCACTAAACTATAAACTAAGACCACACCTTCTATAAACTGACTACTGATAATAATTATCGTAACTAAAAACTACTATAATACTACTACGCCACTGGTATTACCGAGAAAACAGAGACTGGGGTCTTCCATTTCAGTGAGTCTCGAGCGATCGGATGTTCTACCGCGTATCTCAGAAGTCCTGAGTCCAAGTGCCAACTTACACTGGGCGAGTTATACACAGACGGATCTAAAACTGTCAGAGGAACAGGAGCTGGAGTCCATGGTGCCAGACCCAGGTGCTAGTTGAAGTTTTCATCTGTATTTCAGGCAGAAATCTTCGCTATCGAGACGTGTTTGCAAATGAACATCGAAAGGGGGTATAGAGGCCAAAAGATCCTCATACTCTCAAATATTCAGGCAGCACTGGAATCTTTAGCATGTCCCCACATCAGATCTAGACTGGTCTGTGACTGCCTACAAAAACTTTTAACCCTGGCAAACCATAATAGAGTAGCTCTTAAGTGGGTCCCGGGGCACAAGGGTATTGTAGGCAATGAAAAGGCAAAGCTAGGGTCTGAACTGCATTCACTGGTCCTGAACCAGTATTTGGAATATCAAAAACTGCTGCTCGTGGTTGTACATCTCGGTGAATTCAAACTAAACATCTGACGTACTGGAGACACGTGCCAAAACAGGAACACAACAAACTCTTGGTCAAAAAACCCTCGGAGTTGCTGACTAACGAAATATTAAGCCTCAGCAGGGGCTAGATAAGGAAAGTGACGGGATTACTCACCGGTCACTGTACCTTAAGGAAGCACATTCATAGAATTGGCATATTTAGGGAGGAGCCTATCTGTCGGTTGTGCATGGAAGAGTAGGAAATAGCCTCTCACATTATCTTCGAATGTGAAGCACTGTTTCGTTGGAGATATACTCCTAGGACTAGAGTATCCAAGGGAGGATTTCTCCAAGAAGGACCTAGTGAAAAGACTGTTGAGCCCGATAAGGACTACTGGTCTCTTCGTATAAACGGTATAACCAAGAGCACAAAAAGCCTAAATGCTGAGGTGCCGAGGTCTCTAAGCCTCTGACTGGTGGTGCCGAACTAATCAATCAATCAATCAATATCAGGTAATTCGAAGTTATTCCAATTATCCCTCAAATTTCTTGGAATTCTCGAATACTGTTTCCTTAAAAAAGATTTGAGTTGTCAGTAACATATCACAACCTCCAAAATTAAGCTAATTTCTATGAAGGCGAATTTCTTCATTTATTATTTATTTGAATTTAGATCGATTTCGTTATATTTGACCAAGTTTCCGCTATTAAAAATGTTCACATACTCGTACATAGTCAAAAGAAGGGTTTGAATTTTAACTGGTATCGTGTAAAATTAAGTGTTTTCCGTTAATATTTAGAAGCATATCATACTGTTGCGAGGTCACCAACTCAAAGCCGGCCCTGTTTCTCGACTATGAATTTTGGTGAATGCGCCCCTTTCGAGTTTCGAGAATATTCTCGAAAATACGCTTTGTTTACGCATAGGACGAGCGCGGAAAATACTAGAAATTTCCATAACTGATAAAGACTATATATACGCGGGTTTTTGAGTGCGTTGATAATTAGTGAAACGAAGACAAAGAGTTAGTTCAAAGACAGTATACAGAAGTTCTTAGTAATCGGACAGTGAATTGAATAGTGAAGATAAATAGTGTAATATTCAAGTGGTAAAAATAAATTAGAACGATTATACCGAGTGTAAATGAATTAGTAGACATTACGTTAGTATTAGTAGAGTGTGTATATAAATTAAGTTTAATAAATAAATCAATAGTAATTAGCCATAGAAGTGAGTATATTTTTCCCCATACGTAAAAACTATTTAAGTAAATAACAAAAACATTACAATACATACAGAATAGTAAAATCGAGGTATCGGATTGTCTAATTTTTAACAATGCCTTAAAATTTAAGAGTTGCATTTTCTCATATTCTGGACTGTCAAAACGTCGTGGGATATCTGGTATAAATGAATGAAAATATAACAGATTATTACAGATTTGCACGTGATGAGGTGGATTTGCTTAAATTTATGTTGTTTTTTTTATGTTCGAAGTGTTATTTCAGCCACACAATATTAAAAACATTTCAATTTTCTGTAACGACCGACAAGATCATTTGTACTATATTTTTTTATATAAAATCCCTAATAAAAAATGTCCAAGCCAATGTGGAATCAGTGCCCAGAAATTGAAATCCTCTTTATTTATTACCCTTAAAATAATATACCCGTAACTCTTTTTTATAACGCAATAATAAAATGTTCTCTCTATAATCCACTGGAGAGTACCTACGTGGACGTAAATGTCAAAGTGATAGCGCACCTATATAAAAACCACAAGCGCTGCTACTCGAGTTTATGAGCGAATTTTTCAAATAATACCAAATCTAAATACACCAAAAAGATTTAGAAAAACGTGAAAATCTATATTTACAGTTCTACTTTTGGGTGAGTAATTGAAATGTTACAAGTTAAAGCAAAAGCAGAATTTCATCCACCAATTGACGCCTTACTGTACGTTGAAGAGGTTAATGAGCGAATATTCCTGTTGAATTAGACACTTCTGCTAGAGTGGGTTGTTCTCGCTTCACTGCACTTTTTAATAACAAACATTGTCGGCATCGATTTGCATCACTATATGCCTTGCTCGCACCATACCTAATTGTATCATCAAAAACAAAAAGGAAAAGGAAATAGCAAGTTTGTATTACATGGGAGCAAAAAAATACTTTAATGTTCATTAGGCTTATTTAAGTTTCAAACTGCTGAATAACAAGTTTATATTTTAATTGACAAACTAATCCATACATTCACTATTTATTTTTTATATGTATATGTGACACTCATGATAAACTAGTGATATTGGATATACTCACAACGCTCACAACAACTCTTAACGCACAACTCTCAACGCACAACTCTAAACGCACAACTCGCAACGCACAACTCTCAACGCACAACTCTCAACGCACAACTCTCAACGCAAAACTCTCAACGCACAACTCACAAAGCACAACTATCAACTCACAACTCTCAATTATTATAACTAAATCATAACTATAACTCTTATTCAGGTTTCAAACTGCTGAATAACAATATTCAGTTTATAACAAAACTAGTTCATATTTTAATTGACAAACCAATCCCTATACAATCACTATTTATTTGAATATGTATATGTGACACTCATGATAAACTAGTGATATTAGATATACTCAACACTCACATCAACTCTCAACGCACAACTGTCAACGCACAACTATCAACTCACAACTCTCAACTCACAACGCACAACTCTCAATTATTATAACTAAATTTTATAACTATAACTCTTATTCAGGTTTCAAACTGCTGAATAACAATATTCAGTTTATAACAAAACTAGTTCATATTTTAATTGACAAACCAATCCCTATACATTCACTATTTGTTTGAATATGTATATGTGACACTCATGATAAACTACTGATATTAGATATACTCACAACACTCACAACAACTCTCAACGCACAACTCTCAATTATTATAACTAAGTCTTATAACCATAACTCTTATTCAGGTTTCAAACTGCTGAATAACAATATTCGGTTTATAGCAAAACTAGTTCATATTTTAATTGACAAACCCCCTATACATTCACTATTTATTTGAATATGTATATGTGACACTCATGATAAACTAGTGATATTAGATATACTCACAACACTCACAACAACTCTTAACGCACAACTCTCAACGCACAACTCTAAAAGCACAACCCTAAACGCACAACTCTAAACGCACAACTCTAAACGCACAACTCTAAGCGCACAACTCTGAACGCACAACTCACAATGCACAACTCTCAATTATTATAACTAAATCTTATAACTATAACTCTTATAACTATAACTCTTATTCAGGTTTCAAGCTGCTGAATAACAGTATTCAGTTTATAACAAAACTAGTTCATATTTTAATTGACAAACCAATCCCTTTACATTCACTATTTATTTGAATATGTATATGTGACACTCATGATAAACTAGTGATATTAGATATACTCACAACACTCACATCAACTCTCAACGCACAACTCTAAACGCACAACTCTAAACGCACAACTCTCAACGCACAACTCACAATGCACAACTCTCAATTATTATAACTAAATCTTATAACTATAACTCTTATTCAGGTTTTAAACTGCTGAATAACATTATTCAGTTCATAACAAAAACTAGTTTATATTTTAATGGACAAACCAATTCCTATACATCCACAATTTATTTGAATATGTATATCTGACACTCATGATAAGCAAGTGATATTAGATACACTCTTAACACTCACAACAACTCTCAACGCACAACTCACAATGCACAACTATCAACGCACAACTCTTAATTATTATAACTAAATCTTATAACTATAACTCTTATTCAGGTTTCAAACTGCTGAATAACAATATTCAGTTTATAACAAAACTAGTTCATATTTTAATTGACAAACCAATCCCTATACATTCACTATTTGTTTGAATATGTATATGTGACACTCATGTTAAACTAGTGATATTAGATATACTCACAACACTCACAACAACTCTCAACGCACAACTCTCAACGCACAACTCATAATGCACAACTATCAACTCACAACGCACAACTCTCAATTATTATAACTAAGTCTTATAACCATAACTCTTATTCAGGTTTCAAACTGCTGAATAACAATATTCAGTTTATAGCAAAACTAGTTCATATTTTGATTGACAAACCCCCTATACATTCACTATTTATTTGAATATGTATATGTGACACTCATGATAAACTAGTGATATTAGATATACTCACAACACTCACAACAACTCTTAACGCACAACTCTCAACGCACAACTCTAAACGCACAACTCTAAACGCACAACTCTAAACGCACAACTCTAAACGCATAACTCTAAGCGCACAACTCTAAGCGCACAACTCTGAACGCACAACTCACAATGCACAACTATCAACTCACAACGCACAACTCACAATGCACAACTCTCAATTATTATAACTAAATCTTATAACTATAACTCTTATTCAGGTTTCAAACTGCTGAATAACAGTATTCAGTTTATAACAAAACTAGTTCATATTTTAATTGACAAACCAATCCCTTTACATTCACTATTTATTTGAATATGTATATGTGACACTCATGATAAACTAGTGATATTAGATATACTCACAACACTCACATCAACTATCAACGCACAACTCTAAACGCACAACTCTCAACGCACAACTCACAATGCACAACTCTCAATTATTATAACTAAATCTTATAACTATAACTCTTATTCAGGTTTTAAACTACTGAATATCAATATTCAGTTAATAACAAAACTAGTTCATATTTTAATTGACAAACCAGTCCCTATACATTCACTATTTATTTGAATATGTATATGTATGATAAACTAGTGATATTAGATATACTCACAACACTCACAACTCTCAACGCACAACTCACAATGCACAACTATCAACTCACAACTCTCAATTATTATAACTAAATCTTATATCTATAACTTTAATTCAGGTTTCAAACTGCTGAATAACAATATTCAGTATATAACAAAACTAGTTCATATTTTAATTGACAAACCAATCCCTATACATTCACTATTTATTTGAATATGTATATGTGACACTCATGATAAACTAGTGATATTAGATATACTCACAACACTCACATCAACTCTCAACGCACAACTATCAACGCACAACTCTAAACGCACAACTCTCAACGCACAACTCACAATGCACAACTCTCAATTATTATAACTAAATCCTATAACTATAACTCTTATTCAGGTTTTAAACTGCTGAATATCAATATTCAGTTAATAACAAAACTAGTTTATATTTTAATTGACAAACCAATCCCTATACATTCACTATTTATTTGAATATGTATATGTATGATAAACTAGTGATATTAGATATACTCACAACACTCACAACTCTCAACGCACAACTCACAATGCACAACTATCAACTCACAACGCTCAACTCACAACTCTCAATTATTATAACTAAATCTTATAACTATAACTATAATTCAGGTTTCAAACTGCTGAATAACAATATTCAGTATATAACAAAACTAGTTCATATTTTAATTGACAAACCAATCCCTATACATTCACTATTTATTTGAATATGTATATGTGACACTCATGATAAACTAGTGATATTAGATATACTCACAACAACTCTCAATGCACAACTCTCAACGCACAACTCTAAATGCACATCTCTCAACGCACATGTCTCAACGCACAACTCTCAACGCACAACTCTCAACGCACAACTCTCAACGCACAACTCTCAACGCACAACTCTCAACGCACAACTCTCAACGCGCAACTCACAATGCACAACTATCAACTCACAACGCACAACTCTCAATTATTATAACTAAATCTTATAACTATAACTCTTATTCAGGTTTTTTATAACAATTTTATAACTCTTTTTATAACTATAACTCTGATTGTAGCTGCTTGTGTCATATCTCTATTATTAATTTTTATACCTACTGGCATTCGGTTACTCGATGTATTATTTGGAAAATGTTTTTGCTGGCTCATTCAGTTAATTGAGATTTCGAACAGGTCGTCTAGAGCTTTCACATCGAATAGAGAGCGTTCGATATCACGGAGCATGTGATGGTCAAAGTCTATCATGGACGTATCATACGTCGTTTTATAGAAGTAATTCATTTTGATTAAATGTTGTTGAGTATTTCAAAATAGGTAACTCTACTGGTAGACAAAGGCAACAACAACAAAAACGACCATTTCGGTATTTATTTTTCTCAGTGTTCTTTTCGTTACACTACTTTCTACAAATAAACTGAATTTTTTTTCATTTCACGAACCTGTGAGTAGTTACTCTTTTTTTAATAGATCGAAGATAATAGAATTAATACTATTATAACGCCTTTGAAAAATAGTTTTCAAAAAACAATGACCGTTCAACTAAGAAGGAACAACTACTTCTCGGGATATATGCCCAGACAGATATTGAATTACACTTCTAAGCTAATGGTTGGTATATATGCAAGATATAACCAGCCATTCTGTTCGAATAAGGAATAATATAGTAAAATTAGGGTTTCAGGCGCAAGATATTGGAGCAGTATTTTTGTTATTATACAATTATTAAATGCAGTACAAGAAAGGAACTTTGGTCACATGGAAGTTTAACATATGCAATAAGCAAAGAAAGAAATTAGAAAGAAGCAAGCATGTGTTGTAGGGATACGAGTACCGAAATTCGTCACGAAGACTTACTTGGAAAAGGTTAATTGATTGATTGATTGATTTTTCATTATTCCACTAGTGGATAAAGTGGTAGTTTATATGCTTCATAAGTGTAGATAAAACTCCAATTATAATGTGATTGTGGATAAAAATATTTAAGCCAATTAGGAGTTTTTACTAGATTAAAGCAATACCGGGTGTCCCAGAAGTTTAAGACCCATTCTAATTCTCGGAACTCAGAAGCAATAGATAGGTGCGGTTTCCGATGATCAATTTCTTTTGATATAAAGTTTTTTTCAGTATAAATGTGAAATGTTATAAAGTGTGTTTTTAAAAAATGGTACTTTTTAAATGCAAATATCGTATATGTTCTGATTTCGAACATTCGCTCTTAATTTTATTTAATTTCCGTCAGCGGTGAATTGACGCTTCTCGACCGTGCATGAGCCGCGATCGATCCGCTTCCTCTCAAAATCTCGACGGGAGAACGTCGTAACTAGTGATCTGACACTGACAGAAAAAAAAGTAGAAAAAATGATAGCAACGGCGTGCAAGCCGATGTAATAAAATTGTATATTGTATTCTGGCAATTGATTCCCAGAAATTGAATATAATAAATGGTACTTCTGTTGTTAACCCTCTTTATTTATGGAACCCCCAAGAAAAGGTTACAAGAAAAATTGGTTGTTAAATCCCAAAATTTGAAAGAATTCGCGTCAATGTAGACGATCCTTAAGAATTAAAGGGAAATCGCTTTCCAAAATGGTCCTTCGAGCCGGATAAAATTAAAACTCTCCAGTATATTTTTTGAATGAAACACACTATATTATTTTTATTCCATCTGAAACCTGAACTCTTCCCCTTTCCGGATATGTATAAGTTTAAATGAAAAATGAGTAAGTTATTTGGAACTAATATATACAAGGAATGTTCTAAAACTTTCAATTCCTGGCGTAATCGAGAATTGCTAGAATCAGTAATCAGTAAAGTAAGAAATGTTTCAGATCACATATAATTCGAAGGTCGAAGCGAAGTCAACAAGCATGTGATCTTTTTTTTTTTTTTTTTTTCGGGCCGAGATGGGAAACTCATGTTCGAATGGGTCCAGGACCCAAACAGTGTTGAACTCATCCCCAAGGAGATGCCTACCAACCAAACCCACCTCAAACTCGCCGTTACCCCCGCCTCGGAATCACTACCCTAGCATACTTCGAGACAGGCGGCGGTCCCTCGCACACTCTCCGCTCACACTGTCATCTTCTCCCTCCTATCACTCCTGCCTCTCATGCCATATCGAGTCCTTCTCTCCCCCTTACCATGCTCTCTACTACTCCACTCACCTCCATCCATTCCTCCTCCCCCCTCAACATTATCTCCACCATGTTTTCCCAGTACACCGCCTCCCCTAGTTTCCTCTCCAACTTCTTCAGCACTTCCTCGTTCCTCCAGCATCTAAACACATGCCCCACATCATCCTCCACTTCACACCTCTCGCACACACCAGTCTCTCGTTTCCCAATCTTGTGGAGGTACCCTACTCTCGACCCATGTCCAGTGAGCACTTGTGTCAAGAAGTAGTTCACCTCCCCGAATTTCCGGTCCATCCAATCTCTCCTATTCCCAATCGCTCCTTTTAGCGCGCCCTCATACTCCTCCCACATTCTCTCCATTTCCTCCTCCATCCATTCCCGTACCTCTTCTTTGGTCGCACCCCTCCAGCGTTTGCTCCTAGCTCTAGCCAACACGTCCAATGGGTAGGACCTTGCCAGCACCGCTGCTGCCAGTCCACCCACCGTCCTGTACCCCTGCACCACCCTCAGCAGTATCCCTCTCTGCACCCGCAGAAGTGGCCTAACCCTCGCATTCACCCCCGCTCTTTCACCCCACACCTCCGCACCGTACAGCATACTCTGCTCTACCGTCCTACCAATTACCCTCCTCTTCCACTCTCCCGGCCCTTTCACATTACACATCAATCTCCCCAGCCATGCTGCCCTCACTTTACCCTTCTCTGCCGCCTTTACCATATGGGTTTTGAAGGATAATTGGCTATCCAACCACACCCCTAGGTATTTCACAGACTCCTCCATGCGAATTATCCTTCCCTTAACCATCACCCCCACTTCCCTTGCCCTGCTCCGTCCCTTCACTAGCAACCCCACCGTCTTCTCTTCCGCCACTTCCAGTCCGCACCGCTCTATCTTCTCCACAACTTCCTGCACATTCTCTCCGCCTTTCTTTCTATCTCCGCCTCTCCCTTTGCCGTACATACCAGACACACATCATCCGCATACACCGTAATCTCACATCCCTCTTCACATACTATCCCACAAACCTCATCAAACACACACTTCCAGAGCGTCGGTCCAAGAACCGAGCCCTGAGGCACTCCAGCCTCCATCTCATATCTCCTCCCTCTGGAGTCTACAATCACACGCCCCGTCAGGTAGTCCTCCACCAGGTTAACCAACCCCTGCTCCACTCCAAGCCTCAGCAACGCGCTCAACACTGCCCGTTTGCTGACACTGTTGAACGCGTTCCCGACGTCGAAGAACACGAGTAGGGCCAATTTCTTCTTCCTCCAGCTGCCCTCCCTAGCTCTTTCCACCAAACCCATCACCTTGCTCAGTGCCGAGATGCAAGATTTCCCCTTCGTGAACCCATGCTGGTTTACCCTAAAACCCCCATTCCTACCAACTTCCTCCTCAATCCTATCCCTTATTATCCCCTCCATCAATTTACCCATACCACACAGCAGGCTGATAGGCCTATAGTCCCCCGCCCGCTTCCCCTCTCTACCCGCCTTCTTCATCAGTATCACCCTGGCTACCTTCCATCCTTCCGGGAACTCCTCCTCCCTCAGCACCCTGTTGAATAGTTCCCAGAAGTACTCCCTATTGTCATCCAACAGCCTCTTCACCATATCACCCCTCAGGCCATCTATCCCTGGGGCTTTTCTCACTTTAATATTTCTCCCCCAATCTTCTACCTCCCACTTCTCTACCGGCCTTATCCCCCTCATTTTCACTACCCCCCTTGTATCTTGGATTTCCTGAATTCTGCCACCCACTCCTCCTTCTCCCCCTTTGAACAATTTCTCTATGATCTCCTTCTCCCAATCCTCCTCTAGAACCTCGTTTCTATTTCCACCCATCCTCTTCACCGCTATCTCATACGCCTTTCCCCATGGATTGTTTTCCAATTCCCCCAGTAACTCTTCCCACTTCCCTCTTTTTTCCCTCTCCACTCTACGCTCCAGTTCCTTCTTCTTCTCTTTATATCTCCCTCTTCCCTCTATCCTTCCTCTTCCCCTCAGCATCCGTCTTCGTTCTTTCTTACACTCTCTCCACAGCTCCTCTATTTCCTCATTCCACCAGTAATTGGCCCTCCGCTCACGCCTATTGCCCCTCTTTCCCTCTCTTTTGCAGCCCTGTATCACATTGTACAATTCATCTGCATCATGTCCAAGTCCCCTTCCTATCTCTTCTCTTACTTTCTTCCTCATTCTCTCTGCCTCGGCTTTCGTCCACTTCCATTCCCACTCTTCCACTAAATCCTTTCTCTCTTTCCTTATATCCGTCTCCACATACCTATGTAAGCTCAAGCTTTCCTCATCCTCCAGCACCCCCCAACTAAACACTCTTTCCCACAGCCATTCATCACATGCTGTTATATCAATGAATGATGAACCCCCGTCACCCCTCACGAAGGTGGGCAGTAGTCCATCATTCAGCACCACCAACCCGTTGGATGTTAACACTTCCTCAAGGATCTCCCCTCTCCTGTCCGTTTTCTTCCCCCCCCCATATAGTATTCTTCGCATTGAAGTCCCCTGCCACCATTCTCCTTATGATCCTCCTTTTTCCTTTTGACACCCTCAGATCGTCCTCTAATCCTGTCATGCTCCTCTCATATTCTTCCAGGCTGACATTTGGGCTTATATACACACTATACACCACTATGTCTCCCATTCGCACTACCACCCATCCATTTCCCTTCCTCACTTCATCCGCCCTCAATCCATCCCCCACCACTCTTATTCCTGCTTCTCCTGTATCGTCCATAATCCATCCCTGCTTCCCCACATATCTAGCATTCACCTCGGATCCACACACTACATCCACTTCCCTCCTAAAAATCACTTCATCCAATATATCATGCGCTATCCTACATTTCCCTAAATTTATCTGTAACACTCTCCATACATCCCCTACATTCCTCCTTCCCGCGCAATGCTGTCCCCTTCCTCCTATTTGACCAGACTCGTCCCCTCTTAGGGGTCCAGAGGGTCCCTCCCATTTTTTCCTTCACCTTTTCCATAGTCTCCTTCTACTTCTTCCCTTCCCCTACTACATTCTATCTCCCCTGGCCTGTGTCCCCTGGCCTGTGTCCCCTTTCCCCACATACCCTACAAAGGAAAGCCTGCCGACAGTCTCTCGCCATGTGATCCTCGCTCTTACAAAGCCAACACTTACTCCTCTCCTTGACTACCTTCACCTTACACCCTGTCACTTTATGGCCCTTTATCCCACATCCAAAGCATCTGTCATCCTCTCTACCCTCTATAATATTTACCCTGTTCCACCCCAATCTAATCTCCTTTTTTTTCAAAAAGGCTACCGCTTTTTCCCATTCCGCCCTCACCACCGCCATTTTCATCCCGTTCCTCTCCCTTACCACTTTAATCACCGTTGTCCCTTTCCCAATCAAATTCTCTATTTTCCCCCTCACCTTTTCATCTTCCATCCACGGTTCTATCCCTACCATTTTAATGGTTTTTGTTCCCCTCCCCGCTTCGACCACCCTAGCTCCTGTTACCCTTCCTACCTCCCCCCCCCAGAAAAGCATGTGATCTGAGGCTTTCTTATTTACTGGCCGAGGTGTGTGTACTATTTTTATGTTCGACAGAAATAATTATTTCAAGTTGTACATACGCGTGTATGTCTTGACAACATTTCTCTTCAGAAGTTTCAAGCAAGTCGTATGCTCAAATATAAATGATTCGATTGACAACAAAATTGGGATTTTCATATTTACTCGGCACTGAACTAATACGACAGCCACGAAAATCGTTCTTGGTTCGGCTGTAGCTGTTTGCTCTTTACTAACTATATAACAAAAGTTTTATTTATTCATTCCTCAAATCAATTTGCTGAGCTTTAGAGAGTTCCAATATAATTAAGTTGCTTAATTTCATGTGAAACAGAAACTAGATATTTCCCCTGTTGATTGAAAGTTTAGATCCTATGATATGAAAACTAAGTGTTAAATAGACTTAAATGCTTCACAAGTGTTTGATTCCACTGTAATATTAGAGGCTTATTGAATGATTGGAATCAGGTAGAAATTTTTTGTAAATTTGCTCATAACAAGAGCCAGTGCACTGGGATACCTCCAGGTCCACTTCTCTGCACACCCATCCCGAAGAAAATACATAAGATAAGTACCAGAAAAAGTACAGGCCCATTTCATTTTTGTTCCGTTCCTGGCAGAAATAAAATTAATTTTTTTTTATTTCTCATCCACTTGGCTATAAGAGCTGTAGGGGATCGTGTCCGGGTTAACGTAAGTTTTTAATTTTTTAAATTAATATCTTAATTTCTACAAGGTGTTTCTACCTTTTTTACCTTAGTTTCTTTTATTCAAATTCCTTTTTGTTCCTTCTTCGACGTCTAAACGGTAGTGGCGCCCTAAAGCTTCTTATAGTCTGACAACCCTCTGACATACCTAGTGCAGCACTAACATGGAGTAGAACCACCCTTGAGAATAACGAACAACTGACTGATACGGTTACAACCTGAGCTGGAGTTATACAGCCACATTGAGACCAATCATCACTTATGGAGCCATTGTGCCATTTACTATGAACAAAACCCCTCCTCGCTTTTCAGGAATCCAAAAAACCTGGGACATGCCACATGATAGAATGATGAAAATGTATAATTTTTTGGATAAATTTTATACGGAATTCAGTAACATGAAGGAATGGAAGGGACTAGGATAGGAGTGTACGGACCAGGAACCAAACACTCTGAAAGCTTAGTAAACATCCCAAGTATATTTCAAGTGGAAATTCACGGAGAATAGAAGATGTAGGATGGACGTCTACCCAGCACTGTAGTGGGACGTCTCTGATGCGATAATTACGGTGAAGCAGTGTCGAACGCGGTTAGTACTTGGATGGGTGACCACTTCAGAAACACTGCCCGTGCAGCCTGCAGCGAAACACTTTAGACTACTAGGTTGACAAAGGACGCAGTTACAATAGTTTGACATGTGTTCTGAATTTAATATGTTGTTATAAACATGTGGATGGAGGACGTATGTTATATATAGTGAGGTACACAAAAAACATAGAGCTAGAGAAGGTGTCGGGTGCATTATAAAGCAAGATATCCAAAAATATGTAAGGAATTGGGCGGGAATTTCAGAGAGGATTCTAAAAATAGAATTAGAATTAGAGGGACAGAATTCAAATACAACAAAGTTAATAGTGGCATATGGACCAGGCGAAGTTGAGCGGAAACAAGGAAAAGACAGCACATAAAACAGTAATAAGAAGCTTCAAACTGAGAAACAACGAAACAGCAAAAATATATAAAGATTTAACGCAAAAAGAGATGGAGGTCATTATTACAAATATAGACAATTACGATTTAGAAGACTTATGGGGGGAGTTCAAAAATAGAGTACTAGCCGCAGCTAGAAAAACATGCGGAATTAGTATAAGCGATAAAACGAGAAAGAAAACAAACTGGTGGTCGAAAGCTATCAAAAAAGAAATCAAAGAAAAAAGGTGAAAGGTCGTCGGACCGCAGACAGAAGCTTGCTTCTTATGCACAATAGAATGCGATGTTGGGAAAACCATCAATAAAAATACGCGCAATGGAATGCAAGAACATCATTATCTTCACTTATAAAAGGAATGTACAACAAAACCATTTCTCGTCGATAGTCATTGAAATTATTGGCCATATCGTAATTGCGATATCTTATGACCTTTTTTTCAAATTTTAACAATTATTGACCATTTTTGACAATTATTGTTTCTTTTGACAGTTTTAACAATTATTGACCATTTTTGACATCAAAAATTTTGACCATTTTTCAAAAATTTTGACAATTTTCAACAATTATCAACCATTTTTGATAGTTTTTTATAAATATTGACCATTTTTTCAAAAATTTTGACAATTTTTGGCCATTTTTTCAAAATTTTGACAATTACTGACCATTTTTTTTTTAAATTTTGACAATTATTGACCATTTTTGACAGGTTCGGACAATAATTGACCATTTTTCCAATTTTCAACAATTATTGACCATTTTTGACAATTTTTTATACTTATTGACCATTTTTTCAAAATTTTTGACCATTATTCGGAAATTTTGACAATTTTCAACAGTTATTAACCATTTTTGACAGTTTTTTATAATTATTGACCATTTTTTCAAAATTTTTGACAATTTTTAACCATTTTTTCAAATTTTAACAATTATTGACCATGTTTGACAATTATTGATAATTTTGAGAGTTTTGACAATTTTCCAAAAATGTTGACCATTTTAGACCATTTTTACAACTTTTAACAATTATTGACCATTTTTGACAGGATCTGACAATTATTGTCCATTTTGGACAATTTTCCAAAAAATTTGACCATTTTTCAAAAATTTTGACAATTTTCAACAATTATTGTTGTTGTTTTTTTATAATTATTGACCATTTTTTCAAAATTTTGACAGCGGCACGCCTCTATCTCTCTCTCTGCTCTGAACGTACACTATGGCCAGCGTCTCTCTCTCTCTTTCTAATGAGTCATCGCGTGACGAACGCTTTTTCGTAACATCACACGTTTTACGAGTTCATTAGCCTTCCCAAAAGTCCAATGTCGTGCAATAAGAAGCAAGTTTCAAAATACTTGAGAAATAAGTCAAGCGAAAACTACTGCGAGTATAAGGTACAACGGGAAAAATTTGGGGAAAAATGGAACAAGACAGGCATGGCAACCAAAAGCTTTTTTACAAAACACTCAAAACAATCAGGAAAGTGGGACAACAGAAAAATACATATCTTCTATCTAAAGATGGTAAATTATTAACTGAGACAAATGAAATAATGGAAAGGTGGAAACAACATTTCGAAGACATACTGTATGTGGAACAATCGAACATTGTAGAAGAAACGGACATGACAGAAGCAGAACAAGAGCACTGAGTACAGTTTGAAATAGAAGATGTTAAAGCAGCCATAAAAACACTTAAAAGAGGTAAAGCTGCAGGTCATGACCAAATAACATCAGAAATGCTTCACAACTTGGGACACAAAGGCTTTGAAGTATTAGCCATTAGCCAGCAAAGGAACACCACATTCCCAAAGATTAAGAGCTAGGAATCATACTGCCAATACACAAAAAGGTAACAATCGAGAGTGCAACAATTATAGAGGTATTACATTATTGAGCATTGTCTCTAAGGTGTACGAAAAATTGTTAGACTCTAAATTAAAAACAATAATAGATCATCAGCTAGAAAACTCACAAAGCGGATTTAGAAGAGGAAGATATATTTACCATAAAACAAATGATTGAAAAGTATCATAATAGCAATATGTATGTAGCATTCATAGATTTAGAAAAAGCTTTCGACAGTATTCCGAGGAAAACAGTATGGAACAGTTTAAGACACAGAGGGGTCAACGAAGAACTAAGGACTAGCATAGCCAGCTTATACCAATGCACCAGAAACTATATCAGAACAAATAATGCAGAGTATGAACAGGCTTAAGACAAGGAGGAGTACTAAGCACTACTTTATTCAACGTAATATTAGACCAAGCCAAGCCAAGAAATTGTTGGTGGGCTACAAAAATCTCGAACCAACCTACGTAACTGAAAGTGCCTTTGCAGACGATTTAATGATATGTGCCAAGAATCAAAAGGATCTGCAAAACAATTAAGAACTATGGTATGAAGCGCTGAAGAAAACCAACATGTAAATAAATGTGAATAAAACAAAAATAATGGTGATCGGTAAAAACGAAATTCAAATTGTTGTTAGTCTAAACGATAAAGAAATAGAACAAACGGATAACTTCAAATATCTAGGTGTCTTAATAAACAGAGGCGGGAAAAACGATTCGGAAATCAACAACAGGATAGAAAGCGCAACCAAAATATACTATTAATTAAGTAACACGTTGGTGAGGAAGAAAGAAGTGTCGACGAGGACAAAACCAATCGTTTACATAACAATATTCAAGCCGATCCTGATTCATGGTTGTGAAAGCTGGGTACTCACAGAACAACAAAAAAGCAAAATGCAAGCCATCGAAATGAATTTTCTACGGGGCATAAAGGGCATCACAGAAAAAGATAGAGTGAGAAATGATAAAGTTAGAAAGGAATTCGAGGTCAAGCCGATCATAGATAGTATAGAACGTCAACAACTAAAGTGGTTTGGACATATGGTAAGAATGGACAACTCGAGACAAGTCAAGTCGATATGGCAAACCAAATCATTAAATAGAAGATCTAGATGCAGGCCTAGAAGCAATGGGATGATGTAATAGCTGGTATCCTGGAAAAAAATAACAAGAACTGGAAGGAAGGGAAAGGGTGGACTAGAAAAGTAAACTTGAAAAATATATTAACTTGTTATTTATTTGGGCCAACAGTATACAACTTTTCGCCAGTCAAAAAAAGGACAGAGTATAACTTTAAGTTACAACACCTCCATCAATATTATTCAGTCAATTATTAAAACATTGATCTCGTGGCTACTGCAGCATCGAAATCAACCACGAACAATCAGACAAACGGATGTTACTCATAAAAGAGAATATCAATTTAAGATAATATTGATTACTCTTTTGTAATAGATTCAACTGTCAGTCATTAATCATGACATCAACCGCCTATGGAACTTGTCAAAGTTGCCGGAGCACGTGCAGTCTACAATCCGGCACATCAGATACAAAAGCCCAGCTTCGATCCACCAGAATGGGACTATCAGAGGGGTGCATAAAAATGCGAACGTGGACAGAATTACTTAGTGTGAAAATGCGTATACAGTACACGGTTGCCGATTGTTGGAGCCGAGCGACACATAGATTAAAGGTGACTTGTTGAACATTTGTCACATTCAGGAGCTAAAAGCTTCAAGATACTTTTTTAAATTGGGGATATATCATACTAGCGAACAAAGAATATAAATTAGATTATAAGTATTTCTAGGAAAATAAGCATAAAATATAATACAATTCAAACGAAATAAAAAATAATTAGTATAAGAAATTTTTTACAATATTATCTACTAAACCACGAAACTATAATATTAAGGGATTAATAACTCGATAATTTATAGAGGACCAAGGATGATTCGGTATAGTCCGGTCAAGCTAGACATGCAAGGTTACAAAAATTCGCATAGAGCTGAAAATGTGTACAAATGTTCGGATAAATGAAATGTGGAAAGCCCTCATCGATTCGACTTTGCCATAAAAAATTATTCAAGATAAAAGTTCCCAAATTTCGATTTTTTAAACCAAACTGTAAGTTTTATCTTAAAAATAGGTCAGACTAAAATTGTATATCATGCAATTATCTATAAAAATTGTTACTACATTTTTTCTCCTAAATTTCACCGTTTCGGATTTATAACAATTCAAAAAGTTGTATTCTTCACGTTTCCACGCCACCTGTGACGTAGTGTACTTGGCGCGTTTTTTTTAACGTGGTATCCCCGGTAGGCCTCTTCTACTATCTATTATGATCCTCTTGAATTCAATCATTCATTCTTCAGCACTTCCTCGTTCCTCCAACATCTAAACACATGCCCCACACCGTCCTCCACTTCACACCTCTCGCACACTCCAGTCTCTCTTTTACCAATCTTGTGGAGAAACCCTACTCTCGACCCATGTCCAGCACAGGCACTGGAACTGAATCTTTGTACCATTTCCCATGTTATCTACATCCATTCCAGAAGCATTAAGTGTGTGTGTAGTAACTCACGAGAAAATCCATTTGTAGATTAATAATTGGGAATTACACATTATTTATTCTTAATTATACAAAAGGTATCTTGGTTAGTTTCGTAAAACTGTTACAATAGCTTCCAGCGTTGTATTTGGCAACACCGGTTTTGCTTACCAATAATGTAAACATAACGAGCCTCGGGCGGCCATCAACACTTCAGCACCAAGGGCTTATAAAAACAAGTGGTTATTCAATATTAACAACGCAGGACGAATAATGTCTAAGCCATTATTGTCTATACGGATATTAGCAAATGGTTTCGACGGATTTAGAATGATAAATGTGAATGTTATGATAGGTTAAGATATCAATTAGAAAATATTTGGATCCAATTATGTACAAATTCGGAAAATAGTTTCCGAAAACAAGACGCGTTGGTATTAAACCAAAAAAACATCTGTAAAAAAGTGATTTATTACTGGAATGTTCAACGTTTTCCGATATTGTAAGACTCAAAAAGGATAAAGTATAATAAAACTCGATAATAATACAACTATCTGAATTTACTCTTTTCAACACCACGGCTATGTATAGACTAAACATTCCAAAATAATCCCATTACAAACAGACCACTTCACTTTTCAGAACCCTTAATAAACAAAACTCGGTTACATCTTTGTTGATGGATCTTGTCTAATAGATATAAAACGCTAGAAATATAACACTCAGCCGTCCTGAAAATTGGTCTGTCCTCAGACCCTAAATATATAGTACTCAAGAAACTCTTAATTAAATGAATTTGAATCAAAACAACTTATACAATAGCATATAATTAATATAATATGCTAGATATATAAAATATAACATATATCATCTCAGAACACAAATACATAACCGTATAATGCAAAATATATAATCGTAGAATACAAAATATATCATCGCAGAACACAAAATAGATATCGTAGAATGCAAAATATATAATCGCAGAACACAAAACATATAATCATGAGATTTAAAATATATCATCGCAGAATACAAAATATATCACCCCAGTACACAAAATATATAATAATCAAATTCAAAACATATCATCGTAGAATACAAGCTAGTTTTAATCGTTACAACAGTATAAAAAACATAATCCATGGTATTGAAGAGTCTCTAACATTCTGTAACATAGCGGGTGTTATGTTCTGTATTTCTTATCTAATTCAGTCTTGTAGTTGACGGATATTTCCAGGTCTGTTTGTGTAGACTTTAGATTTTAAATAACCCTATAGAAATAAGTCTAATGGGCTCAGATCACTTGATCTAGCGGGCCATTCCACCGGTCCCCTTCTTTCTATCCACCGTTGTGAAAAAGTTCTGACCTCCCCAAAACATTACGGTTCCTCCTTTATATTTTGGGATAGATCTGGCAGCCTGGAGTCTAGCTTGTCTTCCTGGAGCTCTGAGAACCCGAATTCGACGATCATCTGATCTAAGGCCAATTCTGGACTCATCTGAAAAGAGAACATTTTTCCAATTTTCAATTGTCCAGTTTTGGTGTTGAAGGCACCAATTTAGCCGGTCAGTTTTGTTTTGCCTGGAAAACTCTGGAACCCGTAACTATCTCCTGCTGTTTAACCCTCGAGCACGAAGTACAGTTTCAACTGGAACATTTACACCTGTAGCTTCTAGAAGTTGTCGTTTCAGTTCTGGATGAGAAACATTCGGATTTTTCTAGCAATTTGGCACACAAAGCGGTCCTGTTGTTCAGTTGTAACTCTTTATCGACTTTGTCTAGGCCTATTCTTGAGAGTTCCTAATTCCGAATACCTTACATACCTTTTTGATACAACACCCTGGGTAACGCCTTCTACCTCTGCTACGTCTCTTTGGGGCATTCCTTGTTCAATGAGAGCAACAATTTTCCCCTCTGCACAACTGTTAGTCCAACATAAGGCATTATTATCTTCTTAGGATCGATATAAAATTACAGGAGTAACGTGATTTTACTGCAGAACACAAAATTTAAAAGATTATAATAATTAATGTGCAGTCGTTTATTTTTTGTTGTCATGTTTATTTACAGCAAAAAACCTTATCTTCGACTTGACCAAGTTTTTCCCTACAAAATATTTTAGTCACAAATACTGAGTGATTCCATATAAGTTTCGTTGTGTGTATATTCTTAATAGACCCAGTATTAAGTGCTAAACAGTTTTTAAGTGCCGGTAGTATATTTACAAGGTAACCTTAAAACCAGTTTAGTTTTATTTGCCATAATAAAAACTGTTTTAAAACTCAATTTAATCCAAAATGTTTTTATTGTGCTACTTGGGAACAAACTCATATTTACAATTTTTTTAAGCTTGCTTCTTATTGCACGACATAGGACTTTTGAGAAGGCTAGTGAACTCGTGAAACGTGTGATGTTACGAAAAAGCGTTCGTCACGCGATAACTCATTCAAGCGACTTTGCGCAATCTCTCTTGCCGCACTGAGCTCGCACACCTATAGGTGTGAAAAATTGTCAAAAATGGTCAAAAATTGTAAAAATTTTGAAAAATGGTTAATAATTGCCAAAAATTTGGAAAAATTATCAAAAATTATCAAAAACTGTCAAAATTTTGAAAAAATGGTTAATAATTGCCAAATATTTTCAAAAATTGTCAAAAATGGTCAATAATTGTCAAAAATTTGGAAAAATGTTTAAAATTTTTGAAAAATTGTCAAAAATGGTGAATAATTGTCAAAGACGGTCAATAATTGTCAAAACCAATCAAAATTCGTTAAAAATTGACAAAAATGGTCCAAAACGATTAATAATTGTTAAAATTTTGAAAAATTGTCAAAATTTTGAAAAAATGGTCAATAAATGCCACATATGTTAAAATTTTTGAAAAATTGTCAAAAATGGTCAATAATTGTCAAAGACGGTCAATAATTGTCAAAATTCGTCAAAAACTGTCAAGAATTTGGGAAAATCGTCAAAAACTGTGAACATTTTGAAAAAATAGTTAATAATTGCCAAATATTTTCAAAAATTGTCAAAAATTTGGAAAAATAGTCAATAATTGTCAAAATTTTTGAAAAATGGTCAAAAATTGTTAAAATTTGGAAAAATGGTCTAAAATGGTCAAAATTTTTGAAAAATTGGCAAAAATGATGAATAATTGTCAAAATTGGTCAATAATTTTCAAAAATGGTCAATGATTATTAAAATTTGAAAAAATTGTCAAAATTTTGAAAAAATGGTCAATAATTGCCAAATATGTTAAAATTTTTGAAAAATTGTCAAAAATGGTCAATAATTGTCAAAAACGGTCAATAATTGTCAAAGTTCGTCAAAAACTGTCAAAAATTGTCAAGAATTTGGGAAAATCGTAAAAAATTGTCAAAAACTGTGAAAATTTTGAAAAAATGGTTAATAATTGCCAAATATTTTCAAAAATTGTCAAAAATTTGGAAAAATGGTCAATAATTGTCAAAAATTGTAAAAATTTTTGAAAAATGGTCAAATTTTTGAAAAATGGTCAAATTTTTGAAAAATGGTCAAATTTTTTGAAAAATGGTCAAAAATTGTTAAAATTTGGAAAAATGGTCTAAAATGGTCAAAATTTTTGAAAAATTGTCAAAAATGATGAATAATTGTCAAAATTGGTCAATAATTTTCAAAAATGGTCAATGATTATTAAAATTTGAAAAAATTGTCAAAATTTTGAAAAAATGGTCAATAATTGCCAAATATGTTAAAATTTTTGAAAAATTGTCAAAAATGGTCAATAATTGTCAAATACGGTCAATAATTGTCAAAATTCGTCAAAAACTGTCAAAAATAGTCAAAATTTTTGAAAAATGGTGAAAAATTCACGAAAAATGGTCATTCTATTGTGCATAAGAAGCAAGCTTCTGTCGGCGGTCCGACGACCGCTCACCTTTTTTATTTTCAAATTTCCAACATATTAAAATAATAATAAATGGTCGGAACATTTTCTTTCTATTGGTAACTGACCAATTGAGTCATGCCGTCGCTTCCAATAATAATTTACAACAGTTGAGTGAGAGCATGTTGTTTATATTTTATCGCCAAGTTTATAAAACGATTCATCATTAATAGATACCCATAATAACAATGGAAGTTGGAATATTTATTGTACGTTGCAAATCAAAAAATAGTATCTGTTCAGTTAGATACTGTCAGAGAAGATCAAATAAAGATTTAAACCGTGGTGCTTTTCGAAGCCAGGTGATCGTTTAGTGGCTATAGAAAATTATTTTTCCAATACAGAAACAGCCGAAAAATGTAAAGTATGGCGTGGAGTTATTGAATATTATCATTTATTTATTTGTATGACATATTCTAATATCTATAATTAGTTGCGGTTAGGAATTTTCAACTTTTAACCGATAACATTAAAATAATGTTACCACACATATTTACATTTTTTCACCCACGCCTACATTATATGAACGCGTTACTGAAATTTTTGTTCCACTTTTAGATATCGTAGCATTTATTTCATGTGGTTTTTCATACGTCATTGGGGTTTTCTTTCGTACGAGATGATTGGATGCAAAACGAGGTAATCTGTGTTAGATGTTCAATACTTAGATGGAATTTTATCTGTATCTGTCCTGGATAATATTTCAATAATTCATAATTACAAATGAATCACAATTCCAAAAGTGAAAGAGATTTTCCACCATGTTTTTTGGCCACGTCCACCTACCAGTTCCCAATAAAAAGATAAAGAGCTTCATGTTATCGAATTCGTATTAATCTTGTTGAATGTTGAACGAATTTTTTAATCGAGACCCATGAATTTCCATCATAAAAAATAACGATGTCGTCAGCATAACTAATTACAAACCCTAGTCACCGTACATAGTAGGTTCACTCTAAGCTCCTCCCTGCGCAAAGCCTACCTCACTCGGTCTCCGATGCTACTCTTTTTCGGGATTTTTAAGTTACAACCGAGCGATAGACAGATACCGTGTGTCTTTTGTAGTTTGAAGGTACGAGCGGAATTAATACTATACAGATTGGACTCTGCAATTGAACTATTTAATTATTATTACGGGTTATTTATTAAAAATAAAATGTTGCGAATGTGTTGTGTACATGTTCTCGTACTTTGTTTCTATGTTTCTAACATCATTTGTTCACTACGAAAGTACTTCAGTAGTTAATTAATTTCTGTCAGCCCAGAGTTTTAGGGACTACTCTGCCATCATCATTGTCGCCATGTGTTTTGTCTGTTAAATCCGAGTGTTTGATCTTGCTTTGCTTGCAGGGGAGTATTGTGGTACTAATATTGCTCAAATTTATTTGAATAAATTTTAATACACATTTTATTATTTCTATTCAATGTTTACAAGTGGAATTATTTGTTGGATGACATTGACAATTGGCCGTGACAGTCGTGTCTTGGATAAACGCGTTCGTTCGTCATGCCGTAAAGTAGTAACGGTGAGTGTAGTCGTAATTTATGTTTAGCATCTGCTCTGAGACTTAAAAAGTCCACAGACAACTTAATTTGTCGCGTCGATGTTGTCGGTATAGATAGATCAATGCTCTGTGACTTGAAAGAGTTCACAGACAACTTAGCTTGTTGCGCCGATGTTGTCGGCAGAGATAGAGCGTTTGATCTGTGACTTTAGGAGTCTATAGACAAATGTTGTCGCTCCTTTTTTTGGAATTGTTAGAGCGTTTGACCGATGCTACTCAGAAATGTATGCTGTTTTACTCGCGAATGCGTATTGACCCACATAAAGGGAAGTGTAGCACTTTATTACTTGATCTGTGCGGAACTCGCTCAGTGTAGATCGGATGTATGTTTCGGGTAGGTTTCTCTACGGTAGTATTCTGTACTGAAGTTGAGAAAGTGTCAGTCACCTTTTCTTTTCGGTGTGTGCTCCTACTAGATGGCTTAGTTTTCAAAAGTGCATCGAACGAGAATCTGAATTTTATTAATGACTGGGTAGTCATCCCCTGCTGGGTTTCATAGGTTCTCGTACTGAATTAGTTGTGGAATATAAGGTTAAGTATTTTGTTCTACGGGAGTTCGTATTGTTGGAGAATTCCGTCCTGTTCTGGAAGCCGTTTTCACAAACCCTTGTAGGGGATATATTGCACTCAAACGATTGTATTTTCTCTACTTTCTTATTTCGCATCACTATGTATTTATCACTATTTAAAGGAAACCGCCAACGTTGAAGTTTTGGAATTGGAGGTGTGCCACATGTTGTTGTTGGTTAATTATTTGTAAGTTGGCGGTAAGGAAAATTTTGAGTATTGGATCCTTTTTGGAAAAGGTATGTCTCATATTTTTGTAGTATATTGTAGGTAGAACAGTTGGTGGTAAAATACTACCTGTTGATTGCAAATTTTTGATTACGAAGGCTCTGAGACAGTCTATTCTGTTACCCCGTGTATATTTTGTATTTCTTTGCCCGATTTAGTCTAACGAATACTATAATTCGTGGGTGGTTCTTCAAACCTACCCTGGCTATGACCAAAAACAATTTATTTTTAGATGCTTATCATATTCTTATTATTTAATTTAAATTCAGTGTAGTATACTGTTGCTGACACTGTTGATTGTAAGTAGGCCTTATAACTACTCTGAGGGTAGGATTCAGTGAATTTGGGGTTTATTTTGATCTGTACATTACTTGTAATTTCTTATAAATTAGCTTCGGGCATAGGCCGAGACAAGCTTAACTTGTTGAGGTGTTGGGAATGTATAGTCCGACAGGTAGGATTTGTTCCTGTATAGGCTCAGTTTTTAGCTGATACCTGTTTTAATTTTTGAGGGTTCACCTGTGGGGCCAGGGGATACTTAACACCCTCCGGATACACACTTCGGGATGTTTGGAGTCTACCTGGTAGATAGATAATGATTTCTTCTAGAGTTTGCTGCCACTTCTCCACAACTTCTTGAAGAAGACCATATTGAGGGTAACCTGGTATCGGGGTTTTCCTAATTTATTTACTTATTTTTATTTCTTATTTTCCCTAACCGCAGAACGGTTTGAGGTTGAGTAGGCTTCACGCCATCATGTATATATATTAGATAGGTAGTTCCTTATTAATTTATCTGTTCATGATATTGTAATGGTGGAAATTAATATTTTGCGGCAAATTTTCACAATCTAATTTTTCATAATTTAATCCACTTGCGCATGCGTCTCTGCCTTGGTACCAACGCCTTGACTACGGTGTCGCCTTGTATGGAATTTTTTATAAACTTTACACTACTTTTCAGGTTCGTTTATGGAACATATAATTAATAAGTTCGTATTTAATCTGTACTGGTTCACTTGAACAGCCATATTAATTTCACACTACGTAGGTCGTTTAACTTTGGGTATAGATGTTTTGAAATTTTAGTGTTAGTTATTTGACTTTTGATGTGTAACGTATGTTCACGCTATTTTTTTTTAAGTGGGGGGCATTTACTAGGGTTTTCAGGTAGTTATTAATTGTAAAACACCCCCTTAAGGGTATTAACTGTTTTCATTGAAAAACATAAGCTGAGGTTTGCCTTTTATTTTCATCCCTTGTTTTACTGAGTTATCGGGGGAAATTAGTCGTGCTAGGCCAAAGTGGAAAACTCAGTTGGCGCCCTTACAAGTTGTCTACTTTTTTTGTCCGGAATATCAAGAAGAGGGATCCACCCCTAACTCCATTCTGAGCGACGTCGAAGGCCTAAGGTTGTCACCGGAGAAACCGAAACTTATGTAACCGAGTTGACAAACTAATTGATAATCTTGTTTTTTTTTATTGTCATTTAAATTTTATAAATAAATTCATATTTGGGCTCGAGATCAATTCTTAAGGTTACAACATCATCATTTACGCATCCTATAAATAAATTCTAAGTTTCATTATTCAAGTGAAGTTCACAACAAATTTACATTTTTATATCTTCAGTACGAACTGCTCAAGCTGCAGCATGGTTGATGTAAAATTAAAATATTGTATAATACAGGGTATAAATCATAATATAATTTTAGTAGTATTACAAGAAATTACAATAAATTCAAGTTTCCATCTTAAGAAAAATATAAGATAAGAAATTTAATTTTCAACATCATTTACATAACCAGTTGAAAATCACATTATCTTCTATATTACTACGAAAAGTATAGTTTCCTTCCTTTGTCTCCAAATATAACTCCAAATTGTTAAGTGGTGATGCTTTTCACGTTGTTACTAACTACTGTTAGGTATTCATTGACGTTTCTATTGAAAATAATATTCCCTCATCTCATTTTAAACCCATTTCTTCCATATGTATCCCTATTCCTCTATTTTATTGTTTATTCATAAAAATCACTAACAAAATTTTAAAAAACATCAAAGGGTTCGTTATCTTAGGTTATGTACCATAGTACGAAAATGGGCGTGAAGTTTGCAGGAACTAGTTCATTTGTCTCTGTAGCAAGATAGCGTCAGTCAAAAGTCATAAAAAATGCAGGAAGGAGGTACTACATTATTCCACGAAGGATCTGTATCTGTATCTGTAGAGTGGGGAGGGTGAGTTCAGGCCCACAGCACTTAGGCCACTCGCGAGGAGTGGGAGCAAGTGGTGCAAAAACTGGCTATTACGGAGAAATATAAATTAACATGTCAACTTGATTATAGATTTAAGAGAAGATCCTGAAGACTGGCGTGGCTACCTAAAGATGGATGAAACAGCCTATAATGAGTTACTATCCCTTGTGGCACCTATAATTAAAAGAAAAGACAATGTTATGCAGCAGTCTATTCCTCCCCATGAAAAGTTAATCTGTACATTAAGGTTTTTAGCAGCTGGGAGGATTTACAGAGACCTCCGATACTCCGCAGCAATCTCTTATCGGCCATTATGTACTTAACTACACGCAAATACTCCGTTAAAATATTTTACCGGACTGAGACTCGGCTTGAACGACCGTCTATACGCTCAAGTAAAATCGCGCAAACCCAAAACTGCGCAGTCGACCTTTTGGAAAGTCGATAAGCGCATAGGCCGCGTTTTTAAGCTCGTACGCGCTTCCGTTTTGCCGTCTTCACGCACGCTTTTACTTGTGCAAACTAGTTGTACAGGTAAGCACGTGGGAAAGACTGAGCGTGTAGATGGAGCATTTTACAGGTATTCTAACAATACCCACGGAAGAAGGAGAGAAGAGACTGGTTGTATGCTCCGCCTACTTCCTGGGCGACGAGGCTGAAGGTCCACCACACATAATAAGCGACGTAGTTGCACACTGTATGGGAAAAGGATTGCTGCTAATCATCGAATGTGATGCCAATGCACACGGTACCACCTGGGGCAGCACGAACATCAATAAAAGAGGTGAGTAAATTTAAAAATTTCACCTTAACTGAAGGGTTAATAGTTTCCAATATAGGGAATAAGCCTACTTTCGTTACTGGATCTCGTCAAGAAGTGTTAGATTTAACACTCTGTACAAGTAATATTAGTGATCAAATAGCAAATTGGTATATGTCTGACGAACCTTCATGCTGGGACCACAGACACATAAGGCTTGACATTAATGTAACTCCATTGGTAAGCAAGTACCGAAATCCAAGAGATACAGACTGGATAGGATATAAAACGTTCCTCAGTAGAATTCTCGAGGAAAACTGTCCGGAGAAAACAAAAAAGAATACTGGTAACACTGTTTGGAACAACGGCCTAAAGAGACTTAGGGCGGAGGTCCGCGATCTTTTTAACAAGGCTAAAAGCAACCAGGACTGGGATACCTACAGGTATAAGCTCACGCAATACAACAAAGAAATTCGTAAAGCCAAGAGGCACTCATGGAGGAAATTTTGCGAGGACATCTCGGATGCCCCCGCATGCTTCCGAATCCACAAAGTCTTGGCAAAGGATGGGATAACCAGAGAGGAAGTAGGTTTCATTAGGAAAGCTAACGGCACCTATACAGAAACCAGAGAGGAGAGTTTAAAGGAACTAATAAACGTCCACTTTCCAGCCTCACCAATTCTGGCCACCGACGCAGTTAGGCCTACCATAAGAGAACGAAGTCCAAACAGGCCAAGTTATACGGATTGGAAAATAGCCACTGAAGTCACAAGACCAAATAAAATTAGATGGGCCATAAATAAATTTCAACCATTTTAATCCCCAGGGACAGATGGTATATATCTCATTCAACAAAAAATGGGAATCGATGTGTTAATAACTAATATCTCATGGGGATACATACCGGAAGTATGGCAAAAGGTTGAAGACATTTACATACCCAAGGTAGGTAAAGTATCTGACTTAACGCCAAAGTCTATCCTCCTTTCTACTAAAAACATTAGAAAGGTTACTGACAGGTACATAAGAGACGAAGCAATTGGCAATATGCCTATCAACCAGGCAAATCTACGGATCTAGCGCTGGATGATCTAAACAGGCTTATCTCAAAGTTAATAGAAGACAAAGAGGTAGCGATGGCCACTTTCTTAGACATCGAGGGAGCATTTAACAATGTTACCACGAATTCATTGGTTAATGCAATGAATAGACGGGAGACATCCACAACAATATGCCGATGGACAAAGGCAACTCTGGAAGATAAGATAATAAGCTCCACTATGGGGCAAGTCACCATCAAGGCAAGGACGGGTGGAGGATGTCCTCAAGGAGAAGTGCTATCACCTCTACTATGAGCAAACTTAGTAGACGACCTCCTTACAGAACTGTCCACAGCAGATTTTTACTGTCTCGGATACACAGACGACATCGCTATTGTAGTCAGAGGCAAGTTTGCTGGGGTGATATCGGAAAGAATGCAAACAGCCTTAAATATAGTTGATAATTGGTGCTTATAGGAGAGACTAACAGTCAATGCACAGAAAACACAAATTATTAATTACACGAAAAATACGGCATTACAAGGCCAAAAACCGATAGTGTTAGGAGGAAAGGTGATTCCATTTGCCAAAGAAACAAAGTACCTAGGAGTACATTTTGATCAAATGCTTTCAAAGAACACTCACCTTCAGAAGACCACACGGAAAGCTACCATTGCTCTAGGCAGATGCAGAAGAATGTGTAGAAAAAACCGGGGACTTACCCCAAAAATGACCCAATGGCTACACACAAGGGTTGTTAGACCAACGATAGCCTATGGATCAGTAGTGTGCTGGACAAAGACACTGCAAGTTGGAGCTATAAGGCTATTGAGTAGCACACAAAGGCTTGCTTGCCTGTGTATTACGGGAGCCATAAAAACTACTTCCACAAGTGCGATGGAAGTGTTGCTGAATCTGCCTTCACTACACATTTTTATACAGATCTGTAAGGCACAGATTGCTGAAAAGTCAACAAAAGATAAGCCAAACGCACGGTGCTGACTATCGAAAGCTTATGGAAGAGCTAAAAGCGGATGTCTTAATGGGGCAACCCATGGACGCACCGGCCACGGGATATAGCTTTAATAATAAGTTCCAAATAACTATACCAGGTAGGGAAGACTGGAAGAAAGATGTACCCATACAGGCTGAGGCGAACTGGTATACGGACGACTCCAAGACAAAAGTAGGTGTAGGGGAATTGTAGGGCTAAAACAAAGGATTAGCTATTCCAATAATCCTATCTAAGAACGTCACAACTTTCCAAGCGGAAGTGACGGCGATTCACCACTGCGTTGAAGGAATTAAAAGGCAGAAAAGGATATAATGTTCAGTTGCCGTCACTGAAGGCACTCGATTCCATAGAGGTTATTTCTAAGCTGGTATGGGATTGCATAGGTTCCTTAAACGCACTTGGAGACCATTGCAATGTCATGGTAGCCTGGGTACCAGGGCACGAGGGTCATAAGGGCAACGAATTGGCACATGAAACGGCCAGACAAGGCTCATCGATGCCATTCATTGGACCGGAACTCTTCTGCGGCGTCGCAAAGTTGACACTAAATATGGCCACAGAGAAGTGGGTGGCACAGAAATCTCTAGAATGGTGGATAAACTCACCAGGACAGAGACAGGGGAAACAGTTCATTAGAGGACATTCGCCAACTTCTACGGCAGACCTAATATACAAAGATAGGAAAACTGTCAAAGCCGTAATGGTTGTGTTGACGGGGCACTGTAAGCTTAACAGGCACGCAGAGCTAATGGGGTTGACAGACCTATGTGCAGATTCTGTCACCTAGAAGAGGAAACTGCAGAGCACATCCTATGCCAGTGCGATTGCCTGGCGAATGTGCGGTTTCATGTACTAGGCGATGAGAAGCCACCGGCAAGAGACTACATGAAAGATTCAGTCTCGAAGCTGATTGGCTACTAAAAAAAGAGTCGGACTCGAGAATGTCATCTAGATTCAGAGGACCACAATAGATATGAAAAGGTGGCAGTGGTATAGGCCGATTAGCCACTTCATCAAATCTAATCTAAGAGAAATCATACAACATGCTTGCAGCAGTGTAACTTCCAAGCTATGAGGCATCACGCAGAACAGTGCAAAGAATAAGAAACAAGGAAATTTTTAAGTTCTTCAGCATTTAACGATATTTCTGAAGTGAGAATTGACGACAAATATTCTAAAACGGACAGAAGTGAAGTTTTTTTTACTGTGGGATTCATGAAAAGAAAACCGAAATAGACTTCTGATTTTTGGGACTTACAATAATCTCGATTTGCTCAAAGAATTTCCGTACTGGGCAATAGACGGAACCTTCAAGATATGTCCAACTTTCTTTGTACCACTGGTATATGCTCTGTTGTCAAATAAATAAGGAGATATTTACGTTCAAGTGTTTAATACACTGAAAACCTTAAATGCTGAAATTCATTGATTTTGAACAATCGTCTATCAACGAGGACAAAGACAACGACAAAGACAAAGACAAAGACAAAGACAAAGACAAAGACAAAGACAAAGACAAAGACAAAGACAAAGACAAAGACAAAGACAAAGACAAAGACAAAGACAAAGACAAAGACAAAGACAAAGACAAAGACAAAGACAAAGACAAAGACAAAGACAAAGACAAAGACAAAGACAAAGACAAAGACAAAGACAAAGACAAAGACAAAGACAAAGACAAAGACAAAGACAAAGACAAAGACAAAGACAAAGACAAAGACAAAGACAAAGACAAAGACAAAGACAAAGACAAAGACAAAGACAAAGACAAAGACAAAGACAAAGACAAAGACAAAGACAAAGACAAAGACAAAGACAAAGACAAAGACAAAGACAAAGACAAAGACAAAGACAAAGACAAAGACAAAGACAAAGACAAAGACAAAGACAAAGACAAAGACAAAGACAAAGACAAAGACAAAGACAAAGACAAAGACAAAGACAAAGACAAAGACAAAGACAAAGACAAAGACAAAGACAAAGACAAAGACAAAGACAAAGACAAAGACAAAGACAAAGACAAAGACAAAGACAAAGACAAAGACAAAGACAAAGACAAAGACAAAGACAAAGACAAAGACAAAGACAAAGACAAAGACAAAGACAAAGACAAAGACAAAGACAAAGACAAAGACAAAGACAAAGACAAAGACAAAGACAAAGACAAAGACAAAGACAAAGACAAAGACAAAGACAAAGACAAAGACAAAGACAAAGACAAAGACAAAGACAAAGACAAAGACAAAGACAAAGACAAAGACAAAGACAAAGACAAAGACAAAGACAAAGACAAAGACAAAGACAAAGACAAAGACAAAGACAAAGACAAAGACAAAGACAAAGACAAAGACAAAGACAAAGACAAAGACAAAGACAAAGACAAAGACAAAGACAAAGACAAAGACAAAGACAAAGACAAAGACAAAGACAAAGACAAAGACAAAGACAAAGACAAAGACAAAGACAAAGACAAAGACAAAGACAAAGACAAAGACAAAGACAAAGACAAAGACAAAGACAAAGACAAAGACAAAGACAAAGACAAAGACAAAGACAAAGACAAAGACAAAGACAAAGACAAAGACAAAGACAAAGACAAAGACAAAGACAAAGACAAAGACAAAGACAAAGACAAAGACAAAGACAAAGACAAAGACAAAGACAAAGACAAAGACAAAGACAAAGACAAAGACAAAGACAAAGACAAAGACAAAGACAAAGACAAAGACAAAGACAAAGACAAAGACAAAGACAAAGACAAAGACAAAGACAAAGACAAAGACAAAGACAAAGACAAAGACAAAGACAAAGACAAAGACAAAGACAAAGACAAAGACAAAGACAAAGACAAAGACAAAGACAAAGACAAAGACAAAGACAAAGACAAAGACAAAGACAAAGACAAAGACAAAGACAAAGACAAAGACAAAGACAAAGACAAAGACAAAGACAAAGACAAAGACAAAGACAAAGACAAAGACAAAGACAAAGACAAAGACAAAGACAAAGACAAAGACAAAGACAAAGACAAAGACAAAGACAAAGACAAAGACAAAGACAAAGACAAAGACAAAGACAAAGACAAAGACAAAGACAAAGACAAAGACAAAGACAAAGACAAAGACAAAGACAAAGACAAAGACAAAGACAAAGACAAAGACAAAGACAAAGACAAAGACAAAGACAAAGACAAAGACAAAGACAAAGACAAAGACAAAGACAAAGACAAAGACAAAGACAAAGACAAAGACAAAGACAAAGACAAAGACAAAGACAAAGACAAAGACAAAGACAAAGACAAAGACAAAGACAAAGACAAAGACAAAGACAAAGACAAAGACAAAGACAAAGACAAAGACAAAGACAAAGACAAAGACAAAGACAAAGACAAAGACAAAGACAAAGACAAAGACAAAGACAAAGACAAAGACAAAGACAAAGACAAAGACAAAGACAAAGACAAAGACAAAGACAAAGACAAAGACAAAGACAAAGACAAAGACAAAGACAAAGACAAAGACAAAGACAAAGACAAAGACAAAGACAAAGACAAAGACAAAGACAAAGACAAAGACAAAGACAAAGACAAAGACAAAGACAAAGACAAAGACAAAGACAAAGACAAAGACAAAGACAAAGACAAAGACAAAGACAAAGACAAAGACAAAGACAAAGACAAAGACAAAGACAAAGACAAAGACAAAGACAAAGACAAAGACAAAGACAAAGACAAAGACAAAGACAAAGACAAAGACAAAGACAAAGACAAAGACAAAGACAAAGACAAAGACAAAGACAAAGACAAAGACAAAGACAAAGACAAAGACAAAGACAAAGACAAAGACAAAGACAAAGACAAAGACAAAGACAAAGACAAAGACAAAGACAAAGACAAAGACAAAGACAAAGACAAAGACAAAGACAAAGACAAAGACAAAGACAAAGACAAAGACAAAGACAAAGACAAAGACAAAGACAAAGACAAAGACAAAGACAAAGACAAAGACAAAGACAAAGACAAAGACAAAGACAAAGACAAAGACAAAGACAAAGACAAAGACAAAGACAAAGACAAAGACAAAGACAAAGACAAAGACAAAGACAAAGACAAAGACAAAGACAAAGACAAAGACAAAGACAAAGACAAAGACAAAGACAAAGACAAAGACAAAGACAAAGACAAAGACAAAGACAAAGACAAAGACAAAGACAAAGACAAAGACAAAGACAAAGACAAAGACAAAGACAAAGACAAAGACAAAGACAAAGACAAAGACAAAGACAAAGACAAAGACAAAGACAAAGACAAAGACAAAGACAAAGACAAAGACAAAGACAAAGACAAAGACAAAGACAAAGACAAAGACAAAGACAAAGACAAAGACAAAGACAAAGACAAAGACAAAGACAAAGACAAAGACAAAGACAAAGACAAAGACAAAGACAAAGACAAAGACAAGAATATCAAGCCTCGCTTTAGTATAAATTTATGGAATCAATATGAGTGGGTGAAAAACGATTTGCCCAAAACGAATAATTCTCTTGAAGCATGGCACAATTCCTTACAGAAAGGTCTAAGCTGCCAGCATCCTCATGTATACAAATTGATCAATCAATTGAACAAAGAACAAAAGTCTTCAGAAATCTTTATTACTAGATACCGTTCAGCATTTAGGAAAAAATGAAGTCTTAACAATAAATACCTCCAGCTAAAAAACAGGTTGAAAACCTTGGTTCAAACAGTCTGCGGCTCATAATTTGTCCACGTAATTTTTTTTGAATTGTTAATTGTTATAAACCTTGTTTTGTATTAAAATTAATTTTGAAAACTTGACTTTTCAATCACGTCCTATTTTAATAATTAATTTTCTAAGGATATTTCAACCGGCGTTATTTAGTCGCAGTGCTATTTGAACCGACGCTGTTTTTGTTCTGCGTTACTTTTGTGCGGCGCTATATTAACGTAGCGCTATTTCGAAGCGCTATTTTGTCCAGCGCTATTTTGACTGACGCTATTCTGCTACAGAGCCAGTTCATTTGCGTCACTGTAAATTAGACGTTTACAGAAAGTATCCTAGAATTGTCATTTTTACGATTCCATAATAACAAAAGTAACAGATTTACAAATTTATAGGAATTATACGATGGAACCTAAAATTGCCACATAACTTATCGAAATACAAAAAGCGACGATTCAAAGTTCGATTAACATTTCGCCCTCTTTATAATCGAATTTCCATTTCTGCTACCAACACGATGCTTATAACTCGTAAATGACATTTTAATGAGCGCGGTCTCAATGATGAAGCACCTCTCAAAATGAAGAGTCGTTTTAAAACTTGGAATTCACAAGTACAAATTACTGGATGGGGTCGATTGTTGTTATAGGTTGCAGTAGACAAGACCGGGGGATGGCTTCTCCCTAAGAATTACGCAATCTAGTGTTATGTTAATTGGAAACGTTTATTTGCGTTAAAATAAATTTCCCGAGAAATACGTCAAGAATGAACTAACAAAGGATTTTCGATTTTATGGTAGCTTCACGCGAGGGTTTGTACGTTTCCATGTAAATGAATAAATAATAATCCTACGTACACGCATAGAGATAAAAAAACGAATCACATCTCCAAAAAGCATTTTACTGTGCCCAGAAAAAAAATTGGAGATTACATAATTTTGGACAGATAGCTAATTCTTCAGATTATGGTTCAACTTACATTATTATTCCTTTTTTAATAGAGGGTGTTTCAAAAAAAGGTGACCCCATCTCTAAAAAAATTATTGTTTAGTAAGGAATTTTCGTAACGCCATCAGTATTCAAGATAAAGGGCGTTGAAGAAAAAAAAATGTATATACATTTTTTACGATTTTTGCCGAAACAACTGGCAACATTGTAATGAAATTTCATACGAATATTTTTTGGAAGCTGATACATCCCATGAATTATTTTTCAGTTTTCTACCTATTCTAGAGACGGGGTCACCTTTTTTTGAAACACCCTGTAGATGAATTTCAACATTTTGATGCTAATTACAACTATTCAGCCAACCTGTAGAAACATTTTACAAGCAAATGTAAGCTTAATGAAATTAATTTAAAGTTATTTAATCAGGTTATAATTTTAATAATCTCTTCGATAAAGTTAAATTTTAATCTAATTATGGCTAAAAGATTTAAGCCGAAAATACCTACTCCGAGATAGATTTACAAGAATTAATGAAATGTTCCAAGCATAAAGTTTCTGCATTAGACAGATTATTAAGAAAATGATTTCGAATAGGATTTATCAGGAAGTTATTTTAATGTCTTACTAGTAGATCTAAGAATTACATTTTCTTGTGATGGATTAGAAAACACCAACATAGAGAAATTCTCTTTAACTTAAAACTATAATATATGTAAAAAAGAAGTATTTCACAGAAACTTTTGATGTATGAAATATTTGTCCGAACAAACCTTTTATGCGATACTTCAAAGCATTTTGAAATATTATTAAGACGATGGAAAAGCTCACATCTTAGAAGTCGAAATTTGAAATATATGTTCAAATTAAATCAGGAAATTATTGATAACAGAATAATAAACTTTATATGAATTTGCCATGTTAAACTCTACGGCTGAGTAGGCTGGAGCCTAGGGCGGCAAATTTGGAACCAACATTTTTATGTCTCACAAAAATAAATGAAAAATCATATTTATATACCTAAATGTTGTTAGGTCCAAACAAACAATTCAATATGTAGGGAAGCGTGGGCACGGACTAGTGATGAGCAAAATCCGTCTTGGTCTTGCGATTTTGCAATATCAAGACCAAGATCATACATACACTAGCAAGACCAAGACCGAATGAACAAGAACAAGACCAAAACCAAGACAGAGAATGCAAGACCAAGACCAAAGTGCAAGACTGAACTAAAAATTACAACTCGTTTTAAATAGAATATATGAAAATATATGTTTTCGTAAAAACAAAACATTTTGTGTGTTTAAGATTTCTAGATATTAATTGTTGATCATTTATAATTTACACCTATCAAAAGACTCGACATTTTCCAAAACGACGTAAGTAGTAAGTAACAAACTATTTGAGGAAGACCAAGACCGAGACCAAGACTGAATATGCAAGACCAAGACCAAGACCAAGACCAAGACCAAGACCAAGACCAAGACCAAGACCAAGACCAAGACCAAGACCAAGACCAAGACCGTTACCAAGACTGTCTTGATATTGGTCTTGGTTCTTGCTTTGATCATCACTAGGCCCGGATGACTTCATAAATATGTCTTTGCTACTTCCATGCTTTAACACATTGGCTGCCATGAGACACAAATATTGTGTCTCAGGATACTTTCGATAACAGCCGCGTGATACAGCGTTGGTGTCTCGGCGGTAATTCTACAGCCTCGAAAGCCGTGTTCCGCGTCTCAGTCCCATACAAACTATATGGGACTGAAAGAGCATGGCTGTAAGTGTCAGAAACTGATTTTGGCTTCTGAATCTGAGACTCATAAGCGGTTGCTCATGGCCTGAAATGTACGTGATTCATAAGATAAAAAATATCGAAAATAAACTATGTTTATTATAAATGAAGAACAACATAAATGCAATTTTTTCTCAAAAATATAAACAAAACATAAAAATTGGCAACAAATACTTTAAAAAAATTATTTGGTACAATTATGCACCTGAAAAAAACAACTAAGGCAAAAATATTTTTCACAGGCCATGCACTTTAGTTTTGTTCGTAAAGCTTTTTTTTGGGCTTGCGCTCGTCCAGATTCTTTTTGAAGTTGTTCATAACAAACAACGCATCGACGTCTGTTGTTGGTACCAACATCTTCCAAAGAATGCTGACGTTCTTCAACTGCAACATTATTCCTATGTTGCTGAAGTTCAAAACCTAAGAGACTGGTTATGATTTCCTGCTTGAACTGTGTTATGGACATTTTTTCATTGGCTACCTCTTGATGTAGAATATGTGCTTTCACCAATAAGGAGCTCAATTGCAAGCTTGCGGTACCATTTCACACCTCTGCGTAATGACGTGGTGTAAGCCTTCATTTGATCTGAGAGGTCGATGAAGGCTTTATGTAGGCAACTACAGCAGCAGGTTTTCACATTTCTTTGTTAGTACCAGCCCTAACGGTCACTAAATCATCGGTATGTTTTGTGGACAAGGTGAGTACATCCCTTTTAAACTTCCACTTTTGGACAATTACACCTGAGTTACTTTCGGCTGCGTCGGTCTCTTCTTTCTCAAGTTTTTTATTCACAACTTCTTTGGGATTCATTTTTCGCGTTGATCGGAGAGTTCCAACTAAGTGAGTGTTCTTGGCAAGTAAAGCATGTGCTAAAGCCACACTAGTGTAATAGTTGTCGGTGAAAATTATGCGCCCCTTCTCAAGTAAGTCTTTAGCAAGAGTGAGTTTCACTCTTTGGGATGAAGATAGGTCTTGTCCACCATAAATCAACATATTGTAAGTATATTCCTTTTCGATGCATAGTTTGTACAGTGTTTAATCCCAAATTTGTGCCTCTTATTCCTTATATACAGGCGGAAAGATAACCAACCTCGAAAGGGAACAAGAGTTTCGTCAATACAAAGGGCCTCATTTGGTGTAAAATAGCTTTGGAAATTTTGGTTGAGTTTCATTAGGAGAGGCGATATATTCTGCAATCTGTCATTAGACACAATATCATTATTGGAGAAATGCCACATTTTCAGAAATATCTGAAAGCGATTTCTATAATTCAATACTTGGGTATTGTACAAGACCCATCCAAATTAGTACACCGATGAATCATTTTAATTCGCCCACATTTGTATCCTGCCATTGACGAATTCTAGCCCCTCGTGTACTTTCTTCAGCCAGATATTGAGATGCGTATCTGTTTGTTTCCGTGACCATCATTTCAAGCATGTCTTCGTCTAAGAACAAATACGGCGATTTATCATAATAGTCTTGAAAAAGTTGCATATTTACGCCAGGATTAGGTTCCGTGAACATAAAATGCTACAAATTTTCTCCAGTTACAGGACCCCAAATAAGCTGCTCATCATCATCATCGATATCGCCTTTGTCACTACTACTTGAAGCTACATTGACCTGAATAACCTTACTTCTACTTAGTTCCTGAGGAAAGTCTCAGAGACTAGTAGCTCCTTTAGTCCTATTTCCCGGAGGAATTTTAGGATATCTGATCAAGAGTACACTTTGGTTCGTTAAATTCTTACGCCGAACTTTTCAACAACACTCAACAATCAGAGAAACAATGAGCCGAGACGATATGTACTTGCCGACTTCACAAACTACACTAAAATACTCTCATCCAACATGATTCAACAGGCGCAGTCATGTCGAAGTGAGACACCACATTTGGTGCACGCGGCTATTGGGTCTAATTTCATATGTTGAGGCCGCGTGACCTTAAGATGGATCTCATGAAAAATTTCAAAAAAAGTATAAAATAGTTATTTGTGTATTTAGAGCGTAAAGTAACAGATTGCCGCTTGAGAAAGAATGTTGCCGCGATCTTTTGAAAGCGGCAATTTTACTTTACGCTCGAAAAACACACATAATTTTTTTTACAGTCGCCCTTTTAATAAATAAAACAGTTTTTTATATTATCTTAGGTTATAATAGGAGTGCTAGAATAATCGTTATTTTCGCTATTCATCATGATTAACCTTAAAAAGATCAACTGACTGGGGATGTTAGAAAATAATCGATTTCTATATAAATCGATTATTATTTTCTTATAATCGATTTTTTTTTATATATTTTTAGTAAATCGATTTTATAAATTACGTGCTTAAACCGATTTTCGGAAACGGCTCGTATTATTTATTGACCATTTTTCAAAATTTTAACAATTATTGACCATTTTTCAAAATTTTAACAATTATTGACCATTTTGACTGTTTTTCAAAATTAGTTACCATTTTTCCAAATTTTTGATAATTTTGGTCCATTTTTTAAAATGATAACAATTTTTAACCATTTTTGACAGTTTATGACAATAATTGACAATTTTTAACCATTTTTGGTAGTTTTTTACCATTTTTGACAATTTTTCTAAATTTTTGACAATTTTTCAAAATTTTAGGCCATTTTTCCAAATTATTGACCATTTTTGATAATTATTGACAATTGTTGACAATTATGGACCATTTTTCCAAATTTTTCAACTATTGTTATCATCTATTTTTCAAAATTTTGACAACTTTTAACAATAATTGAGTTTTTGACCATTTTTGATAGTTTTTGACAATTATTGGCCATTTTTCAAAATTTTTGACAATTTTTCAAAATTTTTCAAAAATTTTTAAAATTTTTTAAAACTTTTCAAAAATTCTGACCATTTTTCAAAATTATTGACAATTATCGACCATTTTTCAAAATTTTAACAATTATTGACCAATTTTGACAATAATTGTTCATTTTTGACAGTTTTTGACAATTTTTGACCATTTTAGATAGTTTTTGACAATTTTGGAAAAATTTTGACCATTTTTCAAAATTTTTAACAATTGATTATTTTTGAAAATGTTTGACCATTTTTCAAATTTTTTTTAAGTTTTTGACAATTTTTGACTATTTTTTCAAATTTCAACAATTATTGACCATTTTTCAAAATTTTTGACAATTATCGACAATTTTTCAAAATTTTAACAATTATTGAAATTTTTTGACAGTTTTTGACAATTTTTGGCCATTTTTCAAAATTTTAACAATGTTTGACAATTATTGACCAAATTTGACAATAATTGTCCATTTTTGACAGTTTTTGACAATATTGACCATTTTAGATAGTTTTTGACAATTATTGACCATTTTTTACAATTTTTGACCATTTTTCAAAATTTTTGACAATTGACCATTTTTAAAAAAGTTTGACCATTTTTCAAAATTTTTTAAAGTTTTTGACAAATTTTTTCAAATGTTAACAATAATTGACCATTTTTGACAATTTTTGACAATTTTTCAAATTTTTTGGCAATTATCGACCATTTTTCAAAATTTTAACAATTATTGAAAATTTTTGACAGTTTTTGACAAAAATTGCCCATTTTTAACAGTTTCTGACAATAATTGAGAATTATTGACCATTTTTGACCATATTTCTAAATTTTTGACAATTTTCATATAATTTTATTTTATTTTTAATCTGATAAATAAATTGTTAAATATTCACCAATTGAGTTAATTCGGAGGGTGTGGTTTGATTAAATAAGCGAACGAAAAAGATTCATTTTTTGCGCTAGAGCGTAAAGTGACAATCCTCGGCATTTGTCGACTTTAAGATTTCATTTGAATATAGTAGTCATTTTACGCGCGACTGTAGAAAAAACATTTTTTTTTTTTAACAAATTACGCACAATTAATAGTTCTAGACAACTTAAGTTAACCTTTAAAAGAAAAAAAAAGTTGGCCTCAGGGACCGATTTTTTTTAGCATTAGGGCAGCTAACCTGTTAATTCCATCATTATACATGCAGGAATTGTACTCGTATCCATTACGACATTCACCAATTTTGATAAACTGAACCATTGAAAATATCTTCGTTCCTGCGGAAACAGAATTTGCAAAACGTTTATGCTAACTTGTATTTAGCTGTATGTTTAGCTCTATGTTCACCAGCAACAGCAGTTCACAAAAGCTTTCTTTTCTGCTGGAAACGAGTGAGAAATTGTCCAAGATCTAACTAAAGCCAAGAAAACCAAAACATCTTTGCTTTGTTGTACAAAGTGGTATTGTGAAACTTCTGCAGTGATCGACATTATCAGACGGATTCTTACTAGATAATCAAATATATTGCTTTTGAACTTTAAGTAAGCATTATAGAGGTCGGTAGGGGCGGCAAAATTTGAATAGCCTACTGGCGGCAAATGTGTAAATCCGCCACTGGCTGTCTTACATATTGCAACCATTGAAGTGAAAGTTTCATTTAAAAAATGTACCTTTGATCTGGTACGGCGTTCTGGAACACTATGTACAATTGCGACCAATTTTAAAGTATGGGCCTTTAGACTTGTTAAAATGGGTCAAAATTTTTATTTAGATATCCTTGAGCTTTTAGAAGATATTGGACTTTATCGCAGTAATGAATCACCCTGTATATTTATGGAATTTGTTTCATCAACTGAGGTAATTAGCAAATATGCATAAATTGGTACAATAATAACATTTTATGTGGCAATTCTAGATTTAGTCGTAAAATTTCTATAAATTCGTAAATCTATAGTTTACGATGATCTGGGGGTCAATTCTCGACATCGTTCGTTCGTTAAACGTATACGTTCATGACGTCATGAACGTAGATTTCTAGAAGTTGCAATTCTCAGGGGACGAATCCATGAACTAATCGTTCCTAATCGTCGCTCAAGTGTTCGATCGACAACGAATGCTTTATATCATCCGCTCGTGGAGCTAAGCGGATAGTTTTGACCAGAGATACTGTTTTGAATGTCTTTTTTTTGGGTTATGTGTATGAGTGTATTGAAATTGTTTAATTGTGCATTGTGTTGAGAATGAACGTAGAAGATCTCTTGTTGGATAATATGATTAATATTGAGGACGAAGCTGCAATTTTAGTGCAAGAACGTAATGAGAGATAATTTTATGAGACATTTAGGCTAAATCCATTTGATCATTTATCAGAAGATATGTTCATCCGTTTGTTTCGATTAAATAAATAATTGGTTCGAAATTTGATAGAACAGTTGAATCCTTTTCTCACTCCTCCTAGGAGACTTCATGATTTGGATGAGAAAACGAAGGTGAGACACTGATCTTCCCAGAAGTAATAATATTGGGGATCTGATTTTTTTTACTGATTTTTGAGTTTAACCAACACCTGAAGCACACCCGTTGTTTGATTGAGAGGTGTAATGGGCTACTAAAGATGCGCTTCAGGTGCTTATTACACACCAGAAAAAGCAGAAAAATTAATAAATGCTTCACAACATATTATGTGTCGAAAACAATATGCCTGAACCAGAACCAGAGTTAGGTGAAGATCTAGATTATGGAATGTATGTTATTGGTAATGAAAATATGGCAAGAGTCAACCCTGAATTAGTGGAGGGAAGAAGGATTAGAAATTTAGTCATGAATCTTTTTCAGAATTGAATTAATTGTTAATATTATTATAAATATACTCAGAGTCGCTTGGGGTAAGTGAACGCATTTTCACGTTTAAAGTATGTTAAAAAGAAAACTATTATATTTAGGAAGTACAGAAACAAGTAATTATTACATTGGTTCATTACAAATAAACATATGAAAAATAAAAAAACATAAACTTTGGGATTCTCAGTCTTATTATTAAAAAACTAATACAAATTATTATGCGCACACTTGATATACCATTGGGGTAACTGGGGGTCAATTCTCGACATCGTTCGTTCGTTAAACGTATACGTTCGTGACGTCATGAGCGTAGATTTCTAGAAATTGCAATTCTCGGGGAACGAATCCATGAACTAATCGTTCCTAATCGTCGCTCAAATGTTCGATCGACAACGAGTGCTTTATATCATCCGCTCGTGGAATTAAGCGAATAGTTTTGACCAGAGATACTGTCTTTTTTTTGGGTTATGTGTATGTGTGTATTGAAATTTATAATTGTTTAATTGTGCATTGTGTTGAGAATGAACGTAGAAGATCTCTTGTTAGATAATATGAATAATATTGTGGGCGAAGCTGAAATTTTAGTGCAAGAACGTAATGAGAGACAATTTTATGAGACATTCAGGCTAAATCCATTTGATCATTTATCAGAAAATATGTTCATCCGTTTGTTTCGATTAAATAAACAATTGGTTCGAAATTTGATAGAACAGTTGAATCCTTTTCTCACTCCTCCTAGGAGACTTCATGATTTGGATAAGGAAACGAAGGTGAGACACTGAGCTTCCCAGAAGTAATAATATTGGGGATTTGATTTTTTTTATCAATATCATATAGGTACTGGTGGCACTGAAATTTTTTGCATCTGGATGTTATCAAGTGGGTATTGGTGCAAATGTTTGGGTAGGAGTCAGTCAATCTTCTGTGAGTAGGTGCATTGAAGAGGTTTCTGCTGTTCTCAATTCCGATAAAATTTTCAATGAACATGTCAAATTTCCTTCAACAATTAGAGAATGTGAATTTCTACGTGAAAAGTAAGTTCATTTATTGGTTGATTTAAATGATTTTATAATCATATACTATCCATAGTGTCATAGGTACCTATGTAGTATTTTTTGAATTATTGATTCTTTAGAGATTTTAATTGCAAATTACTGCAATAATTTTATATGTATTATTTTTCAAGAAAAAAATTATTGGCAGTCAAATTCTACTCAAATGGCTAATTGATAGAATTTTCCATATTATGGCACAAAGATCCAACTCCATCATAAGATACTTTTATATATTTTCAGTTTCAATCAGAAATTTGGATTTCCTGGGGTTATAGGCGTAATTTATTGTACCCATGTAGCCATTGTACCCCCGTCTGAAGATAGAGAAGAACATCTGTATGTCAACAGAAAAAAATACCACTCATTAAATGTACAACTGGTAATAATTTACCTCCTATATATTCTCTGATTTTTTTATATATATGTAATAGTAATTTTAGGATCATGAATGTGAATGCTCGTTTTCCAGGAGCAACTCACGATGCATTCATTTGGAAGCAATCTAGATGCCAAGATGTCCTTCGTAACCTTTATTTAAGAACAAGATCTTTCTACTTACTAGGTAAAAATATGTAGGTTGGTTGTACAAATTGATAGAGTGAAGAAAATGACATGTTTCGCTACAACCTTAGAGTCGGTTGGAAATGAACTCATCAGCGAAACACATGTCATAGTATTGTAATCCTTTAGTGAAATGTTTTTTTTGTCTATTTATATTCAAAATTGTATTTTAGGTGACTCCGGATATCAACTGAGACCCTGGCTTTTAACCCCATTTGATGGTAATCCAGAACCAGGTACACCTCAATTTGAGTTTAACCAACACCTGAAGCACACCCGTTGTTTGATTGAGAGGTGTAATGGGCTACTAAAGATGCACTTCAGGTGCTTATTGAAACATAGGGTGCTACATTACACACCAGAAAAAGCAGGAAAAATAATAAATGCTTGCATTGTGCTTTACAACATATGTGTTGAAAACAATATGCCTGAACCAGAGTTAGGTGAAGATCTAGATTATGGAATGTATGTTATTGGTAATGAAAATATGGGAGGAGCTATGGCAAGAGTCAACCCTGAATTAGTGGAGGGAAGAAGAATTAGAAATTTAGTCATGAATCATTTTCAGAATTGAATTATTTGTTAATATTATTATAAATATACTTAACACTTTCTTTTTGTTTTTTATTTTTAAAGAAAACATAAATATTGTCACAGAGAGGCCATCCTAAACATTACCCAGTTTTGCAAACAAAATCAATAAATAATAGCAACAAAATAAATAAATTTTCTAAAAAAAACAAAAACATTACACCACATACTTTACTTACGAAGAAACCAAAAAGTTTTGCAGCTTCCAACCAAAATAAATATATAACAACAGAATACATTTCCTAAAAAAACTAAAATATAAAAAACATATCACATCTACTTTACTCATTGAACAACCCAAAAAGTTTTGCAATTTGCAAACAAAATCAATAAATAATAACAAAATAAATACATTTCCTAAAAAACATATATATAAAACAAAAACAAGCTAATACTGATAAATATACTATATAACACTAAACACTATTGAATTTTTTCAGAAGTACCCCTCCCCGAGTAACTCTTTGATATCTTTAATATCAGAAGCAATATTCTCATTTGCTGCCACATTTCTTTCCATAAGAATCAGTTTTTTCCTATAATAGTCTTTTTTTATTTGAACTTTCTCATATAAAAGTTCTATAGATTTATTATTTTGCTCCACAGGCTTATCCAAGCGCTGCGTAGCAACATTCCTTAATTTAGATTTTTTGTTTCCTGATGAATTAGATTGTTTATCATGTGATATGTTATTTTGATAGCTGTGCTCTATCACAATATTTTCCAGAGGGTTGGTTTCATCCAGTTGGTTACTTGGGAAATCTGATTTTGAGGTATTTTCATTCTCTACCTCAATCTCTTGAACCTGTGATTCTACTATTTCTAAGCCTCTTATGGCAGTATCGCCAATTATTTCAGCGATTATCTCTTCTGCTGGAGAAAGATCCTGTATTGTAGGGCCACCTCCTGTTTTCGAAGAATGGGCATTCTAAATTGCCCTTAAAGCGATTGCTGCTGCCTTTACTCTTGTATTGAAGATAGCGCCTGCGCACACTTACCCGCTGCGGGCACTTACCCCAAGCGACTCCAACACTTTCTTTTTGTTTTGTATTTTTAAAGTAAACTTAAATATTGTCACAGAAAGGCCATCCTAAATATTACCCAGTTTTGCAAACAAAATCAATAAATAATTGCAACAAAATAAATACATTTTAAGAAAAATATATATATATAAAACAAAAACAAGCTACTGATAAATATATAAATCTAAACATCATTAAATTTTTTCAGAAGTATCCCCCGAGTAACTCTTTGATATCTTTAATTCCAGAAGCAATATTCTCATTTGCTGCCACATTTCTTTCCATAAGAATCAGTTTTTTCCTATAATAGTCTTTTATTATTTGAAACGTTGTATAGATTTATTACTTTGCTCCACAGACTTATCCAAGCGCTGCGTAGCAACATTCCTTAATTTAGATCTTTTGTTTCCTGATCAATTAGATTGTTTATCTGAGCCATATTTTTGCGATCTAGCGTCTTTAAGCAGATTAAAGCGATTCATTTTCGCGAATAAGTAATGACCTCACGCTTAAAAACGCTTGAAGCAGAAACTGGCGTGGTCGGGAGTGCACCAGAAAACTTTGAAGCGGTTCAGCTGTTGTGCGTCATTCAATTGACAGCATTGACAGAATAAATTGATAGAGAGTGGACCAATGGACTTTCAAAAGTTCATAAAATATTTCTTTAGGCATTTCTTTCTCATAAATTGACCTTAGAATTGAAGAAATTATTTGCAAACTTTTTATTCTTCTTGAGACCTGATTTCTCATTAAAAGGACTTCCGAAAAAGCTGTATCCTCACTGAGCAGCACCATTAAGTATCTCCTTCTTTTCATTCTAAGATCACAAATTTTAACAAAAGCAGTATTATTTCATTTAGGTATATTAATATTATTTTGCTTACTACAGATTCAGAATTTCAGAAAGAAAAAAACAAAGTAAAGTATGTATGTGTCGTGAGAGAAATGTCGTTGTCATATGTCAGAATATCGCTAGATATTTCCATTTTTGCAAGATTAAGCGTAACGTCACCGTTATGACGTCACTCTTAAGCTACACTGTTAATCCGCTTAAAGACGCTAGATCGCGAAAATATGGCTCAGATGATTTGTTCTTTTGATAGCTGTGCTCTACCACAATATTTTCCAGAGAGTTGGTTCCATCCAGTTGGTTACTTGGGAAATCTGATTTTGAAGTATTTTCATCATCTACCTCAATCTCTTGAACCTGTGATTCCACTATTTCTAAGCCTCTTATGGCAGTATCGCCAATTATTTCAGCGATTATCTCTTCTGCTGGAGAAAGATCCTGTATTGAAGGGGCCACCTCCTGTTTTGGAGAGAATTTTACAGGTTAGAAAATTTTCAAAACAAATTCGATCAAACAACACAGAACCAAGTATTCTTTGACAGAACGAAACATTTTGTCACGATGCCAAGTTTATTCTTGCTTAGAAATGGGCGAATACTTTCGTTGGATTGAGTAGCTGGAGATATGCTCGAGAGTTGACCTCACCTCGTACTATACGTTCGATTCGGGTGAAATCATTCGTACGAACAAAATCCATTCGACGTTATCGCGAATAGTCGAACGTTAAAAGATCCGAGTCCTGTTACTTTTGTGGTTATGGAGTCGTGAAAATGGCAATTCTGGGATACTTTCTGTAAACGACTAGCTTACAGTGCCACAACTGAACTACTGATCGTGGGATGATCATCTACTAAGGTTGCCTATACTAGTGGTGATTCCTTTCGGTATACATCTCCACCATCACCAAACTTGCTTCGAGGATCTGACTATGTAATTGAACGGGATATATACCATATGTCCATGTAATTTTAAACGATAGAAATTGGTTTATGGTTCATCTAATTCTATTTGGTCTTGTGACTTCAATGGCGTTTTTCTAGTCCTTAGAATTTGTCCTGTTTGTCCTTCGCTCTTATATGGTAGGCCAGAATTTATGAGGCTATAAAGTACAAAAGTTTATCAGTTCCTTTAATAAATATATTATCCTATCTATTAATTATTGATATTTTTCATAAATATTTCGACATAATGATTATAGAGAAATCTCCAGTCTTCAAACATGTTTATTTTTTATAGTATACGATAATATATCGTAGCATGTGTTTTCCCTTCACGAAAAGTTTTATTTTCCATGTAATCTTCTTTACATTTCGTATGTATAGCACGTGACACTTAAGAATAAAAGTTTAAATGAAAGCAGGGTTATAAAGAATCAACGAAATACACAAAAACAACTTTTTCACTTTGCCAGGCCGTATCTTTTTTCGAACATTCAACATGGGGTAAATCAACTCCAAAGAATCATTAGGATCAATAGAAGTCGAGAAGTTTGCGAAATATATTGGAGAACTTATAAAAGCGACGATTGTATCAGAAAGGATAATACAAAAATTAGTTTTTATCTTTGAAAAAATGTTTGCTGCTTCCTTCAATATCCGTGCAGTTTTTTATGTCTCGAATTGGCTAGGAGTACGTTTAACGTGCAATGTTTCAAGGGAAAAGTAATATTGATTAAAACTTTTTGCACTTCAGAAGATGTTATTGGTAAAATAACCGGACAAAAAATTAAAATATTCACTGACAGCCAGGCTCTGCTTAAACCTAGAAGTAATCCAACAACTAGGTCTAGACTAGTGAAAAAACTGCAAAGAATCCCTTTACAGGCTGGCAAGAGACAAAGTGTCTCTAATAAAGGTGAAGGCACATGAGGGGATTGCCGTGCCTGAAACAATCCCGCAAGAAGTAAGACAGCAGATAAAACAGCAATTGAGAGGGCAGACCTTTCCTAAGAGGTGGAAGAAGGCAAAGTTGGTGCTGATTTGGAAATCCGGGAAACCAGAGGAGCTCATATAGACCCATATGTCTGTTAGATGTTCTAGGGAAGATATATGGAGCATTAATAAAAGGGAGACTGGAAAGGGCACTAAAAGAGAATGGGCTACTTTCGGAGAGGCAGTATGGATTCCGTAAGGGGAGGTCGACTATACAGGCTGTGCAATGGGTCGTCGAAAACGTCAAAAACTCCAGAAGCTCTAATTGCTTTAGATGTAAAAATCGCTTTTAATACTGTAGACTGGCGACTTATAATCACCAGACTAAAGCAGTATAACATACCAGACTATTTGGTAGCGGCAATCGAGAGCTACCTTTCTGACAGAGAGATACAAGTCAACCCCGAATTAACAATAGTAGCAACAACAGGAGTTCCACAGGGATCTGTCCTAGGGCCAGCCCTGTTGAACGTCATGTATGATGAAGTCCTAAGACTGCGCATGGGAGAAGGGTGAAGGAGCATAGCCTACGCAGATGACCTTGCCATATTGGTGGAGGCTGAAGACCGACAGGATCTGGTCAATAAGGTCGACCGAGCATTGCAAGTGGTAAACATGTGGATGTACCAAAACAGATTAGAGCTGGCATACCATAAGACAGAGGCTATACTTTTAAAAGGAATGAAGCAGGCAAGAGTAAGGGAAAAGATAACTTTTCACATCGAAGGGCAGGGAATTAACCCAGCTACCACCCTAAAATATCTGGGCATTCATCTGGACCATCAAGGAATCTTAGGGCTACATATAAAAAATGCCTAAAACAAAGCAGACGAGAGATGTGGGAGACTAAGCAGGCTAATGCCAAATATAGGAGGTCCTAGTAGCTCGAAAAGGGCAATGCTCTACGAAGTAGTTCAATCCATGCTGCTGCCCCAGTGTGGTATGGGGGAAAGCAGGTTGCAAGATATAGAGACATGATTATCAGATCTCAAAGAAGAGCGTATCGCACTGTCTCGGCTGAAGCGGTCCAAGTGCCATCAATCTACCTGTTAGCAAGGGAACGTAAAGTCCTGCATAAAATGGGAACCAACACGGACCAACAGAAAAAAGAGCAAAGAGAGAGGACCATAGAAGAGTGGCAGAGGGAATGGGAAAGCAACACAACAAAAGCACAATGGAAAAGAGTGCTAATCCCGTCAGTCATAGAATGGGTGGACTGCAAGCACAGGCAGATAAATTATTGGTTTTCCCAATTTTTAACAGGACACTGGTCCTTCAACTCATATCTACAAATAATAGGGAAAAGAGACAGTAATGATTGCAGCAATTATAACAGGGAGGATAATGCAAGACACTCTATTTTTGAATGTGGTCGATTTTACCAGAAGAAAGTATGCTTGTAAGTAGAAATCGGGGACACTCTCACAGAAAAGAATGAAATAGGGGAAATGGTGGAGAGCAAGGAAAACTATCATAAGATTTTAAACTACATTACTGACGTTGTAAGAACCAAAGAGGAAGAGGGCAGGGGAAACTAGGCTACCAACAGTGTACCTGACGAAAACTAGCAATAGTGGTACCAGGGGCACTGCTTGGCAAGGACGTGGAATGTTTAGTGAGTAAAATGCTGTAAGGCGAGTCCCACACTGTGTAGTGGTCGCAAATGGCTTCGGGCATTTGGTTCCACTACACGTGCGTAAATGCATTTCAACCACCTCACAAAAAAAAAGTAATGAAATGGCGGACCAGTTAGCTAAAGAAGGCTCTTAAGGAGACTTCAAAGGTCCGGAACCGGGGACATAAGAGGGGAACTGGCTAGATATCGAACACCAACTCAAATGGAGGGCACCACCATACAAAGAGTTAACTGAACAAGGTAGACAAGGAATTCTCAACCAGGTTATTGAAACTAGGTAAGAGACATTTGACCTGGTGACTGGACACTGCACTCTGCGGAAACATATGTAAAAAATGGGCAAAGTTACTGAACCTATGTGCAGATAATTATAATGAAACACCTACCTATATACTCTGCTTCTGCAAGAACTTACAAGTATTTAGACGGAAGCACTTTGGAGAGAAACTAATACAACCATCACAACTACTGAAAATCACTCCAAAATAGTGGCCTTTATAGAAGACACGAAGCTTCTGGAATGGAAGTAGATAACATGGGAAATGGTACAAAGATTCAGTTCAAGTGCCTGGGCTGTTGAGCGCAGCCCAAATCAATGAATGAATGAATAGTTATCATAAATTACAACTCAATACTTCTAAACTGTACTATCGAATTATATGGAGAGGCCCATTCTGTTTTACCAGACGCCAATTTTTTCGAATGTCTCTCATGAGGTCCTGGTCGAAATTCAGATTAATTTCTCTCAGTTTTTGGTAAATTCGCCATCTTAATTGTTCTTGGACATCCATGATCAACCTTCCTAGATAGTAAAGCCCAAAAATCCTCAATTGGGCGAGCCTGCGGCAAGTTTGGAGGATAATCGTTTTCAGGAATAATAGGTATGTGGAGTTGTCGAAGCCACTTTTGAGTATATCTTGAGTCGGCTAGGTCTGGCCAAAACATGATATCGACTTTAGCATGATGTTCGTGGACAAAGTGAAGTAATTTGGAAAGACTAAAATAATGATTTTTTCATTGGCAAAGTGTACCCACTTCAGTTAACTACAGCATCTTGGTATACGAAGGAGTTGCGCTTGAGAGTATTTGGGGCACTTACGTCTCTTTTGATATTTTAGACCATTCCTCCTCAATTCCAACGATATCGTAGTCTAAGAAGATCTGTATTCACGAGCCAGTCTCCTCGTTGACATTCCAACCTGGTTTTTAGCTCTTCTCACCAATCTCTACGACCTCTGTGCAGTAAATGCAGGTGGTCTTCCACTTTTTGGGAGATTCAGACATGGTAATTCCTGCACTCCGTTATTGTTCTATGAATTGTTCTGCGTGAAGTGTTTTCATTCTGGAATATTTGACAGATTTCAGCTTTGGGTACCCGCCCAACCAACTTGTAGATACTTGTTCATGTAAACAAACTTGTGTATGTGTGGAAAGAAAGTGGCTCGGGAGCAGGTCCATCAGCCACAGAATTTTTGTTAACAAACTTGTTAACAAACCTGTTAACAAACCTGTTAACAAACCTGTTAACAAACTTGTTAACCAACTTGTTAACAAACTTATTTTTCCAAAGGCAACTTGATATTATTTTGTTTTTGTTAAAATTATTAAAGACAATAAATATAAGATGAATCAGTTAAAAATTATCAAGTACAATTTTACATCTTTCTGTTTTTTCAATATCACTTCACTTAGCAAATTCAAGCTTACTAATTAACTACATTTTAACTTATTCAATAGTAGTAGTATTATAAGAAAAATCCTATTTTTAACGCATTCAAATTTTGTTCTATTGTTCCATTGTTGGAAAAAGACTAAGGAAAACTTTTCTTTGTTTTCGCTTTCACGTTAAATACTTATTGTTATTAAACCCAGCGTTATACATACTAAATTAACAATTTAGTGGGTCCATTTTACAAAATTAAACAGCAGTAATAGTGCACAACGGAATTATAGAATTTGTTCGAGTGCGACATTCTATTGTATTCTGTTTTCCTCTAAACGTGTTGTGTTATGTGGTTTACAACGAACATTGAAGTTTCCAGTGTGACAGAAATATTCTGGATGAGAAATTACATCTGGTCCGAAAATTGTTTTGCGTGTTCAGAATACGTTAATTTTATAAGTGTACTTCTTTTCTCTTTGAAATTTAGTTTAATATTATTTTCTGACAGCACATTTCATTTAAAATTAAATGTTTTATTTAATCAATGGTATTGTATTAGGATCAAACAACCATCAAAAGTCTGACTTTAGAAAAAATTTGTTTCATTTATAAGAGTAATATGAGTAGATTCCACTAAGTAAGGGTCCAAACAGTGAATTCAATTAGTATCATGTCATTTGCACTTAAGACTTAGGGAGAAATGCTATATATTGATATGGTTTTGAATTGTTGATCTATATCAATTCCATACCTTATTATAAATTAGTGTTAATACTTATCTTTATTTATATCAATCTAGCTCAGTCGGAAATTATCAAAATATTTATTTACCTTCCTCTTTTTTTATTATTTTATTATTTTTCTATTATGATTATTATGAGACTCTTTACTATATTATTCGAATATTATTTTGTAATTTTATTTAAGCTATCTCAGGGAATTATATTTTTGTTTGTGAGTCAAATTTTGTGAGGCCAACTCTGTCCTTTGGCCTTCAAAGAGTTCCAACGTTTACAGCCTGTGTTGATTGTAAAATATATCATAGAAACAAAAAAACAAACACATTCAATTTCAAATAAATGCTCAACAAATGAAACGTTTGGATTATTGTTTAACTTAAACTCATCAGTTCATATAAAAGCTCAACAGATAAATTTTGCTTAGCTGCTTAATTAACTTTTCAGAAATATTCAGAAATCATTAACACTATTTATTTTATTATCTAAAATACATTCACTCTCTCATTCACAACAAAATTAAGATTATACATATCAGAGTTTTAATAAATGGATGAAATTTTTTTTAATTTATGGTTTTATATTTCTATGGGGTTCAGAGGTCATTACACCAAGACCAGTACGCCTTCGGAGCAAATTAGTTTAGACAAACCTTTATAGAATCGATCATATGGTAAATCTGATGTAAAAGTGATAATTAAGAACAATTAACTAATGCTTGAACTTTTTGTACCGTGAAACATTTCTATTCTAATGCTAACTGCAGCTTGGCTTCCAATTCCTGATGCTACTAATTGTTATAAACTACTGTTGGACGCCAATAGAAATATTTAAATCTCCACGTTGGGCGCCAATGAAACATTCTTAAACTCTCGACTTTGGGCGTTAATGGATGAAAATTTGAATAGCGAAGGTTCTTGTCTAACTGGTTGGAGCCAGTTCGCAGGGCTTTGTTACCTTTGGAAGTTAGATAAAGTATTATTATATATATTTGTAAGAAGGGCGCCACTAATTTTATTTCTTTGAAAAAATTAGAAAAAATTCAAATTGTAAATCAGCTAACATTTAACTATTGGCATTGTATAATCATAAGTTACAGTGAGACATACCTAGATAAAACAATGATAATAACTAACTTAATTTAATATCATAAATAATGGAGATTATCCATTTATCAGCAAACATACGTCATTAAGCTTTTATTGGAAATTTATTTATTCTGAATGTTGTGGTTATGATAATATTTAGTTGGATTGCAATTAATTATTCTGCTTTAACCAAAATAAATTTATTATACGGTTCTGACAGTGTTTAATTGCATAAATGCATGAGTACGTAATTTTCTTGTAATAATTACTACGTTCAGGTAAATTATGTGCGGTAAACCATGTGTTTGTTATCGCTTTAAAAACATCTGATAAATGTTTACTACAAAAGCAGTGGATACTACAAAATAAGGAATCTTACATTAAAACGAAGACAATTTATCAAGGAAAGAGCTGCCGAATTATATCATCTTGTTACTATTTTTATACTTCTGTTTTGCAAATCAAAGTAACAAATTTAACTAGGAAGTTATATAGACTGCAATAACATAAGTGAATAATTTTATCACAAAATCAAATTTTTTGTTACATTATCGACCAGAATTATTCTGTAGCGTTCCAGAATAACCATATATATATATATATATATATATTTTCAATACAACAAATAAGTCATGTCATTACCTGGACACGAAAGAGAAGTATACAGTGTGTAAAAGCCAAACGGAATAAATTCATTATTTCGGTTAATACATAGATTTATAAAAAAAATCCTGAAACACGTCAAATTTAAATTATAAACTGACATTCTTCAACGTGAAGATGCGATCCCTACCTTCAACCCCCTTCGAATGACAGGTACAACCCCCAATTTTTTGAATGGGAAGTATAGGCTTGTGATATATCGCTTGAAAGGTCTCTTCATTCTCTATTAAAAAATGTTATCGTTTTCAAGTTTATTGCAATAATTAAGACCGAATAGAATAAAATCATGTGGTTACCGAAATTCGCTATGATATACTCAAAACTTATTACAATATACCCAAAACTTATTTCCCGTTTAGGTCTTGATAATGGGAAAGTAAGCAAAAACTATATCAATGTGGTTTTCAGATAAAAATACTTTAAAGAGTTTCCGTGGCAACGTTAGTTGATTTAAAAGGCCTAGGCAAATTGTTTTGTAATTATACATAAGTTGTCAGTATTGTAATTTTAGTTTGAAATTCGTTAACTGCAATTCTGAATAATAGTTAGATTAACGGAAATTCATGAAATAACAGTTTTACAAATGATTGCTTACGGAAATAAAACCCGAACATAGCATGCAGTAACTCGCTCATTTCATGAGAATATTTTCAAAAATTGTCAAAAATTTTGAAAAATGGTCAATAATTGTCAAAGACGGTCAATAATTGTCAAAACCAATCAAAATTCGTCAAAAATTGTCAAAAATGGTCCAAAAGGATCAATAATTCGTTAAAATTTTGAAAAATGGTCAAAAATTGCCAAAATTTTGAAAAAATGGTCAATAATTGCCAAATATGTTAAAATTTTTGAAAAATTGTCAAAAATGGTCAATAATTGTCAAAGACGGTCAATAATTGTCAAAACCAATCAAAATTCGTCAAAAATGGTCCAAAAAGATCAATAATTGTTAAAATTTTTGAAAAATTGTCAAAAATTTTTAAATATGGTTTTAAAAATATTGTCAAAAACTGTCAAAATTTTGAGAAAATGGTTAATAATTGCCAAATATTTTCAAAAATTGTCAAAAATTTTGAAAAATGGTCAAAAATTGCCAAAATTTTGAAAAAATGGTCAATAATTGCCAAATATGTTAAAATTTTTGAAAAATTGTCAAAAATGGTCAATAATTGTCAAAGACGGTCAATAATTGTCAAAACCAATCAAAATTCGTCAAAAATGGTCCAAAAAGATCAATAATTGTTAAAATTTTTGAAAAATTGTCAAAAATTTTTAAATATGGTTTTAAAAATATTGTCAAAAACTGTCAAAATTTTGAGAAAATGGTTAATAATTGCCAAATATTTTCAAAAATTGTCAAAAATTTGGGAAAATGGTCAATAATTGTCAAAATATGCCAAAATTTTTGAAAAATTGTCAAAATTTTGGAAAAATTGTCAATAATTATAAAAAAGTGTCAAAAATGGTCAATAATTATTAAATATTGTCAAAATTTTGGAAAATTGTCAAAAATGGTCAATAATTGTCAAAATTGGTCAAAAATGTTCAATAATTATTAAAATTTGAAAAATTGTCAAAATTTTGAAAAGTTGGTCAATAATTGCCAAATATTTTCAAAAATTGTCAAAAATTTGGAAAAATGGTCAATAATTGTCAAAAATTTGGAAAAATGGTCAATAATTGTCAAAATTTTTGAAAAATGGTCAAATTTTTCGAAAAATTGTCAAAATTTCGAAAAAATGGTCAATAATTATTAAATATTGTCAAAATTTTGGAAAATTGTCAAAAATTGTCAAAAATGGTCAATAATTGTCAAAATTGGTCAATAATTGTCAAAATTGGTCAAAAATGGTCAATAATTATCGAAATTTGAAAAAATTGTCAAAAATTGTCAAAATTTTGAAAAAATGGTCAATAATTGCCAAATATGTTAAAATTTTTGAAAAATTGTCAAAAATGGTCAATAATTTTCAAAACTGTCAAAATTGGTCAAAAATGGTCAATAATTATTATAATTTGAAAAAATTGTCAAAATTTTGAAAAAATGGTCAATAATTGCCAAATATGTTAAAATTTTTGAAAAATTGTCAAAAATGGTCAATAATTGTCAAAATTCGTCAAAAACTGTCAAAAATGGTCAAAAATTGTCAAAATTTTTGAAAAATGGTGAAAAATTCACGAAATATGATCATTCTATTGTGCATAAGAAGCAAACTTCTGTCGGCGGTCCGACGACCGCTCACCTTTTTTTATTTCAAGATATTCTTATAAATAAAACTTCCACAGGATATGAAACAAGTGTTCACCGCAAACCAAGACAGACTAGTAGGTGTCTAATTTTTAGTCCAATCAATCTATAGGCGTCAAAAGAGAAAAATAGAACCAAAAAAATTTATTCTAATGATAATGAATTTACAAAGGAAAAACTATAGTAGGTTTTAAATAATGGTAATTACCCGATAGAATTTATAGAGATATGGATATAATTTTTGATAAGAGTAGTTGGAACGCTACCGAAACCTTGAAATGAAATAAAAATAACGAGAAAATAATGAGTATTCCACAAGGATCATACAGAAGATAATTAGATACATTACGACTTTAGAGTACGGTATTTTTCGAAGCTGTTAATTTTGATGGATATCTATTGTAATTATAAACATTTTTGATTAAAAAGCTTACCCATATAATTTGGTCCATGAATTTCGGTTCTAAACATACTCGTACGTACCTGAAACAAAAACAACTTTTAAATTAAATGTATTAGTATCTTACCTTAGATATGCAATTCAATGATTTTTCCATTTATTATTTAAATATTAAGCAGGATTTTTATGGACAAAGCAATGTAATTTGAAATATAAATAATTCACAACAAAATATAAAAAAAATAAAAATGCTTATACATAAATAATCAAAATATACAGGGTGGCCAGACGAAAATGAAACAGAGCCATTATCAGGATCTGCGTCAACGTTTTAAGAAAACGCCGAGACTCGTCGATTTTGGATCAAAGGGGACACTTTTTCCGGTATTTTTGACTTCGATACTTTCACCCCCTAGCGGGGGTATGCATCACCTCAAAATATTTAAATGACATTAGGGGTCGAGTAAGGTATCATTTTAAAGCCCTTTTAATTCTCTTCACAACAGTTTTTAAATTTTAAAATTTTTAATAAATTACATTTTAATGTTTAAATTATGTTGAGATTTAAAGCATTGACGTACTCAACGACTCATGTGTCATTTTGATAAAAATGAAAAAAATTCCAATTTTAAAAACTAAACAAGTAAATAATTTAAATTTTAAAGAGTGTAACAGGTGGACAATTAGATATCGTCCGGGTGTTGGGTTTTAGGAAATTATTCCATAAATATCAACGATTTATTCACTAACAAAAACTTAGAAATACAAAATGGTTATCAAAATGTAAAATAACGGCGATTCACAATAAAAAGCGGGAATGAGAAAAGCCGGTAAATGAAAAAAGAGTTTCAACGTATTCACTCTTTAGAACTAATTATCACACTACTGCAACGGACAGTTCAAAGGGTAGGTAACCCAAAAAGCGCAGTTGTCACGTTGGTTTAATAAGAAGGGGATCTTGTTACAAGAGTAATTTATTAAAAAGTATTAGGTTGAATTTTAGAATTTAAAGACTGTTGTGAAGATAATTAAAAGGGCTTTAAAATGATATCTTACTCGATCCCTAATGTCATTTAAATTTTAAAATTTGGTATTTTGCGATTATTATTTATTCGGAAAAAAATTGACAAAAAACTAAAGATGATATCGCTAAAATTAGGCATTAAGATTCTAAAAAATCTGAAAAACTCATCAAAAGTTTAATGTCAGTTGAATTGTGAGTACATGAAGTACTCTACTCCACAGGGTTAAGCTCATGAATATTTTCTATATCTTTTTACTTTTTCATTTTTTTAATGAATACTAGAAATATTAATAGGAACAAATGTTTCTATCCCTAGAAATAAAATAATTTATAGGATTTTTGTGATCCAAACTAATGGGGAATTTGCACAAAATAAAAATAGACTTTTTATATAGCTTGAGCGGAGATTATTTGGGTCCTGAAAAGGAGAATAATTCATTGTAGAATATTTTTTGTGTTATCGTGATATATGTTTAAAAAAAATTAATAAACCGTAAAAAACGCATTCTTGCTTATTTTCATCACTTGGTGACGTTCAGAGGAGATCGAACTCCATGTATTCCAATTGCTGGTCATAATAGAGGGCGCCACTTAAAATCTTGCACCAAAACAGCTGATGGCAGAACAATAACAGCCAATCATAAAACTCGAGTTCATGATGTTTTATTGGTTGCTAGCTAGTCTGACAGTTCGCGGTTCGTGTGTGAGATAAGAGAGGTTAGGTCATAAAAATGGAAAATATTGTGAATAGGAAATCCGTTTTTGTAATTGAAGATTAATTTTTTCAATTTTTAATGACAGTCTATGAAATTTCCTTCACACAATAGATGTAGTTCCTCCAAATGTGATATTTATGTCACCACTGTTACGAATATACCATGTTCTAAACACATTTAATGAAATACTTGTTGACAAAAGCCCGTTTCTGTTCACTTTTTCTTGTATGCTCCGGGGTTATTGATGAGAGAATTCGAGGGCGTAACAATTTTTCTTCCGTTTCCCTATTTCCGAGAGGCTATTAAGATAAAGAAGAATTAACAGCTCAAGGGAATAGCCCAAATCCTCGAGGATAAAAATTCCTCTGGCATATACCACCGTAGAAGGAATAGTTATTTATTATACAAGTGTTAAAAGTGGCATTTTATTTTGCGATTGCGGGATATTGATGAATAAACGCATCAAGTTTAGCAACGGCACAAATTAAAATAACTTTCAACGCATCTACAGGGTGTCAAAAAGTGTAGAATTATGGTGTACATCAGCGGTTCTCAAACTTTTTTGGTGACGGAGCCCTTTTGGAAAGCGAAATTCTTGACGGAACCCTACAATAAAACAATTGTTTTTAAAAATGTATTCTTTATTAATAAGCATAATAAAAGTACAATAAAAGTACAAACAGTTACTACTTATTACTTAATAAATTACTATATAACAAGTATAATAATAGAAGATATTAAAAAAGAAAAAATCTAACTAATGGGAGGTTTGAAACTGTTTTTTATTTTTCATCAACTGGTTGATGTCAGATTTGATAGTTGAAGTCTCATATCAGGTTCGGCGTCCATTCTATTGCGGTATTTTGTTTTCGTGGCTGCATAGGTTGAGAATCCTGTTTCGCACAAATATGTTGTTGGGAACGGGAGAAGAATATTCAGAGCCATTTTGCCAAGCATTCGATATTCATCACGAATTCTGCACCAAAAATCGTTGAGAGGCGTCCTTTTGAACAATGACTCCATACTTGTATCTGACGACATTTCTAAAAGAGATTCATATATCTCGTTTGACATACTTTCGGGTTTCTGCAAGTTGGGTAAAAAAGGATTATGAATCCATGAATTCAGTTTCCTTTTTGTTTTCTGTTCTTCGGGAAAATACTTCTCAAAAGATGCGCGCATTGAAGTGAGATATTGGACCAATTCTTCAAATACATCATCTTGAAACATTTCTGAGTCGTTATCGCTAACAAATTCACTGAGTCTCTTACTAACGCAAATAATCCAAAAATTTAATTTTCTTTTGAAGGCACTTATTTTGTTATAGGCCTGGAACACATTGCAATGATAAATTTAATTCGTTCAGTTTTTGAAAGATATCCGCCATAAAAGACAGTCGGACCAACCAAGTTTTCACCTGCTTGTGCAATGCAATAGCTAACTAAATATGATGCCTCTGTGGCTTTTTTATTGATAGTTTGGGTTACAAGCATCATAGTTTTTTGACTTTCCAATAATTCTCCTTTATTACGTACAAAAAATTCTTTATTCTTGACTTTAGACTCGGGGTGTACAGTTTCCAAATGTCGGCGCAACTTGGCCGCGCGTACTGCTTTTGAACATTCGGCTTTGTTGCAACACGTTTAACGCCTTCAAGCCAACGTTCCATTCTTCTTTATTAATAATGTTACTCCGTAGAAGTGTTTAGTCCAAAGAAAAAATGTACAAAACTGATACAATCAGAATACAGCAGTAGAATAATACCTTCGTACACTTCGTTTAAAATTCGCAATACGCTAGATAGCTTGAAAGTAGGAAGGTACTTATCGCTCCGAACGCTAATCGTCGACTGATGAGTGTTGAGTGGGGATGTTAAAAAATAATCGATTTTTATATAAATCGATTATTATTTTCTTATAATCGATTCTTAGTTATCGATTTTTATAGTAATATTAATTGATTTTTAGTAAATCGATTTCATAAATTACGTGTTTAAATCGATTTTCGGAAACGGCTCGTAATATTTATTGACCATTTTTCAAAATTTTAACAATTATTGACAATTTTTGACAATTATTGACCATTTTGACTGTTTTTCAAAATTAGTGACAACTTTTCCAAATTTTTGATAATTTTTGACCATTTTTCAAAATGATGACAATTTTTAACCATTTTTGACAATAATTGTCCATTTCTAACAGTTTTTAACAATAATTGACAACTTTTGATAGTTTTTGACCATTTTTGACAATTTTTCGAAATTTTAGACCATTTTCCAACATTATTGACCATTTTTGATAATTATTGACAATTGTTTCCAATTATGGGCCATTTTTCCAAATTTTTGACCATTTTTGACAATTGTCAACTATTTTTCAAAATTTTGACAATTGTTAAAAATAATTGCCCATTTTTGACAGTTTTTGACAATTTTTGGCCATTTTCAACAATTTTTGAGAATCTTTCAAAATTTTTGACAATTTTTCAAAAAATTTAATAATTTTTCAAAATTATTGACCATTTTTCAAAATTATCGACCATTTTTGATAGTTTTTGACAATTATCGACCAATTTTGACAATTACTGACCAATGTTGACAATAATTGTCCATTTTTGACAGTTTCTGACAGTTTTTGACAATTATTGACCATTTTTGACAATTTTTGAATATTTTTCACCATTTATCAAATTTATTTTTTTTAATTTTTGACAATTGGCCATTTTTGACTATTTCTGACCATTTCCAAATTTTTTGACAATTATCGTCCATTTTTGACAATTATTGACCATTTTTGAAAAGTTTGACCATTTTTCAAAATTTTTGACAATGGACCATTTTTGACAATTTTTCAAAATTTTAGACCATTTTTCAACATTATTGACCATTTTTTATAATTATTGACCATTTTTTATATTTATTGACAATTGTTGGCAATTATGGGCCAGTTTTCCAAATTTTTGACCATTTTTGACAATTGTCAACTATTTTTCAAAATTTTGACAATTTTTAAAAATAATTACCCATTTTTGACAGTTTTTGACAATTTTTGACCATCTTCGATAGTTTTTGACAATTATTGACCATTTTTAACAATTTTTGAGAATCTTTCAAAATTTTTGACAATTTTTCAAAAAATTTAATAATTTTTCAAAATTATTGACCATTTTTGATAGTTTTTGACAATTATCGACCAATTTTGACAATTACTGACCAATGTTGACAATAATTGTCCATTTTTGACAGTTTCTGCTAGTTTTTGACAATTATTGACCATTTTTGACAATTTTTGAATATTTCTAACCATTTTTGACAATTTTTGAATATTTTTGACCATTTTTCAAATTTTTTTTTTAATTTTTGACAATTGGCCCTTTTCGACTATTTCTGACCATTTCCAAATATTTTAAAAGTTTTTGACAATTATCGTCCATTTTTGACAATTTTTGGCCATTTTTCAAATTCTTAACAATTAATGACAATTTTTGACAGTTTTTGACAATTTTTGACAGTTTTTGACAATTTTTGACAATTTTTGACAATTATTGACCATTTTTGAGAAAAATTGTTCATTTTTAACAGTTTTTGACAATAATTGACAATTTTTGACCACATTTCAAAATTTTTGACAATTTATTTTTATTAAAATCGGTTTTTGACAAATCGATTAATTTTGAATAAAGAAAAATCGATTTTTATTTAATCGATTCTTTTCCATTAATCTCACATCCCTAGTGTTGAGGTGCGATCGTCACTTTTATAGTCCTAACCTCGATCTCGAACATTCTCAAAAATGCTCGAGTCGGTTTCTGAGTTCTTGCGGATTCCCTGCACACTTAGATAATGGCTGGTGTACATAATCGGTTAAAATTTTACCAATTTTCAATAAACCATTTAATAACTATAAATAAAAAACAATTTTCAATTCCCAACTTTAGAGCCCTATAGCTCGTTAACAAAGAGCGTAAAGAAAAAACGTACATGAAGTAATATAATTATTTTTAGTTTATCTATCATCTCCCAAGCTTTTGGTGCCCTGGGACACCAGTATAATAAAAAATATTGTCTGATTAACTATTTCTTATTCTATTCCATTTTTATTTATGTTTGAAATCAATAAATTCTACAAAAAATAGATCCACCATTGAAACAAAAACATGCTATATAAACAATTGAGAACAAAAACGGAATCCCTTCGTTGAAACCAATATTTAATTTATTCAGTATATCATATTTTTTGCATAAATCCAGAGCATCCCTTAATTATGTTTTTGCCACACGCTTCATATAAAACCTATTTAGGCATTTCATCCCAGGATACCAACATTAATGATCTCATAATACCATCCTTAGGGCATATACCAAGCAGACTGAGCAAAAACAGAAGCGGGCCGACCCATTTAAATGATTTTTAGTGATATTCATGTACTAATTTCGAATAATAAAAAATTCTTTAGAAATATTTTTGGTAACAATGGATAAATAGATACAGGGTGGCCCATTAGTGTGTGGAAGTGCAATAACTTACTTGGGATAACAAATACAAAAAAATGTTTTAAATAAAAGTTGTTGTATTTGCGCCGATACACATTTCTAAAATATTTTGATATACTGGGTATTCAGCCTAAGCGAGATAACATGAAGTTTACTTTTTTTTAATTGTACACCCTATATTTTTGTTCACCATCGAATTCAGCGAAAAATTCTGCATCTAGGCCTACCTTTTATTACCTCATAAATTGCAACGTTGCCAAGTTGGAGCGAAAAATATACAGATTTTAAGAAAATTGGTGTACTAAAAATGGTTTAAATTATAAACTAAAAATGCAGTTTTCTTCAAAACCATCAATTTTAGAGAGTACATTATACAGATATAATTTGAAGGGATAAAATAGGTTTTCAAGATGGTAAAATAATATACTGGGTGTTGCATTTAAAAAAAATGAAGTTTTTGCTAATTGAAATCTCCTGAATTAATGATTAACCAAAAAATACCCCGAACCCCAAACGAAACTTTTACTCTGTTCAGACATTTCAGCCATCCTTTACCTTCGTACCTACCAAATAAGTTTAGTTGTTTATCACTGATAACGTTTACTAGGCAGCATTTATAGTGCACCAATTTTAGTAAAATCTTCATATTTTTCGCTCCAACTTGGCAACGTCTGAATTTATGGGAAAATAAAAGATGCAGAATTTTACGCTGAATTCGATAGTTAACAAAAACATAGGGTGTACTATTTAAAAAAAAGTAAACTTCATGTTGTCTCGCTTAGGCTGAAAATATTTTCGAAATGTGTATCGGCGCAAATACAACAACTTTTGATTAAAACATTTCTATGTATTTTTCATCCTAAGTAAATTATTGCACTTCCACACCCTAATGGGCCACCTTGTATATATACGATACATAAGCTGAGGCGAGGTTTGTTTTGTTAAAGTAAACCCCTAAGGCAACAATACGCTCCTGATTTTTCCAACAAACAGTAGTATATAGTTGGAAAATATATATAGAATGGCCCCATGGACACTGACTAGGTACATCTTCATTAGGCAGAATAAACTTTGAATACCAGTTGTTGTCTTTTGAGTGTTGCATATAACATAGTTAGCGTCTGTCAACAGATATCAAATGTCAAAATTAACTATGATGTGTAGTTCACCACATCAGTCGACAATTTCTAGTTGGTATGTAGAATTTGAATGTGGACGGATTAATCCAAGAGCAGGTCGACCAACAACAATAGTCACCCAGGGAAAAGTCTGTGCTGAACGTAAGCTGATCCACGAAGATCGACATGTCACATATTCTGAAATTGGAGCACTATTGACCATTTCACAGCTTGAAAACAATTGATTTTTTAGATCAAGAAAACACCGAATTTTTGGACCATCCTTCATACAGTCCAGACATAAGTTCTAACGACTTTTTTACCGAAAGGCTTACAATGGAATAACTGCTTCCAGAATTAGTTCCAAATGATACAAAAATGCATTTCGCTTCGTGGAAAATACTTTGAAAAACAATGTTGTTTGAACGTATATAATTGACAACTCTCGTACAAACTTCTGTCATAATGTCAATCGATTTGATTTGTATACCTACTGTTTCAACTATTTAACCGATTCTCCCCAATAGGGATTGCCAGACCGTCCATTTCTGCTTATTATCACATTTCAAAAAGCTATTTTCTAACCGCTCGAGGTCAACACAAATTTCAGGGGCTGACTAGTGTCATTAAGCCCGTCACTCAGATTAGCTACTAAAGGGTTGATAGTTCCTGCGTATCCCTTAGGCTCCGAAATCGAAATCAGACCGTTTGTTCGGACTGCGATTAAATAGCGCTAAATTCTTTCGTTTATGTATATCCATCCACACCGAGCAGAAAATCGAGTTTTTAGAAAAAAACCTTCCGGGTCGTAAATAGAGCGTTTGAGCATTTATCCTTTTTTTTGTTGGTGATTGGTTTATCTTTGTTCGTGAATAGTTATATCCAACATAGAACTGTATCAAGGGATACAGGAAAAAATGAAGTCAATCATTTATTTGTATCAGAACTGATGAAGTACTCTTTTCAGTGTTAAACATGATTATAACCCATTTGATGAATATCTCAACTGGAAATCCCACATGAACAACCTTCTCTCAACATCTCAAAAGCGGCTTAACCTTTTAAAAATGTTGGCCAACAAAAATTGGGGTGTTGATCAAGAAACCTTACTCTACACTAAACTAGATTACGGTTCGATTGCCTACACGACAGCGAGTAAATCACTCATGAACCACTTAAACAGCGTTCATAACACAGCTTTACTACTTTACTATACCAATTAAGAGCCTATACAGCAAAGTCAATGAACCATCGCTTGAAGACAGGAGAATCTCCAATCCTACACGTCACATCAAGAGCTATCTAACATAGCTCAAATACACACTTCCAGAATGCTTCTTCAACGAATCTACTTCCACTTCTCCCTGTCCAAACGAAATTTCAGCCTGTATTACCAGCCTTTCATCCCTTGATAAATATTCTGTAAACAGCAACACGATCAAGGCTAGTCTCAAGAGCATACCAGCAAAATTATCTAATTACCTTCCGGTCTAAATTGATGCCTCAAAGTTTGCAGATAATGTTGAACAGCAGTAGTGACTACAACTTCAGTCCATATGCTGAAGCTCCCACCAATTTACTTCATTTACTCCGCAAAATGTCATACATTATATTAAACCTTGATCCTCACATATGCATCTGACCATCCTTTCGTAACTAAAATTAAACAGGATTTTACATCGCCCAACAAAACCACAGGGGAAATGGATGTGGTGTGTGGATCTGAGGTAAATGCTAGATATGTGGGAAAGCAGGGATTGATTATGGACGATACAGGAGAGGCAGGAATAAGAGTGGTGGGGGATGGACTAAGGGCGGATGAAGTGAGGAAGGGAAACGGATAGGTGGTAGTGCGAATGGGAGACATGGTGGTGTATATAAGCCCAAATCTCAGCCTGGAAGAATATGAGAGGAGCATGACAGGATTGGAGGACGATCTAAGGGTGACAAAAGGAAAAATGAGGATCATAAGGAGAATGGTGACAGGGACTTCAATGCTAAGAATACAGTATGGGAGGAAGAAAGCGGACAGGAGAGGGGAGATCCTGGAGGAAGTGTTGATGATGGACTACTGTTCACCTTCGTGAGGGGTGACGTAGGTTCGTCATTCATTTATATATCAGCGTGTGATGAATGGATAGGGGAAAGAGTGAGTAGTTGGAGGGTGCTGGAGGATGAGGAAAGCTTGAGCTTACATAGGTATGTGGAGACGGAAGGGAGAAAGGAATTATCGGGAGACTGGGGATGGAGGTGGACGAAGGCCGAGGCAGAGTATGAGGAAGAAAGTAAGAGAGGAGATAGAAAGGGGACTTGGACCTGATGTAGATGAATTGTACGATGTGATACAGGGCTGTAAAAGAGAGGGAAGGTGGGGCAATAAGCGTGAGCTGAGGGCCAATTACTGGTGGAATGAGGAAATAGAGGATCTGTGGAGGGAGTGTAAGAAAGAACGAAGAAGGATGCTGAGGGGAAGAAGAAGGAAAGAGGGAAAAGGGGGATACAAAGAGAAGACGAAGGAACTGGAGCGTAGGGTGGAGAGGGAAAAAAGAGGGAAGTGGAAAGAGTTACTGGGGGAATTGGAAAACAATCCATGGGGTAAGTCGTATGAGATATCGGTGAAGAGGATGGGTGGAAATCGGAACGAAGTGCTTTAGGAAGATTGGGAGAAGGAGATTATTGGGAAATTTTTCACAGGGGAAAAAGGAGGAGTAGGAGGCAGAATTCGAGAAATCCAGGATACTAGGGGGTTAGGGAAAATGAGGGGGATAAGGCCGGTAGATAAGTGGGAAGTAGAGGGGGGGGGAGAAACATTAAAGTAAGGAATGCGCCAGGGATAGATGGCCTGAGGGGTGATATGATGAAGAGGCTGTTGAATGACAATGGTGATTACTTCAGGGAACTATTCAGTGATGTTGTTATGGAAAAATATGCAAAAATTAGTGGAATAAATAAGTGTACTTTGTAACATAATATAAGACAAATAGTTTTGTAAGAAAATAACTATATCTAAAATACATTAATGGAATAAAAATGTTTGCAAAAATACAAACTAGAGTGCTCTTAACTAAAAATTGATTATCTCGAACTAATAGTTGATTTTATTGATTCTATTATTTCAAGAATACATAAAAATTTCACAATTTTTCCCTAGAATGAAAACTGTCTAAACACAAAATGTATGTATTAATATCTCATTGAGTATTTTGCTTAGAAAATAGATATTGGTTTTTACCATTTTTGTTTTCAAATTTTATCCTCTTTCAAGTAAATGTTTGAAAAATATATTCGAAGTTTCCCAAAAAAAGTTGAAAACAAAAGAATTGTTCAATCACCGCCACCTAGCGACCGTTAAAACCACTGGAATGAAACGATGATATAATATTTTATTAGGCATTGAATTCCCTTTCAAATGATACCAAGTTTGTCAAAATCCATAAAGCGGAACAAAAGTTATAACAGTTTTAATGAGTCAGCTTTGCCACTCACCCCTACCAGTTATTTTACAAGATAGAGGAAACTTTCGTAAAATAATCTTATGATTACGAATATTTAAATCTCGTGGTAATATAATGGTACATTTATCTATTATAGAAAAATGATGTTTTTGTGTTATTTTTATGAACTATACACCCTCTAGTTGTGGAGTAGAAAACTTGAAAATAATTTCCAGCAGTTACTCGAATTCGAGTTTGTAAAAAAGATTTTTTTCTCTAAGCTGTACTATAAATAGTTTCTGAAATACAGCGAGTTGCTTCTCTTAATTAGTCACCCGGTACAATTCACATTTCTTTGACCCAACCAAACTATTTTGATCATTTCTGTGTGCTATTAACCTTTTTGTTCCCTTCCAATAACTGAACCTTTTACAAAACTCGCTGTGTGTTGAAAGATGTGGTAAACCATTCTATTATTTGTCATCATTTTGTCGCCGATAGCGATAAAACAATGTATTCCTAAAAAAAAACATCAAAGACGTAAAAGGATATCCAGAAAAAAGTATTGACCTGAAAATGCGGACAAAAAAGGAACTGACAATTATTGGAAATCATAAATATAACGTGATACGCTATTTTGATTTTATTATATGCATTTACTCCTAAAAAATATATAAATATATATACACAACTTCAATTATAATTAATAATATGATAATTATGTTTGTTTTTTATTAGGTACTAAAATTACTTGGATACAATTAATTTATAGATTGTAAGACACAGTCGCGGTTAATGGTAGCTTATAATACCGACACGAACATCGATAGGTTGGAACCGTCGTAGCGCTCGGTTTAGCGTAAGGGCTTCTAACCGAGGGTTCCCGGGTTCGATTCCCCGATGTTTTCGCTTTTTCAATTTTCGGAATATGAAGCTTATGATATTCAGTATGTGTAGGTTTACGCTGAAAAAAAAAATCCAGAAAGTATGTCTTGATAGAAGATAAAAGAGGTATTGTGATTTGGAGAAGAAATTGCTCAAGAATCATAAAATATATGAGAAACCGGAAAAAAAATCTGGAAATCGGTTGACCCTAAAGGCCAACCCTGCAACTTCCCGCTAAATTCAATTTTCAAACGCTTGCGATTTTGTCGCTAGTTGCGATGTTTTTGAGCTCTTCGAGCTCAAAAATTTAATTTTTGTGTTATTTTAGGCTCTCTGAGTTCAAAGATAAAGCTATTCGATGCTTTTGAGCTCGAAGAGCTCAAAAGTCTTATCAAAGTTCGATGAAACACGATTTTTTTAATTTTCAAACTGCTATAACTTTTGAATGAATCAACCGATTTTCACGCGGTTGGCGGCGATCGATGTAGTTTTTTGAACTCTATGAAAAATTTGGAACAAAAAATTGATCTGATGAAAAATTTCGGAGTTATTACAAAAAAGCACTTTTTTTCGATAACGCAAAATATTCTCTCTGAGAAATTGTGATTGAGGCGTTGACGTGCCTTGTCGGTGCTGTGCTGATATTGTTAAGTATGCGCGCTTACATTTAAATACACATAAGAAATAAAATCTGCTAGTGATGATCAGTTGCTGTTCCTATCAGGTGCTGATAAGTGTGTTTCGACCTTAAAAAAGAATTTCTGTGAACAAAGAACTTTATCGTTTATGCTTCCTTCATAAAGACAAATTTAAGAAATACGCAGTTGATGAAATTGCAAAAAAATGTTGGATCAATTCCTTACATTCATACAGTATGTTAGTAATTTTTTTTCGGTTTGAAATTCAGGAAAAGAAAAAATTTTGTCAGCTGATTTTACCATATATTCTGGTTCATAACAGATCATTCATCATTCTTAGTATTTCGCTTGGGTAATCATTTTATTAATCGTTTTAAAATGGAGATTTTTTGTTTTAATGGAAAAACTCAGTTGTTTATATTATGTGGTAAAAAAGCGTCTTGCCAACAGAAGTCTTAGAGAGGACACAAAAACAAACAGTAAGAAGCTGGTGTGATACTACGACATGCCTCACGAATGCGTTCTTTAAGATCATCTAAATCTACAAGCTGTGTTTGATATACTAATTTTTCAAGATAACCCCGCAAAAAAGTCCAGTGGCGTTAGATCGGGCGAACGGGGAGGCCAAGCTTTAGGTCCGTAAGTAACTATCCATCTGTTGTGAAAAGACTGAAAGACTCCGCAACAATGTCTGCATTATCAGTTTTTTTTAAACAAAAGATTAATCTACTTCTATCTCGTGAAGTTTTTAAAAACTGGCGTAGGCAATAAATATATTAAATCGTTTTATTCCGAATAGAGTGACAAGCAATTTTCATCGAAAAAATACAGGGGGTTGTTACGGTTCACCCTTGAATATAAATACTCAATTAATAACTGCGATTTGGATGCATAAAAGATTTATTTATTCATTGCCTTAAAAACTATATATGTATATATATATATTGAACTAATAACTGTGTATAGTAAAATTAATACCTATTTAGAGGTACTAGCCGTTTTAGTAACTTAACGTATGCGGCTTCTTGAACCATCTGAACCCGCATGAAAAAAATTAGGTTATGACCTTTGTCATGTCAAATGCTTGACATATTTCTTATTGCATTGGCGTAGTGACTTGAAATTTCATATTATCAGTGGCGGTTTGTAATAATACAAATTAATTTTATGAAATTCATAAAATTCTAAAGATGTTGACATAATAAAAGAATATAAAAGAAGGGCACTAATTTTAAAAACATTGTTTTATTAACTAGATACATAGTTTTCTTAAAAAAATATGGCAATTCAGAGTTCGATTAAGTACAAATTCTAGATTTAAAAAAAATGACAACGTGATCTTCAAGGCAAAGTTTAATTAGTTTCTAAATCAGAATAACTTTCGGAAAGTGATAGTTCATCATCGGATTAATTGGATACAGAGATCACCATAGGTTCGATGTTTAGTAGGTCCAGTTTGTTTTCTACTTCCCATGCTTCAGAAATAATTTTCTCTGTATGATTTATGTAATTCTGCCAGTGTTGCTCCGGTACATTTTTTACAACGTCATTCCATACTTTTAAGACTTCAGTAGGTGACCTTGCAGTTTTCGTAATAGCTTGGTCATAATGCCTTTTAGTTTCTGACCATACCATTTCGATGGCATTAAAATGGCAATGATAGGGTGGTAGCCTGAGAACACAATGACCATGCTCGGCAGCGTATTTGTCTAAATGATAATTTTTTTCTGGCAAAACTTGCTTTTCAATTATATTCCAAACAGCATCCTTTAAAATGTGATCTGGAAAAGGAATATTCTTTTTTTTGAGCCATTCTAACATGCGTGTTTTACTCCAACTTTTTCTTGGGATTTCTTCATCCAGGCGACTGTGATACGTTGCGTTATCCATTATAATTAACGATGGTTCTTCCAAGTTTACAATTAGTTGCTGTTTAAACCAATTTTCAAAATTTTCGGTGTTCATGTTATCATGGTAATCGCCTGTTTTTTTATTGCATTTAAAAATAAGCGATGCATTTGCCACAAAACCTTTTTTATTACCGGCATGAACAATTACATATCGTGTCCCACTTCCAGTTATTTTTAAATCACTGTGTTTAGTACCATCTTGCCACATTCTTCTGTCCCCGCTTTTACTAAAAACCCATGTCTCATCCAGAAAAACAGGTGTAAAGAGCTTTTCGCTTTTAGCAGCATGTCATTTGTTCAAAAATTATATTCTTTTTAATCTGACTGCAGGCATTTCCAATAAATGTTTTCTTCCATACTGTTTTTTGAAATGAAAACCCATTTTTTCAATTCCCAAATATAACGAACCTTTGGAAATCTTAGTTTCTGGAGACTCTTCGATAAATTGCCGTAAAATAGTTTCTACTGTGATTTTATCCTTTCGCGCATACATTTTATAAATTACTTCCCTCAAACAATGCAGGGTATTTTTTGTAATTCGGGTTTTGCTCCGGGAAACGCTTGCAGACATATTTCTTCTAAATTCGAAATCTGTAGCTCTGTTTGGTTTTTCAAGATTATATAATGTGCTTTCTGGAACTTTTAGTGCTTCGGACGCTTTTTGAATTGCCTTAAATCGAGATCCTAAATCGTTTTGAAAATAGTTTACTACATTAAGCATAAGTTTTTTGGATTCATCAGAATATCGCATTTTCATATCTTATTTTGCGTTATGACATTAACATGAAATCAAAATTTGACGTAACTTCAAAAACGTGACATCTAATAAATTAGTTACGACGTTCATTTTTGTTGGTAATTTTTTGTTTCAACCGATTTATTAATAATAAATAAGGATGGTCTTATTCTAAATGGGTATAAAATTTACTATACATTGTAAATAGTTTATTTAATTGGAAGGAACGGATAACTGATTGTTTACATTTAACAACTGGTTCATAGGTTAACCGTGATATTGTCTTTTACAAATTCCAAAGGTGACTGGATTCTTCAAATATCCAGTTAGCCACTTGACCTTGGCCCGACTGAAAAGGTAGAAGACCTCTTTTGACTTTTCAAGGCCATTGACACAGACCACTGCCTTGAAACTCTCCATTTTGGATTGTGCTTTTCCCAAGTCCACATGGTTGTTCAACCTCCGCTATCGACCCTCTTCGAGGAAAGACCTCCATTTTTTTATCGCTTTTATACATTTCCTATCTAATGAATTCTGCTGTGATAAGTTCAAAATCAAAATTTATAATTAATAAGCTTCTTCTAAAGTACTGTCTGATATAATTTTTGTATGCATTTTTAATTTTTTTACAGAGATAGACGAAATTAAATTCAACACGTGGTCATAAACTGTTCTTTAATACTAATATGGTAGTTTTAAACCAAATATTCTTTTATAATTCACTGTTTTACTTTTGTGCAAACATTTACATGCTTTTTCTGTTGCAGAGTAACTTTTTTTACCCAAAAAATAACATTTTTATAACAGAACGAATCTACTAACCTATAGAATATTCTTTCGTGCCGCCAGTGCCGGTTTCATATATTTCTTAAGCACGATATTTTTTTCATATAACTACTTGACTTTTTGCTATAATTAGTTTGTTTCAGATCATTAGTATATTTTTTAATTTAGCCGATAATTGCTTTTTTTACTGTTTTAATATGGGACATATATGTTGGAAAGGTTTCAGTAAATTGGACATTTTTTTACTTTCAAACAACTGCCTTCCTTTTTTTAACCTGAAATGCTGACCAACATAATGTGCCATTACATTCAAGTTCCTATATATCCCTGATCCACCTGTACTTCTAGGAAAGCACAGCCCCTAGGCTAGGATACAAGATATAAGACCTAGACCAGGATACCGCCCTAGACCAGGACACGGCTGCTAATTCTAATCAAGACATCTTTATCTTCCTATCTTCTTCGAGATCTAGTCTCCATCTTCTCGAGACTTCTTCAACCATCACCTTTTGCGGAAACAACACTTCATAAGCTACCTATAAAAGTACAAATTCTCCTCACATTTGGTCATTTCCTGTGGCAGAAGAATAAAATATAAATTTGTTTTAAATCCTATTTTTAATTTTTTTATAAATCCTCAACTATAAAAGTTGAGGGAAATATCGCCCAGGGTAAAGTTTAAAATTTTCTTTTTTTAAGTAACTTTTTTATTATTTGATTTCTGGTTAACTTTTATTTAAATTCTACAAGGCGTTTCTACCTTTTCCGCCTTAGTTTTTTAAAATTCATTAGTATTTTTTATCGACGTCAAAAAGGTAGTGGCGCCCTCAATTTTCACAACCTTCCTGTTATCCTTGTGCGACATAAACTTGGGGTCGAATCACCCTTGAGAGGAGTCTCTAGCCGAAGCCCTTCAAGCTGGAGCGTTTACCGTTACAAATTGGCGCCCCTTACCGTTACAATTTTAAGATGCGAACAGACAAGTAAGACTTTGACGGACTTTGACAGACTTTGAATCCGTTCTCAACCACCACCCTTGACAGATTATCTTTTATTACAATACAGGGTGTTGCAGGACTATCACCACCCAAGTTTTTAGTACGAAGTCCTGGGACACCCTTTATATTCAAAGTATAATAAACTATTTTTTTTGCTTGATTGAGAAATGGGTTCCAAAGCAAAATCCAAGCTTCTACTGAGAAACCGCTGCATTAAATTATCTTTAAATAAAAACATTGTTTTTGAATTAAGTACATAATCCACAATCAATAATATGTAGGTATATAAAATTATCCCCTAGAATGCGTATATCCAACATATACGCATAAATCCAATTAAAATATGAAAATCCATTCATGAGAGACTAAAATATTCAAATTATTCCCCCTTTTCCTTCGTGACAACTTGATGACGATTTGATTGCAGTATTCTTTATCTTCGGTAGAAATTTCCACTTCGAAATTTGCATACATATCCAACCCGTGTCAAGTTAATAACAACGTCAGGAAATTCCCAGTCTTGTATATTTCGCATGCACAACAGAATTCAGTAACAAGATGGCGCTGGTGGCACATTATGATTATGTCTGTCACCATCCGCACATCGCTTGAAAGATAGAGTTGATTTCGACGGATAAATACACAAATAAACTTTACATGTCTTTGTTTCGGCATTAATACATTCTGTGAATAATGGCCGGATTCACAGTTTATAGCACTAATGGCCGAAGGCACCATTTACACTTAAACTCGTTTAAGCATTAAAGTAGTATATAATTTTGAGTCGATTTTATGGAAGTTAAGACAGTTTAAACTTAAACGCCCACTACTGGAGGTTTAACTTTAAACTGTTATTTTTGACACTTGGGTAACTTATGTCAATGTCTCATAAAAGGTTGGTTAGATTTGATGAGGTGACTGTTAAGAAAAATTTGTCAATTCTAATTACTTAAACTGTTGCACGTTTCATCGATTATAATCACAAGAGCTTTGAGAATAATCGATTCTTTTTCGAGTAACGAGACGAAAGCGTAGCTCGAGTGGTTTTTTAAAGATTACATCGAGTTGCAGGGTGAAAAATAATCGATTATCATCGATTGCTCGAGTGGTATTCGTCACGATTATATAATGAACATCAAGCATTGTCACCAACCAACGTTTGTCACACAAGAAAGTTCCTAAATTTTTTGACGTTGTCAAACTTTTTTCAGGTTTACCTAAACAGGGAGAGAAGGAGAAGTGGGGGCAGAATTAGAGAAATCCAGGATACTAGGGGGTAGGAAAAATTAGGGGGAAAAGGCCGGTAGAGAAGTGGGAAGTAAAGGAGGGGAGAGAAACAATAAAGTAAGGAAAGCCCCAGGGTTAGATGTCCTGAGGGGTGATAAGATGAAGAGGCTGTTGGATGACAATGGGGAATACTTCTGTGAACTATTCAACAGGGTACTGAGGGAGGAAGAGTTTCCGGAAGGATGGAAGGTGGCCAGGATAATACTGCTGAAAAAGGCAAGTAGAGAGGTGAAGCGGGCGGGGGACTACTATCAGCCTTCTGTGAGGTACGGGCAAATTAATGGAGGGAATAATAAAGGATAGGATTGAGGAGGAAGTTAGTAGGAATGGGGGTTTTAGGGTAAACCAGCACGTCTTGCAAAGGGGAAATCATTTATCTCGGTGCTGGGCTTGGTGGAAAGGGCTAGGGAGGGCAGCTGGAGGAACAAGAAATTGGCCCTACTCGTGTTCTTCGACGTCGGGAACGTGTTCTACAGTGTCAGCAAACAGGCAGTGTTGAGCGCGTTGCTGAGGCTTGAAGTGGGGGTGGGGTTGGTTAACCTGGTGGAGACCTGACGGGACGTGTGATAGTAGACTCTAGAGAGAGGAGGTATGAGAGGGTGCCCCAGGGCTCGATTCTTGGACCGACGCTATGGAAGTGTGTGTTTGATGAGGTTTGAGGGATAGTATGTGAAGAGAGATATGGGATTACGGTGTATGCGGACGATATGTGTCTGGTATGTACGGCAAAGGGAGAGGCGGAGATAGAAAGACGGAGAGAGTGTATAGGAAGATTGTGGAGAAGATAGAGCGGTGCGGACTGGAAGTGGCGGAAGAGAAGACGGTGGGGTTGCTAGTGAAGTAACGGACCAAGACGAGGGAAGTGGGGGAGATGGTGTCGCGAAGGGGAATTCGTATGGAGGAGTCTGTGAAATACCTAGGGGTGTGGTTGGATATTTCATTATCCTTCAGAACACACATGTTAAAGGTGACAGAGAAGGGGAAAGTGAGGGCAGCATGGCTGGGAAGATTGATGTGTAATGTGAAAGGACCAGGAGAGTGGAACAGGAGGGTAATTGGTAGGACGGTAGAGCAGAGTATGCTGTACGGTGCAGATTGGGAAAAGAGAGTCTGGAGTGTGCGAGAGGTGTAAAGTGAAGGATGGTGTGGGGCATCTGTTTAGATGGAGGAACGAGGAAGAGCTGAGAAAGTTGGGGAGGTGGTGTTTTGGGAGAACATGGTGAAGATAATGTTGAGCGGGAAGGAGGAATCGATGGTGGTGTATGGCGTAGTGGAGAGCATGATTTGGGGGAGAGAAGGACTCGATATGGCATGAGAGGTAGGAATGGTAGTTAGGGAGAAGACGACGGTCTGAGCGGAGAGTGTGCGAGTGACCGCTGTCCGTCTCCAAGTATGCTAGGGTAGTGATTCCGAGGCGGGGGTAACGGCGAGTTTGGGGTGGGCTTGGTTGGTAGGCATTCCCTTGGGAATAAGTCCATCTCGACCCCCAAAAAAAAGGTTTATCTAAACTTCGTTCGATGCATACCAAGGCAACATTAAGGGCGTTTAACAATTTAGTTGAACGGGTTTAGTACTATAAACGGTGCATACGGCCATAAATGTGTGTTGTGTTGAACGGTACTGTTAAGCCGATTTAATACCGGTGCATCCCACAGAACTTAAAGTCATTTGAGATTATAAACCTGGATTAGTTCAACCTGGTAAACTAGGTAGTATGTGGGTGCAGCGACCCCTTAACAAATAATTTCTGCTACTAGCTACTTCTCGCCCCAAATTAAGGGGCTCAATTTCATTTGTATCCTATATAACAAAAATAAATTGAATGTTCCAAAAAAATGTTCATACTATAGATGAAAATGAAGAACATGGACATAAATTGGTGACGATAACAAAATGTTACCCTCGTTAAAACAACTAAACAAACTAAATGTATGGTATCGGCTAAGCAGACTGGCCAGAGAAAACAATATTTCTCTTGAAATAAAATTAGGAGGTGATGGAGGAGGCAACTAAGTTTACACTGTAGTTTACCAAATTGGAGAGAAATACATAAAACTGGTCACATAAACACGTTCTCTAAAAAAAACACTGATTTAAAATACGTATTTTATTAAAAGTAAAAACATGAACAAAACTTATACAAAAGTTAGTTTTCGTATTTTCCTTGCAAGATTCTACCTTCGATCAATAAACAGACTAGATGCATAACAGCACACTTTGTTTTCAAATGAACATCTTGGAGTACAGAATCAGTTTGAATACGAATTTCAATCGTACGTAAAACGTTCGTAAACGTTATCGCATTGCTCACACTAAATACGTTTTTCTCCTTCTCGTCCGTAGTGTTCCGGTGATATGCTCATCAAATACATACAAGATTCAAATTTTGTCTCGCTGAGATTAAGAATAGACAATTAGTTTACTTACCAGACATGCCCATTTCTTCAGATATTTATCGCCATGCTCTGCGCTGAACATCACGTAAGTGATAACTGGTTCTCTCGCATAAATAATAACTTAATAACTGTATTTCGATAACAATTCATAAACTTCAACGCCGAAAATACATACAGATGGGACGATGAATATAGACAAGCCTTTCAGTATGAAATAGTAATTATTAGGACAATCTTACTCTTTCCTTTGTGGTTTTCAAAGCACTATTCACTTGAAATATAACTTTACTTAAAACTTAAAAATGAGGGGTTGGTGAAGTTGAAGGGAGAGGGTTGTCAAATGACGGATGCCTGTATCGTAAAAATGTGTCCTCCTTAGAACAAAAATCGACGTGTTTCCTAATCTCCTTAAAATCTAAGGAATACTGCCAAATATCGGGGTGGACTTTTTTCTGTTGCCCACATACATATTCCACAAAATGAGATGAAACAGTTTTATTGGAAAAACTTTTTTATTCCGGTAAATCAAAATATATGTGTTTAATATCAGTTTTTTTTCTCATATAAACGAATGGGATTTACAAAAAGTTTATTTACTTTTACTTTACCTCGGATAAAATACTCTTCTATTTGATACTGCGGTTTGCCGTGACCTAAAGTTTGTCCGCCAACGACCGGTGGATTAACTGTAATCCTCCGGATGGGAAGCAGCCCCTAATATCTACTTTCAGGAATAAAGTTTCGTTAAAACTGACACGGGGGTTGAATTCCCCATTTTCCATTTTCCCTCTTTACAAACACCTGTACGCACCATAGCAGGGGAGAGGTAGAAACAGCTGATCTACGACCTCAGACCGGTTTATTTACGGCCTTCTTGGATCCTTAACGCCTTCTGATGATATCATAGCTGCGGGGGCGGACGAATTCCCGTATAAACATCCTAATTGGATGACATTATTGCCCTTCAACTTGATTTAGTGAAATATTTCTAGCGGGGAATAGAAATATTGGAGGCTAGAGTGATTTCTCGGATAGCCAATTTTTCGCTGGATTACACGGACAAAATTGCAATTAAGAAACACCCTCGCTCTATATGAAATTGAACAAAATAGACTTTTCGAAACAACCCATAATGAAAAATATGTATTTTTTTGTACTCCACAGAACAAAATGAAAGGTTGTTTTAACACGAACAGTTTTTTTCTCGAAAACCATGAAATTTTTTATTATTATTATGTCATTGTACCATTAATAGCTTTCAACGGCTCAATTAATACCAATTTTTGTTGAAATTAGAATTTTTTGATCTTACTTTAAATAATATTTACTATAAACGCTAAAAAGTTATTAAATTGTTAATAATATACCATACTTCAATATAATTACTATAATTAAATTTTTTTTCGTTAATTTTTGAGTTGGTGGTAACATTAATGTCTGCTTATCAGCATTCGGAAATTGCTTTCTGTGCATTGATACAACTTGCAAAAAGTATTGTTTTTGGTCCTCATTATCAGTTAAACTCCGATTATATGATTCCGTTAATTGAACTCCTCGTTCAGCAATTTTTAAAAAATTGTTAACCTTTCCAGGTATACAACTCAAAACAACTGTTGATTGGAGAGTGTTTGCTCAAAGGAACTTTATTGTAGCAAATTTAATTCCCTACAAAAGCTGTACACAAAAAATTTAATACCGAGTTGAAACCAGAAAAAATTGTTCCCGTGTTATTTATATGGGAAATCAAATTTTGAATGTGCGAAGCTTTTAATTGACTTTTTTTGCAACGGGAATATTTTTTTTCTATAAATTATCAGATTTTCAGGAATATTTTGATATAATATTTTATTTTGTTTTATAATTTTTTTTTATATTTTTATTGTTTGATTTTATGATTTTTGTTTTACCCGGAATAATTTCAAATTTTGCAATTATAAATAACTCTACACAGTGTACTCACCTTTTTTTATGAAAACTCAGCTTCTCGGGGTTTGGGTTCATTGGTTTAATGTGTAAGAATTCTAATTACTGTTCTTTTTTAATGAGCGCCAAAATTCTATGTTATTTGAATAAAATTTTTAATAAAGTTTTTAACATCTGATTTGGATTTAAGCACTTTCCTGAATACGGTCCTGTGTACTCACCCTGAAAGTGCCCCAGTGATGTGTAACAGGTGTTCAATATAGTTGTACCAACTAATAAAAAGAATTACTTCGAAATAATACTTGGGATGAAACAATTTTAAATTTATTTTATGAAAATTAATTTTGTGGACATAAATTAGCAAGATAAACGTTATTTCTTACATCAAATAGGAAAATAAAACTCAACTAAGATGGTCTTTCACTCAATAATCACATTCATACAATGAAAATTATTTTTAATACATGCAATTATGCAACTTTTTATACATTAGTGTATTTACAGTGATACCGTTTTAAATAAGCCAAAACGAAAAGCAAAATGGACGATACAGTTGTATCTGAATTTGCAAAATATCTAAGTTCCTTTTATATACACTCACAAGTAAGTTTTTTATTTTAAATTGAAGTTTATTAAATACCTTTCATCTTCTATTAATGTTGAAAAATGAATAATCACTTCTTTCCTGTTTTAGACCGCTCTGGGTGAAGTAACCTCCAAAACGAAAAGCAAGACAACTCCAATGCAGAATGCCTCTTGATGAAATTTAATATATGGTTTATTTAAATGTATTTACTCACGAAGATCCCTCGGTGTTTATTTTCTTCAGGAACCGTGTTACAAGGTTAGTTAAACTATTTTCACTATTAACTACATAGATATTTTATCAACTTTTTTTACTGAACGAAATAACGTGCTTCTTGTAGAAAATTCATTTTCGAAAAGGGCCGACGCTTTCTCTATCAACAAGTACCTAACAACCCATTTCCTTTTACTTCCTTAGCAACAAACTGCCTATCTCTAAAAGTAAATTCTTTGTTTGATTGTCATTGACCAATCAAATTAACTTATAGTTGTTCATTAAATAGATTTTATTATATTCTTTGATAGATTTAATCTTTTTTAAAAGAAAGCATCATATTTATATCTAAATGAATTATTTAAGATTAAATCTTTTATTAATTAAATTTTTAAATTATTTGACATATTCAATTTAGGTTGGTAATTTTCCTGTTCTAGCTGACAATTCTATGTTTAAACCTGTCATACATCAGATGATAAATACTTTCATAAGTGTCATAGATCTAATATCTGTATTAAAAGTTTTTCTATTTTAGATTCTACCATAATACGAATAAAATTTCGTAATGCTTTTGGACAAATTTAATTTTACATGAAGAAATTCAAGATAATACATAAATACCACAAACATTCCCGTTTAAAGGTTGATCTTATATTTTATTTGTTTGAGTTTTCTTTATATAATTGAATTTTAGACTTTATCCATTGTATGAATGTATGAGGTACATTATAAATTTTGAATTGCTTCTTTGAGTTTGATTTACTTTAATTTGAATCATTTGAATAGTTTTCTTCTAATATTCTATAATTATTGAAGCTTTTATGTTAGAAATAACTCGTGTCGGTTATATACAATGTGGAGTTATTATTTTTCATATCAATATATATACATCAGAGGGAAATATTTGGTAATAATAAAAGTAATAGTGATAAAGGTAAAGGTAAAGGTAAAGGTAAAGGTAAAGGTAAAGGTAAAGGTAAAGGTAAAGGTAAAGGTAAAGGTAAAGGTAAAGGTAAAGGTAAAGGTAAAGGTAAAGGTAAAGGTAAAGGTAAAGGTAAAGGTAAAGGTAAAGGTAAAGGTAAAGGTAAAGGTAAAGGTAAAGGTAAAGGTAAAGGTAAAGGTAAAGGTAAAGGTAAAGGTAAAGGTAAAGGTAAAGGTAAAGGTAAAGGTAAAGGTAAAGGTAAAGGTAAAGGTAAAGGTAAAGGTAAAGGTAAAGGTAAAGGTAAAGGTAAAGGTAAAGGTAAAGGTAAAGGTAAAGGTAAAGGTAAAGGTAAAGGTAAAGGTAAAGGTAAAGGTAAAGGTAAAGGTAAAGGTAAAGGTAAAGGTAAAGGTAAAGGTAAAGGTAAAGGTAAAGGTAAAGGTAAAGGTAAAGGTAAAGGTAAAGGTAAAGGTAAAGGTAAAGGTAAAGGTAAAGGTAAAGGTAAAGGTAAAGGTAAAGGTAAAGGTAAAGGTAAAGGTAAAGGTAAAGGTAAAGGTAAAGGTAAAGGTAAAGGTAAAGGTAAAGGTAAAGGTAAAGGTAAAGGTAAAGGTAAAGGTAAAGGTAAAGGTAAAGGTAAAGGTAAAGGTAAAGGTAAAGGTAAAGGTAAAGGTAAAGGTAAAGGTAAAGGTAAAGGTAAAGGTAAAGGTAAAGGTAAAGGTAAAGGTAAAGGTAAAGGTAAAGGTAAAGGTAAAGGTAAAGGTAAAGGTAAAGGTAAAGGTAAAGGTAAAGGTAAAGGTAAAGGTAAAGGTAAAGGTAAAGGTAAAGGTAAAGGTAAAGGTAAAGGTAAAGGTAAAGGTAAAGGTAAAGGTAAAGGTAAAGGTAAAGGTAAAGGTAAAGGTAAAGGTAAAGGTAAAGGTAAAGGTAAAGGTAAAGGTAAAGGTAAAGGTAAAGGTAAAGGTAAAGGTAAAGGTAAAGGTAAAGGTAAAGGTAAAGGTAAAGGTAAAGGTAAAGGTAAAGGTAAAGGTAAAGGTAAAGGTAAAGGTAAAGGTAAAGGTAAAGGTAAAGGTAAAGGTAAAGGTAAAGGTAAAGGTAAAGGTAAAGGTAAAGGTAAAGGTAAAGGTAAAGGTAAAGGTAAAGGTAAAGGTAAAGGTAAAGGTAAAGGTAAAGGTAAAGGTAAAGGTAATAATAAAGGTTTTTATCACCATCTACTTTATTTTTAGTTTTCAAAAAATTGCAAAATTGATTATCGAACGCAAAAATTAAATCAATTAATCACGCTGACTTACTCTTACCAACCAAACATTATTGTTCTAGTATTTTATATTTCAGAATAAAGACGATAATAATTTATCCGAAAGATATTTCCTTCCGCTTCTTCTAAAAGGGAGAAGTTTATATAGTTCATTAAAATTAAGTAATCTAATATGTTTCGTCGGCATTGAAAACCCTAAAATTTACATGGATATGTTATCGAGTTTCTCCCTCAGTTAACCATCAAATAAAAAACCATCCACCTAAATATTTATATTGCTTCGACAGACCCCTCAACGATGAAGATAGCAAACGTTGTAAAGTGTCTTTAAAATTTAAAACATTGGCGGAGAGAAGACTATTTTTTATCTTATGTGTGAATTGCGAATAAGTCTACACAAATTTTATAGTAGATGTTTTTGTCAACAAAAAATATAATGGGAAATTTGCACAAAATAAATATGACCATCTATATGCCAAACATGGTACTCTGAAATATTGGGATTATCAATAAGCTGCACTTTGTTAAGTACCACATTTAATTCATCGGGCATCAATCAAATATGTTGTAATAACGTTTGTCGATGATATATTGGTACCTACGAATCTATAGCAGATCACCGAATCACTTCTAACTCTCTTTTATTTGTTAATTTTTTTGAGGAATTGGTATTAAACAACAGACTTAAGGCGCGAACAGAATATTATCGCGTCACGTTAACTCAACTGTTGCCCCATCATCAGCAAAATAATGTTGTCATACCTTAGGGTGCGTTTGTATTGGAGCGACGATAGCAACGATACTAGCCTCCATTGCTAAGCTTGTCTCAACGCGTTGCTCCAATATAGATATCCTTCTTTGAGACTTTTTGTAAGGGCGGAGGCAATGATGGCAATTCTTAGGCTGAAATCGGATCCCCGAACAATGTTCGACGACACACTGATACAACAGGGACAATACTAGATGAACCCATATTTTACGACTCGGCAAGGCAACTTTACTGTTATTTCATCGGTATGAATCTGTGAGATTTTATGCGCCCGACGGAGAGTTCGAAGCGGTCTGAAAGTTTGGCGTTAAGTTAACTAAAAATGAAAGTTAATTTTGACATTTGATATTCGTTGAAAGGCGCTAAATATATTGTTATATGCAACCCTTAAAAGGCAACCCTCGTATAAGCTTTTCATTTGCATTAAAGCACTGAAATTGTTAACTTACTAGTTCTACGTTTATTGAGGTGTATAATTTTATCTACGCTCGTGAATTACAGTCTGCTATTTTCGTCAAACCACCACCATAAACTTTCTTTTTCATCAATGCAAGATCTTCTTTATATGTTAATGTGAATTCCAGATAACAGAACTGTGCAGGCTCTGGAGAAATATAAAAATATGGTACATATAAAATATTTGTATAATAGCTTTTTAAATTTCTTTTTTCTTTTTTCATGTAAACACTATTTAAAATAAAAACCATCTACATTCATGAAACTTTATGGTATGAAAAAGTTGCTTTCGTATAAAAATGAATTAATACACTTTATACAACTGTGTACGAGCAGACATTTGAATATAATAGGTAGTTCAAAATATGAATAGAAATGTGATTTTGTTGAAATATACAAGTAAACCAAACTCAAACGAATCAGGAAGACTCAAAGAGATTAAAAGAATTATTAATAATTGCCTCATTTGTTATCGACACAGAGCACAATCATGTCAACAAATAATGCCAGATCTACCCAAAAGTAGAATTACTCCCTCTCGTCCGTTTTCTCAACCAGGGGTTGATTTTGGAGGCTCATATCTCATTAAATCGTCAAATGTAAGAAAAGCTCCTTTGATCAAATGCTACATCACAGTCTTCGTATGCATGACAACAAAGGGAACCCACATCGAACTTGTCTCGGAGTTGTCTACAGAAACCTTCCTTTTGTGCCTAAGGAGATTTATCTCCCCTAGTGTTATATACAGTGATAATGCTACTAATTTTCTGGGAGCAAAAAATTAACTTCATGAATGTATGTATTCTTTAAAAGATTATTCAAGATTTTTTGAGCCAAAGGGAAATTCAATGGAAATTTATTCCTCCCCTCTCTCCTCATCATGGTGGTCTTTGGGAAGCCGCAATCAAGAGTTGTAAACATCATCTCATACGAATAGTAGGAGAATCTCATTTTACCTTTTAAGAGTTTCATACCATACTCACCCAAGTGGAGGCTATCTTAAATTCAAGACCTCTTTTGCCATTATCCTCTGACCCTACTGAAATAAACATACTCACTCCTGGACACTTTTTAGTCGGATCTAACCTTTGAACCGTCCTAAATGGTGTGTCCCTATTCTCAATTTAACAATAAATGATATAGTCTTAGTAAAAAATGAATGTACCAAATCCTCTACTCTGGCCTTTAGCAAAGATAATTGAGTTGATACCTGGCAAAGATGGAAAGGTAAGAGTGGTGAAATTAGTCACAAAAGAAGGTACATATATTAGAAATATTTCCAAAATTTGTCCACTCCCGGGTACTAACGATTTAACGTTTAATGCAACAAATTGAATTGAATTGTATATATGAAGATTGCGTATCTTCAAGAGGGCCCAGTATGTTACAAACTGTAACACGGTTAACGGAGCATTAGCCACGGCCACAAAACTTTCTGCGGTTTCCCGCAACCAGCAACACATATAACCAAAACGAACACATACACCGTTCTGGCCTCCGCTCCGTCTGTTTCCAAGTAAAAAAATGTATCTCTTGTGTTTTTAATATAATAAGATATTTAGTGATTGATAAAAGGGTGTGAAATAAACAATATCAAAATACAGTCAGTCCACTATAGTATTTATTGAAAAAGAATAAAATTCCAGTGCCCCTTTAAGTGCCATGCGCCTCAGTTCGTATTGGTTCAAATGGTCAGAAAAAGGAAAGAAGAAAAGCATAGGTGAAGAAGTAAAGTGCTACAAGTAGGTAGACTCCGTTTCACGTAAGAAGAAGCCACTTGAAGTTGCAGTCGTATGCGCGAACTTGTTGTCAAAACCAGCGCCATATTGTAAAATTGACTTCATATCAGTAGCGTAACGTTTTCACATTCTGTAGGTTAACACAGAATTAAAATAATGTTGATAATTTCTCCTTTAACAGCAACAAGTTTTTTAGGAGCCATGTTTTTAGATCAAATAAAACTCACAACACTCACATATAAACTAGCTAAACGTCTTAAAATATTCAAATTCAAAATTTTTCGACAGTAAATGACTGCTTCAAACACAACCCAAATGTCAATAATAAAATGGCTGTCGGCATGAAAATCGTTTGTAACGTTAATGGCATGAAACGGTCGTTACGAGGCGACATAGATAAACAAGACCAATTTTGGTTTCTGCGCAAGTCAGTTGGCAAACTTCAAGTGGCTTCTTCTTATGTGAAACAGAGTCTACCCTAATAATATTGAGACTTCATTAACTTCTTCATTTAAAGATCTATTTGTGTATTAAGAGTGGAAAGTGTTACTTCGCCGATTGAGATAAAAAGTTGTCTGCTATCTATTCCTAGAATTTAATCCTGACGATGCTAATGTTATTTGTGCAACCGGTCGAGTGATATATGTTATAAGAGAATTATAATTAAAAATATTTCTTGTTCTTAAAGACCATGGTCTAATAGGGTTGGATCCAGACGTTTCGGCTGCAACTACGGCAGCCATTGTCGATGGAAGCGGTGGGAAGACTTGAGTACCTACTCTTCCTGTAGAATAAGTATTTTCATTTTCAAATGACACTGAAGTAATTTTGAGTACTAGATTTGTTGGAATTGGTCTTATCTTACTGAATTTTAAGACACTATCTAGCTATTGTGAGCTTTCCACCGTCTTTCAAAAATGACATGTCATCTCTGACAAATTCGACTTTTGCGAAATACGATCGAGTGCGGAAAATAAACTTTCCGCGAGCGTTAAGAACAAAATTTTTTCTACGAGCGGACGGAAAATGGTAGAATATCATTTAATTAGACATAAAATAACCAAAGATTTAGATACCTTCTGCACTACTGGCAACTGAAAAAGGAGGACTCATCCTTATTATTAAGATGACGTTCGGTATATATATGACGAAGAGAAAACTTCAGATTTAATAAATGAAAAAGAATCTTTATAGTTAAAATGTAATAACTCTTTTATATCATTACAGATTTATGTTGTAACCACTACTTTATGATAATTTTGTTCAAATTTGAATACAATTTTTAAGCTTTAGTAGTTCAAAAACTAACGCAAGAAGGAACCAAAAAACACTACTGATAAAGCATAAAACTGGAAATGCAAATAAGACATTGAATGAGCTGATATACCGAAACAAGTAGTATTACTTATAAGGTGGAAGCCCACTTATCAGCACCTCATAGGAACAGCGACTGATTATCACCAGCAGATTTTATTTCTTATGTGTATTTAAATGTAAGCGCGCCTACTTAATAACATCAGCACAGCACCGACAAGGCACGTCAACGCCTCAACCATAACACATTTCTCAGAGAGAATATTTTGCGGACGGTGTGCCAATACAATATCTCTAACAATATAAAGTGAAGCCTATAGTCGGGTATCGAGTCGGTGCTGATCCCGTGTCGATGCTTCAAGTGAACCCATACACAACCGTCAAGTTGACCACTCGACGGTGCTGTGACGATGCTTGTCAGGTGCTGTGCTGTTAAGTGAGTTTCGGCCTTCGTGCAAAGCAACTTTTTGGTTTCGCCACCATTGTTCTTCGTGGAAAATAGTATAATAATGTCATTATTATGGCAAGTGAAAGGAATGCAGAAAAAAAGATACGATATTTTGTTTATCAAATTATGGTCAAATTGATGTCTAAATATCTATATTATTTTTATACTTTTAAACGAAAAGAATAGTAAATCCTTTTTAGACTCGAAGATGGCACGTTTTTCCTTAGTTAATAATTATTTCATGTACCGAACCTTTGCATTTAATTTAGATAACGTCATCCTTTTTAAGAAAAACCGATTTCCACCCTTCGCACAGGAAAAAAGAAATCTTGACTACAAAACACGTCGGTTACGTTCCGCTAAATCGATTATATAGGGTCTAAAAAAAAGAACCATTATTTTGGTTACAGCGAATCTTTAATCATTTGCGAACGTTTCCAGGAAATATCACTACGAAGACCAAACGGTATTCTGGAGTTCCTGGACCGTATCTGCAAACAAGTCTGCTCGGACACAGTCAGTTTGTAGATACTTGTTATAGGAAACTCTAATAATAGAAGTGTCTAGTGCTAATAATAATAATGTTACATTATTCGGTTTAGGTTCCTTTTAATTAGGGTTGACGTTCTTTAATTAAAACACATATTTCTTCGACAAATTTTTAATTTGAACTCCCCTGACCAAACACCCATAAGCAACAATTGCCAGCCTGCACATTCTTTCAATCTAGCGCGTGTCTGCTTATTTTTGCAATTGTTACTTATATCGATAATTAAATTATAATCAAACTGCTTAGTCGATATATTTTATGATTACAATCATTATTATAACTCTAAACACATAATTAACCTAAATAATTAACTACCCATTACAGGCGCCGTGCTAGCTCTTTTACATATACCCGGTTTACGCACGGTCACCCAGTGGTGGAGAGACGTAGTCACAGTATGATGGAGATACTAAAGTGAAGATGTCGTTTTTTATTGTTGGAACGGAAAAAGCAAATAGGCTAACTTCTATTGAATCGACGTTAGAGAATATATTCTCTGTGTAGCTCATACCTTATTACTTCACCTTATTCATGTGAAAAGGCACTTGGATTTTCCCATTTTAAATTGCTTCAATGTGTTTTGAAAATTACTTTGAATGGGAGATCTTGAAGCTTAATAACATATTTAGTTAGGATTTTTATATTGATTGTGAGAAAGTTGATTTGACAAAGTTAAGCTAATTGATAACACACTACATTTAAAATTTTATCTAGTTTCTTTGTACCAACAACAATTCAGATCCTGTAGGAATTTGCTTGCGCCAAGCTATTTTGTCGTACCAACAAGACGAACTGAAAATGCTGATCTTATAGTGCAGTGCTCCAACATCGAGTGAATTGCTTTCCGAACTGAATCTGGTATTTGAAAAAAAAAGGTGAGCGGTCGAGGGACCGCCGACAGAAGCTTGCTTCTTATGCACAATAGAATGCGAGGTTGGGAAAACCATCAATAAAAATACATTAGGCCCAGTACGTTCTACTAAGTTTTATTTTATATTTCATTGTCCATTTTTTCAGAATTTTGACAATTTTTGATAATTATTGACCATTTTTTCAAAATTTTTGATAATTTTTGACCATTTTTTCAAAATTTTGACGATTTTTGACAATTATTGACCATTTTTTCAAATTTTAACAATTATTGACAATGATTGACCAATTTTGACAGTTTTGACAATGATTGATCATTTTTGACAATTTTAATTATTATTGACCATTTTTGACAATTTTTGAGCATTTTTGACAGATTCTGACAATTATTGACCATTTTTGACAATTTTTCAAAAATTTTGACTATTTTTAACAATTATTGATCATTTTTGACGGTTTTTTAACAATTATTGACCATTTTTGACAGTTTTTTATAATTATCGACCATTTTACGAAAAATTTGACAGTTTTTGACCATTTTTGATCATTTTTCGAAAATTTTGACCATTTTTCAAAAAATTTGACAATCTTTGACAATTATTGACCATTTTTTACAATTATTGACCATTTTTTCAAAATTTTTGGCAATTATTGACCATTTTTTCAAAATTTTTGACAATTTTTGACCATTTTTCAAATTTTAACAATTATTGACCATTTTTGACAATTATAGACCAATTTTAACAGTTTTGACAACTATTGATCATTTTTTACAATTTTTCAAAAGTTTTGACTATTTTAGACCATTTTTCCAAATTTTACCAATTATTGACAATTTTTTAGCTTTTTGACAGGTTCTGACAATTATTGACCATTTTTGACAATTTTTCAAAATTTTGTCCAGTTTTTAAAAATTTTGACAATTTTTAACATTCATTGACCGTTTTTGAGAGTTTTTTTATATAATTATTGACCATTTTTTTTCAAATTTTGACAATTTTTGATCATTTTTCAAAATTTTAACAATTATTGACCATTTTTGACAGTTTCTGACAATTATTGACTATTTTTGATAATATTTCAAAAATTTTGACTATTTTTCAAAAATTTCGACAATTTTAAACAATTATTGACCATTTTTGACAGTCTTTTATAATTATTGACCATTTTTTCAAAATTTTGACAATTTTTGACCGTTTTTCCAAAATTTTGACAATTTTTGTCAATTATTGACCGTCTTTGACAATTATTGACCATTTTTGATAATTTTTCAAAAATTTTAACCATTTTCCAAAATTTTTGACAATTATTATTGAACAATTTTTCAAAATTTTTACAAATATTGACCATTTTTGACAGTTTTTGACAATAATCGACCATTTTTCCAAATTTTTGAAAATATTTGGCAATTATTAACCATTTTTTCAATATTCTGACAGTTTTTGACAATTTTTGACAATTATCGACCATTTTTCCAAATTTTTGACAATTTTTGACTAGCCTTCTCAAAAGTCCTATGTCGTGCAATAAGAAGCAAGCTTCAAAAATTTAAATTTGAATCTCTAACCTCACTTTATTTCAATTTTCTATTTTGTTACTTGTTCAAATAATAATAGAAATTTATCGGAGGTTTCAACAGAAAGATGAAGGATGATGTTTTAGAAATCGAATAAAATATTGAACATTTTCGTATTAGTTAAAATATTATTGAACGATTAGCAACGAGTTTTGAATCAAGTGGGTATTATAGATACCATCGTGGTCAAAATGGCAAAATTATTGCTGTTAGTTCTCAAGTCGCCAACGAAGTGAAGCCAAGGAGGCAAGAGACGTTCTCTCGGCAAATTTAAATAAAAAAATAAATTGCACAAAAATATAGACTTTCTCAAGGAAACTTGATGTATACAATTATTGACCATTTTTGAAGGTTTTTTATAATTATCGACCATTTTACAAAAAATTTGATAATTTTTGACCATTTTTGATAATTTTTCGAAAATTTTGACCATTTTTCGAAAATTTTGACTATTTTAGACCATTTTTCCAAATTTTAACAATTATTGACCATTTTTGACAATTTTTTAGCTTTTTGACAGGTACTGACAATTATTGACCATTTTTGACAAATTTTCAAAAATTTTGTTCAGTTTTCAAAAATTTTGACAATTTTTAAAAATTATTGACTGTTTTTGACAGTAAAACTTGTACTCAGTGGTTATGCAATAAATGAAATTTAAATACGTTTTGTGATAGAAATTGATAAACTGAGGATGTTAGGATAAAGATTTTGTGAAGGAAACGTATTAAGTGTTATACGGGTAAGGTATGGAATAAAAAAAAACGAAAACGACCTTCGAGAGGCTGGAATCGTTTCTGACATCAAAGCCGTCAAAAAAATTACTCAGATTTTTTTGTAATGTACGCAGTAATAAATTATTCGAAAAAATAAATTTACGGTAAATAGTCTTTTAATGATAAAAAAATACGTAAAAAACTCACATTATTTACTAAATACTTACACCTGAAAAAAATATTTTTCTAGTTTTTGTGTCGAATAAATTTTATTGATTGCAAACATTTTTATAAAGTTTTCCTTCGTGCGTTATACTTCAATATTATATTTATGACGTTGGTTTTAAAGAAACATAAGTCGGTTCCAGTGCACTGGAAGCCATTCCCCTTCATCTTAAACAAGATTAGCGCTAATAGACCACGTCGAGACGGTAATAAAAACAACCCCGAGTTTCCCTTCAAGCGTAAATACCGATGGCCGGGGTTGAATATTCTTCAGTCTCAGATGTTCTATATCTTTGAAGTTTTATGAGGGAATTTACTACTTTACTCTGGACAGTGCATTTTCGACTCCTACCAAATCTATAAGATATCAAGACGAATTTTCGCATGTTTATTATTTTTTGGTAGAAAGTTTTTCATTTAGTAGAAGTTAAATGAACATCTTTTGATTCCGTTTTTGTCTTTTTTTTAATACTGTATTGAGTCAACTGTTTTCTATATGTTTATTTATATGGTATCCTGGTAACATGGTTCGTATCATTTCCCCCCCCCCCAAATGACGTTAGGGTGCCTAAAAGTTGAACGGTGGTTTTTTAAACTTTAAGAAATTATAACTGGAAAATTGAGATATTTGTAATTTTTTTTTGTAATTACTCAGCACACCGTGAACTTTCATTTCAGAGAAAAAAATATTTAATCTTGCTTCTAATTGCACGACATAAGACTTTTGGGAAGGCTAGTGAACTCGTGAAATGTGTGATGTTACGAAAAAGCGTTCGTCACGCGATGAAAGAGAGAGAGAGAGGCGTGCCGCTGTCAAAATTTTGAAAAAATGGTCAATAATTGAAAAAAACTCAAAAATGCTCAATATTTGTTGAAAATTGTCAAAAATGGTCAATAATTGTAAAAATTTTGAAAAATCGTCAAAAATTGTCAAAATTTTGAAAAAATGGTCAATAATTATAAAAAACTGTCAAAAATTCTCAAAATTTTTGAAAAATGGTCAAAATGTTTGAAAAATTGTAAAAAATGGTCAATTATTGTCAGAACCTGTCAAAAATGTTCAATAATTGTTAAAATTTGAAAAAATGGTCAAAAACTGTCAAAATTTTGAAAAATTGTCAAAAATGATCAATATGTAATTGTCAAAATTATCAATAATTGTCCAAAATGGTCAATAATTGTTAAAATTTGAAAAAATGGTCAAAAATTGTCAAAATTTTTGCAAAAATGGTCAATAATTATAAAAAATTGTCAAAAATAGTCAATAATTGTTGAAAATTGTCAAAATTTTGGGAAAATGGTCAATAATTGTTGAAAATCGTCAAAATTTTTGAAAAATGGTCAAAAATGGTCAATAATTGTTAAAAATTGTCAAAATTTTTGAAAAATGGTCAAAAATGGTCAATAATTGTTAAAAATTGTCAAAATTTTTGAAAAATGGTCAAAAATGGTGAATTATTGTCAGAACCTGTCAAAAATGGTCAATAATTGCCAGAGACTGTCAAAAATGGTCAATAATTGTTAAAATTTTGAAAAATGGTCGAAAATTGTCTAAATTTTGAAAAAATGGTCAATAATTATAAAAAACTGTCAATAATTGTTGAAAATTGTCAAAATATTTGAAAAATTGTCAATAATTGTCAGAACCTGTCAAAAATGGTCAATAATTGTTAAAATTGGGAAAAATGGTCAAAATTTTGAAAAAATGGTCAATAATTATAAAAAACTGTCAAAAATGGTCAATGATTGTTAAAAATTTTCAAAATTTTTGAAATATTGTAAAAAAATGGTCAATAATAGTCAGAAACTGTCAAAAATGGTCAATAATTGTTAAAATTTTGAAAAATGGTCAAAAATTGTCAAAATTTTGAAAAAATGGCCAATAATTATAAAAAACTGTCAAAAATGGTCAATGATTGTTGAAAATTGTCAAAATATTTGTAAAACGGTCCAAATTTTTGGAAAATTGTCAAAAATGGTCAATAATTGTCAGAACCTGTCAAAAATGCTCAAAAATTGTCAAAATGGTCTATAATTGTTAAAATTTTGAAAAATGGTCAAAAATTTTTAAAATTTTGAAAAAATGGTCAATAATTATAAAAAACTGTCAAAAATGGTCAATGATTGTTGAAAATTTTCAAAATATTTGAAAAACGGTCCAAATTTTTGAAAAATTGTCAAAAATGGTCAATAATTATGAAACACTGTCAAAAATGGTCAATTATTGTCAGAACCTGTCAAAAATGTTCAATAATTTTTTAAATTTGAAAAAATGGTCTAAAATGGTCAAAATTTTTGAAAAATTGTCAAAATGATCAATAATTGTCAAATCTGTCAAAATTGGTCAATAATTGTCAAAAATGGTCAATAATTGTTAAAATTTGAAAAAATGGTCAAAAATTTAAAAACACGGTCAAAAATGGTCAATAATCGTTGAAAATTGTCAAAGATTTTGAAAAATGGTCAAAATTTTTGAAAAATTGTAAAAAATGATCAATAATTGTCAAACCTGTCAAAAATGGTCAATATTTGTTAAAATTTGAAAAAAGGACATAAGATATCGCAATTACAATATGGCCAATAATTTCAATGACTATCGACGAGAAATGGTTTTGTTGCACATTCCTTTTAGAAGTGAAGATAATGATGTTTATTGTGCATAAGAAGCAAGCTTCTTTCAGCGGTGCGACGACCGCTCACCTTTTTTTTTTGTTTATAACAAAGTTAAACCAATTTGAAATTTTTAATACCAAATTAAAACTATATCGCATGAATTTAATTTTTTTCTTATTATTTTGTTTGTTTTTTTATAAATTGAACATTTACCCGTGATATTTTTTTTACATTTCATTTTCAGCGGGGTATAAATTATTTCACCTGTTTAATATTTTTCTGAGGTAACGATTATGAATCAATATAATGTGAATGGTGATATATACTTTGGCAAGTATATCTGAAGCTACGCGGCATCGATAAGGGGCGAGGAAACATGGCCGATATCTGTCATAAACGTACCAATGGCGTACGAAATAATAAGATACCAAGTAAAACTGAAAATACGAAGGTAAATATTGACAATATAAACGCCACTGGATAATCAATATCAGTCAATTGTCGAAGTGAGAGGGAAGAACTCACGCACGCGCTTGCCAATAGGAAGTCAGGTGGTTACTTAGCAACGGCGGTTCGATAAATATTCACCAATTGAGTTAGTTCAGAGGGCGTGGTAATTATGGTTTTAGCACGTCGTTGCCGGTTTGAAGGAAACCCATAACATATTTGGAAAAGTGTTCATCTTTAAATATTCAGAAATTGAAAAAATAATGTTAATAGACAAAATCCAATGAAACAAGCACATTAAAGAACTAACGTTTAATCATTATTGACATATTGTTAATAATAAAAAGTCAATTTTCTAATTATTATCACTACATACTTAGCACTTTTTCATAGTTAAACGTGGCAATATCGAATGTTCTCGACCGCATTCCTTTCACAGCTTCAGTTATGTTTGCCAAACTATACTTATTATCATAATCACGTTTTTATTAACTCGCTTTTCTTGTATGTCTTGGTGGAACTTTGTACATGATTTTAAACTTATTTTCCGATGGGTAAGACTTGAAATTTTCAAGATTATTCAGAATTGAATGACAATAAAAGGAAATATGGAAATAATTCAAAAAATCATTGTGTGGTTTCATGAAACCACGATGCAAGTGAAATTTTTTTTTCTGAAATGAAAGTTCACGGTGTGCTGATTAATTACAAAAAAAAATTTGCAAATATCACAATTTTTCTACCAGTTATAATTTTTCAAGGTTTAAAAAACTACCCTAATGTTATTTGGGGAAAAAAATTATTACGACCATTTTGGTTTTAAAATTTAAAGCTCTACAATTTTTGTTTGGTACGTTTTCCTGTAACTCCAACAGTTTTTGCGCAATTTCAAAAAAACACCTTACGTCTAAGAAAGTTTTGAAAAGTACGTTTCAAAAAACAATGACGGTTCAGCTAAGAAGGACCAACTATACAAAATATACCGAACTGGCGCATTGAATCCGTGAGATTAAAACACTCACTGCAAAGTACACCTTTACACTGGAACAGCACAATTGCGACTGTTGAATGCACACTACGTTAGGATAAGTTGCGCCGCCGCAATGTTCGCTAGCCTGCGTATTGGATGAAATACATTGAAATTTCATCGGTATGAATCTGTGAGATTATATGCGCCCGTCGGAGGGTTAAACTAAGCGGTCTGAAAGTTTGGCGTTAAATTAACTAAACGTGACAATTAATTTTGACATTTGATATTTGTTGATAGGTGCCAACTATGTTGTTATCTGTAACACTTAAAAAACAATCCTCGAATGTAGTTTCTTTCGTCGAAAAAATATTAGAAATGTTTCCAGATCGACTTATTTATCGTTTACTGTTGATTCTATTTTAAATATTTTTCTAATTTTAGTGAATGGAAGTCACCACTGGCGTCACATCCCTCGTTAACCAAGTCATCTGATGGAACAAAAAATGTTAAAAAAAGGAAGAGCGTTGATGGAGCTGAATTATTGATGTTATCGACAAAATCCCTGTCTATTTTCTTATGTAAGAGTAAAGAACGCGTTGTGAATTTTTTAAAATATTAATATCTTGAGTTTGAGGTGAAGTCGATATTTGGTGATGACAAAGTGGAAGAGTTTTCTTTATTGTCTGACAAATCACTTTTTAAGAATAAGACTCATTTTACCAAAACAAAAAATTCATCCAATCAAAATGTAATAAAAGTACCTGTGGCTGTCTGCCGGTTTAAGACGGCCCCAATGTCTTTGAGGGCGTCTAAAAAAGATTATGTCGCTGATTCAAAGAAAATTCACAATTCAACTTTTGACAATTATTTTATATATTTTATGTCAACTCAAAAACGTCATTCCCCGGTATATCGATCTTTTCGTTTCTAAAAGTTATAGGGTGAAAACAAAAATAAAAAGGTTTAAAATAGATAATACAAAATAAACAATAAAAACTACAACAGTAGCAATTATAATAAATAAAATTCACATTATTAGGGAACTCTATTTCCAAAATGTATGGTGGATGGTGTGGGAGCTTGCATTGTCTTGGTGGAGGATCATTTGTCGTTGGGGGAAACTCCCAATCAGCAGTAACAGTTTTTTGATCTTGCAGAATAATTGTTGCTACATGAACCCGCTTTTGAGACATATGTCACCTCCATCCTTTTGGAAACAATTCGAGAACGGAAGCAACGAGAAATTTTCTATTGATGTGGTGCTTCATTGCCGAAAACAGAAACCAACCTCGGCAAGGCATTCCTGTTGAGACAACTACACCTATTACGGTGATCTGGATGCGATTGATTCCATAATGGCCTTTTATTATAAACACAATGTATTAAATTTCCTTTAATTCTGCACATTCCTTTGCCACCTATCTCACTGCCATCATAACTAGAGACTTATTATTGCAACTTGTCGCGAGGTAAAGGAATAAAAATTTCAATCTACCTAGTCTCTCGCTTTGTCTCTATGGAACAACGAGACACTCGTCGCTCCACTATGTGCGCTACTATGTAAATATCAAACCTAGATTTAAACGCTTCAACTACTAGAGTAGAAACAATCAATAGAATGTGTTAGAAATAAAAAAATAACTGCTGCGTGTATTTTATGTTGGTGGAGTAGCATGAATTATCAGTTTAAGTTGCAACTAATTACCATTAGTTGAATTGCAGGAGGCCTTGAAAATAAAACGTTGCTAATTGGAAATTAAGCGAAATATTTGTTATGGAGTGAAACTGTATTTCAGGCGGAAATTTACGTTATTGATTTATATGTGGAGAAATTGGAGAAAACCAATCTTTCACATAAAACAATAAAAAATGTCTCTAACAGCCAAGCGGCTTTGAAAGCACTTCGTTTTTACCGTAAAACGTCGAAATTGGTATCAAACTTTCATCAATAGGAAGACTCAACATAATGTCTTTGGTCTGGGTTCCTGGCCATTCTCGTATGGATGGCAATGAAAAGGCAGACTCCCATATCGCGTGTGGATCTCATTATATTTTGCCAAACACACACTGAATAACTTGACTGCAAGAAGAGTTTCAGGTTTCTGGCATCATTTATCAGAATTGCTTCATTCAAAGGCCTTTATAGTTTCTTCCAAGAATGTCTTCAAACAAGTATTAGACTATAGCAGGTAGCAAGGTTGTCTAAGACTTAGACTGTCGGAAGAACTGCTTGATTATGGCTGCTATTGTTTGGAAACATTCTATGACGACAGAGGATGTAAAAAAGTCTTTGAATATTTATGCTCGATTTGACCATCAAGCTCCTAAGTCGGATTTTGTAATTTCTTTCACCTAAATATGATAGGAAATACCTAATTGCATCACTCTTAAGTACCTATTACTCAGCGCGTGGTGAAACGTAAATTGCATTAAGCAATTCCAAAATCTGATTTAGGAAATTGTTGGTGAAATCAGGCATTACGGTTAATTCCGGAAAACCTAATGACATTTCAATAGAAGGTTATGATCCGATAAAATCTTCGACATCCTCCCTTCCTTTTATTGCCATTCGTACCACAATACCCAGGGATCCAGACCAGAGACACTTTCTTGAGTCTTCCTATTGACGAGTCTTTTCTGGCAGTTTGCTTTGACTTTCTACGTTACACGTTAAGAGCTGAGTGCTTTTAAAGCCGCTTGGTTGCCTGAAATACAGTTGCATCTATCTAGTCTCCAGAGTTGGGTCCAGAAGGATTTCCATGGCTGCTGACGGTATGCCAGACAAGCCTGTCTCTGTATACTAAAAAGCTTTGTTTGGACCGTTCGGTGTTAAGCTTTTGCCCACCAAGCAATAGCTCCATAAAAGATTCTGATGATCTAACAATTTTCACAGGTACCCAATAGATTTGTTTGGGCCCAAAGCCCCAATATTTGCCACAGAGTCTACGGCATGTCCACAAGATAGTCTGGTGAGCGTTCCATATATAATTTGTTATCTAGGATAGTCCCCAAATATCTCTCTTCCATTGCACCATTGTTAGGAAGTGGAGGAAGTTTCTCCAATTTCCTTTCCTGGTGAAGGTAACCATTACAGTTTTGCCGGAATTAACAGACAACTATTTCCTTTGGCAGTAACAGTGAATGCCATGATGCATGCTCTTGTTTCGAGGGCACCAAGCAAGTCATGGCTTCACCCTAAACCATCGTTTGATTTTTCAATGTATATACAAATTCGATGTCTATCACCACTGCTAACAGGTAAACTGATTACAAATCTCATTCCGACTTTTGCAGTATGTTGAAGATTATTACAGGTCCATAAATGTAACGGTGGAAAATCGGCGAAATCGAAATAAAAACATCTGAATTTGTAGCTAATTTCTTGCTAATTAATTGCCAAAAAACCGATGAAAAATCGATGACAATGCGAGCTTTATATCAAGCTAGCGGGGACGGGACAAAAATATGCGACTATCGTAAAAACAAATACGGCAAAATTTGTTGCTGCAAGGTGTCACTAAAGAATATAACGAAAAAAAAAGTTATTATGGTATTTTATAAAAATTTGAGTTTGACAGTGACCCCGCTATCTTTATTCGCAGTTTTTCGTGGGTTAACTCGAGTATAAAATTTGAGTACTTTTGTGATGCCTTTTGGCCCAATATAATAATATAATAATAAATATTTAAAATAAGAATTAAATTCCCTTGATCTTATTTCAACAAAACGTTCGAACATTTCATTATTATATAAATATAAATTGAGAAGGTTATTGAATAGAAAGTCAAGTTCAAAGCGCGAAGTAAGACAAAACAGAAATATGTTTATTTATTTTATTTGAACTTGACTGGTAATATAAATATGCATTCAATATTTATGATAGGAGAAGTCGATTCAGAATAATTCAACAAGAGCATTCTATATACTTGAATAGTCAGAGATCAGTAAGCATTAACCATTAAGTATAAGTATGCTATACGGCTAGATACTTATGCAGATCATTAGTAATAGTAAGTATGTAATGTATTATAGTAAATAAATCAAACATATCCCAGTGCTAGAAGTAGTTGTTTCATTCCCTTGAGATGATCCTCCAAGTGACCCGCAACACCACCAATTCAGAGGCCTTTCCACACCCCTAGTCTTCCAACGTATCCATTGGAGACGCATCCATTACATGGCCGTCCTGCCATGCCTTTCATCCATTACACTTTGTCAGCAACAAAATGGTGTCGTGCTATTTGCGTACAAGGATTATTTGGAGCTATTTGCATACAAGGGTCGACGGTTTGACACGAGGTAGCAAAAGAAATTTCGGCAAAGTCCTATTTGCGTACACCTAACTGAATCAATTTTTTGCTGTGTAGGTAGGTAGACCTTCTTCAATAATATTCCTTGCCCTTATCGATAAATTACGAAAGACACTTTACACACAACAGAGTGCCATTTGCGTACACCTATCTAAATAGACCTATTTCTGTGCTGTTATAGCATGTTGTCTTCATGACGCAATTATCTATCAATATTTGTTAAAGTGTCTCTAAGGGCAAGGAAAATGATTGATTCAGTTAGGTGTACGCTAGGAATGAACCTATCTGTCGGTTGTGCATGGAAGAGGAGAAAACAGCCTCCCACATATCTTCGAATGTGAAGCACTCCCTTATTGGAAATATAGACTCCTAGGGATTATTTTTCAAGAAGGACCTAGTGAAAAGACTGTTAAGCCTGATAAGGGCTACTGGTCACTTCACATAAACCGTATAACCAAAAGCACAAACAGCCTGAAGGCTGAAGTGCCGAGGATTCGAAGCCTCTGACTGGTGGTACCGAACTAATCAATTAATCAAACATGATCATTGGAGTGAAAATTATATGATACAATATTTCTATATGCATGTTTTGAAGTCTCCCGTGCTTAAATAACGTGTAATTCTTTATCTTGAAGCTAGTTAGCGTGAACAAGTTTTAATTGAATGATATACTCCTATGCTTATGAATAGGTATGAAAAGTGCATATCTGGAATATTTTAAGTAAAAGTTATTAATTTTCGATCAGCTATATTTTTGGTAAGTATCTATTGTATGTTTTGTAAATGTATTTTAATGTTTATTCTTTGGAATGAGTATTAAAGTTCAAGATATTTAATTTCCTCTGATATACTTTTTCCAACAGATTTCCGCATTTTTCTTTAAAGAAAATGACTACTTTTCAACCATTCATATTTAGAATTATCTTCTCAGGCGATTCAACATTATCCAAGGAAACTCGTAATTCTCACTTAAATCTCAAAAATTCTTTTAAAATGTGGATAATGTTTTCGTTATTTATTTAAATAGTTTTTACTTGTGGGATAAAATTATACATACTATGGCTAATTACTATCTATTGATTTATTTCTTAAACTTAATTTATATACACATTTTACTTAATGTCTACTAATTCATTTACACTCGGTATAATAGTTCTAATTTATTTTAACCACTTGAATTTTTACACTAATTCATTCACCGTCCGGTTACTAAGAACTTCTGTAAACTGTCTGTTAACTAACTCTTTGTCTTTGTTTCACTAATTGTTAACTCACTCAAATACCCGCGTATATATAGTCTTTATCAATTCTGGAAAGTTCTTGTATTTTCCACGCTCGTCGTATGCGTAAACAAAACGCATCTAAAATGTTCTCGAAAGCGCATTCGCCAAAATTTATAGTTGAGTGACAGGGCTGGCTTTGAGTTGGCTGAGATTATTATTTGAACTTGCTTTTAATGTCAAATTAATCGAAATATAGCTACGTCACATCTACAATAGTATCTGTTGGATAGCTAGAGTTATTCATGAGAATAAATAAATTGTGACGATAAGGGAATCTATTTGTTGTTCAATCCGAAAGAATATTTATTATAGGTTATAAAAAATTTATCCTTTATTTCTCAATCAAATTAAGTTTTCCATACAAGGGAAACTCACGCTAAAAATGTGTTGCTAATTAGTCCATATATAAAAAATAATAACGGGAATCACATAATCCCTTGTTTGAGAGAAGAAACTACAGATAATTGTTATTCAAGCGTCTCTGATGGTCTTCAAAAATAAGTTGCTTCCATAAAAGAGTTTTCGAAAATTGAGAAAACTGTATCGTTTGGTTAACTGAGGTCTTAGAGTTTATTGAAGTTTAACTTTTAATGGTTGACAACTAATTTCTCAAGTCTAGATAACATATAAGTGGTATACGTTAGAATTTTTAAATTTTTTTCAAAAATAATACAAACATCTAAATTTTTTTAGCTCTTCATAATGAAACTTATAATATTGTTGAATCTACTTGTTGTGATAACTTTGAAAATTTCTATGAGTACGTTGTAAATCGAATAGATGATATTAATAAATATGAGAGGCCAACCAATAACTCATATATGTATTCAACAAAGAATTCGAAAGTTTATGGTAAGTAAACAAATTCAATTGACTGATTTGTATAATTTTTAAAATATTAAATAAGCTGTGGTTTTATCACCCCTCTACCACTGAGTAGTGTAGGGCGTGTTCCTTTAAAAATGTTTTGCATTCTTTCCCATCCTAAGCTTAGTCCTTTGCTATGTCCCTGCTTCTTCCTCTTTTGTCTAGTAATCATTGATTGATTGAGACCTTACCGACCTCAGCACCTATCAGCCTTTAGACTTTTTGTGCTCTTGGGTATAGCGTTCATGTGAAGAGACCAGTAGCCCTTATTAGGCTCAACAGTCTTTTCACTAGGTCCCTCTTGGAGAAATCCTCCCTTGGATACTCTAGTCCCTTCACTTTCCTTATCTGGCCCCTGCTGAGGTTTAGTATTTCTTTAGTCGGCGTCTCCGAGAATGTTTTGATCAAGAGTTTGCTGTGTTCCTGTTTTGGCACGTGTCTCCAGTACGTCTGATACACCGAGATGTACAACCATGTGCAGCAGATTTTGATATTCCAAATACTGGTTCAGGATCAGTGAAAGCAGTTTTAGACCCTAGCTATGCTGGGGCGTCTGCCTTTTCATTGCGTAGATTTCTGCCTGGAATACAGATGCAAACTTCCCCAACGATGCATGGACATTGCACCTGGACTCCATCTCCTGTTCCTATGTCAGTTTTAGATCCGTTTGTGTACCACACCTGACTGCATGCTTCCAGCCCATCCCAGTTTAGTTGGATATGGTATGGTTGGTTGTCGTTAATTGTGGCCAACATTTTATCACTTCTCATTTCAAGAAGCGAGTTTATGATAACATCTGTGATTCTGGAATGACTATGGATGTTGGTTCCTTCGTGTTAATTTCCATTGCACTCGAGCTTGTATGGAGCCATTCATAAGAATGGCTTTCATTGCCGCAGTCAGGCTGCTTCTCATCGCAACCGTTATGCATAGACAGGCAAGTCTTCGAAGTTTTGATAACTCCAGTTCGGCTTTCCTCTGATCTTGTTTTTGACCACAAAACTAAGGCTCCATAGGTAACCATGGGTCTCACCACAGTTGTGTACAACCAGTGAACTATCCGTGGGTTTAGTACCCGTGTGTCTCCTACCACCCGTTTGGCAGCCATTAGGGCCATCTTCCCTTTATCGATTTTGTCATGTAGGTGTGAGTTCCAGGATAGCTTTGCGTCCAGAATTATACCCAGATACTTGACCTCCTGGCTAAGACACGCTGCACGTTGAAGAGGCTTGGCAGTTTTAGTCTATCAAGCTTTCTTTTTCTAGTGAAGGGAATGAGCGCATTTTTTGCAGGGTTCACCCTTAGGCATTCCCTCCTAAACCAAATCTCCACCATTTCCAGAGCTTGTTGCATCAGCTCCGATATAACGTTAAGGTATTTCCCCAGTACAAGTATTGTCAGATCATCTGCATACCCCTTCCTGTTCAATTCCTCCAGGAGCTCGTCTATGACAAGGTCCCACAGCAAAGGTGATAGGACTCCTCCCTGTGGGCATCCCTTCATTATCGATACCTCCATGGAATCTCCAAATAAGGTTGTCGTTACTGTCCTGTTGAAAAGCATGTTTTTCATCTACCGACATGTGGTGTCGTCAAAAAATCACGAACTGCTTTAAATTGCTAAAAAGGTGATTTAAATGACAATTTTGTTTTAGATGGGGGAATCTATGACTTCATTATAGTGGGAGGAGGATCTGCAGGTACCGTTTTAGCTTCACGGTTATCTGAGATAAGCCAATGGAAAGTACTGTTATTAGAAGCTGGTGGACCGAAGGATGAGTTTAGCGATATACCAGGAGTTTCTTTGTTTCTGCAAGTATCAGACATGGACTGGGGTTACTTGACAACTCCTCAAACAACTTGTTGTCTAGGTAATATATATATCAATATGGCAACCAAGTCGTGAAGTGAATAAATAAAAGAAACTACTAGTGTGCCTACTAATATCTATGGGGAGTAAATTTTAATAAGTATATTATTTTGGAGTTTTTCAACATCAGCATTGATAATCTTCTTTGCAAATGATTAGAAATACTTATTAATTCTCGATATTTCGTTTTTTTTTATTTATTCCAATATTTCTCTTTTTACAAAAGATGCACATTTTTAAAGAAAACTACAATTTTTTATCAGATTATCAATAATTTAATAGCAAGCTTACCTCAACGAATCCTAGCTGTTGTTACAAGAGCACGACGATAGGGCTTCACATGAAAGCGAGATTTTTCTCGTCCCGTCTCGTTCTCGTCTCGAAAAAGCGAGACGAGACGAGACATTTTTGAAAATATTATGGGCGATACCCGAGAGTCTCGTTAAATTTTTTTATGAAGTTTTTATTAGAAAAATTAGAAACGGTCTACATAGAGAACAATACATTTTACAATATATAAAATCTGGTGACCATCTGTAAAATATTTTATTGTAAATTTAAAGTGGTGAGTCCTTCTTTTTTTATATGTGGAATAAAATGATAAAACAGGTCGGTTTTACCAAAATTAAATCGACACGTCCTGTATCGCCTCAAATACAATAGGGTCGTAAAATTCAGCAGAATGGTTAAGGTTTCATTAATATGATAAGCCTTTAAATTAAATATTTTAAAAGCTCTTGAGGTAAATAAAAAAAAAGTTCTGGTAATCGTCTTAACGAACAAATAGATATCAACCATTCTCCCTTATTAAACTTATTTACCTAGAAGATAGGTCGGGAGTGATTGTTGTGAATGAGTTTCCGGGTAAACGTGTTCAATAATTTTGTTAATATTCGTTGAATTCCGTATTTAGGCATTTTTTGTTCTTTATTTTCACGTAAACATTTTGTAATACTTTGTCAATATTCTTAAAATTCCGTAAATTCCGATTATTTTCCACAGCAGGTATGATTACGACAAAATCACGTACATCATTGAAAGATTATGTGATGCAAGCGTTACTATGTTTAAATTCTTGGTCATCAAAAATTATTTATGGATTTTATTATCAATATTTAGAATTAAGCGAGACGAGACGAGACAACCGGTAACGAGACGAGACCGAGACTTGAACGAGACGAGACAACCGGTAACGAGACGAGACCGAGACGAGAACGAGACTCAATTTCTTCGGAATTGACGAGATCGAGACGAGATTTTTGTTACTCTCGCCCACTCTCGTCTCGTGTGAAGCCCTACACGACGAGGAATTACGCATTATTAATTCGTTACTTGTCTATGTTTAATTTAAATTTAATAATTGATACTGTTGATATTAAGAATAAATGATTTTTTTAGTTTTTTCTTAGAATATTAACTTACTTCACAAAAATTGTAGAGTTTTCTTTAAAAATGTGTATATTTTGTAAAGAGAGAGATAATGGAATAAATAAAAAACAAAATATCGAGAATTAATTAGTCTTTCTAATCATGCAAAGGAAAAATTTGTAGCCTTCAGTTTACACTCAGAATTTACGGAACATAAATATTGTTTCATTCCACTCGGTATAATGAATTGTCAAATTTATTTTTACAAAAATTCAAAATGCTTGTGATAATTTCGATTAATTTCCTACAACGTGCCAAGAAAATCATTTTAATCAGTTGAAAATTAAAAGAGTTATTCTAAATCAAAAAATAAGCAAAATTTCAAGTGTAGGGGTAAATTTGTCGATGAGTTTAGTTTACCAGATGTTATGTAATCAACACCTACTTCATTTTAGTAAAAATAGTTATATTTTTTGAGTGTTGTTTCTCATTTCCTGTGAATTTTCAATTGTAAACTTACATCTGGTAAATTATTAAATACCTAAGTGATACTTTGCATAAAAATATGAAAAGATCTCAAAAACTAAAAGTTTAGATATGGGCGATGCTTGATGAAAATATAAGTATTCATTCATCCATTCATTTGGGTTGTGCTCAACAGCTTGAACCGAATCTTTGTACCATTTTCCATGTTATCTACTTCCATTCCAGAAGCTTCGTGTCTTCTTTATAGGCGACTAGTTTGACAGTAGTTTTAATAGTTGTATTAATTCCTTTCTGTCTAAGAACTTGTAAGTTATCGCAGAAGCAGAGTATGTCAGTAAGTGTTCACATTTTCTGCACATAGATTCACTAAATCTGTCCATTTTATGCATGTTTCCTCAGGGTGCAGTGACCAGTCACCAGGTCGGTAACTGTTTTCAAATGTCTCTTACCCAGTTCAGTAAACTCTTTGTATGGAGGTGCCCTTGTGTCAAGTTGCTGTTCCCTATCCAGCCAATTCCCCTCTTATGCAATCTTTTGTGATTCCACAAAACGGTTCCGGACCTATGAAGTCTCCTCTAGAGCCTTCTTCAGCTGAGTGGTTATTTTGAAATGTGAAGCTTAAAGCTGTATACAATTTTTATAACTTTTTTTGGTATTTTTCTTGATAACAGACCTGAGTTTTATCATACCAATCTATCACCCTGTAGAATAAAATAATTCCTTTTAAAAATTTTATCGTAAATGGAATTTTTTACAAAAAAAGGACACATATATAAACAGTATACATATAGACGTCAAAAAATAATAGTTCAATACTATTAAACGCTTTACAAAATTAGAAAAATTAATTTCAAAGAGCAGACCGTCCACTAAGAAGCAACAACTACTTCTCGGGCTATATGACCTGACAGACATTGAATTACACTTCTAAAGTAAACGGGGTTGGTATATCTGTTAAGATAGAACCTACAAAACCGAGATGGTTTTTTGTCGATATAGAATTTTGGTTTGTGATTAGATGTAGAGATGTCGCCGATATCGCACTCTTAACATTTCCTTTACTAAGGCGAAGTGTAATTCAATGTTTGTCGGGGCATATAGCCCGAGAAGTAGTTGTTGCTTCTTAGTGGACGGTCTGCTCTTTGGAAATTAATTATTCTAATTTTGTAAAGCGTTTAATAGTATTGAACTATTATTTTTTGACGTCTATAGATCACGCTTTACTTATATGACAATTATTTGCAGGTAACTGTAATTAAGTAAGTATACATATAGCTCATGGAAAGCGTGACGATGATTTATACAATACTATATAAGCTTCATTGTTAATTGTGTTGCATAACCAAAAGTATTGTGTGTTGCATAAAATCGTGAACAAAAAAGTGCTCAACGCTCCTAAGAAGTTTTCATTTCAAAAACATTTTTTAATTTTCATCTATACCCATCAAGATTATGCCCAGGAGTATAAATACTGTATTTTGCATAAATCATGATTGTTCATTTTTAGGAATGAAAAATAATCAGTGCGTTTACCCGAGAGGAAGGGTAATAGGAGGATCAAGTACAATCAACGGAATGGCTTATACAAGAGGAAACAGAGCAGTTTTCGATGAATGGGAAAAATTAGGTAACCCAGGCTGGTCGTATGAAGATGTTCTTCCATATTTCAGAAAATCCGAAAAAATTGATACTCCTACATATGATATTGGCTATCACGGTTTGAATGGTCCTCTTCATGTAAACCTTACAGCCCCACCAGATGTAACGACAGAATACTTTGTAAAAGCATTATCTGAAGTTGGAATTGAAGAAGTGGATATTAATGGGAAGCAACAATTAGGAACGTCTAGAGTACCATTAAATATTAATTTCAACAAAAGGAGTAGTGGGTATAACGCATTTTTAGCCCCCATCCAAAAACAACGTACGAATTTGAAAATACTACTAAATGCATTCGTTCTAAATCTATTGCTCAGTAAAAAGGGGGCAAATGGAGTTCTGTACGTTAGAAACGGTAAAATATTTAGAGCAACTATTAGAAAAGAGCTAATTTTGTCAGCTGGTGCCATTAACAGTCCACAACTTTTAATGTTATCAGGTGTCGGTCCAGCAGAATCTCTCAAAAAACTTGGAATCGATGTGATACATGATTTACCTGGTGTTGGAGAAAATCTACAAGATCATCCACATTTTACCAATTTCAATATTCGCACTAATTTAACAAGAGAAAACGCGACTTTCAAAGAAAAACTACAAAAGTATGTGCAAGGCGAAACTCCGCTTACTCGGGGACCAAGTGCTGAATTAATAACGTTCCTTAACACCACTTTAAAACCTTATTGTGACATTGAATTACTTTCAGACGTACCTTCTACACCTATTCCTAACCAAGAAGTTTTATTCAATTATAAAAATAACGCAAAGTCCCAAACAAACGCTTTAACGGATCTTAATATTTTAATAATATTGTTGACACCATTATCAAGGGGTAAAATATCTTTGAGATCCAAGAATCCTTTAGATTTTCCCTTAATAGATATTCGATACTTTTCAGACCCCGATAATATTGATTTGGAAACTATGTATAAGGGTATCAAGTACTTATTTAAACTCATTCAACAAGAATCGTTACAAAAAATTGATGCTAGTTATAGTGGCCAACAGCCTGGATGTGATCATCTATTAACTGATGATTGCAAACAATCTGGCTACCAAAATGATTGTGATAGAAGCTTTTGGTATTGCGCTTTGAGAACATACAGTGTCTCATCGTATCATCCTGTAGGGACTGCCAGCATGGGTCCTAATCCCAAATACCACGTAGTGGATCACAAATGTTTGGTACACAACTTTGAAAATTTCCGGATTGTGGATGGAAGTATCCTGCCCATCATTGTGAACGCACATACTAATGCTGTGATTTATATGATAGCTGAAAAAATTGCTGAGGATATTAAAAAACACTACGGCGTGCTATAGTTCCAATTTTCTTGTGTTACGACCCACACTTATTTGATCTTTTGTAGATGTATTAAAATACGTTCAGGCATTATAAATTGTTTGATTATCATATCATGTTATTTTTGGTACCATAATATCAAAACATTGAAACTATATCTTCATAACTAGTAGATAGTAGGTGATTTTTTTTAAGCTGCTTTCTCTGGAATTTTTATACAAGGGCGCTAAATCTATACTCTGTTCAAACTTCATTCACGCAGCGTCAAAACGATATCACCACCTGACAACAGTTTCACCGGCAGTCGTTTTGCGTTCGTATTGGTGGATAAAAATAGAGTATCGGGTGCAACGTCAAATGAACGCAAAACGTCTCTCGCTAGAGCTGTTGTCAGGTGGGGATAATTTGACGGGACAGACTATAAAAGTCGTGATGTTCTTTCTTATCTCTTTGCTTCGAAAAAAATCACTGATAGTTTCACCACTGACAATACTGTATAAATTTTTTGAGTTTCCTGCGTTAATCCGGTTCGGAGTTTTTTGACTCCAATTGACTCAAATTGCTTTCTGTTCTTCCGTCAACAGATGCGGTATCCAACGAGAAATTCATGTAATTTTTTTTAATTGTTTTTAATCAGCTTACGTAGAGCATCGACGTTTTCCTGGGTGACTGCCGTTGTTTGTAGACCTCAAAGATTAATCTGTCCACGTTCAAATGCTCCATACCAACGAGAAATTGTCGACTAATGTTGTATTTCTATGCCGAAAACAGAAACCAACTCGACAAGGAATTGTTGTTGAGACAACTGTCTTCGAAAATTGTGAAATATTATGGCGCGAAAATTGTCTCGGCTTAATTCCGTTTTTCGACTGACTCATCAGGTAAGTACTGCCTCGGGCGCAATAGATTTCCAGAGTTCGGGCGCAATGCATCTCTTAGATTCATGAGCGAGATTTTTTTCGCTGCAATTTAATTAGAGTGAAAACTGAACTGAAGAATATTGTATTGTTTTAATAAACAATATTTTACAAAAATAGATACAAAAGCATATTAATTAACAAATAGAAAAAGGATTTGGCATCATCGGCATTGTCTGGATTGTATAGTTTTTGTCGTATCTTGTATATGTTATCAATCTAGTCTCTCTTTCCAGAAATAGATGGAGTGGAGTTGGGCCCAGAAAGATTTCCATGGCTGCTGACGGAATGCCAGACAAACATGTCTCTGTATACTAAAAACCTTTATTTGGACCGTTCGGTGTTATGCATTGGCCCACCAAGCAATAGCTCCATAAAAGATCATCGGTCTAACAATTCTTACAGGTACCCAATAGATTTGTTTGGGCCCACAAACAGAGTCCACAAGATAGTCCAGTGAGCGTTCCATATAAGTTTGTTATCTAGGATAATCCCAAATTATTTCATTTCCGCTGCAAATGGAACAACCTCACTATTGTAAGAAAGTGGAGGAAATTCCTCCAATTTCCTTTCCTGGTGAAGGTAACCATTACAGTTTTGCCGGGATTAACAGACAACTATTTCCTTTGGCAGCAACTGAGAACATCGTCCAATCTCTCTTGGAGGATATTATATGCTACCCATTTTGACTTGGACCTTGCCATGATGCATGCACTTACTCTCTTGTTTCGAGAGCACTAAGCAAGTCATGGCTTCAACCCAAACCATCGTTTGATATACAAATTCGATGTCTATCACCACTGCCAACAGGTAAACTGATTACAAATCTCATTCCCACTTTTGCAGTATGTTGAAGATTAATCAATATGTGAAAAACCTTCTTTATCACAGTTGTATTCAATTATTATGTTTATCGAAACAACAATCATTTACAAATTTGCATATTTATTTAAACGAATCTACATAACTACAGTTTATTACATTTTTATAAGCAGTACGCAATAATAATATCTATATATACAGGGTGGCCGGACGAAAACGAAACAGGAACAACGTTTTACAGTCCCGTCGATTTTTGATCAAAGGGGGACACTTTTCTCACCTCAAAATAGGGAATAACAGTTTGTATGAAACTTTTTATTCCTTGGACATATTTGCATGAAATTTCGTATGAATTGAGTACGGCAAAAATAATGAGTTACGTATTTCAGCGTTTTCCAAAATTCAACCTGTAAGAGGGCAAAATAGGGGATGAAAGTTTTAAGCCCTTAGGGCTAGAAACTTAAAATTTTGCACACGTATTCCTCTTATGACATAGGCATCCACTAAGGAAGGATTTTTCAAAATTCCAAATATTTTTTTTTGTATTATACCTACCGGGTGTAAAGAAAAGTAATGTTCGACTCATGATTAGGTACAAACAACTTACACAAATGGTTATAAATTTTGGGGTTTTTTAGGTATCTTTAGGTAGGTAAGTTAAATATGTTTTTATCCGCGCCGTGTCACCGAACAGGTTCACACCACTGCTGCAACCGGCGGCGGACGGCGGGTGACAGAGTATTCAACCGGAACGTGGCAGACGCGTTAGGGTAGACGTCGTTGACGGTTGTATACGAATTTTTTTATTGATTGAGTTTACTTTATATGATATTTGTTGTTGTTAAGTACGTATTTCTGTTAATTACAAGTTTTTTTTAATACAGTTACGTTAGTTGGTTAGATATGTGCGTTACATACATAGCAATCCTAATAGGTAAGTACATTTAATTTGTGGTATAGCTAGAAACTCTTTACGTCTTGTGGCGCCATCTGCTGGATTTCTGCGGAAGTTTTCATAGTGATAATATTACTTAATATACCGGCAATTTTGAATTCACTATATTCCATTTCATTTAAATAAAAGGAATTGGTTTAAAATAAAATAAATATGAAAGAATGTATTCTAAATAATGATACTCGATGTTACAAAAGACATATTTGTGAAATTTTTTAAACTTTTGGTGGAATTAAAAGTATCCTAGCCAAAATATAAACACGTATAATTTTTTGTTCTTTTACTAATTTTTTAAGGTACGACATAGAAAAATTCATATTTTTAGTTAAGTTTCTTTGTCCTGAATATGTGACTGACGGATCAACGCACAGCCTAAACCGCTGATCGTAGAGACCTGAAACTTGGAGGGTGTGTTCTTTGTATGACGTTAGCATCCGATAAGAAAGGATTTTCGGAAATTTTACCCACAAGGGGGTGAAATGTGGCAGAATTTGTATAGAACAACGTGACTCCTTCAAATCTTGCATAAACAGTCTTCAACAGAATTGATGGACGACATTTTTCGTATTTTAATGAAACTCATCGCTTAACGGTGTTAAAAAGGGGTTTTGGAGGTGATAATCAAGAGCACAAAAAGCCTAAAGGTTGAGGTGCCGAGGATTCGAAGCCTCTGACTGGTGGTACCGAACTAATCAATTAATCAATCAAACATGATCATTGGAGTGAAAAAATTGAGGTACAATATAATGGAGTTTTAAACAAATTATATTGTTTTATTTCATCGTACAATATTTTTATATGCATGTGTAACCTATATTAAACTAAGGTTTTGAAGCCTCCCGTGTTTAAATAATGTGTAACTCTTTATCTTTACAAAATTATAATGACATATAATATGTAGAAATGCAGCTGGTTAACGTAAGCAAGTATCAATTGAATGGTAGACTCCTATGCATATGGGTAGATATGAAAAGTGCATATCTGAAATATTTTAAGCAAAAGTTACTAATTTTCGATCAGCTATATTTTTTGTAAGTATTTATTGTACGTTTTGTAAATGTATTTAAATGTTTATTCTTTGGAATGAGTATAAAAGTTCAAGATATTTAATTTCTTCCGATGTACTTTTTCCAACAGATTTCCGCATTCTTCTTCAATTATTCTTTAAAGAAAATGACTACTTTTCAACCATTCATATTTAGAATTATCTTCTCAGACGATTCAACATTATCCAAAGAAACTCGTAATTCTCACTTAAATCTCAAAAATTCTTTCAAAGTATTTTAAAATGTGGATAGTGTAATGTTTTTGTTATTTATTTAAATAGTTTTTACTTGTGGAATAAAATTATACACACTATGGCTAATTACTATTGATTTATTTATTAAACTTAATTCATATACACATTTTACTTAATGCCTACTAATTTATTTACACTCGGTATAATAGCTCTAATTTATTTTTACCATTTGAATATTACACTATTTATCTCCACTATTCTATTCACTGTCCGTTTACTAAGAACTTCTGTAAACTGTCTGATAATTAACTCTTTATCTTTGTTTCACTAATTGTTAACTCACTCAAATACCCGCGTATATATAGTCTTTATCAGTTCTGGAAAGTTCTTGTATTTTCCACGATCGTCATATGCGTAAACAAAACGCATCTAGAATGTTCTCGAAAGCGCATTTGCCAAAATTTATAGTTGAGTGACAGGGCTGGCTTTGAGTTGGTTGAGATTATTATTTGAACTTCCTTTTAATGTCAAATTAATCGAAATATAGCTACGTCACATCTACAATAATATCTGTTGAATAAGTTTTCTGGATAGCTAGAGTTATTCATGAGTATAAATAAATTGTGACGGTAAGGAAATCTATTCGTTGTTCAATCCGGAGGAATATTTATTATAGGCTATAGAAAAATTATCAATTATTTTTCAAAATAAGCATTTGTTAATAATTAGTTCATGTATAAAAAATAATAACGAGAATCACATAATGGCTTGTTTGAGAAAAGAAACTGCAGATGATTATTTTCAACAATAATCAGTATTAATGGCCGAGTTCTGTACAAGGCAAATGCTGCCAACATAACGAACAAAAGAATTAGTCCAGACAACGAAGGAAAAATAGAGGAAATAATTCATGTAGAAGCCAATTTTGGCATACTTGTAGGGGAAGGTGTTCTTAACAACATACTAAAAGTAGGGGGGTGAGGGTGAAGCTAAGGGTGTGTTAATAACTTGAAAAATACTGCCTCTAGTGAAAAAATGTTTATATACTAAATTAATCTACATAAAATTCTCTATAAAAAAAGTTTCATACATTTTTTTGATTGGATCAATTGCTTAAGAAGATATGGAGGGGGGAAATGGAAAATTTAAAAGTTTTTATTTTTAAAAATGGAATGTTTATTGTTAAAAATAATATGTTTATTGTTGAAAATGAAATAATTAGTGTTTAATGATGTATCTTGAACATTAAATTTCGTCGAAGTCTAAACTTTCATCTTCATAGGCGGAGGCTCCGTTCGTACATGATCTGAGGCATCCACAGGCACTGGAGTAGGCACTCCCTGCTTTGCGGCAACCGCAGCGCACTCAGTCGTGCATCGGCAAAACATCATTTTAAAAACGGAGTCGGGTGCCACAGGGTCGTTCGTTTTAACTGGGTTAAGGATCCCATCATCTCCCTTGACCTATCCCCATTGGATGGGTGGTAGGGGGTTGCCGAGCCACTGTTGTATCTGTAAGAAAGTAATGAGACCAACTTAAGAATTCATCACAAATTAATATTTGTAATTTAAAGAAAGTGGTAGGTATTTAAAGCTACAAGTAAATAGATTTACCTGTAGATATACTCTGAGCGAGTGTTGCTTTGAAGCTCCTCTGGTTGGAGGAAGAGTGGTCATGTCTGATTTGGGCTTCGTTGACGCTTTAAAAAATGCCGAGTACCGATGTTCGTTCAGGTTGTCTTGATGAGCAGGCGTTTTGTATGCAGCCAAAAAAAGCTTCTCGCCAGCCTGTTCAATATCCTCAGGTGATGCTGAGTGATCCTTAAATATTGCTGAAATCTCTTGAATAAGGCCAGGATTTACTGTGAAGAGCTTGGTCTCCACATTCCCATCGCCTGGCTTCATGAAGTACATATTAATTGATTGTGGAGCCAATCCAATGAGGAGAACTATCAAGTCCACATCCTCCCCAACTATTACTACCGCAGCTTTATCCAACCCGCACCTCACAATAGTGCCGTCAGCATCCCCTGTAGCAACAGTTGTTTCAATCCCGGCTGCTGTCATTTTCTCGCTGAGCTAGTGAATCAGGCTTGTTTTGTTCCTTTCGTTAGTAAGAAAATGCTCTTGTTGAACTGTGATGGCCATGCTTTCATGAAAGTTGATGTCAACAGACGTTTCTGCTCCGCTCGTTTTATGCTGTTGACATCACTATAACCATCAAAAACCACCATACAATTTTCACCGTAATGTTTCTGTACATAGGCAATGTACTGATGGCAAATTGATGAAATGTCGGAGGACAAGAAAACACATCTAACCAAGTATCTTTTAATGTGCATTATTTATTGAGGAAAACTCAAGTTTTTTGGTGTAGAAAGACAGTTTTGTTGAGTTTGTTTATGATAAAAAGATAGTTAAGTTGAGTTTGTAAAGTGGAAAAATGTAGTTCGGCTACCCATTGATAGATGGGTTTCCACTTCATGCGGTGGAGAAGGAAACCGCCATCTACGACAACGGTGCTCTTGGTGAGATCGACAGCAAAACATCGTAGACGGTTGATTTTGCTGCTTTTCGCATTTCGCCTTCGCTGAACAGAGCCAAGGAGTATGGAGTTAATTCATATGCCAAAAGCTCTGCTACATCGCTGTCGTTCTTTTTTACTATAACAATTCGTTGGAAAATTGTCACGAGGGTTGATAGTAACTTTAACACCATTGATTTTAATGGTGCTGCTCATACTGGCTATTGACAAAACCACATTCTTCATGTCACCAAATTTGCTGCCAATGAAACTGCTTGGTGGCAGTTTATTTTGGAATTTCCCAGGATAAACATTTCATTTTTAAAAATGAAAACTTTTTTTAAATTTTCCATTTTCACCCTCCATATCTCCTTAAGAATTGATCCTAGCAAAAAAGTGTATAGAACCTTTTTTATAGAGAATTTTATGTCGATTAATTTAGTATATAAACATTTTTTGCTAGAGGCAGTATTTTCCGAGATATTAACAAAAATCTGAGAAAAGGGGACCTGTATAGACCCCCACTAACATAAGCTTCACCCCCACCCTTCAGTACTTTTAGTATGTTGTTAAGGATACCTTCCCCTACAAGTGTGCCAAAATTGGCTTCTACATGAATTATTTCCGCTATTTGGTATTTTTTGGTCTTCGATGCCTGGACTAAATACTGAAAAAGGTTAGTCGCATAAGGAATCGATCAATTTTTGGTTTTTCTTATATATTTTGGGCCCCGACAAGTTTGGAGGTCTTTTTAGTTTGAGGTATTTTACATCTTACAGTTGACGAAAAACTAATGTCAGCTGTCAACATATATACGTAACATTAGGATATTAGGCATTATTCAGTATTCTTTGTTTTGCTTTGTTTGTGTTTATGGTATTTGTATATTACTGATTTTTATTCTTCTAACTTAATCTGTTTGTGATTTATGTGGCTCTGATCTGCTTTTATTATTGCAAATACCATCGAGAAGAGTTATTCTACTCTAATTTGTATCTTCGTTGGGATTATACCAATTGCGATAAGTATTGTGCATATCAAAGTTGTAATAATAATACAAAAGCTTTAGTTAAAGGAATGCCATTAAGGTTTCCCAAACCTAGGAGATGTCCCAGCAGAATGGATTAAGTTGGCATCCAAAATCTGAATTTTGCCATAATCAACAAAACTACTTTGTAGTGAACATTTCAATTATAATTGTGTAGATCCAAAACCCTATTGTATTGATGGGTCCACTAAAGCTGAAGTAAATGCTGAATTGACTCAATCGAATGTACAAGAACTTGCTAGTGTCTCAGACAATCAAATAAATGTTGTCAATAATCAATTTTTTGAGAGTTTTCCATCTCCAATTACACCCATTACGAATATGTTGGAACAAAGTTATAGCTCTATCAATTTTGTGATGCAACCACAAGATTACCAAAAAATTGAACAAAAGATATTCCAATCTACACCGAAATACTCGAAAAGGAAAATTATTTTTCATACAAAAACCTAAAAAGGACTTAATCCCTTCACATTTTGAAGCACTCTATTCATTCTTAGATGAAAATGTTATGATAGACTTAAAATACCAATTTAAATTGAAAAGGCACCTTAGAATTTCTATTCAAAATTTTCTATTAGAGACAAGTTATGTTTGGTGCTAGTAAGATTGAGATGAGGATATATTAACATTTTTTTTGCAATACAAATGAATCATATCTATCAGTGATATTTTTTACCTGGGTTCAATTTATGTACCACCAAAGCATTGGTGTAAGAGGTGATTTATTTTTGGCAGCCAGAAATATACAGAACATTCCTTATTGTTTCAAAAATTTTTTGGATAAAATTTTCGGGGTTATAGATATTACAAATGGCAAGAAACTTTTGTTAGCAAGGAAATACTTACTCCAGTTACAAACACTTTAATACGATTTCTTGTAGTAACTGCAGTTAGTGGTGCCCTAATATACTGTAGTGAAGGATTTGAAGGCTCCATATCTAATAGTGAAAGTGTGATATATAGAACTTTTTGCAATACAATCACTGTGACTGCCTGCTTGCTACTACAAGATGTCGCAAATGAACTTAAAATTTAAGTGTTCACTCCACCATTTCATTTGAAAAAAACTGACTGTAGAAGAAGAACGTCTGACAAAAAAAATTGCCAAATCTAGAATTCATGTTGAACGTGGTGCCATTTGTAAGAAAAACCAAAAATTGATCGGAAAAACCGCTTCCTTATGCGACTAACCTTCATAAGTATTTTTTTGTTCGTTATGTGGGCAGCATTTGCCTTGTATAGAACTCGTCCATTTGCTCAGACTCTCAAACGAGCGTAAAAAGGCTGTAACTTATTCAAGCGTCTCTAATAGACTTCAAAGATAAGTTGCTTCCATAAAAGTCAAGTAAAGTTTTCGAAAATTAAGAACTCTGTATCGTTCGGTCAATTGTGGTCTTGGAGTTTAATGAAGATTCACTTTTACTAGTTCACAACTAATTTTCTCAAGTCCATGAAAGATGTGTAGAAGTGAAAATAATATCGATCACCGGGTTGGGATAACATTAGAGGTGTACGATAGGATTCCATTTACAGATAAATGTTACAACAAAATTTTTGCCATATATTAATTATATGTTAATTAAACCAGTTACGCGGACATTATAGAAAATCTAATTTTATTTTGGGTACCTATTTGATAATCAAAAATTGTATCTCCTAATAATAACATTTAAATTTGTTTTAGCTCTTCAAAATGAAGCTTATAATATTTTTAAATCTACTTGTTGTGATTGTAGTATGTGATAATTTTGAAAATTTCTATGAGTACGTTGTAAATCGAATAGATGATATTAATAAATATGAGAGGCCAACCAATAACTCATATATGTATTCAGCAAAGAATTCGAAAGTGTATGGTAAGTGAACAAATTCAATTGACTGATTTGTATAATTTTTTAAATATTGAATAAGCTGTGGTTTTATCACCCCTCTACCACTGAGTAGTGTAGGACGTGTTACGGCAGCTCTTCCTTTAAAAATGTTTTGCATTCTTTCCCATCCTAAGCTAAGTCTTTTGCTTTGTCCCAGCTTCTTCCTCTTTTGTCTAGTAATCATTGATTGAATGATTGATTAGTTCGGCACCACCAGTCAGAGGCTTAGAGACCTCGGCACCTCAGCCTTTAGGCTTTTTGTGCACTTGGTTATACCGTTTATGCGAAGAGACCAGTAGACCTTATCAGGCTCAACAGTATTTTCACTAGGTGCTTCTTGGAGAAATCCTCCCTAGGAGTATGTATCTCCAATGAGACAATGCTTCACATTCGAAGATAATGTGAGAGGCTATTTCCTCCTCTTCCATGCAAAACCGACAGATAGGTTCCTCCCTAAATATGCCAATTGTATGCATGTGCTTTCTTAGGGTACAGTGACCGGTGAGTAATCCCGTCACTTTCCTTATCTAGCCCCTGCTGAGGCTTAATATTTCGTTAGTCAACAACTCCGAGCGATTTTTGACCAAGAGTTTGCTGTATTCCTGTTTTTCATTTAGTTTGAATCCACCGAGATGTACAACCACGTGCAGCAGATTTTGATAATCCAAATACTGGTTCAGGACTAGAGAATGTAGTTTCAGACCCTAGCTTTGCTGGGTGTCCTTTTCATTGCCTACAATACCCTTGTTCCCCAGGTCCCACTTAAGAGTTACTCTATCATGGTTTGCCAGTGTTTGCCAAAGTTTTTGTAGGCAGTCCCAAACCAGTCTATCTGGTTGATCTGGGACATGCTAAAGATTTCAGTGCTGCCTGACTATCTGAGAGTATGAGGATCTTTTGGCCTCTATACCCACTTTCGATGTTCATTTGCAAACACGTGTCGATAGCATAGATTTCTGCCTGGAAAACAAATGCAAACTTCATCAACGATGCGTGGACATTGCACCTGGGTCTGGCACCCTGGACTCCAAGTCCTGTTCCTATGTCAGTTTTAGATCTGTCTGTGTACCACACCAACGTTCCTTCCTGACTGCGTGCTTCCAACCCATCCCAGTTTAGCTAGATATGGTATGGTTGGTTGTCGTTCATTGAGGCCAACATGTTATCACTTCTTATTTCTAGAAGCGAGTTTGTGATAACACCTGTGATTCTGGAATGACTAAGGGAGTTGGTTCCTTCGTAACCAGGAGTCTCACCACAGTTGTGTTCAGCCAGTGAAAGATCCGTGGATTTAGTCCCAATGTGTCCGTTTGGCAGCCATTAGGGTCATCTTCACTTTATTGGTTTTGTCATGTAGGTATGAGTTCTAGGTTAGCTTTGCGTCCAGAATTATGCCCAGATACTTGACCTCCTGGCTAAGACACAGCTGCACGTTGAAGAGGCTTGGCAGTTTTAGTCTATCAAGCTTTCTTTTTCGAGTGCAGCGAATGAGCGCAGTTTTTGCGGGGTTCACCATTAGGCATTACCTCCTACACCAAATCTCCACCATTTCCAGAGCTTGTTGCATCAGCAACGATATAACGTTAGGGTATTTCCCCAGTACAAGTATTGTCAGATCATCTGCATACCCCTGGGTGTATATACCCTTCCTGTTCAATTCCTCCAGTCTATAACAAGGTCCCACAGCAAAGGTGATAGGACTCCTCCCTGTGGACATCCTTTCATTATCGATACCTCCATGGAATCTCCAAATAAGGTTGTCGTTGCTGTCCTGTTGAAAAGCATATTTTTCATCTACCGATATGTGGTGTCGTCTGCTCCATGCCTTGCAACAGCAGGTATCATGGAGTCAAAGGAGGTGTGGTCGAACGCTCCTAGTAATCATGAAATAACTTTAAGTTTTTTTTGGTCTGCCTCTTCTCTATATTTTACCAGTTTCTGCTTTCCATATTCTCTTAACTGGTCTTCATTCATCCATATGTTGTAAATGCCCCCACCAATACATTTATCGTAAGCGATAATGTCTTCCTACGCCCCATATCGCAGCAATATTCACGCAGGTCTTTCGGAAGTTGTTTTCAGGCACGCTTATTTCGCTGTCAGGTGACATTCCTTTTCCGCCACGTTCACCGGATCTCACACAAAATTTTTGAAAAATTGTCAAAATTTTTGAAATACGGTCAAAAATTGTCAAAAATTTGGAAAAATGGTCAATAATTGTCAAAAACTGTCAAAATTTTGAAAAAAATGATCAATAATTGCCAAATATTTCCAAAAATTTGGAAAAATGGCTAATAATTGTCAAAAACTGTCAAAATTTTTAAAAAATGGTCAATAATTATAAGACTGTCAAAAATGGTCAATAATTGTTAAAAATTGTCAAAAATTGTCAAAAATTGTTAAATATTTTAAAAAATGGTCAATAATTGTTGAATATTTTAAAAAATGATCAAAAATTGTTAACTATTTTGAAAAATTTACAATTGTCAAAATTTTTGAAAGTTGTCAAAAATGGTCAATAATTGTTAAAATTTTGAAAAATGGTCAAAAATTGTTAAAATGTTGAAAAAACTGTCAATAATTATAAAAAATGTCAAAAATGGTCAATAATTGTTGAAAATTGTAAATTTTTTTTAAAAATTGTCAAAAATGGTCAATAATTATCAAAAACTGTCAAAAATATTCAATAATTGTTAAAATTTTGAAAAATGGTCAAAATTATTGAAGAATTGTCAAAAATGGTCAATAATTGTCAGAACCTGTCAAAAATGTTCAATAATTGTTAAAATTTGAAAAAATGGTTAAAATTTGGAAAAATGGTCTAAAATCATAAAAATTTTTGAAAAATTGTCAAAAATGATCAATAATTGTCAAAACTGTCAACATTGGTCAATAATTATCAAAAATGGTCAATAATTGTCAAAAATTATCGAAATTGGTCGAAAATTTACGAAAAATGGTCAAAAATGGTCATTTTATTGTGCATAAGAAGCAAGCTTCTGTCGGCGGTCCGACGACCGCTCACCTTTTTTTAAAAACTGAAATACCCACTGAGATACCCTGTAAAAAGGTGATATAAAGGACAATTTTGTTTTAGATGGGGGAACCTATGACTTCATTATAGTGGGAGGAGGAACTGCAGGTTCTGTTTTAGCTTCACGGTTATCTGAGATAAGCCAATGGAAAGTACTGTTATTAGAAGCTGGTGGACCGAAGGATGAGTTTAGCGATATACCAGGAGTTTCTTTGTTTCTGCAAGTTTCAGACATGGACTGGGGTTACTTCACAACTCCTCAAACAACTTGTTGTCTAGGTAATATATATATCAATATTGGCAACCAAGTCGTTAAATAAATAAATAAAAGAAATTACTATTGTGCCTAATAATATCTATGTAACATTGTCACTAATTTTTATAATGAACTGTATTTTGCATAAATCACGATTGTTCATTTTTAGGAATGAAAAATAATCAGTGCGTTTACCCGAGAGGAAGGGTAATAGGAGGATCAAGTACAATCAACGGAATGGCTTATACAAGAGGAAACAAAGCAGTTTTCGATGAATGGGAAAAATTAGGTAACCCAGGCTGGTCGTATGAAGATGTTCTTCCATATTTCAGAAAATCCGAAAAAATTGATGCTCATACATATGATATTGGCTATCACGGTTTGAATGGTCCTCTTCATGTAAACCTTACAGCCCCACCAGATGTAACGACAGAATACTTTGTAAAAGCATTATCTGAAGTTGGAATTGAAGAAGTGGATATTAATGGGAAGCAGCAATTAGGAACTTCTAGAGTACCATTAAATATTAATTTCAACAAAAGGAGTAGTGGGTATACCGCATTTTTAGCCCCCATCCAAAAACAACGTACGAATTTGAAAATACTACTAAACGCATTCGTTTTAAAGCTATTGCTCAGTAAAAAGAGGGCAAATGGAGTACTTTACGTTAGAAACGGTCAAATATTTAGAGCAAATGTTAGAAAAGAGCTAATTTTGTCAGCTGGTGCCATTAACAGTCCACAACTTTTAATGTTATCAGGTGTCGGTCCAGCAGAATCTCTCAAAAAACTTGGAATCGATGTGATACATGATTTACCTGGTGTTGGAGAAAATCTACAAGATCATCCACATTTTACCAATTTCAATATTCGCACTAATTTAACAAGAGAAAACGCGACTTTCAAAGAAAAACTACAAAAGTATGTGCAAGGCGAAACTCCGCTTACTCGGGGACCAAGTGCTGAATTAATAACGTTCCTTAACACCACTTTAAAACCTTATTGTGACATTGAATTACTTTCAGACGTACCTTCTACACCTATTCCTAACCAAGAAGTTTTATTCAATTATAAAAATAACGCAAAGTCCCAAACAAACGCTTTAACGGATCTTAATATTTTAATAATATTGTTGACACCATTATCAAGGGGTAAAATATCTTTGAGATCCAAGAATCCTTTAGATTTTCCCTTAATAGATATTCGATACTTTTCAGACCCCGATAATATTGATTTGGAAACTATGTATAAGGGTATCAAGTACTTATTTAAACTCATTCAACAAGAATCGTTACAAAAAATTGATGCTAGTTATAGTGGCCAACAGCCTGGATGTGATCATCTATTAACTGATGATTGCAAACAATCTGGCTACCAAAATGATTGTGATAGAAGCTTTTGGTATTGCGCTTTGAGAACATACAGTGTCACAACATATCATACTGCAGGGACCGCCAGCATGGGTCCTAATCCTAAATACCACGTAGTGGATCACAAATGTTTGGTACACAACTTTAAAAATTTCCGGATTGTGGATGGAAGTATCATGCCCATTATTGTGAACGCACATACTAATGCTGTGATTTATATGATAGCTGAAAAAATTGCTGAGGACATTAAAAAACACTATGGCGTGCTATAGTTCCAATTTTCTTTTGTTAAGACCCACATTTATTTGATCTTTTGTAGATGTATTAAAACACGTTCAGGCATTATAAATTGTTTGATTATAATATCATGTCATTTTTGGTACCATAATATCAAAACATTGAAACGGTATCTGCAGAACTACTAGATAGTAGGTGATTTTTTTAAGCTGTTTTCTCTGGAATTTTTATATAAGGGCGCTAAATCTATATTCTGTCCAAACTTCATTCACGCAGCGTCAAAACGATATCACCACCCGACAACAGCTTCACCGGCAGACGTTTGGCGTTCGTATTGGTGGATAAAAATAAGGTGTCGGGTGCAACGTCAAATAAACGCAAAACGTCTCTCGCTAGAGCTGTTGTCAGGTCAGGATAATTTGACGGGACGACAGACTATAAAAGCCGTGATGTTTTTCCTTGCTTCTGCAGTTCGGAGGTCGGGAAGGGTGCGTGGTCCTCTTGCAAAAACGCGGTCCTTGAGAAGGCCCCACAGGAAGAAATCACAGGGTGTCAACTCAACGATTCCTCGTCTGCCTATCCATTCTCCAAAATGAACATTAAGGTACTCTTGCACACATAACGCGTAGTGCGGCGAAGCTCCATCCTGCATGAAATGACGGATGTTCGCGAGTATTGGATCGTAGTCCATTTGCCCACGTAAATCGAGCATTTCCAGACAACTTTGGCCCATCACATTTCACTCAAAAACGGACCCACGAGACCTCCCGCATGGATACCTGCCCACACACACACACCCCAGGCAGGTGTGAGGATTCTGGTCGTTCCAGTACACGTAGTTATGCCGATTAACCGTACCGTTCAGCTTGAAGGTTGCTTCATCCGCCCACAAAATGGAACGCTGGAACTGCGGATCATCCTGACTGCATCCGAGGTACCACTCGCAAAATTCCAATCTGAGATCGAAATCATCCTCGTGAAGTGCGTGGAGGAGACGCGTACGGTGAACTTGATAGTGAATGCGTTTCATCATCCGTCGTAAAGAACGATCGGATATTTGAAGTTCTCCCGATGCAGATTGGTTCGGTTGCTCAACAAACGCCAGCGCCACTGTTTCCATATTTTCGTTAGTCCGGTCGTCCAGAACGCGGCGAGTCGGCAACAGAGCCCGTTTTCAAGAATTTCTGGTACATCTTCCACACTGTTGAACGATTTGGTAGCGGCGAGTTCGGATATTGTTGTTGAAATTCGGTAAACATAGTTTCGTAATCCGCGTTCGTACGAAGATACGACGTAACAAAAAAAAAACTCTTTCTTGAGGCGTGAACTTGTATCGGTTATTCATTCTGAAAACGCGTCTACTCGACGAGCACGTGTTATCATGACACCGACACAACTTTCTGAAGCACCTACATGCTTCGTTTTAATCTTTTTCGACAGCGTTGCCAGACTTATGAGCGTTGCCGTACTTACGGCCGATTTTTCGAGAGCGTTGCCTGACTAATTTCATTTAAATCGATTATTATTTTATTGTAATCGATTTTTTGTTATCGATTTTTATGGTGATATTGATCGATTGTTAGTAATTCGATTATATAAATTACGTGTTCAAATCGATTTATAGAGAGAACTCGTATTATTGACTATTTTTCAAATTTTTGAACAAATTCAAAAATCGTTAAAAACTTTTGACCATTTTTCAAAAATTTCGACAATTATTGACCGTTTTTCAAATGTTTTCTACAATGTTTGACCATTTTTGATGGTTTTTCAGAAATTTTGACAATTATTGATTTTTTTTGACCATATTTGAAAATTATTGACCATTTTTGACAATTATTTATCATTTTTCAAAATTTTTAAAATTTTTGACAATTATTGACCATTTTTGACAATAATTGTCTTCTTTTGACAGTTTTTGACAATTATTGGCCATTTTTGACAATTATATACCATTTTTTCAAATTTTTTGACAATTATTGATCATTTTTGACCATTTTTCCAAATTTTTGACCAATTTTGATAGTTTTTCACAATTGTTGATCATTGTTCAGAATCTTGACAATTTTTGACAATTATTGACCATTTTTGACGATTATTGACCATTTATCCAAATTATTGACCATTCTTTACAATTATTGACCATTTTTCAAAATTTTTGATAGTTATTGACCATTTTTTCAAATATTTTACAATTTTTAACAATTATTGACCGTTTTTCAAAAATGTAAACAATTATTGACCATTTTTGACAGTTTTTCACAATAATTGACCATTTTTGATAGTTTTTGACAAATATTGAACATTCTTCAAAATTTTGACAATTTTTCAAAAATTTTGACAATTTTTCAAAAATTTTAACAATCATTGACCATTTTTGACAATATTGACTATTTTTCCAAATTTTTTTACAATTATCGACCATTTCTGACAATATTTCAAAATGTTTCATATAATTTTATTCTTATTTTTTTATTTGTTTGACAATTATTGATCATTTTTGACGATTATTGACCATTTTTCCAAATTATTGACCATTCTTTACAATTATTGATCATTTTTCAAAATTTTGACTGTTTTTAACAATGTTTGACCATATTTCAAAATTTTTGATAATTATTGACCATTTTTCCAAATTTTTTTACAATTTTTGACCACTTTTCAAATTTTTTTACAATTTTTGACCATTTTTGACAATTTTTCAAAAAATTTTATGATTTTTGACAATTATTTATCATTTTTCAAAATTTTGACAATTATTGACCATTTTTGACAATAATTGTCCATTTTTGAGAGTTTTTCACAATAATTGACCATTTTTTCAAATTTTTTGACAATTATTGATCATTTTTCAAAATTTTGACCATTTTTGACAATTTTTCAAAATTTTTGACAAATTTTGATAGTTTTTCTCAATAATTGATCATTTTTCAAAATCTTGATAATTTCTGACAATTATTGACCATTTTTGCCAAAATATTATTGACCAGTTTTGATCATATTTCAAAATTTTTGATAGTTATTGACCATTTTTTCAAATATTTTACAATTTTTAACAATTATTGACCCTTTTTTAAAAATTTAGACAATTATTGACCATTTTTGACAGTTTTTCACAATAATTGACCATTTTTGATAGTTTTTGACAATTATTGAACATTTTTCAAAATTTTGACAATTTTTTAAAAATTTTAACAATCATTGACCATTTTTGACAATATTGACTATTTTTCCAAATTTTTTTACAAGTATCGACCATTTCTGACAATATTTCAAAATGTTTAATATAATTTTATTCTTATTTTTATATTTATTTATGAAAAGCATGTACTTTTCAAAATAATAAAAAAAAATCGATTTTTTCGCAAAAATGGATTTATTTTTATTAAAATCGATTTGTGACAAATCGATTAATTTTGAATAAATATAAATCGATTTTTATTTAATCGATTATTTTCCATTAATCTCACATCCTTAGAACCGCACCTTCTCTATGTTCTGCCTTTCTACCGGGCAAGTGGTGGAGTGGTACCGCTCTTCGACGGATACGCATTCGGAAAGGATACGGGTTCAAAACACAGACCCGCCTGACCTGCTATGAGTTTTTCCAGAAGTTTTCTCGTAGCAACAGGCGAATGCTGGATCAGTATGCACCTCTCAGGGTAAGCCTATAGCGGCCCGCTCTTCTCAAGGGGAAGAATGAAATTCTATCCTTCATTTCTGCCTTTCCGAGCTCTTGTACTTTGTACAGAGCTATTCGTCACGTATTACAAATTTTAAATTTTATTTTAAAAAATGCAAAATTTCAATTCTTTCCTCTCTATATATTTCGGAATCTGTGTGTTCGGTTCGTAAATACTTTCATAATTTAACTGCAAGACAAATTCAAAGTTACTGTTGTTGTTCATTTAATTGTGCCCAGCTCTGACCTGGTGAAAAATTCCATTACTTTACATTACAATACCATGTTAAACAGTAGCAGAATCTGCCCGATTGCACCGTTTACTTTAAGACAGTTGTTGAAACCACACGTTCAACAATTTGTATATTTATATTTTAGTTCCTTTGTATATTAATGTAGTCATGTTTTAGTCCTTTTATTTTCATTCGAAATTCCTACCGGCGCGCCACTACCTCAAAACACTTCTACCTTAGTTCAAAATCGCGTTTTGTTTTCTTTTCCCTGGCGGCTGATCGGCGCCTTGCAATATTGACTATTATTCTTCGGCAGTTGAAATAGGCGTGACCAAACGCACACTTCGCGCCTAAATACATTATCTCCCTAGTTTTTTACGAGGCTAGTGCTTTGAAAACCACAAAGGAAAGAGTAAGATCGTTCTAATAATTACTATTTCATACTGAAAGGCTTGTCTATATTCATCGTTCCATCTGTATGTATTTTCGACGTTAAAGTTTATTGAATTGTTAACGAAATGCAGTTATTATTTATGCTATAGAATTCCTATAGAATTCCAGTGCACTAAATCGAAGACATCCTATTTTTTACGACAGCATAAAATTTGTTGTCATTTCAACTGATGTGGCATCAACGGCCATATCAACAGTCATAAAATAAAGTAATCTTAAAAAGACTAGTTTGCGTTGCACCGCTCTCTAAGTATTCCTCAAACTAGTTAAGGAGTACTAAATATTAAGTTCCTGATTGGATCGACTTAAGTTCGACTTAGTTTGAAATCGAGGTTGACAGCTGATTTTACCTGAAAGACTTTTCTTTAGGGATGACTTGATTTTGATATTCTCGAGATAATTGACTACCGAGATGCTTTCCACTCGATCTGATCATTTCCACGACCTGCAATTTGCATCTTATCAAAGATCTCCAGTGACACAGCAACGCTGTTTACGGGTTTTAGGATTGATAGAGGAAGCTCTGAAATTTCGAAATGATTTTCAAGTAAAATATTATCTAATAATAGTACAAGATTCGGCTATACGAATGGACCTTGTATCCTTTTTTCTGATGAAATAATTTTTTTTGCAATAAAACTTATTAATAAATAAAACCTCGAGTGGTTGGCAGACCGTATCCTGAGCGGATGTTATGTAATTAAAAATTATTTAATTAAAATTTTTTTAATGAATACCATCATTAATTTTTTCGATAAAGATATAAATGGAAATTTAAAAATATGTAGAAAATGCTACAATGTAGTTGGCTACCTTTTTCTAGGGAATAATACCTGCCAACCAGGTGTAAACAGGTCTATTGATGTGAGAATTAACCCTTATCCGTTAAATATGAAAATATAGATTTTTTCATCGCGAATCCAATGGTATGTTGTTGGCTTTCCAAATCGTAACCAAACTTGTAACCTTACTGGGCGCCAATTTGTAACGGTAAGGGGGCGCCAACTTGAAGGGCTCCGGCTAGAGACTCCTCTCAAGGGTGGTTCGACCCCAAGTTTATGTCGCACAAGGATAACAGAAAGGTTGTAAAAATTGAGGGCGCCACTACCTTTTTGACGTCGATAAAAAATACTAATGAATTTAAAAACTACGGCGGGAAAGGTAGAAAGGCCTTGAGAATTTAAATAAAAATGAAATAAAAAAATTACTTGAAAAACAGAAAATTTTAAAACTTTACCCGGGGCGACATCTCCCTCAATTTTTATAGTTGAAGAATTAGAAAAAAATAGATTTTAAATCATTTATTCCTCTGCCACTGGAAATGGAACAAATGTGAAGAGAATTTGTACTTTTATAGGTACTTAGCTTATGAAGTGGTTGTTTCCGAAAAAGGTAGATCTCTACGAAGTCTTGAGAAGATGAAGACTAGATCTCGAAGAAGATAGGAAGATAGATATGTCATCATTAGAACGGTATCCTAGTAGCTGTGTCCTGGTCTAGGGCGGTATTTTGGTCTAGGGCTGTATCCTGGTCTAGGGCGTGTATCCTAGCCTAGGGGTTGTGCTTACCACAGCAAAATTAATTAGATAGTAAAGGTATAAAAGCGATAAAAAAATGGAGGTCTTTCCTCGAAGAGAGTCGATAGCGGAAAAGGCTGAACCTCGAGGCGTAGAAAAAATGGAAGCGACCGTTGGCAGACGTCAATTGTCTTATGGTCAGGGTTGAAGATTGGGGTGGCTAATGAGACGACGAGCGGTAATTAAAAGGATTTATTCTATAAAATCGAAACAGGTCGATAGGCATGTTACAAACTTATGGTTGTCACGATTTAAAATTTCAATAAATTTTATTCGAAAATAGAGGCCGACTGCGAGCGCTATATACATCGATATGTGCAACAGAAAAAGATGCGACAGAGCAGCTGAGGTGGAGAAGCTAGCCAGAAGAGAGGAAGCCAAGCGCTCACTTCTCTGTGTAATACGAGGTCCATTCATACATCCGGATCTTAGACTATAAGGAAACCTACAAGACCAAATGATCAACTATTATTACAGAAACAGCAGCGTGTCCCATGAATCATTTCCCAGCAGCACTTCGGATTTATGTCTGCACTGACACTAGATACGAAGCCAAATCTGGAAAGTCACTAATAAGTTACTAGATTTTCAGACAGAATCAGGATTTAATCAGATATACATGTATAAAAAAATTTAAATCATTAACAAGCTTTATTTTAATAGAATTACCTCGAAATCGAAAGAACTATTTTATTTTAGGTTAAGTTTGTTTCTGTGTTCTCATTGTTTTTCTTTGTTACGTTATTAGTTAAAAAGTGGAATTGATATTCATGTAATTTTTCGTATAAATGCACTAATAGTATTATTATTAAATTGTTTAATTGAGATCCATTGCATTTTATTTAGTCTAAATAGTGAAACTTTCATTTTGTTCAGACAGACCATTAAATCACTTCAAACTAAACTGTTTGCAATTCACAACACAGATCAAAGATATTAAAATTTTAAAACACGTGGTCAGGTTAAAGATAGTAAGGAATGCTTTCCATGGGCGTAACAAAAATTCTTTTCTGATAACATTTAATATAAATAAACTAATTTATTAAAACTAATAAAATTGTTGGATCCCTAACCCCTAACAAATATAGTTGATTCAAATTCTCAACATTTATATAAAACAAAATAATGCATCAGCGCCGGAACCCAAAGAGAGTCAGAGTTTCATGTTCCCAAGTTATAGGTGGGCTACCACCATAAAATAAAGAAAATAAAAAAAAATTAAATAATAATATACCCATAATTAATTTAAAAAAAAATAAACATATGTAATAATATACATATGTTTACCTTTTTAAAAGGGGTTAATAATTCAATTGTAAAAATTTCCTTCTACCATAGGAAAAAATTTCTTTAAAAGGGATTAATTTATTTGTAAAAATTTACATCTACCATGGGCTTACGATAAAAATTTTAAAAGGGATTCATTTTTGGTATTTTCACTTCTGCCCGCAGTCCCATGACTATAGTGTATTTGAAAATCAAGAGAGAGTAAATTCCCAGAATAAAAACTAATTCGGTATGCAAAACTATAGTACAGTACGTGCGGTAAAACTTCAATATTTGTAATGCATTCTAAATTGTTTTTGTTAATTTCAATACAAAATTTATTAAATTTCTTGGACTATCACATTATTTTATGATCTTTCATTGTTACTACAGTAGGCCTAAGAGGATTAACGTGCGTCATAGGCGTAAGCAGATTAGAAAGGGATAATTGTTATTTAACGACCTCCGAATGGCAACAGCTTCTAATGACAGATATTTTGACTTATAAATAGTGCTCAAGTTTCTAGAAATGCAGTTATTTGATTTTCGACAAACGTGACAAATAGTAGTGACTAAAAATGGAAGCAGTTTGTGAGTAAACGCCAGTGAAAAAATTAAAACTAGACCATTTATCGCTCAATGAAAAGAGTGCTGTAGTGAATGTGTACCACTATTTTAAACATCAAAATCCCTCAAACACTATTGACAGTGTAGTTGAAACAACATCTAAGGCAATGGGATATGGAAAATCTACAATATATAGAGTTCTAAAGGAGGAAAAATCAGGTGGAGTAACCTCACCAAAGCCGAAACCAGGTAGACCAAAACTATTAAAAGTCAACGTGGACGAGTTTTTTAAAAATGCTATTCGTAAGCTTGTTCACTCATTTTTTATATACAAGCAAATACCAACTTTAGATAAAGTTTTGCAAGCCATTACGAATGATGTTGATTTACCCACAATAAGCCGGGATAAACTATGGAAAACGTTACATGAGTTAAACTTTAAATCAATGCTAATTGATTCTGAAGAAATTGTATGTTGGAGAAGACAGTACCTCAGAAGAATACAACAAGTTAAAGCTCAAAATAAAAACATTTATTATTTAGATGAAACATGGGTTAATGAAGGACATTGTGTAGGAAGAGTTTGGAAAGACAAAAATATAAAATCATCCCATCAAGCTCTTCTAGAAGGATATACTACTGGTTTTAAGGAACCTATAGGAAAAGGTAAAAGATTAATTATTTGTCATATAGGCAGTACAAACGGTTTTCTTGAGAATGGTTTACTCTTATTTGAATAAAAAAAAAACGTTGATTATCACGAAGAAATGAATGGAGACGTGTTTGAGGAATATTTTGAACAGATGATTCAATTCATACCAAAAGGATCGGTTATTGTAATGGACAATGCAAGTTACCACTCCAGATTACTTGAACCTTTACCAACCACTAAATGGAAAAAGGATGAAATTGCAAAATGGTTATCTTCTAAAAATTTAGCCTTTGACAATACAATGCTGAGGGCAGAATTGTTAACTATTGCTAAAAAACATAAGCAAAATTATAAAAAATATAATATTGAGGAGATAGCCAAAAAACGAGAAATTGAAATCCTTCGTTTACCACCCTACCATTGCGAGCTGAATCCGATAGAATTGATATGGGCTCAAGTTAAAGGTTATGTTGCCAGAAATAACACTACTTTTAAATTATCAGATGTTAAAAATCTCTTCAATATCTGAAGTAACAAGTGAAAATTGGCAAAAATGTATTAGACACGTTACAGATATAGAAAAAAAAATGTGGGAGCTAGATAACATAATTGATATTACTATAGAGCCCATTGTAATTTCTCTAGAATCAGATGGTGAATCTTCTGACACAGAGTGCGAGGAACCATAACTTTAAAATTATTAATTTATGTACTTTAATTTTATTTTTAGATTTTTATTTTTTAAGATTTAATATTGTCGTATTTTTTGCATGTTGCTCGTCAAATTTTATCCTTGCGGTTGGTTTTTTTTTTCTCATATACCTACTTAATTGTTTTTTAAGCTCCTCATATTAATTTATAAATAATTGTAATTATCTGTACATATTATATACATATTTTGTAAATAAACATATGCCTAAAACAAAATGCCTAAAATAATATTGACTTTTTCTTCATTTTACCCAAATTAAATTACTACTTACGAATTATGTTTATCTATCTAAAATTGGTAATCTAGGTATAAATAACTAAAACAAATTTAATATTTCTATTTCCATATTAATTTAATTTTGAAAACGCACGTCTATGGTTTACTGCCTTTAACACTGATAACTGCAAAACATTTCAGGGAATTTACTCTCTCTTGATTTTCAAATACAGTATAGACTCTGATTCGATTTGAAAATTTTTTTGCAAATGTTTCATGTAAATAAAGAATAATTTTTTCCTTCCCTTTCTGATCCTTAAACAATGTTTTTGTGGAGAATAGTATCTACGTAACTAAATGTTTTAAATACATATGTTAATTTATTGTTTTATATTATTTCATAATGTAGATACAGTACGCTAATTTATATTGTTAGACTTTAAGTTGTCTCTAACGAAGAAGTGCAAATACTAAGTCCCAACTAAGATTTGACAGGATGTCAGATAAAATTCATGATTGGAAATATTGAAACGATAGAGGCAACCGTAAGTAATATTTTATTTGAATTTTATAAAATCAGTTATACTTCTTCCAGGCATAATGTAATGACCCATATTTTTAATCCCTTTGACGGTAAGTGCCGCCCAATGGCGTGCATATAAATTTTTTATAAATTCGTATCTTGTGAAATAATGTTTTTCATTCAAATTAATATAGTAGATTAAAATTAACCTGCATACAAAACTCATCAAATTTGTAATATAATTTTCTGTAAATAATGCTCATTTAGCCAGACAATCTGAAAAAATTGTCTGCCCAGCAAGAACCACGGGGAGGTATGAGCTATTCTTACCAGGAAAAAGGATTGGGTCGGGCATGTTAGTAGAAATATGAAGTTAGTTTTTTTTGGTTATTTTTTAGTTTTTTTTTTTTTTTTTTTTTTTTTTTTTGCTTTTTTGTTGGCTTTGGAAAATAAGTACGGTATCTACTATAAATACTTGAAAAACAAAAAACGCGTTTCAAATATACCTACAAGGAACATTTATTAAAAAGAATTTAATTACCGGAATTGTCAGAATCTTCCGAAGTAGAATCGTTTTCTACTTGGATAACTACTGGTGCTATAGGCGGTAAAACTGTAAATTCGCGTTCTGTTTGTATAACATGAGCTACGCAATTTTGCCATACATCGCTATAATTGTCATCGAGTATTTGCCGAATATTATCAAGGACGACTGCGCTTAAAGTTGGCGACTGATTATATTTCCGTAAACGGCTTTTTACAGAACCCCAAACCATTTCGATTGGATTAAAGATACAATAGTATGGGGGTAATCGCAAAATGGTATGACCGGACCTACTGCAAATATTGTCAATGACATATTCTTTTTGGAAGTTCCTACTTTTTATTATGTTAATTAATTCTCGTTTTACCGGAATTTTTTCAGGAATATTAATGTTTTTGATTCTCATAAATTTTAAAATTTCGTCCTTTTTCGTGCTGGGTATTTTATTTAATATTCGGGAATGATACGACGCATTGTCCATAACAATTACCGAATTCGGCGGAATATTCGGCAAAAGCTGTTCGACAAACCATTTTTCAAACAAATCGGCTGTCATATCTTCGTGATAATCAGCAGAAGACTTAGTTATATTTTTAGCCGACAATAGCAAAGCATTAGGTACAAAGCCATCTTTACTTCCGGCATGAATAATTACGCGTTTTCCTCTCGAACACGGAGTATCTAAAGAACAGTTTTTTGTGTCGTCAACCCAACCATACTTGACAACATCATGCGTATCAAACCAAGTTTCGTCTAAATAAATTAAAGTTCTGTTTGAATCACGGTACCCTTTTATTTTGCGCAAATACTCGTGTCTAAGTTCAACGATACGCCGAGATTCCATTATGACCATTCGATTATCTAATTTCTTATATTTAAATCCACAATTTAACAAAACCGCGCGCAGTGTTTCCAAACTTTGATAATTATATTCAGGAATATCCCGCAATTTATCACGAATCAGTTCTAAAGTTGGTACTATTTTGTCCTTGAGAAAACCCGTAAACAATCCGTTAAATAACATTTTTAGTAGCATTGTCAACCCTATTCAGTTTTTGATTTGGTCGTTTTCGCTTTAAAGAATGATCCGTAACAGTGCCTAATTTAATTACTTTATAAATCGTCGTAAACCCGATTTTCGTTAATTCGTGAATTCTCGCGATAACCGCATTATCAGAAATTTCAGAATTTTCCTTTTTCAAACACGCGTACATATTTAAAACAACGCGTTGACACTGAACATGTAAATCTTTGTTCTGAAATTCGGCCCTATCATTTATTGCTAACTCATTTGTCTGTGGCGCCAAATTATTAGATTCCCGCGATATATCATCTTGAACTGTCGTTTCAAATGGTCTCCAAAATGCCATTCCAATTAATTACTAACAAATTGTATTTGTAAAACTTACCCTAACGTCTACGAACAAATAAGTATTATATTAATAATAATTCACTCACTTCACTTAATCAACTAACCTTACTAAACCAAAAAATAATATATATTATATTATTAAAACTTTTCCACTTTAGATTAACTACAATTTTCTACAATTAAGAACTCACTAAGTATATTATTATATTTCTCTAGAACATAATTTTATTATTTAGGCACACCCCTGGACGTTTTAAACTCTAGTCAGCCCAGATGTTGAACACCTGCAAATTTCTAGTTAGCCAAGTTAAAACTGTCCGGTTACCTCGTTATATTATGCCAAATACTGGACTGGATGTTACCACGTTGTCACATATTCAAAATTTTCTTAAATATAGTTACATACATAAAGTTGTTTCTAATTAATTATTCTTTTTCCAGCAATTTTAAGCGACTTATTTTATTGCTTACTAATAAATTTATATTATGTATATATTTTTTAATATTTCCAAAGTAGCTTTCTAAGAACATCACGAACTAACAGTTTTTTGAAGTGAGGAGAACATTTGTATAGAGTGCTTAACAATTCTAGAAAATATATCTGACAACATTGCTTTATTTTATTGTCGTTACACTGACTTTGGTTCCACTATATATTATTGTATGTATTTTAGGAATTTGAGTACATCACTACTACTACTACTATTATACTGTTATAATGATAAAGTGTGTACTGCAAGTCCAGCCAAATCAGTTTCCTTTCAATCACTAATTTTAACAGTTTTCTATAAAGTTCTATTGTTGCTAGTTTTTATGAATAGTAGCTAATGAATGAATAATATGGATAGAAGAATAATAATAAACTCACTGCAATTTATAATTTACAACAAAAACCATGTATTTTAATAGAAAACTACTCTTCTTATTTAGTTAGTTATTGTGGAATATTTACTTGCAATAACAAAATGTAAAATGTTCATTTCAGCTTAAGCTCATTTATTGGAAGGTCTATTTTACTCCTTATCCTTTTTGAAGTGTCTGGAATGTCCCCGGTTTTGAAAAGCTTTGTCATTTCGTACAACTTCGATGAGCCGAATATTAATCCAGGAATTTTCCCTAAGATTGAGCTAATGTTTAAGCAAATCCAGAACTCTCAGTTAAACGACAGTGAAGAAAGCACGGCTTAGAAGTTTGAAAAGATCAGTCAGGTCGTAAACATAAAGTGGAGGCGGATTATAAGGACGTTGTAAATATGAACGTTCTACGCTTACATTGCAGAATAACAAAGCAAGAAAATCAATAATCTACAATAAAATTTCATTTAATAGCTTGAATTGAACGTGTTTTACGATGGATTTCAAGCTTACTTCGATTAAAGTGTTTCGAATCATTAAGGCATCTAAATAGAAGAATACGATTAAACATACACTCTGTGGGATGTGAGATTACGGTGTAAGCGGACGATGTGTGTCTGGTATGTACGGCAAAGGGAGAGGCGGGGATAGAAAGAAAGGCGGAGAGGATGTGTAGGAAGATTGTGAAGAAGATAGAGCAGTGCGGAATAGAAGTGGCGGAAGATAAGACAGTGGGGTTGATAGAGAAGGAACTGAGCAAGACGAGGGAAGTGGGGGTGATGGTGAAGGGAAAAGTCTGTGAAAGACATAGGGTTGTGGTTGGATAGTTAATTATCCTTCAGAACACACATGTTAAAGGCGGCTCAGAAGGGGAAAGTAAGAGCAGCATGGCTGGGGAGATTGATGTGTAATGTGAAAGGGCCGGGAAAGTGAAAGAGGAGGGTAATTGGTAGAACGGAAGAGCAGATTATGCTGTACGGTACGGAGGTGTGGGGTGAAAGAGCGGGGGTGAATGCGAGGGCTGGGCCACTCCTGCGGGTGCAGAGAGGGATACTCCTGAGGGTGCTGCAGGGGTACAGGACAGTGGGTGCTGTAAAGGTTCTACGGAGGAGGTGAACTACTTTTTGATACAGGTGCTCACTGGACATGGGTCGGGAATAGGGTACCTCCACAAGATTGGAAAAAGAGAAACTGGAGTGTGCGAGAGGTATGAAATGGAGGATAATGTGGGGCATGTGTTTAGATGTTGGAAGAACGAGGAAATGCTGAAGAAGTTGGAGAGGAAACTAGGGGAGGCGGTGAATTGGGATAACATGGTGGAGATGATGTTGAGAGGGGAGGAGAAATGAATGGAGGTGAGTGGCGTAGAATCGTAGAATTTGTCATTTAGTATCTCATAACCCTTCGAAGCGTAAACATGACAAAATTTCTTAATTATTTATTGAAAATAACCTCAAAATAAAAAAATAACAAGTAAAAAGTTCCAAAAGCCCCAACAAGGTTTTCGACATTTGAAAAGAATCTAAAAAAAAGGTAAAAGGTTAAAAAGACAAGCAGCTCAAGTATTGAATATGGACTTTCCTAATAGTAATTGTATTGTTTGGCGAATGAAGGTAGTTCCTGCTTATGAAGTGTGAAATATTTTCCATGCACACTTAAAAAAAATAACCAATTCCGTAGGAGGAATAATTTATTCGAAGTTTCCTTATTACTTTGAAGAAGATAATGTAATACTCCATTACATACTAGGAATACCTTGATTCAATAGACTCCAGTCTATTACCTGTAAGTAACATAATCATTTAAACTGTCAGAATCTTAAATAATATGAGGAATCAATAACCCATTAGTACTATTTTGAAATTGAACAAGAGCATATTTTTAAGTTAATTTACATTGTTTTAAAATATGCACTTACCCTTATAGAATAATTTCATCCTCATCCCTTCCTAGAATAGTTTCGTTCCTATCATATTTTTATATTATAATTGTTAAACTTCATTGTATATGTGTTGCACAGGCTTTATTTCGTAAATTTTTGACATATTTCCATTAATATTAAAATAATTCAAATTAAACAAATAATAATTTCTTTCTCTCATAACTAAGTAACTTTAACCTCAAACACTCAGAAACAGAAGCTGATCTGCCATCTGATCTGATCTTCCTGAGTGTAGATACATATAAAATAGGCCAATACTTGAACAAACAAGGGAAGTCTCATGAGTTGAATAAAACTAAAATAATAAAATTTTAAAATCTTTATAACTGGCGCCCAACTATTAAAATAAATACAATTAATAAAAAAGAAAAAGAAAATATCCAAAATTTCATATTACAATACAGTATCAATAATATCATTTACAATCATTAATTAAAAACATTACACTATATTATTCAAATGAAAATACTTAAAATTTCCACTTTTTTCAAGATATCTCGGAGAGAAAAAAATATATCGAGATGCGATTTCCGCTATTCTGTTGCTGATTAAAACTGCATACTCCTATTTATTAAATTTTCCAAAGATAACTAGATTTTAAATAAAAATGAAATAGGGCCCTCTACCGTGCATGTTACTCATTAGGTTATGTTGGAATTATTTCCCAAATGTTTGTGTAAAATAGATGTTTTCAAGAAGACTAAGTTTGCAAAAATCGGTTAAGTAGAACGGGAGTCATGAGCATTTATTCATAACAAAGTTTCCACTCTCCCCCATCCCTTATTTGATAGATACAAGCTAACAAGTTTATTAGTAACCTTCTGATTATAGTTAGTACAGCAGTATTCAACAAAGTAGAAGCGTGATGGTATAAAAAAATGCTTCAATCATAAAACGTCACCTCCAGTTAAACGCATTTTGTACAGTCTAAAGGCGAGGTTAAACTGAGCTACATGAGGTGAGAATCTCGAGGCGGAAACAATTCGATCTATTGTTTATTTAGTTAAATGGCTACAGGTAGATAATAAATATTTCGGGTTATTTTGAAGGTTAGATAGAACTGGTTGTTATCACGTTTTTCATTGAATACTGTATACTTACTTAAGTGATAGTAAATTGTATAATTTCAGTCAACAACCTATAAATAAACCAGTCCTTTTCTACGTGACTTCAAATTTTTATTTCATAGAGCATCTTTGTAATATTTAGAAATCAATAAGAAACATTAATTTTTTGGTGAGTATTTTTTTAAATAATATCTAATAAATATTTTTGTTAATGTGATAATTATAAAGAGAAATAAGTGTAATATGTGAAATTTATGTTTGGATATAATGTGAAAAAAAAATCCATAATTTAAGAAACTTCTGCCGATAAGTGACAAGGTAATGTCTTGAAAGTAAGTATATGTATATTAGACTGTTTCAAAAAAATTTTTCCTTAAATATACTGAAAATATTGTTGGAAATGACGAAAATAAAATGCTGTAAAAGTTTGAACTCTTAATATTTATTTTAAGAGGTGCAGCATTGATAATTTCTATTTTCTATTCAAATAACATGGAAACAAAATTGTCTTGTTCTTAAGATATATTCTTGTAGGAAATTTGACGCTCTACAAAAAAGGTCCCCTCTAATTTTTTCATATTTATTTCGACGCTACTATCAAGTTTATGAAAAAAATGTTTAGGATACTTTTTGTAGAGCGTTTTATTGGCTATAATTTATCTTCCTAATTTTTTTTAAATATTTTTAATGGGTCGTAAGTTATTCGCATTAAACTGCATTCATCATCATTCAATACAGGAAGAAAATTCCTTATTGTAATAAGAATATAATTAAAAAATAATTTTCAGATTGAAAACATAATTATTGAATTGATATAATTAATTATAATTAATAAAATTATGATTAATAATAAAATTTTCAATTTAATGCGAATAACTTACGACCCATAAGTGATATCAAAAATTTTTTAAAAAGATAAATTATAGCCAATAAAACGCTTTACAAAAAATATCCTACTTATAAATGTTTTTTCAAATTTGATTGTATCGTCGAAAAATTTTGAAAGTTTCAAAATTTATTACTACGTTAACTTTAACTTTGAATAACTTTGAAATAATGGAAAATATAAAAAAATTATAGGAGACCTTTTTTGTAGAGCGTCAAATTTCCGACAAGAATATATCTTAGTCGTTCCGAAGTATTGCTTCCTATGTGAGCTAGAAAATTCCAAAGCTCAAGGCAATGTTATTCAAATGAAAAATAGAAATTATCAATGATATAAATATTAAGAGTTGAAACTTTTACATTTAAGGAAACATTTTTTTGAAACAGTCTAATATGTACAATGTAATAGAATGTAATATGACAATATTTTTAATTACTGCAGATAGGCCAGTGTAAAACCTTTCTAACAGGACTTAAAGGCAAAACAAAATGATTGAATAGAGATTTACGAGACCTTTTAAATGAGGTATGACTTGATACCTACCTAACGACATTTGAAAAAATTCAAGGGGTATCTCCAGTAGGGAAAAGGGTGAATCTGACGTTTATGACATTGGCGCTAAAAAGTGTCCCCCTCAAGTTAAAAGTTGACGTGTTTCGGCATTTCTTTCTAATATATAGCATTTCTGAAACATCAAGGGTTGGTCCTTTTCAAATGAACACAGTGTATATAAGTTCGGCAAAAGTCCGGGACCGTACAAGTATTGAAGAAAATATAAAATATTTGAAAAATCTTTTTATATCACAAATTTTACTTCAACTTAAACTATAATTTGAAAATATTTTAAAATATTCCAGTTTTGCGTACCGAACTAAACTTTTTTTTTCAAATGGATCTTTAGCTATCTAATGGCAGATTTAAAAATATCACTTTTTAACCCTTCAGAAAATAAAGGGTTTTGCTATCCTATACCGAGTGGTTAAAAAGATATAGCCAATTTCACAGAAAAATCAATAGCCTCTTAGAGACATTTTATGAAATAACAAAAAACAAAAAGTATGTTTTGAACATTAAAAAACTTAAAAAAAAGATATCTAGTATTAATTTTAATAGCATACTAGACATTATCTCTTAATAATAATAATTAATAATTATTTCGCAATTACTTCAAACTATTCGTGTGTAACAACAATGAATACATTTAAAATAATGATTAACATACATAATTATCCTCTAGTGAATTGTTAAAATTTTTAGTAGCCGTCAATTAGTTTTGGCAGTATAATTTTAAGTATTGTTGCCCAAGTTATTTTAGCGTAAAATGGCTTTTTTATCAGAAACAGAAAGAATTACAATTTTGATGATGATAGGTTATGGAGATCGAAGACGATCGTATCAAGATATATGTAATTTATTTAATGATACTCATCCAAATAGAAATCCTATATCAAAACCAACTATAATTAGAATTAAATAGAAAACAGACAAAAATCTGGTAGACCAAAAACTGCCAAAGATGACAATACCTCTCTGAATGTGTTATTTAACTTTCGTGACACTCCAAAAACTTCAACAACTACAATGGCTCTGAACCATGAAATAAGTGATAGATCCGTCAGAATAATATTAAAAGTAAACAAATATCACTCTTACAAAGTTCGACTTGTTCAGGAGTTGAATGAGGATGACCCAGATAGAAGATTAGAATTTTCTGAAACAATGATGGCACGAATTGATGCAAACACAAATTTTTTACATTCCATAGTTTTTTCTGATGAAGCCACGTTTTCTTTAAATGGTTTTGTTAACACCACCCATAATTCAAGATATTGGTCTGATGAAAATCCGCATTGGATGGAAGAACATCATACACAATATCCACAAAAATTGAACGTTTGGGTTGGAATGGTTGGAGTTGGAGTGGTCCTTTCTTTATACGAGGTAATTTAAATGGTGAGACATATTTGGATCTTCTCCGAACTCAAATTATATCGGCCATTTGTAATATTTTTCCCAACAAAAGAAACCCCCAATTGCCAGCAGAAAACATATGCTATCAGCAGGATGGAGCATCTCCCCATCATGCAAGAATAGTTCGTGAATATATAAATGATGTTTTTCTAAATCGATGGATAGGCAGAAGAGGTGAAATTGAATGGCCACCTCGGTCACCCGAATATAACCGATTAGATTATTTTTTGTGGGGTTACCTAAAATCTATAGTGTATAAACCGAATAATTTGAATGAGTTAAAATTAAAAATCCGAAGATGCATCGAATTAATCCGGAGGGACACATTAGCGAATGTTATTAACGCCTTTTTTACACGGTTAGGACATTGCCAACAAACACAAGGCTTACAATTTGAGCATTTACTATAGTAAAGAGGATCTTGCAGCTTTCGCGTTTCGTGAAATGGAGTTTATTACTTTTAGTTGTTTCGTTTTTATTCATGTTGTATTTTAATCATAATAATTAAACCAATTTTCAACATAACACTCGAATGGTTTAAAACATATTTTTTGTTTTTTGTTCTCATAAAATGTCTCTAAGTGGATAGTGATTTTTCTGTGAAAGTGGCTATATCTTTTTAACCACTCGGTATAGGATAGCAAAACCCTATATTTTCTGAAGACTTAAACGTGATCTTTCTAAATCTGCCATTAGATAGCCAAAGATCCATTTGAAAAAAAAAGTTTAGGTCGGTACGCAAAACTGGAACACCCTGTATATTTTAAAATATTTTCAAATTATAGTTTAAGTTGAAGTTAAATTTGTGGTATAAAAAGATTTTTCAAAAATTTTATATTTTCTTCAAGAATTGTCCGGTCCCGGACTTTTGCCAAACTCTGTATATATATATATATATATATATATATATATATATATATATATATATATATATATATATATATATATATATATATATATATATAAATATATATATATATATATCCATCGATATTAATATTAATAAGAGCTTAAACTGTCACAGTATTTTTTTTTGTTTTGAAAGAAATATTTGTTTTAATAGTTATCGGGGGATAAAATGAAAATTGAATGTGGGTAGTGATGGTAATGATTATTGATAATAGAATATTGATAGAAGATTGTTGAAAGGCAGAGATATAATATAAAAATATATAACCGAAAATTAGAAAGATTGGACGAAAATTTATAAAGCAAATTGTAGAAAATTGAAAAATTTTATACCATCATAATAATTATTATTCGATTTGGAAAGGAGGAGATAGAATATTTTGACAGGCAGAGAGAGAATATAAAAATAAAATAACCCATTGAAAATTAAAGATATTGGATTAAAAATTTTGTAATAAACATTCAAATAATATATAAATGGAAAGAGAAATTATACTACAAATGGCATATTTGGTGATTGTTGAAATTGAAGAAATGACATTATATAAACCAGGGAAGTAATATTCCAATATTTATTAATATAATAGATAAAAAGTCAATTTTTGAATAAATAGAATAATTAACATTTGGACATAATAGGAGTAAAAGACAGTTTGAAGACCGAAGAAATATATAATTGATATAAAATTTTGATTTTCATAAATTAGAAAATTTGATATTAGATAGGAATAAGAAAATTAATTTAGTGATTCAGACATAAAGTCAATTCTTTAAAATAAAAATAATTAATTCAAAAATTTAAAATTTGTAAACTTCAAATTAAAATTGTTTAATAAATAAGTATCTTTAAAAAGGATATTATTGAAAAAAAAATAATTAAGTATTGAACCCAACCCTGAGAAAAAGATTTTTTTTTAATTTAATTATAATAATAAAAAAAAGGACAATTGTAAATATCAATATAATATATATATATATATATATATATATATATATATATATATATATATATATATATATATAAGTGGGAAAGCACTTTTTCATTAAAAAAAATTTATATTTTGGAAATGTTTATTAGTGATGGCAAAGCAAGACCAAAACTTGGACAATCTTGGTCTTTGTCTTGCATATCCAGTCTTGGTCTGGGTCATTTTATCTGTCTTATTTTATTTTATTTTAAAGGTGGTCACAATTATAAAATTAAAGTAATTTACAATTTATTAATAACTAACAAAATAATTTATTTTATTAAAATGTTAAGAAATATCAAACAACATAAAATATGAGAAATACGATTAATCACAATAATTTTTTCACTTTTGTTTTCTTATGCCTTTTTATTTTCAAACAGTGGTAAAGTTTCTTTTTTTTATATACTTAAAGTTTAAACTTAATAAAGGAAACTGACGATTCCAAATAACAAAAATATTTTGTTCTAGCATATGTTGACGCTGTTACAAATATTTCAACTCATATCCCCTTCCTATGTAGGTAAACCTCGTATCTGAAAAAAGACCACTTTCGGGAAATCATCAAAAACATTTTCCATGTCCTTCTCGTTAAATTAACCAATGGTCATTATAATTTCGATGTTGTCAGATTGTCAATCTTATTTCTAATACTGCTGCTCTTTCCGTGTTTTGAGTATTTTATTTTTTCATTAATTTAATACAAAATAACAAGTTGCGTTTTTGGGTGCTGACCGAAACTTGCAAATAATTGAAATAATGTATGATCATTTTATAATCAGTTTTCTGAAAATACGAGAGGCTTGTGTTCTTAAAATTTACCAATAAAAAAATTGGATTTACTACTTACAATAAATAAACGATTATTGAGATTGTCTGATTATAACTAGGCTAGCCGTCATTTTGTTGAATCGTTGAGGTATTTACCTGAAATAAAAAGAAAAAAATAATTTGCCTGAATAAATAAAGACTTATTGTGATATCATATGGTCATTAGGGGGCGTCCATTAATTACGTGAGATGTTCAGGAGTGGGAGGGGATTGAGCCGAATCTTACTACATCTCACCAAGGGGGAGGGGGGTCAAAAAATTCTCAAAAATGACTCACTTGATGGACGTCCCCAAAGATAATTAAAAGTTAAAAAAAGGAAACTGGTTATTCTAAAAATATTCATTTATATTTTTGTTTTTTATACACTTTTATTCAAAAATTAATATATGATTAGGCCCTAATTTATGGTGTTGAAAGCTCAGCATGATACCTATCTTTAAGTGTGGTTCGGCCCCACGTTGGGCGCCAATTTGTAACTTATTATATGCTTATCACCATTTAGAATTTAAAGAAAAGGGGGCGTCCATTAATTAGGTAAGGTATTCAGGGGTGGGAGGAGATCGAGCAGAATCTTACCAAATCTCACCGAGGGGGAGGGGGGGTCAAAAAATCCTCAAAAATGCCTCACGTAATTAATGGACGCCCCCTTATCTATTATATTATTGATTACAATTACAACGGACCATAATACTGAACGACAGTTTGATCTTCATGGTCAGCATATTGATACGAACGACAGAGTCTACAATATGAACGATAGATAAAAAGGTCTAATGCCCGTTCGGAATTTAAGCCAGCCTTTTGAAAGTTGTGAAAGAAGCACTTAATTGTTACCGATTGGGTCGAAGTAAGTAATGCTTAAGCTCCTGAGACAATTGAGTGCTTCTTAAAGTTAACCCCAAATTACGAAACGCGTGCTTAAATTCCAAACGATGCAAAGAGGCATTAAAAAAAAACGCTTGACACATTGCGTTCATGGCAACACTGCGAAAATCTAATAACTTATTCACTTAATTACAGTTACCTGTAAAATATTGTCATATTTTAGTAAAGCGTGTTATCAATAGATGTAAAAGATAATAGTTTAATACTATTTATTATGTAATAAATTCCAAATAAAGAATTATAAGAAACATCTCCCTGTATAACATATTTCATTTAATTTAGAATAAAGCAGTCGCTGATATTCAAAATAGAAGTCAGCAAAGCAGTTTAAAATATTGCAAAAATTATTACACATGAAACGAGTTTCTAAATAACAATTCCGCTGTGTCGGAAGAAACCCTCGCGCTAGGAAAAAAACCTGATTAGCAAATTTTGTTGAACGGAAGGTAGACCAATCAGAAAGTGAACATGTGAACCAGAGTAAAAAAGCTCACTTTGGGAAATGCACAAAGCCAGGGGGAAAAAAGAAAGAAAGTGACAGTTGAACGGAAGTCACGGTTGCATCTGCTGGCGAGTTCGGGTTCGCGGATAGCGGGTTTTTGAGGTGCTTTAAGTGTTTAATTAATTTATATTTAAAAGTAGTGTTTGAACTTAGAAAGAGTTTCTTTTCAAAACTTGAAGTAAAATTTCAAGGGAGCGTCTACTGAAAGCGCTCTGAAGTGTTTTTTCGATAACAGGGGTGGTGATACGGAATAATTCGCGAACAGGTTTCGGATAAGACCTATTCCGATCGGTACTCGGGAATTGGAGCCAACGAGCCCCGCCCAGGATAAGCAGTTTTCCGCCCTTTGGAGGAAACTCAGTCTAGAGAATTTGGTGAGTGATTTTCAAAAACTTTGTAAGGCGTTGTAATATTATTAAACCATTATGTTTGGCATCTATTAATAACTTATTAGTGACTTTTCAGATTTGGCTTTGTATCAAGTGACGGTTAGGTTTCACTCGCTTTAAATGTGAACGGTTAACCTATAAATACAAAAAAAACTTCAGAACAAAGCAATGCCCAGCTCAGGAATAAAACCGAAGTGCTGCTAGCAACTGATTCATTAGACACACGCTATTGTTTCTGTTTTAATAGTTGATCATTTGGTCTCCTTATTAGGTAATATTTTACTTAAAAATAATTTCGAAATTTCAGACATTCCTCTATCAATCCTAAAACTCGTAAACAACATTGCTTTGCCACTCGAAATCTTTGATAAAATGCAAATTCCTTTATGTCGTGGAAACGATCAGAACGAGTGGAAAGCATCTCGGGAATTCGAAGTCTATTATTTCGAGGATATCAAAATCAACTTCGAGAATCTCCATGTTCGAGAATGTCATCCCTAAAGAAAAGTTTTTCAGGTTCAATCAGCTGTCAACCGCGATTTCAGAGGAATACTTATAGAGCGGTGCAATAAAAACTAGTCTTTCAAGTCTTAAAGTAAACGGTGCAATCGGGCATAACTATTGTGATGAGTAATTAAGTATTTAATAAAAAAGCAATAAAGCAAGCAATCGTGCAGAGGTGAATTATCACGTTTGTGAAACAGCAAATAGAACCACAAAAGTTACGGTTAGCGTTGATACTAAAAGAGAAAGAAGGACTGGACCGAATTTAAAGAAGCAACGGTGAAGACAATGTGGAACGTTTCGTGCAAGAAAAAAAGTATATTATGATTGACCCGTTTAACAATATAGTATTTAAACCAGCCCGAGATTCCCGCGATGCAATCAGGCAGAAACTAGAAGCAGATCCATGTAAACGTATGTCCAGTTCAGTTTCGTTAAATATATCTGACAAAACAATATTGCAATGGGATGAAAATACTCCTGCAGGTCGTATGCGTAAATTTTACTATATTGCTGCTGGAGGAAAGTCAGTTGCTTGTCTGGTGGATTTTTTTTCAAATCGAGAAAAATAACGACAACTCTCTAACAAATCGCATTGAATACAATCCAGTGTTCAGGAAAACGTGCCAAGGTGGTTCTAAAAGCTGTACAAGTGTTCAATAGTGAAAGACAAAGCGGCCCTGTACGTCTTTTTCATAAACAGAATCAAAACGAGGCGACAAGATTACCTCACCAAGACTGTTCTTAAAACCAAATCGATACTGGAGAAATGGAACTGGCAAATGGTACTATAATGTACCTGTTGGAAGAAATACAATAAATGGATGAACTGGATTGAACGCAAAGGACAAAAAGATAACAAATCACTCGAATAGATCAACTGCTGTTATTGCGACACGAATTATGGCGGTCTTTGGAAGATACGAAGAGACTGGTCTGCTCAATCGAAGACCTGGTTCAGGATGAGGCAAGAGTACAACAACTAGAGATGAACGCTTTCTTGTTTCTAGTGATTTGAGAAACCGAACTGTCAAAGCAGTTTCCCTTCAAAATCATCTGCAAGAAGTGAGAAATGTAAACATAATTGAGTGAACCGTTAGGAGACACCTTCAAGCTGCTCGATTATCAACTCGAACTAAAGCTACATAACATGACGTTACCAACATTACATTCCTCCCTTTTAACAAAAAAGTACAATATATATTTTAATCTAAAAATCGTTTCGGTTTTCGGCGCTCCCTGATGCTCCGGCGTTTTTCTGCTGGTGCTACTGGAATAACGGTTTGTGAGTTCTGCTTTTCAAGGATTTGCTCCCCACAGGAAACTCTAGTCCATGCTATCTCTCGGGTCAATACATCGGCAAGTGATGCTACCTTTCGGGTCGGGGAACCGGTAGATGATACTATCTCTGGTATTGGTATATCGGTTGTAACTGGAGCAGTCATCCTTTTCGTTTCGACCATACTGCAAGGAATAGATGTTTGCAAAGTTTTTGGCACCTGTAACTCAAGAAGCTGATTAGTAAAGGGGCACTGACATTGCGTTGCCTGCATATCATCTTCTTTCCACCCCATCATCCGAAATAACTTTGTACGAATATTTATTGGTGCGTTGAGTAATATTTGTTCGTTGTCTAGATTTGTACGTACTTAGACGTCTTCCCCATCACTAAACGTACGCTTATTGAGGTATCGCTTCTCTTCTTCCATCTGTTGCTCAACATTTCGAAACGCTCAGGAATCTCTGACGTTTGGTTTAATGTTGTCCATTAATGTGCGAAGTCTTCTTCCGAACATCATCTCGTTTGGGCATATACCAATGGTACCATGGGGTGTATTACGATATTGGAAAAGGACATTTTGGAGGTTTTGCATTTGTGTCGATGTGGTTGATTGGCTATCCTTCATTCTACTCTTAAAAGTTCTCACAAAACGCTCCGCCAATCCATTCGTTTTTGGATGGTATGGTTTTGATGTCACTTGTTGGATTCCCTTCTTCTTACAGTAGTCTTTGAAGTTGTGTGAGGTAAATTTGCTACCATTGTCGGATACAATAATTCCTGCAAGATTTCAAAATATCGTGTTCAACGCTTCGCAAAGTGTCTGTGTTATGATCACTTTAAGGGGTTTACATCAGCCCATTTGGATAAGGCGTCCACGACTATCAACAAGTAAACTCCCTGGAACGGGCCAGCAAAGTCAATATGGATTCTTTCCCAAATGGCATCAGGTATTGACCGCACGAGTACAATGGCATATCTGGTTGGTGTTGTCTATATTGTTGACAGTTTCTGCACTTTTTGAAGTGAAAACTTCTTTTGGCGCACCGCACACAGATTTTTCCGTAGGTATTAAGTTAGGCTGATCCATCACGCTGTGAGGTGAAAGGCTCGATCGGGTGAACTCGGGGCCGCCGAGTGTACCCGAGCGAGAAAGACACAGTCAGCTGCTCTTCACTGTTGTGTCGCTGTTTAGTATATTCAATTCATACCTAATAATTGTCTTTGTTAATTTAATAATTATTATTGGTACGTAATAATATTTATTTTAACAATTATATGGATTACATTGTGAGGTTCGTGTACGCAAGTAGTTAGCGGTTTATCGTGCTAATATTATATATTGAAAAAACATTATAAACATTAAAAATTATAAAAAACACTGTTATTGTTATTATAAAGAGCGATTCGATCGTTAGGTAAGTCACAATATGGTCAAAAATTGTCAAAAATTTGGAAAAATGGACAGTAATTGTCAAAAATGGTTAATATTTGGAAAAATTTTGAAAAAATGGTCAATTATTGTCAAATACGGTCAAAAATTCCAAAAAATAAATTAAAAATCGTCAAAAATTGTTAAAATTTGAAAAAATTGTTAAATATTTAAAAAAATGGTCAATGATTGTCCAAATTTTTGAAACATTGTAAAAAATGGTCAAAAATTGTCAAAATTTTGAAAAAATGGTCAAAATTATGAAAAAACTGTCAAAAATGGTCAATAATTGTTAAACATTGTCAAAATTTTTGAAAAATTATCAAAAATGGACAATAATTGTCAGAAACTATCAAAATTGGTCAACAATTGTTAAAATTTTGAAAAATGGTGAAAAATTGTCAAAATTTTAAATAATTGTCAATAATTATAAAAAACTGTCAAAAATGGTTAATAATTGTTGAAAATCGTCAAAATTTTTGAAAAATTGTCAAAAATGGTCAATAATTGTTAACATTTTGAAAAATGGTCAAAAATTGTCAAACTTTTGAAAAAATGGACAATAATTATGAAAAACTGTCCAAAATGGTCAATTATTATAAAAAACTGTCCAAAATGGTCAATAATTGTTAAAAATTTTCGAAAAATTGTCAATAATTGTTAACATTTTGAAAAATGGTCAAAAATTGTCAAAATTTTGAAAAAACGGTCAATAATTATAAAAAAACTGTCAAAAATGGTCAATAATTGTTAAACATTGTCAAAATTTTTGAAAAATTATCAAAAATGGTCAATAATTGTCAGAAACTATCAAAAATGGTCAATAATTGTTAAAATTTTGAAAAATGGTCAAAAATTGTCAAAATTTTAAAAAATTGTCAATAATTATAAAAAACTGTCAAAAATGGTCAATAATTGTTGAAAATCGTCAAAATTTTTGAAAAATTGTCAAAAATGGTCAATAATTGTTAACATTTTGAAAAATGGTCAAAAATTGTCAAACTTTTGAAAAAATGGACAATAATTATAAAAACCTATCCAAAATGGTCAATAATTATAAAAAACTGTCCAAAATGGTCAAAAATGGTCAAAAATTGTCAAAATTTTGAAAAAATGGTCAATAATTATAAAAAAACTGTCAAAAATGGTCAATAATTGTTAAACATTGTCAAAATTTTTGAAAAATTATCAAAAATGGTCAATAATTGTCAGAAACTATCAAAAATGGTCAATAATTGTTAAAATTTTGAAAAATGGTCAAAAATTGTCAAAATTTTAAAAAATTGTCAATAATTATAAAAAACTGTCAAAAATGGTCAATAATTGTTGAAAATCGTCAAAATTTTTGAAAAATTGTCAAAAATGGTCAATAATTGTTAACATTTTGAAAAATGGTCAAAAATTGTCAAACTTTCGAAAAAATGGACAATAATTATAAAAACCTATCCAAAATGGTCAATAATTATAAAAAACTGTCCAAAATGGTCAAAAATGGTCAAAAATTGTCAAAATTTTGAAAAAATGGTCAATAATTATAAAAAAACTGTCAAAAATGGTCAATAATTGTTAAACATTGTCAAAATTTTTGAAAAATTATCAAAAATGGTCAATAATTGTCAGAAACTATCAAAAATGGTCAATAATTGTTAAAATTTTGAAAAATGGTCAAAAATTGTCAAAATTTTAAAAAATTGTCAATAATTATAAAAAACTGTCAAAAATGGTCAATAATTGTTGAAAATCGTCAAAATTTTTGAAAAATTGTCAAAAATGGTCAATAATTGTTAACATTTTGAAAAATGGTCAAAAATTGTCAAACTTTTGAAAAAATGGACAATAATTATAAAAACCTATCCAAAATGGTCAATAATTATAAAAAACTGTCCAAAATGGTCAATAATTGTTAAAAATTGTTAAAATTTTCGAAAAATTGTCAATAATTGTTAAAATTTTGAAAAATTGTCAAAATTTTGAAAAAATGGTCAATAATTATAAAAAACTGTCCAAAATGGTCAATAATTGTTAAAATTTTGAAAAAATGGTCAATAATTATAAAAAACTGTCAAAAATTGTCAAAATTTTTGAAAAATAGTCAAAAACGGTCAATAATTGTTAACATTTTGAAAAATGGTCAAAAATTGTCAAACTTTTGAAAAAATGGTCAATAATTATAAAAAACTGTCCAAAATGGTCAATAATTGTTAAAAATTGTTAAAAATTTTGAAAAATGGTCAATAATTGTCAGAACCTATCAAGAATGGTCAATAATTGTTAAAATTTGGAAAAATGGTCAAAAATTGTCAAGAAGTTTTCATTTCTGCCGTGCGGTCTTAAGCACACACTCTTTTTTTATGTAGTTTTCAATATATTAATCAATGTTTTGCCACCACGCGTAATAACGTGACATTAACAACGTTACCAACATTATACCGGTTGAGTTTCCCACGAGAACACATGGCTTGGAAAATAGCGAGTTGGAGTCTTGTATTGTTTTCCGATTAATCATAATTCTGTTTCATTGGCTCAAATAGACGCTCTAAGAATGTGACGATAGATATGTATGTAAACTGTAAGTGTTCCTACTCTATCCAGTAGTCTCCTAGGTGTTATGCTTCAGGTTCCACTTCCTTCTTGCTCCCCTAGTATGAGCATTTTGATGTATTCATTCAGATGACAGTACCCTGTCAGGACACTTGTCAAAACTCTTAGTACAGTTTTACATTCATTTGTTCTCACCTCGTTATAGTTTCCTAGTATTGTCTTTGATGGTTCAAGTCCTACCAAATATTTCCAATGATCCGATCTTCTCTTTTGGGTGTTGTCTATTTCATCCAATTTTACATTGGAGCTGGTACCGCAAACCTTTTTAGAACTGACTACTAGAACTCAGTGCTTTAATGGCTACTTGTCTATCCGACATGATGATAATTTTTTGCCTTTTATGGCCTCGTTGTACGAAGCTCGTTTAATTAAAGATCAAGTTTGATCTATGGATCATCTACAAATTAAAGCGATCGTCTGTTAGCGAGTGATCAAGCCGAATTCAAGAATTTCCAGATTTTACAATTGAGGTTAGGTATATAAACTGACATTTATAATGTATTTCTCTAAATCAGCTTTTCTTGTGATGTTTTTATCAGATAGTATTGAATTATTAGCATGGATAATTATTTGGAAGAACTGACTGACGATGAAGATTTTTTACAACTAGTTCAAATAGAATTGAATCCGTGAGTACCTACAGAGTATTTCGAGAACGTCCAAATAATTTTGAGAAATGGAGCGATTTGGTGGAGTATCAGTTATGACATGATAAAACATATTTGATGCTAGCACTAAGTTAGTCTTTAACATGAAAAGATACGGCTGCCCTTTTGCGAATTTCAAGAATTCACTTACTTCTTGTTACAGTTCCAGATTTTATAGAATAACAATAGGAAGACATCTTGTGGTTGCGGAGACCGTTGTCCACCTATAGGTTTATGTACGAACTAATAGAAGCTAACTATAATTTTAAAAGGAAACTGTACCCACAGAACTGGTAGATTAACAAGATTACGTTACAAGTGTCACTGTTTATTCGTTCACTATACGAGACCTATATGTGTCCTCGTTCTCTCGACAAGTAACTAAAAAAAGAGAAGAAATATACCGTTGCCGTAATCTTAGGTACACCTGTCCAAACTCTAAGTTACAGTTTCCTTTTAAAATTACAGTTAGCTTCTATTAGTTCTTATAAAACCGATAGGTGGACATTCGTCGCTGCAACCACAAGATGTCTTCCGTTAAAACAGTCTATTGAAATTTCAATTTAAAATAGGTGCCTACATGAAAATTATATAATCAACTAGTGCTATCCTACCATTTTCTTTTACTTGTAATTTGTTTTAGCCTTTCAATGGAAAATCTAATATTTCTGTTACTACTGGTTGTAATTGTAACATGCGATAACTTTGAAGATTTCTATGAATATGTTGTTAATCGAATGGAAAACATTACTCAATATGAAAGGCCAACCAATAACTCGTATATGCATTCAACAAATAATTCAAATGTTTATGGTAAGTAGTGATTGTTTAATCGCACTTTGTGTAATTTATGATTTATTACAAGGAATCAATTCCATCATTTAATTCAAAAAGGAAAGAACTATGAGGAAACTAATAGTAGATTACACAACCAGGCGGAAAGAGTTTCCTTTGTGATGAGTGCTGTTGTATCTCGGAACAGACAATAAACTTTGAATACTATTTCAGTAAAAACCATATTATTTCATTAATTATTGCTTTTGTTGTGTAAAAATACCATCTAGTGACGAGTGAATGGATTTTGAATTCATTTGTGCACCTCCCAACTTACGAGAATATGTTGCAAAAGTGAAATAACCAACTGATCATTGACAATGCCAGGCAAAGTTGAAGTTCAGAATAAACAACTCACATAGAAGCGACATCGTTCTGATTAAAAACAGCCTCCATGATTTAGTGCCAATACTCTCATTTCATTATTTGTGATGAGGAGCCAACCCACTCCACTTGCCACTCGTTTCGATGTAACACAAGTGAATGTGGATTAGATTTGCCATTTTCATGATAATCTCTAAGTGTTCTTCACTCTACTCTTTCGTTTCATTTGTTTAGGATTTTTGTCTATTTGCAATAGAACTGTTTGCATGTTTTTTAAGTTCAGTTATTTAAACCGCCTTGATCTGTTTCGCAGTGTTAATAATTCCGACAGTTTTCTTAGTGTACGGTAGTTACCGATACTGTCATCAATGTCAAATCAAAACCGTTTACTCTAGCAACTAAGTATTTTTAGATAGAACGCGTTTTCCCTAGTTAGAACTAGTTTTTACTAAATGCCTTTGTTAAAACTAGAATTAGCTAATGCTGAAAATTGAATATCAGTTAAAACTAGTTCTTACTAGACAAAACGCGTTTTTCCGAAGCGGCACAGTTAAAACTGTTCCAAACGAGGTTTATATTCATCGTACCTTATTTTGCTTGGTCGCGAGACGTCACCTGATTCGACAAGTGCGGGGGAGCCGGGGGAATCCCCTTCCGAGCGCCGTCCGCGCGCTGTAGCTCGTTCCGTTCATTCCCGCTTTGTTTTTATTATGATAAGCACGTATAGATTGATTCGAGCGCAATTGTCATGGCAAACTTAAATGAGGGGACGCGATGGAATGAGGAGTTTTTAAACAGGTTATTCGCGATTCGCGATCACGAAAAAAAAAAGAGGGCCACTTCTTTATTATGCCAAAAGAAACCTACGACAATTCAGTGGACGAAGTTGAAGAAGCACAAATAGCTGTTGAGAAATCTCAGAAACAGTATCGGAGACTGAAGCGATTTAAGGTAATTAATATTTGTGGAATACGAAAATTGGTGACTAGACAGGAGCCCATAAAATACTACTTGAATGCAGATGAAATTTTTGATATAATTGAAGCAGCTTATGTAGCCGTTGGTCATGGTGGTCGGGAGCGACTTAAAAATGAAACTTCAGGAAAATATGCGAACATAACTTTGGACAGCATCAGATTACAACCGGAGCCAAACAAGACGCAGAAAGTTCATCCAAATCAAGCGGAAGATCGCCAATCGCAACAGAGGCCATCGGATATGACATTGAAGCTGAAGAATTTAAGACTGTAGAGCCCCTTATAATACCACCAAATGACAAAGACCTCGAAGTTGTAACAAACGTGAATCGACAAATAATGGCATCCAGAGAAAAAACTTGAAAAAACAGGCCAAGAGAATGACATTGGCTTCAGATGCAATACACGTTCCAGTAGAAATCGGTGAAAATGTAATTATACAAATCCCTGATGTCGACAGAGCAAAAGCAGATCTACGTAATATAGTCGGAGTGATTCTTCAAAGAGATGATCAGGGTTTTCACAAGATTGGAACGAAATATGGAATGCTCAACAAATTATATTGCTGGTATGTACTGATGTATTGCTTAATTGTGTTATCATTTAATTGTGTTATCATTTAATTGTATCGCTATTAGGTAAAATATAACTATTGAAATGAGCTTTTCAGATCTGAATTCGACAAGTGCAAAGAAAAATGTTTGCATGAAGACAATAAAGTGTGTCTAATATGGATGCCGGCACATGAGAGGATTGCAGGTAATGAATTGGCGAACCAGTTAGCTAAAGGAGACTTCATAGGTCTGGAAGCGTTTTGTGGAATCACAAAAGATTGCATAAGAGGGGAAATCGGGAACTGGCTAGATAGGGAACACCAACTCAAATGGAGCACCTCCATACAAAGAGTTTACTGAACAAGGTAGACAAGGAACTCTCAACCAGGCTACTGAAACTGGGTAGGAGACATTTGAAAACCGATACCGACCTGGTGACTGGACACTGCACCCTGAGGAAAGATCTGCACAAAATAGGCATAGTTAGTGAACTTGATGATAAAACTCCTACTCACTCTGCTTCTGCGACAACTAAGAAAAACTTAGACGGAAGCACTTTGGAGAGGAATTAATACAACCATCACAACTACTGAAAATCCCTCCAGTCAAACTAGCGGCCTTTTAGAAGACACGAAGCTTCTGGAATGGAAGTAGATAACATGGGAAATGGTATAAAGATTCAGTTCAAGTGCCTGGGCTAAAGAGCACAACCCAAATATATGAATGAAACAGGAGTAAAGTGCCTCTTCCTCCATTGGATTATTACTTTTTCAAAAATAAATCTTCGATTTTCACTTATGAGGAAGATTAAAAGATTTAGTTTTTAAAACACGTGAGATTATGAAAGATAGGATTCGGGAAGCAAATTGAAGTATTTCCCTGAAATTGAGACCAGTGTTAATTCCACTGTAGAAAGACTAGATTTGTGCACAGAAAATGATGGCAAGCATTTTGGGTATTTAAAATAATTAGGTAATAGCTGCATTTTGTAAATTTCTGTTACTCTCTCTCAGTTTTGTTTCATAATAATAATAATATTTATTTCGCATCAAATATTTTTACATAAAATATACAATATGTGACATTCCAAATACGTCCAAATAAACAGAAGATATTATTAGCCCAATAAAACATTTTCGACGCAAATGGTTTACTAGAATCTTATCGAAAGCGTATTCACCAAAATTTATAATCGAGAGACAGGGCTTTGAGTTGGTGACCTCGCAACAGTATATCCAAAATGGTTTTTGAATACCTAAAACGATATAAGAGTGGTTTTAATTTCCTTGTCATATTATTAATGTGATCATCCCATTTTAGGTGTCGATCAATAGTGATACCTAGATACTTGTAAGTTTGCGTTACGTTTAGTTTGATATCGCCATTATGTAATGTTGATAAATATTTTTGAGATGCATTTTTTTGTTATTTTATTTTCAAAACAATTTTATCAACATAATTTCTCTTACAACTCACTGGGTGATCCTACAATCATCAACACTCACCAAAAAATGCCAATATCTTTAAAATGACAATAGATATCAGTTCGAGGTTTTGACAGGTCAATAAGTAATCTTATTTGTCTTTTTGTAAGCTAGTTAGAGTTATAGCGTTCCATCTGAAATTTCTCAGAAAAAATAATAAATAGAGCTAGGTGTTACATAACGGCCGCCTAAAAAATTGAAAATGTTGTTGTTATTTGTTTCTTTAATGCTCTATGCATAGAGTCTATATTGTGATGTTATCAATAACGTCACAAAGAAAAAACGTAATGCATGTATAAACTCAACGAGAAAAAAGGTAGAAACTACTGAAGTTACAAAAATATATTGTGACATTATATAAACACACTCTGTATGTTAACAAACAAATACACTGTATGTTAACAAAGAAATATAATTAAAACTAATGAAATTAAACTTATCTTATTATCACTTTTCATAGTTATAAAAACCTAGAATATTTGATTTGATAACAATTCAAATGTAATAATGAGAATTTAGTCATTCGAACAACTATCTCAAAAAGCTTAGGTCCAGACTATCTCACTGGAGATGGATATTGACAATTTGATGCAAGAATAAGCTCTAGCAATCCTTTCTCTTTAATTATAAACAATAGAGTCAATCAAATAACAATTTATAATTCACAGGGATTACAATTAAATAAATGTAGTCACAAGAGAATTTGACAGATATGAAATCAGATAAATAAAATTTTCTAATAAGATTTTTAGTTAATAATTCTATTAGTGAATGATGATATTATCATTAAAGTAATGATAGAATGTTTAAAAAGGATAACAATATCATTAAAGTAATGATATGAGGTTCAGAAAGAACACAATCGTAATAAAAAGGCATAACCTTAACATATTCAAAAATAGAAAAAGATTGTAAATTAGCATAAGAAAGGTGAAAGAAGGTATGTGTAGAACATTCTACGAAAGAATACAGTGCTTTAAAGTCATTTCCAATTTGAAATAATTTGTTAGATATTCCAAAAATCCTAATATTATCTGCAGGTGTGTTTTTTTTTTTGAGAAACACATTTCAATACTGATGATTGCTGAAAGAAATTGAAATTAAACTCTTAATGTTCAACAAAGTGAAAATAGAATCGCATTGATTGTTCAATGCAACCCAAAGGTTAGTGATTAACTAATATTAATAACCATACTTAATTTGTTGATTAAAGATATAACTTAGTAGCAATACTTACATTTCTTTGATAAACTTCAAGGATTATTCCAAACTTCGTTGAGGACATCTCAGTCGTGGTATAATGTTTTATAATAATGATTCTTACTATTTGCTTTTCAATCAAAAATAATTTCATTAAACGTATCTCGTGGCGTGAACTGTAGGCCATTTTGTGAGAACTGAACGAGGAAGTTTGTCATCAGTCAACGTCACAATCAGTGAACAGTGTTGTCACTTTAATTCTTATAATATTGTATTTAGATTTGTAGTTTTATAAAAATTTTGTTTCATTATTTTTTATACGTAGATTTTTGAGAAAATTGTTTCTCACTATTAATAAAAAAAAACTGTTGAATAAAATTTCATTCATTCAACAAGAAAATTTAGAAGTTTGATTTGTTAAACGTACATCTGTGAGGAATTAAACCGCACGTCCTTTGATGAAGAACCTTGTTTGACTGAGTTAGCTGAGCGTAATAAATCAACAAATTTCACTTTCATTTCAAGTCATACTTCATCAATTAAACCCACATTTCAAATATTAATAAATTAAAAATATCAACACTCCACGAAAAGAAACAAAAATATTAATAATATAGGCAACACGTTATACAATCACGTATAACATCGAATCTACATACAATAAAAATATAAAACTTTACATAACAAATTGGCGCATCAACGTGGAGCATTTGGTGTAATATAAAACATTAGACAACGTGGATATTTGGTGTAATAATAAAATAATATAACATAACAATTGGCATCAACGTGGAGCAGTTATGTAACATCAAATATTACATCACAATTGGCGCTCAACGTGGAACATTTATGTAACACAACATTACATCACAATATATTTGAAAATCGGTTCAGGCATATGGAAGTAACAGTCTTTTTTATGTCAACGAAATCACACTACTTCCACCACTTCAGAATAGGTGATACAAAAAAATTACTTTATTAATTGTGGAATATTTTGTAAAAGAATGCGGAGAATCATTTGCTTCAACTTATATGTTATCAATGGCATTTTTGTGTATTCCTACCTGATTGGTATTCTACTAACCTTGCAATAACCTTGTTCTATGGAATTTTAGGTGTTCTCTATAATTGTTACTCGTTGGAGTAATTATAGAATTATTTTTTCTACTTGATAATTCTGAGCAATGCGAATAATAATTTGAAATTTCAGAATTTTGTAAATTTTTTGTCTTAAACACATTCTTGCATAAATGTAGCTAAAAGTTACAGAATAGATAAGTTTTAATTATATAAATTACGCTTTTTGTTTGTTTTTTTAAAATGCCGTATACAGAGTGTCTCAAGTTATGGTTTACATGCAATATCTGGCTTAATTTAAAAGATAATCCAATACTGTAAAAACTGTTGTGCTGTGAATGGCATCAAAATTCCTTCCTAATGACGTAGCAGAAACTTTATTCCACTTAACAGTTCTTTGGCAACCACCCCTCACTTTCTATTTTCTGTATATTTTCGTTGAAAATTGCTTTTTGGAATACAGCGATGTAACATACTTTAGAAATTACAAAATGTTAATTTTTGTGTTGCTAATAATAAAAAATCAACAAGCAAATTACATCGTTGTATTCCAAATACAGTGACAAGCAATTTTCAACGAAAATATACAGGGGTGCCATTTGAAAATAGAAAGTGGGGGGTGGCTGCCAAAGGACTGTTGAGTGAATTTCTTTTTAATTGAAAGGTTTTTAAAAAATATTTTTCAAAACTTTACTGTAAAGCGTTGAATAATATATTTATTCTTCGGTATCTATTGGGAACACGCTTTACTAAATACGCTAAATTTACAGGAAACTGTAATAATACCTATATGTTATCTTAATTTTTGGCATAGCTAAAGTGTAAAATTATTGAAAAATCTAAAATTTAAATTTCGCTAGTCTGTGTTTTTCCAACACCACATTTTCGGCCAGTTTCCCAACACTTTATTCATATTTCTCACTCGTACGGATAATTTCTACCTCATCCTTTAAAGATAAACTTTTTTTTTCGTTTGTGTTAACAATAACTAAATAGACTGGCGAAATTATTTGAGAAGCAATAAAATTTGTAAATAATATCCAGTAACAAGAACATATTTTTATAAACAGTTTACCTATCAAAAAGAGAACCAAACCCACCCTATCTTAAGCTCGAAACAAGAAACCAATCAACCGGTAACCCTTTTGATACCTGACCTTTTGCAAAAATATATAAGGGTATCCCGTATACGTAGGTAGACCCCCTATCACCACCCGTCTAAAAGACCTACAATCTCGATATGTCAATCGAATCATAATCTCCGACATTATCGCAAAAAATACCCTCCAAATGCCCTGGTCTAGACGACACTCTCTCGAAAACCCAAGAAAAAATGTGCCTTCCCTCCTCTCCGCCTCCTGAAAACCGCCTACGACGATCTACCCGAAGATCTCGTAAACCATCTCGAAAACTCCCCCATCGCAATCCGGTAACCACTCCGCGCACCCTTCAGCAACCCCATTGGTGTTACAGGTTTTTCTGTGGTTTCCCTGTAACCTATCCTAGTTTCTTCAAAACTTAGATAGCCAAATGGCCGATGGTCGGGACTACCAAAAAAAAATCCAAAAATCCAAAAAAAAAACATGTAAGGTACCATTTTTCTCCCCTGTCGCAACCTAACAAAATCATTCAACCAACCAAAAGCACGTTCTCCACTCCACCAAAAACACAAGATACAGCTATGAACCCGGGAAGTCACGGCATATACGGGCACCGATGTTCTCCCCACCCAAAAAAGCCCCCAACCCCCCCCTGCGGAGGACATTTTCCTATATCAGGGACAAAATACCACCCCACAAACTTCCACCAAAAAAACTACCATCCCCCAAAAAACCCCCTTCGAATCTCTCTCTCACGTAGGTAGATTACAAATTCTCAATTTTCGTTGAAATTCGGATAGGAAGTAATTTTATCTTTTGATAACTGATTTGTTGTTCCAATAAAAAGTATCTTCAGTGCAATGTGGAAACATGAATACTTTGATCCAATTATATCTTTGTGAAAATAAATTAAAATATTGTTTTAGATGGAGGAAGCTATGATTTTATTATAGTAGGAGGTGGATCAGCAGGTACCGTTTTAGCTTCAAGATTATCTGAAAAATGTCGATGGAAAGTATTGTTGTTAGAGGCTGGTGGACCAAAAGATCAGTTCAGTGACATACCAGCAGTGTCTCCATATCTGCGAGTATCCGACATGGACTGGGGATACTTCACAACACCACAAAAAACTTGCTGTTTAGGTAAAAAATATCACTCAAGCGCATCTTTTTTTTTCAATTAGTTCTTGCATATCTAGGAAACTTTTAAAAAGTACATGTCACCCTCCACCTACAAGTAAATGAGGTAAAAATATTTGCAGCTGACACTATTTTCTTTTCCCTTAATTTTCAACTAAAATATATTGATTCAAGTAGTTGGGGGTAGAGTTAACGCAGATAGAGAACAGTACAGGCACGTCATACCTACTATTTGAATTCTTAAGATATCCACTTAAAAGTCATTGTGGAGCAACAACATTATTAAAAGTAGAATAATATATAAAAGCTCTTCATTCACATAGGAACAACCCGTCACTCGACAACAAACGAAACAAAAATAAGCTTTAGTCTATAACATCGTTTCTCAAGCGGGGGGTCGCGACCCTTGGGGGGGTCGAGTTTGTTTTTAAAGGGGGTCGCAGTCTGTTGAAAACTACATATAGATACAAAAGATTCGTTTATTAAAGGAATTAATTTTAGTGTGAGTGATATAAGAAAGTTGCGGTATGTACTAGTGATGAGAGATATTTCACGAACTGTTATTTTTTCACTGATACGAACAAATCAGTTAGTTACAGTTCCTATGAGCAAATCTAAAGCGTGACGTGATCACAGCCAGCGAAAACGATAATAAATCGAATGAGTGAATCGAAATATTCGAAATCGAACATAATATTGACCTCTTCATCGCTCTCATTCGACGAAAATTCGTCACAACCTATGGAAAAATTTTTCGAAAGAAAATATTGAAATTTTTTCGAATTTTGACGTTTTTTCGGTAAAAAACACTTTTTTTGGGGGGGTGGAAAAAGACGTTATTGCGATTTCCGGCCAAAGTTGAGTTCCTAGAAAAAAAAGTTGAATATAAAAGATGTAGATCTTGGAAAAATCTACAACTTTTTTATTAGTGACTTTTTCACATAACCTCAAAAATAGTTCGAAAATCGCAAAAAACTGCATTTTTCGATTTTTATTTTTAGTTTCGACAAAAATTGTTCGATTTTGATGAAAATTTGGTAGAAGGTAGTTTTCATAGTCACAAACCATGAAAAAAAATTTCAAATTAAAATATTGGAAATTTTTCGAGCTATGACGTTTTTTCGGTAAAAAACACTTTTTTGGTGGGGTGGAAAGAGACATTATTGCGATTTCCGGCCAAAGTTGAGGTTCTAGGAAAAAAAAGTTTATTATAAAAGTTGTACATCTTGGAAAAATATAGAACTTTTTCATTAGTGAGTTTTTCACATAACCTCAAAATTAGCTCGAAAAACGCAAAAACCTGCATTTTTCGTTTTTTATTTTTAGTTTTGTCAAAAAACGTTCGATTTTGATGAAAATTTGGTAGAAGGAGGTTTTCATAGTCACAAGCCATGAAAAAAATTTTCGAATGAAAATATTGAAATTTTTTCGAATTTTGATGTTTTTTCGGTAAAATCACTTTTTTTGGGGGGTGAAAAAAGACATTATTGCGATTTCCGGCCAAAGTTTAGTTCCTAGAAAAAAAGTTGAATATAAAAGATGTAGATCTTGAAAAAATCTACAACTTTTTCATTATTGACTTTTTCACATAACCTCAAAATTGGCTCGAAAAACGCAAAAAACTGCATTTTTCGATTTTTATTTTTAGTTTCGTCAAAAATTGTTCGATTTTGATGAAAATTTGGTAGAAGGTAGTTTTCATAGCCACAAACCATGAAAAAAATTTCAAATTAAAATATTGGGAATTTTTCGAGTTAGAACGTTTTTTCGGTAAAAAACACTTTTTTTGGGGGGTGAAAAAATACATTATTGCGATTTCCTTCATCGCTCTCATTCGACTAGAATTTGTCAACAAGATCGAATTTTGTTTTATTCATTATCATAGGATTTTAAAAGAGACTGTGCAAATAGCAAATAGATAATTTTACGAAATGATTTTTCCCATCGTATATTCAAAACCGAATATCAAAAATGTCGTGATCACGTTACGTTTTAAAATAACTGATATTAAAAAATCCCGATATAATTTCACAACGTGATTTAAAAAATCACGATATCGCGCATCACTAGTAAGTACCTACTTGCTTCCCTGGCTTATACTACTTCCCTAAAAATGAAGTTCGGCCTCGCCAGGGTTGCCAGTTAGATTTTTATTTCATCAGTTAATACCTTGTCAAAAATTCAGTAGATTTATTTTATGCTACACATTTAAGGAAAGGATAATGAAATAAATCTATGACGTCAAAAAATATGTATTTTTATACAAAAAAAAATTAATATATTTCCAACAAAATAGTGACGGGGTCGCTAGAATTTTTACTTAACTTTTTGTCTTTTTCGTGGATCGCGACATAAAAATGGTTGAGAAACGATGGTCTAGAAACTATATTTACTTACTAGACGCATCTAAGACTTAAACATCTGATCAGTTGCCAAGCATTCGGACGTTTTTAGAATTGGAACTTATAATAAAACAACATTTTATCTTGCATGATACGATAAGATAAATATGGGGCTTATGTGCTTCTAAGAGCCTCTCCACTACGACCTCCTGTTATTCTAGAGTTTCTAGACCCGTCCTTATTATTAGACTTCGAATGCCAAACCTCAGGTCCTCCAAATATTGGTTGTCAGGAGCCCAACCAGGATCCTGATTGTTCTTCTATTCTGGTTCGGTAGGGAGTCCGTTAATTTTGGCGAGTGTTCTTTCATGAACTCTTTGGCCTGCCTGATTCCTGGCACCTTGTTCCGCCATTCTAGAGACTGCTATTTGTTTTTTGCAGCGCTTTGGCTATACCACAGAAAGGTTCTGTGCCAATGGGAACACATCGTGCCCCTTCTCGGGCTAGTGAGTCTGCCTCTTCATCATCCTTGTGGTCTATTGTGATCTGAGTGGCCTGGTACTCAGGCTAAGGACAATTGCTTTTATAGCCTTATAGCATTAATAGCTCTCTTACACAGTGCTGTATTGCTGCAACGTCTGCCTGAAATATCGTCACATGTTTGCCTAAGCACAGTGAGGTTCTCAACTTTGGCTTGGCTTATATTCCTGCTCCTACATCTTTCTCGGTTTTTGAGCCATCTGTGAAGCAGGCCATTTCTGCATCAATTGGAGATCCTTCCTTCCATGCCTCTCTGTCTGTTATGACTGTTTAGAATTTTTCCCGGAGCAGTACTTGAGAATCATCTCATCCGATGGCATTCCCATTACGGGGTCGATTTCTAATTCTTTGTATAGCTCGTTATACACCTTACCATGTAGTCTAATAATGGGTGCTTCTCCTTGTATGTAGACATGAAGTTTCAGCTGATGAAGGTTCAGCTGTTGGGGTTGTCCTCATGGCTCCCGTAGCAACCAAGAACGCTTGCCTTTGGTTGCCACTTAGCTTTTGGATAGCCCCAGCATGCCGAGTCTATGGCCACCATACCACCGAGCCATATACTATCATGTGTCTGATGACTCTTGTCTATATGATCATTTTTGGTTTTAGCCCCCCAGTTCTTTCTGCGCATTCTTTTGCACATATTGAGGGCTATCGTAACTTTTTGTATTATTATCTGTAGGTGTTGATTTCATGTCAACTTATGGTTCTGCTCTTACTTTGTTAAAATTACTCATTAATAAATGTTAGTTGCACTAGCTATTTCTATCCACTTGTTCTGAAAACTGAAAAATATTATACATTGTAGTTTGTTGTAAAAAGTGTAGTTTTACATTCTGTTTTGTCATTTTTAGGAATGAAAAATAATCAATGTGTTTATCCTAGAGGAAGGGTGATAGGAGGATCAAGTACGATCAATGGAATATTGCATACGAGAGGAACCAAAGAAAATTTCGATGGATGGGAAGAGTTAGGTAATCCAGGGTGGTCGTACAAAGATGTCCTTCCATATTTTAAAAAGTCTGAAAGAATTGATATTCATTCATATGATATTGGCTATCACGGTTTAAATGGTCCTCTTCATGTAAACGTTACAGCCCCACCAGATGCAACGACTGAATATTTTAAAAAAGGATTAATTGAAGTTGGAGTTGAAGAAGTGGATATTAATGGGAAGCAACAATTGGGAATGACTAGACTCCCTTCAAATATTAATTTTAACAAAAGGAGTAGTGGATATAATGCGTTTATAGCTCCAATTGAAAAAGAACGTAAAAATTTAAAAATACTTCTAAATGCATTCGTTTTAAAGCTATTGCTCAGTAAAAAAAGGGCAAATGGAGTTCTGTACGTTAGAAACGGTAAAATATTTAGAGCAACTGTTAAAAAAGAGCTAATTTTGTCAGCTGGTGCCATTAACAGTCCACAACTTTTAATGTTATCAGGTGTCGGTCCAGCAGAATCTCTCAAAAAACTTGGAATCGATGTGATACATGATTTACCTGGTGTTGGAGAAAATCTGCAAGATCATCCTCATTTTCCCAACTTGATTTTACGCACCAATATAACTAGAAAAACTACTATCTTCAAAGACGATCTTCAAAATTATTTGCAAGGTAGAACTCCTCTCACTAGAGGCCTAAGTGGTGAATGGATAACGTTCATCAACACCACTTCGAAACCTAATCGTGATATAGAAATAATCACACAGATACCCTCTAAATCATTACTTGATCAACAAACTTTATTCAATTTTAGGAAAAACACGTTGAAAAATAATTTTACGACAGATTTTTCAGCACTTATAGTATTGCTTAATCCAAAATCGAGAGGAAAAATATCTTTGAGGTCCAAAAGTCCTTCAGATTTTCCCTTAATAGATGTGGGTTATTTCTCAGATCCCAATAACATTGACTTGGAAACTATGTATAAAGGTATCAAATACGTTCTTAACCTTACTCAATCCACGTCGTTACAGAAGATTAATACGACTCTTATAAGCCTACAGCCTGAATGTGAACACCTGCTAACAGATGATTGCAAACAGTCTGGTTATCGAAGTGATTGTGATAAAAATTACTGGTACTGCGCTTTGAGAGCATACAGTTCCACAACATATCATCCTGTAGGTACTGCACGTATGGGACCTAATCCCAAATATGACGTTGTAGATCACAACTGTTTAGTACACAACTTTGAAAATTTCAGAATTGTCGATGCAAGTATTATGCCTACTATTATAAGCGCGCATCCTAATGCTGTGGTCTATATGATCGCTGAAAAAATATCTGATAGCATTAAAAACCGGTACTAATTCTCAGTTTGTTTTGTTACATTAAATGAAAGTTGGAAAATAAAAAAAAATTGTTATATCTTAAATTATTTCAAACTCTTGAACCAAAATAATCATTCAAAAAAATAAATTTTATCATATATAATAACACAAGAGAAAAAATTTTGTCTGCAAAATTTTAGAAAGGTATGAAAATTTGTTGCCTGGAAATTTCACGAATGACATTTTTAAAAAATCGCCAGCCGTAAGGCGAGTGATTTTATCAAAAAATTTAATGAACGAAATTGCCGAAAAGCAACAAACTTGAATAAAACCTTGAGAACAATTTTGCCTACAGAATTTTTTTTCGAGTGGTATTCCACATGACTATTTCACTAGAAAAAGACCAAAAAACAACAAAATTAGTTTCTTGTAAAAATTGCCATATTTTAGTAAAGCGAGTTATCAATAGATGTCAAAGATAATAATTTAATACTATTATAAAGCCTTACAAAGTTTTTCATGACATCTACCTTGTACTGATAAGGCGCAAATACGCCGAAACTGGTCTACAAGTGATGTTGTCCCTTCTAATTACAAACCAGTACCGTAGAAACGTTGTCTTCGTCATGAATTTTGATCATTTCCAATAATTCTTGTGTTGTAAAGGCTTTCGTATTTTCCTTTATTTTCTCTTCCTTACCCTAAAGTTGTTTTTGTTTTGAGTCCTCTGCCAAACGGGCTGATTTTAAAACAATGACGGTAAATGGGTCTATTTTCATAAATTCTTGATAGTACTTTTCTTATAGCATCTGCGGCGTGGTGTTCCATATGCTTTTGATTCTTGACTCTTTGTAGTCCTCTCCTATTTGAAGCTTGCTTCTTATTGCACGACATAGGACTTTTGGGAAGGCTAGTGAACTTGTGAAACGTGTGATGTTACGAAAAAGCATTCGTCACGCGATGACTCATTCTTCGTCTCATATCGCGCGTCTCTCTCTCTCTAATTGCCAAATACTTATGTTAAAATTTTTGAAAAATTGTTAAAAATTTTGAAATATGTTCAAAAATTGTTAAATTTTTTGTAAAATGGAAAAAAAAATTTAAAAATTGTCAAAAAAGATCAATAATTGTCAGAATCTGTCAAAAACTGTTAAATATTTCAAAAGATGATCAAAAATTGTTAAATATTTTGAAAAATTTACAATAATTGTCAAAATTTTTGAAAGTTGTCAAGAATGGTCACTAATTGTCAAAAATGGGCAATAATTGTTACAATTTTAAAAAATGATCGAAAATTGTTAAAATTTGGAAAAAATTGTCAATAATTATAAAAATATGTCCAAAATGGTCAATAATTGTTGAAATTTGTCAAAATTTTTGAAAAATTGTCAAAAATGATCAATAATTGTGAAAATTGATCAAAAATGGTCAATAATTGTCAAAATTTTAAAAAATGGTCATAAATTGTCAAAAATTTTGAAAATATGGTCAATAATTGTCAAAATTTTCGAAAAATTGTCAAAATTTTGAAAAAATGGTCAAAAATTCCGAGAAACTGTCAAAATTGGTCAATTATTGTTAAAAAATGGTCAATAATTTTTAAAAAATGGTCAATAATTGTTAAAAAAACTGTCAAAATTGGTCAATAATTGTAAAAAAGATCAATAATTTTTGAAAAATTTGAAAAAATGATAAATAAATGTTGAAAAATTGTCAAAAATTTTGAAATATGGTCAAAAATGGTGAAAATTGTCAAAATTTTTGAAAATTTTGGAAATCAATAATTGTCATCTCATTATGCCCGAAAAACTGTCAAAATTCGACTTTTCGGTGGTCTAAAAAAATAGTAAATATAACTCGATTTTGTGGAAATTTTGGAAAATACTAGTTTAAGTAATTATCTTTTTTTGAAATTTTTTTTCCTTCAAGTATACCCAAAAAATTTCAAATTAATAATTGTCAAAAATGGTCGATAATTAAAAAAAAAATGGTCAATAATTATCAAAAACTGTTAAAAATTGTCAAAAATGGTCAAAAATATTGAAAAATTGTCAAAAACTGTCATAAACTTTGAAATATGATGAATAATTGTCAAAATTTTTGAAAATTTGTCAATAATTGTCATGTCATTATGCACGAAAAACTGTCAAAATTCGACTTTTCGGTGGTCTAAAAAAATAGTAAATATAACTCGATTTTGTGGAAATTTTGGAAAATACTAGTTTAAGTAATTATCTTTTTTTGAAATTTTTTTTCCTTCAAGTATACCGAAAAACTTTCAAATTATTAATTGTCAAAAATGGTCGATAATTTAAAAAAATGGTCAATAATTGTTGAAAAACTGTCAAAATTGACCAGTGATTGTAAAAAATGGTCAATAATTAAAAAAAAATGGTCAGAAATTGTCAAAAATTTTGAAAAAATGGTGAATTATTGTCAAAATTCTGAAAAATGGCCAAAAATTGTCTGAATTGGTCAAAAATTGTCAAAAATGGCCAATAATTAAAAAAAATGGTCAATAATTTGTTGAAAAACTGTCAAAATTGGTCAGTGATTGTGAAAAATGATCAATAATATAAAAATAATGGTCAGAAATTGTCAAAAATATTGGAAAAATGGTCAATAATCATCAAAATTCTGAAAAATGGTCAAAAATTGTCTAAATTGGTCAATAATTGTCAAAAATGGCCAATAATTTAAAAATGGTCAATAATTTGTTGGAAAACTGTCAAAATTGGTTAATAATTGTAAAAAATGGTCAATAATTTTCAAAAATTGGTTAAAAATTGTTAAAAAATTTGGAAAAATGGTCAATAATTGTTGAAAAGTTGTCAAAATTGGTCAAAATTTTTGAAAAATGGTGGATAATTGTCAAAAATTGTCAAAATTGGTCAATAATTGTCAGAATCTGTCAAAAATGCTCAAAAATAGTCAATAATTGTCAAAATTGGTCAATAATTGTCAAAAGTGGTCAACAATTGTTAAAATTTGAAAAAATGATCAAAAATGTCAAAGATTTTGAAAAAATGATCAAAAAATGATCAAAAATTTTAAGAAAACGAACAAAAATGGTAATTTTATTGTGCATAAGAAGCAAGCTTCCGTTTTTTTCATCTTGTAAGTATAATCTTCCATAATTTTTAAGCTTATAATCTCTTATCAATAAAAACTGCGGAAACTGTCGCCAACAGGAAGCTCTGGAGACACACGTATTTGAAGATATATTCTTCGACACCGCCTTTTTAATTTCTGCAATGGATTGTGTTCCAAATCTGTTTTTTTTTCTTCAGAAACACTCATTTTTGAACTAAACTAATCTAACAAGAAATAACACAATGACATTTTAAATAAATATCAGAATTATGGTAACAAAATTTGCTTTGATCAACGCACCTTGAAAAAATTAAAATTTTGTCGCTGTAAAAATCACATGTAAATTTTGTCAAGGTATTTTTTTGGGGACCGTTCAGTTGGGCCAAAATACCCGCTATAATCCGTTGCTGAAGATGGATCAATATAATCCTATAGGTCTGTTGGGCCCATTTCTAAACAGGTAAAAAATAATACAAATCCTCTATATAGTAATTTATTCCAAAGAAGTAGGTAAAAATTTGTTCGATAAACATTTAATAAAATTAAAACGAGACAAACAGTTACTCTTAAATTTTATAATTGTATCATTAATAAAATCTTGCCTTTTTTTGGTATACCTAACCATACCTAACCTAACCCATTTGCGGTTCACACATCTCCAACGTATCTTACCGCACTTTAATGTATTTGCTTTAGAAAATTTATTATCCATAACCAATAACTTACAACCTTTCTCACTAAACATTAAATACACTGGGAATGATTCCATCTTAATCAAAGACTGAATTAATGAAACCTGACTCTTAAATTAGAAATATTTATTGTTATGAATTTGTTGAAACAGGTACCTACCCTACCAAACATTGCATTAAAATATTATTAAGGGTGCAGGTAGTTAATCTCTTGATTTCGTATTCTAGGCCCAACTGAACGGTAGGATTATGAACTACCTGATTTTTTGGCCCAACTGACATATTACCATTTTTTTGTATTTGCTTTTACTTATAGTGAAAATGAACTATTTTAGTTTTTCCTGCATTGAGGTAAAGTGAATTTTTACAAAAACAACTATATAAGCTGGAAAAAAATCATTACATTTACTTTCCAAAAGGACATTGGATTCATCCGAAATAATGACCGACGAATCATGTGCATACAAAGTAAAGTGAGTGGTCGAACTTATATTCACAATATCATTTATATAAAGCAAAAACAAGATTGGTCCCAAAATAGACCCCTGCGGAACACCAATATTATTGTACACATAACCTGCTTCACTCTTACCAATTGTTTTATCTGTTAAATTAGGGAGACTAACATAATATTGGATGCGATTATATTAATTAGACTCGATCCTCTTTAAATACAGTGCGTCCATAAAGTAACGCATAAATTCATTATTAGCTAAATAAACAATAAAAGTACCCTGTACCAATTTGAAGCAACGTGTTATACATTTTTGGAATCGGCTCAGCAAGGGAAATCCGGAAATTGAAAAAAAGGGGGTTCCATTTAAAAAAAATGGCAGTGACGTCATCACAAGAAGGAGGTTCACCCTGTATATTAGATTATAATTGGGAAAATAGTAAATTAAAATCAAAAATCGACCTGTTTCGGGAATTTCTAATATTATTGTTTATTTAGCTAATAATGAATTTATGCGTTACTTTATGGACGCACTGTATATCCCCTCTGATACCAATGTTTTGTAGTTTTTCCAAAAAAATTGTTATGATCAACACAGTCGAATGCTCTACTGAGATCACAAAATATACCAACAGGACATTCGCCTGCGTCTAAAGCCGGGCTCAGACGACTCGTGTATTAGGCGAATAATCGTTACTTGTGTATACTTGGCATGTCGTGTGAGTGGGTTACTTGTACCTGCTTGTACAATTAATTGTCACTCGTTGGTTTTCCATTCATTTAGGGACGGTAAAAATGGTCCGAGTCAAAGGGATCACGATTATTCGTACATTTGCCAAGTACTTAGTAGAGGCGCTCAAACGAAATGCACAAATAATTTGCTTTTACTAGTGCGACCATTCATTTAGTTTTCAAAGACTACCAGAAGCGTACAGACGTTTTTTTGATTGAAATGGAGAGGACAAATGAGATTGTGTTGGAATTTCTTGTTTTTTATTAAAATGAGCCGGTCATTTGGATGGCTAAGCATAAGGACCATAAAAATCGTAAAGCAGTTAATGATGCGTGGAAAAAAATACGAGATAACATATCTATCCAGTGTACTATAAACGAACTGAAGAAAAAAAAAGATTCGCTAATGGCCAAATTTCGCCCTCTCATGAAAAAAGTTAAGGCTAAATCTGGAACTGGAACCGGCGCCGCAGAAGTTTATAGGCCTACACGGTTTGCGTTCGAAAAAATGGCCAGATTTTTACACGGCATATGTGAACCCAGAAATACACCTGAACGGGAATCGCCTTTCTCATTTTTCGTTATCAGAGGGCCTATTTTATTGAGCAAGAACTCAAAGTCAACAGAGGACATTCTACAAAATTTTTCGAATTTCCCTGAAGATCCTTGAGATCCTGCAGCATATGGGTGGCTGTATGGCTGTATCTGCAAGACAGATTTAATTTTTTTTTCACTTTATGGATGCAGAATGCTGTTTTAGTTAAAGTTTTATTATATCTGTCTCGACTTTTATTTAATGATACCATCCACCATCTTCTTCTCCTCTTTTTCTTTTGTTTTGATTTAATTAAATAATAAGCAGAGCTCATACAACAAAAGCCGCGGAAGCAATAACTAAATTCTCCAGACGACCGCTATACATAATGGCAGCCACACCACTGTGCTCTATTCATTTGTACATCAAGTTTTTTTTGTTTAGCCAAATGTTCGCGCTCGCGTACTTGTAAACTGTACACGTCGTGTGAGCGCCCTGCTTGCCATCACAATTCGCAAAGCTCGTATACTTGCCAAGTACGCAAATAATTGTGTATTCGCCAACTACACGAATCGTCTGAGCCCGGCTTAATAGATTAGTTAAGCATTTGACTTACGTTCTTGAAAACCATGCTGGCTGCTTACAATAATATTATGACACTGTAAGTAGTTATTAAGTCTCTTCAGGTAGCTATACTCAAATATTTCTGAAAATATTGAAGGGGCAGTAATTGGTAGTTTGAAGTACTGTTCTTTTCACCTTTTGAAAACGAAAGAATGACTCAATCTGTTACAGCATTCGCCAGCTAACTTGATGTCCCAGAAATTACCAACTAAGAGAGACAGAGTAATAATGCCCTGCCTACTCGGCTGCTATTGGTGGTAAAATTTTGACAAACGCCAATTGCATCGAACCTTATCAGGTGTTAAGATTTTCAGTAGCGTAGCATCACACAGTTATTGTTTATGTACTCAGAATTCAGGTATAAAGCAGATCCGTTTCTATTAAAATCAATACATCAATAATTATAACAAAGAATTAAATATTATTTGTTAAGTTAGGATCATATATTTCCGGACGGACTTTACTTTATTAATAATACAAGTTGTGTTAATTTGTAACAGAAAGCGTATCCTCAGAACTTGCACGGCACTGTTTACAGTTATCGGATGGGCGGCGTCAATAGCTCCCTAGAAAGCATTTAGGACATCAAGTTAGCTGGCGAAGACTGTAGAGACATTATAATAATAAGTCGCAATAGTGCGACACGGTGTACTTTACAACTACCAACATTTTTAGTAAAATCTACAACAAGTTTCCATGCGCTTTTTGTAGGATTTTCTGAAGCTGAAATTAAATTTTGATAATGTTTTTTTCTGGTGGATTGTAAGAGTTTGATATGTTCTTTTTTTGTTGTTTATAAAATTCTCTTAGTTGAGGGATGGATATCTTTCAAATTAGTACTGGATCTCTGAACATCCGTATTTATCCACTTTTTTTGAAACCGTTTAACTTTTTTTCTCCGTAAAGAAAAATGCCTATTGATATGATAAATAAAGATATTCATAAAAGTATTAAATGCCTAATTTGTGTTCAAATTCCATATATTTGAGAGCAGTCCTCGGTAACAAGACTATTAATGAAGTGATTAATGGTACTATCTGTAAAGATTCTTTTCTCACAGCGGTAGGTTCGTTAGTAATCTTTATAAATACAGTTCTATGATCTGATACAGTAGCTTTATTCGGGTTCTTGCAATTATTGTTCTAAGGCTGTCCGGAGTTTGCGCAATCGAAATTGGCTTGTTCGGGTTTTAACAGGATGGTTCTGACACCCGCAGTTTGGCGTTCGGGTTTATTTTGAAACAATTCTTGGACGGTTCGAATACCGTCTAAACCCAGATTCCAGCAAGCACGATTTTCGGATTATTCCTTACGCATGCTCAAATTATTTTCGAAGGAGGAGGGTGGGAGCTATTTTGAAAATTTCCTTAAAACGGTTAGAGGTTTATGTTTTATTGTTGTTTGTTTTGGATTATTACTTTTCAAATTCAATATTTACGAAATGGATGTTAATGATTTCATGGAAATATTTGAGCAGAGTTCATCATCATCATAATCATCAACATCATCATCATCAAGTGAAGATGATGTTCTTCTTAAAGTGATCAACAATGTTATAATTCCAAAATGTAAGGGATACAGTATACACAACAGTAATGATTTTATCTTGATACACAATCCAAGCCAAAGAAAAGTCAATTGTCAAATTAGTTAGGCTATAGTTCAGTTGTATAGACCATGAGGGATGTTCGGGATTTTTCCAATTCGCTCCAATTTCAAACGGTCCGAGAATATTTCTTAGGACTGAATAAAGTACGCAACTAGTTCTGCGCAATTCCAGATTGGTTGTCAAAAACACAAGTTAAGGATGACCTCTGAAAATTAACAAAGCTATTGTCAATCGTTGTAATGTTGTTGCCACTAACCCTAGTAGGCCATTTTACAAGATTATTACTAATATTAAAAATCGATAGTGTATTTTTTAATTCCGCATTCGCGGTTCTCGTATCAATATTGAAATCGCCACATACTATAAAATATACAGGGTTAGTTTAAAGTATGGAAACATCTGAATATCTCACAAACTGAAAGCGATAAAAAGAAGATTAAACGCATGTTACAAGGTTGCCATATGAGCATATTTTCACGTTGCGACAAAATTTACAGGATGGTAAGTGCAATGAATGATTTTTTAAATGGAACACCCGGTATATTATATGCCCAAATTCTATGGTTACGAAGATATCGGCACTTTTAATTATTGCAAAATGTTTATTCTAATATTACAGCATGAATCCAATTAGTAATAATAAATAATCAACATTAAAAGAAATAAAGAAATATACCAAGTCTTTTACAAAATTGTTCAATTGAATCACGTAAATATGTGTGTGGTATCAGGTTTATCTCTTCCAAAATACGATTTTGTAGAGTTTCTAGATCAACTGGTTTATTATAGTAAACTTTATTTTTAAGGTATCCCCACAAGAATAAATCTAATGGGGTCAAGTCCGGTGACCGAGTGAGGCCATTCTATCGCTCCTCGACGTCCTATCCATATCTGTCGAAACACTGTATCCAGATAAGTACGTACAACCAGGATGCAATGGGGGGAAGCACCATCTTGTTGATACCATATGTCATCAGAAGGTAACAAGGGATTGTTAGGATTGGGAGGTATGGCTGCTATAGCTGGCACAATATTATTTCTTAACAAGTCCAGATCTGTATCTGTAGAGTGGGGAGGGTGAGTTTAGGCCCACAGCACTTAGGCCACATGTGACCCATTGTACATCCTTCCGAGGAGTTGTCCTCCTAGGTCATCGTCCATCCTGTCCTTTTCAGGAAAGTGGACAGGTCACTATATAGGAGACATCTCCTTCATATCAGCATGTGTAGGCCAAGACTCACCGAACACACATTCTCTTATTGACAATAATTCCGGGCACTCGCATAAGACATGCCTGACAGTTTCATCTTCTTGTTCACACATTCCACTAGCCCCATAGTATGGTGGTATTTCCTTAGTTGACAGTGGCCAGTCAAAAATCCTACTGTTAAGCGTGGGTTTTACCTGGTCATCGCCAAATATTTCTTCGGCGCCAGCTTCCCAGGGTCGCCCAGGGTGATCCTGGCAAGACTGCATCCTCTGATTCCATCCCATCTCTTTAGATATTGAACATGGGTGTAACGCTTTGTTAGTTCCGCAATTGTCGAAGTCGTCAGGCCGTAGGTGTCACTGTGTCCTAAAATTTTTAGTCTAGCCGCTTCCCTGGCTAAAGAATCGGCAATGCGATTACCTTTACTCCTGTCGTGCCCTTTAACCCGACTCAGGATAATATTGTTATATCTACCGAGGCGTTGGCTAAATCTTGGTGGCACTCTAATACTAGCCCTGATGTAACACGTTGTCTGTTCAAGGCTAATAGGGCTTGTCTGCTGTCAGTGCAGATTGTTATGTTTTTGCCAGAAATTCCTTTTCTGGTTAGTTTTTTAGTGGCAATTGAGATACCAGCCAGTTCTGTTTGAACCACGCTTGTATTTTTTCCCATTCCCCACTTAATTCTTAGGCTAAGTGATCTGGAGTAAACTCCACATCCTGAGCCTTCTCTGGTTTTTCTTCTGACTTCATAATTCTTACCACGATATTGTTGTCTACTGATTTGAAGATATTTGAAGACTTTCCTCAACTTGGAGTAGCACATTAAGTTTTGTTTCATCATCTGTAGTAGTTCTTGGCCTGGCAGGTTTAAGACAATTTTTAACATTTCCAGTCTCTCTATATCTCTTGATAGTTTTGACAACGGTTGATTGGTTAATAACGTGTTGAGAATTCAATTCATTAAATATGCGTTAAACTTCTTCATACGATCTTTCCTTTTTTTCCTTTCCATATCGCAAAGATATGCCATTTTATAAAGTGATTGACATAACCAATTTTGACAGTTCACCAATATTTATTTACAAAGCATAGCCAGCTTTGCGACGATAAGTAGTTATAACAAAGTCAAAAGGATTCATAAAATGATATAATATACAAGGTGTTCTATTTAAAACATCATTAATTGCAGTCACTACGCTTTTCAGGACTACCCTGTAAGATTTGCCGCAACGTGAAAATATACCTACTCCTAAGGCAACTTTGCAACATGCGTTAAAATCTTCTTTTTGTCGTTTTCCGTTTGTGAGATATTCAGATGTTTTCATACTTTAAACTTACCCTGTATATTGAGTTTAAGAGGTTATCAAGAGTTATCAGTTAAATTTTTTCAATAATATCTGAAGGACGAGTTGTATTGATTTTAATTTTAATTTGTCAATACAACTTGTTCAAATATTTACTTGTCAGCATATTTCGGAATATCAAACAATCAATTAAATTGTAATCAACAAAAAATATATACAGTGTCTCAGTGGGTATTTCAGTTTTTAAATAAATAATACCTAGGGAATGAAAATCCTGTACTACTTTCATTTTTTGAACACAGCATCCTCTAAATGCTGTCCGTCGCCTCCAATCTGGCCCTGAAATATGCATAGACGCGTTGACACAATGCCGCTGGAATGTTGTTAATTTCTTGGCGAATGCAATGCTTTAATTCTTAGATGTTGGCAGGAGGGATGTCACCTGTCAGCGGAATAAGCGTACCTGGAAACAACTCCCGAACGGCCTGAGGTATGGGGCGTAGTACCATCTTGTTGAAACCATATCCTAGCATTATAACCAGGCAAACGTCGAATGGTTTGGTGCAGGTAAGTTTGAATCATTGTCCTGTATACCGCGATTATCTTCAAAAAAATATGGTCCAATAATTCCTTCAGCTGTCATGGCACACCATACTGTAACCTTTTTAAAATGCAGTTGTTTATGATATTTTCTATTTCTTGGGGTTGTTTTCGGACCAGTAACTAGCATCATGTTTGTTTACATACCCATTTAAATGAAACTGTGCCTCGTCACTAAACCTCACCGGCATTCCAAAAATTGTTCATAATGGTTTCCGCAAACTGCTTTCGGTGAGCATAGTCTGTTTCTTTTAAATATTGCCTAATTTGAATTTTATCTTGATTGCTTTAAATTACGGTGTAAACTGGCACGTGAGAGACTAAACGCTTGTGCCTGTTTCCGAAGGGAACGCCTCAGCTGTTGAGTCACTGCCCGGCGTACTCTTGCAATATTGTTTGATGTTCTTATAGTTTTCTGACTACCTACCAAGGTATTGTTTATTTGTCGCAGTTCCTGTTTCTCGAAATCGTTGCATCCACGATTTAACAAGATTAGCCGATGGGGCATCTGCTATGCGCCGAATGTTGAAGTGAGCACAAAAGCTAGGATATAGGAATCGTTCGCCTTAAAATATGCATCCAGCATGAAAGCACGATGCGCACCCGACCGCTGCTCCATGGTGACCAAAATCTAGGGATGTTAAAAAATAATCGATTTTTATATAAATCGATTATTTTCTTATAATCGATTTTTAGTTATCGATTTTTATAGTAATATTAATCGATTTGATAAATTACGTGTTTAATCGATTTTCGGAAACGGGTCGTATTATTTATCGACTATTTCTCAAAATTTGGACAGTTTTTGACGATTATTGACCATTTCTCAAAATTTTGACAATTATTGACCATTTTGACTGTTTTCAAAATGATGACAATTTTTAACCATTTTGACAATAATTGTCCATTTTGACTGTTTTCAAAATGATGACAATTTGTAACCACTTTGACAGTTTTTGACAATAATTGTCCATTTTCAACAGTTTTTAACAATAATTGACAATTTTGTCAATTTTTAACCATTTTTGATAGTTTTTGACTATTTTTGACAATTTTTCAAAATTTTAGACCATTTTTGATAATTATTGACAATTGTTGACAATTATGGACCATTTTTCAAAATTTTAACAATTTTTGACAATTATTGACCAATTTTGACAATAATTGTCCATTTTTGACAGTTTTTGACACTTATTGACCATTTTTGATAGTTTTTGACAATTATCGACCATTTTTCAAAATTTTAAAAATTTTTGACAATTATATTGACCAATTTTGACAGTTTTTAAAAATTATTGACAATTTTTAACCATTTTTGATAGTTTTTGACTATTTTTGACAATTTTTAAAAATTATTGACCATTTTTGATAATTATTGACAATTGTTGTTAATTATGGACCATTTTTCCAAATTTTTGACAATTTTTCAAAAACTTTAACGATTTTTGACAATTATCAACTATTTTTCAAAATTTTCGACAATTTTGAACAATAATTGTCCATTTTTGACAGTTTTTAACAATTTTTGATAGTTTTTGACAATTATTGACCATTTTTCCAAATTTTAACAATTTTTGACAATTATTGTCCATTTTTAACAGTTTTTGACAATTTTTGACAATTATTGACCATTTTTGACAATTTTTGACCCTTTTTCAATTTTTTTTCAAAATTTTTGACAATTGACCATTTTTGAAAATTTTTAACAATGTAACGTTGTTACTATTTTTTCCCGATATCCGGCAGTATATATTTCAGTTTTTATTAGTTTCACCCCTCTGTCGTAGCTAGCTATTAAATTTGAGTATTAATATTTATTTTGATATTTTATATGTAGTACTTTTCAAACATCTGGTATATTGTACCTCTATGAGGAGACCTCCTGAGTGGGGTCTAGAGAAAAATGGATAAAACGGATGGAACGAGACAAAAATGGGCTTTTTCACTTTTAACCGTTTGCCCTGAATCCTGACTGATTTTCGCGCACGAGTGGTAAACAAGTAAAGCCCGTTTCCCACTACGTGTTACGTCGAGGTCAAGAACAACAGACCCCTGGAATTTTCCGTAACCTCCATCCGAGGCTATCTGGAACTCTTGACGCGAAGGGTCAAGGGGCCGTGGAGCAAACCACGTAAAAAAATCTGGCGCCCGAGCATTCGTTGATAAGATTTTGCATCGAGGGTGACCAAAGTGACGTGACCTGTTGGTAAAATCCAAAGGGTAGGTGAAGTAGACGTTACAACAATAATTGTCAGTTTTCAACCATTTTTGATAGTTTTTGACAATTGTTGACAATTATGGACCATTTTTCCAAATTTTTGACCATTTTTGACAATTATTGACCATATTTCGAAATTTTTCAAAAACTTCAACAATTTTTGACAATTATCAACTACTTTTCAAAATTTTGACCATTTCTAAAAATAATTGTCCATTTTTGACAGTTTTTGAACATCTTTGATTGTTTTTGAATTATTGGCCATATTTGACAATTTTTCAAAGTTTTTGACCATTTTTGACAATTATCAACTATTTTTCAAAATTTTGACAATTTTTAGAAATATTTGTCCATTTTTGACAGTTTTTGACCAACTTTGATAGTTTTTGACAATTATTGGCAATCTTTGACAAGTTTTCCAAAATTTTAACAATTTTTCAAAATTTTTGACCATTTTTGACAATTATCGACCATTTTTCAAAATTTTAACAATTATTGACAATTTTTGACAATTATTGACCATTTTTTTGACAGTATTTGACCATTTTTGACCATTTTTCTTTTGACAATTTTCATATAATTTTATTTGATTTTTAATCTGATAAATTGTTAATTAATGAATCTCTTAGGTTTATTATCGGAATATGAAAAGCATGTACTTTTTAAAATAATACAAAAAAAAAACTTTTGACAATTATCGACCATTTTTCAAAATTTTAACAATTATTGACAATTTTTGACAATTATTGACCATTTTTGACCATATTTCAAAATTTTTGACAATTTTAATATAATTTTATTTGATTTTTAATCTGATAAATTGTTAATTAATGAATCTCTTAGGTTTATTATCGGAATATGAAAAGCATGTACTTTTTAAAATAATACAAAAAAACTTTTGACAATTATCGACCATTTTTCCAAATTTTAACAATTATTGACAATTTTTGACAGTTTTTAACAGTTTTTGACAGTTTTTGACAGTTTTTGACAGTTTTTGACAGTTTTTGACAGTTTTTGACAGTTTTTGACAGTTTTGACAGTTTTTGACAGTTTTTGACAGTTTTGACAGTTCTTGACAGTTTTTGACAATTATTGACAATTATTGACCACTTTTGACCATTTTTGACCATTTTTGACCATTTTTGACCATTTTTGACCATTTTTGACAGTTTTTGACAGTTTTTGACAGTTTTTGACAGTTTTTGACAGTTTTTGACAGTTTTTGACAATTATTGACCATTTTTGACCATTTTTCAAAATTTTTGACAATTTTCACATAATTTTATTTGATTTTTAATCTGATAAATTTTTAATTACTGAATCTCTTAGGTTTATTATCGGAATATGAAAAGCATGTACTTTTTAAAATGATACAAAAAAAATCGATTTTTTCGCAGAAATCGATTTATTTTTTATTAAAATCGATTTCTGGCAAATCGATTAATTTTCAATAAAGAAAAATCGATTTTTATTTAATCGATTCTTTTCCATCAATCTCACATCTCTACCAAAATCCGCATTTGTCTGCTCCCTAATCGCCATGACATGCGCTGCTTAGCTTGTACAAGGTCGGTCAAACGACCAAAAATAGGTAAGGAGAGTAAATAGCAAAGTTGATAAATACTTATACAGGGTGTCCCATTTGAAAAAACTGAAAAAACTTCCATGGAATTTTGAGTCATTTGCCTGGTTTACTTATGGACTATACTGTATACATGAACATCATTTTAAAATGTTTGATTTTAATTACCCTTAACATACACCTTTCATATAAGTTATACACAATAAGAGTTATAGAACTACGACAGAGGTTTGCAAGACCCTGTATGAATATATTTGAAAGTAAAATGAACTGTATACAATATATCGTTCATTAGTAATAGTAAATTGTATAATTTTAGTCAGGAACTATACAAATAACCGATTCCTTTTGAAGGCAACTTTAAAATGATATGAATTTTGTTATCAAAGTGCGTCTTATAAATATTTATCTACGTTTCTATCACATTGATATCACAAACTCAGGTAATAAACTGAAAATGGTAATAAACCAGAGGCGTACATATTATTCTATTTGCAGCGATAGAGTATAAAAATAAGTTTATTGTAAACTTACTTACTTTTAGTTTAAACAAACTTTAGAATTTCAAAATTATTTTTTTAAATAAAATATAATAATAACATCCTTTATTGCCCAAATGATTTAGATCCCTTTACAGAGCAAACAATTGAAATTTGCAATTAATCAAATAAAAGATTATATAAAATAGTTACTAAAGCTAAAAATACAAAAATATTAAAATAGAATTACAACAATAAAATAGAATAGATACATCTTCTCTTCTTAATAGAATTCAGACATCAACAAACAATTGTCTACATAAATGATTAAAATTACAACACATAATATTCACTGGATAATAAAAAACTAAATGTTGTCTAGACGAGAAAAAACTATAGGGCAGCGTTGTTTTGACTACTTGGGTCCCAAACTTTATAATCAAGCTCCTGTAGAGTCAAAAAATTTTAAAAAATATGAAATATTTTGAATCAAAAATTAAAAATTGGATAATAACTCTAAATAGAGATATGTTAAAGAAAATTATAAATAACCAGTAGAAATGCAATACTAACAGCGCACAAACTATTATTTTCTATATATTCAATATTTATACATAAAAAAAATATTCAGTTGCCTGATAACTTCCAAGAAAAAAAAACCGATGATGTCCTATACTATATTTCTTTTTGCGTGGGAGCAAAGTGCCTCATTATTTATTCAAAAGTACTATAAATATATTAAACATATTAAAGGGTGCTACAATGAAGGGTTGGGATATTACGGAAAAAACACATTTTTCTGGCTAATAAAACTTCAATAATTCAAATTTAATATTTTGGTTCACTATTCTTAGCCTTTCTCCATTAGTGTCTTGAAAACATAATAATTTCCCTTTAAATGATCTCCACACTTGCCAGACCTGATGCCTATACTTTAGGCAGGAAACATTTTGGTCTTGGTTCCCTTTATTCTAACAGTTGCTGTAGGGTAAAGGTACGCAAGAGTACGCAGTTTACAAGAGTGTCAACGTATATATTTTGGAAATATACCCTACACCTATTTCGACCGCCTGCTAATAACTCAACTGCTTGGTGATTTATGACCTTCTTAGAACTCCGCTCGTACTCCACAACAATTACTACATAATTCCATATCAAAGGTACCTCAAGGCAATAATTAACATTGGAGTTGAAGATTCATCAGATTTTAATTACAAATTATTTTTTATGTTGATTTATAAATCATCTTTCGTAAAAACCCAATACTCCGTCCGTGACAGTGATATTTCAGACTTCAGGACAATAAACAACGGACCTCGACAACAATGGTATTCTACTATATACCTGGCAGCCCTGCTCAACTAAAAACTTATTTATTAAATGACCCTACAAAACTGGTCAAAATTGCCCAAACTTGTTAGAACCACCCAGTACAGTTAAATAGGGATTTGCATACATAATATGTTATCAATATGATGGTAACGTCATTAAGCAACAATTTTTCTATCAGTATTTTTTAAAATTGATAGTGTATGTTATAATTTAAGTAAGGTTGAAAGGACTATATACTTTGTACGTAAGTCAATTTTATTGTCTACTGAAATATATTTTTAAATTTTTTAAGTTTAATTATCCTGTTTAACATTTGAATTTACCGACAAAGTACTATTTTCAGGAATAGTAATTTATGCAACAAGTGCATAAAGTGGTATTTTTTTTTCACGATTGGAAAAGTTGACCGGAAATTTCATGAGTGAAAAAATAGTATATTACACTACAAGGGCAGAAAGTTTGCCATGGCTCGCAGTTCAGGGTTCTTAAACTTTTTGCCCGTGTAGTGTATACTATTTTTATCTATATGTAGTTCCTGCTCCGTCCGTGAGGTATGCATTCGTAGGTGCGCACTTGAGAATTTAGATTCCTTTCGCTTCGCCAAATTCGCCTAAATTCTCAAGCGCGCACCTACCAATGCATAAAGGTGCACGCTCACTTAGGCGGCGCGGCGCGACACGTATTTTGTCGCCACAATAGTTTACATGTATTTAAACGAGAGTCCGCACACTTAAGCGAAGCGGCGCGAAGCGACAAGATGCATTGTTGCTTGCATCTCCTCCGAAGCATTCAGGCAGCGCGACGAGGCAGCAACATTCATCTTCGGAGCCTTTCGGAACATCCGGTAATGTACGAAGCGGCACCTGAGAGCGTCCACGTGTTAGTATGTATGCATCGATTGGAAGAGTCCACTTGTCAATTTTGTTAAAAACTTTTCTTCAGACATCCTAAAGTATTTAAAAACCTTTTTTTTCTACAGTCGCGCGTAAAATGACTAATTACCATATTCAAATGAAATCGTAAAGTCGACAAATGCCGAAGATTGTTACTTTACGCTCTAGCGCAAAAAAGGAATCTTTTTCGCTCGCTTATTTAATCAAACCACGCCCTCCGAATTAACTCAATTGGTGAATAATTAACAATTTATCAGATTAAAAATTATATGAAAATTATATGAAAATTATATGAAAATTATATGAAAATTGTCAATAATTTTTAAATACGGTCAAAAATGGTCAAAAATGGTCAAAAATGGTCAAAAATGGTTAAACTGTTAAAAATGGATGTCAAAAACTGTCAAAAATGGTCAAAAACTTTGGAAAATTGTCAAAAAAGGCCAATAATTGTCAAAAATTATCAAAAGTGGTCAAAAATTATCAAAAATGGACAATTATTGTTAAAAATTGTCAAAATTTTGAAAATTAGTTAATAATTATCAAAAATTGTTAAAGTTTTTGAAATATGGTCAAAAATGGTCAATAATTGTCAAAAATGTTCAAAAATTTGGAAAAATGGTCCATAATTGTCAATAATTATCAAAAACGTTCAATAATTTTGAAAAATGGTCTAAAATTTTGAAAAATGGTCAAAAACTATCAAAAATGGTTGAAAATTGTCAATTATTTTTAAAAACTGTCAAAATTGGTCAATATAATTGTCGAAAATTTTTAAAACTTTGAAAAATGGTCGATAATTGTCAGAAACTATCAAAAATGGTCAATAATTGTTAAAATTTTGAAAAATGGTCGATAATTGTCAAAAACTATCGAAAATGATCAATAATTTTTGAAAAATTTTCAAAAACTCTGGAAAATTGTCAAAAATGGCCAATAATTGTCAAAAACTATCAAAAATGGCCAAAAATTGTCAAAAATGGACAATTATTGTTAAAAATTGTCAAAATTTTGAAAATTAGTTGATAATTATCAAATATTGTTAAAATTAAAATTTTAAAATTTTGAAAAATGGTCGATAATTGTCAAAAACTATAAAAAATGGTCAATAATTTTGAAAAATGGTCAAAAATTTTGAAAAACACTCAGAAATTATGAAAAATTGTCTAAAATGGTCAATAATTGTCAAAAACTATCAAAAATGGTCAAAAACTGTCAAAAATGGACAATTATTGTTAAAAATTGTCAAAATTTTGAAAAATAGTTGATAATTGTCAAAAATTGTTGAAGTTTTTGAAAAATTGTCAAAAATTTTGAAATATGGTCAATAATTGTCAAAAATGGTCAAAAATCTGGAAAAATGGTCCATAATTGTCAACAATTGTCAATAATTATCGAAAATGGTCAATCAATTTGAAAAATGGTCTAAAATTTTGAGAAATTGTCAAAAAGTATCAAAAATGGTTAAAAATTGTCAATTATTGTTAAAAACTGTTAAAAATGGACAATTATTGTCAAAAACTGTCAAAAATGGTTAAAAATTGTCATCATTTTGAAAAATTATGAAAAATTTGAAAAAATGGTCAATAGTTGTCAAAAATGGTCAATAATTGTTAAAATTTTGAAAAATGGTCAAAAATTGTAGAAATTTTGAAAAATAGTCAATAAATAATACGAGCCGTTTCCGAAAATCGATTGAAACACGTGATTTATAAAATCGATTGATATTACTATAAAAATTGATTATAAGAAAATAATAATCGATTTATCTAAAAATCGATTATTTTTTAACATCCCTAGTCAGTAGATCTTTTTAAGGTTAATCATGATGAATAGCGAAAATGACGATTATTCTAGCACTAAAACTGTTTTAATTATTAAAAGGGCGACTGTAGAAAACATTATGTGTGTTTTTCGAGCGTAAAGTAAAATTGCCGCTTTCAAAAGATCTTTCTCAAGCGGCAATCTGTTACTTTACGCTCTAAATACACAAATAACTATTTTATCCCGCTTCAAATCTGAAAATAGGTGGTGGAATTCCCCAAGGTCTTCCCTCCTTCTGTTGATTTCATGGACCCAACAAGACCTTATTCATTTTTTCCTGCTCTTCTGCACTTAGCAATGAGGAAAAAACGAAAAAATCTTCGTCGGATAAACTACTTCTGGTTTGAGTGTAATTGAAAACTCAAAAAGAACGCACCGCTTCGTGCCGCTCAAGTGTGCGGATTGACCGATAATGTAGTGTCGCACCGTGCTGCGTCGCCTAAGTGAGCGTGCACCTTGAATGTTAGACTTTCTGCCTCATGGTCGAAGCAGAAACTACGTACATACAGGGTGTTTCCAAAGTAGTCTAAAATATTGTTATGGGCGATTATTCATTCAATTTTAAGATGAAAAGTTCGTATAAACATGTGTGACAAGTTTTGTCGTTGGTGAGATGCAGGGTGTTAACTTTTTGACTATAAGTGAAATTTATTTCGACCATAATTTTTCTTCAGTGATGCTACTTTCCGGCCAATGTTTGGATTGGTATCATCGACGATTATTTATTATGACGATTTTTCCTTGAAACGGTAATACAAACGGTAAGACATATATGTGGTTCATGCATGACGGTGCTCCTCCATATTTTGCAGTAATCGTAAGGGAGTTTTGACTGTTGGATAGGACGAGGATATCCACATCCATGGTTCCCAAGGTCACCAGAACACAATCCCCTGGATTTTTGTGTGTGAGAATGTTTAAAGTCACTCGCTTACACAACTCCGGTCTTAAAATTAAAAGATCTTCAAAATTGCATCATATGAAGCTGTAATGTTATTCGCAATACTCCTGGATTTTTCGAACGTCTTCGGCAATCCATCTGTATCTGCAGAGTGGGGAGGGTGAGTTTAGGCACACAGCACTTAAGCCACAAGTGACCCGTTGTACATCCTCCCGAGGAGTTGTCCTCCTAGGTCATCGACCATCCTGTCCTTTCCAGAAAGGTGGACAGGTCACTAGGAGACATCTCCTTTATATCGGCAGGTGTAGGCCAAGACTCACCGAACACACACTCTCTCATTGACGATAACTCCGGGCACTCGCATAAGACATGCCTGACAGTTTCATCTTCTTGTTCACATATTCTGCATAGAGGTGTGTCCACTAGCCCCATAGTATGGAGGTGTTTCCTTAGTTGACAGTGGCCAGTCAGAAATACTACTCAGTATCGTATCGTACTCGTTTCTTCGAAAAGATAATGCCTAATAGTATGATTATTTTACAACTGAAATGTTTGGCTGGTAAAATAATATTTAGTTTTAGTATTTAAATTTTACCGACTACGGATCTGTTACTGTTTACTGTACATTGAGGGATTTATATAAGTTTTATTATTAAATCCTTAAGACCAGATATCAAGTCAACGAAGTATTGTGAAATATACTATAAATTACAAAATAATTGTTGTAAATATTACTATGTTTTATTATAAACATTTGGTCCATCGGGCCAGATATACAATCAGTGTTTAACCAAAAATTAAAATTAATATTTTATTATCTTTTGTTTAACCTTCAACCGCAAAAAGTTGTGAATTTGCAAGTGTACGTTCAGATCTCTAAGGCTGTGGAAGAAGTAAGGCCTGAAAGTGTTGCGGTGCGGATATTCCTATTGTAAGTTCGTTCCTTTTATTTTGTTATTTCCTCATATGTTTTACCTTACGTGGGCTCTACATATGCAATAATACTAAATAAGCATGACTGAGTCTGACAATGCATTAAAATTATTGGTTAGAAAAGCGTTGTTAGTAAAATTAATATATCGGAAATTGAAAATAGTAACTTTTTAAAGACACTGTATCACCTATCACAACCTCATATCATTGCAATAGAGAAGTCAAACTTGAAGTAAAATACAGGGTGCTCCATTTTCAAAATGTAACTTTGATCTGGCACGGCGTTCTGGAACACGCTGTACGATTGCGACTAATTTTAAAATAAGTGCCTTTAGGTTGGCTACAACCGGTCAAAATTTTATTCGAATAGCTTCGAGGATTTACAAGATATTGGACTTTATCGCACTAATGAATCACCCTGAATATTGAATAACTTGCAAATACCTACAGATATTTATTTGGCATATTCTGACTTTTACAGGCCACAAGAAATTGATATGCTTATTGGAATCTGTTACGAGGTGGGCAAATTAAGTTGTCAATTCCCCAAAATTCATGCTTGGGCTAGATAATTTTTGGAGAGGTAGGACAGGGAAACAAATTAAATAAAACTTGGTGTAATTTGAATCGCAATCAAGAAGTTCAAGATCAGTTGGAGAAATTTTGGTAATGGGAAGAGCCCGTTAGAGATCTCATATCTAATGAACAAAGTGTCTGTGATAGCTGCTTGTGTCAAACAAGGAAAGATCAGAAAATGGAAGATTTGGTGTTGCTATCCTTTCAGGGATTCTGTAATTGAACTTGGATATTTAAAAAAATGGAAAGAAAGAAAACTTGCTAGAGATGATAATTTAAAGAAAAAAAGGTGAGCCGCCGACATAAGCTTGCTTCTTATGTACAATAGAATGCGAGGTTGGGAAAACCATCAATTTGTGCAAGAAGAAGCTGATAGATTGTGTCGTGATGGTATTAGAATATTCGAGAAGAAGATAGAAGCTGAAATACAAAATATTGCTAATCCAAATAGTGCTCGAACGATTCATGAATGATTGTGGCCTTTTTTCATACTTGTCGAACCAGTTCTCTTTCCAGATATCAGTGCATTCATCATCCATGGCGACTCTCGGAATATTGTAAGACTTTTTTGACATTTTTGACAATTTTTTATAATTAATCACCATTTTTTCAAAATGTTAACAATGATTGACTATTTTTTTAAATATTTAACAATTATTGACCATTTTTGACAATTTTTGAACATTTTTCAAAAATTTAGATAATTTTTGACCATTTTTCAAAATTTTTACAATAATTGACCATTTTTTCAAAATTTTGACAATTTTTGACAATTATTGACCATGTTTTCAAATATTAACAGTTATTGACCATTTTTGATAATTATTGACCAATTCTGACAGTTTTGACAATTATTGATCATATTTGACAATTTTTGAACATTTTTCAAAAATTTAACAATTTTTGACCATTTTTCAAAATCTTTACAATAATTGACCATTTTTTCCAAATTTTGACAATTTTTGACAATTATTGACCATTTTTTCAAATATTAACAGTTATTGACCATTTTTGATAATTATTGACCAATTCTGACAGTTTTGACAATTATTGATCATTTTTGACAATTTTTCAAATATTTTGACTATTTTTCCAAATTTTGACAATTTTTGACCATTTTTCAAAATTTTGACAATTTTTGACCATTTTTTCAAATATTAATAGTTATTGACCATTTTTGATAATTATTTACCAATTTTGACAATTATTGATCATTTTTGGGAAATTTTCAAAAATGTTTACCATTTTAGACCATTTTTCAAAATTTTAACAATTATTGACCATTTTCGACTATTTTTGATCATTTTTGACAGGTTCTGAAAATTGTTGACAATTTTTCAAAAATTTTAACCATTTTTCAAAAATTTTGACAATTTTTAACAATTATTGACTATTTTTGACAGTTTTTTATAATTATTGACCATTTTTTAAAAATTTTGACAATTTTTGACCATTTTTCAAAATTTTAACACTTATGTACCATTTTTCACAGTTTCTGACAATTATCAACCATTTTTGACAATTTTTCAAAAAGTTTGACAATTATTTTACTTTTTTCAAAATATTTAACAATCTTTGACTATTTTTGACCATTTTTGACCATTTTTGACCATTTTTGACCATTTTTGACCATTTTTGACCATTTTTGACCATTTTTGACAGTTTTTGACAGTTTTTTATAATTATTGACCATTTTTTCAAATTTTTGAAAATATTTGGCAAATTATTAACCATTTTTTCAATATTTTGACCGTTTTTGACAAGTATTGACCATTTTTACAAATTTTTGACAATTTTTTAAAAATTTTAACATATTTGGCAATTATTAACCATTTTTTCAAAATTTAGTCAATTTTTAACCATTTTTGATGGTTTTTGATAATTTTACTGCTGCGGAAGAGAGGGGAGAGAGTTAGCGCTGCGAGGGGCCGAGAAAGAGACGAAGAATGAGTCATCGCGTGACGAACGCTTTTTCGTTTTATCAACGAGTTAAATTTATTGAGTGACGACAAATGTATTACCTAAGGAAGGAAAATTAACCAATTTAAGCCCTTTCATTGACAGTAATAGGTTGCTAATGGTGGGGGGCAGACTACAATTATCGGATTGATTATAATAAAAAACACCCTATGGTGCTAAATGCAAAACATCCTTTGGCAGATAGAGCTGAACATGTTCGTTTAATGCACGCTGGTCCGTAGATGGTTGTGGGTTATGTTGGATCACTCAAGGACAAAAATTAATCCTCTGTGCGAAGGTCAATCCTATCAACCTTCAATTTGAAATGGGAAATTCACCCAAGGAACGTATCTGTCAACAACCACCTTTCAATACAACAGGAGTTGACTATATGGAAGCCACAGGGGCGCCGTGTTAAAATGTATAAAGGCTATGTATGTTTTGTAACACACGCAATTCATTTAGAAATTGTAACTAATCAGAAGGTTTTATAGCAGCCTTCTGAAGATTCGTGTCCAGGCGAGGTATGTATGTATGTAAATTGGGGTGACATTCACTGAGACCTAAAAGATCTATTGTGTCCCCTTACTTCTACTCAGTTCCCGAGGAAAGTCTCAGAGACTAGTAGCTTCTTTAGTTCTATTTCCCGGAGGAATTGTAGGATATCTGCAGGCAGACTTAGGTAAATGTCCCTCTTCTAACCAGTAATCTAGGTGCCCTAGGATAGAATTCTGCATTGCTGTGCAATTCGCAAGTACCTATGTGGATGGAGGTTTCTTCTTCCATGCCACAGAATCTACATTCTTCTTCCTCTACTATTTTGAGCTTTTTCAGGTGCCCATTCAGGCGAAAATTTCCCGTTAGGATCCCCGTTGAAACTCTTAGTGCAGTTTTACTTTGACTTATACATTCATTTGATCTCAACTGGTTGTAGTCACCCAGAAAAATCTTTGATTGTCTAAGTCCTACTAGATCTTTCCAATGGTGAGATCTTCTGTTTTTTTCAGCTTTGCCTATAATAAGTTGTCAAGATACCAGCAGCTCCAGAAAATTCAACAACAGTCGAGCTTCAAACCAGAACCTACCAGAATCTACCACCATTATGTAGGCGTATGGCAAGAGTTGTATTGTACAATTTGAACTGAGAAACCCCATTAAATTATTAATTGTACGCAAAAACCACGCCGCCACTGGCATTATCGAATTCTGTTAACCAGCACAAATCCGCTTAACCCCTTCGCTAAAAATTTAATTCCAGCTCGTGTCTCTCAAAACAATCATCGGGTCGGTTTTAGCTAAGAAAAAAACCGTGTATCGATGCAGGTGTCCGAAACTAGTACAACTGAAATTCGCGAATGTTGAAATAAAGTAATCAGCGACCTGTTTAGGTTCGCGAAAAACTGCCTTTAGCAGATTGTCATTAAGTTGGCTAGTTTGCAAGTTTTAAAAAAGAAGAAGAAAGTAGTCGATTCTAAACATACATAGAGAATGACCACGTTTATTTTACGTTACGTTTTGATTGTTTTCTTTGATGATAATGGAATAAAAAGACTTAAGTAATAAGTGTCTATAATTATAAAACTAAAAAACAACAGGTTATGGGACCAGAGAACTCTCTAAAAAAAAACAACAGCGAACGGCCAATGAGGGCCAATTCTCTCTCTCCGGTACTCCTTGACGTCACTACTAGTATAAATATGAATCGCGCCCCAAAACGCCGGTCATTAGGTCATTAATTAGAGTCTTTATCTATGGGTAATTAGCATTATTACTATTCTGGTAATTATTCACTATTCTGGGTGATTTTCCTGGGATATTCTGTGCTTGAGTCAATGTGGGTTTCCTTAGTTGTATTAAGCAGTTATTTTTGGGTAATTTCCAAATTTCCATAATCAATAGTTAATGTGGGCAATCGTTTATCTTGGATCAATAAGGGAAATTTAGTGGTCATACCGTAGTAAATGTTCTACATTTGAGAAGTGATAAACTCGGTGTATGTGGCAAATAAACTGTTTATGAAATCATGGATTTTATTTCAAGACGAAGAAACCTTTAGTTCGCTTGAGTCTAGTCGACCCTAAACGAAAATACAAAATGGCATTGCCAGACTGGCGACTTTAAAAACAATAAATGGTTTAATTAAACGGTCGTTCTCTAAACTGTGTCCGCTACCAATCAAAATAGACTAATTCGTGTATATTGTGTTATTTTGAAGGTCATAACCTCGTAAGGCGGGGGGTGTAAACAAAAAGACAGTTTATTCAAATAAATCAGAATCACCACCAGAAAGAGCAGTCCGGCAACGCTGGGAAAATATTGTTTCAGCCAGAATAATGGCGTTTTTTGCGACAAGCCGGTGAATGTAACCTATAAAAACATTGAAAGTTATGAGTGTAACAGTCCATTATTGTAAATTACAAAATAGTAAACAAAGTTTTATTATAAATACTGGAATTACTGACCGTACCCCAAAAATTCGTCCAAACTTTAGTTTTTGTGAAAAAAGGAATTCTCAATTTCAGAATCTTTTGTATTCAAGTGTCATCAACGATATGAAATAACACACTTTTGTTATCAATTTATAGAGATAAATGGGTTATTTTTCCCATGAGATATTATGCAATATCAAAATAATATTTATAATTAAATTATCTAAATAAAATTTATATTCAGTACCTACAATTTTCCTTTATTTGTATTTTGTTTCAGCTTTGTAAGATGAAGCAACTAATATTTATGTTACTACTGGTTGTAATTGTGACATGTGATAACTTTGAAAATTTCTATGAGTACGTTGTAAATCGAATAGATAACATTAATAAACAAGAAAGACCAAACAATAATTCTTATATGCATTCAACAGATAATTCAAAGATATATGGTAAGTGGGCAAATGGAAAATACTGGTTAACTATGTATTATTTAATTGACAAGAAATTGACAACAATAAAAAATGGAGTAAGTGAGGAAACTTATGTTGTACAAACATTTTATTTTTTATTCCCCAATATCGATACTTCCATGGAATCTCCAAGTATTGGTGGTAGTTCTCGCTGTGATAAGTTATGTATCGTTATTATTTTTCAGAACCATGCAATTCCGCAATCGTGGTAATGATTATTTAGAACCGTATCGTATCTTATATCCAAAATTGATGATGATGAAATGAGACCAAAAAACTTTTTTTAATGAATATAAGCATCAGTTTCAACTGTTTATGGCTGTAAAAATTCATACTTTTCATGTGAACAGAGTTCGAGATATTGGACTGTCAAAAAGTCGTGGGACAATCTGTATTAACGAACCATTAACAATAGCTCTCATTGTTATTTAGGTAGTTGGCAATTAGATGATACTATATTATATTACTAGATATAGAAGGCGTTTGTTATGTGTAGAGGTCAGAAGTTTATTGCCAAAATGCAAGCCTTCTTCTCCGAGTAATATATGTTATTATTTCTTCAATCGTGAATTTAATTCGAGTAACTCCGGATGTGTATATTGTAATTAATGATTTTTGCCATAAAATTTTCAAAATTGACAAATCTAAAGTTTAATAAGTCTCCGAACAATGAACATACTAGAAGAGTAAACAGACGTATTATTTGATGCCAACATAAACAATGTCTCAAAGTTTTTTTATTTATTTTGTTGGGATCCACAGATGTTAGTAGTTACCAATAATAGCTTGCAATATTGTAAACGTTGGAGTCAACATATCGACTAATACTAAATAAATAATAACAATTTAATTCTCTACTCTTCGATACCTAATAAATGAATTTTCATTCTACTCCGTATATTATTATACTACCTTCCCCCCTCCTATTATATGTCGAAGCACACTTACTTTCGCAACACTCTGTATTTAATTTTATTCATTCATATACTGATATTTTCAATGATATGATTTATTTAAACTCTGAACCCTTTATATTATTTCAATATATGTTTCATATACTAACATTTTCCGTGTCGTATTAAGTAGGTCAGCTGCGGTCATTAACCGTTCATTATATAAAGTAGGTCAGTTACTTTCGTACTTTACCCCTTACTTTAATCATTATATATTTCGTACTTACCCCCTGTGACTACCCATTTAATATCTACTTATATCGTATTATTCAAAAGTAAATGTAAATCAACTAAGACCACTTCATTTATTCGTTAAATTATATTTACAAAATGTTGAATCGAGTAGTAATACATCGTTTTACTGGAAAGTGACAAGTTCTGAACAGTTCTACAGTTCTGAAAGTAACAGTGTCGTATCATGAGAATACCAAAAGTTCTGTATGGTATTGTTGCATTTCTGGTGTTAATTCAAGTAAAATTTGGGTTCCTCCAGATGCATATAATATTCAGCGATGAAAAAATATCATTGGGAAAGAGAATATTCCGAAGGAAGCTAGAATATGGTCTAGTCATTTCATTTCAAGTGTCCAATCTAGTCCGAAGGCAACTAAAATTTATTTCTATCATTTCTCGAAAATTTTAATATGATCTATCAGTCAATTTAATCCTTTCCTCACCCAGCTCGACACTGTTGTTGGAATCAGCGACCTTTGCTGTGTGTATTGTTATCCTTGTTTTGAAATGAAAGAATTTATTTAGATGTTGGTTGCAAACAAAGTGTGCTGTCAGTTTAGCGGGTTTATTCATCTAGTCTGTTTATAGATCGAAGGAATTAGTATTAAAATGGCAGTTCATAACCTACTCGATTACAATACCCATAATAAGGTGTTGCTATCGTTTCTTATTGTTATTGTACTAGTGGTCACAAAAATAGAACATATATAAGAACATAATAGAACATATATAAAAACAGAATAGAACAGAATAGAACATAATAGAACATCATAGAACATAATAGAACATAATAGAACATAATAGAACATAATAGAACATAATAGAACATAATAGAACATAATAGAACATAATAGAACATAATAGAACATAATAGAACATAATAGCACATAATAGAACATAATAGAACATATATAAGAAGATAATAGAACATTAATAGAACATATATTGCTGTCGACTTCTTGAAAATCCTGATAATAGAAGCAAGATTTGTAGATTTTTTCATTGTACTTGTTTTCCGTGAAAAATTTTTATCTTCAATGCAAAGTGGAAAAATTATAATTTAATTAAATTTTGTATGTATGGTGACAGATTGAAATGTTGTTTTAGATGGAGGCAGCTATGACTTTATTATAGTGGGAGGTGGATCAGCAGGTTCCGTTTTAGCTTCAAGATTATCTGAAAAAAGTCAATGGAAAGTATTGTTATTGGAGGCTGGTGGACCGAAGGATGAGTTTAGCGATATACCAGGAGTGTCTTCATTTCTGCAAGTATCAGATATGGACTGGGGTTACTTAACAACCCCACAAAAAACTTGTTGTTTGGGTAATATCTCGAAAATCATAGGGTTTACATTGTGATTACAGATTTTGTAATAAAACGGCTCATTTCGAATATAAAAAGGGAATAATACAATGGAAGATTTGTTCGCGGATAGTTTCAAAGTTAATTCTTCAAAATTTTTGCAAAAAAAGTAATAAATACTTTGAATAAGGCTTTAAGGAATAATATGACTTGTATTAGTTGTTTTAGGTCCGATTCTCATCAGATCAGACCGACCACAATCGTTCCAAACGGGATCGATTCAATCGAAATCGAAGGATCATGTCAATAGGTAAGTGGATACCGTAATCTCCTCCAAGATATCGTCAAGTGAAGACGAAGTTGTCTTTTCTATAATTTCCTGATAATCCTACCGCTTCTCCAGCTTCGAACCATGTTATCTTCATCTCTGGTCATCTCGCGTTACGTCATATAAACAGGGATACCTTTAACCTCCAAATAGGAGTTTATGTTCAGTTGCTGTTCTTAAATCGCACAAATTCACTAGAATTAGGCAATCCAGCGACCTTTCAAATAAAATGCAATATGACGTCTCAGAGCTCTTTCGTCAAACTTCTGCATGTGATGAGAATATGCTTGCAATAAAATTTTGAACTATCTCTTGATTTAGCTATTCTTATTCATCTATGGAAAGTTCCTCTACATGCTGTCGGGTTTCCCTGGTACTTTTTCTTTCCATATAAAGGATATCGCTAATACAACATTCAAAATAATAACCTCAAGCTTACTAAAACATAAAGTAGGTCCTACTTTGAGCACAAAGCCAAATTCAAAATATTTGTAGGCATGTAAACTTTTGAAAGCCTCCATCTGCTCAAACTGTTTGAAAATACCAAATAACTACTTATATCCATGTCTAGGAGTTCATCCATTTCTCAAATGTGGTTAAAATCCAACGAAGGGTTTTAAAGAAGCACAAAGTCAAACCACAACGTATACATAAATGAAACACAAATAAAATCGATTAAAAAAATTCTTGAACACTGTTAACCATTGAATAGACAATACAAAACTGACCAGCTGTCCAAATGGTTTCCCTTCGACGTAAGTAGGCCAGTAAAAATAGAATATAACCTCACACTAAATTTCCGATCCAATTTTTTTTGTATAAGGATTAGGATCACTTGTATGTATGTATGTATGTAAATTGGGGTGACATTCACTGGGACCTAAAAGATCTATTCTGCCCCCTTACTTCTACTTAGTTCCTGAGGAAAGTCTCAGAGGCTAGTAGCTCCTTTAGTCCTATTTCCCGGGGGAATTTTAGGATATCTGCAGGATTTAACTTAGGTAAATGTCCCTCTTCTATCCAGTAATATCTAAGGTTTTGTGCCCTAGGATTCTGAATTGCTGTGCAATTCGCAAATATGAGGATGGAGGTTTCTTCTTCCATGCCACAGAATCTACATTCTTCTTCCTACACTATTTTGAGCTTTTTCAGGTGCCCATTCAGGCGACAATATCCCGTAACGATGCCTGTTAAAACTCAACAGGTTGTAATCACCCAGAAGAATCTTTGATTGTCTAAGTCCTACTAGATCTTTCCAATGGTCAGATCTTCTCTTTTCTTCGGCTTTGCCTATTTCTTCCAGTATTACATTGGAGCTGATACCGCAAATGGGTTCCGGACCCCAAAAGGGTGTTCCAGTCCCCCTCTTTGCTAGTTCATCTGCTAGGTCAATTCCCTCTATCCCAGTGTGTCCTGGAATCCACAGTAAGGTGCTTTAATGGCTGCTTGACTATCCAACATTATGATAATCCTTTCCCTTCTATATCCTTTATCAATATGGAACTGGGCACACTTTCTTATGGCGTGAATTTCCACTTGAGAGATACTCGGGGTATTTCCCAAGCTTTCAGAGCGTTTGGTTACGGGCCCGTACACTTCTATCCCAGTTCTTTCTATTGCTTTTGAGCCGTCTGTGTACCATTGAATGGCATTCTTTCCAAGTCTGGTAATGGCATCTGGATCCCATTCCTTCTTGTTGCATGTCCCAAGTTTTATGATTTCTAAGAAGTAAGGAGGTGGTTTTTTTTCTTTTATCTTGTTCTTTCTACTACACTTTCCACCACCATATGTAGTGGTATAGTGGTATGAGGTTGAGAATAACTTCCATGGCTGCCGTTGGGCATGTTCTCATTGCTTCTGTAATGCACATACAGGCTAGTCTTTGAATTTTGGAGAAGTTTTCTCTCGTTGTCAATAGGCTAGTTCTACTACACCACGCAATGGCTCCATAAGTGCTAATTGGTCTCACTATGGAAGTATCCAGCTCAGGATTTTTGGGTTGCAACCCCAATTTCTCCCTGCCAGATTTCTGCAGACCATTAGAGCCATTTTTGCTTTGCATATAATCTCCTTTTCGTGTTTGCTCCACAGGAGTTTACTGTCTAGAGTCAAACCTAGATACTTGAATTCTTGTCTCCATTCAACTTCGCTCCCATCAAGTTTAATAGTTTTGAGGTTGAGCTTTCTTTTCTTAGTGAAGGCTACTAAGGTGGCTTTGGTGGGGTTGATGTTAAGTCCCACTTGCCTACACGATGTCACAAAGGGTATTTTCGAATTTTCCCCTGGCTGTTATGACAATATCATCGGCATATCCTTGGCAGGATATTCCGAGGTCAGTGAAACCACACAGAAGTTCGTCAACCGTCAGGCTCCACATTAGTGGACATCCCCTGGTTGTACAGATGGAGACAATGTCTTTGCTCGTCCTCGTCTCTGCTAGTCTAGTGGTGAGCAGTTCCAACATCCATTTGGATGTTGGATCACTTACTGAGTATAAAATCACAAAATGATGACAGATTCCGGTGGAGCTTCAAGCGCCATCTTGAAAAAACTTTTTTGGACGATATCTCGGAAACTATAACCCTTTAGGCAAAAGTCATAGGAATCATTATTATAGAGAATAAAATTTCGCACCTTTTGTTTTCTCTCAACTTTTTTTGTAAAACTCACCTTTTAGGATTTATGGCCCATTTAATGAACCGGTTTTTCTATCTCGGCCGGTAACTCTTAAAATATTGGACTAATCAATAATATTATCTATCCATTTTTAAAGATCAATTTGTTTTCCACAAAGTTTGTTAAAAACTTTTTTTTCTAAAGTCCATACTTTTGGACTACCGGGCGTAACGTCGAAAATTTCAAGGTATGCATAGAGAATAATGGTAAATTTAACAAATAAGTAAAAAAGGTGTGCGGTCGCGGTCATCGGACCGCCGACAGAAGCTTGCTTCTTATGCACAATAGAATGACCATTTTTCGTGAATTTTTGACCATTTTTCAAAAATGTTAACAATTTTTGACAATTTTTGACAATTATTGACAATTTTTGACAATTATTGACAATTTTTTCTAAATTTTTGACTATTATTTCAAATTTTAACAATTATTGACCAATTTTGACAGTTTTGACAAATTATTGATCATTTTTGACAATTTTTGACCATTTTAGACCATTTTTCCAAATTTTAACAATTATTGATCATTTTTAACAATTTTCTAGCATTTTTGACAGATTCTGACAATCATTGACCATTTTTGACAATTTTTCAAAAATTTTGACTATTTTTCAAAAGTTTTGACAATTTTTGACCATTTTTTCAAATTTTAACAATTATTGACCATTTTTGACAACTATTGACCAATTTTGACAGTTTTTACAATTATTGATCATTTTTGACAATTTTTCAAATATTTTGACTATTTTTCCAAATTTCAACAATTATTGTCCATTTTTGACAATTATTCAAAAATTTTGATCATTTTTCGAAAATTTTGACAATTTTAAACAATTATCGACCATTTTTGACGGTTTTTTAAAATTATTGACCATTTTTTTTAAATTTTGACAATTTTTGAACATTTTTCGAAATTTTAACAATTATTGACCATTTTTGATAGTTTCTGGCAATTATTGACAATTTTTCAAAAATTTTGACAATTTTCAACAATTATTGACCATTTTTGACAGTTTTTTATAATTATTTACAATTTTTTCAAAATTTTAACAATTTTTGACCATTTTTAACAGTTTCTGACAATTATTGACCGTTTTTGATAGTTTCTGACAATTATTGACAATTTTTGACAATTTTCAACAATTGTTGACCATTTTTGACGATTATTGACCATTTTTGTCAGTTTTTTATAATTATTTACAATTTTTTCAAAATTTTAACAATTATTGACCATTTTTGACAGTTTCTGACAATTATTGACCGTTTTTGATCGTTTCTGACAATTATTGACCATTTTTGACAATTTTCAACAATTGTTGACCATTTTTGACGATTATTGACCATTTTTTTCAAAATTTTAACAATTTTTGACCATTTTTCAAAATTTTAATGATTATTGACCATTTTTGACAGTTTCTGACAATTATTGACAATTTTACAAAAATTTGGACAATTTTCAACAATTATTGACCATTTTTGACAGTTTTTTATAATTATTTACAATTTTTTCAAAATTTTAACATTTTTTGACCATTTTTGATAGTTTCTGACAATTATTGACCATTTTCGATAGTTTCTGGCAATTATTGACCATTTTTGACAATTTTTCAAAAATTTTGACAATTTTCAACAATTATTGACCATTTTTGACAGTTTTTTATAATTATTTACAATTTTTTCAAAATTTTAACAATTATTGACCATTTTTGACAGTTTCTGACAATTATTGACCGTTTTTGATAGTTTCTGACAATTATTGACCATTTTTGACAATTGTTGACTATTTTTGACGATTATTGACCATTTTTTTCAAAATTTTAACAATTTTTGACCATTTTTCAAAATTTTAACGATTATTGACCATTTTTGACAATTTTTCAAAAATTTTGACAATTTTCAACAATTATTGACCATTTTTGACAATTTTACAAAAATTTGGACAATTTTCAACAATTATTGACCATTTTTGACCATTTTTCAAAAATGTTGACAATTTTTGACAATTATTGACAATTTTTTCTAAATTTTTGACTATTATTTCAAATTTTAACAATTATTGACCAATTTTGACGGTTTTGACAAATTATTGATCATTTTTGACAATTTTTGACCATTTTAGACCATTTTTCCAAATTTTAACAATTATTGATCATTTTTAACAATTTTCTAGCATTTTTGACAGATTCTGACAATCATTGACCATTTTTGACAATTTTTCAAAAAGTTTGACTCTTTTTCAAAAGTTTTGACAATTTTTGACCATTTTTTCAAATTTTAACAATTATTGACCATTTTTGAGAACTATTGACCAATTTTGACAGTTTTCACAATTATTGATCATTTTTGACTATTTTTCCAAATTTCAACAATTATTGTCCATTTTTGACAATTATTCAAAAATTTTGATCATTTTTCGAAAATTTTGACAATTTTAAACAATTATCGACCATTTTTGACGGTTTTTTAAAATTATTGACCATTTTTTTAAAATTTTGACAATTTTTGAACATTTTTCGAAATTTTAACAATTATTGACCATTTTTGATAGTTTCTGGCAATTATTGACAATTTTTCAAAAATTTTGACAATTTTCAACAATTATTGACCATTTTTGACAGTTTTTTATAATTAGAGAGAGAGAGCGAGAGAGAGAGAGGGAGAGAGAGCAAGAGAGAGAGAGAGAGAGAGAGAGAGAGAGAGAGAGAGAGCAAGCTTCAAAAAATATCCCGATTGTTTATGTACTTAAGAATTAATGGTTCATTTCCTGCAATATCTGCATCTTCGTTACCGTTTTCGGAGGAATACAAAGAATACTGTAAAGCCTCAATGAATTCTTCATTATCGTGGTAAAAATCGTCAACATTTAAGATCGAAACTCACTTATCAGCACCTCATAGGAACAGCGACTGATCATCACCAGCAGATTTTATTTCTTATGTGTATTTAAATGTAAGCGCGCATACGTAACAACATCAGCTCAGCACCGACAAGGCACGTCAACGCCTCAACCACAACACATTTCTCAGAGAGAATATTTTGCGGACGGCGGGTCAATACAATATCTCTGACAATATAAGGTATCGCGGCGGTGCTGATCCCGTGTGGATGCGTTGAGTGAGCCCATATACAACCGTCGAGTCCTATATTTCAAAAACTATGGACATTAGAAAAAAAAGTTTTAAACAAAAGTTGTAGAGATCTTTAAAAATGGATGGATGCATTTTATTGATTAATCCAATTTTTTAAAAGTTATCGGCAGAGATAGAAAAACCGGTTCATTAAATGGGCCATAAATCGTAAACGGTTACAAAATAAGTTTACAGGAAACAAAAGATGCAAAATTTAGGTCGTCTGCCAGCAACGACATTGTAAATTGCGTCGTATACGCCTAAAGTCACCTGTCTGTAATCGGTCACAACTGAAATTGCCAGTGGAGCTGAGAGAACGATCTGCATCGCGTGATCGAAATTTGGACGATTGTAGTCGTTCCGATCTAGTGAGACTCCGGCCTTACATTTTGTATGAAATGTCTTTATTAAATTTCAGGTATGAAAAATAATCAGTGTGCTTATGCTAGAGGAAGGGTGATAGGAGGTTCCAGTACTATTAATGCGATGGTTTATACAAGAGGAACCAAATCAGACTTCGATGAATGGGAGGAGTTAGGAAACCCAGGTTGGTCTTACAAAGATGTCCTCCCATATTTTAAAAAGTCCGAAAAAATTGATATCCGTACATATGACAAAGGCTATCACGGTTTGAATGGTCCCCTTGATGTAAATATTACTGCCCCACTTGATGGAACCACTGAATATTTTAGGAAAGGTCTGCTGAAATTTGGCGTTAAAGAAGTAGATATAAATGGGAAACAACAATTAGGAACATCTGAAATACCTGTAAACATGAATTTCAATAGACGGTGTAGTGGGTATAATACATTTATAGACCCCATTATAAAAGAACGTGAAAATTTAGATTTAGTTTTGAACGCATTTGTTTTTAAACTTCTAATCAGTGAAAATAGAACGAATGGAGTTCTCTATGTTAAAAACGGTGAGATATTCAAAGCAATAGTGAGGAAAGAACTAATTTTGTCTGCTGGTGCTATTAACACTCCACAACTTTTAATGTTGTCAGGCATTGGACCCGCAAAATCTCTAGAAAAGCTTGGAATCGATGTTATACAAGATTTACCTGGCGTTGGAGAAAATCTACAGGATCATCCACATTTTCGCAACTTAATTTTTCGTACCAATATAACCAGAGAAAAATATAATTTAAAAGAAGAATTACAAAAGTATTTGCACGGCGAAACTCCTCTTACTCGCGGACTTACTACTGAATTGATAACGTTCATCAACACCACTTCAAAACCTAATTGTGATATAGAAATAATTACACAGATACCCACTGAAACAAACCCTGATCTAGACAATTTATACAATTTCAAGGGAAATACACCGTTGCAATTGAACGTTTCAACAGATTTTGTTACTCTTATAATGTTGTTGAAACCAAAATCGAGGGGTAAAGTATCTCTGAAGTCCAAGAGTCCCTTAGATTTTCCCTTAATAGATGTTCGATACTATTCAGATCCCGATAATATTGATTTGGAAACTATGTATAAAGGTATCAAATACGTTCTTAAGCTTACTCAATCCAAGTCGTTACAGAAGATTAATACGACTCTTATAAGCTTACAGCCTGAATGTGAACACCTGTTAACAGATGATTGCAAACAGTCTGGTTATCGAAGTGATTGTGATAAAAATTACTGGTACTGCGCTTTGAGAGCATACAGTTCCACAACATATCACCCTGTAGGTACTGCACGTATGGGACCTAATCCCAAATATCACGTTGTAGATCACAACTGTTTAGTACACAACTTTGAAAATTTCAGAATTGTCGATGCAAGTATTATGCCTACTATTATAAGCGCGCATCCTAATGCTGCGGTCTATATGATCGCTGAAAAAATATCTGATCACATTAAAAACCAGCACTAATTCTTTGTTCGCGGTTTAATCTTAAACGTTGGTTACTAGCATTAAACCGGCATAACAATACCGTGCAACACAAAATTTACATTTAAACCAGGTTTAAGCTCAATAAAGGTCGGTGCAACAGGACATTAATAGATGTCGGTGCAACAGGACATTAATAGATGTCGGTGCAATCTTGTCATAAATTACCTACATATTTATAATTCTTTAAGCAAGGAAAATACTTTGTTTATTCGTTGGGAAAAAAAGTATTTGGATCACTTAAAACCACTTATTTTGAAAACTTATCATAAAATTAGTAAAATAAAACATAACGTAAGCTTAACGTTCATTTATTCTCTTCATAAAATACCACAATGACTAATAATTAATAATGAATAATGACAGCACTGACAATTGACATTGACATCAAATAAGCACCATAGATATCTACGCCATAGATAACAGATGTAAAGAGTATACACTCTACAAGGAAGTTACAACACACTATAACTTGACCAGGGTTATGCGTTATTCATTTAGGGGTCGTTGCACCAACATTCTAGTTAACGAGGTTTAACTAATCCAGGTTTATAATCTTAAACGAGTTCTGTGGTTTGCACCTGCATTAATCCGGTTTAACAATACCGTGCAATACGAAATTTACATTTAAACCAGGTTTTAGCTTAAACTTGGTTTGATAGAAGTCGGTGCAACAGGCCATTAGTAAGTAATGATTAAACTCACCTTCATTTAGATCAGGGTTCGGCAACCTTTTAACAAAGAGGTGAATCGGGGAGGTCTCTGAATTTTCTGTTGTTAGCCGGCCTCGACATGGATTCAAAATGGTTTTCATATGGTAAAAAACTTGCTCACATATATAGGACGATCCGAGTGCTGAAAGCATTGCAAATGCCACTTTTTTTAGGCAAATAAATTTATCTAGAAAACTAGCCCAACAATTCAGTATTTCGTTTGATTTATCCTGAGGATCACCTTCTAAAACTCTTCTTAGTTCCATAAATTTTGTCTTCCATAACTCGGAGTTCCGGAATTTCTATTCATGCGAATAGAGAATAATTAAAAGGAATGCTAGTCAAATCCATTGAGTCTGGTTTTATCAAGAAGGAGAACATGTGTCCATGTTTATCAAAATCTTGATCTTTTTCAGCAAATTATTCCTTCAGTGAAGTCATGTAGTTTAACATTTCCTCGTTAAATTGTCTGTGAATTAATGAAGAACAACCAGCATTGTAGTTGACAACTTTTACAACAGTATCCATCACGGATTCTAAGGTTCCGCTCGAGATCTCCGCGCATAAACTTTCTTGATGAATAATGCAATGAAAATTCAAAAGTGGTCGACCAATGCGTGCAGTAAGAAGAGATCATAGCGGGTGCGCCATCTGTAGTTACGCAAAAAATCTTAGTTAAGTCTAGTCCCCGCTTCTCAAAATATTTAAGGAATTCTGATAGTCGTCGATTGTCATTACTTCGAATGGTAGCAGACAGATCATCACCGTTCTAAACTAAACTAACTCCAGCTGAATACATGCTTATATATAGAAGTTTTCCGTATAACCGTATAACCGTGGCAATGCCGCTCACCGGGCGTTCGAAAAGTCGAGAATCACCTGCTCGCGTCTTCTCTTTTCTAGAAACGTCCCGTCGCGGTCGTATCGTTCTTACCTGGCCTGCTATCATTTAGCTCGGTCGAGCTACGTTGCCAGCTTGTGTACAGTTCCGTAGATTATTTACAATAAGTATCCTTAAAATTGAATCTTTATTTTATTGTTTTATTTTAAAATATTATACACTAAACTTCACAAAGTTATGCGTGCCATTTTAAACTGACAGGCGTGCTGTAGGTTGCCGACCCCTGATTTAGATTATTCGTTAGCCATTACTGTAGCAACCCGAATTTTTTCAAGTGTCCTGTATATATATATATATATATATATATTTTGTAAACTCCATGTAAATATATTTAAAAATAAACTAAATTGTATGCATAAACAGTGCATTATTTGTATAATTGATTAACAAGCACATAAATAAACGAGTCCTTCCAAAATGTAACTTAAAATTTAATTAGGTACATATGGATTTGTGGTAAAAGTGGGTATGTATAATTTTGGAAACTTTTAATCAACTTGTTTTTTTGTAAGTATTTATTGTAGGTACGTTTCGCAAATACGTGTCCGTATATACCATAAAAATAACCATAAATAGTTATAAAACTGTTCTTTAATAACGGGTTTAAAAATATATATAGTAGTTACAAAATCCCACTAAAGAACTCCCAAGTTAGTTAAAGGATACTTCAAAATACTTTTATAGTTACGACTTTCGAAGAAATACAAATGGAAAAGTACTTTTTTCTATTGCGTGAATGTGCATTTATAGTCCGAGGAAGTAAAGACACGAACATAAAATTTTTTCAAGATGGAATATTATATCTCTAATCGAATACATATCGATTCCCAATCATTTTAGTAAATTCTCGAATAAATTCTGATGGAGCTTGCGACGCAGCTTGCATGTAGCGACCATATTAGTAAAATTTTATTACCATATTTTTTTATGCTCAAACTAAAAAAAATCTCTATTTTTTAAACGTTTTTGAAAAATTAATTTGAACTTCCGTCTGAATGGAGTATATGAAGCTAATCTTTTTTGTTTTACAAAATAATCGTTTTTTCTCGATTTATAAATAATAATAAATTATACTATAAAGGATGTAAGTAACATTTACTAGTCGAGAACGATTTTGCGCCCGAGAGGTAGCAATAAAGTTCGAGACTAGTAAATATAGTTAAGACATCCTGTGAAGTATATAAGATTTTTTCTGCTCCCCGAAGAATTTATTCTTAGGTTTTTATTAATTTACTTCGATACTTTTCGCATGAAATTATGGATATCTTTGACCGGTTTCTATAGCGTCATAAGCTTTGTTATTTTATCAACAACGTCAAGCTGACAGTTTATTATCAAAAATTAAGAGAAATTGAAATGATTGATTTGTATAACAGCCAAATGGATACAGAAGAATCAACAAATAACGCTTGTCTGTCGCTGCTGTCAGAAAAATCAACTTAAAATTGCTGGAAAAAGAATAATTAATTAAAAACAACTTTATGTATGTTACTATATTTAAGAAAACTTTGAATAGCTGACAACGTAGCAGCCTTTAGATGAAAACCTAATACATCCAGTCCAGTATTTATATAACGAAGTAACCGGACAGTTTTAACTCGGCCAACTGGGACATAAAAACCGTTCGAACATCTGGCCTGACCTGGGTTAGAACATCCAGGGGTGTGCGTGAATTGTGTTGTACGTAAATATTATCAAAGGTAATACCACGAGTGCTTCAAATTTTATCGATAATTTTTTCTTTTCCACGAAAACTTGTTTATTTGGCAAAAATATGAAAACAAACCGATTGATAAAATCACGAGTCCGTTAGGACGAGTGATTTTATCTAAATTCGGTTTGTTTGAATGTTTTTGCCTCAAATAAACAAGTTTGAGTGATGAAAATAAAAAATTATGTGATAAAATTTGAAGAACGAGTTGTATTTGGGAAGATTATTTTTTTCAAAATTTTGACGTTTCAATGTAAACAAGGTATTATCGATGAGGAAGCAGTTTTATCAGTATAATACCGAATGAATAATGTATTGCTATTGGTTAAAACCACCAAAATGTCAGATTTTGACAAGTGAAAAAAATAATCACTAGTAATACCACTAGAGGTCAAAAAATTTCCGGATTCAATTTGACCTCGTGTGGTATTCGGTAAGAAAATTCCATACAAAATTGTATTTGAAATAATTAAAATTTATTTTTCGATTTCCAACAACTTCACAAACTTTCTACTGATTGTAGTAGCTCAAAAGTTCAATTTGAGCGTATCTCTTTTCTGATTTTGTTAGACTTCTTGACGCAAATGATACTGGATGTTCTTGTTGCAAGAGGACACAACCTAACCCTTCACTTGATGCGTCACACTGAATTGTTATTTTTAAGTTTGGATTAAAAAATTCAAAAATAGGAGAATGTGTTATTTCATTTTTTAAGTTTAGTAATTCTTTATTATGGACAGGAGTCCATTGAAATTTTATATCTTTACGGGTTAAATTTCTCAAGTTTTTAGATAAGAAGGATAGCTTTTGTAACGGTTAAATTTGTCACTACATCTATTGTATATATTAAGTATTTGTATATAGTAATTACCTGACGGATTTTGTCTCTATGTTTCTAACATCATTTGTTCACTACGAAAGTACTTCAGTAATTAAATAATTTCTGTCAACCCAGAGTTTTAGGGATTACTCTACCATCATCCTTCCGGCGAAGTGGTGCAGGCTGTAACCAAACCTGTCTTCACATCATGACAACAATTTTATATTTTGTCGCCAGGTAGTGTAAATAATGTAAGTTTTGTGACCGTACGATATAAAACGAGCGCCTATCATGTAAATGTCCGTAGGTAGATTCATGTCAGTTTTTTTTTGTTATAAATCATAATTAAGGGTAGTAAGGGGTTTTTCTCTCTTGTGGATTATATCACCTTTGGGGTGTAGCCACAGTAGTCCAAATACTTTGTCCGCTTCAGCATGATAAACGCTAAAGTTTATTAGGGTCCAGTTATAAATTACTGACTCCTTGTCTTGAAGTCTAAAACATTTAAAGTAGTAATTAGATTTGATACAACTTACTGATCTGTGGAGACATACTCTACTTTTGAGTTAGAGGTATATTTTCTTCAATTATCTACCACATTTTGGCTTGAGTAAAGACATACTAGTTAGAAATCTTCTGTGTAGGTTGGCATTCGAATATATTCTGAACATCTACTTATAATATATATTAGCTGTTATCGCCATGTGTTTTGTATGTTAAATCCGAGTGTTTGATCTTGCTTTGTTTACGTTGGTTTGGTATTGTGGTACTATGTTTACTCAAATTTATTTGAATAAGTTTTAATACATTGACTTTATCATTTCTGTCCAATGTTTACAAGTGTTTATTTGTAGGATGACATTGACAATTGGCCGTGACAGTCGTGTCTTGGATAAACGCGTTCGTTCGTCATGCCGTGAAGTAGTAACGCTGAGTGTAGTCGAAATTTATGTTTAGCATCTGCTCTGTGACTTAAAGAGTTCACAGAAAACTTAGTTTGTCGCGCCGATGTTGTCGGCAGAGATAGAGCGTATGCTCTGTGACTTTACGAGTCCATAGACAAATGTTGTCGCTCCGTTTGTTGGAATTGTTAGAGCGTTTGATCGATGCTACTCAGTAATGTAGGCTCTTTTACTAGCGAATGCATATTGACTTGCATAGAGGGAAGTGTAACACTTTAGGACCTGATCTGTGCGGAACACGCTCGGTGTAGTGAGCAGAGTATGTTTCGGGTAGGTTTCTCTATGGTAGTACTCGGTACTGAAGTTGAGGAAGTGTCACTCACCTTTATTTCCGTTGTGTGCTCCTACTAGATGGTTTAGTTTCCAAAAGTGCATCGAACGAGTATCTGAATTTTGTTAATGACTGGGTGGTCATCCCTTGCTGGGTTTTATAGGTTCTCTTTCTGAATAAGTTGTGCAATATACGGTTTAGTATTTTGTTCTACGGGAGTTCGTATTGTTGGAGAATTCCGTCCTGTTCTGGAAGCCGTTTTCACAAACCCTTGTAGGGGATATATTGCACTCAAACGATTGTTAGTATTTTCTTTACTTTCTGATTTCGCATCACTATGTATTTATCACTATTTAAACATAACCGCCAACGTTGAAGTTTTGGAATTGGAGGTGTGCCACATGTTGTTGTTGGTTATTTATTTGTTGGTTGTCATCCAGTAAGGAAAATTCTGAGTATTGGACCCTTTTTGGAAAAGGTATGTCTCATAGATTTCTATTTTGTAAGTAGAACAGTTGGTGGAAAAATACTACCTGTTGATTGCAAATGTTTGATTAAGAAGGCTGTAAGACAGTCTATTCTGTTACCCTGTGTATATTTTGTTTTTCTTTGCCCGCTTTAGTCTAACGAATACTATAATTCATGGGTGATTCTTCAAACCTACCCTGGCTATGACCAAAAACAGTTCATTTTAGATGCTTATCGTATTCTTATTATTTGATTTAAATTCAGTGTAGTATGCTGTTGCTGACACATTGTAAATAGGTCTAATGACTATTTTGGGGGTAGGATTCAGTTAATTTGGGGCTGATTTTGATTAGTATATTACTTGTAAATTCTTATAAAGTAGCTTCTGGCATAGGTGTTGAGGTGTTGGGAATGTGTAGTCCGACAAGGTAGTTATTATTTGTAACACACCTCCTTAAGGGTATTAAATGTTTTTCATTCAGTTATTATAAGGAACATAAGCTGAGGTTTGCCTTTTATTTTCATCCCTTGTTTTACTGAGTTATCGGGGGAAATTAGGAAGTTTGTATTGGAGTTTTTGAAAATTAAATTTAACAATATTTTTGCGTGCTCTTTCAAATATTTCTAAAATTACATTATCATGTTCCGTTTCAGTTTCCGTTGCTATTATTATATCGTCAAAATATATATAAACCCCGTTAATATCACCGAATAATTCAATATTAGTTCTTTGGAACAGTTCTGGAGCACTGCAAATGCCAAAAGGTAGACGATTAAATTTATGTCGCAAAAAGGGGTGCTAAATACACATAAGTCCGAGCTTTCTTTAGTAAGCTGAAGTTGCCAAAAACCATCTTTCATGTCAATAACTGAAAATACTGATTTACCCGAAAGTTTACTAATAATATCGTTGGAAGTAGGAATCATGTAATGTTCTCGTCGAATATATTTATTTAGCTGTTTGGGATCTAAGCAAATTCTTAATTTTTTATTTGGTTTTCCGACAATCATCAAACTATTTACCCAGTCAGTAGGGTAATTAACTTTTTCAATAACATTTTGTTATTCCAGAGATTCTAAAGCAATTTTCAGTGGTTGATGTAGTGCTAGAGTAATTTTTCTTTGACACTCAATTACTGGTTTAGCATTGTCTGTCAATTCAATTTTACAGTAACTAGGGATTTTTCCTAATCCTTCAAAAATATCATGATACTTAGAATATATTTTATCTTTAGTTTTTGGTAAAAGTTGTACACTGTTTATTCTTTGAATCATGTTAAATTGTATACAATCATCCAGCCCTAATAGAGGATCTGCATTAAAGTTAACAACAATGAATCTGATTTTTTTAGTTGCATTGTTATAAGTACAATTTAGATCAATTTAACCCATAAGTTAAAATTTAAAGTTACCATAAGAGACTAAAGATACTGGCGTAGTAGTTAAAATTGATGACCTAGGTAGTGTATTAAATGTAGATTTTGGTAAAATGGCATGCATTTATATGCAAATATTCTTCATTTTCTTCCGCTTGCGGTTCAGTTTCTTCCAAAAAGAAGAAGACATTTTCTGTATTTCTTCTGGTTGTATTTCTTGGTTTAAACGATCTTGGTGACTGTCCACTATCCTCTTGTCTCTTTGATATACAGGCTTTACCAAATGTCCCTGTTTTTGACAATATGTGCAAGCTTTTGAAGCTTGTTTCTTATTGCACGACATAGGACTTTTGAGAAGGCTAGTGAACTCGTGAAACGTGTGATGTTACGAAAAAGCGTTCGTCACGTGATAACTCATTCAATCGACTGTGCGCAATCTCTCTTGTCGCACTGAGCTCGCACACCTATAGGTGTGAAAAACTGTCAAAAATTGTCAAAATTTTGAAAAAATGGTTAATAATTGCCAAATATCTTAAATTTTTTGGAAAAATTTCCAACATTTTTAAATATGGTCAAAAATTTGTAAAAATGATCAAAAATTGTCAAAAACTGTCAAAATTTTGTAAAAATAATTGCCAAATATTTTCAAAAACTGTCAAAAATGTTCAAAAATTTTGAAAAATGGTTAAAATTTTTGAAAGATTGTCAAAAATGGTCAATAATTGTCAAAGACGGTCAAAAATTGTCAAAACCAATCAAAATTCGTCAAAAATTGTCTAAAATGGTCAAAAATGGTCAAAAATGATCAATACTTGTCAAAATTTTGAAAAATGGTGAAAAATTGTCAAAATTTTGAATGAATGGTCAATAATTGCCAAATATGTTCAAGTTTTTGAAAAATTGTCAATTATTTTCAAAGACGGTCAATAATTGTCAAAATTCGTCAAAAACTGTCAAAAATGGTGAATAATTGTCAAAATTTTTGAAAAATGGTTGAAAATTTTTAAATATGGTCAATAATTGTCAAGAATTTGGAAAAATCGTCAAAAATTGTCAAAAACGGTCAAAATAAAAAAAATGGTTAATAATTATTAAAAATTGTCAAATTTTTTGAAAAATTGTCAAAAATGGTCAATAATTTTCAAAACCTGTCAAAAATACTTAAAAATAGTCAAAAATGGTCAATAATTGTTAAAATTTGGAAAAATGGTCTAAAATGGTCAAAATTTTTGATAAATTGTCAAAAATGATCAATAATTGCCAAAACTGTCAAAATTGGTCAATAATTGTCAAATATGGTCAATAATTGTCAAAAATGGCAAATAATTGTTAAAATTTGAAAAAATTGTCAAAAATTGTCAAAAATTGTCAAAAATTGTCAAAAATTGTCAAAAATGGTCAATAATTATCAAAGTCAGTCAATAATTGTCAAAACTGCCAACAATGGTCAAAAATTGTCAAAATTTTTGAAAAATGGTGAAAAACTCACGAAAAATGGTCATTCTATTGTGCATAAGAAGCAAGCTTCTGTCGACGGTCCGACGACCGCTCACCTTTTTTTTATATGCTGGACAATTATTGGGACATGTTCAGTAAGACATCTTCTACATTTAAACTTCTTGTATATATTTGTTGCATTTATTTGCTCATCTGGGTTAAACATCTTAATATTTTCTTTATTTAGTTTCATACTTTTACAATATTCAATGGTTTTGTTTATATTTAAGTCTTTTTCTCTGATCAACCTCAGTTGTGTCTCTTTGTCTTTGACACCTGCTATATGCCTGTTTCTTATCATCCTTTCTTCATATGAGCTTTTACACTTTTCGTTTTTGCACATAAAATCACATAATTGTGTTTGTTTGTTTTAATTCTATAACATATTGTTCAATCGTTTGGTCGTCTCTTTGTATCATATTGTTGAATTTAAAAGTTTCCATTGCTGTTATTTTTGCGGTACACAATGTTGATCAAATTGTTTTAACAACTTTTTAAGCGTCGATTTTTCATCAGAATTTTTAGTGTTATAAACATCATCTCCTATACAGGAAATTACATTCTTATAAGATTCCACATGACGAATTTTAATCCTCGCTTTTTCATGCTTAAACCAGCCTCGTTGGGAAAACCTCGATGTCTTCAATTCCAAATAAAATTGCTAAATTTCTGAACTTTGAGAACTTTAAGGTGTATACTGGACACTCCCTTAGAAGAACGTCGACCACTTTATTAGCGAATACTGGAGTTGATGTCTTAGATCTCAAGCAACATGGCGGATGGATATCTGCAACTATTGCAGAAAGTAATGTAGCGGAGAGCGTCAACAATAAAAAGGAAGTTGCAGATAAAATTTTATACAATAAAAAGAAACCAGAAGTCTCCTGTAGTACTTCAACAGTAACAGAAAACTTAGTTAGAGATGGAGAAATTATGGAGTCGGAACATTTCATGCAAATTGAGAAAAAACGAGAAATTTTGTAAAAATCGGGTTACTGATGTTTGATACCTTCAGTAGAATCCATGTAGTAATCGCTTCTATAAATAAAAGTAAAGTTTTTGGATTTCAATCAAACGAAACCAAATTATTTTGTTAAATTCTTACATCGATGATTGAACCACTTTTCCCTGGCTAACCTAAAATGCTTTAAATGGTTTTAGATATAGAATAATATACAAGTTTTTTTTACTTAATATTTGTTTTAGCTTTTCAAGATGAAACTTCTAATATTGTTGTATCTACTTATTGTAAACGTGACATGTGATAACTTTGAAAATTTCTATGAGTACGTTGTAAATCGAATAGATGATATAAATAAATATGCAAGACCTAGCAATAACTCGTATATGTACACAGCACAGAATTCAAAAGTATACAGTAAGTTAACAAAATAAATTTGTTTAAGTACTTTTTTTATTTTTTCAAATGAAGGGGGTGGGGAGAGTGGGGAAGTGTTTGTGAATAAATACCTATAACTTTGATTTGGATCAACCGATTTTAACGAAATTAGTGTCATTAGAAAGAGTGTAGATTAATTAATTACATTAAAACAATTTAGTTTTAATTGTCATAGGTAGAGGGTACTTTCGAATGAAAAAAATTAAAATTTGTTTTTCTGAAAAATGTTTAATGGAAACACCTAATTATTGTAAATTATAATGGAACTGGATTAAATTCGTAACAAAATGGCGTAAACCGCATGTTGATAGCTTTTGTCGAACCCGAGATATTTATAAAAACGCGTAAACATAAGTACCCACCCTGTATTATAACGTTGACTCTGATGGATCATCGTAATATAAATTAAAGATGTACATATTTCATTTGTTTTTGTTTTTTTCTAGGTAATTTATAATTATTATACTTAATTAAGTTAACCTTTGACAATATATTATATACCCACTTTAGCTTCTGTTTATTTAGGTTGTTTTTTTAGTAATTATGTTAATTTTTAATCACATATGTACATATAATTAGAAATAATGTATGGCATTGATTTGGTGAGGATTTCTATGCTGAAATTTGCAAATTCATTATAATAAATTAAAAATTAACAGGGTGGGCAATATTTGATATTTTATTTAATTGAATCTGCAATCTGAAAAAAGTAAAGTGAAAAATTGTGAGTACAAATAAATGTGGGCGTTGTTTCTTAAAATTTAATTATTAAAATAAACTGAAAATAAAAGTAATTGATTTAAGATTATTTTATCCATTAGAATAATTTAGATATAGATGCTAGTATGAAAAGTGTATTTTGAATAAAAATTTCCATACTGTTAAGCAAAAGTAGTGTAAAGCAATATTTAAATAGTGACATTTAATCGATTACATGTGTCGTTAAAAATATGCACTTATCGAAAATATTAAGAATAATGATTTCTTTCAATTATTTTATGAGAAGCACTATTAGTATATTACGTAACATGTGTTGTAAGAAGCATTAAACGTACGAATGGAAAAGTTGCGCACGAAGTAGCGTAGCGGCGAATGCGTAATTCCGTGAGTGCGTAATAGTATATTACGTAACAAGAGTTGTAAGTACCCCATTACGCACGAAGCCGCGCAGCGGCGATTGCGTAAATTTCACGAATGCGTAATGGGATTACAACTCGTGTAACGAACTATACTTTTTCTACACCCATCCATTTTCTTCTATGAAATAAAGAAAATCGCAATTATATAAACTTTATTATAATAGTTGTTTATAACGATCATTGTAAGTGGTTTGTGCCTTATTACTTAATGGTGATGTACGGTTATCTATAACTGTAGTACTGCACGGTACATCAGAAAATGAAGATTGATAATTGGTAATCGCTTCCGATATTCGTAAAGCGTTGTCATTTATATTTTTATAAAAGTGATTCACATAGCCTTCCGCCACTGTAGAAGATAATATATTTTGTTACAAAAATTGACAGCATAAATGACATGGCGTTTATTTCCATATCATGCTAAGAATACGCGACTTATTTTTTGAGAAATTGTATAATGTGTTGCCGACATTTAGGGGCAATACTCTTTTAATCTAAAATGTATTTCATTAATGCTAAAATCTTTTATGTTTTCCAATTGACTAAATTTATGTAAATAGACCAAATAAAGTAGTACGTAGATAAAAATTTGATTGCAATTTGATTAAACAAAGAAATTTATGTTTTCTTATCTAAACGCACGTGTGTGTTATGAGATCTCATTACGTGCATGTTATTGTTAAATGTGACTTACAAGGAATGTTGACAGTGCGATTTTTGACGTTTACGGTCATGGGCGTAGAAAAAATGCTTTATAATACGAGTTACGTACTATACTTTACTTATATTAATAATCTTATTATTAATAATACTTGAACAACATCAACAATATAATAGATATTTTTAATAATTTTACCTTCATAAACAAATATTAATTTATCGTCTGATGCATTTTCTAGGACAATGTTGATGTTCTCGTTTGTTAAAATTTGGGATTTTTTGGGTTTAAATCAGTCAGATTTTCTTTCAAGTAGGGTTTACAATTTGGAATAGCTTGCAATGTTCATATATATATATATATATATATATATATATATATATATATATTGTGGTTCTCGGCATAAAGTAAAAACACCAAAGTGAAGTAGGCTTCATATTATTTGACAAATCTTGGAAATATGCCATCATAACATTCTCGGAAAATGAGTTCACGTCGTTTTTTAACCTCCATTCTATCAATTTTTGGTACGTATGATGTTTGTACCGACTCTCAGATTTCGCCGGTAATAAGTTGTATTTGACTATTTCTGCGATTTCCGTTATATTGGGTAGAGTGAAATCCATTTCACTGTCACTCGACATTATTTTTTAATCGAATAAAACTTTACACACAAACCAGTTATAACGCTTAAAAGACAACACTCCTAGAACCTGCAGAGAGCAGCTGACACAAATATTAAATAAAAATTATTTCACTTTTATTTCAACCTGTCTTCTAATTTGAAATTAGAATTGTGATCTTTCTTCATAGGAGATACTAAAAACGAATAAAATTTCTGTTCAAGATGGAGGAAGCTATGACTTTATTATTGTGGGAGCAGGATCAGCAGGAGTCGTTTTAGCTTCACGGTTGTCTGAGATTGGTCGATGGAATATATTATTATTGGAAGCTGGCGGACCAAAAGATGAGTTGAGCGACATACCAGGAGTTTCCCCTTTCTTGCAAGTATCAGACATGGATTGGGGTTACTTAACAGCGCCTCAAAAGACCTGTTGTCTAGGTAATAGCGCGTTCAAAATATAAGTAGTTTTTTTATATAACATTGATATAACATTTAAAAAAGGAAAAACATTTTTTTTAGGAAGAAACCTTTTAATTCATAAAACAATTTTTTTACTGCTAATGGGTATTTTCAGTAGATGTTTCCGGATGGAAAATCGTCTATTTTTGACAAGTACTTCTCGTCCGCTGTGGTTACTGTGATACGGTACGGTGCGAGAATAGAGAGATTAAACACGTTCTTATACGTATACGTAAACGTAGGTTTTGAACTTTGCGCATGCGCAGCAACGGCAAATTTGCGTTCACATACGCACGTGCTACGTGAGCTTACGTATCTTTGCGTACAGACTAAACGTTATCCGTATCGAGCCGAATACTACAATCGGGACTAATCGGGATCATAGGTATAGGATCGGAAAAGTAACAATAACAAAGCAAATAATCGACATAACCAAAATAATACTATTTCCTTGGTTTAAATCAAATAAAATAATTCACCACTTTTTGAATAATTATTCTTGACAAAGCAGGCTCTGTACGTCCGAATGTGTATTTCAGGTCACTTAGGCGATTTGGATATGAAAGCCTTCTTAATAAAATGTAGAGGCCTTCAATTCCTACAAAAAAGGTGTTTATCAAATTGACAGAACTACTGCTTTACTTTTTTCTTAAGTAGTCATTTGCTCTTCTCCATGCTTTATTTTCATAGACATAATCAAATGAGGTTAATTAATTTTAGGTTTTCTTTTTTTAGTTTACAATTTATAAAAAGTAACTTAATTTTCATACTCTAACGCAAGCCATACATCCACCTTCCACTGCATCCCGACCTTCAGTAACAATTTGATTTGGTATTCGAGGAATAACATTTTTTCCAAAACGAAATAATTCTCTGGATTCTTCTTCACTAAAATCGTTGGGGTTGAAGTCAACATTTGGTAAATTGTTCTCCTGACCTTCATTACCCAGGATGTGAAGTAGTACAGCATCATCCATGTCATCACCCATGTCATCACCCATATCATTACCAAGTTCTCCAATAGCGGCTGCTAGGAGTAGATCTTCCATTATTTTTGAATTGATAGTTAAACTACTTAAACTGAATAAGCAACCATAATCCTAGAAAATTCAAACAAACAACAAATACTCGGTGCAGCTGCTGAGATACGTTTTCTTTCACGTATTTCAAACACCATTTCAAACCTCTGTGTTGTTGGAAACTTTGTTCACTATTTTTCAATATAAATTCAGCAATTAAAAAAATAAATTGTATCATTAATTTTTTATTTCGCTTTTTTCCAAAAATTTTTGAGACAGAACCTTAATGTACCCTAAGGTGTTAAGGTGTTTTAAATTATGTACAAAGTGGCCATACCACCTTAACTGATTCCTTTCTATGCTTCTTCCTAGGGGTTCTACTTGTAATATGGTCAAAAATTGTCCAAAATTTGGAAAAATGCTCAATAATTGTCAAGAGCTGACAAAATTTGGAAAAAATGGTTAATTGCCAAATATATTAAAATTTTTGAAAAATTGTCAAAAATTTTGAAATATGGTCCAAAATTGTCAAAAATTTGGAAAAATGCTCAATAATTGTTAAAAACTGTCAAAAATGGTCAATATTTGTAAAAATTTTGAAAAAAATGGTCAATAATTGTCAAAAATTGTAAAATATTTTAAAAAATGGTCAAAACTAGTCAATTATTGTTAAAATCTTGAAAAATGGTCAAAAATTGTTAAATATTTTGAAAAATGTACAATAATTGTCAACATTTTTGAAAAATTGTCAAAAATGATCAATAATTGTTAAAACTGTCAAAATTGGCCAATAATTGTGAAAATTGGTCAATAATTATCAAAATTGGTCAATAATTGTCAAAATTGGTCAATAATTGTCAAAAATGGTCAAAAATTTGAAAAAATGGTCAATGATTGTTAAAAATGGTCAATAAATATCAGAACCTGTCAAAAATGGTTAATAAATGTTAAATCTTTTGAAAAATGGTCAAAAATAGTCAATAGTTGTTAAAATTTAGAAAAAATGGTCAATAATTGTTAAATATTTTGAAAAATGTACAATAATTGTCAACATTTTTGAAAAATTGTCAAAAATGGTCAATAATTGTTAAAATTTGGAAAAATGGTCTAAAATGGTCAAAATTTTTGAAAAATTGTCAAAAATGATTAATAATTGTCAAAACTGTCAAAATTGGTCAATAATTTTCAAAAATGGTCAATAATTGTTGAAATTTGAAAGAATGGTCAAAAATTGTCAAAGTTTTGAAAAAATGGTCAAAGTATTTGAAAAATTGTTAAAAATGGTCTAATAAGAAGAAAAAATCTTACAATATTCCGAGGGTCGCGAACCTTACCGAATCCGTCTTAGATTCTGACAATTTAAAATCTCTCTCCCATTCCCCTTTCTCTTCCATATCTCACTTTTTCTCTTATCTTTCCCTCTTTTTCCCATATCTTTCTCTATATTTCCTATTTATCTCTTTCCGATCTCTATATCTCTATTTCCTATCTCTCTCTCTTCCAAATCTGTCTCTCCCATCTCTCTCCCCCTCTGTCTCATCTTTCTTTCACTCTTTCCCATCTCCCTCCCATCTTTTTCTCTCTCTCTCTCTCTCATACCTCTCTCTTCCATATCTCTGTCTCTCTCATCTCTCTCTCTTCCATATCTCTGTCTCTCTCATCTCTCTCTCTCTCCTATCTCCTTCCTATCTCTTCCATCTCTCTCTCTTTTCCATATATTTCTCTCTCCTATCTTTCTTCCTCTCTCTCTCTCCCATCTCTTTTCGATGTTTTACATCTGCCAGGCGTCCCGTGACAGCTCACACATTTTTTATTTCATTTTATTCCTAAGCATTTCTTTTATATTTTCAAATTTCCCGATATCTTGCCTTTCTGTGACAGTATTTCCCCAGTTTGTTTTTGTTTACCATTGCATAGTCTCCCTTTAACTATGTTGAAAATTTTGGAGCCGTTGGCGATACTTGACACTGAACACGATTTACAGTACCATCACATCAACACTTTAGACTATCTTACGCGCCTTTCGATAACCAATTTTTAAAATATGTATTGTAGCCTTTGGTATACTTTATATATTCAATTACTAGCCAATTTTTTTTCAGGTATGAAAAATAATCAGTGTGTTTATCCTAGAGGAAGAGTGATGGGAGGATCAAGTACAATCAATGCAATGATTTATACAAGAGGCAACAAAGCAGTTTTCGATGAATGGGAAAAATTAGGTAACCCATGCTGGTCGTATGAAGATGTTCTTCCATATTTCAGAAAATCCGAAAAAATTGATACTTCTACATATGATATTGGCTATCATGGTTTGAATGGTCCTCTTCATGTAAACGTTACAGCCCCACCAGATGCAACGACTGAATATTTTAAAAAAGCATTATTTGAAGTTGGAGTTCAAGAAGTGGATATTAATGGAAAACAACAAATAGGCACGTCGAAAATTCCTTTAAATATCAATTTTAATAAACGGTGTAGTGGATATGACGCATTTATAGCACCTATTCAAAAGCAACGTAAAAATTTGAAAATACTTTTGAACGCATTTGTTCTAAAACTTTTGGTCAGTAAAAGTAAAGCGAATGGAGTTCTCTACGTTAAAGACGATAAAGTATTTAGAGCAACTGTTAAAAAAGAGCTAATTTTGTCTGCTGGTGCCATTAACACTCCACAACTTTTAATGTTATCAGGAATTGGTCCAGTAGAATCTCTCAAAAGACTTGGAATCGATGTTATACATGATATGGATGGTGTTGGGAAAAATTTACAAGACCATCCACATTTTTCCAATTTTGTTATCAGTACAAATTTAACTAGAAAGCATTTTACATTCAAGGAAGATCTACAAAGATATTTGCAAGGGGAAACTCCTCTTACTCGAGGATTAGGAACTGAATTAATAACGTTTATTAAACCAACTTCAGGCTCTTATTCGGATATAGAATTACTTACAGTGATACCTTCTCTAACAGGTCCTGTTGAAGAGCATTTATATAATTTAAAGAACAATTCGATATTTACATTAAATGTTACAACGGACTTTTATGTATTAATATTATTGCTGAATCCAAAATCAATCGGTGAAGTCACTTTGAATTCCAGGAATCCTTTGGATTTTCCTTCAATCGATGTACGATATTTCTCTGATCCCGATAATATTGACTTGGAAACTCTATATAAAGGTATCAAATACGTGCAAAATCTGATTCAATCTGATGCATTGAGGAAAATAAATGCCACTTACACAGGCCGCCAGCCTGAATGTGAACACTTATTAACAGATGATTGCAAACAGTCTGGTTATCAAAATGATTGTGACAAAAGCTACTGGTACTGCGCTATAAAAAAATACAGTAGTTCAACTTATCATACTGTAGGTACTGCTCGCATGGGCCCCGATCCCAAATACAACGTTGTCGATCACAACTGTTTTGTGCACAACTATAAAAATTTCAGAATTGTAGATGCAAGTATTATGCCCACCATTGTAAACGCACATACCAATGCTGTAGTCTATATGATTGCAGAAAAAATATCTGATAGCATTAAAAAACGATACTCGATGCTATAGTCGAGGTTAGTTCGATTCGCATCCCCTTTTATTGTAAGTAAATAATCACAGTCTTATTCCACTATTTAATGAAAAACCAATAAAAACTTTAAAATATCATTTATTGCTGATTTTCTAATTCGTCGCTTATTCGGTACAGATGATCTCGGTGGTGCTTTAGGTAAGGTTTTAACAGCTTCAGGGGAAAATGTGCTAGTTGTGGCTTGAATGATATTATATATGTTAGACCACTTTGTATTATGTTATTTTTTGCATTTGATGTTCATTGTCATATTTATCACTACTGTCAGTTAATAAAATAAATGTCACATAAAATAGGAAGTTCTTCCTATTTTAATCTAGTTCAACTGAATTGAATACAACAATTTTGGCGACGATTGATGAAAATAAGAAATACGGCGATAAATAAGATGGCTGAATTAGCACCTTTGGTAGAAACTTTAACTAAACTAATAGAGACATTACAACCGACGAATAATGCTTCAAATGATATTAAGGATTCACTTAAACATCAAATCCTGAATTTTGAACCTTTTGATGAACATTCCGAATCATTTAATCATTATCAGGAACGCCTAGAAAATTATTTCAAACTAAAAGGAATAGATGCTTCCGACGAAGATACAAATGATGCAAAAGTTATGATATTGATCAATTGCCTAGGAAGTAAATATTATAAAATTTTATCAAGCCTTACATCTCCTGATTTACCCAATACTAAGACTTATAATGAGCTTATTGTGTTACTAAAGAACCATTTGTCACCTAAAATGAACGTTCTCACTCAGCATCACAAATTTTTATCAAAATCTCAAAATACAGATGAGTCAATCTCCACATTTGTTGCCTCTCTTAAAGAGCAAATAAAGTATTGTGACATTAAAGTTAAATGTAAAGAATGTGGTAATTGTAAAAAAGATGTGATCGAAATATTTTTACGAGCTCAATTCATTCGTGGTTTAAAAGATAAAGAAATCCGTGGAAAAATATTGCAAGAAACAAACATTACTTTTGAACGAGCAGTAGAGATCGCACTAGCTGTTGAAGCTTCAAAAATCCAAAATAGGGACATTTATGAAAATATACCTACATCTTCTGTAAATAAAATTTCAAGTCAGAAGTCAAGATACAATAACAGATATCAGCATAATATACAACCACAATTTTCAAAGGCACAAAATTACCAAACAAAAATAGATTATCGAAAGCTAGGCATTTCGGGATTATGTCTTCACTGTAGAAGAAATAATCACAAAACGATTGAATGCAGAGTTTCTGATAAGCTCAGCTGCCAAAGCTGTAAAAAACGAGGACACGTGAGTAAGGTTTGCATTACTACATTACAAAAAAATTTAAATGAAATAAATAATGTCAACGAGTATCAGAATAATGAAAATATATTTGAAGACGATCCTAGTATAAATCAGATAATAGATATTTATAATACAAATCCAACATCCATTTATGAACCAAAAATGCTGATTGAACTTCAAATAAAAAATAAACCTTTCACTTTTGAGTATGACACAGGCAGTCCAGTTACATTAATATCAGAAAGAGATTTCAATAATTTAGAATTAAACGAACCAATGCAAAACACGAACATGAAATTCCGTTCCTATACTAATCATATTTTCAATCCATTGGGATATGTTCAAGTTCCTGTTTCTTTCAAAAACAATAATATCATTGGAGATTTATTTGTCATACCGGGAAATGGCAATGCCATACTTGGAAGAAGATGGATTCGAAATTTAAAAATTAACATTCAAAACATAAACTCTCTCACTATTCCTGCTTCAATTTCCGCTCCTACATTAGATGAAATTTTCAAAGATTTTGAAGATGTTTTTACTTCAACTGTAGGAAAAATTCCAAACATACATTGTTCACTCAAACTTAAACCAAATGCCAAGCCAGTTTTTTTCAAACCAAGAAAAATTCCATACGCTTTACAAGAGGAAGTTGACAAAGAATTAGATAATTTGGAGAACGAAGGTATATTAGAAAAATTAGATTACTCAGAATGGGGCACGCCATTAGTGATTGTACCTAAAAGTGATGGAAAGATTCGGTTATGCGCTGATTACAAAGTCACTGTTAATCAACAACTTCAAGACAATCGATATCCGATTCCAAGAATAGAAGATATTTTCAATAAAATGGGAAACGGGCAATATTTCTGTACCCTTGATATTTTCAAGGCATACCTGCACGTGCCAGTAGACGAAGAAAGTGCGAAGCTACAAGCAATATCTACACATAGAGAAACGTATCTTGCAAAGCGATTAAATTTTGGAATCAAAACAGCACCTAATGAATTTCATAGGATTATTGACCAAATTGTTAATAATTTAGATGGTACCACAGCTTACTTTGATGATATTTTAATTCAAGGTTCCTCTCTACAGGAATGCAAAGCTAGACTCATTAAAGTTTTGGAAAAATTGCGAAAATATAATCTACATCTAAACAAAGAGAAATGCAAGTTTTTCGAGCATGAGATTAAATATTTAGGACACATTATCACCAAAGAAGGGTTAAAAAAGTCGGATGATAAAATCAAGGCCATACAAGAAGCACCAAGACCAGAAAATATGGAACAAGTACAACAGTTTCTAGGAATGGTTCGATATTATGATGAATTTATACCTCATGCTTCTACAATTATGCAGCCACTGAACAGATTATTACAAAAAAATGCACCATTTATTTGGGCCAAAGAATGTGAAGCTGCCTTTAACAATGCCAAACAGGTAATAGCCAGCAAGCAAGTTTTAATGCCTTTTTCACCAGAATTTCCAATAATACTAGCTACTGATGCAAGTCCACATGGCATTTCTGGTGTACTTTCACACAAACTTCCGAACGGTCTAGAAAAACCAGTTGTTTTTATTTCAAGATCATTGACAAAAGCAGAGAGAAACTGTAGTCAATTAGATCGGGAAGCTACTGCAATTTACTGGACTTTTAAAAAACTGTTTCTCTATATTTACACTTGTTGTCGACAATAAACCGTTGATAACTATCTTAAATCCAACAAAACAACTACCCTTATTATCAGCTACACGAAAGATCAGATACGCACAATTTTTATCCGGATTTGATTATACCATAGAATATAAAAAATCTTCAGAGCATACTAATGCCGACTATTTGTCAAGAAATCCGTTATCTCTAGAAGAAAATGAAAATATGAATTTTTACAGAATATTCAAACAGTAAATCAAATGTCCACAACAATCTTAGATTTTAATATAATTGCTCATGAAACGCAACAAGATCCGGAATTACAACAATTGAAAGAGAAACTTCTTAATGGAAATATTTACGACCCAGAATATTCTTTACAGGAAGGAATAATTTTTAAACATAATCGAGTAATTATACCAGAATGTCTTCAAGCAGCAATGTTACAATGTTACTACATAGTACACACATAGGAATAGTAAAAATGAAATCTATACTGGAAGGGTATTGATAAAGATATAGAGAATTTAGTTAATAGTTGTAAAGCATGTTGTGATATCAAGAAAACTCCTAAAAAAGCACCACTACACCAATGGGAAGAGCCGGAAAAAAATTGGCAACGGGTTCACATAGATTATGCTGGCCCAATTTTTAATTATAATTTTTTCATAGTTGTAGATGCAAAGAGTAAATGGCCCGAAATTAAAATGTCTAAAAATGCACCAACAACTTCCGGAACAATACATTATCTACGAGAAATTTTCAGTTGTTACGGATTACCAGAAATAATTGTTAGTGACAACGCATCCATTTTTAAATCAATAGATTTTGTTGAATTTTGTAAAAGAAATGGTATAAGACAAAGACATATTGCTCCAGGATATCCCGCTACAAATGGACAAGCGGAAAAATATGTTCAAACGTTTAAAGATAAAATGAAAAAAAAGAGTCAGGAACTATACATGAGAAACTACACAGATTTATAATTAAATTTAGATCAACACCCCTTTTGAATGGGAAGACACCAGCAGAATTGTTGTTTGGTCAAAATATCCGAACAAAATTAGATCTTATTCGACCTCAAAAACCAGATAAAAATAATGCAATTCAACCAAATTTTGAGCAATTTTATCTAATCGGAACAAGAGTACAATCACGAAATTATCATGGAAACATTTATTGGAAGTCTGGAACTGTTATAAATCGCCTGGGAAAATTACATTATATAATTGAATTGGACGATGGCTACATGATAAAAAGACATTTCAATCAACTTCGATCGTGCAATATTAAGAAGCCTATGCCTATAACCGAATTAAAACAATCAAAAAGCATGGAAAATCAATCAAGACAGCAAAACAATCAACAACAATTTCCACTACCACCCAGGAGACAGTATAGAGTTTTTAAACAACAATTTCCACTACCACCCAGGAGACAGTATAGAGTTTTTAAACAACAATGGGTTTTTAGACCCACTGTGGTTTCTAAAAATTTTGACTATGACAACCGATCCTCAGAAGTATCCACTCGAAAGCCGACAGGTACGACTGAGGTTCAAGAAAAAGAAGGTACTACAATAAGTCATTATGATTTTAATGAGTTTGTTAATGAGCCAAGTACATCAACATCTATAGTTAATAGTTTTCCACCTCCTTATAATACGAGTACTACAGAGCAGAGCACTGAACAGCAACAAAGTAATCGTATTTTGGATCAACAAACAAGTCCAAGACGATCTTCAAGAATCCGAAGACCACCTGATCGATTGTACTATGATTGACTTTTTAACTACAACCCGGAGAATTATTATACGGTGTGGAAACCACTTATGGAATAAAATTCTTTATGTCATTATTTTAGAAAATTATAAAAAATGCCGAGACACGTCAACTTTTGAATTGAGGGGGACACTTTTTGGTGCTAGTGTCATAAACGTCAGATTCACCCCCTCCCTACTGGAGACACCCCTTACATTTTTTCAAATGGCATTAGGTATCAAGTCACACCTCATTTAAAAGGTCTGGTAAATCTCTATTCAATCATTTTGTTCTGCCTTTGATACGAGCCTTCCATTGTTATTTAATCGTTGTTTAAAATTGGCTCTTTTTCAACTTTTATTGCCTGAATGTTAACGGTGGTCACTTTGCCAGATGATTAAATAGCAGTTTTTTCTTGTTAACAGTTGTCTTTTTACTATTTGTGATTTTTTTATTCTTTAAAGAGTCTTTCCATCATAACACAATACGGAGGCATACGAAAAGTTGAAAAAGAGCCAATTTTAAACAACGATTAATTAACAATGGAAGGCTAGTATCAAAGGCAAAACAAAATGATTGAATAGAGATTTACCAGACCTTTAAAATGAGGTGTGACTTGATACCTAATGCCATTTGAAAAAATGTAAGGGGTGTCTCCAGTAGGAAGGGGGTGAATCTGACGTTTATGACATTAGCGCCAAAAAGTGTTCCCCTCAATTCAAAAGTTGACGTGTCTCGGCATTTTTTATAATTTTCTAAAATAATGACATAAAGAATTTTATTCCATAAGTGGTTTCCACACTGTATATGTTAGACCACTTTGTATTATGTTATTTTTTGCATTTGATGTTTATTGTCATATTTATCACTACTGTCAGTTAATAAAATAAATGTCACATAAAATAGGAAGTTCTTCCTATTTTAATCTAGTTCAACTGAATTGAATACAACAAATGATAAATGGCATATTAGCAATATTCGAGGGTCCTGGTTGAGGTTCGTTGGTTGCTCATCCTGTTGCTACCTGGGATGGCTTCCATATTATAATCCACCTGAGGCTCTTCAGGGTCTGCTATTTCTTGGAGCTGTGATTCCATATTTGAAATATTAGTGTCGGGCATAGGTCGGTCTGTAACGAAAGACAGAGCAAAATCTTCATCTGTAAATATTTCAGGGTTGTATGGACTTATGCCTGCCTTTTAAATGCGTTCATTATGTTATTTAGGGTCGCTGCTAGAGGCCATGCATGTTTTACAATTCCAGGTATCTCATAAATAGACATTGTCTTACCTAGATTATTACGTAGCCAGTTTTCTTGAGCTTTGGCACAATACGTTATAAACGGTCCATTAACGTCATCGTCTAGTGGTTGCAAATTATGGGTACAGTGTGGGGGGGAAAGACAACATTATAACCGAATTGGCCTTTGCCTTTTCAACATCAATGTCAATATGTGATTGATGGTTAACCAGCAATAACAAAACTGGGTCCTCGGGAGTGGGCTTTGTGTGTTTTATAAAATTGTCCATAAAGATGAGGAATTCTTTAACCGTCATCCATCGCGAGCTATTTCCTGCTCCCATACTTTCTGAGGGTCCACACGAATAAAGAGGTCTTTATACTTAAGGCGAGGAAAAACAAACATAGGTGGTATAGTGTTTCCAACTGCATTCGCTGCTAATTCGACGGTAACTAAAGTTCCTCGCTCTGCTGATACTATAGCACCTACTTGCCTAACCCCCCTTTTCAGCTACTATTTTCTTTGGTTTTAATACAGTGGTGATTCCTATTTCGTCCAAGTTCCATATTCTAGATGGTAGCAAGTTATGTTTCAATATGACATCTGTATTAACATTGTGCCGGTTAAAAGATGATGCGCGTCCTGCACTTGTGGCTTTCGGAGATCTTATGGATAAAGACGGATTTCTTTTCGAAAAACCCTTGAACCAATCAGCTCCAGTTTCTTTATTTCTATGCCAAGAGACTGGAATGTTAGGCATGTCAAATTTAACAGCACAAGTATATGCTAAGCTCCTCACTTTTTCTGGCAAGAGATCAAAGTAAATTGACGCACATTTTAACAAATAATCTGCTAATGTCTTCACCTGGTCGTGTTTGAACACCTGTCTAGACTAGTAACCCACAGTTGGTGTTAAACCGGCCTTAAACTTTTTGATGTAGCGAAAAAATGTCATATGACATATCTCTAGTTCCCGAGCTACCGTCTTAAGTTTACGACCGTCTTTAATAACAGCATCAGCTGCCCGCTGCAAAAGGTCTATCGAAACCTTGCCCCGTTCGGTTTTCCGTTTATAGTTTCTCATCCAAAAACAAAGTATTAATTTTATTATTTATTACGGTTCACGTTGTTCCGCGGAACAACTAGCCCAACACTAGAGGAACTATGAACCCCAAATCCCATTTTCAAAGTGACCTCCAATTATAGTAGAATAGGTTATAAAAAGCCTACAATGATATTAAAAAGATAATCACTATAATTCGCCCAACTGATAATAGTAAGTAACTCACAAATATATAGAAAATTGATTGATATAGACCAAAAACTTGAAGGATGAAAAAATTTACTTACGTGATGTTTACGTGATGTTTATGTGTCACTACTCTCACACGCCGACAGAGCGTCACTAAAATGGCTGATGCAATAGCGTGATGGTATGATGTTTCGCGACGCACATCACACCTATTGCTATCTTAGTTATTCGGTTCGGAACAACCTACCCCCGGCCTCCCCTACATAAGCAAAAAAACGAAGTGACGCTAATAAAACCAAATGTGTTGACCAAATGAAAAAAATTTAACTCGAAGAACGTTAAATGTCCTATACCAAGAACAAATGATACCAACCCTAGATTGTATAAAAAAGCGATTAATTATTTTTGCAATCCACGGTGTGAGTCTTTTTTTCAATATAAAAGGTGAAAGGGTCTTTATTTTTCTATTTGTGTTATAAAAATGCATTTTTCTACAGTCGCGCGTAAAATGACTAATTACTATATTCAAATAATGAAATCGTAAAGTCGACAAATGCCGAGGATTGGCCAATTGTCAAGAATTTAAAAAAAATTTTGAAAAATGGCCAAACATTTTCAAAAATTGTCAAAAGTGGTCAATTGTCAAAAAATTTTTTAAAAATGGTCAAAATTTTTCAAAAATTGTCAAAAATGGTCTATAATTGCCAAAAACTATCAGAAATTGTCAAACTTTTTTGAAAAATAGTTGTTAATTGTCAAAAATTGTTAAAGTTTTTTGAAATATGGTCAAAAATGGTCAATAATTGTCAAAAATGGTCAAAAATTTGGAAAAATGGTCTAAAATTTTGAAAAATTGTCAAAAATAGTCAAAAACTATCAAAAATGGTTGAAAATTGTCAATTATTTTAAAAAACTCTCAAAAATGGACAATTATTGTCAAAACTGATCAATGATTGTTAAACTTTTGAAAATGGTCGATAATTGTCAAAAACTATCAAAAATGGACAATAATTTTGAAACATTGTCAAAAATGGCCAATAATTGTCAAAAACTATAAAAAATGGACAATTATTGTTAAAAATTGTCAAAATTTTGAAAAATAGTTGATAATTGTCAAAAACTATCAAAAATGGACAATTTTTGTTAAAAATTGTCAAAATTTTGAAAAATAGTTGATAATTGTCAAAAACTATCAAAAATGGACAATAATTTTGAAAAATGGACAAAAATTTTAAAATATGGTCAAAAATTTGGAAAAATGGTCCATAATTGTTAACAATTGTCAATAATTATCAAAAATGGTCAATAATTTTGAAAAATGGTCTAAAATTTTAAATTTTGAAAAATTGTCAAAAATGATCAAAAACTATCAAAAATGGTTAAAAATCGTCGATTATTGTTAAAAACTGTTAAAAATGGACAATTATTGTCAAAAACTGTAAAAAATGGTTAAAAATTGACATCATTTTGAAAAATGGTCAAAAATTATCAAAAATTTGGAAAAACGGTCACTAATTTTGAAAAACAGTCAAAATGGTCAATAATTGTTAAAATTTTGAGAAATGGTCAATAATCGTCAAAAGTTGTCAAAATTTTGAAAAATGGTCAATAAATAATACGAGCCGTTTCCGAAAATCGATTTACTAAAAATCAATTAATATTACTATAAAAATCGATTATAAGAAAATAATAATCGATTATTTTTTAACATCCCTAGTCAGTAGATCTTTTCAAGGTTAATCATGATGAATAGCGAAAATGACGATTATTCTAGCACTCCTATTATAACCTAAGATAATATAGGAAACTGTTTTAATTATTAAAAGGGCGACTGTAGAAAAAATTATGTGTTTCTCGAGCGTAAAGCAAAATTGCCGCTTTCGAAAGATCGCCGCGCTCCGCTTCGCGTCGCGCTGCAACATTCTTTCTCAAGCGGCAATCTGTTACTTTACGCTCTAAATACACAAATAACTATTTTATCACTGTTGATAAAAATGATAATCATATTATCTAATTAAAACGTTTTCATTACTTTACAGCACATGCTGAGCCTTTTCAAAAATATTTACTCATTTTTATTTCTTAACTATTGTTTATTTCTGTTTGTCATTAAATATATGAAAACAAAACTATTTATTTATTGTTTTATTTTTGATAATAAATAAAAATATATAAACTGGTTGATTATTGTTTCACTTCAGGCATTACATGTTCCATTTTTTGACATTTCATTTAAATTAACCTGACCATTTGATTGTTATTAATATAATATCAATCAAATGTTGAGTTACTTGTTGAAACCACACGTTCAACAATTTGTATATTTATATTTTAGTTCCTTTGTATATTCATGTAGAGTTATATTTTAGTCCCTTTTTTCCATTCGAAATTCCTACCGGCGCGAAACTGCCTCCAAAATACTTCTACTTTAGTTCAAAATCGCGTTTTGTTTTCTTCCCCTGGCGGCTGATCGGCGCCTTGCAATATTTACTATTATTCTTCGGCAGTTGAAGTAGGCGTGACCAAACGCACACTTCGCGCCTAAATGCATTATCTCCCTCGTTTTTACGAAGGTTAGCTCAGCTAGTGAGTCGATGTTGAGTTTCCAACCCGATCGGTCTCCCAGCTAAGACCTACCACTCCTTTACTGGTATAAAACCGATATTTTCAGACCAAATGGGTCAAGTTTCATAGTAATTAATTTAATTCCTTCATTTCTTGCATAATACCTGAAGCAAAGTTATATTTCAAGTGAATAGTGCTTTGAAAACCACAATGGAAAGAGTAAGATCGTTTTAATAATTACTATTTCATACTGAAAGGTTTGTCTATATTAATCGTTCCATCTGTATGTATTTTCGACGTTAAAGTTTATTAAAGTTAACGAAATTTAGTTATTATTTATTTGAGAGAACCAGTCATCCTATAGAATTCCAATCCACTAAATCGAAGGTATCCTATTTTTTACGACAGCATAAAATTTTTGTCATTACAACTGATGTGGCATCAACGGCCACATCATTTGCAATCTTTTTGAATTTACCACCAAATATCCTAAAATTACAGGAGAATCTTCTTTTCCGGCTGTTAGCAAAGACCACAACCCTGTCAGAGCTTACTGCTCAGGCTCTCAAGGTGGCGCCACCCTTACAATTAATTCGCCACATGAAGCGCAATGGGTCAGATGCATATCTATATGTAGGTTATCTATGGTACGAACAACAACCCAGATCTAGGAAGTTAGTGATGAAAAATTCTACAATTTGAGAAAAATATTGTAATTTTTGGTTTAATTAATCATGAGAAAACACCAAAACTTACAGATTAAATTATTACTTTATTCTAATTGCCATTATTGACTACTTTAAATTGATTATCAAAATAATAGATCTATTCAATATATTATAATGAACTCTAATGATCTCTAGATAACCGAATTAAAATAATTATTCTACTTCCAAATGCGACCCTAACATTTTGAGACACAACATGAATAGAGTATACTAAATACTTCATCAAGAAGGGTAACAGCTGGACCCCGAGGGCAGCTAAATGTTGTCAAATTAATAGAGAACTACGGCAAGTCCGCATTGAATTATCAATAAAGTTAAGATTTAGAATGGCCTCTGATTACCCTTGCAGTGTATGCATTCAGCGCTCTGAGTAATCCTTAGAGTGCACAACGGGAAACAACAATTAGCACTTCAACATTAAAATTCGTGGTACGGATTGAGATTTTATATTACTAAAATTTCAAACTTTGATGAAATTCTTGTGGATTGAATATTATTAAATATGACTGTAGAGAAACTTAAATGAAAACTACTTTGGTATGTTGGACAAGGGTAACACAGAAAATGAGTTGAGTACGATACAAAGACTTGCCTGCTTCAGCAAATCAGTAGATATGAAAACAACTGACAATTGTCATAGTAACGCCTTTTGAAAGAAATAAATTCCCTTGAAACTATTTTCAATAAATCATTGAACGTTAAAAAATACATAAATAAAACTTAAGAGGCCGACAGGTATCGAGAGTCAAGTTCATCACGTAAATAAACATATAACATTAAATAGTAAATATCAGCTTGAACTTGAACCACAATATAAAAATCATAGAAATAGACGATAACATATTCAGATAAAATTCATATTCGATTCATAGTCAATTCATATTCAATTTATTCTATTCAGTTATACTATATATATATATATCCTCTATATATATATACATAGGATATATAGTATGCTATACTGATAGATACTGATAATAGATTTAGTAATCTTAACTGGTTGTAGTGTGTAATATTAAAGATGGTAATAAACGAGTAGTTTTGTTAAAGTCAGATGACCCTCCGAGTCACCTGGAGGACCACCAATTAAAGAGGCTGTAACAGTTGAATTTGTCACTAAGTCTATTGTATATATTAAGTATTTGTATACAGTATTTACCTGACGGATTTTGTCTCTATGTTTCTAACATCATTTGTTCACTACGAAAGTACTTCAGTAGTTAAATAATTTCTGTCAGCCCAGAGTTTTAGGGATTACTCTACCATCATCCTTCCGGCGAAGTGGTGCAGGTTGTAACCAAACTTGTCTTCAATTCATGACAACGATTTTATATTTTGTCGCCAGGTAGTGTAAATAATGTAAGTTTTGTGATCGTATGATTCAAACGAGCGCCTATCATGTAACTGTCCGTAGGTAGATTCATGTTAGTTGTTTCTTTTTGTTTGTTATATTATAATACATAATTAAGGGTAGTAAGGGGTTTTCTCTCTTGTGGATTTTACTTTAGTTTCTAGTTACCGTGGGGCTACTGATTTTTTTCTGTCTTTGATTATATCACCGTTGGGGTGTAGCCACAGTAGTCCAAATACTTTGTCCGCTTCAGCTTGATAAACGCTTAAGTTTATTAGGGTTCAGTTATAAATTACTGACTCCTTGATTTGCTGTCTAAAACATTTAAAGTAGTAATTAGGTTGGATAAAACTTATTCATATATGTAGACATACTTTACTTTTGAGTTAGAGGTATATTTTCTTCATTTATCTACCATATTTTGGCTTGAGTAAAGACATACTAGTTAGAAATCTTCTGTGTAGGTTGGCATTCGAATATATTCTGAACATCTACTTATAATATATTAGCTGTTTATCGCCATGTGTTTTGTCTGTTTGATCTTGCTTTGTTTACATTGGCAGGGGGGTATTGTGGTACTATTATTGCTCAAATTTATTTGAATAATCAATAATACATACTTTATTATTTCTGTTAATTGTTTACAAAGTGGAATTATTTATTGGATGACATTGACAATTGGCCGTGACAGTCGTGTCTTGGATAAAAGCGTTCGTTCGTTGAAGTAGTAACGCTGAGAGTAGTCGTAATTGATGTTAAGCTATGCGCTGTGACTTAAAGAGTCCACAAACAACTTAGTTTGTCGCGCCGATGTTGGTATAGATAAAGCAATGCTCTGTGACTTGAAAAGTCCACAGACAACTTAGTTTGTCACACTGATGTCGGCAGAGATAGAGCGTTTGCTTTGTGACTTAACGAGTCCATAGACAAATGTTGTCGCTCCGTTAGGCTGTTTTACTCGCGAATGCGTATTGACTTACATAGAAGGAAGTGTAGCACTTTATGACTTGACCTGTGTGGAACTCGCTCGGTGTAGTGAGCAGTGTAGTTCGGATGTATGTTTCGGGTAGTTTCTCTATGGTAGTATTCTGTACTGAAGTTGAGGAAGTGTCAGTCACCCTTCTTTCCGGTGTGTGCTCCTACGAGATGGTTGGTTTCCAAAAGTGCATCGAACGAGAATCTGAATTTTGTTAATGACTGGTGGTAGGGTAGTCATCCCCTGCTGGGTTTTATAGGTTCTCGTTCTGACTTAGTTGTGGAATATACGGTTCAGAATTTTGATTCTACGGGAGTTCGTATTGTTGAAGAATTCCGTCCTGTTCTGGAAGCCGTTTTCACAAACCCTTATAGGGGATATATTTCACTAAAACGATTGAAATCGCCAACGTTGAAGTTTTGGAATTGGAGGTGTGCCACATGTCGTTGATGGTTCGTTAATTGTTGGTAGCCGTCCAGTAAGAGGAAAATATTGAGTATTGAACCCTTTTGGAAAAGGGTTCACCTGAGGGGCCAGGGGATACTTAACACCCTCCGGATACACACTTCGGGAAGTCTGGAGTCTACCTGGTAGATAGATAATGATGTCTTCTGCAGTTTGCTGCTACTTTTCAACAACTTCTTGAAGAAGACCTCATTGAGGGTAACCCGGTATCGGGGGTTTTCCTTAGTTATTTACTTATTTTTATTTTAGGCTTTAGGTAGTTCCTTACTGATTTATCATTTTATGTAATTGTAATGGTGGAAATTAATATTTTGTGGTAAATTTTCACAATCTAATTTTCATAATTTTATCTACTTGCGCATGCGTCTCAGTCTTGGTACCAACGCCTTGACTATGGTGTCGCCTTGTATGGAATTTTTTTTATAAACTGTATGTTACTTTTCAGGTTCGTTTATAGAACATATAATTAATACGTTCGTATATACTACTGGTTCACTTGAACAGCCATATTAATTTCACACTACGTAGGTCTATTAACTGGTATAGTTTGGAATTTTATTGTTAACTATTTGACTATTGGTGTGTAACAGATGTTCACGCTATTTTTTTAAGAGGGGGGCATACACTAGGGTTTTCAGTAGTGTATAATTGTAAGACACCCCTTAAGGGTATTGAATGTTTTTCATTTAGTTATTATAAGGAACATAAGCTGAGGTTTGCCTTTTATTTTCATCCCTTGTTTTACTGGGTTATCTGGGGATATTAGTCGTGCTAGGCCAAAGTGGAAAACTCAGTTGGCGCCCACACAAGTTGTCTACTATTTTGTCCGGAAGATCAATAACAGGGATCCACCCCTATCTCCGTTCTGAGCGACGTCGAAGGCCTAAGGTTGTCACCGGAGCAACTGAAACTTATGTGACCGAGTAGACATTTGATAATCTTGCCTTTTTTTTTGTATCATTTAAATTCCATAAATAATTTCACATTTGGGTTCGAGCTCAATTTTTAAGGTTACAAGGCCTTTCCATAACAACATCCCAACATCACAATATAACAATCATGGGGGTAGCAAGAATGGGACTTCTAATCCAATAAAACACGAGCAATAGATAGAACCACAACAAGATAATGGAAAAACATCCTTGAAATAAAACCTAAAAACCTTCTTTAACATTAATTTCGAGATAATTATGCAAGATTGAAGGTTATGGACAGATGACAACATCAAGGGTAAACCTGGTGAGAGGATCTGGTACACAGACAGATCCAAGACCAAGAAAGGAACTGGTGCTATGTGAGGGGAGAAACTCACGAATAAGGAACTCACTAGAAAGAAACACTATTCGAATTCCAGCACCAAAAAAATTAATATAGGAAAGTACACAATGTACAGAATGCCAGATGTCGCTGGAGACTCTTATGAACCCAAAAGTAATTTTAAGACTGATATAGGGATGTCGAGAAGAACTTTCAGAACACAACAAAACAACTTTGATGTGGGTTGCAGGACACTGGGCCATTCAGGGTAATAAAAAACCGGATGAACTAACTAGAGCGAGGATGCATACGGCACGGTTAAACGATAACAAAAAAAGGTGGAATGAAACGGTTGAACACATTCTGGGACCACTATTATTTCTGATATATGAACATTCGTCGGAAGAGCAGATATTCTATAATAAAGCTGTAGTGTGTAGTGCAGTCGTTCACTCATCAATTCACAAAAATGTAGACGCCGGTCGACATCGTCTTCATGTAGCTCTTGGACTAATTTCGTAAGGATGGAATTTGTGTTTATGTAGTGTTTGGGAGTGGCGATCATAGGGGGAAGGGGGTTAAGTTATAACGTCTATACATATGAGCAAAAAGACGTCCCCCTTTATATGATTTTTGACATGTTTTATCGTTTTTTCAGAATTATGTGGGGTGGATAGTTTCCATTGAAATGCTCTGTATCTAAATGATATTGTAGGCTTTGCAAAATTCATGTATTTGCTGATGATGCCTCAATATACTTCAATGGTAATGATTTGCAAAATAATACTAAAACTATTAATGTCACACTTGATAAAATTTATGAATGTTGCGGTGTACATCTATTAAAGGTAAATGCCAATAAAACTAAGTGAATGCTATTAGGAAAAATTGATAGTCGCCAGTTGGATGAATTAAATTTAAAATTAAAAGTTGGAGAAAATGAAATTGAAAGGGTAGACAAGTTTTATATTTGATATAATATATTTTTATCATATTGATAGCACGATTTCAGGTAAGCGACCCTAAAACCGCAATAAACCATGGGCGGACATTGGAAATTAAAGAAATATGTAATTGACGAAATGGCGTTAGATCGTAGAATAACTGTGCTACGATTACCACCATACCACTGCGAACTCAATGCTATTGAACTTATATGAGCGCAAGTAAAGGGTGACGTAGCACGAAACAATAAAACTTATGAATTGGAATTACTGCAAAACTCTTTGTCAAAAGTGTCTGCAGAGATGTGGCAACTGGACAATATCATGCATGGAACCGTTGAATCTAATAATTAATGTTGGAGTTGAAGATTCGTCAGATTCTGATGAAATGGAATTTTCATTAGGTACATCATCTGCAAGTTTTTAACAAATCAGCCCTTTTTAGGGCTACAAATCATTCTTATATGTAGAACTTACTAATTAATTAATTAAATTGAATAATCTAGGATTTCCGTTTCTATTGTTATCACTACTTGGAGTTCACTAAATAGCGTAAATACGTCGAAAGTTATTAATTAAATATCTGTGCTACTTTTATAAATGAAATAAATATTGTAATAAAATACCTAATAAGATCTTATTCTTTCCCTACTACACTGCACTGTCACGGCAAATTTATCACTTCTAAATATATTTGAATGGTAATGGTATTATGGTTCTATTGTCCTCGCTACCTGCGGTTCACTATACAGGAAGAATCTAGCGTAAGTTGCGAACTGAATACTTATTTACATGAAGAAGCGCTTACAATTCCGTTTAATTCTTTGAATCACCCTGAAATGTTTCAGACACGTTTTTGAATTTACAATCAGCTCTTCAGCTATCAATATGATAAAAATACACTTTAGTGAATTAAAATTTAAAAAGCATGTCAATCAAATTATAAAAACCATTGCTTTTTAAATTAATGTTTTCAGTATCTTAGTCAATGGGTAAGATTACTGATGTACAATCATAGAGATACTATAGATAGAGGCAACAAGCCATAGGCTACTGTGTACGTGGGAATGTCCGTCTGAACTCCGGTGAGAGAGAAAAAGACAGACGTCAAAGGCTTTTCTGTCTTTATCTCTCGTCTATAGCACGCGCCATTGGAGAAAGACAGCCTGAACCTCTGATTTTCTATCTCTCTCTTATAAGTTGACGGGTTCCGAGCTGGATTGTTGCCTCTATCTGTAGTATCTCTATGTGTACAATACCATAGTACTACCTCCTTTTAATTATTGTGCAACTATTTTATATTTTCTTAATCAAAATGAGATGAACAGTCTTCAAAAGATGCAAAATCGTGCCATGCCAATTATTCTATATTGCTAAAAATACACTCCAATAAATGAAATGTTTCAAAAGCTCAAATGGTTGCAAGTAAAAAAACTACACGTGAACTCTGTAACAGAATAGAAAGGAAATTCCTCTGTATATTCGGAAATCTCTTGTAAGTTTAGGTACCCTGTATGTCTATTCGGAGATCCCACCTATCGTTAATGCTGGAATCCTCAAAGATTGGGCATGGAATATGCGTAAAGAAAGTGTTGAAAATACAGTGAGGAGGCTAAAGGAGGAGGAGGCTAAGGAGGCTCAGCCTCATCACCAATTTATCCAGCAAATAGTACCAGAAATATTTTGTTGAAAATTCTTCATTTCATTTTCTGTTTATTTAATAATTTTTTAATTTTACAATTCCCCGTTTTCAGAAGCTATTTTTGAATCTGACAACAGTGCCCTGAGGCTAGATTCTGCAAACATCTCAATACCTAAACACGTGCTACTCAACACAGTTGCCGTTTTTTCGACCAGTCCAATTGCTTAATACCGTAAAAAATAGCTGAAATGGCAACACTCTCAGGAGGCTTGCCTCTAGCGGTCGCGGTGATACACGAGCTTATTCGAATCTTTTTCAAACGAGTTTCCTAATACACTTTTAGATAACTTAGTTCTAAAATATAAAGTTTGAATTATGCGTTGTATACGCGGATAAAGATATTTTAGGTCAGTACGACAGTCATGCCGATATGATCAAATATATAATAAACAATGATTTGCAACAAATTTTACCTCAGTTTTATAAACGCCTTTGTTTGACATGTCACCATTCCTGTCACGTCGTCATCGGTGGAGAGATCATTTTCTACTAATAAACGAATTAAAACTTACTTGCGAAATACAATGGGCCAAAATCGTTTATACAATGTTAGCTTAATATCCATTGAAAAAGATTTACACTTAAAACACTGAAAACAAAATGATGCAATTTATAATGTTATTATTGATCATTTTTCGCAAACTAAAAACCGTATAATTCCGTTAATATATTGTAACTGTAAGAAGCGCTAATTTGTAACGGTAATCGCCCCAGCTTGAAGGGCTCCGGCTAGAGACTCCTCTCAAGGGTGATTCGACCCCAAAGTTTATGTCGCACAAGGATAACAGAAAGGTTGTAAAAATTGAGGGCGCCACTACCTTTTTGACGTTGATAAAAAGTACTAACAAACCAAGGCGGAAAAGTTAGAAACGCTTTGTAGAATTTAAATAAAAGTAATAATAAAACAGTTAGTTAAAAAAAGAAAATTTCAAAACTCTACCCTCCATCAACTTTTATAGTTGATGATTTAAAAAAATTAAAGAAAATAGGAACAAATGAAATGAACAAATGTGAAGGGAATATGTATTTTTATAGGTACTTAGCTTATGAAGTGTTGTTTCCGGAAAAGGTAGGTAGATCTTTCCTCTACGAAGTTTTGAGACTAGATCTCGAAGAAAATAGGTACCTAGATAGAGTCTTGATTTGAACGGTATCCTAGCAGATGTGTCCTGGTCTAGGGCGGTATCCTGGTCTAGGTCTTGTATCCTAGCCTAGGTGTTGTGCTTACCACAGCAAAATTCATTAGATAGGAAAGGTATAAAAGCGATAACGGAAAGGGTTGTCCCTCGTGGCGTTGAAAAAAAAATGGAAGCGTCCGTTGGCAGACGTCAATTGTCTTATGGTCAGGGTTGAAATTTGAGATCACAGAACTATAATAGGAAGTGGCTAGTGTGACGACGAGCGGTAATTAAAAGGATTTATTCTATAAAATCGAAACAGGTCGATAGACATGTTACAATATGAAAAAAGTTAATAAAATTAATAAAAAAAAACAAAATATGAAAAATTCCAAAAAAAAAAGAGTAAAAATATTAAAAATCCAAAAATAAATAAAAAACGAACAACAAAAATTTTTTGGTAAGATAAACTCTATATCTCCTCGTTGGTTCTTGCTGGGCAACGATTAATTTTGTCACTGAAGTAGCTGGTACGGTCGCTGCGCAAAGGTTAAATTACACTGCAAATACCGCTGTTATTGTTCGTCCACGCTCCGCCGAAACAACAGCTCCAACTTTTTTAGCACCCTTGGGTCCATAAACTTTTGGACACTTTTTTTGCACCACAGTGACTCCTGTCTCGTCCATACTAAAGCTCTCGGGAATTATTCTTTGATTATTAATGTTCAGATGGTCGAATTAAATTGCCCCAAAATACAAGTTACTCTCGATTGAATTACTAAGAACATAATATTCGGCTATTTGTTATGGACTCGGGATATTACCTTCGATTATTGAGTATGATTAGGTTTATTTTTATTTTAAAATGAATAGGTTTTTTTTCATCTACTTCCCACCTTTGAGCTACATTAAAGTACTAAAAATGATTAATTAGTGACTACCTTCTGGCTTTTGACTCACATATCGCTTTTATCATATTACTCTGCAAAACTATGATAATTAATGTTAAAATATGAAAAACTATTTTTTTTAATGTGTAGTAATATCGATAGGATTTGAAACGATGACCCTGAGGAAGGCTCGCGCTTACCCATCGCACCAATAAGTACAACGATAAAAGATGCCAGAAATAATTAGCTATGAAACAAATGAATCCTCTTGGTTTTTATATATTGATATCTTTATGGAATGGTAGAATGAAAAGACATCAAAACAAAACTCAGAAATGGAAATAATTGATATTGCTGGCAACTAAATGTCAAAAACATTACAAGATATAAAAATTCTGAAAATATTTCAAGTTAGGTAGTATTCGTTTCTTTCTACCCGAGCTCGCCCGAAGTTTTCAGGAAAAAGTCGTAGAGGGTAGCATTTGTCGATAGAAAGAAATTTCTTTTCTATTTCTATCAAGTTACAGAGTTCGCGTGCTGTTTCGAATATCGTATTCGTTTACAAGGTTAAACCTGGAATTGCACCAGTACATCTGCGAAATAATTCACTTATTAATAATGAAGTACATAATTACAATACCTGACATAGCAAGCACTAACTATCAGGTGTTAGGGATGTTAAAAAATTATCGATTTTTAATAAATCGATTATTATTTTCTTATAATCGATTTTTAGTTATCGATTTTTATAGTAATATTAATTAATTTTTAGTAAATCCATTTTATAAATTACGTGTTTAAATCGATTTTCGGAAACGGCTCGTATTATTTATTGACATTTTTCAAAGTTTTGACAACTTTTGACGATTATTGACCATTTCTCAAAATTTTGACAATTACTGACCATTTTTCAAAATTTTAACAATTATTGACCATTTTTCAAAATTTTAACAATTATTGACCATTTTTGACAATTATTGACCATTTTGACTGTTTTTCAAAATTAGTGACCAATTTTCCAAATTTTTGACCATTTTTCACAATGATGACAATTTTTAACCATTTTTGACAATTTTGACAATAATTGTCTATTTTTAACAGGTTTTGAAAACAATTTTTAACCATTTTTGATAGTTTTTGACCATTTTTGACCATTTTTGACCATTTTTGACAATTTTTGACAATTTTTGATAATTTTTGACAATTTTTGACAATTTTTGACAATTTTTGACAATTTTAGACCATTTTTCAAAATTATTGACCATTTTTGATAATTATTGACAATTGTTGACAATTATGGACGATTTTTCCAAATTTTTGACCATTTTTGACAATTATTGACCCTATTTCAAAATTTTGACAATTTTTAAAAATAATTGTCCATTTTTGACAGTTTTTGACCATCTTTGATAGTTTTTGATAATTATTGGCCATTTTTGACAATTTTTCAAAATTTTTAACCATTTTTCAAAATTATTGTCCATTTTTGACAATTATTATCATTTTTGAGAATTTTTCAAAAATTTTGACCATTTTTCAATTTTTTCTTTTAATTTTTAACAATTGACCATTTTTGACAATTTTTGACCATTTTTGACAATTATTGACCATTTTTGACAATTTTTGATTATTTTTTTTAAATTTTTGACAATTTTTGACAGTTTTTGACAATTTTAGACAATTATTGACCATTTTTGACAAAAATTGTTCATTTTCAACAATAATTGACAATTATTGACCATTTTTGACCATATTTCAAAATTTTTGACAATTTTCATATAATTTTATTTGATTTTTAATCTGATAAATTGTTAATGAATGAATCTCTTAGGTTTATTATCGAAATATGAAAAGCATGCACTTTTTAAAATAATACAAAAAAATCGATTTTTTTCGCAGAAATCGATTTATTTTTTATTAAAATGGATTTTTGACAAATCGATTTATTTTGAATAAAGAAATGTCGATTTTTATTTAATCGATTCTTTTCCATTAATCTCATCCCTATCAGGTACGTAAATATAGAAAAAAAAATTAACTTATGATTCCGTGTTTCTAAAAGGATTAGATGTGTTTAATGCTTTACCGTCCGATATAAAAAACAGTATGGGTTTAGAAAATTTTAAAAGGCGGCTAAGAGATTATTTGATTGGGCAGTGATTTCTCATTTTTGTGCTACTTATTAAATAACTGTGACTAGTTTTTGTATAATTTGATTTTATGTGTAGATGCAGTATTGTTATTGTATTTATTTTTAGTATGTATAAAATTGGAAGAATACACAATAATATATACTAATAAAAGTAGTAACATGTGAAATTTCATTAATCTTGAATGAAGAACGGCTACACAACCACAAGAACTTTAAAGCAATCCAACTGCTGGACCAACGTGGATTAGTGAGAAGACTCAAAAGGACCAAACCTTTTGAGCTAGTATAGTGGGTTAAAAGCAGAGCGCAGTGCGTGTTGTGTAGTTAAACAAAGATAGAACAAAGCTGAGAAATCACCAGTGGGTTAAACTCGGTAAAACACGAAGATTTTAACAGAAAAGTATTATTCGTTAATCTTGTTTCTAGATTAGTTGTAATTAAAACGTGGAAAAAAATTATCTTGAATTGTAAAATCATAGAGATGATATTAGATATGAATAGAAGTAGCAAAGTTTGTGCATAAAATTAATTACGAGAAGAATATAGCCAACAGAAACGTTGAAGACTATAATAAGGATAACAAAAGAGTAAAAACATGATATCAAGGACAAATAACAACTCACATGGATAACTTTTGAAAAATTATCTTTCATCTTGAACAACAAAACATTTTCACTAAGAAAATGAACGACGAAAGTTCACTCGCTATAGAGAGAATTCGCAGCATAACGAGTAGTAGTTACCGAAGTCTTTACTACTATGCAATTCTTGGGGTGATTCCTTAATGGGCGTTCTTAAGCGAAATGAGAAATTTGGCAATGCCGTGAATAAAAATCTTCTTGAAGTTATGAAATTATTCCAGTTTCACGGTTATGTTTCATTTATATATGTTTAAAAATGTTGTAAAAAATGGATCCAAATATTATAAATAATGAATTACGCGGACGCAGAAGAAAAGCAAAAAAATAATGTTGGAATATTTGTAAGGGAAGGATCAAGCATCTTCCTCACGCGCGAGCAACCCTTGTGTTGAGGAAGTTATAGAAAAACAGGAGAGGAGACCTCGACCTCCTCAACTGTTGGGAGTTTTCGGGAAAATTCCTGTAAAAAAAGTAGAAAAACCTCCTTTCTTCCTGAACCGGGTAAACCCGGAGGAAGGGACGATCCACCGAGGCGTGGACTTAGTGGAGCGGGAGCAAGATGGTATCTTCGCTTTCTTGAGCAGGGACTTGCGCCGGAAGAAGCAAGAAAGAAAGCCGCAGATGGCAAAAAACTAAGAGAGGAGAAGAATATCCCTCCTAAAGGAGAAAAACGAAAGCGGGAAGTGGCGACAGCCCAGTCACCGCAAGAACAGGTGAAGAAGAAAAAGGATATAAGGTACTGGGATAGTAGTGCACGGGCCAGGAACCAAACACTCTGAAAACTTAGGAAAAACCAAAAGTATCTTTGAAGATTAAAGCACTGAGCTCTTGTGTAATCAGTTCCAAATTGGTGGGGGAATGACTAGACAAACTCAATGAAAAGAGGGGGACCGAAACACCCTTTTGGGGGCCGGAACCCTTTAGCGGTATCAGCTCCAATGTAATATTGGAAGAAATAGGCAAAGCCGAAAAAAGAGAAGATCTAACCATTGGAAAGATCTAGTAGGACTTAGACAATCAAATATTCTTCTGGGTGACTACAACCTGTTGAGATCAAATGAATGCATAAGTCAAAGTAAAACTGCACTAAAAGTTTTAACAGGGATCCTAACGGGACATTGTCGCCTGAATGGGCACCTGAAAAAGCTCAAAATAGTGGAGGAAGAAGAATGAAAGAAGAGACCTCCATCCACATACTTGCGAATATAATCCTAGGGCACAACACCTAGGAGATTACTGCATAGAAGAGGGACATTTACCTAAGTTAAAGCCTGCAAATATCCTAAAATTCCTCCGGGAAATAGGACTAAAGGAGCTACTAGTCTCTGAGACTTTCCTCCGGAACTAATTAGAAGTAAGGGGGAACAATAGATCTTTTAGGTATCAGTGAATGTCATCCCAATTTACATTCGTACATACATACAAGGGAAGGATCAAATAATTCGTGTTAAATTCACAAATAACTTCGAAGATTCCGTAAAAGAGTGGACCAAATTGGCAAATATTTAGTATTCCCGGCGGAGAGAATCATTCGTTGTCGTGAACTATTTCCGCCTGTTCTAAATTTTCCACTAAATTAAATTCACAATCTCATCCCTCCTCGATGACTCAAACACAAATACAATTTAAAATGTTTTTAAGAAAAATAGTATCAACTATAATACGCGCGCTATCACTTATCACTTTCAGTATAAATATAATCAGTTATAATATCACAAGAGCATAGACAATATTCGATTATTCACCGAGTCACGAGACGTATTTGGCGAAACATCACGAGAGCGCAGCTCGAGTGGTGTTTCGCGAAATACGTCGATTGAAGAGGTAAATAATCGAAAAATATTGTCTATGCTCGAGTTGGTATTCGTTACGATTATATAACGAATAATATTCAAATTTTTTTTATTGATTAATATTAGTATTGAAGGTACAATCATTATAATACATATTTGATGTATTGTTGTTTTCTGAATTTGTAGTAGAATTAACTGACATTTCATTGAGCTTGCCCGTTACTATGGAAATGATCACAATATGGCAGGAGGCGAAACAGCAAAACGATTATATCACGTCGTCAAGGGGTATATTCACTTATCAATACGTCGTAACCAAGGGAAATTCAAGGATTGTATTGGTTCATTAGAACATGAGTTATATAATCAATGGTTATCACGTACAAAAATGAGTTCGCTGCATAACGAACGCTATCAAGCGAATGCGCAAAGCAGAGAGCGCTCAAGAATAGTATTTTTCTACATTTATTAATAAAAGTGACGTGTTTTTTTAATCGATTTTCGTACAGAAAATATGTATTTGGTAAACAGTTTAAAAAAGTACCAATAAAATGAGATAAAGTGACATTCGGTAAGATAAAGTAGTTTTTTAACGCTAATTTTAAATATTTCCGCTAATGCAGATTACAGTCATCTGACATTTTACTTAACGTTTTTTCGTCATGACAAACATTCAAATCGCCGCCATTTTTAGTCCATTTAGAGGAACTTGAATAACACATTTTTTGGTTTTTGATTGATTGTAGAAAAAATAGTGTACGCAACATATGCATAAAGTGTCTTTTTTTCACTCATGGAATTGCGTCAATTTTTCCATTCGTGAAAAAAGCACCACTTTATGCACTTGTTGCATAAATACCTAGCTATTTAACGATTTCGTTAGGAAGCTAGTAACTTTGAGTGTTGCGAACGGTCAAGAATTGGGGTCCTGATTGGGTACAGAGAGCCATAAAAATGAGAACGTAAAAGATAAACAAAAATAAATGGACACGAAACATCACCATGGTTAAGCAAATTAGACAAAAAGTAAAAGCAAAGGTAACATGAACATTCGCAGGGCATAATGAACGTCAAAAAGAGATCGATGGTATAAATAATAACTGAAAACCTTGGGAATATGAGATACAATGGAAAAAACCAAATCGAATAATAATAATAATAAATGCTTTTATTGGCCAAACATACAGTGCATACAAAAAAAGAAAAACAAAAAAAAAGGTTCATAATGTTACACAGCAGTTTGCCAAATGGCAGGGTTCAAATTTCTTGAATAAATCAAGAATTTGCTCTTTCACTCAACCAGTTACCAAATACTTATACCTATACACAATACCTATGAATACAACTAAAAATAAAGAAACTACAAAAAAAAAGTCAAAAAATAATTTTAAAAAAAAGTGAGAAATCCTTTGCCAAGAAGAGGAACGAGGAAGTGCTGAAGAAGTTGGAGAGGAAACTAGGGGAGGCGGTGTACTGGGAGAACATGGTGGAGATAATGTTGAGGGGGGAGGAAGAATGGATGGAGGTGAGTGGAGTAGTAGAGCATCGTTAGGGGGAGAGAAGGACTCTATATGGCATGAGAGGTAGGAGTGATAGGAGGGAGAAAATGATAACTTTTCAATCCGAATAACAGAGTCAGGGGTATTAACAGCAACTAAGAGGATTCGTTTTAGGAAATGTATTTGCACTCTTGTAATGTTGGGGATTAGGTGTTTTGATTGTGTTGTCACCTTTGTATTTATACTACGGTTCAAGTTCACTTCCATGTTATTGACTATTTACTATTAAATGTTTATTTACGTGATGAACTTGACTCCGTACCTGTCGACCTCGCTACTTATATTTATGTAATATTCCAACGTTTAATGATTTATTGAAACTAGTTTCAAGGGAATTTATTTCTTATTTAATTTTATTATTATAATAGGCCAAAAGGCATCACACTCTTTCTAGTGTATCTAAATAACGAGGACCCCAAACAGAGACACTGTTAAACATTACCACAATTGTATTACATAAGTTTCAAGCTGCTACTAAGTTTGTTTAAATTTGTTTATAATTCAAACGATAGGGCCAAATAATGAGATTTTTCTTTAGTGAGATATACACAGTGAAATAAAAACTAAGACAAATACAGTACTCCATATGTTTGGGGGAATATTGGATTTTACATATTCCTCTATTTACGGCCACTGTATACAAAATTTTTAGATGTTTATAGTGAATTAACCTTGCAAAAAGCTAATTTGTATACTTCTGCATACTTTCTCTTATAATCCTCATATTTTTAAATGAAACCTGAATAATCAATCATAAGCTTTACTACTATAGTGTTGTGAGATCACCAACTCAAAGCCGGCCCTGTCCCTCGACTGTAAATTTTGGTGGATGCGCCCCTTTCGAGAACATTCGAGTAAAACGTTTTGTTTCTGCATAGGAAGAACGCGGAAGGTACTTGATGTTTCGAGAGTTGAGAAGGACTATATATATACGCGGGTTTTTGAGTGGGTGAACAATTAGTGAAACGAAGACAAAGAATTAGTTCACAGACAGTTCTTAGTAATCGGACAGTGAATGAAATAGTGAAGATAAATAGTGTAATATTCAAGTGGTAAAAATAAATTAGCACGATTATACCGAGTGTAAATAAATTAGTAGACATTGAGTAAAGTGTGTATATAAATCAAGTTTAATATAGTGTGTGTTTCTTTAAATAAATGAATAGTAATTAGCCATAGTAGTGTGTATAATTTTATTCCACAAGTAAAAACTATTTAAATAAATAATAAAAACATTACAATAGTAAAAAAACTTACTTATGAATTAACTTGTTTTATCATCCTTAATATCATTTTTTAATAGAACGTACCTGAAACAAAAAAAAATACATTAAAAACAGATATTCAAACCAGTTAAATTATGAAAAGTTCCGGTATACACATAAACCTAAATTTAATTTACAATCCAAAACGTATTCCAGTCACCGAAATGCTATAAAAACATAGAAAAGCTTTATTTTCTGTTATATGCTTCGTATATAATAAAATGTTGGAAGTTTCAACAGGCGATAAAACGAAATTCTGCTTTTTATTCTATGCCTCAACAGAGGCTTATGTTTGAAATAATTCAATGACACACTCGTAGATAAAATTATCAATTTATTTTTTGTTAGCAATGTAGTAATAAAAATAGGAAGTGAAATAACAAGGCAAGATTCAAAAAAAGGGTCAATACATAAATAAATAGTTGTAAAATAAAAAAAAATTGCATTTGCTCTATATCAGGGGTCGTTTTAACAAAGAAGTGCTGTTGAAACCACACGTTCAACAATTTGTGTATTTATATTTTAGTTCTTTTATTTTCATTCGAAATTCCTACCGGCGCGCCACTGCTTCCAACACTTCTACCTTAGTTCAAAATCGCGTTTTGTTTTGTTTTCTTTTCCCTGGCGGCTGATCGGCGCCTTGCAATATTTACTATTATTCTTAGACAGTTGAAGTAGGTGTGACCAAAAGCACACTTCGCGCCTTAATGCATTATCTCCCTGGCTTTTTACGAGGCTAGCTCAGCTAGTAACAGTCGATGTTGAGTTTCCAATCCGATCGGTCTCCCAGCTAAGACCTACCACTCCTTTACCGGTATCAAACCGATATTTTCAGACCAAATGGGTCAAGTTTCATAATAATTATTTCAATTCCTTTATTTCCTGCATAATGAGTAAATTTTTCTATAAAGTTAAAGTTTGTATAGTGATTCAACCCGAAGCAAAGTTATATTTCAAGTGAATAGTGCTTTGAAAAACACAAAGGAAATAGTAAGATCGATCTAATAATTATTACTTCATACTGAAAGGCTTGTCTATATTCATCGTTCCATCTGTATGTATTTTCGACGTCATGGTTTATTAAAGTTTATTGGATTGTTAACGAAATACAGTTATTATTTATGCGAAAGAACCAGTTATCCTATGGAATTCCAGTCCACTAAATCGAAGGCATCCTATTTTTGACGACAGCATAAAATTTGTTGTCATTTCAACTGATGTGGCATCAATGGCCAGTTTATTGGACGATGTTTCACTTCAATAAATTCCTTTGGTATTTCCCTCTTATTTTTCTGAATCATTCCGACCAGTGAAGTTTATGATCTATTAGCAATTTTTCGACCAAGGATACCGAGATAAACCAATCATCTGTGGTAAGATTTCTTGACGTTTTGGAAATGGTCGATACAAGACGTTCAACCATACTCATAGCGTCATTGTTTGTTTTGAACGGACCTTCAGACTGTTGTCCCACATATACTTCTACATGTAAAACATCTTCGAATCGACCAACGAAAAAAGTTTCAGCTCATATTTGTTTGGTTTTGATGGTATGTACTGTCGAAAGCCGCATTTGCCACGGAAACCTAGTAGCATATTATCTATAGTTGCATTTTGTGAGATAGAATAATGCTTTTGACAGTTACTCACAAACATATTGAGGACTGGCGCCAGTTTATCTACTTTCTTCCTCTCTTCCCTTGTTGCCTGGTCGTCAAAACGGAAACTCCTCAAAAGAAAAAGAAACCTTTACTTACTCATTGTGAGCCAAAATAAGTCCACTCTGGTTCCCTTTCTATCCCATATTTCACCAACACTCAACTTGCAGCTTTTTAGCAACCCTGAGAAATAAAGCAAACCAATCAGGGCTTTGATCTCAGTTTTATCTGTTTCTTTGCAGTCTCGATCTTTTTTGTTGTTCTGCATTTTCATTGCTATGTAGATATACAATAAAGAAAAACTTCATACAATAATTATTGTAGTCATTTCAATTTAATTTTTGAAAAAAGTCGAAGGTGATAATTTATTTAATCTGTTATTTTTGTCACGTTCTCCATTCTCATCGTCAAACTACTTTTGTCGGGCGTTGGTGTATTTCCGCTATTGTACCGTCATCGTCGAAATGAGGCGTCAGCTTGCATCCCCTTTTCTGAACCATCAAACGAGTATGCGCTTAAAACATGATAGCTGCCTTGGATTACCCCCAAAACGAGTTCCAAATTGGTATTTTATTGCCTTTATTTTTGGGTTAGCACCTACTTACTTCATCCGTTCAGTTTTTATTAAAAATAGGCATGTTCTCTAAATATAACATAAGGTTATATATTGAAATAGCTATAATTATTAATTGCTTTCATTTGTCTGTAAAATACAAACAATAAATACAAGAGGCGAAGTCTAGCTAACGATACTCTACTTAACCTCATGTTTACAAAAAAAATACTAATATGAAAAATACAAAATACATTTTACTTGATACGTGGTCATATTTTCTTATGCCAAAAACAAATCGACAACAATTATTTTGAATCCTTTGTAATCTGAATTTAGTAAGTAGAGATAAAACACCTAAAGCCCATAATTAAAAATTGACATAACCATAGTAGGATATCTGACTGGATGCGTAAACACCTCCATACAATGGGATAATAGTGGACACACCTCTATGCAGTATGTGTGAACAGGAAGACGAAACTATCAGGTATGTCTTATGCGAGTGCCCGGAGTAATCGTCAATGAGAGAGTGTTCGGTGAGTCCTGGTAAGGAAAGGATGGACGATGACCTAGGAGGACAACTCCTTGGGAGGACGTACAATGTGACCTAAGTGCTGTGGGCCTAAACTCACCTTCCTCACTCTACAGATACAGAACCATAGTTTCACAGAGTAATTTGCGTAATCTAAAGTTTGAAATACCTCTACATTTTCCATTATTTCACTCAAATAAATACAAAAGCAGAAAAGAACACTGAATAAAGTCTAAGACGATCCGAAACACATTCTACGACGTTATTTCATCTAATAACGCACAATTTCACGTAATAAAACTCCGAAACGGACAACGGGACTCGAAATCACTCAAAACCCCTCTCAATTCCTCTATAGAGAATACTAGATTACTCGATAATCCAGAAAACCAACCATACATACTTAAAAACAGAAATTAGCGTGCAGTTGCATCCTTTTTCCATTTTATTTCACTCAAATACAGACAAAAGCACATAAGAACACTGAATAGAGTCTATGGCGGTCGAAAACACACGAAGGCTGAGAAAAATTATTGCGTCGCCAGAAAAGAACTTTTGGCTATTTCAAAGCCATTGAAAACTTCGATACTTTTCTTCATAATAGAAGTTTTGTTACTAGAGTGATCATAGCGCCTTGCAGTGGTTAATCAATTTTAAGAAGCCCGACATTTCTAGATGATTCCTGATATCCTTCCTTTCTTTTAAGGACCTTCATATCCTCAGTACAGGTCCGACATAGCAATATGTAGGTACATTTTGACATTTGTGTTTAAATTTATATTTAGATATTTGGCCTCTGACTAATTTGTTTTTTTTTTGTGATATTTTTTTAGTTGTAAGTTGTTAAATGGAAAAGCATTTTCATTATGGAGCAATTCACAATGGAAAATGATATTTTCTTTATTATTAAAAACAAAAATTAGCAAGCAATTAGACCATTCTCTAGCGAGAAATTGCACTATTTTCCATTATCTTTCACTCAAATACAGACAAAAGCACATAAGAACACTGAATATGCCATATCGAGTCCTTCTCCCCCCCCTAACCATGCTTTCTACGACGCCACTTACCTCCATCCATTCCTCCTCTCCCCTCAACATTATCTCCACCATGTTCTCCCAATACACCGCCTCCCCTAGTTTCCTCTCCAACTTATTCAGCACTTCCTCGTTCCTCCAGCATCTAAACACATGTCCCTCATCATCCTCCACTTCACACCCCTCGCACACTCCAGTGGAGGTACCCTACTCTCGACCCATGTCCAGGGTACACCTGTGTCAAGAAGTAGTTCACCTCCCCGAATTTCCGGTCCACCCAATGTCTCCTATTCCCAATCGCTCCTTTTAGCGCGCTCTCATACTCCTCCGACCTTCTCCTCCTTCCATTCCTGTACTTCCGCTCTGGTCGCAACCCTCCAGCCTTTATCCCTGGCTCTAGCTATCACGTCCAATGGGTAGGTCCTTGCCAGCTCCGCTGCTGCCAGTCCACCCACTGTCCTTTACCCCTGCACCACCCTCAGCAGTATCCCTCTCTGCACCCGCAGGAGTGGCCTTACCCTCGCATTCACTCCCGCTCTTCCACCCCACACCTCTGCACCGTACAGCATACTCTGTTCTACCGCCCTACCAATTATCCACAGTAATGTACCTATAGGGTGCGGCATTAGTGCGTGAAAGTACGATATCTAAGTTATTATAGAAGATATACAAGAGAGAGTTTATATAGAGGATCGAAAATGATTATGATTGACGTAATAGAGAAGATAAAAAAAAATGTTTGGGGGTAGTTGGGGGGGCTAATTTATTTAAAAAAATTTTTGTTAGAATATCCAATGGTGGATCCATTAGGAAAAAGTGATGCGGATTTCGGGAAAAATAATGATTTTCAAGCAATTAGACCATTCTCTAGCGAGAAATTGCACTATTTTCCATTATCTTTCACTCAAATACAGACAAAAGCACATAAGAACACTGAATATGCCATATCGAGTCCTTCTCAGAAGTTGCACAATTTGGAATTATTTTCATACATACATGGTGTTAACCATTACCAGGGTCATAAAAGTTGATAAATAAATTCAGAAAAAGAAGCATGACGTATTTCAAGAATAACCAATACTTTAGTGTTTCAAAATTTATATGCGAAATATATTTAATTCATGTTCTTGAAAATATTATAATAAACGTTATTGTAATCAAGACTAAAACAACGCTAATTTAGTGCTCTCTCAATACACCACATCAAATTTGCGTTCAATCACATTACCTATAGCTTAAGTAATTCAAAATCTCGCAATAATGCATAAGGTGAATAATTTTCCAATTTACAAAAGTTTAGAAAGAATTTCAGCCTGATACAGTATTCGCCAGCTAACTTGATGTCCTAAATGCTTTCTAGGGAGCTATTGACGCCGCCCATCCGATAACTGTAAACAGTGCCGTGCAAGTTCTGAGGATACGCTTTCTGTTACAAATTAATACAACTTGTACAATTAATAAAGTAAAGACCGTCCGGAAATATATGGTCCTAACTTAATAAATAATATTTAATTCTTTGTTATAATTATTGGTATATTGATTTTAATAGAAACGGATCTGCTTTATACCTGAATTCTGAGTACATAAATAATATTTTAACAATAAGCTACCCATTACAATAACATGTTATTTATCTAATTGAAGATTATAAAGTTAGGATCCTATATTTCCGGACGGACTATAATTAAAATTTGTTAGAAACTAAATAATTTCTTCCAGGTAGTAATGAGAATAAAAGAAACACAAGATAATGGGAAATTATTTAAGCTAGGTATATTTCTAAGAATAGGTATAAAATAAGCTGCGCTAACTTGCTTGTGATGGCTTGCTAGCCAACTGGCTTACCTGTTGCCTGGGATGTTTTCATTTTCACGTTTATTAAAGTATCTTCATCACTTTTTAATGTCTTAAAATAATTAAACACTCTATATATCACTTGACGAGTTTGTCCTTCAGTACATTTACGATTTTCTTCATTAACGGCTGACATTTTTACAAACACTTTATTATACAAAGCAGAAACAATATCTGTGTGACGCTACGCTACTGAAAATCTTAACACCTCATAAGGTTCGATGCAATTGGCGTTTGTCAAAATTTTACCACCAATAGCAGCCGAGTAGGCAGGGCACTATTAATCTGTCTCTCTTAGTTGGTAATTTCTGGGACATCAAGTTAGCTGGCGAATACTGTACTGTCCGGTTAGCGTCAAGCGAACGTCAGATGCAAATTTTAGTCTGCCGGAGACACGTTATACACAGTCAAGGTCATCCGATCCGTTCGACAAAACTTCAAAGAAGTCGCCCTGAGTTATCGTACTAGTTTTATTTCTATACTATGCTTAAACTTCAAAATAATGTTGTTGTTTGTCTAGTGGTCGAATTAAATGTCAGAAAGGGACAGATTAAAAATATATACAATGCATTTCAATAAAAACTATCCACCCCCACATAATTTCGAAGGCGTCATAGGGATGAGGGGGTTAATAATTAAATTGATTGATTAAATTGATTATTTATTGTTTTCTAAATTCACATTTCAATAACAGTTATTAAATATAATATTAAGCGTATAGGTTATGGTGGCTGCCTATCTTCTGAATCCTTCCAGAGATTTAGACGTCTCGAGCGAACCGACTGAGCAAAATACAAACTGAGGTGAAAATAAGTGTAATGAAGGTAAAACTATACGATATCCATATTGTTACTAGCCGGAGCACACTAAAGAATAAAAAAAACTGGTACATGTATAGACAACACACAATACACGCATTACTTACATACACAACACGAGCAATATACGCATAACAAAACAATATATAATTGGGAGTTGATACCATAGAGGGGAGAGGGTTAAAGTTATAACGTCTACATATGAACAAAAAGACGTCCCTCTTTATATGATTTTTGACGTGTTTTTTCATAAAAGTGACACCTTCAGAATTATGTGGGGTGGATAGTTTTCATTGAAATGCTCTGTATAATTACTCTTGATAACGGTAGCTGGAATGCTAGAGAATGAATCCAATTCCAATTCCAATGAACATTCAGCAGACATTAATTTAACAGGTTACAAGAATAAACTATCTCCATGTTTTACAAGCCAATCAATAATCTTTATGACGCTAACATAAGCTACATATCAAACATAAAAGAAGCGATGAGTTTGCTAAAAATCCCCCTCACTCTAATTGTTCAGTGTCAGCGGAATACAAAAACAGGAATATGGGGATTTTTCATATAGTGCAGTATTATTATATTTGTAAATTCACCGAAATCAAATTCGTCTTGTCGTTACAGATATTATGAGAGGCAGAATATTGAAACAAATGAAAATTATTATAATGAATAATTTCAAGCTGGCAGCACGACTTCGGGGTCTCAGCCATAAGATAATCATAAGCCATTTTTCACCAAAATATAAAACAGAAATTCAATATTGCCAACTTTTCTACTGTAACCACGGCTTAACTAAGAAAAAGATGAAGATAAAGAGGAAATTGTGTGTTGAAGAAGAAATTATTTAAGGGCGATCAGGAAGTATTGATCCGGAGGAAGAGCAATTTATTATTTGGATGAAACATAGCTGAACGAAGGATATACTGTACAAAAAACATGGGTCGACTTTGACATTAAAATTTCCCGTCAAGCAATCATGAAGGGATATTCCACTGGGTTACCTGCACCGATTGGAAAAGGGAGTAGGTTAATTATCACCCATATTAGAAGTGAGCATGGTTTGGTCGATGATGCTTTTATGGAATTCGTCACGAAATCGACAGAAGATTACCAGGAAATGAATGCGAATGATAGAGCTGTTGCTTGCGAATGATAGAACTGTTGCCTGCGAATGTCGTTATTGTAATTGACAATGCTTAACCGTTAACTACCGTCGAAGTTTATTTGGGACGTAACTACTGATGTGCGGTCGTGGTGACTGCTCATATAATTGACGAGAAAAAAATACGTCCGTCGCATATTCATATTTATTTTTGCTTTAGTTTAGTTCAACTGAAATATATTGATTTGAAAATAAATTATAAATTAAACAAATTAAAGAAATACACATTTTTATGAATCGTTGTAATTTAAGAAGAATAAATTAACCGTTGTACAAAAACGAAAGTTAAAGAAAAACTAATAATAAATTCACCGAAATTCAAACATAACTAAATGGCTTATGGTCTGTACTAACCAAAAAACAAGAGAAACAACAATTATAATTGGTTCATTGTAAAAACTACAACGCTTTAAAACACTAATGATCGTACCTACAATTTTGACACAGTTTTGAAGAGCACTCCAAACATATTGGTTTGTTGCACATACAACACAAGTGGTATCAGAATCAGAAATACTTTTTGATGGTCCTGGTCTGCTCTTCATTGTAGAATTACCAATTATTGCAAAAAACTAGATAATAAAACAGTTGCGCATTCACCGACGTGCGGTCACAGAGACCGCCTCGAAACTTTGGTTAATGTTTGCAATATAACCAATTAATTTCTCAACACTATTATCTCTACATCCGGTTCAAAGTGTACTAACTTGAAGGTACTGAAACGCCCGAAGAGATACAGTAAGAGTGGAGTGAACAGTGAAGGAACAATATTTCGCTGCGGTGATGTTGACCGCTCGACGGTAGTTGAGGGTTAAGTAACAGTTGCCACCATCAAAATGAAAAAAAGAAATATTTAATTGGATACAGCAGAAAGATCTCTCACATAATAATATGATGGTAAAAAAGGAATTATTATTTATTGCTGGGCAACAAAAAGTACGTAGTTTAAGAAATTGCTGAATGAAAAAAAGAAAGTTGTATTACCGTTATCTCCATATTATTGTAAAGTCAATCCTATCGAGCTCATATGAAATCAAGTTCTACAAAGTGGCGAGCGACATGTATTAAAATAATGTTGCGAGGTCACCAACCACTCTCGACTGTAAATTTTGGCGAATGCGCTTTCGAGAACATTCTGGAATAAGTTTTTGGTTACGCATACGACGAGCGAAGGAAAACTGTAGAATGTAAGGAGGGAAAAACTTGACTTGAGGAGAATGAGTGATTTGTAAAGATTGATATATTTAACTAGAATTTAACTTTTAATTACTTACTGTGTACTTACATTCAATTGTTTATAATATAGATAATAAAACAAATCTAAATGTTGAAAATAACTATTTACAAGACACTGGACGTGATGCCTGGATTTAATTGAACAGTCACTATGGACTTGGTCCAAGTAGGTTGAACAACCGAGATGACGTACCTGGAATTAGATAGAAAAACACTCTGAGTATTCAATTTGCCATAAATAATGATTAATTATTGACTAACGATTAGTATAGTTGAAATCCCCAAAATTAATGAAAGTATTAATAATATACAAGGTGCATCTTATGTGTTTGAACTGTGATTATGCATATCAGTACTAAAGTAAAGTTAAAACTTCACTTGATCAAAAATAAATGCCTAATAGTAAATATTTAGGGTTATTAGGAAAGGTGCAAGGGACGCAAACTCTCCCCAGTGCATGTAAGGAATATGTGGCACAAACTCTCCACAAACAATATTATAACTACTGTAAGTGGCGCAAACTCTCCACAGTACAGCAAAATAATATTACACTGCACGTGGCACAAACTCTCCACAGTACAGCAAAATAATAATACACTGCAAGTGGCACAAACTCTTCACAGTACAGCAAAATAATAATACACTGCAAGTGGCACAAACTCTCCACAGTACAGCAAAATAATAATACACTTGAAGTGGCACAAACTCTCCACAGTACAGCAAAATAAGGTTACACTGCAAGTGGCTCAAGCTCTCCACAATACATAGGGGTGGAAGGAGATATAGGTGACGTGAGAAGTCACCCTGTATCAGGAATGGACAAACCGCAAGTGGCGCAAACTCTCCACAGTACAGTATAGGTATGTGAGTTAAACTGCAAGTGGCACAAACTCTCCACAGTACAGCTAAATAAGGCTACACTGCAAGTGGCTCAAGCTCTCCACAATACAGGGGGGTGGAAGGAGATATGGGTGACGTGAGAAGTCACCCTGTATCAGGAATGGACAAACCGCAAGTGGCGCAAACTCTCCACAATACAGTATAGGTATGTGAGTTAAACTGCAAGTGGCACAAACTCTTCACAGTACAGCTAAATAAGGTTACACTGCAAGTGGCTCAAGCTCTCCACAATACAGGGGGGTGGAAGGAGATATGGGTGACGTGAGAAGTCACCCTGTATCAGGAATGGACAAACCGCAAGTGGCGCAAACTCTCCACAATACAGTATAGGTATGTGAGTTAAACTGCAAGTGGCACAAACTCTTCACAGTACAGCTAAATAAGGTTACACTGCAAGTGGCTCAAGCTCTCCACAATACAGGGGGGTGGAAGGAGATATGGGTGACGTGAGAAGTCACCCTGTATCAGGAATGGACAAACCGCAAGTGGCGCAAACTCTCCACAATACAGTATAGGTATGTGAGTTAAACTGCAAGTGGCACAAACTCTCCACAGTACAGCTAAATAAGGTTACACTGCAAGTGGCTCAAGCTCTCCACAATACAGGGGGGTGGAAGGAGATATGGGTGACGTGAGAAGTACCTTGTATCAGGAATGGACAAACCGCAAGTGGCGCAAACTCTCCACAGTACAGTAGGATTGGATGAATAGGAAATGCAACAACAAATTAATGTTCTTAATAACGTTGAATATTAAAGAACTTTAAACAAAGTAATTATTAAAAATGATTAGCAAATATATATACTCTATGTGATACAATAACTTTTAAAATCAAATATCAAATAACAGGCAGAAATGAATTACTCTGTGAAATAGACTCACCTATTTAACTCCTGATATGCACCACAATACACACTATATTTTAATAGATTTATTTGGCTCAAGTGAACACTTTAGTTATTTTCTAGAAACTAAAACTCAAATCGTTCTTAAAATTTTCTTTCCCCTTTCGTGGCCTCGGAGACTACGTGACATTTTGATACTTTACTTATCTGTTTCAGACAATTGGTTGTTTTGTTCAGAAATGCATTTCTGAAATATTAGGGTATACCCATGATTTAATTCATTTTACTTGAAACGAAAACTATTTTAAGAATAACAGGGTGAGAAAAAAAATTGTCTTACAAGAATTTTCGAGAGTTGATAAATACTATATATACGAGGGTTTTTGAGTTAGTTCGGAACAATTAGTGAAACGAAGACAAAGAGTTAGTTCACAGACAGTTTACAGAAATTCTTAGTGAATGAAATATTGAATTATTTAAAATAAATAGTGTAATATTCAAGTGGTAAAAATAAATTAAAACTATTATACCGAGTCTAAATAAATTAGTAGACATTAAGTGGAGTGTGTATATAAATTAAGTTAATACAGTGTGTGTTTCTTTAAATAAATAAATAGTAATCAGCTATTGAAAGGGGGATATAGTATCACTTCCCTATACTCCTATAGCTGAACGAAGCCTTCCTTCCAGGAAAGTGTATACTATGTATGTCAGATGCCTTTTTGGACACGCTACCGTTAATTCATACCTTTTTAAAATTAAAATGTCTACCACAGATACATGCGACTGTGACGAAAGTTTCGACAATCTCAACCATTGGATGTTTGATTGTGGATACAATACAGAAGCCACCAAATAGTTACTGGACTCCTTATCAGCTAAGAAGATAGCTTTTCCACAAAATATAGTTTCTCTCTTGTACATAAGCTAACGAAAACCTATTATAAGAAATATTCTATGAGAGTTCCTCAAACGCACCAAACGAAAAATATAATATTGCAATATTTTCATTTTGTTCTGTATGAATGGATGTATAAACATAGCATGAATGATTTAGATTTGGTTCCTTCTGTTTGTCCTTTTGTAGCAAGTACCCCTTGTCCGTTGCCTTTTTTGTATGTCTAAATAAACAAAGTCGCTATGACGGGCACCTTAGCGTGAAGAGAGTGTCCCTGTTTATCCTACTTGTTTTTTTACTCTAATTTTCTCCAGAATGTTGGTAGTTTAAGGATGTGTTCATGAAAGAAAGGGTGTTTAGTATAATAATAAAATATAAAAAATAAATAATAAATTTTCGTGGCTAAATGGGGCGCTGCCCCAAGGCCAATTAAAAAAAATTAGCCATAGTGTGTATAATTTTATCCCACAAGTAAAGACTATCTAAATAAATAACAAAAACATTACAATAAGAACAGAATATGTGGAAAATTGATTTCTTAATTGACCAAACTGTGTAATTTCAATAGGGCCCGAAATTCTAATTCTAATTCGGATACCGATTATGACAAAAATGGATTTTTAATGCCGTACGGGTTTTGACTATACAAAGCATATTAATGGAAAATATCCATCCCACATAATTCTGAAGGCGTCACTTTAATGAAAAAATGAAAAAAACACGTCAAAAATCATATAAAGGGGGATCTTTGTCATTTCGCTCATATGTAGACGTTATAACTTTAACCCTCTCTCCCATATATGATAACTACTCCCAATTATATACAGAGTATATATTGTTATGTATTGTTTTGTTATGCATATAATGCTTGTGTTGTGTATGTAAGTAATGCGTGTATTGTGTGTTGTCTATACAGGTACCAGTTTTTTTTTATTCTTTAGAGTGCTCCGACTAGTAACAATATGGATATCGTATACTTTTACCTTCAATACACTTATTTTTACCTCAGTTTTTATTTTGCTCAGTCGGTTAGCTCGAGACGTCTAAATCTCTTGGAGGATTCAGAAGATAGGCAGCCACCATAAACTGTACGCTTTTTATTTTATTCAATAACTGTTATTGAAATGTGGATTCAGAAAACAATAAATAACCTTCAATAATCACAAATCGATTCAACAATAATATTTAATGCCCTGTAATCAATTTAATTATGTTGCGGTAATAACCGGCAACAATGTTTTTCAAGAAATGTCGTTTCTTAGCTGTGATGTGACAACTATGCAATATACTAAATTGAAATATTGAAAATGGAACATTCAAATAATAGATCACGAAATTTCTTTGAATAGCAAAGAATGACGTCACCCTTTTATAAGGTAGGGTAAATCAGAGTGATATGGTGAAAAAAAATATTGAGCCTCATAAAATACAAGAAATTGTTTATTTGAACAAAATAAAAATACTCTTTTTCCAAAGATTCATAGGCCATAACATAGGAGTGTCAAATATTCTACAACGAATAACAAAAGTGAAGAGAAAAACAAAATGGGATTTTTTCAAATCCACCATTTCCCCCATACATACTTACTTCTCCTGCTTTTTCCCACATATATCACACGTGGATTCATATTTTGAGCAGTCTTCGTGCAGCCAAAGTTGGCAGCTAATACATTTGGTCCAGTCCACGTCCTTATCAGTGCAACTGCACCCGCACCCTACACAACAACACTCTTCATCATCCACGTCATCATCATCGTCTTCCAAGTGAATATCCAGTGAAGAGTCGGATTCAGTCGTAAAATCTTTTCGTTTCCTAGCCTGCTTGATTTTCTTCTTCCCTTTGGTAGTCCCTTTGGTAATGTTTATTCCTTTCGCCTTTTTTTAACGATCGCTCCATTCTTCCCTGTCTTGAAGGTTTTGTTTAGTCATTTTCTTCGTAGATTGACGATATTTAAAGGAGAATTCAAGATCTCAGCTAAAGCTCTGGAATTCTTCCGTGTAGATTCTACTTGCTTTAGGATAGGAATCGGCGAAATTTGATCAAAGAGTTTCCCAATATTTCAGATTGCCCTGTAGCCACTCTTGAAGTTTGATTGCTGGCTTCTGATGAGAGTTGCACTAGGGGTTGCATTTTTCCAGTGAATTATCCGCCTGTTCAAATTCCCGATGACTCTCTACTTCTGCAGTTGCCGTTTCCGCGGGATTCGGGACTTCATGTCAGTGTGAACAACCTGGTTGGGGTGAAATAGGCTCTCGTCGCTCCTTGTTTTCCTGTTGTTATTTCGACGCGGTTATCAAAAAGGATTCGGGAATTGCATCAGGATTGAATGGGATGATTCCTGTAGTTCTGAAACCTGCTATGGCATTCTCTGTCGTAGCTGCTTGTACCCATGCCTTTGTGAGCAATCCTCCAAACACGATTCTTGAAATCTTTCTATTTGGATTCATTTTAATGTAGGAATTGCACGCATTGTAATAATAGGATTTGAGAGCTTTAAAAAAGGCCCTGTCTAGTGGCTGCAGATAGTGGGTCGTGTGGCTTGGTAGACAGCGCAAAACTATGTTATTCTCTTCTGCAAACTCCAATGTATTCACACTGCTGCAATGTGAGCTATGTCCGTCCAAAATGAGCAAGACTGTTCCCTCAGGCTTCCTGGGTGTAAAATGGTTCCTTAGCCACAGAAGGAATATATCAGTAGTCACGTACGCCGACTTTTGTGACATGAAAATAATAGAACCCGGTGGTATACCGTCCTTGTACTCGGTCTTTTCATTTTTGCCCTTAACGACACATGCTGGAGGTAAAAACATGCCCTCCCCATTGCAGCAAGCAATCACAGATATAGTTTCGCCTTTCTCACCTGATGTTATTGCTGGTACGCTCTTGGATCCCTTTGCTGCCAAACACATAACCTGCTTTATTATTTAGATGAAATCAGGACTCATCCACGTTGAATATGTTTCCTGGCTTATCAAGAAGGTTGTGCTCAACCAAGATGTTCTGCAGCAGTGAAAAGTAGTCTGAAACGTTTCTCTTGTTTAAACCCCTTGATCGTGCTTGTGAAACACCCTCCGCTTTGCGAACAGAAAGTTCTTGATTTCTATTTAAGAATAAATGTAGCCAATCCATTCTAGCTATTTTCTTTTCTTTGTTAAATGTGTGATGCGGGTTGCATTTCTCAGCCAGTTCATATGCCTTACTCCTGTCCTTGTCGGTGAAAATCCGAATTTTTGTAATTTTAGAATATGTTCCACCATCTTCTTCTCACATTCTTGTGTTAAGACAGGCGGTCCACCCAAAGATTTTTTTGTTAAGCACCCGTTTGTTATTCTTCTTTTCAGCGTTGACCATGGAACGCCAAACTCCTTTGATACTGCATTGACGCTCATTCCATTTTGAACTGCTTTTACGGCATCTTTAAGCAGCTCCTCTGTCCAATCAGCACGACTGGGTCCTCCCCATCTTGCGAGCTTTGCTACATTAAGCAAAATCTACAAACGCTTGCACCTTATAAAAATTATTGAGCATCTAAAACAGTTTTCTCGCTGAACAGACGATCATAAACTGTCGATTTTCATACTTACAACGTCATCTGTGCGCCGTATCACCCGATTCACCATAACACCCTGATTTACCCTAAGTAGAATTAAAATAATTGAACAACCTAAAGCTATCCTATCTAATAACTGATTCTTTAAACGTTATATATAACCTCGACTTGATTCTCTCCTACAAACTAATATCTTTCAGCTCCCTGGAACACGGTCATCGATATTCTAGATATTTTGTATCAAATGGAAATCGAATTCAAATATGCATATTATGCAAACTGTCACATGTATTTCAAAAATGATATCGAAGACAGAGATTTCTACTCAGATTATCACTCTGCTGCCACCTCTAGTCGCAGGTAAGTTTGATCAAATTTATAATAGAGGTATACTTATCACTTACCTATTCTGGTACAAATTTTTATAGACCATATAAAATGTTCAATGTACTTATATGCCGTCCTTTTTTTGCAGTTTGATGAACAAATTTTCTGGATTGAGCTACTCTTCGCTCCCTTCTTTCTATACACTTTTCCCAGCCCCGCCAAACTTTTCTTTTTCTTCTCTCAACAACCCCTTGGAAACCTCTTGGATACCGTTCACCAATTGTAATTGTTCAATTCACCTTGTCACATTAAAAGTTTTTCTATTGGATTTTAGTCGATTGTCAACCTGTGACATTTTAAACACTTTACTTAATATTAAAATCTTTATTTTATGGATATCAGACCATTACAACAGTCACATCCTGTGATTGGTTGTTTTTCTATCAATAAATTATGACAAGTTGAAATTGTTTTGTTTTTGACCATTTGTCATATCGGTGTTACTGAATTGACCCCAAATATATTATTTTTTTTAAAATAATATTTACAAATTTACAACTATAATGAACTATAACAATATAGTATTAAACGAGCTTTTGCAAGAAAGTAATTAAAAAGATCCATACTTTGAAAAAAAATTTGGAAATGTAATTTCATGGAAAAAATACAAATTTATTTACCGAAATGTTTTACAATTTTTCCAATACGACAAAGATTGAAGTAGATATCCATCAGAATTATTATTTTCTCTTAGTACAACTTTCGTTTATAAATCAATCAATTAGTCTCATCCCGAGAAACATTATTACATACCAATATCAACGATGACTCTGCCAAAAAAAAAATGTCTAACAAATTCCCTCTGTTCAATCCATCTACCCTCTTTCCTTTCCACAATCATTCATTCAGGAAGCTGACAAAACCTCCTTTCAATACTTTATTCATTAAAGCCAATTTCTAATGAAAAGAAATTTTATTTAAAGTAAAAGTTTTTAAAAAAAGGGATAAAAATGAATGTAGATTAATTTTCTCAGTCATCGACAAGAATTTATATAGAGTTAATTCAAGAGAGATTCATCACAAAGAAAGAGACGGGTTAGAGACTTATCAGCACCTCATAGGAACAGCGGCTGATCATCACCCGCAGATTTTGTTTCTTATGTGTATTTAAATGTAAGCGCGCCTACCTAAAAACACCAGCACAGCACCGACAAGGCACGTCAACGCCTCAACTACAACACATTTCTCAGAGATAATATTTTGCGGACGGCGTGCCAATATTATATCTCTGACAATATAAAGTAAAGCTTATAGTTATAGGGTATCGCGGCGGTGCTGATCCCGTGTCGATGCGAGCCCATACACAACCGTCAAGTTGACCACTCGACGGTGCTGTGACGATGCTTGACAGGTGCTGTGCTGATAAGTGTGTTTCGACCTTTATTTTCCTATATCGCATAATTCGTGAAAACGAGCAAAGGGTGCGACATCTACCGTCAAAATGTTATAACCTTGGAATGGGGAAAACAAACCAAATCGCCTTTAGAGTACGTGCATAGTGAGCAAATTATTAATATCGTTTTCTTTATTTCTAGAAGAGTTTGGTGAAGTTTTTTGTATCAGAATGCTTATTTAGACTAGCTAGAGTGCTAGAGGTATAGTTTGGTAAACATATCTGAAGCTACGCGGTATCGGTAAGGTGCGAGGAAACATGGCCGATATCTGTCATAAACGTACCAGTGACTTACTACTTACTCACTTACCTATAAAGATTAGCAATCACTTCTCTAGTTTGGCTATGAAGTGTGTTTTCACGAGTATATTGATTCATTTTTGGAAAATGAACAAACACAAAACACTACACTATTCAAAATCACAAAAAAGTTTATTAATACTAAACAAAACATACAAAAGTTTAACATGCCAAATAAAACAGAAAATACAATGATAAACACTGGCAATACCAACGCCATTGGATAATCAATATCAGTCAATTGTCGAAGAGAGAGGGAAGAACGCAAGCACGCGCTTGCCAATAGGAAGTCAGGTAGTTACTTAGCAATGGCAGTTCGATGAATATTCACCGATTGAGTTAGTTCGGAGGGCGTGGTAATTTTTTTTGGCACTACGTTGCCGGCTTGAAGGAAACCCATAACATATTTGGAAAAGTGTTCATCTTTTAATATTCAGAAATTGAAAAAATATTGTTAATAGACAAAATCCAATGAAACAAGCACATTAAAGAACTAACGTTTAATCATTATTGATATATTGTTAATAATAAAAAGTCCCTTTTCTAATTATTATCACTACATACTTAGCATTTTAGCTTTTTCATAGTTAAACATGGCAATACCGAATATTTTCGACCGCATTTCTTTCACAGCATCAGTTAAGTTTGCCAAACTATATATTGATCTGTGCCGCAATGTAAACAGAATAAAGATGCGAATGTATCAATGCATAGCTTCCCAACAGATCCAAAATTATGCAAAGTGTGACAAACAGAAATGGATGTGTTTATTGTTTTCCCCATTCCACTGACAGCTTTGACATATACTGTAGCGCCCACTATCGGAAAAATTTTCACGTATTTTTATCATTGGTTAAAATTAGGCAGTTATTGATATTGTTTGTGTTCAGTTACATTTTGTTTAATCAAATATTTTTTTTTAAATCTTTGACTAAATTTCCAATCCCTTTGATGGCGAACACCTTCAAAATTCCACTAGTTGAAATAAAATACTGCTTTACACACCTAAACACAACACAAGCCACCTCGCCACTGGCGGGAATAACTTCAATAAATCATTTCAACGACATAGTGGACCACATAAATAACTAACCGACTTATTTGGTGCTAATGCAAAATACTGTAATTGGGTTACTTTAGTTCTTTCATTTTGCATGTTGCCGACAAAATTTTCTCAAGAATAGTGATATACATAAAGTTGTTTCAATCAATTATTTTTTCCAGCAATTTTAAATTGTTGAAAATTGTAAAATTTTTTGAAAAATGGTCAAAATTTTTAAAAAAATTGTCAAAAATGGTCAATTATTGTCAGAACCTGTCAAAAATGGTCAATAAATGTTAAAATTTGGAAAAATGGTCTAAAATGTCCAACATTTTCGAAAAACTGTCAAAAACTGTCAATAATTGTCAAAATTTTTGAAAAATGGTTAAAATTTTTGAAAAGTTGTCAAAAATGGTCAATTATTGTCAGAACCTGTCAAAAATTTAGAAAAATGGTCTAAAATTGTTAACATTTTGAAAAACGGTCAAAATTTTTGAAAAAATGGTCAAAAATTATAAAAAACTGTCAAAAATGGTCAATAATTGTCAAAATTTTTGAAAAATTGTCAAAAATGGTCAATTATTGTCAGAACCTGTCAAAAACGGTCAATAATTGTTGAAATTTGGAAAAATGGTCTAAAATGGCCAAAATTTGTAAAAAATTGTCAAAAATGATCAATAATTTTCAAAACTGTCAAAATTATCAATAATTGTCAAAAATGGTCAATAATTGTTAAAATTTGAAAAAAGGTCATAAGATATCGCAACTACAATATTGCCAATAATTTCAATGACTATCGACGAGAAATGGTTTTGTTGCACATTCCTTTTAGAAGTGAAGTTAATGATGTTCTTGCATTCTATTGCGCGTATTTTTATTGATGGTTTTCCCAACCTCGCATTCTATTGTGCATAAGAAGCAAGCTTCTGTCGGTGGTCCGCTCACCTTTTTTTTTGTCAAAAATATGTTTGAAATTTTCATACGTTGTAGTTATGTAGTTTAATGTTCAAAGAGTAAAGAAAAAAAGAAGACAGACGATTAAGTCGGGTTTTGCCATACTTTGCCATACGTGTGCCAAAATATTTTGCAAAAAAATATAGAAAATTTGGTGAATTTGTGATGAAAACTGTTTGTATGTTTGTGTTGATTTGTGTGTGTTAAATTAACATATTTTTTGTATTATTTTATTTAGTCAATTTTTATACAATTCATTTAAATCTTTGCTATTACTGTGAAAATATTGGTTTTTTCAAAAAAATCATAAGAGAAAGTTTTTGTAGAAAATAAAATTTTTTACAGCTTTTACTTAAAAAATTTTTTTATAGTAATAATATTTTTGCCGCTGCATCCAAAATTCGAAAAATTGCTTTTTTTGTGACAGCATTTCAACTAAAAAATTGTACTATAAATTCAATTAATTTTTTCTATGTTACAATTACTAAAGGCTTATTTATTCAGATAAAATAATTATACAATTGAAGAATTATTATGAGTACAAAAATATAAATTTAATTCATTTTATGTCAGACTTAAATTGTTCTTCATCTTCAGCTGCCGATAAACTCAAAGGCGGATGAATGTCACGAACAATCCGACGTTGCCATTTGTATAAAAGTATAATCTGGGTTAATTTATCGAGAAGGGCAAGGATAATGATTGAAGAAGCTATGCAGTGTTGAGAAAATGTCTTCTTCAATCATTATCCTTGCCCTTCTCGATAAATTAACCAATATATAATCTGTGTTAACCAAGAAAATATAAGGTTATTATTTTGAAGAAATTGACAGATTACACTTTTATACAAATGGCAACGTCGGATTGTTCGTGACATTCATCCGCCTTGATAAACGCTCCCTCTCTCTCTCTCTCTTACAATACAGCTTGCCTATAGTGCTACTCACATACTTTTTAGATCACCTTTTTTTACGGTCAAGATGGGAAACTCATGTACGAATGGGTCCTCTCCATGACCCGAACAGTGTTGAACTCATCCCCAAGGGGGTGCCTACCAACCAAACCCTCCTCAAATTCGCCGTTACCACCGCCTCGGAATCCTACTCTAACATACTTCGAGACGGCTGCGGTCCCTCGCACACTCTCCGCTCACTCCGTCGTCTTCTCCCTACCTATCACTCCTACTTCCCATGCCAAATCTCCCCCTAATCGTGCTCTCCACTACGCCACTTACCTCCATCGATTCCTCCTCCCCCTCAACATTATCTCCACCATGTTCTCCCAATACACCGCGTCTCCTAGTTTCCACTCCAACTTTTTCAGCACTTCCTAGTTCTTCCAGCATCTAAACACATGCCCCACATCATCCTCCATTTCACACCTCTCGCACACTCCAGTCTCTCTTTTCCCAATCTTATGGAGGTACCCTGCTCTCGATCCATGTCCATTGAGCACCTCTGTCAATCGCTCCTTTTAGCGCGCCCTCATACTCCTCCCACATTCTCTCCATTTCCTCGTCCATCCATTCCTCTATTCCCTCTGGTCGCACTCCTCCAATGTTTGTTCTTAGCTCTAGCCATCGCGTCCAATAGGTAGAACCTCTACAGCAATGCTGCTGCCAGTCCACCTACTGGAGTATCCCTCTCTGCACCCGCAGGAGTGGCATAACCCTCGCATTCACCCCCGCTCTTTCACCCCACACCTCCGCACAGTACAGCATACCCTACTCAACCATCCTACCAATTACTCTCCTCTTCCACTCTCCCGGCCCTTTCACATTACACATCAATCTCCCTAGCCATGCTGCCCTTACTTTCCCCTTCTGTGTCGCCTTTAACATGTATGTTCTGAATGATAATTGACTATCCTATAGGACTATAGGAAAGGAATAGGCCAAGTTTTCAGATTGCCTCAAATACCTACTGAAAAATTGGTGCCATCTCTCGTACTAACTGAGTTCTTGTGTGATCAGTTCTAAAATGATATGGGAATGTCTATGTAGAATAATGACAAATTTTAATTTGTTAATCCATAATTTATTTAAAAAGATATCATCAACATATTCATGTTGACTATGCAAAAAATCCCTTTCTTTCCCCATCAGATTTTAATATTTTTTTCTGGTGTCTGCAAATTCTTATTCAGCATTCAATTCATTAAAGCCATTCCAGAATTTCTATGAAGTTATTCGAAAGAAGCGATTGTTTTCCGGCAAAACTTTACCCGCGAGCCTACTTAGCGTAATACAAAAATAATTAGATTTCCTTAGTTGAGAGGTCGTTGCAGTTGAGCATTTTAAACGAGACAGAGGGTGGAAAACAAGGGATGCTTTATGCAGATGATGCAGCAATTTCTATATTATAAAAGCTTTTAATATGAACGGTTTCCATGCAGTTGATTTTATCCGAAACCAATTTTCTTGGAAGTTTGCATATTGGCAACGAAAGAATTTATAGTTAGTTTTAGAAACTAAGGTTAATACATGTCTTCCAGCTTCTTAAAATTGGTACTGTATCTCTTGCAATCTTCCCCTATCAATGTCCTTTTAATTCTGATAAATAGATGTTTACCAAAATAGCAAAATTACTGTCTTCATATAATTGTCCAAACCTAGAATTACTGAAAGGATAATTATCAGGTTAAATATACGTTTCCCAGTATCTCGTCAGATGAAGAGGATATTGGATGACAATGGGGAGTACTTCTGGGAACTATTCATTAGGGTACTGAGAGAGGAAGAGTTTCCGGAAGGATGGAAGGTGGCCAGGATGATACTGCTGAAGAAAGCGGGTAGAGAGGGGAAGCGGGCGGGGGACTATAGGCCCATCAGCCTGCTGTGTGGTATGGGCAAATTGATGGAGGGGATAATAAAGGATGTGATTGAGGAAAAAGTTAGTAGGAATGGGGATTTTAGGGTAAACCAGCACGGGTTTGCGAAGGGAAAATCATGTATCTGGGCAGGGTAATGGGCTTGGTGGAAAGGGCTAGGAAGGGCAACTGGAGGAACAACAAATTGGCCCTACTCGTGTTCTTCGAGGTCGGGAACGCGTTCAACAGTGTCAGCAAACCGGCGGTTTTGAGCGCGTTGCTGAGGCTTGGAGTGGGGGAAGGTTTAGTTGACCTGGTGTTGGACTACCTGACGGGACGTGTGATAGTAGACACTAGAGGGAGGAGGTATGAGACGGAGGCTGGAGTGCCCCAGGGCTCGGTTCTTGATCCGACGCTATGGAAGTGTGTGTTTGATGAGGTTTGTGGGATAGTATGTGAAGAGGGATGTGAGATTACGGTGTAAGCGGACGATGTGTATCTAGTATGTACGGCAAAGGAAGAGGCGGAGATAGAAAGAAAGGCGGAGAGAATGTGCAGGAAGATTGTGGAGAAGATAGAGCGGTGCGGACTGGAAGTGGCGGAAGATAAGACGGTGGGGTTGCTAGTGAAGGGACGGATCAAGACGAGAGAAGTGGGGGTGATGGTAAAGGGAAGGAGAATTCATAAGGAGGAATCTGTGAAATCCTAGGGGTGTGGTTGGATAGCCAATTATCCTTCAAAACACACATGTTAAAGGCGGCAGAAAAGGGAAAAGTGAGGGCAGCATGTCCGGGGATTGATGTGTAATGTGAAAGAGCCGGGAGAGTGGAAGAGGAGGGTAAATGGTAGGACGGTAGAGCAAAGTATGCTGTATGGTGCGGAGGTGTGGGGTGAAAGATGGGAGGTGAATGCGAGGGTTAGGCCACTCCTGCTGTTGCAGAGAGGGATACTGCTGAGGGTGGTACAAAGGTACAGGACAGTGGGTGGACTGGCAGCAGAGGTGTTGGCAAGGTCCTACTCATTGGACGTGATGGCTAGAGCCAGGAATGAACGATGGAGGGGTGCGACCAGAGGAGGAAATGGAGAGTAGGTGGGAGTAGTATGAGGGCGCGTTAAAAAGAGCGATCGGGAATAGGAGAGATTGGATTGACCGGAAAATCGGGGAGGTGAACTAATTCTTGACACAGATGTTCACTGGACATGGGTCGAGAGAAGTCAAGATTGGGAAAAGAGAGAATGGAGTTTGCGAGAGGTGTGAAGTGGAGGATGATGTGGGGCATGTGTTTAGATGCTGGGGGAACGAGGAAGTTGGAGAGGAAATTAGGGAAGGCGCTGTATTGAGAGAACATGGTGGATATACCTAATGTTGATGGGGGGAGGAGAAATGGATGGAGGTGAGTGGCGTAGTGGAGATCATGATTAGGGGGAAAGAAGGACTCGATATGGCATGGAAGGTTGAAGTGATAGTAGGGAGAAGACGACAATGTGCGCGAAGAGTTTGCGAGGGACCGCCGCCCGTCTCGAAGTATGCTAGAGTAGGGGGTAACGGCGAGTTTGAGGTGGGTTTGGTTGGTAGAGATCCCTTTCGGGATGAGTCCAACACTGTTTTGTTCCTGGACCCATTCGAACATGAGTTTTCCATCACGACCAGATAAAAAAAATGTGTCTCGTCAGTGTGACGGTCATTGAAGTGGTTCTCACAGTAATCTAGTTAAATATATGTTTTTCAGGTCTTAAAACCGCGGCCATTTGTTCAAAGGTGATGTATTTCATTTTAATGAATCATTAGCACAGAGCTTTATGAAAAAATAGACACCTGCAGAATCTTGAAGTCGGATCTCCTATTGCTTTGAAATTTTTGGCGAATGCTCACAATAGCTCATTCACCAATTGTAAACATTCCTAATGGAACTTTTATTTTTATTTAGATCAATTTTTTTTCCTTTATCTATTTCTGCAGCTGAAGCTTATCACCGACGTCGGGAGAACACTACCCCTAACCGGAAACTTTTCCGATCCCACTAGTGGTAGGGATATTTATCGAGCCCAACATCCATGGATTCGGGACCTCCGTTTTTTCGTCTCCTCCGAAAGACGGCATGCTACTCCCCTAGTAGTCTAAAGTGTTTCCCCAGTGGTCACCACTCATCCAAGTACTAATCACGTTCGACACTGCTTCACCGTACTTTTAAGTCAAACTAAATCAAATAGTTGTGAAGATGTCGCTATTGTCATAACTTTAACATTTCCGTTACAGGAAGACATGTATTGATTGTGATTTTAGTATCAAATTCAGTCCGAGACTAGTCTCTTAGAGCTCTCGGACGGAGAACGTATACCTTGTACTGATGAGGCGCAGAAACGCCGAAACCGGTCTGCGAGTTATGTTGTCCCTTCAAATTGCAAACCAAAATGGTTGGTTAAATCTTGTTGATCATACCGGCCCCGTTTGACTTAGAAGTGTAATTCAATGTCCGTCTGGGCATATAGCGCGGGAAGTAGTTGTTTCTGCTTGGTGGAACGGTCACTATTTTAAAAAAATATTTTTGTTGTAAAGCGTTAGAATAATATGTTCTTCGATATTTAAAGAATAATTATTTCATCACCGGCGTGATTATTTATCAATTTGTGAATCAAGCATATGTTCGTCGTTGAGTGGATTGACATATTAAATAAGTAAAAACACTTGTCATAACTAGTAAGTGAGGTTATGAACATGATAATTTCCACAAGGCATAAATATTCACGATTACCAGCTTACTATATCTATAGTTTGGCAAGTCTGTCTGAAGCTAAGCGGCATCAGTAAGAGGAGAGGAAACATGGCCGATATCTGTCATAAACGTACCAATGGCGTACGGTACCTATTTTATAAAATTATTAAAAATTATTATTATATAATAATTGTATATAGAGACTGATTTATGCTTTGGTTTAAAGGTAAGGTATTTTTCATAACACGGTACCTATTTGTTAAAAACAAATAATGTTAAAAATCGTACTTGAATTCAATATGGATACGAAATAATGAGATACCAAGTAGAACTGAAAATACGAAGGTAAATATTGACATTATAAACGCCACTGGATAATCAATGTCAATCAATTGTCGAAGTGAGAGGGAAGAACACACGCACGCGCTTGCCAATAGGAAGTCAGGTGGTTACCTAGCAAGGGAGATTCGATAAATACTCACCAATTGAGTTAATAGGAGGGCGTGGCAATTATGAGTTTTTGATATTTTATTTTTATCTCTCATTTTTTTAAGGAAATTTGGTGAAAACTTACCTTTTTATGTCCCAAACACACTGTAATTTGTTTGATTTGAAATATTTATTTTTTCACCTTATTTTGACTCAATATCGAAAAAGCACCCTAATTTTCAATCGAAAATTCTTCCGTCAAAATATCAGCTTTTTCCAAAAAGTCGGTGGGAATTTTGTTCGTTGAAATCTCTACTTTCTGATGGGCAAAAAAAATATACATAACTATGGTAAATCTTCTCAGAAAATCCAAAGAAACGAAAAATACTCTAGTTCGAAATTTTTTTAATCTTTATGTACAATTTTGAGCTTGTTTGGGACATAAAAAATCTAGATAAACTGTTTTTTGCCCTCAAAAACTCACCCCCTACCACTTCCCGACCTTAGATCGCCCGTAAATTATTTTTCCTTTCATTTTCGTTTCGTTTCGTCTTCCTTTTCCAATGGGTTTCTTCCTACTATAATTTTTTTTGGTTTCAAAAATTATCGACCCTGTTCTATAGCTTCTAAACTGTTTCTATAGAGAACAAATTATTTTGTTGAAGGTGAACAAGTCAACAGACTTAAGAAAATAAGCCACTTGTAATAATTTCATTTTGTGTAAAATGTTTAGAGGGAATATTCAAAGCAACAGTTGGATAACGAGAATTAGGCGCTAATAACGGGAAATTACGCAGCGCGGAGTTTTACGGAACTTTTGAGAAATTCGAACTTATTATGAAATCTTAAAGTCGACAAATGCCGAGGATTGTTACTTTACGCTCTGGCGCTAAAAAGAAATCTTTTTCGCTCGCTTATTTAATCAAAGGTGAATAATTAACAATTTATCAGATTAAAAATTAAATAAAATTATATGAAAATTGTCCAAAATTTTGAAATATGGTCAAAAATTGTCAATTATTGTCAAAAACTGTTAAAAATGGACAATTTTTGTCAAAAACTGTCAAAAATGGTCAATAATTGTCAAAAATGGTCGATAATTGTCAAAAACTTGAAAAAAATTGAAAAATGGCCAAACATTTTCAAAAATTGTCAAAAATGGTCAATTATCAGAAATTTTAAATTTTTTCTGAAAAATGGTCAATAATTGTCAAAAACTATCAAAAACTATCAAAAACTATCAAAAATTGTCAAAAATTGTAAGAAATTGACAATTATTGGTCAATAATTGTCAAAAATTATTAAAATTTTGAAAAATGGTCGATAATTGTCAAAAATGGTCAATAATTTTGAAAAATGGACAAAAATTTTGAAAAATTATTAAAATTTTTTTAAAATGGTCAATAATTGTCAAAAATGGTCAGAAATTTGGAAAATGGTCCATAATTGTCAACAATTGTCAATAATTATCAAAAGTGGTCAATAACTGTCAATTATTTTTAAAAACTGTCAAAAATGGACAATTATTCTCAATAATTGTCAAAAACTATCAAAAATGGTAAAAAATTATGAAAATTTGTTAAAATTTTTGAAAAATGGTCAATAATTTTGAAAAATGGTCAAGAGTTTTGAAAAATTGTCAAAAATTACCAATAATTGTCAAAAACTATCAAAAAGGGTCAAAAATTGTCAAAAACTGTCAAAAATGGACAATTATTGTTAAAAATTGCCAAAATTTTGAAAAATAGTTGATAATTGTCAAAAATTGTTAAAGTTTTGAAATATGGTCAAATATGGTCAATAATTGTCAAAAATGGTCAAAAATTTGAAAAAATGGTCCATAATTGTCATAAACTATCTAAAATGATTAAAAATGGACAATTATTTTCAAAAATGGTTAAAAATTGTCAACATTTTGAAAAATGGTCAAAAATTATAAAATATTTGGAAAAATGGCCACTAATTTGAAAAACTGTCAAAATGGTTAATAATTGTCAAAAACTGTCAAAAATTGACAATTATTGTCAAAATTGGTCAATAATTGTCAAAAATTATTAAAATTTTGAAAAATGGTCGATAATTGTCAACAATTGTCAATAATTATCAAAAGTGGTCAATAATTGTAAATTATTTTTAAAAACTGTCAAAAATGGACAATTATTGTTAATAATTGTCAAAAACTATCAAAAATTATGAAAAATTGCTGAAATTTTTGAAAAATGGTCAATAATTTTGAAAAATGGTCAAGAGTTTTGAAAAATTGTCAAAAATTACCAATAATTGTCAAAAACTATCAAAAATGGTCAAAAACTGTCAAAAATGGACAATTATTTTCAAAAATGGTTAAAAATTGTCAACATTTTGAAAAATGGTCAAAAATTATAAAATATTTGGAAAAATGGCCACTAATTTGAAAAAATGTCAAAATGGTTAATAATTGTCAAAAATGGTCAAAAATTGTAAAAATTTTGAAAAATGATCAATAATTGTCAAAAGTTGTCAAAAAATTGAAAAATAGTCAATAAATAATACGAGCCGTTTCCGAAAGTCGATTTAAACTCGTAATTTATAAAATCTATTAATATTACTATAAAAATCTATAACTAAAAAGCGCTTGCAATTACCAACTACTTCTTTATAATGCTGCCATGTAACTGCATACGTATGATACCAAATTGATCCAGATATCTCCAATATACAAAAAAAATAGTATCAGAATAAACATAATTGAAAAATATATCAGGAACTTTATAATTGCAGATGTGAAACTTTTAATAATTGTGTAGTTAAACTTTCAAAAACTAAAAACTTTTAATTTCAAATCTGAAATAAGTAATCATTTCAGCTTTTTTGAGAATATCTCAAACGAATGAACTAATTTAATAATGTTCTCATCAAATTCACTTTTCAGTTTACGTTGAAGCATTTTGAAAAAAAGATCATAACTGTGTATCAATTTTATGATGGGAATAAACTAAAAAAACATATTAATGTAATGTAAACATGTAATGGTTCTCCCACAGTCCAGACTTAATCCATCCTAAAGCTGGATACACTTTTACTTATATCGTTGCTACCGTCCTGACAATTTGATGTTAAAGAGGACCTTTCAGTTAATCCAAAAAAAACTAGTTGCTTTTACGAATAAAAGGGTTCTCCCGAAGGGTAGGGTACTGATGTTCGGAGAAGAACTAGAAATATCCAAAGAAGTTAAATATCTGGGAATGTCGACCTGAGGTGGTTCACTGGATCTACATAACTGTGATAAGTGATAAGGCCAACGATCACCTATGGAAGAATACTCTGGTGGAAGTGTCCTCTGCAGTTAATATATGAACTGCAATCCAAAGACAAGCCCTTCTTGGTATTACCAGGGCAATAAACAGCACGGGGAAGGTATCAATGAAAAGCCCTTATTGGACTTCCTCCTATGGAACTTTTTGTAAGAGCGGAGGCAATGCTGGCAATTATTAGGCTGAAATCGAGGGACTTATGGTTCCCGAACAATGTTCGGGAAGGACACACTGATACAACAGGGATATTACTAGACGAACCCATATTTCAAATGAGTTTTGATAGCATGACCCGAGAATATATTCACTGAGCGAGTGACCATCATCATCCCATCTAGGAAACAGGTGATACACCCAGATAATTCTGGAGAAATCATCTCGTTCGCCGATAGCTCCAAAACAAACCCTGGTTCCAAAACAAACCATGGCGCAGTCAGTAGGATTTTTCCAAGAAAAAAAAGCCTTTTCTTCATTTTAATAATTAATTGGGAAAATCAAGTAAATTATAGAACGGTTCACGTTGCTAGTGTGAAACCACGAAGGCGAAGCTGAAGAATTCTTGGAAGATTTAAGTGAAAAGTCACTCGTTTCCATTCCACTTGGCTCCAAGCAGACCCTAAACGATCAGCCCACTTCAGTGTAAGGCCACTAGAATTTGGGTAGTTGTCCAAAGAGGAAGAGCAACTGGGTACCTGTAAGCAGTCCAAGTTAACATCGACCGGAACAAGCTACGACAACCTCAGTATTGCAATTCAGACCATTTTCGGTGAAAAGCTACTCGAATTTGGAAAAGTGCAGTATTCTCACATAGCAAGTACACATCAGCACCTCTTTGTTTATATTATTTTTGATGCTGTTTTAGATACTTTTGCTTTTTGTAACTAATTGAATTATAATAATTCACACTCTCGAACTATCAAGGTCTAGAATAAATATTTTTGTGAATTATTCCGAGTTCCTAATTCCATCAAACATCAACTTAGCCAAAACTTCACTGGCAGTCAGTAGGATTTTTCCAAGAAAAGAAAAGCCTATTCTCCATTTTAATAATTAATTGGGAAAATCAAGTAAATTATTGAGCGGTTCACTTTATAGGTGTAAAGCCACGAAGACAACGCAGCGTTGCTAGTGTAAAGCCACGAATACGACGCAAAATAATTCTTGGAAGATTTGAGTAAAAAGTCACGTGTTCAAATATTTTTTTGGTAAATAGTAATAAAATTTATATTTTGATAAACTATCAGACTGCCAATTAAATTAATTTAAAATATTAGGTACTTTAATGTGATTAGTTATTCCTAAGCGGCAGTTTAGCTCATTGTTAATAGTAAATGCTTAAAATTATATAAATAATATACTGTTGCGAGGTCACCAACTCAAAGCCAATCCTGTCCCTCGACTGTAAATTTTGGTGGCTGCGCCCATTTCAAAAACATTCGCTTTATTTGTGCATAGGACGAGCGCGGAAGGTACTGGAATTTTCTAGTGTTGAGAAGGACTATATATACGCGGGTTTTTGAGTGCGTGAACAATTAGTGAAACGGACAGTAAAGAGTTAGTTCACAGACAGTTTACAGAAGTAATCGGACAGTGAATAAAATAGTGAAGATAAATAGTGTAATATTCAAGTGGTGAAAATAAATTGGAACTAATATACCGAGTGTAAATTAATTAGTAGACATCAAGTAAAGTGTGTATATAAATTAAGTTTAATACAGTGTGAGTGTTTAAATAAATAAGAAAAAAATTACAATACTGACATTTTAATTTTTTTTCTGAAATATATATTTTCCATTGAAGTGTTAAAACATCGAAAGCGAATAAATAAAAGAGTCAGAAGGTTCCAATAAATAGCGAATGATTCGAGATCGATAGACGCGCCCCTTGAGGGCAGGAGTGTGGAAACAGCAAAAGTACTCATTACAATTTCATCGAGTCTATTTTCCAGCCCGTGCATTGCCGGCACGAATCGGGCGTTTTTCTCAGACACGCCAACCAATAAAATCAATAATTAATTCGCTCACAGTAACGAAAACGAAAAATACCCAACAAATCGAATTCTCGTGTTATGTTGAGTCTTTTCCATTCAACGCGCTCTGAAACATTGCCAAAAGCCGAGTTTACGCTTTTATCAATTTTTTACTAATAAGATCCTTCGGAAACTAGCGAAAAAAATGATGTTGATTGTCCATACATATAACAGCTGAAAAGCGCGATGATTTGCATACATTTCATATTCAATATGAAAATATATTGACCGTCAAAAATTTGACACCTATTCTAGCACTTTTAATGCATATTTTGTAAACTGTAGGTAAATTTTTCTGTAGGAATGCTGTGGTTGAAATTTTAATGTAAAGTTAAATTTGAAAATATATGGGGTGCTTAAATGTGAAGATGTTTCTTGGCCGAAATTTGAAGGATACAGCAGCTACAACAGAGGATGTTAATTGGTGCCAAAATGTAGCACCATTCTTTATGGTTTGGTTTTTTATTTTCGCTATAATCTCCGTTAGTTTAGTGCATTGATTCCCAAAGTGATTCAGGAGGACCCCCAGAGGCTTTTTCACTGTTCAGAATATTTAGCTTATATATCAGAAGTGGGCTTTGATCTACGAAATGTCCTCATGAAGCCATAACGTGAAGTGATAGTGAGAGGAAGAGACTGAAATGGGCATGCAGGCGTCAGGCTCGCTAGGAGAGTGAGATAGGCGTAGGCAGTCAAGGCATCAGGTTCACGAACGAGCAGGTGAGATAGGTGTACCTACGCACAAACGTCAGGTCCAGCACTCTAAGTACCTCGAAGACGAAAAGCAGAGCAGGATGGCCGAATTGCAAACACCACAAATCGTATCTCGTCCCTTTGACCGAACGAACGGCGACGGCGCTTTGCGAGTCTCGAGTCTCGCTGAGCTTCTTAAAATATTATCTGCCTACACTGATAGGTAAAGACAAGCCAACATTTTAGTTATTCACTATCGAAACCAGATAAATTTCCGTGGACCCCCGCTTACGAATTGTGAACCTCCATTTTTTTGTCACGCCAACGTAGACCCCTATCGAGTCTCCTGTGAACCCCTGGGGATCCACTTGGACCACTTTGGGAATCAATTATTTAAATCATTGAATCATTTTTAACTTCAATCATTCTATCAATAACTTCATATTTGCCTTGAGTCTCACAGTCTATAAATGTAACTAGGATAAGTAAACAATAAACATTGTATCTAGAAAAAACCGCATCGATCGTAGTACCATATATCGTGGTTGGTGTATTTCTATCATTTTTCAATTCAAGATTAAATACTTCTCTCAAGTATTCAGTAAATGGAGCAGATTCCTCTCTTGTTTACTACTGATTTCCCATTATAATTCCTACTTTCCAATTATTAACTTAAGACTAAAAAGGCGATTTTAAAACCCTAAATAGAATAATTTTCCGAAAACGTTGAGTTAATTGCTTAAAATCCGAAAAAAAAAATCATTGTTTATTTAATTCATTTTTCACTATATTGAAGGTTATTCACGTACAATTATTGTCACAATATAACATAAAAATTAACATTAAAAATTATCATTCGAACCCCATGCTTATAATTCATAATTTTCGGCATCCAAAACTCTACACCGCTCGGCTACAAGGCCATAATATTTTTTTGTTGTATATAGACCATATAAAAGGGAATTATTCCAGGAATGATTTCTTTTTCCACTCAACGCGCAACCGTGATATGTTTAAATAAGGTATTCAGTAAATTTAGAATATAAATATTTGACCTGTTATATACTCATGCTGTTCTAAATAATAAGTGGTAAATACTTATTTATTATTTTTAGGTGCCCTTCAGGGAGACTCTTGAGAAAAGTGAAAGGATTCCTGAGACATTTATTGTATTAATCCTACTTAAAACAATCAGGATCTGTTTTTAATAAACTAGCAGTTGGTAGGTACAGAGTTTATTTTTAGATGTTTGAAAGAGAGGCACAAATAATTATTTGTCCCGTAACAAAGTATATTCCCGCTGAAATAAATGAACTTTACATATTCAGTGATAGTTGTGGTGGACAAAATCGGAACCATACAGTGGTAAAATTATCAATGGCTCTCACAATGACCGGTCGATTTGAGGTGATTCAGCAGTACTATCCTGTAAGGGGACATAGCTTTTTGCCATGCGATAGGAACTTAGCAACTATAAAAAGATCGGTTCGTAGACATGACCGAATTTACGTTCTTCAACAATATTCGTCACTAATCGCAAATGCAAAAAAAAACTAAGCCAAAATTTGTAGTACGCGAAATGAAAAATCGTGATATTATAAACTTTAAAGATTGGTGGGCCAGATATTTTAAAAAGTCTTCTCAAAGCTTTGGTTCCCATAAATCGACATTTGCCATCAGTCACTACAGCCACTTTATCTACAGATCAGGAGAAAAGGGTTATCCTACTGAATCAGAATTTATTGATGTTCTTATAAATGCTACTTTCCAACTAGTTGAAGGCAAGGAAGAAGTACTTCTACCGACAGCCATGGCTTACAATGGATACGTCCCTATCAACAGTAAGAAACTCGCCAATCTTGAACAGATTGTTCATTATATTCCTGACGAACATAAAGACTTTTTTACTGAAATATTTGCATAGCCAACTACTCAAGATAGAGAGCAGAGTGATGAGGAGAACGTTTAAAATATTTGCTTTTTCTTTGTTCTAATATTTTTTTAAATAAAGTATTAATCCAAATTTGTTTATTTGCTTGCTTATAATTAGGTTTAGCAGCTAATTTTACTTGTTAAATCACTTCAAGAGACAACAAAAGAATGTTACGTTTGAAAAATTAGCAATTTATAAACACATTAGGAAAATGAGTGGAAAAAGGAAAATTTTGACCCTGAATAATTCATAAATACCAGTCATATTATAAAAATTCTTAAGATTCCTAAATCCCTAATATTGTGAATTAAAATTTGTCTGTTGTAAGTTTTGTCATAATAATAACACTAGAAAGGTTACAAGGTTTTTCCTTTTTTCGAAAACAAGGAAAGTCGGAATTATTCCCTTTTTCCACTAACCGATTCAATTTTGAGGCGATGTAAAAAACCTTTCACTTTAAAAATGTAGCCCGGTCCTGTAAATCTATTCCTTATCTAATCTTCGCGACTTATTGAGGATATGTTAGGTTAATGTTTTTGTAAAAAGAAAATAAATCGCCCCAAAAACAAAAAAGGTTATTTGAATTTAAAAATGTACTCCTTTCTTTCGAAACACAGTGAAATCCTCAGTACATCAAATAAACTGTTATTAAAAAATCATTACTGCACTAAAATGAGTTATTTTTTGTTTTATTTCCCTCTTTATTACGTACAATTAAAAAATAGATTGATCCATTAAAAAAACACAACATTGATACTTCACTTTTTTGGTACACCTTGTAAACTCCAAGATAATATTATTTTTTTTATTTTCGGGTCGAAATGGGAAACTCATGTTCGAATAGGTCCAGGACCTAAACAGTGTTGGACTCATCCCCAAGGGGATGCCTACCAACCAAACCCAACTCAAATTCGCCTTTACCCCCGCTTCGGAATCACTACCATAGCATACTTCGAGACTGGCGGCGGTCCCTCGCACACTCTCCGCTCACACCGTCGTCTTACCCGTGTTCATTGAGTTTTCGAGGACTTGCTACGGCTTGTCCAAGATTTCAACTCTCTGTGCATTGCCCTGTTACATAGGAGGGTGATGGGTTGAGCTACCTATCGGGAGCGTCCCCAGGTTGCGGATAGGGGAGGCCAGGGACGTCATGCAAATGGAAGAACTGGTCTGTTGGTGAATAAGGGAGGATGAGGGCTATAAACGCCCAACATTGCCAACCGAATACCCAATCGCTGACAAGCTCGTGACGCATACCGCAAACTACATAGCAGAGCAACTACCCCCTTACTAGGGTAAGGCCTGTGAGGGGCATGCCGAACTATGTGGATCGGGGGGCTTGGCTTGATTGCCTGGCCTGCGTGGATGAGGACCACTATAATAACCTCCCAAATCTTAAAGTTAAGTGGTCGCTGAAGGGATGGATGGCCGTGGGTTATTCGGCCACGAGACCACTAAACTCGGGGCACCTGGCGCACCCCGTTGCATTTAGCCTTGTACTTGCATAAGGAGCTCTGCAGGTACTGACCTCCTTTCTCCTATACTCGTGGGAACAAATATGGACCAAGAGAAACCAATACCTATTACGGAGCCTATAGAGACTCCTAGTAAAAGGGATTTGGAAGATCCGGCAGCAATGGAGACAGAAGTGTCTCCAATGCAGCCAGATACTTCTGGAGCCCAAGAGCAAACCATGCCACCAGGAGACGTTATAGCGAATCCTGTGGCAAGAAAAGCTTCGTTCGGGAAACTTTCAGGTGCCCAGCGTAATAAGCTGAAAAAAATGAGGGAACGAGGAATTGACACCAAAAATGTGGTGTTGCCGACTCCCTCAACATCAAAACAGGGTGTAAACCAGCAGACAAAGGGCGTTAAGCGAACTGTGTCAGCCAGGAGCACTCCTGAGGTGAATAAAGATAAGAGGGCCAAACGTACCACTGGTACCGGTATTAAAACTGGTATTAAATACAGCGGGGCCCTCAAAGGGATCAAGGCAGCTGTGGTCCCAAAAAACTTCCCAGAGACAGTTGTCTCTGAAGATCAGGTGGGGTCTATCAAAGAGAACCTAACTGACATGATCGACGAGGTGCAGAAGGCGCCTAGCTTTGAAGCCAGTCGATACATGGACGGCTACTACGGGCTAATCTGTGACAATGAGGAGTCCTTCATTATAACGAGGGACTATTTGTCACAAAAAACCAACTGGAAGCTCATCAAGAGTGATGAACTTCCAAAGCAGCAACGAGTCCTCGCCCTACTTCCCGAGACTAAAAAAGAGGATCTGAAAGTGGGGTTGAGGAGGCTCGAGAAACAGAATCCAGGGCTGAAGGTTGATCGCTGGATGATCCTTGGCTCCAAGTCATCCGACAGGGGACTGCATGTGAGTCTTCGGATTGACGAGGAGTCCATGAAAGGACTGGTGCGGGCTCAATGGAGACCGTACTATCTATTCCAGCGGGCCAGTTTTAAAACCCTGGAAAACGCAACCGAGGAGGAAACAGGGACTGATCGAGAACCTGTACCATCAACCTCTAAGGACCTTCAAGGTGCTACAAGTTAACTTGCAGCACAAAAAGGCAGCCACCGCTGTTCTACAACAAAGAGTGGTGGCTGAAAACATAGACATCGTTCTAATTCAAGAACCTTGGATAAACAAAGGTAAGATACTGGGGCTTAATATTAGGGGAATGGGACTGATAATGGGAACTGATCGTACTAAAATAAGAACTTGTATTTGCTATAGATCCGAATACAACTTGATGCCGATTATGGAACTATGCACGGGTGACATGGTGGCAGCAAAGATTATACTCGAAAAAGATGGGGTAGTACTAGAGACAATAATAGTGTCTCTGTATCTTCCCATCGATTCAGAAGAACCACTACCGGGGACTAACATGGAGAACCTGATGGAATACTCAAAGAGACATAATCTGGATGTCATTGTAGGGGCTGATACCAACGCACACCATAGCAGTTGGGGCAGCAAAGACAACAACACCAGAGGTAAGAAACTATTTGACTATCTATGTACTACTGAACTTCATATTGCGAATGTGGGTAATACGCCTACATTTAGAACATCGAGGTGGGAATCATTGATAGATGTAACTCTTTGCACTTTACGTGCCAGGGAGATGATTCGCAAGTGGCATGTATCGGATGAACCATCTTTATCTGATCATGCCCAAATATACTATGAAATTAACGTAGAAAAATCGGTTATTAGAACATACAGGGATCCTAAGAGCACTGACTGGGTATCTTATAAAGAGGACCTGCTTTCTAAAATCCGTTCACACTCAGGCAGACCAAAAACTGCTGAGGATTTAGAGGGAGCAGCCGTATGGCTGCAACAGTGTACACTGACCTCTTATCATAACAACTGTCCGATAAAGGAGAGTCGCTCTTCTAGACAAGCCGTCTGGTGGAATAAAGAGCTGACATCGCTAAGGAAAGAAACAAGACGCTTTTTCAACAAAGCGAAAAAAACGGGTAACTGGGAAGCGTATAAGGCTAAACTAGGTACATACAATAAAAAAATAAAAGAATCCAAGGAGAAGTCCTGGAGAGAATTCTGTGAGGACATGCAAGGTGTCCCTGACAGCGTCAGAATCAACAGGATTCTCAAAAGGGATACTTCTAACAAACTTGGCTCTATTCAGTTGCCGAGCGGAAAGTTTTCAAAAACTGAGGCAGAGGCTCTAGAGCATCTCCCCAGTGTGCACTTTCCAGGTTCGGTAAAGATAGAGTCAAGCTCTGACAACAGGCCTGTTACCAAAACAAAGGCAACCAAAGAGGACTGGGAACTCACGAATAAGATATTCAGACCCCATCTTATCAGATGGGCCGTGAACTCATTTGACCCCTACAAAACTCCAGGACCAGATGGCATATTCCCCAAGCTTCTGCAAGAGGGACTAGACATCATAATGGGTCCTTTAGTTCTGATACTTCGAAGCTGCCATGCTCTAGGGTATATACCAATTGCATGGAGAGAGTCAAAGGTGGTGTTTATTCCTAAACCAGGAAAAGAAACGTACTCCCAGGCTAAATCCTACCGACCAATCAGTCTGACATCATTCATGGTGAAAACCATGGAAAAAGTCTTACAAATGTATTTACAAGAAGGAGCGCTTAAGAGCATCCCTTTACATAGACTACAATGGGCTTATCAAGCAGGGAAATCAGGTGAAGCTGCCCTGCATAATTTGGTCTCAGGTCTCGAAAGGAGCCTGAATCATAAGGAAGTAGCCCTTGCAGCATTTCTAGACATCGAAGGTGCTTTTGACAACACATCGATGTCATCAATTAACAGATCCCTTAAAAACAGAGGGATCAACAGTACCACATGCAAATGGATAGGATCCATGCTTGAGCATAGGAGAATAACAGCACATATGCATGATAAAACATACACTGTTAGGACAACTAAAGGATGTCCTCAAGGTGGAGTACTTTCACCACTTTTGTGGAACCTAGTTGTGGATGACTTGATCTGTAGGTTGAATGATCAAGGCATATGGACGCAGGGCTTTGCGGACGACATAGTGATTGTCACCAATGGGAAATTCCCGGAGGTGGTTATGAGTGTCCTACAGGAAGCACTGCGAATTGTGGAGGAATGGTGCCTTACAGAGGACCTTTCAGTTAATCCAAAAAAAACCAAACTAGTTGCTTTTACGAATAGAAGAGTTCTCCCGCAGGGTAGAGTACTGTTGTTCGGAGAAGAACTAGAAATATCCAAAGAAGTCAAATATCTGGGAGTGACCCTTGATTCCAAACTGAATTGGAAGGCACACCTGGAAAAAATTACTACCAGGGCGACTAGGCTTTTCTGGCAATGCAGAAGAGTTATGGGCAAAACCTGGGGAATACGACCTGAGGTGGTTCACTGGCTCTACACAACTGATAAGGCCAACGATCACCTATGGAACAATAGTCTGGTGGAGGAGGACAGAAGTGTCCTCTGCAGTTAATATATTAACTGCAATCCAAAGACAAGCGCTTCTTGGTATTACCGGGGCAATGAACAGCACGGGGACGGCATCAATGGAAGCCCTTATTGGACTTCCTCCTCTAGAACTTTTTATAAGGGCGGAGGCAATGATGGCAATTCTTAGGCTGAAATCGGGAAACTTATGGTCCCCGAACAATGTTCGAGAAGGACACACTGATACAACTGGGACATTACTAGACGAACCCATATTTCACATGAGTTTTGATAGCATGACACCAGAGAATATATTCACTGAGCGAGTGAATATCATCATCCCATCTAAGGAACAGGTGATGCACCCAGGTAATGTTCTTTAGCCTTGGTCGATATACGACTGTGTTTCAAGCAGAGACGATTGCCGCTATAGCCTGTATTGATGAAAACATCAGAAGAGGATATACCGGACAAAAAATTGAAATATTCACTGACAGCCAGGCTCTGCTTAAGTCTATCAGTAATCCTACAACTAGGTCTAGACTGGTGAAAAACTGCAAAGAATCCCTCAACAGGCTGGCAAGAGACAACAAAGTGTCTCTAATATGAGGGTATTGCAGATAATGAAATGGCGGACCAGTTAGCTAAAGAAGGCTCTAAAGGAGACTTCATAGGTCCGGAACCGTTTTGTGGAATCACAAAAGATTGCATAAGAGGGGAAATCGGGAACTGGCTAGATAGGGAACACCAATTCAAATGGAGGGTGACACGAGGGCACCTTCATACAAAGAGTTTACTGAACAAGGTAGACAAGGAACTCTCAACCAGGCTACTGAAACTGGGTAAGAGACATTTGAAGACAGTTACCGACCTGGTGACTGGACACTGCACCTTGAAGAAACATCTGTACAATATGGGCAAAGTTAGTGAACCTATGTGCAGAAAATGTGAACTTGATGATGAAACACCTACTCACATACTCTGCTTCTGCGAGGACTTACAAGAACTTAGACGGAAGCACTTTGGAGAGGAAGTTATACAACCATCACAACTACTGAAAATCCCTCCAGTCAAACTAGTGACCTTTATAGAAGACACGAAGCTACTGGAATGGAAGTAGATAACATGGGATATGGTACAAAGATTCAGATCAAGTGCCTGGGCTGATGAGCACAACCCAATTTATGAATGAATGAATGAATGAACCGTCGTCTTCTTCCCAACTCCTACCTCTCATGCTATATCGAGTCCTTCTCTCCCTCCAGCCATGCTCTCTACTACGCCACTCAGCTACATCCATTCCTCCTCCCCTCCAACATTATCTCCACCATGTTCTCCCAATACACCGCCTCCCTTACTTTCCTCTCCAACTTCTTCAGCACTTTTTCGTTCCTCCAACATCTAAAAACATGCCCCACATCAACCTCCACTTCACACCTCTCGCACACTCCAGTCTCTCTTTTCCCAATCTTGTGGAGGTACCCATGTCCAGTGAACACCTGTGTGAAGAAGTAGTTCACCTCCCCGAATTTCCAATCCATCCAATCTCTCCTATTCCCAATCGCTCCTTTTAGCGCGCCCTCATACTCGTCCCACCTTCTCTCCATTTCCTCCTCCATCCATTCCTGTACTTCCTCTCTGGTCGCACCCTTCCAGCGTTTATTCCTGGCCGCACCGCTGCTGCCAGTCCACCCACTGTCCTGTACCCCTGCACCACCCTCAGCAGTATCCCTCTCTGCACCCGCAGGAGTGTCCTAACCCTCGCATTCACTCCTGCTCTTTCACCACACACCTACGAAGATATTATTAAAATTATCTCTCATTATCACACGCATCACGGAATAGAAAAAAGCATTACTATTTTTACCGTTTGGACAAAATGGACCGTTACTTCAACTGTGACTAACCCTCTATATTTTCCTCGACCCCAACAAATTACTATATGCTGGAAACTTAAAACCGAATTTATGTGTTTTATAAAGAAACTATTGAAACTTCAAACAATATCTAGCCGTTGGGCTTCAAAAAATACGATTTAAACTTTCTCCCTAACTTCAAGTATCCTACAAATTCGCCGAAGTTTGCGTAAAAGAAAATATTGCATGCGGTGTTTGTGACGCTGAGCACGTGCCTGCATATTTTCCTATTTTTCGACATTTTGTACGGAATAGGGAAAATACTCTGGATAACGGTTTTTTATTATAGTAATTTTTTTTCTGCGAAAAAGTTACAGCATGGAATATTTTACTTCGAATGTGCGATTTAATGTATTGTTATAATACAATATACGGATAAAGATTTTCCTGGATTATGATCTTTATTTCTACCAAGTTTAGTCACGTATTTTCCTATCATTATTTTTTCAGCAATTCATACAAACGATGTCAGAATTATAAGCATAAAGGCCGAAACTCACTTAACAGCACAGCACCTTACAAGCATCGTCACAGCACCGTCGAGTGGTCAACTTGACGGTTTTGTATGGGTTAACTTAACGCATCGACGCGGGATACCCGACTATAGGCTTCACTTTATATTGTCACAGATATTGTATTGTATTGTACTAACCGAAATGAGCTGATAAGTGAGCGTACGACGTCGGCAAAGGATCAGCACACCACAAGCTCGCCATCCGCAAAATATTCTCTCTGAGAAATGTGTTGTGGTTGAGGCGTTGACGTGCCCTGTCCGTGCTGTGCTGGTGTTATTAGATAGGCGCGCTTACATTTAAATACACATAAGAAATAAAATCTGCTGGTGATGATCAGTCGCTGTTCCTATGAAATGCTGATAAGTGAAAGTGAGTTTCGACCTCTAGATTTTTGCTAGAATATCTATTTTATTTAAATTATACTAATGCCCATTTGCACCAGTTCTGATTAAATCCGTTGGTTAGGTAACGATGGTTAAATGTTAACAGTCAGTTTACCAACAGTTGCATTGCACTGTATATGCCTAACAGTTCTGTTAGCTAACTGAGAAATACATTTGGCAATGCAGCAAAAGTTGGTGAAACGAGAAGACAAATCGCGAAAAAACCAGTAAAATCCTGTAAATTCCGGAGAAACGGGGGTGGCACTATTTAAATTCCGGATAAAAAGTAGAATTTGAAAATCTCGATTGTTCCGTTAAATGCAGAGTTGCGGATAAACGGGGTCCGGACAATCAAATCAGGGATCTACTGTATTTGCAAATAACAAAAAAAAATCAGGGTCGCCCAGTCAAAGCTCTAAAATACAGATCATTCACGGGGCCGGTTTGAACCCGAGCCTTCAGTTACCGTACCTCTAGTCACAATGTTGTTTGAAATGAGAAATCCCCTCTTACATATCGTATAGATAATCCAGTTTGTGTTCTATAAGTACCAAATTCAGAACACACACTCTTGAAAGGCGAAAACGTCGTCGAAATGCATTTTCATCTAACAAATAAAGGTAGTGTTGAAACCACACGTTCAACAATTTATATATTTATTTTAGTCCTTTTATTTTCATTCGAATTTCCTACCGGCTCGCCACTGCCTCTAAAATTCTTCTACCTTAGTTCGAAATCGTGTTTTGCTTTCTTTTCCTGGCGTCTGACCGTCGCCTTGCAATGTTTACTATTATTCTTCGGCAGTTGAAGTAGGCATGACCAAATGCACACTTCGCACCTAAATGCATTATCTCCCTGACACATAGAGTCGATGTTGAGTTTCCAATCCGATCGGTCTCCCAGCTAAGACCTACCACACCTTTACCGGTATAAAACCGATATTTTCAGACCAAATGAGTCAAGTTTCATAGTAATTAATTTACTTCCGCTGCTTCCTGCATAATAAGTGCATTTTCCTATAAAGTTAAAGTTTGTATAGTGATTCAACCCGAAGCAAAGTTATATTTCAAGTGAATAGTGCTTTGAAAACCACAAAGTAAAGAGTAAGATCGTTCTAATAATTACTATTTCATACTGAAAGGCTTGTATATATTCATCGTTCCATCTGAATGTAGATAGATAGATAGATAGATAGATAGATAGATATTTATCGTCCATTCATACGTAGTACATGAACAAGGAGACGGTATGATATAATATAACAAAAAAGAAGAGAAAACTGACAACAACTGCTAAACCATGCTGGATCTAGGATATTAGTAAGGGTAGGCAGTTGAACAAAAAATAAATAATAAAAGAAATAAAGTTAGTGTTTGGATAGAAATGCTATTCATTAATAATAAAAGCTCGTAGTTTCATTACACCGCCTATAAAGTTATACATTTTTTGTAGTGTGATGACATTTGTTGTAGACAAAAGAGAGTCGAGGGCATCTGAATGGCTTCGCTTCTCGAATATAACTGTGAGTCTTAGACTATTATACATTGGGCAATCAAAGAATATATGCTCTAATGTTTCCAATGATTGTCTATTACAGATCGTGCAAATCTGGTCGATTTTTATTTTGTGCGAGATATTATTGACATAAAGATAAATCGTTTCATTATTAGTTGTGCGTAGTTGTGCTGTTAAACGTTTAATGTGCAATGGAGATGGTCCGCAAAGATAACTGATAGGCGTACTATCCCTAAGTAGAAATGTATATGTTGGATAGTGGACACTAAGTAGTACTTTGTTGAAAATTGAATAGATGAGGCTTTTACTTGATGAAGATCCATACTACTGATGAAATAAAACAAATTAATTTGTTTAAATCTTCATTATTTATTTTGAACTGACGTTCAAATTAAAATTAGTGACGCGTTTCGCTACACAGTAGCTTTTTCAAACTAGTGAAGCTACAATGAAAAACTTTTAATTTATATAGTGCCTTAATACGGAATTCTAAGATATTGACAAAAGTATTAAAAATGGGGATAAGTACAAAAAGTGCCTAAATACGGAATTCTAAGATATTGACAAAAGTATTATAATATATTTAAATAGGGATAAGTACAAAAAGTGTCTAAATACGGGATTCTAAGAAAGTTACAAAGGTATTGAAAAAAGGTACCTGGGAAATTGATCAACAACTATCACATTTTCTAGGTAAAAAGGTTTAATAAGGGAGAATGATTGATATCTATTTGGTCGTTAAGCAGATTACCGGAATATTTGTTTTTGTTAATCTCGAGGGCTTCTAAAAGATTTAATTTAAAGGATTTGGGTTCTACATGCAAAATTTCAAAATTTGAGTCGAAAGTGTGTTGGTTTGTTAATAGATGATTTGAATAGTTGGAATCTAATTTGTTATTGTTATAGCTGCGTTTGTGTTCTGAAATTCTAGTTTTGAAGTTCCTAAAAGTTCTACCGATATACATTTTGTCACAGTTGTCGTTACCACATTTTAATTTATAAACACCTGACTTGTTTAATTTTGAGGATTTAGATTTGTTATTTTTTATGAATTTAGATAAATTGTAGTCAGTTTTAAAGCAAATATTCATATTTAAAGATTCTAAAAATGATTTGATTTTTAAGGATGGTGTTCCAAAGTATGTTAAGCTTTTAAATTGATTATTTTTATTTTTATCTGAAGGATATACTTGTTCTAAAGTGCGTTTCTTTATCTTTTTATTTATGATATTGTCAATTAAGTTTGGATCGTAATTATTATTAACTGCTATTTGTTTAATGATATTTAGTTCTTTGTTGAAATTATTATTGTTTAATGGGACTGTTAAAAGTCTGTGAATCATACTATTGAAAGCTGCTAATTTATGACTGAATGGGTGGACCGAACTATTATGAATTGTAATGTCTGTATGTGATGGTTTGCGAAATATAGAAAAATCATGTTTATTGTTTATATTTGAAATTGTAAGGTCTAAAAAGTTTATAGACTTATTTTCTTCATGTTCTACGGTAAATTTTATATTGCTATGAATTGAGTTAATATAAGTAATGAAGCTATCTAGTTGTCTAGTAGTGCCAGTGAAGCTCGCTAAAATGTCATCTACATAACGGTGCCAGTACATAAATTTTTTACTAAGGGGGTGTTTATGAATTATTTTTTCTATATTATCCATGAAAATTTCAGCTAATAGGGGACTGAGGGGGTTGCCCATAATCAAACCATCTTGACTACTATAAATCTCTCCATTGAAATGAAAATAATTTTGGTTTAAGCAAACTTTTAATAAATTTATTATGTCAGAATGAATTATAGGGTTAACATTATTATACGTCAGCAAATTATCAACAAGAGTTAAAGTTTCTTTAGGAGGTATTCTAGGGAATAGATTAGTTACATCGAACGATATGAATTTAGAATTGTGAGGTAATTTTATATCTTGAATATTATTAATTAATTCCGTTGAGTTTTTAATAGAAAATCGAGATTTGAAAGAACAATATTTAGAAATTATATCTATGAGAATCTTTGAAACTTTAAATGAAGGTGCTGTGAAAAAAGAAACGACCGGTCTAATAGGGTACCCCTCTTTATGGAGTTTCATTAAAGAATAAAGTTCAGGGTGTTGAGGATTGGGTAAAATTAATTTATATTTTTCTTTGTCGCTAATTATTGATTTCGCGTTATCTACTGCTAATTTTATTTCTTTCTGAAATTTACTAGTTGGGTCTTTTTTAAGAATCTCAAAATTGCCTGTCTGTATAAAATTGTTAGTTTTTAATATATAATCATCTTTATGTAATGCTATCAAATTCAAATAGTCTTATTTTTACTAAAGCAGATAAAGGAAATACAGTAATAGCATTACATAAAGATGATTATATATTAAAAACTAACAATTTTATACAGACAGGCAATTTTGAGATTCTTAAAAAAGACCCAACTAGTAAATTTCAGAAAGAAATAAAATTAGCAGTAGATAACGCGAAATCAATAATTAGCGACAAAGAAAAATATAAATTAATTTTACCCAATCCTCAACACCCTGAACTTTATTCTTTAATGAAACTCCATAAAGAGGGGTACCCTATTAGACCGGTCGTTTCTTTTTTCACAGCACCTTCATTTAAAGTTTCAAAGATTCTCATAGATATAATTTCTAAATATTGTTCTTTCAAATCTCGATTTTCTATTAAAAACTCAACGGAATTAATTAATAATATTCAAGATATAAAATTACCTCACAATTCTAAATTCATATCGTTCGATGTAACTAATCTATTCCCTAGAATACCTCCTAAAGAAACTTTAACTCTTGTTGATAATTTGCTGACGTATAATAATGTTAACCCTATAATTCATTCTGACATAATAAATTTATTAAAAGTTTGCTTAAACCAAAATTATTTTCATTTCAATGGAGAGATTTATAGTAGTCAAGATGGTTTGATTATGGGCAACCCCCTCAGTCCCCTATTAGCTGAAATTTTCATGGATAATATAGAAAAAATAATTCATAAACACCCCCTTAGTAAAAAATTTATGTACTGGCACCGTTATGTAGATGACATTTTAGCGAGCTTCACTGGCACTACTAGACAACTAGATAGCTTCATTACTTATATTAACTCAATTCATAGCAATATAAAATTTACCGTAGAACATGAAGAAAATAAGTCTATAAACTTTTTAGACCTTACAATTTCAAATATAAACAATAAACATGATTTTTCTATATTTCGCAAACCATCACATACAGACATTACAATTCATAATAGTTCGGTCCACCCATTCAGTCATAAATTAGCAGCTTTCAATAGTATGATTCACAGACTTTTAACAGTCCCATTAAACAATAATAATTTCAACAAAGAACTAAATATCATTAAACAAATAGCAGTTAATAATAATTACGATCCAAACTTAATTGACAATATCATAAATAAAAAGATAAAGAAACGCACTTTAGAACAAGTATATCCTTCAGATAAAAATAAAAATAATCAATTTAAAAGCTTAACATACTTTGGAACACCATCCTTAAAAATCAAATCATTTTTAGAATCTTTAAATATGAATATTTGCTTTAAAACTGACTACAATTTATCTAAATTCATAAAAAATAACAAATCTAAATCCTCAAAATTAAACAAGTCAGGTGTTTATAAATTAAAATGTGGTAACGACAACTGTGACAAAATGTATATCGGTAGAACTTTTAGGAACTTCAAAACTAGAATTTCAGAACACAAACGCAGCTATAACAATAACAAATTAGATTCCAACTATTCAAATCATCTATTAACAAACCAACACACTTTCGACTCAAATTTTGAAATTTTGCATGTAGAACCCAAATCTTTTAAATTAAATCTTTTAGAAGCCCTCGAGATTAACAAAAACAAATATTCCGGTAATCTGCTTAACGACCAAATAGATATCAATCATTCTCCCTTATTAAACCTTTTTACCTAGAAAATGTGATAGTTGTTGATCAATTTCCCAGGTACCTTTTTTCAATACCTTTGTAACTTTCTTAGAATCCCGTATTTAGACACTTTTTGTACTTATCCCTATTTAAATATATTATAATACTTTTGTCAATATCTTAGAATTCCGTATTTAGGCACTTTTTGTACTTATCCCCATTTTTAATACTTTTGTCAATATCTTAGAATTCCGTATTAAGGCACTATATAAATTAAAAGTTTTTCATTGTAGCTTCACTAGTTTGAAAAAGCTACTGTGTAGCGAAACGCGTCACTAATTTTAATTTGAACGTCAGTTCAAAATAAATAATGAAGATTTAAACAAATTAATTTGTTTTACTTCATCAGTAGTACTTTGTTCCAATCATCTTGAGTGTTTCTAACTAAGTATTTGTTTAATATGTCTTGTTTGATATTTTCCTTGATGGCGTCTGGATTAAAGTTTGAATAGTATATTCTTATGATACGGGTTAACTGATCAATCCAATTATACTTTAGGCTACCGCATTCAGAATTTTGTAGCTTTGTAAGCCGTACTAAAGCTCTATGGGGTAATCTCTTATTATCTTGACTGGTTACTCTGATTAATTGTTCAATAGCTTGTTTAATTATATAATATTCTAGTTTGCACAGGTTAGCCTCAATTCTTATAATATATGCAGCCGTTGTTCTCTGTAGAAAAAGGAGATTTTTCCAGAAACAAGATTGTATTTTCTCGGATTGATCTAGATAGCGCAATCCCCATATGTTACTAGTATAATTGAAAGTCGTTATTACTACATTGTTGAAAAGGGTCTTAATGGAACGAGGGACGAAAGTTTCAATGAATTTATTGTTTGGAGTATGGTTCCTTGGGTAATTCTGGCTTTTCGTTCTCGAGATTTGAAATTATTAAGAAATGATCCGTTAAAGGTAAAAACGACTCCTAAATAATCGTAGGTGTTGGAAATTTCTATGGTTTTATTTTGGTATTTAAATTTTGGCTGTTGTCGGATTTTGGGGCTTCTACGGAAAATTACTATTTTCGTTTTATCGGTATTGACTTGGAGTTTAAATTTAGTGCAATACGACTCTAAGATCATTAGATTCTTTTTCATTTGCGCTTCAGATTCTGCGAGCACCGTCAGGTCGTCTGCAAATAGTAACGCCCATACGTTATCTCCCTCATCTAGCGTGACTCCCTTGCTGCTCTGCTCTTGAAAATAAGAATCTATGTCGGAGATAAATACTGCAAACAGGAGAGGGCTAAGCGGACCCCTTGTAGAACACCTTTTGTTATTTGTATTGTTTCAGAAGTGTTACCGTCTTGTTCTATAAATAATGTTGCTGAATTGTACATTAGTCTCAAGATTCTAATAGTTTTTGCACTTATACCTTTTGAATATAGTTTTTCCCAAAGAATTTCATGATCCAGGCAGTCGAATGATTTCTTAAAGTCTACAAACAATGTATAAAGTTTTCTTGCAGGTAGACGTAAATAGTTATTGATCAGAGCATATCAAACAAATATGTTGTCTTCACAATTACGTGTTTTGCGGAATCCGGCTTGGCATTCAGGTAGAATCTCATTATTTTCCACAAAGTTTGTTGAACTATTGTTGATGAGTTGGGTAAAAAGTTTAGTTTCGTGATTAAGAAGGGCTATACTGCGATAGTTGTTGCGGTCTGTGATGTCTCCTTTTTTGTGGAAGTGGATCATTTTAACATCAGACCATGTTGGTGGTATTTGTTCTTCATTTAGAATCTTATTGAATAGTATTTTTAGGTGCATTACCCAGTCCACGGGGAGATTTTAAAAAAATTCGTTGCTTATGTTGTCTGTACCAGGTGATTTGTTATTTTTAGCTAAGTTTAATACTTGGAAGATTTCTTTTGTGGAGAAGCTTGTGTCAAGGTAAGGGTGGACAGCGTCGAAGAAATGTGAATCTATAGTTGGTTGCGAGCTGCAAAATCTTTTGTAAAAATCGGTCATGGTGTCGATATCAATTGTGGGTCTTTTCGTTTTGTTTTTATGTTGTTTCACATATCTCCAAAAGTCAGTGGTGTTGCTGATATTGTTAAGTGCAGTTGTTTTGTATTTTTCGTAACCTAATTTTTTTTTGGTAATAAGTTTATATTCTTTTTTTGTTTTACTGTATGCTGCTATAGATTCCTGATTGAATTTAGACTTTTTTACCTGTTTTTTTGATTGCTGAAATTTTTTCTTAGCATCTTTACAAGTATTATCGAACCAAGGCTTTGCTTGAGGAGCCAAGTAATTTTTAAAAGTTAGATTTTTTTCCATTTCTAAAAATTTCGTTGTTAACCTGACTCCCTCATTTATTTGTTTATCTAGTACAACAAGGGTGCTACCATTTGAATTTATTTCATAGTTGTGATTTGAGAGGATCCCACTTAACTATTATTTTTTTAATAACGTAATGTTGGTGTAGTTGAGTATTATACATTTTAAAGAAATCAGCTTCAATTACGATAGTGCAGCTTAGGTGGTCTGAGATTAGATTGTTATCGATAAAACACCTTGAAATTAAATCTACATCGTTAATTTTTGCCCACATTAGATCTATCACACTTCGTCCTGATTGCCCAATGTATGTAAAGTTACCTTCATAGTCGTCGAACCTACCGTTTAACATAAAAAGCCCTAAGTTTTCCAATGCTTCCACAAGTAATGTGCCTCTTGAATTTACTATAATATCCCTTGATCCTCTTGGTTGTAAGAGAGAGAGTTAGTGTCTGTTAAGTTTCTAGAATCAAAGTCATTCAGATTGCCCACCCTAGCATTGAAGTCACCATACAAGGTCATCTTGTCATTAGAAAACTTTATGATTATTTCTTGTACAGTATCTTCTAGCATTTCTATACAGGTACGATCATCTAAATCTGGTTTTAAGTGAACGACTCCTAAAATATAAAATTGGTTGTTGATATTTATTCTTAAAAATATCCACATAAAACAGGTATCAATAATATCTACACTCCTAATTCCAGCATTGTGTTTAGATATAAGAACTAGAATACCTCTACCCCTCTGCTTATCCTTAATAGCTTGACATGTATAAGCATCATAGTTATTTAAAATTTTGGGTAAGCTAGTGTGGGGAGAGGTAATCCAAGTTTCTACTAAGCCTATGATATGAGAACTACACAAATCATTGATTTCTGACATTTCTAAGTTATTTAAAGTGTTGATGCCTTGGCAGTTCCAGAATGTTATTTTGAAAGGCATATGCGCGTTTACATACTTTAAGTTGGTTCTAGCAGGGGTTAGTTTTTTGTTGGTACTTCGATATTTGTTCGTTTCGCCGATTCATCTTTTTTCTCTGGGGTTATTTCGCTAAATTTTCTTCCTTTTGCTGTTGTATTATTATATGCGTAATGTGACACCTGCGTTGCTGCTTCTTTTTTATGTTCGTTGGCTTCTAACTCTGCTAAATTATATAATTTCCCGTCGATAGAAAGCTTATTGTAGACTAGTTTTACTCTGCTTCCTTTATCTCTGGCATCTTTTTGATAGTTTAGTAGTTGCTTTCTTTGCTCGATAATTTCTTTGGGGTAGTCTTCGTTAATGTAGATATTTGTTCCTTTCAGTTTGCTTCTTTCTCTTAAAATGTCTACCTTTTTTTCCCATCCATTTAATTTCAGTAGAATTGGTCTGTTCTTGAGCTTGTTTCGATCACCTATTCTTCTTTTTTCGATTATGTCTGTATTAACATTTTTTTTCGAGTTTATTTTTCTCATTACTCCATTAACTTTTTCCTTTAGTTGCTCTGCATCTTCTCCTGATTCTTCTTCAATGCCCATTATTATTAGATTTTCTTTTCTTAGATCTTTTTCAATCTGAACTAACTTTTCTTCTAATTTTTCAGTAATCTTTTTTAGAATAAGATTCTCTTTACGCAATTCCTGGTTTTCTATTTTTAGTCCCTCCATTTGAGAATGGACATCATCTATTTTTTCTTCAATTCTAGCATTACGTTGGTCCATAGATTCTAGCTTTTTCATAAGCTCATCCATTATGGCAAGATTTTGTATTTCGTACACAATTGAAATCCGAAAGAAAAAGTTCAGTTTTAAAATTTTCCCAGGTCTTATAATTTATAAAATACTGGCCTGTTCTCCTTTAATAATAATATCACAAATTTGCTTGCTGCTTATCTCTATTTAATTAAATCTTATCAGAATACTTGGGTTTTTTGTTTGCGATAATTTGTTACTTTTGTGAATTCTAACCTATTTGGGCTTGAATTAGATATTCTGTTACCTTGATTAAAAGGTCCTGTTAATCTCAGGGTGGGATTCGAAATAAAAAAAACTGATATAGTTGAAATGTTGATTTAATATAAAATATTGTTGGTTGTCATATGGATAACCAAAAAAAACAAGGCCTTGCCTAAAAAGTGGTAACGCTAAAAACTCCCTAAAGTAGTTCCGCTATACCACACGATTTATATGAAGTTAGCTTTAGATTATTTTAGGTTATTATTTTATTAAACTAACACATGGACAAATGTATAGATAAAAAAGAAAAGTTTTACACTATCCAAACAAACCTTATGGGTGGTTGGATACAGAATTATATTAAAGAACTACCTTTGTATGCATACGTTGGCTTACAAACTCTAGTGATTGTGCTAATTGTTATTAAATAATATACAAGTTGTCCTCAACAGAGGGTAAAGACACCAGGAAACTAAGTTCCGCAGTAGGTATGACCAAATACTCTACTTACAATACTTTTTCATAAATGTATTTGTTATTTCAGTCGACTGTGTTTTCTACTCAAACCCCTGGATTCCTTGTTAAAAGTAAGGTATGAAGGTTACCTGTTTACAATCGGGTGCTGTGGTGTGTCCCTCCAAAAGAACTGGTGGTGAAAGACTATATCCTAGGGGTAGAGGTGTATACAGGTGTATCCGATGTGATGACGGGGTGCAGATGATGTACGATGTCGATGCAGGAATGAAACGAAGATATCGATGTATAAAATAAAGCCAAAGAATGAAGAAATAACCAAAGAAAGAAGATAGATAGAAGAAAGAATAACGAATAACGAGACCTAAAAAGGAGCTTGTGTAAGTATTTGGTAATAATAATTAAATGTTATGAGGGTTGAGTATAGTAAACTGACAAATTAAACTCACCGTAGAAGTTGTGTGGCCTCAAAGTGGTTTCGCCTACGGATGTGGAGACAGGAATTTAAGCTGAGCCAAATTAATATCCACTTATACAAAATGGTAGAGCTCCAACAGGATCACTCTAATAAAATCTAAGCTCACTTAAATGTATTTTCCAAAAATCAGCAAAATTGCTAAACCATGTGGTCTATCACGAACCTCACATGGAAGAAAAAGAAAAACCAATCTCCTATAGGTATTGATGGTCTTAGAAAAAAAGGAATGTTCTTCTCATTTACTTCTTTATTACCAAAGTACTTAACACCAGAGATCAGCTCTGATAACAGAAATTAAAAGAAGAAACTATTAATTGATAAGGAAGGTCAATGATCTTTAATCAGTAGATCTATGAATAGAAAAGTGACATTATGATGAAAGATTGAAATCACTTTGAGAAGATTTATTTTTCAGATTGACAGATATGACAAGATTGTCATCTACTTTGTACACCATGTAAACAAAATAACCTTTAAGCCTTTGATATTTTTTAAATCAGTAACTTTTATGATCTGGTGATCATCCTATGTTTAAATAAGATTCCGGTAAATTTAGAATATAAATATTTGATTGTTATTATTCCTACTTGTTGTAAATAATAAGTAGTGGTAAATACTTATTTATTATTTTTAGGAGCCCTTCAGGGAGAAGCTTGAGAAAAGTGAAAGTATTCCTGAGACTTTAATTGTATTAATCCTACTTAAAACAATCAGGATCTGTTTTTAATAAACTAGCAGTTGGTAGGTACAGAGTTTATTTTTGGATGTTTGAAAGAGAGGCACCAATAATTCTTTGTCCCGTAACAATTCTTACCAAATTTACTGTTGTTTAAACTATTGCACATAATCGCTGTATAATTAAAAACACATGGGTAACGATTAAAAGATTTTTAGTTGGCTTTTAACTCTACAATTATTGAATTTGCTGGATCGATTTAACCGTGCACTTTCTTTGGCAAGTCCAGGACCGTACTCCCCATCTGTATGTATTTTCGACTTTAAAGTTTATTAAAGTTAACGAAATACAGTTATTATTTATGCGAGAGAACCAGTCATCCTATAGAATTCCAGTCCACTAAATTGAAGGCATCACAAATTCAAAAACATCCAGATCGTCATCATCTTCTAATACATCAACGTTATTCACAAATTCTAACGCCATAATTTCTGATCAAAATTATCCACAACACCACACACAAGAGGAAAGACGTCAAAAAGTGATAATAATTAAGTGTAAACAATTAAACACCAAACTGCTTAAATGTCGCTGAACCACCACTCCTCCCACTGATTAAGTTAACGCCGGTTAGGCTGAAGAAAATCAGCAGTTGTTGGGTGGTGCAATGAAATTTACATTTTAAATGTCCGTGAAGTATTCGTTAAATTTTAACAAGAACTGTTGCAAATGGGCATTACCGTAAATTGAGATTAAACTAACTGAAAGCAGAATATTTATGCCAACTCACTACAAACTAATTTTTTTACGATATTGAAGGAAAAGCTATGGTAAATTTATAGAATAATATGAAGGAGTAGGTTCCTACATATTTCAATAAAAAATAACTGATGCGGCCGTTGATGCCACATTAGTTGAAATGACAACAAATTTTATGCTGTCATAAAAAATAGGATGCCTTCGATTTAGTGGACTGGAATTCTATAGGATGACTGGTTCTCTCGCATGCATAATAACTGTATTTCGCTAACAATTTAATAAACTTTAACGTCGAAAATACATACCTACAGATGGAACGATGAATATAGACAAGCCTTTCAGTATGAAATAGTAATCATTAGAACGATCTTACTCTTTCCTTTGAGGTTTTCAAAGCACTATTCACTTGAAATATAACTTTGCTTTGGGCTTGAATCACAATTCAAACTGTAACTTTATAGAAAAATGCACTTATTATGCAGGAAGTGGAGGAATTAAATTAATTACTATGATACTTGACCCATTTGGTCTGAAAATATCGGTTTTATACCGGTAAACGAGTGGTAGGTCTTAGCTGGGAGGCCGATCGGGTTGGAAACTCAACATTGACTAGCTGAGCTAGCCTCGTAAAAACCCAGGGAGATAATGCATTTAGGCGCGAAGAGTGCGTTTGGCACGCCTACTTGAACTGCCGAAGAATAATATTAAACATCGCAAGGCGCCGGTCAGCCGCCAGGGAAAAGAAAACAAAACGCGATTTTGAACTAAGGTAGAAGGAGAAATTTCGAATGGAAATAAAAGAACTAAAATATAACTGAACATGAATATACAAAGGAACTAAAATATAAATATACAAATAGTTGAACGTGTGGTTTCAACAATAACTAATTCTCATTCTCATTCTCATAGAATCCCAATTTATTTTGGAGTCTTAAAATATGTATGTTTTGAAACGATTAAACTAATGGTTACGAAATGCTAACAACCAAATGGATCTATATACTTTAGTACTGGTTAAAACTGAAAAATATAATTTATTGTTATATATCACTGAAGCAAATAATTATATTCTTACATTTAACTAATTGTATTGCAAAAGAAGAATACATTTTTGATAAACTAAAACAGCTACGCCCATCCGTCAATTTATACAAATTGAGAAATTTAAAAATACTTAGTTACAGGTCAGGAACAAATAATACTGTACCTAGTAGTCAACAAATTGTAAACGTGAAACTTTAGTTTTACATTAAATATAATTTTTCCTACAGTCGCGAGTAAAATGACTAATTACTATATTCAAATGAAATCATAAAGTCGACAAATGCCGAGGATTGTTACTTTACGCTCTAGAGCAAAAAAGGAATCATTTTCGCTCGCTTATTTCATCAAATTTCGTGGGATTAGCCATGACGACGAAAAACAATAAATGAACGTCAAGTTACCGGATAATACTATACTACCTACTTTATCAACTATTTTAATCGGCTTTATTAATTTCTCACAAAATTATAATAAATTTTATAACAATTTGAATAATAATTTGAAAGAAATTGAAAGGTGAATTTTAAAAGTCATTGTTATTGTTGATATCTCGGACACGCCTCTACCTAGAGCGACGGCGAATCAAATGTCGACAGGAGAGGGAGGTATAAGCGCTCTGCAGATTCTGACAAGTCTGAACAATTCAGTAGATCTTTTAAACGCCATAAAGAGAAAGCATTCAAATACTCAAATTGAAATAGGTACTTAAATAGGTAATAATCCAAAAAAACACAAAAAGGTTCTTACACGTTTTTTATATCATTTGTGAATTTCAATTAATCTTCAATAATGGAAGAAATTTCTTCTGAATCAAAAATTGCAATAAATAATTGTACTTTAATATTTAACATTAATAAATATAATATGACAACTAAAATGTCAGAGTACTATCTTAAATCATTATCCACTCCTATTATAACCCAAGATAATATAAAAGACTGTTTTAATTATTAAAAGGGCGACTGTAGAAAAAAGTATGTGTGTTTTTCGAGCGTAAAGTAAAATTGCCGCTTTCAAAAGATCGCCGCGCTCCGCTCTGCGTCGCTCGGCAACATTCTTTTTCAAGCGGCAATCTGTTACTTTATGCTCTAAATACACAAATAACTATTTATTTGCAATAAAGCTCTAAACACCATTTGATTTTTTCTCAATTTATAACTACATTAATTACATTTAGTTTTTGAAGTAAAACTTCTTTACGCACGCTTGACTTGGGGAGTAAGCTGGTGAATGCGTGGCGAGAGCGTTACGAAAAGTGTGATCGGGCGAGCGAACGAAAGTTGATAGAGAGATATGAGTTAATGAAGGTAGAAAGAGAGAGTTACGTTTTGTATATTACTGTGGGAGCAAAAGAGAATAGTGCGCGCGCACATTTTCCTAATACATTAATTATTTTACGTTTAAAGTGAAGTTCATAATATTTTGTGAATTTTCAGGTGAATAATAACAAATTATGACAGGAAGTGACACATACTCTGAATATGAAAGCGGTGGTGCTTCAGAACCATCAACTAAGAAGAAATTACGTACGGAAATTGTGCGTGCATAAAAAGTGTGTGACAACATATTCAATGCAAGATTTTAAACCTAGTGAGACCCAATCAACTGATAATGAATCACGAAGGTGAGTGCGTATCTCATACTAGTTGCTGGCGTCGTAGCGTCATATGCATCGGTCCTTTTTCCTTGTCTATTTTATCCCTCTACTAATACGCGGCATTCTACTCTCGACATTAGGGCGCGTTTGATTGTCTGTCCTTTTCTTCTCTCTCTGTCTCTCTCCTTTCCGTATTTCGGCCTCGCGTTTCTACAATTTACTTCAGCAAATTTTTGAAATAGGATCGAATGAAGTTTTACTTCAGTTGTGCGGTCTAAAGCACACTATTTTTATTTAATTAATACGACTATACCTTTGTCAAGCATATGACTTGACCTACATTTACAATATGTGTTAAAAATGTGTAATTTAAGCCGGACCTGAAGTAAGTCTCGAACACTATAGAATAAATATTAACGAGAGTAAATAAATATGTAAACTCAACCATAAAAGCAAGAGGCATCCATGCAATTCATATTTGATTCAAATTAATGATTAAGGTATATCCGAATATTTCCTGTATTTGTATAATAAAATAGACGTTTCGTAAAAAAATTAAACGGGGGTCTAAAAAACTCATCACAGTTATCGATGAAAATGTATGGATATAGATAAGCAACTGATTCAAGTAAATGGAGTTCTTTATTTTTGGTAAAAAGATAATAACATTTGTAATCAGACAACAGGAACAAGTTGTCTATAACAACATATGTTGGCGTCTGTCAACAAATATCAAATGTCAAAATTAACTGTCATGTTTAGTTAACTTGAGTCAGTCGAAAAATGGAATTAACCGAGAAAATTTTCACGCTATATTTTTTTACAGGAATGCTTTAACGAGTTGGTTTCTGCAATGAAGCACACACATCAGTCGACAATTTCTCTTTGGTATGGAGAATTTGAACGTGTACGGATTCATCTTAGCGACGATCCAAGTACAGGTCCACTAACAACGGCAGTCACCAAAGAAAACGTCAATGCTGTACGTAAGCTGATCCAAGAAGATGTTGCATATCGTGAAATTGGAACATCATTGGGCATTCCCAGTGCCACAATTCAAAAAATTTCACATGAAGAATTATCTGTAAAAACAATCCGCATTTGTTGACGGAAAAACTGAAAGCAATTAGAGTCAATTGGTGTAAAAAGTTCAAGTTACTACACAGCTCGAAAAACAAATGAATTTTTATAGCAAGAAAATATCAAATTGTTGGACCATCCTCCATACAGTCCCGACCTAAGTCTTAAAGATATTCTTTTTCTAGGTCTTTCCTATTTAAGTAAAACCACTCGGGCCAATTATCGTACACATGTAATTATGTTGGAGAATAAGAACATTTATCAGATTCGTGATTGTGTCTTCCTCCCATTTGTGCGTAATAGCTATAGTACTGAGATACCTATACTGAAGGCAGATGGTTGGTGTTTGCGGTTTCACGTCGGAGATTAAGTCTAAAACAAGGACTCCATCTACCCCGCCGGGTAGATTAGGTAAGATTGCTAGTTTCGTTGGAAGTTAATTTCCTTGATACGCCACTGATAAATTAACGAGCAACGTGTTAAAGATTAACAATGCATCCAAGCAGAAATCCACAGTTAGAGATGCGTCGGTGAAAGCATAAAAAGTAGGGACCCTGCAATTACACTAATATAAAAATGTTGCACTTGTTTCGAATTATATCATTCAGTGTTCGACATCGTATAAAAAATGAAGCCTTTTCTGGTAAGTAATTCGAACTCATGTTTTGAACATTCAAATTCATATAATAAAAGTAGGTTTTAATGACCATGAAAACTATCTTTTTTTTATACAAATTGGAACTCATTAAAATATAACAAGCCATAAAAAGATATTTACAACATTTATAATGGTTTATTTTGATACATTGATATAAAAACAAGCATTCTGGAAAAGTTTATTTTAAAATTTGGGATTTTATCTTTATTCACATATATTTGAAAATAACAAGCGATAAAACGGTATAAAATATTTATTTTAACTTTCACTTCATCCCAAAAATTAGTAGCCAAGTGTATTATTTAATCAGTAGGGGCCAGATAAGGAAAGTGACAGGATTACTTACCGGTCACTGTACCCTGAGGAAGCCCTTGGCATCTATAGGGAGGAACCTATTGTCGGTTGTGCGTGGAAGAGGAGGAAACAGCCTCACACATTATCTTCGAATGTGAAGCACTGTCTCATTGGAGATATAGACTCCTATAGGACTTCTTGTAATTTCTCCAATAAGGACCTAGTGAAAAGACAGTTGAGCCTGATAAGGGTTACTGGTCTCTTCGCATAAACGGTACAACCAAGAGCACAAAAAGCCTAAAGGCTGAGGTGCCGAGAACTCGGAACTTCTGACTGGTGGTGCCGAACCAATCATTCAATCAACACCCCCAGGGACGAATATAAGGAGGGGGTTGGGGTTCAAACCTGGGAAAATACAATAATTTTTTATAAGCATACTGCATATTTTGCGGACGACAGGAGTTGCCTTTGAGGGGAAAAGAAGACTCTGGTGGAATCGGCATTATAGATCCTCCTCATAATGATGGAAATGTTCGTGCACTACTTCGTTTCCGTGCGCGATCTTGAGATGAAGTACTCAAAAATCTACTTGATTACAGTTATCTGTAAATAATTGTCATATAGGTAAAGCGTGATCTATAGACGTCAAAAAATAATAGTTCAATACTATTAAATGCTTTACAAAATTAGAAAAATAAATTTCCAAAGAGCAGACCGTCCACTAAGAAGCAACAACGCCGAAACCGGTCTACAAGTGATGTTATTCCTTCTAATCGCAAACCAGAATGGTTGGTTCTATCTTAACAGATATACCAACCCCGTTTACTTTAGAAGTGTAATTCAATGCATATAGCCCGAGAAGTAGTTGTTGCTTCTTAGTGGACGGTCTGCTCTTTGGAAATTTATTTTTCTAATTTTGTAAAGCGTTTAATAGTATTGAACTATTATTTTTTGACGTCTACTCAAAAATCAACTACTTTCGCAAAATACTCATACTCGGGCTATTACATCGCCCGTCATCCAAAATGAAATCATTGAATTGTGTGGAAATGCCATTCAAAAGCAAAAAAGGTGAGAGGTCGTCGGATCTCCGAAAGAAGCTTGCTTCTTATGCATAATAGAATGACTATTTTTGACCATTTTTCGAAAATTTTGACCATTTTTTAAAAATTTTGACAATTTTAGACAACTATTGACCATTTTTTCAAAATTTTTTATAATTTTGGACTATTTTTTCAAATTTTAACAATTATTGACCATTTTTGACAATTTCCGAGCATTTTTGACAGTTTCTGACAATTATTGACCATTTTTGACAATTTTTAACCATTATTGACCATTTTTTCAAGATTTTGAATATTTTTCGAAAATTTTGGCCATTTTTCAAAAATTTTGAAAATTTTTGACAATAATTGACTATTTTTTCAAATTTTAACAATTATTGACCATTTTTGACAATTATTGACCAATTTTGACAGTTTCGACAATTATTGATCATTTTTGACAATTTTTCAGAAATATTGACCATTTTAGACCATTTTTCCAAATTTCAACAATTTTTGACAGGTTCTGACAATTATTGACCATTTTTCAAAAATTTTGACAATTTTGAACAATTATTGACCATTTTTGACAATTATTGACCATTTTTAAAAAATTTTGACAATTTTAGACTATTGACCATTTTTTCAAAATTTTTTATATTTTTGGACTATTTTTTCAAATTTTAACAATTATTGACAATTATTGACCAATTTTGACAGTTTCGACAATTATTGATCATTTTTGACAATTTTTCAGAAATATTGACCATTTTAGACCATTTTTCCAAATTTCAACAATTTTTTGACCATTTTTGACAATTTTTGACAGGTTCTGACAATTATTGACCATTTTTCAAACATTTTGACAATTTTGAACAATTATTGACCATTTTTGACAATTATTGACAACTATTGATCATTTTTGACAATTTTTCAAAAATTTTGACCATTTTAGACCATTTTTCAAAATTTTAACAATTATTGACCATTTTTGACAATTTTTGACAGGTTCTGACAATTATTGACCATTTCTGACAATTTTTCAAAAAATTTGACAATTTTTAAAAATTTTCAACACTTTTTAACCAATTTTGACAGTTTTGACAATTATTGATCATTTTTGACAATTTTTGAACATTTTAGACCATTTTTCCAAATTTTAACAATTATTGACCATTTTTGACAGTTTTTTATAATTAATGACCATTTTTTCAAAATTTTTAAAAAATTTTACCATTTTTCAAAATTTTAACAATTATTGACCATTTTTGACAGTTTCTGACAATTATTGGCCATTTTTGACAATTTTTCAAAATATTTGACCATTTTTCAAAAATTTTCACAATTTTTAACAATTATTGACCATTTTTGACAGTCTTTTATAATTATTGACCATTTTTTCGAAATTTTAACAATTTTTGACCAATTTTCAAAATTTTAACAATTATTGACTATTTTTGACAATTTTTGACAGATTCTGACAATTATTGACCATTTTTGACAATTTTTCAAAAATTTTGATAATTTTTAACACTTATTGACCATTTTTGAAAGTCTTTTATAATTATTGAAAATTTTTCCAAAATTTAGACAATTTTAGACCATTTTTCAAAATTTTAACGCAGCGTTGGTTATATAGTATCGCGCGTTATTTCAATGCGTCTCTCTCTCTATCTCTGCACTAAACGTAAACTATAGCCTGCGTCTCTCTCTCTCTCCCTCTCTCTCTCTCTCTTTCTAATGAGTCATCGCGTGACGAACGCTTTTTCGTAACATCACACGTTTGTCCACGTACATGATGTTACAGCATCAGCTTTAGCTTCGACCATCATGGAAACACTTAAGTCGTTTGGATTAGATTTGGAGAATTTAGTTAGTGAGGGCTATGATAGGGCAGATGTATTGAGCGGACGATTTAAAGGTGTAAGAATATTGATTATGGACAAATATCCCCAAGCACAGTTCGTTAATTGTGTAGCTCATATCCTTAATTCAATTTTGGCTCATTCATGCGAGAATCCTGCAATTCGAAACTGCATCGGAACTATTAAAAGTATTATTAACTTTTTTCGAGAATCTGCACTAAAAAAGTCTGCGGACGAGATTGGTGCGCCTCATTCAACGAATATCTCGCTTTCTGGACGGAAAAACACACAACCCTCGAAAGGTTTGCTTAGATGTATCCTGTGGTACTTGCAGCACTTCTAGCTCTTCAACAGCCTGGAAAAGAAGTTGCAACCTAAGCTTACCAGTTGCAAGTCGCTAAGGAAAGTAGTCAATTCATCGTTTCAATGATAGTTTTAAGGAAATTTTTTTCGTATCCTTCAAACTTAAGCCGAAGCCTGCAAAAGATCAATGTAGATCTAAGCTACACCTGCATGTAGCATGTAGTATGAGCTGGTGCAATAAAGAAAAGCCCTCTACTGCCTTAGAAGCCATGGATCGATGTGAACTTTTTTTCCCAACGATTAAGAAGCTTCTTCAAATCTTGGCAGTTTGAAGAAGCAATAGAAATAGAATCCTCAACAATTGTGAATAACTTAGCTGAAAGAAGAAAGAGGTTAAATTTACTTTTGTAAGAATAATAATTTTACAGGAAACTGTAATAATTCATGATATGAATGGTGGTTTTTTCTTCCATTTCCACACTAGTTTGAGCCTTTTCAGGTGTCCGTTTAGGCAGCAGTGTCCTGTTAGGACACCTGTCAGAACTGTTAGTGCAGTCTTACTCTTACTCTTACTCTCACTAACGTAATTAGTCAAAAACCACGTGAGAAAATTCTTACAATTCATTTTCACCAATTTCAGTTAATTACAATCTTCGCATCTACAATTTCCCTTGCTTTAACCGGAAATATTGGAGGTGACCATTATAATGGAGGTAACATTGCGAGTGGTTATGGAGGTGATTACGATGGTCACGGAGAAAGTATAGGAATTGGAAATAGTGGTGGTTTTGGAGGATACGTCGGCGGTGGATTTGGAGGAGGTGTCGGCACTGGTAATGGGGGTGGCGTCAATGTGCAGACAATCACTCAACAAATACCTATTCCAGTACCCCAACCATATCCCGTTACAGTAACCAGACCAGTTCCAGTGTCGATTCCACAACCCTATCCAGTAGTAGTCAACAGACCTGTACACGTAGCTGTACCTCAACCTTACCCTGTTGAAGTTCCAAGAGCCGTACCTGTCACAGTTACCAGACCTGTTCCATATCCAGTACCTCATCCGGTGCAAGTACCAGTTCAAGTTCCTGTACATGTGAGTAATTAAATTATTATTGAACACCAATCAGAAATTGACCCAATTAGTAATTTTTTACACTTCGTATTGCATTTTACCTAAAAATCCAAAATCTAATAATTGAGAATTTATTATCAAATGTTTGCATGTACAATTAATTATTTCTTTATTATTAAGGTTTCAGTACCCCAACCCTATCCAGTTACAGTACCTCAACCATATCTAGTTAGAGTACCGCAGACAGTAGTAGTACCAGTACCGCAACCAATAACAGTAGGAGGTAGCAGTTTTGGAGGAAATATAGGAGCGGGAGCATCCATAGTTGGTGGTTTTGGAGGACACAGTTCCGGGTTAGGGGGAAGCTATGGTGGCGGTTATGGATACGGGGGAAGTAGTTACGGAAAAGGAGGCTACAGTTACGCCAATGTGCAATTTGGAGGGCACCATTACGGCAGCAGCTCTAAGCACTGATGGTAGAAACTGTAGAAAAACGTTTAACTTTGAAAACGAACATTTGAATGATCTTCCTTATTTCTACTATTAGTTTTTTCTTCTGTACCTATTTTTATAACACCAAATGTGATATCTAGTTTTGTTTGTAGTACTGAATGTTAAAAACAGATTATTTTTGTACCTTTTGTAATAAAAATAAAAAATTCGACTTTTCATTCGTGTATCCTTTTCAATCTAACAAACCATTTCCGTTCCTTCAACTCCTCCCTTGATGATGCATCCTCCTCAGGTCAATAATTCTTGAAACAAAACACCTAAAGAGCTCATGATTGAAGCATTTCTTGAAATTATTCATAACAAGCATTATGACTTAGTATTATACTCCAACGCTTCCAAAACTGATTCTGGTGTTGGTTGCTGAGTTACTACAGCAAACAATCCCATCAGCACTTTTCTAATTTCCCCTGCAGTGTGCATACTGGAAAATTGTACAGTATTCTAAAAGTTTTTAAGCACATCAAGCACCCGAATGAAAAAGTTGCCATTTGTACAGACTCTCTAGCTTCCATCCTATCAATCCAGGAATTATTTACAGGACAAGATAGTTATATCTTTTTGAAATCCAAATATCGTAGACTTTAACTCTGTGTCCTTTACTGACAAAAAATTAGCTGGAATACACCTTTTATTTTTTCGAATTGTACCAATAGATGTTAATTTGTGCTTTTGGAGGAGTGTCATCATCAGGTCATAGCTCGTATACTGTTTCTGCGTTCATGGTTTCGTCAATAACAATGATATTGCCAGTAGCTTGAATTTAACTACTGGCAACACTGTATTTCGGCATTTCATAAAAAAAGAATACAATGTATTCTGATTTTAACCTATAAACTGTTCGAGAAATCTGGTTTATTTGTTGTATTGTTTTGTGTACTTTTCCTAAAGTAATGGAAATGGAAAGTAATGGAAATATTACCCCTTAAATGTCAGGGAAACAAATTACAAATTGGAAGAGTTTACTAATAAGTTGAATATGGTGGAAAACCGAACACGAAACAATAAAAGAAAAAAATTCACAAAAATTGCCAATGCGTTAACAGATTGCAGTATATCTAATGCTGTTATCCCTAATTTGACGAAATTGTAATTTAATAGTTTCTCTACAAATTATTTATATTGTGGTGACACAATAAACAAATTAGTTTTATTATGAGAAAGGTCGGATATATGAAAAATGGATGTTTTCAAAGAAACACAAAGTCAAACCACAGCGTATACATAATATACAGATTGCGAAAATCCCTTTCTTACGCTGAGACTTATACAAGTACGACAAGGAAAATATGAGCAAAACTACGTGAAAGAGAGAGAAGACTTGTTAGCCCAGCGATCAGTCCCCTCTACCAAAACAGTTGGGCGTGTATTCAGTCCCCTCTACCAAAAACAGTTGGGCGTGTGTTCATCGCCCCACTAGTTCAACCGTTGTTGCCAGAAGCTCAGATTAATTTGTAAAAATGATATTTTTGTCACGTTATCGTTAACTTTTTTTCGAGCTCATACACTATTAGGTAAAATTAAACACCTTCATCCGGCAACAGTGTCCTTTACATAGGGAACTCACATTTAAACGTATGTGATCTTTTCGCTACAGACCTTGGTTAGCGCACGCCGATGTATTTGAAAAGTATTTGGAGGTCATTCGGCTGATGCAATAGTCAATTTGTTTATTGTGGCATTTGAAAATCGCCCAGGTTTACATTCCCCGACAGAATTATTAGTACTAATGGTACAATTAAATGGCCTCCAAATCACCTGAACTAGCTCCAAATGTTTTTTTTCTTTGGGAATTTTTGAACAGTAGCATTTATGAACATGAATTTGAAAGAGCTAATAATTTAAATGAATTGAGGGTGAAAATACAGCACGTTTGTGCCAGCATTATCCCAAATAATCTTAGAGATATGAGAACAAATATTTATGACAAATTTGGTTATTGCCTGGCACAGCAAGGTGGTTTATTTGAGCACTTAATTCATTAAAATTATGTTTACCTTTAGAAAGGATTTTAGTTTAATTTTTTCAAGAAGTTCATATTTTATGTTTAGAATAAGTACCTACTTATTTTATTTTTTCAAATTAATTTATTAATGGAATCGATCTTTAGTTTTGTATACCCAATTACTTTATCATTTTTTTCTCAAGAATAAATGTTTTATTTTCAAGTTATAATGGCTAAAATAATATCCTATTCAGGGTTGTGATGTTTAAAACAAAATGTTTAAAACAAGCGTTTAAAACATGTTTAAAACACCTGAGAAAAAAACATGTTTTAAACTGTTTAAAACATGTTTTTTTTAACATGTCAAACATTTGTTAATCTTAAATTTATTTTTTTATTACTTTAAAAAAACTTTTCAATACAACTTGGCTTTTTATTAATACATATTTGTAACTGTAACTGACACCTAGTAAAGTGCTTAACAAAAATAAAAATATTCTTTCAAAAATAATATAAAAATAACATAAAATAATATAGATATATTATGCAACATACGAACAAGAAAACTATTCAAAATCAAAACATACTTCATCAATATCAATCGGTGTCTGGAGTCTGGGTATTAAAATGTTTTGAGGTATCTGCCTTCGCGCTTTCTTTTATGTTTAAAACAGTTGTTTAAAACTGTTTTAAACATGTTTTTTTTGCAAGGTGTTTTAAACTGTTTTAAACAAAAAAAACGGTTTTAAACAAAAAAAACAGCATGTTTTGTTTTTTTTGAAAAAAACGTGTTTTTTATCATCCCTGATCCTATTGTAGTTAGAAATTAATTGTCAGCTTGGTCAGAAACGATCAAGTTGACAAAAATGAATTTTAAGATGTACAGGTTACGTAATAACGAGTGTATTTTTTCATTTTTTTAACAACCTCACTCCTTCAATGTTGGGAAAGTACTGAACCACAGTGAACCTGTGAACACCTACTCACAGAGGATAACGGTGTATTTAGTGGGAGAAAATCGAGATTGGTAATATTGACTTTTGAAAAATAAGTGAGACCAACAAAAATAAGAATAAAATAATGGAGTTTAAGAAAAAATTTGGACAAATTACAATCTGCAATAAATAAAATCCGTACACTGCTTTCGATTTAACAATTATTGGTATTTAAAATTGTTGCCGCTTGGAATGCCGTTGAAAATTTTAAAACAACGATAGACAAAAATTAGGAATAATTTTTACAGACAAGTACATTTGGCAACACAACAGTTAAAATAAATAGGAGGGGACTGAATACACGCCCAACTGTTTTGGTAGAGGGGACTGATCGCTGGGCTAACAAGTCTTCTCTCTCTTTCACGTAGTTTTGCTCATATTTTCCTTGTCGTACTTGTATAAGTCGCAGCGTAAGAAAAGGATTTTCGCAATCTGTATAAAACACACGAAAAAAATCTTTAACACTGTTTACCATTGAATAGACAAGAAAAATCTGACCCGCTCTCCAAATTGTTTGCCCTGATCGGCCATATTAGGTAACGTGATTTGGATTGCCTATAATTATGGTTGTCACACCGAAATAAATGTTCTATATCCAAGTTTTCTTTAATTAATTGAATCTTTCGAAACACCACAATTTATAAATAAGCTATCAAAATAAGATTCGTTCACAATTCACCTATTTTCAATATTCTCAAACTTCTGAAAAAAATAATAATAGGAAAACAATGCATCTAGGTATTGCCATTTTCTAAAAGTTTTTATGCATTTAGCAAGTACAAAAATGAGGTTGCTGAGATAACAAGGTAAATAACAAGATATCTTTAAAATTGATAGGTCATAATGATCAGAATACCATTTTTTGGAATGTTGCTATGATAGCAATATATTTTCTATAACAATATTTCATTGTTTAATTCCAAACTAGCCATTTCTATCAGTGTACGCTAGAATTGACTTCAAATAATGCTGCCTACGCCTACGCAATATTAAGGCTGAAATCGTATGAGTAGTCTCCAATATATAGATAGTGTAAGCTCGTCGTGAAACAGCCTGTATATTTTTTTTGTCACGCATTTAATTTTTGAATGATAAACGAAAATTATTGTAATGTTTTTGTTATTTATTTAAATAGTTTTTACAGGTGAGATAAAATTATACACACCATGGCTAATTACTATCTATTGATTCATTTATTAAACTTAATTTATATTCACGCTCTACTTAATGTCTACTAATTTATTTACACTCGGTATAATAGTTCTAATTTATTTTTACAATTTGAATATTACACTATTTGTCTGTAAATTGTCTGTGAACTAACTCTTCGTCTTCGTTTCACTAATTCCCAACTCACTCAAAAACCCGAGTATATATAGTATTTCTCAACTCTCTAAAATTCTAGTATTTTCCGCGCTCGTCCTATGCGTAAGAAAAGCGTCTTTTCGAGAATGTTCTCGAAAGGGGCGCAGCCACCAAAATTCACAGGGCCGGCTTTGAGTTGGTGACCTTGCAACATTATGTTGATGAAAGATTGAAAAATATATAACGTGGTGCTAAATTTGAATGTTTAACCCACAATTGAAATATAAAAAGGCTTGTCCTGCGAGGTTTTGGGAGAAAGGTTTGCGTGAACACAAACCGAGTTTCCACTCTGTATTTCCATACTGATGCGTTAAATTAAATCCGATCTAGGACCAATGTCTAGAGGTCTAAAGGTTGTTGGAGTTAGAAGGAAAGAGAATTGAGGAGTGTAATGTACTCTTTTCTACAATCATTAATAAAAGTGCTCGATTTTCGTACATAAAATATGTATTCGTTAAACAGTTTAAAAAAGTGACATTAGAGTGAGATAAAGTTACATTAGGGAGAGATAAAGTAGTTTTTTTAACGCTAATTTTAAATACTTCCGCTTATGGCTTTGCAGATTGCACTCATCTGTCATTTTACTTAGCGTTTTGTCATCATGACAAACATAAACATTCAAATCGACGCCATTTTAAGTCCATTTAGAGCAACCCAAATAACACATTTTTTGGTTTTTGCTTGATTGTATGCAACATATGCATAAAGTGTCTTTTATATGGTCCGTTTTTAGCTAGATCTACTTGAAATTCATTCATATCTCTTCTTCGTATTTCTCAGTTTTATAAAAGTTACCGAGAATAATAGAAATATAAATAATTCGTTTGTATTTTTAACCAACATAACACAAGATAAATTTCACGATCCATATAAAACACTTTCAGAATGAGAAAAAAAAGAGTAAAGAGCAATGAACTGAATGACTTTGGGGAATTTCCTCTATTGACTGAAAAAATTTGTAATACCCCTTGTCTTTCCTCAATAAATATCTTCGCGCGGACGAAAAGCATCATCTTTCTTTGGCAATAAAAGTGAAGTACAGAGGGAAACGCCTCATCATCCCTTAGACTTCGTTTTCGTATATCAACCCCTTCGAGTATTGAATTACTTTTATATTGATCAACGAAGAGCATTGTTAGTGCGCTTAGTTGAATTTTATAGGTTTCCCGTCGAGGGCGATGGGGAAGGATGTTTACGTCGCTATATTCTATTAATCAGCAATAAGATCATGATTACAGCAAATAATCCGCAAATTTAGAGATCGAGTTGAGTGTTTGGAAAAATAACGTTAAACAAACGACAAATGTAAATTAAATCCATTTCACATGCTCATAATACTATTATAATATTTACTTCTTCATCTAAGCCAATTTTTATCGAAATCGTGTGAGTAGTCTCCAATATATAGATAATGTTGCGGGGTCACCAATTCAAAGCCGGCCCTGTCTCTCGACTGTAAATTTTGGTGGCTGCGCTCCTTTCGAGTTTCGAGACAGTTCTCGAAAAGAATGAAATAGTGAAGATAAATAGTATAATATTCAAGTGGTTAAAATAAATTAGAACTATTATACCGAGTGTAAATGAATTAGAATTAAGTTAAATACAGTGTGTTTCTTTAAATAAATAAATAGTAATTAGTCATAGTAGTGTGTATAATTTTATCCCACAGGTAAAAACTATTCAAATAAATAACAAAAACATTACAATAATGCAAGCTTGTCGTTAGCAACATATGGGAAAATGTTACGAAAAAAATTATTCGTTATAAAAATATCAAATGTCAATTTTTTTCATTTGTATACAAGGAATATAAAAAAATATCAATTTGGTACAAGAGTAAAGTACCTTTAATTGTGACAATATCGAAAAGTTGTTCGGAATGGAAAAATATTTTGCCCATTTATATACTATAGGACAGGGCAGTGAAGAAGTTTATTAATGTGCTAGGAAATATTTTTCTTAGTTCATTGAAAGCATTTAAAAATATCTGAGAGCGTTTGCTTGGAAACAATTAAACCATTTCTCGTCTATTTCAGTTATGTATGTATATTGGGTTGACATTCACTGAGACATAAAAGATGTGCCTCTTTTCTTCTTGGGTCATTAGGTAAATGACCTCCCATTAAAAAATATTTGAAAAAATATTTAAGTAAGCATTTAAAAAAAAGCGGGCTGGTGTCCAACGTTGACCTCAAGGTGTTATATGGGCGGTTTAATATCAACGATGAATCGAATTACGTCGGCTAATTATTACACGCTTAGAAAAGAGATGAGTAGAGGGATTGGAAGGCCGCGCTATATTTTATTTAAAGGAGAGCATTTGAAGCGGAATAATGAGAATAATGAGCTGTGTTTTGACGTAATTTGACTAATTATCATTTAATTTAAGTTTGTCATATTTAATATGTTTAGAAATGAATAAAATATGGTTGTTTTTTAAGGGAGCATTATTTTTATATAAAACAAGCGTGGCCCAAAAATTTTTTTGCCTCTGGGGCTTTGGACAAATTTTGCTTTTTTATCGATTTTAACGACTTCTGGGCAGAAATTGGGAGTGGTTTTTCGAAAAATTTCCGCATACGGGGGGCTGGTCAGTGGCGTTCCGTATTTTAAGATTTTGGTCACATCACCTATGACTCCCCTATCAAAGTAACCACGAGCCGCCAGTGATTCATTCTTATTGGAAAACTCTAAAGGTATCATTCTTTCGTTGCAACTAGTTTTCAATATCCAAGTCTGCTTCCATGGAAAATCCGCGTTATAGATATTCCTCTAAAAATATACTTTTGTAAGACGTGCAGAATATATGAATCTTTATATTATATATTCAAAAGAAAACTAAGGTGTGGAAAACTTTATGAATAACCAAAAAATTACCGAAAGCTACCTACTTCCTTATACATGCAGAAATTGAATCCAAACAAAAATTATTTTTCAAAAATTATGGAAATGCATTCTGCTTGGAATTCTGGATCGTACAAAAGTGGAACAGCAACGTCAATACGTGAATATAAATGTAAAATCTAGTAGATATTTTTAAAGAATTCCATAAATATACAAGGAAGACATAAAGATAATTTTATTGAAAGTCAAAACGTCAATAGGTTTGTTAGAGACCTTTCTAAATAAGCATTAGCTTTAGGGATGATGTTAAAAACATCTCAAGAAAATTGTTGAATTTAGTCGCACTGGACTAAGCAAAATCTTGTTCGGATAGATAAAGTACGGCCAGAAATCTAAGAAGGTCGTAAATTAATATTAGCCTATGACCCTCATTATTACCTATTGTTAGAAAGGTAAATAAGCAATAAAAGTGTGTGTCGCTTAAAAGATTCCCAGGTCCGGATTAAAATATCTCATGAAATAGTTTAGCATTTTAATAATTATTATTTTTGGCTTTTGTTGACAGTTTTGTATTTAAATTTATTTGATAATAAAAAATCTCACAAGGTTGATTTAGAACCCTTGGTAAGGATATGTTTATGTGTGTGTAAATAATAAAATTCACTTCCCTGGCCATCAGACTTTCATTACTAAGGTAGACAGAGTTTAGAGTAACTACAGACGACACGTCTGTGAGACACCTCTGTCCTTGAATTGTTCAAGTACTCCCATCCCCGAGTATCTTCGCGGATGCGACGCTATGTACCTTCGACGGGTTCAGTAATAAACCGTCCGTGTTTGTCTGTGTTTGATTGGTGCGGTCTGTGAGACGCAAGGTCTGTGTAAGTGTGATTTTGTTTACGGTATGAAAATTTATAATAAACGATTTTCTTGTTAGGTTTCCGATGTGTAGAAGATTTTCCTGTTCAGGTATGAATTCTGTCCACAATCATTTATAGTTATTTTTGATGGTGGAATGTCAAATTTGGTTCATCAATGCACTGATGCTAAGACAATTTAGTTAAAAAGTCGTAATAAATTATTGCACGGAAAGTTTTACGCTTTAACTCCATTTTTCGAACGAGATGATTTTAAAACATTGTAAACGATGGAACCGTCAGATTTCAGTGTTACTAAAGATAAAAACAAATATCCACTGGAAATTGTGAACTCGAGTCTAAAACTAAAAGAGAGCTTAGCTGGTAGCTTTTACTCGTAAAAGAAGTTTCCTTTTCGGAAAATAAAGAAAACTTGTCACAGAGAATAAGTAGTCAGACTTTATTCCTGAATCAGAGATTAATTCTAAAAAAAAAGTAAACAAAATCCTGGGCACTTTTGAACAAACAGAAAAGACAGTAAAATTAGGTATTACAGTCTAGAGTTATCAATGGTTTGACACTAGGGTTTGGTATTAACTTTATTTATCAGAGTAAGTTGGTAAAAAGAAAAAATTTCCAGCTTTTAACGGTAAAAACATAGTGCAGCAACGAGGTTCAAGATTAGCGACAAGATTAATTTTACGCAATGATATTTACGTAAAAGCGCACATAGTGAAGCGACGAGTGTCTTGTTGTTCCATAGAGACAAAGCGAGCGACGAGTTTAGATTCAAATTTTGATTTCTTCATCTCGCGACAAGTGACAATAATTAGTCTTTAGTTTGAAGTGATATAGGTGGCAGAGAAATACCTGGCACGTCTGGCAGTTTAAAATGTTACGCATAACTTTGTGAAGTTTGTTGTATAATATTTTAAAATAAAGATTTAATTTAAGGATACTTATTGTGAATTCAAAATAATCTACGGAATTGTACACAAGCTGGCAACGTAGCTCCACCAAGCTAAGTGATGGCAGGCTAGGCAAGAACGACGCGACCGCGACGGGACCTTTCTAGAAAAGAGAAGACGCGAGCAGGTGATTGTCGGCTTTTCGAACGCCCGGCGAGCGGCATTGCCACGGTTATACGGGATATTTCTAGGAGGCGGATTTACCATGATATTAGCGTATATTCAGTTAGAGTTAGTTCAGTTTAGTACGAGCTATTGTGAAGATAAGTTCCGAAATCAAAGTTTAATGGTAAAAGTTGTACCAGGTGTTGTTATTAGACGGACCCAGGATAGTTAATCGTAACATTATTTATCAACCTGTAAAGTACAAGTGCGCGATTAACGTTAAAAAGCTAAAAAGCAGAAATTAGACGTTCAGCCGATTCAAAATTCTTGGACGGTACTGTACAGCAAAGAAATCGAGCATATGTGCATGATGTCGGGAAAGCGTAGTATTCCGGACATCTAGTGTTCAACGACATTTTCAAAGAAGACATTAATAGGGGATTAAGAATAATGCTGATAGAACGGAGACAATCAGACGAGCAGTTGCTCTGTATAAAAAGCAGGCAACATAATTTACAAAAATTAGTCAAGGGAAAGATCAAGCAACCGAATGCAGTTTTAAAATTGAACAATATTTGGCAGAAGAGGGAAAACCCTTCTCTGATGGGGAATTCATGTAGCAAACGTTTCTGAGAAGTGCGGATGTATTGTTTCATGATTTTCCTAATAAACAAGCAATACTGGTCCGGATTGAAGATATATCAGCATCAGCGCGGACTATTGACAGACTGAGATGGCAGGAAATGTGCGGAAACAACAGATCGACGACATTAAACGGAATTTCGTTGGATAAAAGTGTCGCCGTTAATTTCTCGGTTGGCAATCGTTGCGCAGTACTTTGACAATAACCGTGTGTACGAAGAACTGATCTGTTTGCTACCATTCGAGGTAAAGGTAAAGAGGTCAAGATTTTGATAAACATGGTCACAAGTTCTCCTTATAGCTCAGTAAACTTGGTAACTGACAATAGGGTGAGATTGAACAAATTAGAGACAAGCTAGTTTTGGCTGATATCAGTACATAGTGACTTGAACTATAACATACCAAAAGTCCCATTTGGTAAATGTATGATAAGTAAGAAAAAAATGGCGGCCATCTTCATTTTTTAAATTTTTTGTTAATATCTCAGTAAATTTATTTTTTACAAAAAAACACAAGGAGTACTTTTTTGTTTAGAAATAAAAAAATATATACTAGGGCGTTAAAAGTTTTCCATTATATATAGGCCACAAAATTATTTTTTGATTTTAAGTTATAAAATTTTCAAAAAACAAGAACCTCGTGACAATGTAACTGATGCTCCACAATATGCTCTAAACATGAGTTTGTGACCCTAGTTTCGGAAGATACTGATATAATGGTTTTGGCACTACACTACTTTAACCAAGGCAAGTTGTATTTGCCTCGTCCTGGCAAATCAGGATAGATTTACAAATATATCGAATCTACAAAATTGCCTTGGTCCAGTTAGAGAAAAAAATTTGTTTTTGCATGCAGTTTCGGGATGTGACACAAGATCGTTTCTGTTTGGCAAAAGCAAAGAAGCATGCTTGTCTACTTTAAAGAAGAATCCTCAATTGTTCAAAACGCTAACTACATTTTATACGAAAGGCACTTTAAAAATAGAGTTTCTTCTGAAATTGTATAATGCCAACATTTACTGATAACACGCATTAAAAAATTTAAGACTTCAATCTTATTCCCAAATTTTTAAGGAACAAGAATGGCTGGGTAATCACATGGATCCTACCGCATGGGGATGGATAAAAAGTGACAATGGTGATGGTGACCCAATTCCCATAGAGACAAAACAAGCCCCGCCAAATCTACTAAAACAAGTTTTTTGTAACTGCAAAGAAAGTGCGTGTGGACGGAATTGTTCTTGTAAAAAGTTAGGCATTAGGTTTTCTCAAAGTGTGGCCAATGCTGTGGAATTACTTGTGCTAATGCTATTTTTGAAGTAGACGATGAAGAAATAGCATACATTTTATGAAAAGTATATTAAATTTGTTTATAAAACAAAAATATGGTACTTAAGTAACTTTTAATATAATTTTTTTATTTATTTTTAACGTACCATTATTTTAGGAACCTGTAACTTTTTTACCTTTTGAGCTACAAGTATATTTTTTACCCAAAGATGCGTCTTTTTAAGCTCTAAAAATTATGTATCCACGTAATTTTTGGTAAGTACATAAATAAAAAAGCTATTTCATAAAAATAAAAATAAAAGCAAGATGGCGGACATTTTTTTCATATTTGTCATAGTGGGATCGAATGAGACTTTTAATATGTTAATCTGGAGGCTTTTTCCTACACATTAAAAAAAAACAATAGCTTGTCTCTAATTTGTTCTATCCCAACATCCATATTTCCTGGCCTATTATTGATAAAACCAGACTTAATGGATTTTACTAGCATTCCTTTTAATGATTCTCTAATCGCATGAATGGAAATTCAAGATTTTGAGCTTCAGCATAACTCCGAGTTATGGAAAACAAAATTTGTGGAACTAAGAAGAGTTTTAGAAGGTGATCCTCGGGATAAATCAAACGAAATACTAAATTGTTGGGCTAGTTCGCCAGATAAATTTATTTTCCTAAAAAAAGTAGCATTTGCAATGCTTTCATCATTCGGATCGACCTATATGTGTGAGCAAGTCTTTTCCCATATGAAAATCATTTTGAATCCAAATCGAAGACGGCTAACAACAGAAAATTCAGAGGCGTGTTTAATAATAAAAGTAACTATACATACATGAACCAGAAATAGAAAAGCTTTCCCGAGAAATACAAGGAGAAGGATGGCACTGAAAATGTTTTAAATTTTAAACAAAATGTTGCCTTACATATATAAAAACATATATTGTTTCCTTTTTGATTAAATTCTATAAAAAAAACACCCTGTTGCTATGATTACGTATATTTTAGTTAAATTATTGTTTGATGTGACTATATTGTATTATTCAACGGGTACTTTCTATTATTCTCAACAGTTCTTTATCATTGTATCGATATATATCCACTTCCCAGATACGATCGTCTTTACGATTATTACGGAAAATCATGGCAGTGTTGATTAACTGGAGAAGTAATAAATATCCGCACCCTTTATTTCTTCAACTAAGCTGTTATGTGGATTAATCATGGTTTATGATAGACCAGTACTTATATCTCGAAAATTTCTATTATACTTATTCTTTACTACAGTTATAAATCTACCAATAAATCAATAACAATACGGTAAATAGACTCGAATCAAGTGATTAACCATCTAAAAATAATATACAATATCAATAATTATTTTCAAAAACAGGCGCAATAATGATTAAAATTACAAAAATGAACTACTCGCGCCCTAAAATGTATCTCAAGTACACGCCTGGTGTACAGTCTGACATCATTCATGGTGAAAACCATGGAAAAACAAATGTTTTAACAAGAAGGAGCGCTTAAGAGCATCCCTCTACATAGACTACAATGGGCTTATCAAGCAGGGAAATCAGGTGAAGCTGCCCTGCATAATTTAGATTAGATTAGAATTGGAGTGGCTCTTTGTCCTATCCCACTACGACCTTTGCAGATCTATTGTGGTCCTCCCCCATATTTAGAGCTCGATATCTAGCTTTATTCTTTTTATTAGACCTATTAGCCTGGATACCGCCTCCTTTGCGTAGCTCTCTGCCCTCGGTTTTTCTTCTCCGAATAGGTGAAACCGCACCCTTGCTAGGCCTTCGCACTCACAGAGTAAGTGCTCCGCGGTTTCGTCTTCTTCCTGGCATAACCTACATAGGCTGTCATCTGCTAGGCCAATTGTGTGCATATGCTTCCTTAGCCTACAATGCCCTGTCAGCATTCCCACCATCATCCTCGTCGTTTCTCGACTTTGACAAAGTAGGTCGCGTGACAGTCTGACCGAAGGGCTTTTAAGAAATAGCTTAGCGTGCCTTTGCCCCGGAGTTTCATGCCACCAGCGCAACGCCTGGTTGTTTATCCATTGGTTGATGCTCTCCTTGGTGAGGCATTTAGCAATTCCGCAGGAAGGTTCTGGCCCTATCATGACCTCCGTCGCTCCCGGCTTTTCCCGGCCTTTTCATTGCCTTTTATTCCTTGATGGCCTGGCACCCAGGCTAGGGTCACTCTGTTATGACTACCTAGTCTATTGAGGGCCTTGCGACACTCCCACACCAGATTTGACGTCGTCCGATATGAGCTTATCGCTTTTAGTGTTGCTTGGCTATCGGTGTAGATGACGATTCTTTGGCTATCTACCTCCCGTCTCATCAACTCTTCTGCACAGCATTGCACCGCCATTACCTCTGCCTGAAAGACAGTGGCATGTTTCCCAAGGCTTAGAGAGATCGTGATCTTCTCTTGTACCCCATATATTCCGGCTCCTACTCCAGAGTCTGTTTTAGAGTCATCAGTGTACCAGTTGAGATTCGCTATTATAGGAGGCCCTGTATCCCAGTCCTTTCTCTCTGGAATGATTACTGTGTATTCATTTTTAAATCTATATTGTGGGGCAATCTGATCCATTGGCATAATTTGGTCTCAGGTCTCGAAAGGAGCCTGAATCATAAGGAAGTAGCCCTTGCAGCATTTCTAGACATCGAAGGTGCTTTTGACAACACATCGATGTCATCAATTAACAGATCCCTTAAAAACAGAGGGATTAACAGTACCACATGCAAATGGATAGCATCCATGCTTGAGTATAGGAGAATAACTGCACAAGGACAACTAAAGGATGTTCTCAAGGTGGAGTACTTTCACCACTTTTGTGGAATCTAGTTGTGGATGACTTGATCTGTAGGTTGAATGATCAAGGCATATGGACGCAGGGCTTTGCGGACGACATAGTGATTGTCACCAATGGGAAATTCCCGGAGGTGGTTATGAATGCCCTACAGGAAGCACTGCGAATTTTGGAGGAACCAAATTAGTTGCTTTTACGAATAGAACAGTTCTCCCGCAGGGTAGAGTACTGTTGTTCGGAGAAGAACTAGAAATATCCAAAGAAGTCAAATATCTGGGAGTGACCCTTGATTCCAAACTAAATTGGAAGGCACACCTGGTAAAAATTACTACTAGGGCGACTAGGCTTTTCTGGCAATGCAGAAGAGTTATGGGCAAAACCTGGGGAATACGACCTGAGGTGGTTCACTGGCTCTACACAACTGTGATAAGGCCAACGATCACCTATAGAACAATAGTCTGGTGGAGGAGGACAGAAGTGTCCTCTGCAGTTAATATGTTAACTGCAATCCAAAGACAAGCTCTTCTTGGTATTACCGGGGCAATGAACAGCACGGGAACGGCATCAATGGAAGCCCTTAAGAACTTTTTATAAGGGCGGAGGCAATGATGGCAATTCTTAGGCTGAAATCGGGAGACTTATGGTACCCGTACAATGTTCGAAAAGGACACACTGATACAATTGGGACATTACTAGACGAACCCATATTTCACATCAGTTTTGATAGCATGACACCAGAGAATATATTCACTGTGCGAGTGAATATCATCATCCCATCTAGGGAACAGGTGATGCACCCAGGTAATTCTGGAGAAATCATCTGGTTCACCAATGGCTCTAAAACAAACCATAGCACTGGGGCTGGTATAAAAAGACCTAGAAAGAGAATGTTCTTTAACCTTGGTCGACATACGACTGTGTTTCAAGCAGAGAAGATTTCCGCTATAGCCTGTATTGATGAAAACATCATAAAAGGATATACCGGACAAAAAATTGAAATATTAACTGACAGCCAGGCTCTGCTTAAGGCTATCAGTAATCCAACAACTAAGTCTATACTGGTGAAAAACTGCAAAGAATCCCTCAACAGGCTGGCAAGAGACAACAAAGTGTCTTTAATATGGGTGCCGGCACATGAGAGGATTGCAGGTAATTAAATGGCGGACCAGTTAGCTAAAGAAGGCTATAAAGAAGACTTCATAGGGGAAATCGGGAACTGGCTAGATAGGGAACACCAATTCAAATGGAGGGTGACACAAGGGCACCTTCATACAAAGAGTTTACTGAGCAAGGTAGACAAGGAACTCCCATCCAGGCTACTGAAACTGGGTAAGAGACATTTGAAGACAGTTACCGACCTGGTGACTGGACACTGCACCTTGAGAAAACATCTGTACAATATGGGCAAAGTTAGTGAAAAAGTGAACTTGATCATGAAACACCTACCCACATACTCTGCTTCTGCGAGGACTTACAAGAACTTAGACGGAAGCACTTTGGAGAGGAATTAATACAACCATCACAACTACTGAAAATCCCTACAGTAAAAAAAGTGGCCTTTATAGAGGACAAGAAGCTTCTAGAATGGAAGTAGATAACATGGGAAATGGTACAAAGATTCAGTTCAAATGCCTGGGCTGATGAGCACAACCCAAATATATGAATGAATGAATGACGCCTGGTGTATTTTATGCACCATTCAATATTAACCCAAAAAATGGTTCCATAATGCTTCCTTCATATACTACGATTACTAAGGACCATCTTCTTGTTTTCCTGGACACGGAGAGAGCAATGCACGTTTTATCCACTATATCTACGCCACCTTTATTTGCGTTGTAGTCTAGAATAATATCTGGCTTATTAGTTAGGGCTGTGATGTTGGGATCTTGTTATGGAAAGGCCTCTTTAATTGGCGATCTTCCATGTTAGGTACTCGGAGGGTCATCTGACGCTTTGCTCTTGTGATTGAGAAGGAGAAGCATGAAGTCGAGCCATACTAACGCGGCGCTCTTCACGTGCAATTTCTTGTTCTTCCTCATTCCTTTCATTCGCAATGTTCTGAATTCTGGTTGAATTGCGGCTTTGTCGGGAAAGATTCGATCGTCTTGGTCTCGGTATTGTTAATGATAATATCGGCACAATAAGCTAATAGAAACTCGAAACAAACACATCAACCAGTCAACTTCCAAATTTCTAATTGTCAAATTTTCAACCATAGACAACATAAAGTTTAGCTGTCAGTTGCGTTTTGTTATTCCATGTCAGTTGCACCGCCATTTTTTGTCCAAAGTAGAATTTTTTTAAATAATTTTTTTCCCGTGTTATGGAACGGTATAAAAAGTATCCTATGTCCGTCTCCTGGTTCTAAGCTAGAAAGTATGCTTTAATTATAAAATAATACGTATAACAGTCACTGCTACGATCGATACACAAATAAAACCAAAAGAAATGCCCGAAAACTGTACAGTGATTAAGACAGGAGACCGGCTTCGTTCTCATCCCTACTCCGTGATGTTTGCTGGATGAGAAGTGACAACGGTAGACACCTGGTGGGGATAACTGATCGATTAATAGTTGATCAGTTATCGACCGGCGAGGAGAAAAAAATCATAATTAAAGGAAATCGTACTACAATTATTATTATTATATTCGATTGCCATCTTGCAACCCTATTCCGGATCTGTGGATAAAATAAAAAATAAATAAACATCGCGATGGAAAAATAGGGGTTGATCGTATAAGGGTGAAAATTGCCAAAAAAATTAAAGTTAATAATTAACAAATAAAAAATAGGGGTTGATCGTAGAGGGGTGGAAATTTAGGGTTATATGTATTTTTGGATGCTGTATCATAAAAAAAGAAAAAGAAAAAATTTTGTCTAAAAAATAAAAAAATAAAAATAAGGGGTGGACCACCCTCAACATTTAGGGGGATGAAAAATAGATGTTGTCCGATTCGCAGCACTACTCGATATGCACACAAAATTTCATGAGAATCGGTCGAGCCATTTCGGAGGAGTTTAACTACAAACGCATCACGCATCGTGACACGAAAATTTTATATATTAGATTGCAAATTGTTTGTCTAGTGTTGTCATTGTCAGTGTATTGCAATGAGCTTAAATCCTGTTGTTGTGGCAAGAATTGTGGCGGCTTTAGAAGATGGTCGAGGTCAGCGCGAAACTGCCAGAAACGTTAGTGTAAGTCTCTCGAGTGTGCAACGAGTATGGCAACGGTACGAAGAGACTGGTATGCTCACTCGACGACCTGGTTCAGGGTGAGGTAGAACTACAACAGCTAGAGATGACCGCTTTCTGGTTTCTAGTGCTTTGAGAAACCGAACGGTTAAGGCAGTTGCCATTCGAAATCATCTGCAAGAAGTGAGAAATGTAAACATAAGTGAGTGGACAGTTAGGATGCGACTTCACGCTGCTGGTATATCTTCTTGAACTAGAGCTACTGGACCGCCGCTTTCTCGTGCACACCGGATTGCTAGGTTGAATTTTGCACGAGAACACTTGGCTTGGACAATAGCGGATTGGAGACGCGTATAGTTTTCTGATGAATAGCGATTCTGTCTCACAGGCTCAGATAGACGTGTAAGAGTGTCGCGATGACCAGGCGAGAGATATGCTCAAGCGTATATTGCTGAGCGACTTTCATTTGGTGGAGGATCAGTATGGCATGGGGAGGCATATCTTTTGACGCCCGCACGGAATTAGTCTTTATCGAGAATGGAACGTTGACTGCGCATAGGTACCTGGCAGAGGTTCTAGAAGACCATGTTTTACCGTTCATGGTTATTCTTGGAGACGACTCAACCTTTATGCATGATAATGCACGGCCTCACACTGCTCGGATAGTTACTGCGTATCTTGACGATTTGTTTGGCCAACCCTCCGTCCAGATTTAAATCTAATAGAACATGTTTGGGATGAAACAGGGAGACATTTACGTAGACATGTATCGGCCCACAGAAATTCTAGAGAGCTTCGCGATATACTAGTGTAGGAATGGGACAATCCACAAAATGTGATCCAAAGCATGCCTCGTCGTTTGCAGGCTGTTATCACTGCCAGAGGAGGATATACTAGCTACTGAAGTATTTAAAATTTCTTTTGTTTTAACGAAAAGCATATCAAGTGAAAATTGTTCATTTTTATTACTTTCAATAAACTTTGAACTACAAAAACTTATATGACAACAGAGAAAAATCCGGTAAAAAAATTAAAAATTTCTACAATATCTTCATATTACTGGGTGACCCTTATTTTATGCTCGGCAGTGTAATTCATTCATCATTTCACTGATCGCTGCGAACGATATTATATTTTGGTTGGCTTTATTTCTTTTCAAAAATGTGAAGGTTACACCAAGAAAATGAAAAATCTGCAACAAATCACTATAAAATCTTATAAAACTCATTTATCTCGTTCTTTTTCCGCATATCACAACTTGTATACTAGTAGTGATAAATCTTTGTTGATTTGATTTCTCAGTCGAAAGCACAATACTTTTATACATAATTCAAAGCTAGTATTTCTTTTGGTGGTAACTACGACTATAAAGAAAATGTGCCTCACACATGTTGTTTACTGTTTAGACTCCAGATAGTTGTTATATTGTCTTTAATTAATCTATTAATAGCTTCCGCATAAAAATATGTTTATTAATGGGTGACCTAATGCTTTTAATTTTTTTATGTAAATCCGTCAGCTATTTTTAAATATCAGACAGGAAAAGTAGATTGAGAAGTGAAAATTTCCCATAAGAACGACTTTTTTTTGGTTCTAGTTCTAGAAGAGATATCTTCTGAATACGCAGCAACGAGAGTTTGTTGATAAGTTTATATGTGTACAAGACATCAAGTTACATTTTAATATTGTTTAAAAAGTCAATTTATTTATAACCAAATGTAAGTGTTAAAACACAATAATAATAATAATGTAAAAATTTTAGTTTAAAATAGAAAAAGCTTTAGATAGGGTGATAATAATGTTACATCGGAACTGTACTGAGGATATGTAGAGGTCCATAAAGAAAAAGAAGAAGACATACATCTGGAATCATCTAAAAATGTCATCGAAAAGTCAAGAACTTTCTGGAACAATGACGTGAGGAGGAGAAGGAAAGACGCAAAATGAAGGAAGAAGAAGAGAAGGAAATACTCAGGAATGAGGAAGAAAAAGAGAAGGAAATATGCAGAAAGGAGGGAGAAGAAAACAAGGAAATACGTAGAAAGGAGGAAGAAGAAGAGATCTGTATCTGTGGAGTGGGGAAGGTGAGCTTTGGCCCACAGCATTTAGTCCACATGTGACCCATTGTACATCCTGCCGAGGAGTTGTCCTCCTAGGTCATCGTCTATCCTGTCCTTTTCAGTAAGGTGGACAGGTCACTAGGAGACATCTCCTTTATATCGACAGGTGTAGGCCAAGACTCACCGAACACACACTCTCTTATTGACGATAACTCCGGGCACTCACATAAGACATGCCTGACAGTTTCGTCTTCCTGTTCACACATCCTGCATAGAGGTGTGTCCACTAGCCCCATAGTATGGAGGTGTTTCCTTGGTTGGCAGTGGCCAGTCAGAAATCCTACTGTTAAGCGTAGGTTTTTCCTGGTCATCGCCAAATATATCTTCGGCGCCAGCTTCCCAGGGCCGCCCAAGGTGATCCTGGCAAGACTGCATACTTTGATTCCATCCCATCTCTTTAGGGATTGAGGGGTTTCCTGAATTTGTGTTAGGCCATTCATAATTTCTACATCTGTTTGTCTACGCCTCTCTTCCTTCTTTCTGCGTCTTTCCTTCTCTTCTTCTTCCTCCTTTTTGCGTCTTTATTTCTTATTTCTACGTATTTCCTCCTCTTCTTCTTCCTCCTTACTACGTCTTTCCTTCTCCTTCCCTCGTCTGCGTCTTTCCTTCTCTTCTTCTTCCTTCTTTCTTCGTCTTTCCTTCTCTTATTTTTCCTCCTTTCTGCGTCTTTCCTTTTCTTCTTATTCTTCCATTTTTCGTCTTTCCTTTTCTTCTTCTTCCTCCTTTCTCCGTCTTTCCTCCTCTTCTTCTCAGTACGGGTCCGACGTAAAAATAACTATTTTTTGGAGCAGACATAAAATTGCAAGAGTGCGATATATAAGATTAGATAAGACATTAAAAATAAGCAAAATATCTCAAATTGTAAATAAGTATATTTAATCTGACAGTTCTAAAAATTATTACATTCAAAGACATAAGCGCCAAATTTTTGGAATTCTATTGATCAAAATAGGAGAATTTGTCATTTAGTACCTCATAATCATTTGAAGCGAAAGCATCATCAAATTTTTCTTAAATATTTGTTAAACATAACCCTAAAATCCAATAACAAATGAAAAAGTTCTAAAACAATATAAATTTAAAAAGGTGTAAAGGATGAGTCTCCAATGTAAAACGTTGGGGTTTAAAGGTGTGGAAAGGCCTCTTAATCGGTGATGTTGCTGGTCACTCGGATGGTCATCTTAAGGGAATAAAACCACTACGTTCTATTTATTAAACTATTGTACTACGACACATTACACTATTTAAGATTAGTAACTATATGTATAAGTACCTAACCGTGTAGCATACTTATAATTAAGGATTACTTATTATATTGAATTAAATATAAATAATTCATGCTGAATCTTATTGAATTGCCTGATAGTGCGTTGTCGCTTGTATATTTATACGGCCAGTCAAGTTCACCATAAGTAAATATAAATAATACTGTTTATGTTTATTTCACGCTCTGAACTTGACTTCGTACCTATCGACCTTCTTACTTATTTATGTTATATTTATACTAATATAACGTTCTAATGATTTATTGAAATTAGTTTCAAGGGAATTTAATTCCTATTTAAATATTTATTATTATATTAGGCCAAAAGGCATCACAAAGGTGACAACAGTTTGAAATTGTATTTCATCACCAATCCACTTTATCGAGTGTTGGCGAATGAAAGAAGTTCCTATCTTATACTTAGTTCCTGAGGTAAGACTCAGAGACTAGTAGCACCTTAAGATCTATTTTGGGGACTTTATCTTAGGTAAGTGTCCCTCTTCTATCCATTAGTCTCCTAGGTGTTGTGCACTAGGATTCTGAATTGCTATGCAATCTGCTAGTATGTGGATGGAGGTTTCTTGTTCCATTCCATAGAATCTACATTCTCCTTGTTCCACTATTTTGAGCTTTTTCAGGTGTCCATTCAGGCGACGGTGTTTCGACAGGACATCTGTTAAAACTCTAGCAGCAGCGATGCTGTCAAGGTCCTACCAATTGGACGCGATGACTGGAGCCAAGAACAAACACTGGAGGGGTGCGACCAGAGAGGAAGTACAGGAATGGATGGAGGAGGAAATGGAGAGAAGGGGGGAGGAGTATGAAGGCGCGATAAAAGGAGCGATTGGGAGTAGGAGAGATTGGATGGACTGGAAATTCTTCTTGATACAGGTGAGAGTAGGGTACCTCCACAAGATTGGAAAAAAAGTGACTGGAGTGTGCGAGAGGTGTGAAGTGGAGGATAATGTGGGGCATGTGTTTAGTTGCTGGAAGAACGAGGAAGTGCTAAAGAATCTGGAGAGGAAACTACGGTGTATTGGGAGAACATGGTGGAATTAATGTTGAGAGGGAGGAGGAAAAGTTGCCTAGTGGAGAGCATGATTAGGGGGAGAGAAGGACTCGATATGGCATGAGAGGTAGGAGTGATAGGAGGAAGAAGTCGACGGTGTGACCGTTTAGTGTGCGAGGGACCATAGCCCGTCTTGAAGTATGCTAAGGTAGTGATTCCGAGGCGGGAGTAATGGCGAATTTGAGATGGGTTTGGTTGGTAGGGGATGAATCCAACATTCGAATATGAGTTTCCCATCTTGACCCGAAAAAAGGTCTGTTATCATGAAAGATACCAAAAAAAGTTGGGTATAAAAATTGTAGGAAGCTTCAAACTTCAAAATAAGTTACATTGTTCCATAAGTCAGTGACAGATCGATGTTATTTTTTCAATAGAACACCCTGCATTTCACTTCAAAACTGAAATCTGCTTCATTTCTCCATTACAAAAATATAAGGGCGTAATCTGTTATAGAGGGTTTTTAAAACGTTTAACTAATTTTTCGTCAAAATCGTAACAAGTTCAACGCCCTGTATAAGCGCATAGGGGGAAAAGAGCAATAATCTATTGAAGGCTCAGGATGTGGAGATTACTCCAGATCACTTAGCCTAAGAATTAAGTGGGGAATGGGAAAATATACCAGCGTGGTTCAAACAGAACTGGCTGGTATCTCAATTTCCACAAAAGAACCAGAAAAGGAATTTCTGGCAAAACCATAACAGTCTACACAGACAGCAGACAAGCCCTATTAGCTTTGAACAGACAACGTGTTACATCAGGGCTAGTATTAGAGTTCCACCAAGATTTAGCTAATGCCTCGGTAGATAACAATATTATCCTGAGTTGGGTTAAAGGTCACGACAGGAGTAAAAGTAATCGCATTGCCGATTATTTAGCCAAGAGAGCGGCTGAAATTTTAGGACCCAGTGACACCTACGGCCTGACGACTTCGACAATTGCGGAACTAGCTAAGCGTTACACCCATGCTCCATCCCTAAAGAGATGGGATGAAATCAAAGGATGCAGTCTTGCCAGGATCACCTTGGGAAGCTGGCGCCGAAGAAATATTTGGCGATGACCAGGAAAAACCTTCGCTTACAGTAGGATTTCTGACTGGCCACTGTCAGCTAAGGAAACACTTTCATACTATGGGGCTATTGAACACACCTCTATGCAGAATGTGTGAACAAGAAGATGAAACTGTCAGGCATGTCTTATGTGAGTGCCCGGAGTTATCGTCAATAAGAGAGTGTGTGTTCGGTGAGTCTTGGCCTACACCTGCCGATATAAAGGAGATGTCTCCTAATGACCTGTCCACCTTCCTAAAAAGGACAGGATGGACGATGACCTAGGAGGACAACTCCTCGGGAGGATGTACAATAGGTCTCATGTGGTCTAAGTGCTGTGGGACTAAACTTACCCTCCCCACTCTACAGATAAAGATCTATTGAAGCCAAAGATTTTCAATGATTATCAAAATTTACAAACACGAATGATTTTGCTAATATTTATTAAAAATTAAAGTATTTTGATAAATATACAGTTTATACCAGAAGTGAGCGTATACTTTGTTGTTTTAATGACTATTTTTGCAAATTTGTATTCCACATGATAAGTTTATTTTAACGAACGACCACACTTTTTAATTTGCATACATATTCTGTATTTTTTTAATCTAAATTAAAAAACAAAATAATATACTATACAATACAGGGATAAGGATGATAAATATGTTGTTTTGTATAAAAAGCTCGATAAAAAGTCTACAGATACATGCAATGAGAAACGGAACATAGATAGGGGTTTTCAGCATTGTATCAGAACTGCTTTTGAACTATTCGTTTATGTGGGCTCTCCTTAATTAGCGTCAGACAGTCAGTAAACAACAGTCTATAGCTGAGAGTACTGTTCAAGCCCATAACTTTTCAAAATAAAATAAATTTGTAGAGAAATCAAAATGTACCTGCACCCTTCAGGAAAAAATTCAAATTTTATCGTGGTATTTTGGAGGTCACTCGATTAGGGAAATAGTAAATTTATTCGTTGTTGCTTTTGAAAACCGACCATAGCCTTCACAGTTTACAGTTGATCGAATAATTCAAAAATTCCGTATATGTGTATGTTTATAAAACTGCAACAAATGCACGTAACTAACAAATTTTGGATGGAGAAGGGGCGGGGTTTCTTACAGTGGTTCTGAATGCAGCTGTCTAGCTGCATACTTGATATTCATTGCAGTGAATTTATAGAAATGTTTTGTTGGTCGACTATATGTATAGATCGGAGCTATGTTCCGTTTCTCATTGCATGTATCTGTATATTTCGACTTAATATTTGAAAATAAAGGACAACCAGCGCCGCTCAAGTACAAAAAGTTTTGTCATGTTTTATGCAACACTTTACATTTTAAAATTCTGTTAGATACAATCTCTCAATTTCAAGTTCATTCCTATGTATTGAATGTTAAATTTGATAAACTAATTAATTATGTTTGCAAAAGCTGTTACCGCTCACAAACTTTTAAGGCTTTCACTGATTTTAATTGCGTTCTCCTAACTAAATGAAATTTTTGCAAAACTCTATTCAAGGTGAGATATTAGAACCAAATGTTTTTAAGAATTTAATTACTACTTACGGGGGGATACACAATGTAGACAAGTTGATAAAGAGCAGACGAAATAAGGTCTTGTAAGTACAAATGTTAGGAAATGGTTCACTAGCTCGAACGAATTTTGATATTTTCCCGGTAAAGCTATTTTTTGTTGTCAATAAACTGTCTCCCAAGTAATCAATATGCATTGGACTTCTGTAGTATTAATTTTTTCAATTTCAAAAATCCCTAATTTGCTGTGGTTTTTTCATTCAACGGTCTATGTTTATTTTAATATGTTTCAATAATACTAACAAGATTGACTTGTGATGCCTTTTGGCCTAATATAATAATAATATTAAATAAGAAATAAATTCCCTTGAAACTAATTTCAATCAATCATAAAACGTTGGAATATTACGTAAATATAAGTAGCGAGGTCGACAGGTACGGAGTCAAGTTCATCACTTAGATAAACATTTAATAGTAAATATTAAATAAACATCGAACTGAACTAGATCCGGATAATAAATATACATGGGACAACACAATAAAAAGAATCAGTCATCAGTAATCGAAAGTAATCCATATTCAGTCTAATTTAGTTGTAGTCATTATCCAGTTAAACTATAAGGCTAGATACTTATTATATATAGTTAGTAATCTTAAGTAGTTGTAATGTATAATAGTACAGTGTGTTAATAAATAGAACTTATCCCAGTGCCAGAAGTAGTTGTTTTATTCAAGTAAGATGACCCTCCGAGTGACCAGCAATACCACCAATTAAAGAGGCCTATCCACACCTAATTCCCAACATTACAGACTTTTATCTTGATTCTGATTAAATATTATATAAGTACCTTTTGGTTTAAGACAAAATCACTTATTTGTGTCTTACCCAGTTTCGTATACCTTATAGAAAACGACTATGGTTCTAAAAAAGGACGCAATATAATTAAGAGCTGCTTCATTTACAAAAGTAGTAAAACTTACAATGGCGGTACAAATGCGGAAAGTGGCATAAAATCACTTTCGCATGAGTAATTTACAGTATTTTTCCTACGACCTTCACCATGAACATCTGACATATTAGTACACAATTAAAGTCAACATAGTTTATTTCAAAAAGTAACAATAACTATTATTAGTAACAAAAATTCAAGTAGGTATAGGTAGGTTATAACAATTATTAATTGGTTGCATTATTATAGAAATTAAAATTGTTATTGGTGCAATTTGTAAATTGTAGTGGTGTGTGTCTGTAAGATTAGATTCTATATTTTCTTGGATGTTATGAGAAAACCTATTGCTTGTAATAGTGTTTGACGTTGACGGTTTTGGATTCATTGGTGACTGAACAGTTTCTTCAGATGTTACACGCAATGCACATACAATTTTAGATGCAACATTCATCCTGTTTGTGGTTGAGTCATTGATATACCCCTCAGAGACAGCAGATGTCTTCCATCCTCCGTGCCTCTAAAGAGTGGCAATATCTCTACTGCATCTACCAGAATTGTAGCGAATGATCTTCGGAACAATGACTAGTATATATTTCTGGATTATCAAGTTTAAAAAAATTTGCAATTGAGCTAGGAAGGTACAGAACCCACTTCTTGCTTGGTGCATTTTTTCATTTTTGTTCTCACTAATTCTTGTTTGGGACGCGCTCCCGAAATTCCGAAAATTAAAACAACCTAAAAATTGCCTCTTAGTAAGACAACCAAGAAAGAAATTTTTTCAAATTCACCTTAGTTAACAGAAACTGATCGTCAGGAGCACTTATTATGAATTCGTTAATTTGGTGTGTGCTTAAAAAGTTTGCCTTCTTTGGTTTATATCCATCATTTTTTCTTCACTCTCAGGTATTTAGCAACATCTACATTGTGACTAACGTACAAAGTAATATGCAACTAAGAGAATTGTGACCACAATGTATTTGGTCTTACTTTGTTAGATAAATCATCCAAGTATGCAAGAAGGACATTTTCTGAAAATGAATATTTAATTCCTTTTCTTTTTCTCCAATTAAGAAATTCTTCATATTATGCACGTTCGTATCTGGCTTTTGATTTTTTTGGTACGATTTTTGAGGGGGATATTTTTGCTGCTTCGACGATTTGTGGTGGAGTACCTACACTCACTGTCGCTGTCATTGTCAGTATTTACGATATTGTTGTGCATGTCTGGGATCAGTTGTTATTGTAGAAAGTTCCAAGAAGGGCAGGGCGGGGAAGCAGGGAGTGTGATAGGAGGAGGTATGAGATGGAGGCTGGAGTGTCCCAGGGCTCAGTACTGGGACCGACGCTCTGGAAGTGTGTGTCTGATGAGATTTGTGGGATGGTATGTGAAGAGGGATGTGAGATTACGGTGTATGCGGACGATGTATGTCTGAATTGTTCGGCAAAGGGAGAGGAGGAGATAGAAAGAAGGGCGGAGAGGATGTGTAGGAAGATTGTGGAGAAGATATTGCGGAGCGGACTAGAAGTGGCGGAAGATAACACGGTAGGGTTGCTAGTGAAGGGATGGAGCAAGACGAGAGAAGTGGGGGTGATGGTGATGGTGAAGGGAAGGAGAATTCGTTCGGAGGAGTCTGTGAAATACCTAGGGGTGTGGTTGGATAGCCAAAGTAAAAGGCGACACAGAAGGGGAAAGTAAAGGCAGCATGGCTGGGGAGATTGATGATGTATAGGATGGAGGGTGGATTGTCAGCAGCGGTGCTGTCAAGGCCGTACACTTTGGACGCGATGGCTAGAGTCAAGAACAAACGCTGGAGGGGTGCGACCAGAGATGGACGGAGAAGGAAATATAGAGAAGGTGGGAGGAGTATGAGGGCTAAAAGGAGCGTTTGGGAGTAGAAGAGATTTGATTAACCGGAAATTCGGGGAGGTGAACTACTTCTTGACACTGGTGCTCACTGGACATGGGTCGATAGTAGGGTACTTCCACAAGATTGGGAAAAGAGAGACTGGAGTGTGCGAGAGGTGTGAAGTGGATGATGATGTTGGGAATGTGTTTAGATGCTGGAGGAACGAGAAAGTGCTGAAGAAGTTGGAGAGGAGACTAGGAGAAACAGTGTATTGCGAGAGCATGGTGGAGATAATGTTGAAGGTGGGAGGAGGAATGGATGGAGGTAAGTGGCGTAGTGGAGAGCATGGTTAGGGAGAGAGAAGAACTCGATATGGCATTAGAGGTAGGAGTGATAGATAGGGAAAAGACGACGGTGTGAGCGGAGAGTGTGCGAGGGACCGCCGCCCGTCTCGAAATATGCTAGAGTAGTGATTCCGAGGCGGTGGTAACGGTAAGTTTTGAGGTGGGTTTGGTTGGTAGGCATCCCCTTGGGGATAAGTCCAACACTGTTTGGGCCCATTCGAACATGTGTGTGTGTGTGTAATGCACTTCACATTCACTATATACTCAAAATAATTTTTGACACTTCCCACAATTTGTCAAAGCCTGCTTTTTATATACAATATATACCTATCTAGATTATTACATTTTCCGTTTATTATAAATGTTTGATTGGATTAATTGGTACGGCGTCGGACGTCGGTGCCGGACGAAGAGTTCGCGGGTTCGATCCTCGACCGCGCCCTAAACTTTTTTTAATTATGAAAATGAAAAAGCTTACACTTTTCGAATAGATCGCTTCAAATTTAGATATTACATAGGTAAATCTAATTAGAAATTATATATTTGACAGCTTGACAGTGGTGAATCTTAGTAGAAATTATGCATTTGACAGATTATCCGAATGCGTGTGGAAAGTATTTCGTCCATGGGACTTTACAGTGCGATATACGTTACTTTCCTATGAGGTCGTAGAAAAACGTATCATATATGCAGCCGGCTCCAAGTAAATTATGTTCTTGATCATATGTTACACATCGTAACATGTCTATCGACTTTTAAATTTATATCGCAAATATTTCTCTAATTCCCGCTCGCCGTCCCACCCCAATCTTCAACCCTGACCAAAAGACAATTGACATCTGCCAACGGCGCTTGCATTTTTACAACGCCACTAGCGAAACCCCTTTTTGCTGTCGACTTTCAGCGAGGAAAGACCTCAATTTTTATCGCTTTTATATATTTTCTATCTAAATTGCTGTTGTAAGCACAGCAGCTAGAATACCGTTAGCAGCTAGTATATGATTGACAGCTTGGATACCGTTAACAGCTAGTATACCGTTGACAGCTAGTATACCGTTGACAGCTAGTACACCGTTGACAGCTTTGGATACCGTTAGCAGTTAAGATACCGTTACCTGTTAAGATACCTCAAAGATATCGCTAATTCAAGATACCTCAAGGACCTCGCTGAAAACCACTTAGATACTTCCAGGTCCACTTTTCTGCGCACTCTTCCCGGATAGGATATTTAAGATAAGTACCAGAAAAATTACAGGCTTCATTTCATCTTTGTTCCGTTCCTAGCAGAATAAAATTAATGTTTTAACTTCTCTTTTTAATTTCCCAACCATCCGGCTATAAGAGCTGTAGGGGATCGTGTCCGGGTTAAAGTGAGTTTTAATCTTTTCAGTGAATATATTAATTTAATGTCTACAAGGTGTTTCTACCTTTTTCACCTTAGTTTTCTTTGCGTTTAAATTCATTTTGTTCTTTCTTCGACGTCTAAAAGGTAGTGGCGCCCTAAAACTTCTTATAGTCTGACAACCTCTGACATATCTAGTGCAGCACTAACATGAAGTAGAACCATTCTTGAGAAGATTCACATGCCGGCATCTGTCTCGAGTGGCCTCTAGCGCCCAAGTCACGAACAACCGACGGGTACGGTTACAACATATTTTTATTAAACAAATTCAGTAAATAAATCAATCAAAACTGTCCTTTTATTTCTCAATCCCATTAATATTGTGGAATTTTGAAAATAAATCATTATCCTTGTAACGAATTTCGAATTGTGTATTTTTTTATTTTATTTTTATCTGCCACCCTATAAATAAGAATTATGTGTTCGTTAGAACATCTATTCGGATGTCTGGATAAGTACAATCTTGGTAAATATTTACGTTCAGCTGTTAAAATATTACCAGCCCTCGTACAACCACAAATTGAAGCAATTAAGATATTTATCATTCGAAATCCTTGGGAGTTTGCATTAGACCCGTAGTTTTTGTGGCTTCGTTAAAGGGGGAAACGATTCCATAAATTTCCTAAATTTCTTAAACATAAATTGTGAGATGTAATTTCATAGCGTCATATGCTACTACAATTTTAAATATAATTTAAGACCCAACCCGCATTGTTGTCGACAAATTTCGAACTGAATTGGTGTAAGCTGAAACCGTTTTTGATTATGGCGGAAGACTACTTCACGGTGTTGAGAGTAAGTGGGTAAGAGGAAGAATTGTTCGCCTGTCTCTGCTCGGAACGTTTTGTCTAGTTTTCTTTGTGTTCAAAGGACTAGGAGGAATGAGTTTTGGTTTCATTTCCCTATTGTTTTTATCAGAATAACAGTCAATAGCGTAGAGAACTAGATTATAATATTTACATCGCTTTACTAAAAAGGAAATTTGATATGGAATATGTATACTTCATTCCAAGATATTTCGTTTTAACTTATGCCAATATGATTGATTTAAGACCAAAACCCACAGCAGGTAGTCGTTAATACGATAACAATAGCACTGTATCATTATCGTTTCTTCCAAAAGCGAAAAGTTAATGCCTAATAGTATGATCATTTTACAACTGAAATGTTTGTGAATTGTGAAAAATAGGTTTGCTTCTTTGAAACATTGAGGTTATAGTATAACCGATGCAGCAAAAGAATCATGTAAGTTGACCAAAACCCCAATATCCACAGTAATTTTCAAAAAGCCATAAACGAAAAAAAACAATGTGACGAGTTGGGAGTTTGGACTCGCCCTGTATACGGTTTCTCAGTTATGCAAGAAGGTATAGTGAATTGTTATACTAGAAGACCATTACAGACGTATGGCTGTAACAGATTAATTTCAAATTGCACAGTTTGAAGTATACGAGGTGTTGAACTTATTACGATTTTCAGGAACAAGTGGTCAGAACTTTTTAAATACACTGTATAGGCCACTACAACTTATATCATTGCAATTGAAATTTCAAGTGAAATTCAGGATGTCCCATTTTAAAAAATGTAACGTTGATCTGACACGGCGTCCTGAAACACGCTGTACAATTGCTTTTAGGCTGGCTAAAACCGATCAAATGTTTTTTCGAATATCTTTGAGGATTTACAAGATATTGGACTTTATCGCATTAATGAAAAACCCTGTATGTATCAGAAAAGCTTCACGGTTTCAAGTTTCAAGTATTCAATGTTTATTATCAACAATAATTATTTATTCACTTACTAAGCAATATAGAAATGAAAGGAACCACCTATATTTCTAATTCTCTTGTAATTACTACTCCAACTTGAAGATTTTCAGAAGGTTCAGAAGATTCAGAAGGTTCAGAAGTTTTAGAAGGCTCTGAAAGTTCAGAAGGTTTAGAAGGTTCTGAAGGTTCTGAAGGTTCTGAAGGTTCTGAAGGTTCTGAAGGTTCAGAAGATTCAGAAGATTCAGAAGATTCAGAAGATTCAGAAGATTCAGAAGATTCAGAAGATTCAGAAGATTCAGAAGATTCAGAAGATTCAGAAGATTCAGGAGATTCAGAAGATTCAGAAGATTCAGAAGATTCAGAAGATTCAGAAGATTCAGAAGATTCAGAAGATTCAGAAGATTCAGAAGATTCAGAAGATTCAGAAGATTCAGAAGATTAAGAAGATTCAGAAGATTCAGCAGATTCAGAAGATTCAGAAGATTCAGAAGATTCAGAAGATTCAGAAGATAGATACAGAAGGTTCAGAAGTACATTTGTTATATTTTGGCCACAAAATTAACCCTACCAACTTGGATAAGCTTGGATCAACAGGAAATAAATGTTTTCTAACCTCACTTATTTTAAAACAGAGCCTTGTTCTAGTCTGATTTAAATAAAATTCAAATATAATAAGCAAATTAACAAATAATAAATAATAAGAGACGCTACTTTAGACAAATGAATTTCAAACCAAAAACACTCAAAACATTACACAATAACAAAAATCCTTTATAATAATCTTAAGAGTCGGAAATGGAATTATCTTCTTAAGAAATATTTAAAGGAGATAACACAAAAAGTAAAAAAATGGCTCTAATAGTGTCCAGAATCCTGAAATTAAAAATTGAGACTCTAACCCGAAGATCCTGAGGATGTACGATCAATGGAGTTACTACGTAGAATACGAGAAACAATATCTCCAGAATTCCAAGACTATCCTGTGTATGCATTACAGGAGCATTAAAAAAATGTTCAACGACGGTTACCGAAGTGATTCTTAGCTGCACGCCACTGCATATGGCGGAGCAAAGTGTTGCAGGGAGAAGAAGAAAGTAGAAACTAAAATAATAGTAACAAAAACCGTGTGTGCGAGTGTTCTGGGGATGTCTGTAACAAAGCAGAAACTGCATACCCCTACATACATCAAAAACATTTAAAGACAAAAACTAACTCAAAAAAATGAAAAATAAACACTGGGGTGGACAAAAAAGAACACAGTGAAGAGGAACCTTTCAATACGAAGACCCCGCACTTCCGTTTAAGGAAGTTCGGTGATTCCTGAAGGGTCGAAGTTGAAGGACCACTCATGCTAAGGTCTCTTTTTACCAAGACGGGTATGACGCTCAGGAACAACCCAATTGATGAAACATAAAATAAGAGGGACAAGGGAATATTGCCACCAGAGCTAACCCTTATAAAGATACTGACATCATTGGCGCCCCCCGTAGATAGAGGGGGGAAGGCGATACGAGAACGCGAATTATGAGTGAGGTCCTATCGGAAAGACAAGGGGGTGGTGGAATGTTTTATTTAGCATCAACCCAGGTGTGGATGCTTGTGGAACGGACTTTCTCGAGAGGACGTATGAGTAAGATACATACTAAGTAAAGAGGGAATTATTGAGGAAAATCCCCCGTTTTCGCTTTTCAAAAATCAGAAATCATGGGACATGCCACAGGATGGAATTATGAGAATCCCAACACCGTTACGGACCCTGGACGGACCCATTCGATGGTATGGAAAGCAATTGAAGGAACTGGGATAGGGGTATACGGGTTAGGAACCAAACACTATAAGAGTTTGGGAAAAACCCTAGGCATCTTTCAGGCGGGAATTCATGCTCTGGGTGAATTAAACATTGATGATGATTAATTTTTTATTAATTTATTGGGTTCTATCTAGATTTACTAATAATATCAATCTAGATTTTTGAATTTATTTAAAAAAAATTCCTGTTGACAATCTGTATCTGTACAGTAGGAGGGTGAGTTTTGGCACACAGCACTTAGGTCACATGTGACCCATTGTACATCCTCCCGAGGAGTTGTCCTAGGTCTTCGTCCATCCTGTCCTTTTCAGGAAGGTGGACAGGTCACTAGGAGACATCTCCTATAAATCGGCAGGTGTAGGCCAATACTCACCGAATTGACGATAACTCCGGGCACTCCCATAAGACATGCCTGACAGTTTCATCCTCTTGTTCACACATTCTGCATAGAGGTGTGTCCACTAGCCCCATAGTATGGAGGTGTTTCCTTAGTTGACAGAGGCCAGTCAGAAATTCTACTGTTAAGCGTAGGTTTTTCCTGGTCATCGCTAAATATTTCTTCGGCGCCAGCTTCCCAGGGTCGCCCAAGGTGATCCTGGCAAGACTGCATCCTTTAATTCCATCCCATCTCTTTAGGTATTGAGCATGGGTGTAACGCTTGGCTAGTTCCGCAATTGTCGTAGGTGTCGCTGGGTCCTAAAATTTTTAGTCCAGCTACTTCCCTGGCCAAAGAATCGACACCTTTACTCCTGTCGTGCCCTTTAATCCAACTCAGAATAATACTGTTATCTACCGAGACGTAAGCTAAATCTTGATGGCACTCTAATACTAGCCCTGATGTAACACGTTGTCTGTTCAAGGCTAATAGGGCTTGTCTGCTGTCAGTGCAGATTGTTATGCTTTTGCCAGAAATTCCTTTTCTGGTCAGTTCTTTTGTGACCAGCCAGTTCTGTTTGTACGTCGCTGGAAATTCTGCTTTTGGTACCAATTTCCAGAAATCTGCAAAATCTTCTGAAGAATTTTGTGCTTTAGAAGACAATTTGTTGGCAGAAAGGTTTTTTAACGTATCATGATTTTGAAATTCAACCAGTTCCAACCGTATATTGGCAGCACTTTCAACGGTCAGTTAAACTGTAACACGTGCGCACTTAATTGTTTCTCGAAGCATAAAGGCCGTAACTCACTCAACAGCACAGCACCTGACAAGCATCGTCACAGCACCGTCGAATGCTCAACTTGACGGTTGTGTATGGGTTCACTTAACGCAACGACACAGGATGAGCACCTTCAGCACCGCCACGGTACCCGACTATAGGCTTCACTTTATATTTCATTGTAGCAGTTGCGTTTTGTTTCTAGAAACAGATTGGTGTGTTCTTAGAATTTAGAAAATGTTCCAGATTTAAACCTGTAAAAGTACAAGTGACAGAAACAATGTTCATTCTATTCAAAGACAAGCTGGTAATGCCCAAAATTCGTCATTTTAAGTACGAAATACTATTGCAGGTACACTGTAGGTTACTGTAGGCACTCTTTTAGCTACAAGACTGACACAATAGTGCAATATGCCTATAAAACAATTTATAAAAACTGTACTAAGCGAAATGTGCTGATAAGTGAGTGCACGACGCCGGCAAAGAATCAGCATAATACAAGCACGCCGTCCGCAAAATATTCTCTCTGAGAAATGTGTTGTGGTTGAGGCGTTGACGTGTCTTGTCGGTGCTGTGCTGATGCTGTTAGGTATGCGCGCTTACATTTAAATACTCATAAGAAATAAAATCTGCTGGTGATGATCAGTCGCTGTTCCTATGAGGTGTTGATACTCTACTCTACTACTGTGTAGAGTAGAGGTACTACGATCCTTCGCGGCAGAAAATTTGGCGGGATTTTTCGATTTGGCAAGAATTTCAAAATTTTCTTGCGCAGGCCTGGGGTTACAGTATGGCCTGGAGTTGAACACCCTTGGTATATATTATGAAGCTGCAACATTATTCGAAACTGGAGGTATTTTGGGAACAAATATGGGCTTTTTAGACATGTACGAGGTATAGTTTCTTGTACTGTGTTGGCAACTCTGCACAAAGAGATTCGTAAGTGCCAAACCATTAAGATTGCTCCAGTAATTTTTGACGTTATATGGGAAAAATTAAAAAAAGAACGTTTATTTCGTTTATAACAAATTACTGAAAACTTTTGCCAAAATATATCAAAATTATACTACGTAATCATTTACGTTCTTAAAATTTGTGTTCTGCTGCTGTGACATTTTGTATCCGTCATATTAAGAATATTATGGACACAAACAAAATTTCACAAATTCTAATAATTTAGAACAAGATTTCAATATTCTCACAAATTCTAATAAGTAAATCAGAATTAACCGAAAATACAAAGAAACACGGGGGAGAACTCGAGCAAACCAGGCAATATTGGCCGTTTTAATGGCCGTTAGTTGTCGCAGGGACACAGGCGCTTTAACGAAATCATGCGGTCTGACGTCACAACCAATTGCAATGCATCTACACAAGTTTTCGCATCGGTAAAGGGCGAGGAAACATGGCCGATATCTGTCATAAGCGTACCAATAGCGTACGGTACCTATTTTATAAAAGTATTAAAAAAAAAATAATTATTATTATATAATAATTTCTATATAGAAACTGATTTATGCTTTGCTTTAAAGGTGAGGTATTTTTCAAAACAAATAATGTTAAAAATCGTACTTGAATTCAATATGGATACGAAATAATAAGATACCAAGTAAAACTGAAAATACGAAGGTAAATATTGACATTATAAACGCCGCTGGATAATCAATGTCAATCAATTGTCGAAGTGAGAGGGAAGAACACTCGCACGCGCTTGCCAATCGGAAGTCAGGTGGTTACCTAGCGACGGCATTTCGATAAATATTCATCAATTGAGTTAGTTGTTAATAATAAAAAGTCCCTTTTCTAATTATTATCACTACATACTTAGCACTTTAGCTTTTTCATAGTTAAACGTGGCAATATCGAATGTTTTCGACCGCATTTCTTTCACAGCTTCAGTTATGTTTGCCAAACTATAACTACTATTTAAATTCATAAAATATCCACCTAAAAGTCAAAGTCTAACTACTATAACTCATCTCTCTCTCTCTCTCTCTCTGATCAGAAAATTATTAAACGTAGAATAATAATAAAAGCTCTTCGTTCACATAGGAACATCCCGTCACTCAACAACAAACGAAACAAGAATAAAGCTGAATTTATAAATTTTGTTCGTGATTCCCGCTGCTAGAAAATAAAACATTGATATAACATCCATGCGTTTATAAACAGTTGTCGTGTTGTTCGTCGTTGCTCTCAAATATCCAAATTTTATATCTTGTTATTCGTGCCAATGAAAACTGAAGTTAGTGCCACGTGACTTTCTTGATATATTCATTTGACATATACTAGATTCTGATATTATTTCAATGGCTTGGCAACATAGTACAGTTATGACAGATGTGACGTGCAACGGTTTTAATACTGAACGGGCTATATTTAATTCGTTATAACGGTTGTTTGTGACACAAAAAAATAGTTTTTTGATGCCAGTGGTCTTCATGTAACATATTCTTATGGTTTATAGCACATTTTTGCTATTTAAAAATTTTGTCAAGGGAAAAATTAACAAAATGAAAAACTTGACACCAAAGGAAAATTATCAAAATTAAACATAGGAAACAACTAAGGTAACTGTACATAAATCAGACACCGACCCAAAATTCGACATATTCTTATAAAATTTGGAAGCTGCTTTAAATGCCATCAAGAGTGGGACGACAACCGCAACTGCGGCTTCAACTTTTAGTGTTCCAAGAACCACCCTTCTTGGATAAATTAGTGGAAAATTTCCAGAAGAGTGCAAAAGTCGTGTTTCTTCTGTGTTAACAAAGGAGGAAGAAAAATTTTTAACAGATTGGATAATAAACATGGCTAAGATGGGATTCCCTGTAACTAAAGACCAGTTATTAGACGGCGTATCCCTATTGGTTAAGTCGTTAAATAAAAAGCATACCTTTACCAATGGTAGACCTGGCCGACATTGGTATGAAGGGTTTTTGAAAAGGAACACCGAATTGCCTAAACGAATGGCCAAAAATTTAACAGCAGAACAAAAAATAGTATAAGAGGATGGTTTAATGAAATCGATGAATATTTTCTGCAGTCTGGTACCAATATTACTGATCCTCGAAGAGTCTTTAATGGTCATGAATCAGCTTTTTTTCTGTGCCCAAAAGAAAATAGCGTTTTAGCCAAAAAGGGATCCAAAACAGTTTACAATAGAGTTGGTGCAGATGAAAAGGACTGCTTAACAGTTATGATAACAGGTATCTTTTTTCCATTTGTTTTGATAAACAATACTCGAGTAATTTTTTGAGAACGCGTCTGGTGAGATTGCATCTCCCATGGTCATGTTCAGCTATGAGCGAATACCTGAATGGATGGATGGATGGGGAATTGGAAAGTCCGAGAATGGTTGGATGACCTCCGAGGCATTTTTTGAATACATATCTAATGTATTTTATCCTTGGCTGGTCAAAAAAGAGATACAATTTCCTGTCATCTTGTATTTGGATGGTCACAAGTCGCACATAACTCTTCCATTGAGCGAGTTTTGCAGATAATTTTGATAAGTTTACTTCCAAATTCAATCCATATCTTGCAGCCATTAGATGTGGATTTATTTAGATCGTTAAAAATGAACTGGAAGCTAGCAATTTCCAACTGGCGAACTCAACATGGGAAAAAAAATTTAAAAAGAGAAAACTTTGCCTCCGTTCTTAAAACCGCATTGGATAATATTAACAATTTAAAAGACATTTTTGCTAACGCATTTAAAACGTGTGGCCTCTTTCCATTTAATGTGAATAATGTGAACTACACAAAGGTTCTGAATAATGTTTATTATTATAAAAAAAAAACTGAAAACGCTGAAATAATTGGACGTCTTCGATTTTTGGAAAACGACAGCCTATAACGCCATCATTAATGATAATAAGAAAAATATAACTCCACAAATGACTGTGTCTACCTCTCAAAATTCTAACGTCATCATAAATTCCAATAAGGAAAATAAACCTCCAGAAATGATTGAGTCTACCATTCAAAATCCTAATGCTACCATTAATGAAACTACTCCTCCAAGTAGATCTGAGGATAATAACGGAAGTGAGTCAAAAAAATTAATACCTGTTAACATTCCAACACCTTTTAAAAAAGAATTGTTTTGGCCTGACGAGAATTCAGTTAGCAAAGTGAGGAAGAGAAAAAAGAAAAAATACCAGCGGTGACCACTTTCGATCAATGGAAGGCGTATTATACAAAAATGGAACAAGAAAAAAACAACAAGAAGAACCAAAAGAAAGTCGAAAAAAACAAAGAGAAGAAAATAAAATTAAACGAGAAAGCGAACACCTGCAGAAAAATCGCAAAAAGGAGACTGTAGAAGAAAAACAAGAGAATAAAGACAAAACAAAAGAAGCGAAACAAGCATTGCAATCGGGCGATTAGTTAATTTTGAAGGAACATATTTTGCAGTTGTTGTAAAGAAAATTAAACATAAAAACCAGGCTTTTAAAAGTACAATGACGTCAAGCGGTATAAATAAATGGAAATGGCCCCAAGAGGTTGATGAAATTTGGTACGATTATGATGAAATTGTTGAGAAAATTGAGGTGACCTTAGAAGTCAACAACAGAGGTATTTTTAAAGTTCCGGGAACATACAATTTAATTTTATTTTTATTAAAAAATAAAATTTTGGTTTCTACTTTGCTTATTTTAACTACTTGTTTTTCTTCAAAACTTAAAATTTGATATGTCGAAAATAGGTACCATACGTTCAACACAAATCCAATACTTCGGCAGAACTGCTAATACTGTCTGATTTAGGTACATTTACCTTAGTTGGACTGCTATCAAAGCCAACGAATCAGATAAAAAAAACATAAAATGGTTCCAAATGAATTTCACAAAGACTTCTGTTTTTACAGTTTTATATTCAAAAGAGGATTTTATCTGGCCCGTTTCGGCTGAAATATCGTTTCATGAATATTTTAATAATATTGAAACCCCAATTTAATTCGGCGTCATATTATAAATTTCTTTAAAACTTGCGAGACGCACTGCATTTCGGAATAATGACATTTTGTCACCCCCTTATCATAGATCTAGCTCCCCTCTTTTTCGTAATCCACCCTTCTCGCTCCTTTTTGTAAAATCGGCCATGGCGTTCCCGCTCTGGAATTTCATAAATTTCGAGAATCGCATTAGGGAACCTTAGCAGTCTTCGAATACTTTTCCCTAATTCACTTCACACAAAACTCAACATAACTCACTTTAATTAGATTTATTTCACTGCGTTGTATTTTTAGTCTTTTTGTCTGATCTTGTTTTAAGAGTACAGAAGGTGTTAGAACTACAAAGTTGATTAACATTCGTTACCGAGGAGATTATGAAGCTTGGGTTTCCTTGTCACTATAGTTTCCAGCATGCAACTTCAATAAGTTATCCTATAAAGTTCTGTAACTTGCTTTTAGGGCAACTCACTGTATCACGTTGGATTTCCAAGTGTAAAACTACCACAACCATTAACTTGAAACCAAAATAGCGTAGTTAAAAGTTACTTTGTAAAGATAGAACTTTTTGAAATATGGCAAATAAAAATAGAAAAAAATATTCGAGGCTATAATACATTAGTCTAGTGTAGTAAAGGGGGAAGTCAGGAATTCGGAATTCTATAGGATGACTGGTTCTCTCGCATAAATAATAACTGTTTTTCGTTAACAATTCAATAAACTACAGATGAAACGATGAATATAGACAAGCCTTTCAGTATGAAATATTAATTATTATAGTCGATAGTCGAAATTCTGTAAAGTGACGTCATCGGTTATCTACCGATTTAAAGTGAACTCCATGAGCGTATCATAGTTTAAGGGTGCGAATACTGAAATATCTGGAATTTCAATTTTTAACATTTGAAATAATAACTTATCACAAGTTGTTCATAAGTAAGTTAAAACAAAATAAAAAAATGTTTAAAAGTCAATTCCAACTTACTACTACTAAAACTAAAATTGAGGTAACATTTTCGTTATTTGCTAACCGGCATTATCATTACGTAAAAGAAAGTTGTTTGTCAAGACCAAAATAAATTACCGATAAGTATAGGTATGTTGCGAGGTCACTTGTAAAATGTCTGACTAACTGGAAGCGGTATCACTCCCTGACGACTCCTCAGAATCATCGCTTTCTCCTCCTATATCGATAATGAGTGGTTCCGTCATTACTTCTACACGTATGTCTAAATCCCAAAACTTTATTTCTTCTTTTAATACGTGTTGAATACATTTACGCCAACTCTCAGCAGTAACGGTATGCAGCGCCTCGTCAAACAGTTTCTCAACGTCAGCCATTTTGAATGTACTGTTTTTTCTCGCAACATAATTTTTCACTTGGGCCCAAACCAGCTCGATGGGATTTAACTCACATTGGTAGGGAGGAAGTCTAACAACTGAGACGTTGAAATCTTTCGCCATTTCATCGACAACGTACTTAATATAACTGCTTTTATGTTTCCGTACGAGAGATAATAATTCAACTTTTAGCATTGCCTCGTTGTGCGGAATGCTTTTACTCTCTAACCAATCAATTATAACCCTCTTGCGGCTAGCTGAAGTAGGTATTTGCTCCAGTCGACGAGAGTGGTATGAAGCATTATCCATAACTATCACTGAACCAGGAGTTACCTTTGTTAAAATTGATCTAAACCATGTTTCAAACCGGTTACCATCCATCTCTTCATGGTAATCGACAGTTTTTTTGGACTGAAAACTTAGTAATCCACCTTCTACAAATCCTTCCTCGCTGCCAATGTGAGTGATAATCAGTCGACGTCCTTTTCCAGAGGGAGCTTTTAAACCGGAAGAGAAACCCTCCATAAAGGCTTGTCGATTGCTTCGTATATTCATGTCTTGCCACACTTTTGACACAGTGTGGCCTTCATTTAACCATGTTTCGTCAAGATAATATATGTGCCGTCCTTCGTTACGAAACTGTCGTATCTGTTTTAAATAATTTCTCCTCCATTCCACAATGTCATTTCGTTCAATTAAGGCACTGTTTCTACTTCTTGTTTGGTAACGAAAATTCATTAATTTTAAAGTTCGTCTCAAAACTTTATCACTGATGTTTGGTAAAGTATCATCAGCTTCTATTACCTTGCTCAATTTAGCTACCGAGGGGATTTCATTCCTAAAATAAAAAGAATGTATTTCCCTACATATAGCATTCCGTGTTTGGTCGTCCAAAACAATTTTCTTTCTTCCCCTACTTTCCGGTTTACAGTTTTCACCTCGTTCTCTTGTCAAAGATCCGTCCCGCGATTTCTTTAGAATATTGTATATAGTACTCTCAGAAACTTTAGTTAAATAACTGCACTTAATCACAGCGTCACTAACACCCAACTGTTTGTCCATGGCACGCAGTCCTTCGTACACATTTAATATGAGGACTTTTTCTTCCCGAATTAAATTGTTACGACGCCGTTTTTTATCGCCAACACCGCTACACTCCGCCATTATTGTCACTAAATATACCGATATAAATATTACAATAAATACCAATAATAACCGATTTATCACACAAAACCACAACACAAATACTGATGTTACGTTCATGAAGAGAATAAACACCTCACATAACTGTTTACTATCACTGTCTCATTCGCGTAGCTCGATCTATCTATCTCGTTCTCAAAGCCGGAACATTGAAGCGACTCTCCAACATTGTCAAATCGGCGAGTTTTTCACAACAAACTTTGCGTTCAAGAAATATACATAAACACTTTATTTCACATTTCAAGTAAACTAATTATTATTAGTCTGCTTGAAATTTGAAATAAATATATTAAATTGGTATTGACTTAATTACATTGCATCTTTTGTACCTGAAATATTGACACAATGGATTTGAAGTGTATTTATAAAATACAGCATTTCTCTCTAGAATACATATGGCAACTGCGCTTTAACCAAAGTGTTGATTAGATAGCTCTGACTCACTTTACAGAATTTCGACTATCGAGTATAGAACGATCTTACTCTTTCCTTTGTGGTTTTCAAAGCACTATCTACTTAAAATATAACTTTGCTTTGGACTTGAATCACTATACAAACTTCAACTTTATAGAAAAATACACTTATTATGCAGGAAATAAAGGAATTAAATTAATTACTATGAAACTTGATCCATTTGGTCTGAAAATATCGGTTTTATACCGGTAAAGGAGTGGTAGGTCTTAGCTGGGAGACCGAGCGGGTTGGAAACTCAACATCGACTCTACTGTGTCAGGGAGATAATGCATTTAGTCACGAAGTGTGCGTTTGGTTACGCCTACTTCAACTGCCGAAGAATAATAGTAAATATTGCAAGGCGCCGATCAGCCGCCAGGGAAAGAAAACAAAACGCGATTTTTAACTAAGGTAGAAGTATATGTCAGTCAGTCAGTTCGCCATGTTTCTTTTTACAATAAAAAGTCGTTTGTGATCCTTCTTAGCAAGTTTCTTTTATTTCTGACATCTCCACTCCCTACACTTCCTTATTTTGGCGTCCCAAACAAACTTTTTTTTCAATCCAGTCTGTTGCTAGGAAATTTTATGTTATCACTTGATTTTTCTAACATAATGTGATTATGAGACGGTTTTTGTTAGTTTGTAAAGCGTTGAATAATATACATTCATTCTTTCATATCTGTTGGTAACACACTTACCTAAATACGACAATTTTACAGGAAACTGTAATTATTCATTATTGTTTTAAGCTCACGGGCTTGTTGTCACATTTCGAATTTTGGTTTGTGGTCTGGAGGTGAAGATGTCGCTATCATCACAACTTTACATTTCCGTAACTGAAAGATATGTATAGTTCGTGATTGTAGATATTTCAGTCCAGGGTTAACTCTCGGACGATAACATATACCTTGTACTGATGAGGCGCAAAACGCCGAAATCGGTCTACAAGTTATGTTGTCCCTTCTAATTACAAACTAGAATGGTTGGTTTAAGTATTGTAGATTTACCAACCCCTGAATGTTAACGGTGGTCACTTTGAACACATGATTAAATAGCAGTTTTTTCTTGTTAACAGTTGTCTTTTTACTATTTGTAAATGTTTTATTCTTTAAAGAGTCTTTCTAACATAACACAATACGGGGGCATACGAAAAATTGAAATAGAGCCAATTTTAAACAACGATTAAATAACAATGGAAGGCTGGTATCAAAGGCAAAACAAAATGATTGAATAGAGATTTACCAGTCCTTTTAAATGAGGTATGACTTGATACCTAATGCCATTTGAAAAAATTCAAGGGGTATCTCCAGAAGGGAGGGGGTGAATCTGACGTTTATGACATTAGCGCCAAAAATTGTCTCCCTCAAGTTAAAAGTTGACCTGTTTCTGCATTTCTTTCTAATATTTCTGAAATATTAAGGGTGGGTCCTTATCAAATGAACACAGTATATATATATATATATATATATATATATATATATATATATATATATATATATATATATATATATATATATATATATATATATATATATATATATATATATATATATATATATATATATATATATATATATATATATATATATATATATATATATTATCTACCGTCAAGAATTCCCTTTTGTTTATATATATATATATATATATCTATATTAAATCGATAATAGTAAAGCATACAAGATTCAAAAATCTCAAAAAAATCTTAAAATTAGAAAGAAACACTGGAACCAAAGAAAACTTTTCCGTGAGAATTTCAAGGTACTAAAAGTGCATAACTTTCCATTTGAAACAATATTATTATTACGTCTTTATAACTCAAAATTATTTTTAAAGCAATTATACTGACCTAATGGTTTTCAAGTTACTTTAATGTCCAAGCAAAAATAAACTTGTTATTGTATGATAACGAAAATATTTGAATCCTTGAATATCAAATACAGTCAGAACTCTCTAAAGTAAATACAATATTTTAGCTGAATATCATATTCCCGCAAATCGATGAGAAACTACCAACATAACGTAACACAATTAATCATTTACTTTATATCTCCCTCTTCCAAATTACCTTTGCCTTATAAACCGAAACACGCCAGTTTCGGAGGCCCAATTAGTCGAACCTCACTATTACTCTCTAATTCAATAATAGAGCACTAATAGCACCCCACTAATTATAATGCATCTCCATGTGGAAAATGTCCTTTAATAATTCTATATGCCCAAAGCATCCAGACAAAGCGGAGGCACAAATCTGTTATAATCAACGCAGCAGATATACTTGCATTTTGGTTCAATCGATACAAAGTACCTAAGAATTAATACTACATTGCCAGATTTATTTATAGAAAAGAAATTATTGACCGTCTTTGACAATTATTGATCATTTTTGACAATTTTTTCAAATTTTAATAATTATTGACCAATTTTGACAGTTTTGACAATTATTGATCATTTTTGACATTTTTTCAAAAATTTTGACCATTTTAGACCATTTTTCTAAATTTTAACAATTATTGACCATTTTTGACAATTTTTGAGCCTTTTTGACAGGTTCTGACAATTATTGACAATTTTTCAAAAATTTAGACCATTTTTCAAAAATGTTGACAATTTTTAATAATTATTGACCATTTTTGACAGTTTTTTATAATTATTATAATATTTTATATTATTTATATATATATATATTATTTAATATTATTTTAAAATGCCAAACTATTTCATGAGATATTTTAATCCGGACGTGGGAATCTTTTAAGGGACACACACTTTTATTGCTTATCTATATTTATAGGTTATAGTGAGGGTCGTCGGCTAATATTTATTTACGACCTTCTTAGATTTCTGGTCGTACTTTCCTTCACCGCTTCTGAGGATAGGAGGGTTATTCCATTGTATTTTTAATTTCCTCCTGTTAGTGGATGAAGTAAGTGTCGTTTTGTTAGGATTTGCTAATAGCCCTTACTTCGAACACCAAGTGGTTGTGAGGTTTAAGGCAATAATATCTGTAAATCTATGCGATGGGGTGTTTTTATATATAAAATTGATGACAAAAATTAAGTTGGCCTATAAAATTATTTTGTAATTAAATAAATAATTGACACTGTGAAATTTTTGTACATTCATTGATGATAAACATACCTATACTAATTTTCTTTTTCCGTAGGAGCAAAGTGCATCATTATTTATTCAAAAGTACTAAAAATATAGGGTGAGTCTTTCTTTTTTTCTGTGTGGAATAAAATGATAAAACAGGTCGGTTTTACCAAAATTAAATCGACACGTCCTGTATCACCTCAAATACAGTAGGGTCGTAAAATTCGCCACAATGGTTAAGTATTAATTAATATGATAAGCCGGTGGCCAGTGTCGTGCCAGTCAGTTTAAGGGTTTTGCCGAGTAGGGATGGGTCTTAGAGTTTTTTTATTATGTTAAATAATTTTGTATTAGGATAAATTTATATAATCGATAAATTTATATATTTGGATAATAATGTGATACTTTTGCACTATTAAATAAACCCGACAAATCAAACTATTCAGATCTTTACCGAAAAATGTAACGCCAATGGTTTATTTCCGCTTTATGGCTATCGACCCTTTCTTGTACTCCTATGCAATAGGAAATGGACATTTTTAAAAAACAATATGGAGTATTTGAATCATTTAATTTTAAATAGTGTAATAACACTTACCTACGTATTAAATTCAATAATTAAAAATGGATGTGGACCAACATTTAGATTGTAGCATACCTGAAACAAAAAAGAAGCATGTAATCAAATTGTCTAAATTTTAGAAAATGTATCTCATGTTTAAGAAATACGTTTAAAAAGTCTTCTGGGCATTCCAATATTCAATTAACATTAAAAATAATCATATTTAATTCAAACGTTACCTATTCAACGAGAAACTGAATTTCTAGGTAATAAATCAAAATTTTGTACAGTAGTCGTCAAATACTTAGATGTACTAGACAATACTAGATTGTTTCATATCGACGGCTATTGGTTAAGGTAAAACACCCAGTAGCGTGCAAGCGGAGAAAAAGATAGGACCATGTTATCAAAGTCGAAAACGAATATTTTGAGATGGAAGTTTATACAGATATAGCTATTAGAAATCAAAAATGTAATTATTTCTCGAAGCTGATTCAAGCATCAGCAGCAGCGAGTGCGGTTCTGATTCTGACGAAGACAATAAAATATTTTTTAAACTTATTATATTTATTATCAGACCGCACAAAATTTTTGTTTAAAATTTTATGGTTAATAATTTTTCGAAAATTGTTAAACAATTTGAAATTTTGTTTATTTAAGCGGCAAGTACAATCAACATAACAAGAACAAGGTGATAATATATGGAAATATAGAGGAAATGTTTTTGAATTTAGTAAATTCAAAATGGCGTCCGAGAAAACCGACTTTATATATATTTTTCATTTCAATGAACAATGACAATTTTAAGATGCGGTTTGTTGCAATCGAGAGAGTGAGAGATAGGAGCAAAATTTTCAAAATAATATCTTCATTGGTTGAAAAGACTTTTGTGAAAAACAAAAGTAACAATAATAACATTATAATCAATATTTTATGAATCTATTACAACTGAAAGGATTATTTTGAAAATCAACTTCAAGGCGAGTGATAAATTCTGATCTAATTAAAATTGAACGTCCTCATCAATATTTCTCCTTTATAGGAACGAACCAAGAACGGAGTGTCGTGTTTCACATCTAAAGCTTGGTTATTAAATATTTCATTCAGCTAAAAAATTTTCCTTGTTCTCATAATGTTTTCCCTCACGGAAAAAGCTATTGTAATGGAAAAGTAAAATATTCAAAACTCTTCGAAGTCACAAAGTATATAGGCTGCTCAATGTACCTCATTCGCCATGGGCGTATGCAAACAAAGAATTTTATCATCATATTTGGAGGTACGATCCAAGCTTTGAGAAATGTATTTCTGTTAAAAAAATGTTGATCCAAACAGAAAAATTTTAAGCAAATATATAGATCATAAAAATATCGATAATTCCATCTGGAAACAAATCAAATATTCAAGAAAACCCAATACCTACCAGTAACTTCTCCTCTAAGAAATAGCCAAACAAACACACGGGCTATAAGCAAGAAAGAAAAAGCCGACCTCTTTGCTCAACATTTGAAGAATGTTTTCACTCCAAACAACAACTTCCCTATACAAAACAATCCAATTAATAATCCAGACGAGAGGCAAACATCAATAAAACTCACAAGCCCGAATTAAATAAAAGAAAAATTAAATAAAAAATAAAAAGGCACCAGCAATAGATATGATAACTCCGATAATGCTAAAAGAACTAGGTACCCAATAAAGCTTTAGTAATGTTAACATATTTAATGCCATATTCAGAATACACCAGGAAAACAGCAACAGGGAGCCGCATGATACAGACCAATCAGCCTGCTATCAACCTTAACCAAGGTCTTAGGAAAGTTGGTATTACCCAAACCCTAAATGAGATCACCACAAACACTGTACAGTTCAACAGTGTCATCGAGTAGTGCATGCCATCAACACAAGTATAGAGGAAAAAAATACTGCTCTGTAGCCTTCCTGGACGTGAGCCAAGCTTTCTATAAAGTCTGGCATGTAGGTCTATTAAATAAAATCGAACACTGTCTACCAAATTCATATTTCACTCTACTCCAGTCATATCTAACAAGCAGAACCTTCAGAACAGAAATTAGTGATGAGACTTCTGAATTCGAACCCATTAAAGCTGGAGTTCCAAACCTCAGACTATACTATGATAGGCACATTTGCTGATGACACTGTGATAATGGCTACACATGCAGATCCAATAATAGCTTCTGCCAATCTCCAAAACCACTTATTCCAGATCGAAGGTTGGCTAGATCGATGGAGAATAAAAATCAACGTAAATAAATCCCAGCACATAACATTTATACTAAGAAAAATCCGTTGCCATTAACAACATAGTGGTAGCTTCTTGTGTCAAATACCTGGGATTACACTTAGACTCAAAACTCAATTGGACGAAACACTTAGCCAAGAAACGAAAGCAGATCAACTTAAAGTTCCGAGAACTACACTGGCTTCTTGGAAGAAGATCACAAGTCTCACTACAAAATAAAATATATGAGACAGTCATCATACCCATCTGGACCTACGGAATAGAATTATGGGGATGAGCCAGCAAATCTCATACAACAAGGATAATCTAAAATCCTACAGACACCATGGTACGTCACAAACAAATTGATCCATCAAAAACTCACTATTTCAACAGTACAAGAAATGAGCCGTAGCCACTATCTAAAGCTAGACACCCATCCTAATCTACTACTACAGCCTCTAACCCAAGAACCAAACAACAGAAGACTGAAACATATCTGGCCAATTGACCTCAAATAAAGCGTAAGAGATCTTCTCATTGGAGAGGTCTCATCAGGACATTTTTAAGACCAACCAATTGGTCTAATAGCCAACGGAATAGCTCATAGAAACTCTATATTTCTCATTGCTGTTAAGTGTACAATAAAAAAAATGTTGCAAAATAATCAATAGATAATTATTATTATTTATCGACAACAAAAACTAGAATAACAATATTATATGTGATGATTGTAAAATTTTTCTTTTGCTTATTCCTGCTACTTTTCAGGGGTGAGATTTAGATTTACAAATTCTTCTTCAACCATCTATTGTATCTCCACCCCATTTTATTGAATACCTACTATCGTTCGTCTTATCTTCGCTATGTGCTCTATCCAAGTTTTCCAGGTCTTTTGATTTCGTTGTTCCATTGATTTTTTGTCTTTATTTCTAAATCTTTCCAATTTAGTTTTGCCAACTATTGTTCATTACACCTTGACCTTTATGGTACCAACTTTTTATTCTGTTTACCTTACATAAAAATAAATTTATAAATATTAGTGCTTTGGTTTGGGAAATGCAATACTATATCTTTGGTTTTGGATCCAGTGTTTCTACGAATTTGTGATATATGCTTTCATGTCTTTGGAAGTAGTATTTCCATGACCTTAATCCAGCTTGTATGGTGACATTCACTGAGACCTAAAATGTCTATTGTGCCCCCTTACTTCTACTTAGATCATGAGGAGAGTCTCAGATACGAGTATCTCCTTTAGTCCTATTTCCCGTAAGAATTTTAGGATATCTGCAGGCTTTAACTTAGGTAAATGTTCCTCTTCTATCCAGTTATCTCCTAGGTGTTGTGTCCTAGGATTCTGAATTGCTTTGCAATTCGCCAGTATATGGATGGAAGTACCTTCTTCCTCCACTATTTTGAGCTTTTTCAGGTCTTGAGAGGAAAATGCTAACGACATAACATTTTTATCCACCCTTACGCCACACGATACTAAACCTTGATTTGGGTGGAAAATCCATGCTTGAATTCCGATTCCAAGTTGACAAAGTTCTTTGTTTTGATTAGATGATTGAATTTCTATTTTAATTGTCACAATTAAGAACTTACATTGTTCTTTCACATATTAAATTTTACAAGGTTAAACTTGGACCTTGCTCACATCGTCGTAGGACGACAGTCGGACGAAAAGTGACTCGCGCTAGCGTTCTGCGCGCACATCTAGCCATTAAGACTAAACTTATGCCGTGATTGGCGTAGATAATTCATGTGATCTAAGCGGAGGGGAACCGGTGGGTATTTTGAAAATACACAGGTACGGCTTGGCGTCATATGAAAATTGATCAAATTGATTTGCTTTCAGAGAGGATTTCATTGAATCCGAACACTAAAGCAGAGTACCGAATTTCAGATTAATCGGTCAACAGGAAGAGGATAAAATTTCAATGACTAAATTTGTCCCAAAAAACAAACAGGACAGGCTAAATAAAAAAAAAATGCAGCTCGCCACTTAACTGATACTCACCAAATAGAGTTTTTCATTCAACTTACATATTATAATCAAATACTAGACTATTTTTAATGAGATGGTATACAACGACTTTTAAAAGTGTTCAAGTTAATTTTTTTTACTCCCAATTATATGCCTATACCGCGCTTGTGATGTTTACGTTTTTAGTGTTAAAAAGTATCGTGACAAAATACGCTGAAACCTCTAAAGTTTCTGCCACATAAATTATTAAAGAGGTTAAATTGAATGAGACCGAGGAATACCGAGAGAACAATCAAGTCGCCTGATAGCGGAATCGAGCCCTGGAGATGTTTAAATTTTATTGCCCATCATTTTGAGGCTCGTACGGCACAAAGTTGGCTATAGACGATATACAAAAAGGGACATTGTAAAGATGGCATTTGTGTATCTAGAATCAGGTACTTATTTTTAGAGCTAAAATTAACTTTCATTTTGTTGCAGGAGGCGAGAAAAAGATCTTCAGATAAAAAAGCTTTTTTATACAGGGCAATGACAATTGGACATTAAATAAGTGTAATTTGGCAGATATTTCAGTTGCACCGGGTGTCTGATTAAGAGAGCTAACCCGCTGTATCTCAGAAACTCTTCATCGTACAGCTTGGATAAAAAAAGCTGTATTACAAACTTGCATACGAGAAACTACTGTACAAGTTTTCTACTCCACCGTTAGAGGGCGTAGTTTACAATAATTACACAAAAACATCATTTTTCTTGTAATGGGTAGTTAATTATTTAGGTTAGAATTTATGCTTATTGTTAAATTATAGTATGTATGTGTTATAATAGTTATAATAGTAGTTATAATAATTATTGTAATCATAAAATATATCGTCTTAGCAGTTTCATTATAATTTAATTATCGATATAAGTAACAATTGCAAAATAAGCAGACACGCGCTAGATTGAAAGAATGTGTAGGCTGGAAATTTTTGCTTTGGGTTTTTTTTGTCAGGGAGTTCAAATTAAACATTTGTCGAAGGAAGATGTGTTTTATTTAAAGAACGTCAACCCTAATTAAAAGGAACCTAAACCGAATAATTTAACATTATTAGATTCTATTATAAATGTACCGTTATAGTACTACAAAATTTTAATATTCGTAATCATTAGATCATTTTACGTAAGTTTGCTCCAGTACTTTTTCCTCTATCTTGTAAAATAACTGGTAACAATATCTAGGTTATTTGTTTACTTTAAAATTAAATTTTTTTGTAAGGAGGCACTCAACTTTTAGACAGGTCCTAAATGAAAGTAATTTGACTAGCAATAATTATTAAGGAGACATTTTTATAACTAACATACAGTCAATTATGAATCAAAACCACACAAAAAATATATTCAAAAACCGTCCAGTCGTTTAGAAGAAGCTCGGTGTGACCGCGACTGCGGTGCCACCTACCGGGACCAATTGTGAAGAGAAACCATTTAGAGATTCACTCAAACACAAGAAAATAAGTTCATGGGAAATTGGTCCAGACGTTAGGGTATTACATACACACGGACACGGAGAATTATACATGCAATAAAGTACGACTAGATATCTAAGAAGGTCGTAAATCAATATAAGCCGACGAGCCTCATTATTACCTAACGTTCGAAATATACATAAGAAATAAAAGTGTGTGTCCCTTGAAATATTCCCAGATCCTTATATCATATATTATATATATATATATATAAACAATTCTCAATTATAATCAAGCGACTATTCTTAATAATTATTTTATCCCAATATCATCATCATGAAACAAAATTTAATGGCTAGGGAAGGTACAACTCTGCGTAGAATCGACCGCTTGGTGATAACTCAAGTGGTTGGTGATTTATGACCTTCTTATATTTCTGGTCGTACTTTACCTAACGAATAAAATAATAATTAGCGAAATAAACAATAAAATGAGGAAATTCCAAAAAAGTGATCCTTTTTTATTTATTTTTGAAAAAGTATAGCTCAGTTAACTGATTACCTTGAGAAACAAAGATTTTTTCTTAATAGTTATAATTAGATATTCCAGGAAAATATTAAAAGATTACTAACACGTGACAATAATTAATGACATTACGAGCAGCTGATCTTCAGTCATCTCCCTCAAACCGTAAAATTGTTCTGTAAGTTCATCAATAATAATAAACGTCATATTTGAGGTTAATTCAATAATCTTAAAGTTCCACTTACATCTTGACATTTTCATATTAGAATAGCTTGTTTCAGATAACAGAGATAATAGTATTAATACGGACTATTAACAATCGCGGTATCGCTTAACTCGCGCGTTGTTTGAGATTATTAAAGGTCGAAACTCACTTATCAGCACCTCATAAGAACAGCGACTGATCATCACCAGCAGATTTTATTTCTCATGTGTATTCAAATGTAAGCGCGCCTACTTGACAACATCAGCACAGCACCGAAAAGGCACGTCAACACCTCAACCACAACACATTTCTCAGAGAGAATATTTTGCGGACGGCGTGCTTGTGGTGTGCTGATCCTTTGCCGAAGTCGTACGTTCACTTATCAGCACATTTCGGTTAGTACAGTCTAATACAATATCTCTGACAATATAAAGTGAACCTATGGTCGGTTACCGCGGCGGTGCTGATCCCGTGTCGATGCGTTAAATGAACCCATATACAACCGTCAAGTTGACCACTCGACGGTGCTTGTCAGGTGCTGTGCTGTTAAGTGAGCCTTATCGTCCTTTTAATTCCCGTGTTAGCTACAAAGCTTTTGCGTCGACTGTACAAGTTTTATTCTTTTTCCTCAATATTTAAATACTAAGAATATTCATTTGATTCATAGGTAAGTTCTGCCGAAAATAAATAATTATATTGAAATATTACAGAGATAGTCGCCGGTTCAAATGTCACTGTTTTCGTTTTTCTTAATTTTTTTTTGGATATTTTAACTAGACATGCCACGAATATTCGGCAACTATTCGGTATTCGGCTAAATTTTTTCACTATTCGCTATTCGGCCGAATATTGAAAATTATTCGGACGAATACTGAATAGCAAATCATGAAAAAAAAAACGCTCACTATACAGGGTGTCAATTTTAAAACCTCCACTGTCCGATCTAGGCAAACAGATGTAAAAATCTGAACTTTTCTGTTCCACAACTTCATCAGAACGTACATTTTATGCAGCGACTTCCTCAAAACAATTCCAGAAACTATCATGTATCTCAATGGTTTTGTCATTTTCATTGACATTCCTTTTCTTTCGAAGTGGAGATGAATCATCATCGGTGCTACTAGATTCATCATTACTCTTTTTCAGAGCATCTAAAAGAATTTTTTTTGCCGTTTGTGTTTGAGCTACTCACAAAAAACTAGTTTTAAAACGGGGGTCAAGAAAAAGGGCAAGCAGATATTTATAATTATCATTGAAGTTAAATGAGTGCTTCAAGTTCAGCTTGTAGTTAAGATCTCATTCTTAAAAAGTTAAATTCATAAATGACGAGTTGTGACTTTTTACCCGCGGAAAGTACTAAGTGTTGCCGAATATTCGGCGCTTCGGCCATGAGCCTCGCCGAATACTCGGTATTCGGCCAAATAACTATTCGTGGCAATTTTTAACACTAATAATTATTATAGTTTTGTAGAATAGTACAATAAAAACGATGGGTGAGTCAAAACCTAGAAGTATTCTATACTAGAAGTCAGTTTTTTTGAGTATACCTATTATTGTGTGTCTATATTGAAAGTGTACATATTATTATAATTTTCTATTAATTTCAATTATTTGTTTTTTGTGTGTTTTTATTATTTGAATAATAATTTTTGGTTTGTGAGGTGTGGTTCATTTTAATTAATAAATAAATTATATTTATGCCACGGCTTCTCAGACAGAGACTCGACTGCTCACCTCAAGGACGTGTTTCAGGGTAAGTAGAGATAACGGCGCATAGATGGAGTTCCAATCCTTTTTTTTATATTAAGCTCTTACATATGTGAATAAAAATAGATATGCACTCTGATTTTTTTTAATAGAATAATGGTAACCAATAATAAAAAATGGCAATTAATATGCCGAGCGATTACAACAAACATCGATATACAAAAAATTGTCTTTTCGACAATAACTCAACTCCGAAATACTTCACTACCAATATTCGCAACGCACCGAATAGAAATACGGAACGCGGCTTCCGTTACAAATGAAAGATCAGCTGTTCTCCTCTCTGGAATCCGCTGTAAAAATCTAAATAAGAAAAAAATTGATTTGCGAACGCTATATTGCGAATATTCGTAAGGATTTGATATCAAATTCTTTTGTAAGTATGAAAATTTCTATCCTAAATATTACAACCTATAAATTAATCTTATTTAAGCACTTTAAATCACTTAGATTATTATGTGAAAATTTTAACCTCAATTCACAACTCATATGAACGATTCGTAAATGATATTTTTGATTTTATTTCAGTTTCTGGATACTGGAACCTCGTTCAGATTAATCAACAAGATTAATCTATCTCATACAAATACTTGGAGTATACAATTGAAAAATTTATGGAGTGGATATCTCACCAATTTAGTAGATTCTACGTTCTGATTTTATGTGGGAAATTCTCCACAACTTGTCTGCAAAATCTCGACTCTCGTAGTCTGCTCGTTAGCACCTCGCTAACCACTTTTCCTGGTTTTCTACCAGAAAAATTCACGCACAACCAAATTCTTTTCTGACGCACTTCTTCTCGTCCCCCAGAACTCTCACTATCTCGTTCCCAGTCAACAACTCCCTAGTTTCCTCACAGCAACGCTTTTTGAAACAAAATATTACTTCCTTCCAAAAACGTCTTACCAACATATTATACAATCAAGTAAGTAATTATTTAATTTCATTATGTCACTTTATGACATTTATATAAACTTGTTATTTACAATATTACTAACTGAATTTCTAATATAAATAAAATCAGAGTAGCATCGTAACTTAGATTAAATATTATTAAAAATATCATATTTTAAATTAAACCAAATTAATACAATGACATATAAACATTATATTCCGATTGGACATACTATTGACATTTTGCTTCAAATAATTATTAATATGAATTAACCTTTGACTATTGAATATCAACATCTATATTTCACAATAAGCACATACAGGGTGTATCAAAATTGTTTATGGATAATTGAACTCTACTTTTTTCTATAACTTGTTTATTCTAATTCATTTTAAATTGTGACACCTTGAATTTCTATTGATATATGTCCACAAAATCCATAATAATATATAGGTACACATAGATTCAAAAGTTTTGCATCACCCTATATCTTTGTAATTTTTTCTACGTCAAGAATGGACTGGATCTAATTAAATGATTAGTTTCAAGTAAAAAAAACATCAAAGGTTTTTGTACAAATTTTGTTTTTGCAAGAAATACATGGTTACAATGTTTTTCTTGGAGAGTACATTTTTGGTACGATAATTTTTCTAGCAAAGGCAGTTGAATTTTATGATTTGGACTGCCAACATGAATCGTCAAGTGATAAGTGAGATTATATTCATGCCAGAATAATAGGTCTAATTGAAGAAGGCCATTCTCAAAGGTTCGTGGCTAATAGAGTTGGTAGATCGCAAAGTGATGTATCTCGTACATGGAACCGCTATCTCCAGACTAATTCTTTTCGTGACAGACCTAGGAGCGTACCAATGAACGGCAAAACCGCTAAATCCATTTGTCGATCCGGAGAAACCCGATCATAGCATTACCAGTACTCCAGAGAGATATGAGACATGCCTTGGGAATTCCAATTCCAGACTTCGCCATCTACAATGGGCCCAAGAGCACACAGCCTTCCCGAAGAATTTTGGAATTCTGTGCTTTTTTCTAATGAGACAAGAATTTGTTTGGTACATGATAGCCATCGAATACGTGCATGGAGAGAGACAACGAGAGCAGCCCAGCTCGCCCATGCCCGCCCTGTGCTACCCTTTAGAGGAGGAAGTGCAATGTTTTGGGATGGGATTATGTACAACGGCCGCACAGAATTAATCCATGTTCCGGGAACAATGACTGGTGATAGATACCTCAGTGAGATTCTACATCCTCACGTGAGGATATGGCGAGCATCTGTTGGCGACGCTTTCGTTTTTATGGACGATAATGCCCGTCCTCATCGCACCAGAACCGAAGGCATCAATCGTTTTGACTGGCCCGCTTTATCGCCAGATATGAATCCAATAGAACATGCTTGGGACATGCTTTCAAGGGCAGTAGCAGCACGCAGAAATCCACCCAGGAGTGTACAAGAGCTTGTTCATGTCGCTCAGGAGGAGTGGAATATCCCGCAAATTTGAACTATTTTCCTTTTGTTTAAAGATTGGTAGGTATTTTGGGTCCATAAATCATGTTTATTTTTAGATAAAAGGATTGTCTCTCCTAAAAATCCGACTTTCCTGAATTTTCCACCATTTTTTGGAGCATACAATTTTTTTGCGAGTTCTACCAATTTTTTTAATGACCGTACGAAAAAACCTCCCTTTGCAAAATTTCATCAAAATCGGTCCAGCCCTTTAGTAATTCAGTATTCAACCCCACCTACCGGGACCAATTATGAATTATTTAAACTCTCACGCAAGCACACACACAAATTTCATCAAAGTCTATCCAGCCGTTTAGGAGGAGTTGTATTACATAATAAACATACCGGGTGGACCAATAAGCCTATCTCGCGGATGTGTATCAGAAACTATTTATCTTATATCTTTGGGATAAAAAATTCCCAGTCAAATTGGCCAGGAAAATTCTCCGAAAACAACTTTCAAGTTTCTAGCTTCACCGCTAGAGGTCGTATTCTATGAAGAAATGAACTAGAATATGAATAAGTAAGCTAGAAAGAGGTCTAAATTTCGCATTTTGATTCAGTACGTCTTTCATTTACATCTAGTATGAAACAATTGGATTTGGTTATAATTGCCATAGATAATGGGCACTTTAGAATGAGAAAAATTATAATTTTTGCGTGTTGAAATTTTTAAATGGTAATACCTGAGTATTTTTAATAACAACGTGAACTGATTAAATTCGTGAAAAATGGCGCAAATCGAATGTCGATATATTTTGTCTAACTCGAGATATAATCAATCATACGTAACTAGTATTAGCCCATCCTGTATTATAACTTGAAATAAAATAACGAGTGAGTCAGTCACAGGGTTTTGTTTTCAAATCTAACTTTTATTCTTAAAACAGTTTCTTCAGTTCTTAAGTATTAATCAATAATTCACAAACAATTAATGTACAGATTGCGAAAAAATCCCTTTCTTACAATGCGACTTATATAAGTACGACAAGGAAAATATGAGCAAAACTACGTGAAAGAGAGAGAAGACTTGTTAGCCCAGCGATCAGTCCCATCTACCAAAAACAGTTGGGCGAGTGTTCATCGCCCCACTATTTCAACCGATGTTGCCAGAAGCTCAGATTAATTTGTACAAATGATATTTTTCTCTTGTTATCGTTAACTTTTTTTCGAGCTCATGCACTATTAGGTAAAATTGAACACTTTCATCCGGCAACAGTGTTTACCTTTAGAACGGATTTTTAGTTTAATTTTTTCAAGAAGTTCATATTTTATGTTTAGAATAAGTACTTACTTATTTTATTTTTTCAATTCAATTTATTAATGGAATCGATCTTTAGTTTTTTATACCCAATTACTTTATTATTTTTTCTCGAGAATAAATGTTTTATTTTCAAGTTACAATGGCTAAAATAATATCCTATTGTAGTTAGAAATTAATTGTCAGCTTGGTCAGAAACGATCAAGTTGACAAAAATGAATTTTAAGATGTACAGGTTACGTAATAACGAGTGTATTTTTTTATTTCTTCAACAACCTCACTCCTTCCATTTTGGGAAACTACTGAACCAGAGTGAACGTACTCACAGAGTGGGGAAAGTCAGTCTCTGCTGCAGCGTTGTCAGTTTAGAATGTTTGGTACTTTCTAAGTAATAAATAACTTATTTTGCATTTGACTTTTAACACCGAATAACGGGTATTTAGTGGGAGAAAATCGAGATTGGTAATATTATTGACTTTTGAAAAATAAGTGAGATCAACACAAATAAGAATAAAATAATGGAGTTCAAGAACAAATTTGGACAAATTACAATCTGCAATAAATAAAATCCGTTTAACAATTATTGGTAATCAACATTGTTGCCGCTTGAAATGCCGTTGAAAATTTTAAATCAACGATAGACAAAAATTAGGAATAATTTTTACAGATAAGTACATTTGGCAACACAACAGTTAAAATAAATAGGAGGGGACTGAATGCACGCCCAACTGTTTTGGTAGAGGGGACGACTGATCGCTGGGCTAACAAGTCGTCCCTCTCTTTCACGTAGTTTTGCTCATATTTTCCTTGTCGGACTTGTATAAGTCGCATAGTAAGAAAGAGATTTTCGCAATCTGTATACCATTTGTGCGAATTTCACATTGTGGAAGACGAGCTTTTATCTAAATTGCTACTGTAAAGTGCTCGGCCTATTTAGAGATTTTTAACACCCACATGTTTATTAAAAATTGCAGCGATATACCATTTTTCTGTGCACCCTTCGAAATTATTAACGTATCACAATTAGAAACAATTGTCGCCAAATTGAATTATTAGGTAGTAGTCCAGTAAATGAAGGATAAAAAGTAGGCAAAGTGTACAAAAATCCTACCGGTCCTTAAATTTTCCGTGACTAGATCCAGAAATTTTACACACCTCATCGCCATTTTGGGAGGGTATTCCCGGCCCCAAAGTTCCAAAAATTAGTCTCCCGCCAATATCTCCTGAAATATGGCATTTAGAGAATTTTCATATAGAGGAAAAATGAAGAGTAGCTCATTATATACAAAAATGATCCTCATGATTTTTTGCGCAACATTAATATTTTTCGCAAAAACCGATGTTGAAAAATCCATAATTTTGAGGTTACATGGATTTCTGAAAAACCACTAAACTCGAGAAAAAAATGAGGGCACAACCAAAAAGTAGAAATTCCCAACTTTACAATGACGTATCTTGGAAGACAATCCGATAATGTACAAACATTTAGACAGTGATTGTTCGCAAAATATTTCCAACCTCGAAAAACAGCAAAAATTTGGAAATGAAAACACCAACTGAAAAATCAAGGGGCAAGGAAGATGGCCAATAAAAGTTTCTGAGAACAGTAAAGACCTTTAAAGAACCCGTAATAACAAAAAATTGAAACTAAATGTCTATTATTAAGAAAAATATGAGTCCCGACACTCAAAAAAAAGTTATTATAAAATATTTGACCCATTTTATAAATATGATGGAAATATAAAAATGGGCCTTGAATTAGCTGTGGATTTCCCCTTCATCTGAATTTTGAATAGTGAAAAAATATGCATTTTTACCCGAGTTATTGAATAATTTGTTCGCCCGGCGGTCATCAGGATCAACATAAGGATCCCGCTTGAGGGCCATTATCTCGAAAACTATCGAGTTTTCGGCAAAAATCATGAAAACTATTTTTGTAGATAATGACCTGATCTTCATTTTTCCCCTATATAAAAATTCTCTAAATGCCATATTTTAGCAGATATTGCCGGGAAACCAGTTTTTGTAATTTTGGGGCCGGGAATACTCCCCCAAAAAGGCGATGAGTTGTGTCAAATCCTACCCTTCACGGAAAATTCATGGACCCGCAGGTATAATCGCGTCTGGGACCCTTTATTTACTGAACTATAGTTAAAATCCACATCAGCACAGTATTATTCAAAACTTTCGAACATTTCGTCAGTTAAGTAATATATTTATTAATTAAAAAGCGAGCTACATTTCCAAACAAAAAATCTCAGATAAAATTTCAAATTACCCCAGTAGAAATATTCAAAAAACAATAAATTTTATAAATAAAAGCAAATCCCAGCGTAAAAGTTAAAAAAAACGCACGTACTCTACAAATAACTACTGAGCAGCAAAAGCAACCAAAAGAGCAGAAAATTAATGATAATGATAACCTCGTATAGCGTAAATAAGCAAGAGGCTACAACATCCCAAGAGCTAAGTGAAACAACCCTCCAAGAATATACCAGACTTTTCAAAAGCCTTAAATTATCTTGAGCATAATAATAGAGTAGAGAGACACACAAATGTTCTTTGATGATGGATTTTAGTTAGACGAATAGGTCCAGCCTTCACGACTCACTAACAATCTAATCATCCCAATTATTCAACTGTTGGCTTTTGAATGACTGGTTCAAATTTTCTAATATTACAAATAATATACCCAGAACAACACTTTTAGTGTTCGTTACACATCAGTGATACATTAAATTCACAAATATTGAGTTCACATTTATTTGAATGTTTTTACTTGTGGGATAAAATTATACACACTATAGCTAATTACTATCTATTGATTTATTTATTAAACTTAATTTATATACACAGTCTACTTAATGTCTACTAATTTATCTACACTTGGTATAATAGTTCTAATTTATTTTTACCACTTGAATATTATACTATTTATCTTCACTATTTCATTCACTGACCGATTACTTCTGTAAACTGTCTGTGAACTAACTCTTTGTTTTCGTTTCGCTAACTCTTCCGAACTAACTGTTAACTCGCTCAAAAACCCGCGTATATATAGTCCTTCTCAACTCTCGAAAATTCCAGTACCTTCCGCGCTCGTCCTGTGAACAAACAAAGCGTCTTCTCTAGAATGTTCTCGAATCCCAGCGCAGCCACCAAAATTTACAGTCGAGAGACAGGGCCGGCTTTGAGTTGGTGACCTCACAACAATACTAATATTTTGGTGGATTATTGTAAAGAGTGTTTGTAAATATACATTATTTCAAAAGTTTACAGTAAATTTTAAAACTTCAATCTATAAATAGTTCTATAATATAGTCACGTACTTTTAGGCAAACGCACAAAATAAATTTGACTTTATAACAAACTGATGTATTTATAAATATAGTGCTGAAATGTATGGGCTTTGATCTTTTATTTTTCAATGTGGATAGGTTTTTCGGACGCAGAATTGAGCGAGAAATAATTCACCGACCGTCATGATTTTCCTTGTCCAAGCCCTGATTAAGTTTTGAAGCTTGCTTCTTATTGTACAACATAGGACTTTTGAGAAGGCTAGTGAATTCGTAAAACGTATAACGTTACGAAAAAGCGAATAAGGGTTCGTCACGCAACAGTATTGCCAGATTTCTGAATAATCCACTAATCCAATGACATTTAAATTGACGACATAGGACTTTTGGGAAGGGTAGTGAACTCTTGAAACGTGTAATGTTACGAAAAAGCGTTCGTCACGCGATAACTCATTCAAGCGACTGTGCGCAATCTCTCTTGCCGCACTGAGCTCGCACACCTATAGGTGTGAAAAATTGTCAAAATTTTGAAAATTTTGAAAAAAAATGGTTAATAATTGCCAAATATGGTTAAAATTTTTGAAAAATTGTCAAAAATGGTCAATAATTGTCAAAGACGGTCATAAATGTCAAAACCAAAAAAAACAAAGAAATAGAACAGATAGATAATTTTAAATATCTGGGAGTTACAGTTCAAAAGGAAGGGAAAAACGATGGAGAAATAAATAATAGAATAGAAAGCGCAACCAATCTGTATTACGCCCTGAATAAGAATCTTTTGAGCAGAAGTGAAATCAGTGAGAAAACAAAAGTAACAGTTTACAGACCAGTCCTAGTGTATGGATGCGAGTGCTGGAATCTTTCCAAACAACAAAAAAGCAGAATACAGGCGGCAGACATGAAATTTTTAAGAAAAATTCAGGGAGTAACAAAAATAGACAAAATACGAAACAAAGATATACGGAAAGAGCTTGAAGTAGAACCTATAATGAATAGTATAGAACGACAACAACTTAGATAGTTCGGACATCTAATAAGGATGAAGGATGAAGGATGACAGAAAAACCAAGCAAATATGGGAGGCAAAAAAAGCACTGAAGAGAGCTAGAGGAAGACCAAAAAAAGCTGGAATGATGAGGTAGTGGAGTGCCTAAATAAGAGGAACAAAAATTGGAAACAGGCTAAAGAGATAGCACGAAACAAAAAGAAATGGGCAGAATTTGTTTATAATTGTTACAATTTATACCTTACACCTTCGGGTAAAAAAGTTTCGATTATATATATATAAATTGTATACTTTGATTTCGGAACTTATCTTTACAATAGCTCGTACTAAACTAAATTAACTCCAACTAAATACACGCTTATATAATGGTAAATCCGCCTCCTAGAAGTTTATCGTATAACTGTGGCAATAGCGCTCACCGGGCGTTCGAAAGGCCGAGAATCACCTGCTCGCGTCTTCTCTTTTCTAGCCTAGCCTGTATTCACTTAAGGCGATTTCGTCCCGCTTTGGTACCCCACTTTGGTCTGTCAAATACATACCAATCGATTTCGTTACGAAAAACGATGACGTCAAGCTAACTTTGGTACCCTTTTTGGTCACAAACCGAGATCTTCAGCATGGTTACTGAAATTGGTAGCTTTCTATCCTTGTCCAAAGTAGTCTTGCTTTTCATTTGTAAATAAACAAAGTCGTTGGAACGAATTGTATTTTTGGCCAATATTCTCAAATTCTTCAAGTTTTGTCTGTTTTTTCTTTTTTTTTGTCTAGTAATAATGGAAGCAAAAAAAGGACTGCCTTTCTTTTACCCATCTTTAACCACACAAAAATATATATATTTAGCTCAAAACTCCAAGAAAATATAGGAAACCTCAATAAACAACTTTTTCGAGTGCAATACATAAATCACAGATAACCTACTTAACATAAATGTCAATTTCATCAATCAGCTGTACCGACTGAGAACCAAACGATTTCGCCTGTAATTGGTACTTTACGTCATACCGTTGACGTAGGACCTACCAATTGGTTAACCAAAGTCCCTACCAACCAAAGCGTGCCGAAATCGCCTTTAGCTTGGTCGAGCTATGTTGTCAGCTTGTGTACAGTTATGCGTGCCATTTTAAACTGCCAGGCGTGCCGAATGATTGTGTGACTTTGAGTTTAATTGAAAACCTTAAATGGATTTTAACCACATTCAAGAAGTGGATGAATTCCTAGATTTATATTATTTAATGTTTAGAAAATCTGAATAGAACTACAATATAATAACTCAGAAATAGTCTGAATAGTATTTATATTGTTAACATGTTAGTGAACATCGAAACTCGGAAACAAAACCCTTTTGAATTAATTGTTTTTGTGGTAAACTAAATACGATTATTTTGAATAGCATGAAGTTTAATTAGAGTATCGAAACATTTCTCGCTATTAGTTGAAAAGTTATTCACCAAAATATATCATCGCAAACATCTGCTTGTCAAATAGGTGTTCGTACTAGTTTTAAATTTGATTGCTATACACGATTTCATCAATATTTACTGAAAAGTGTTTTAGTTGCCGTTGATTTTACCAAACTCAATTACTGAAACTCGTGTAATAAAAATAGTTCGACTTTGGAATAAACATCTGCCATTTTCTGGATACCCTTAGTAACTGGAATTACATCATATAATGTTGCTCTAGCTCTAGCAGTTTATTGATTTCAGGTCTACGAAGAAAAAGCGTCTATTAAAGAATTATATTAATAGGTACTTACTATCTATTATTTTTTTGGGAAATCAAAGCACAATCTTTTCTCAAGATAGGGACCAGAATTTTATAAAAATTAATTATTGTTAATAACGATACCGAAACGTTGAAATAAAAACATTGAAAATATTGTGGTTTGATTTCCCATTAATAAATAACGCAAAGAATAACAAATATACTGCAAGGAACATACAGAAGATATTAATACTATCCAGATAAAACATTATAACCAACCTTTCAAATATTTGCGAATAATTTATGATTCTGATGTTTCTGTATCTAAAATACCATATAAGTTCTAAACATGTATCATCTTTGTAGTCTCACGTAAATTCGTTTATTATAGAATGTGACAGCCCAGCCCGACTTCTATAGGTGCGGGAGTCGAGTAAAATTCGAAGTAGAAGAAGTAAAGTCGACATTTGATATCTATATCGAGCTTAGTTTCTACTTCAACTTTTTGTTGATTCACTTGTTCAAAAATAGTGTCAAACAATGAAATCTTTTGAAAAAACCTGATAAAACTATATAATATATAGTGTGTCCACTCAAGTTCACATCAGATGAGACATTTTTTTATTTAGAATTTTATGAAAAAAAGTTATTCTGTACGCTCTAAAACCTAGAGTGCAACCATCAGGTATTGGGATTTCCAAGTTATATACGAGGTATATCAGATAATATGAATTTTACCCAACAGTAAAATTTTTATACCTAAAGAAAATTCAAAACAGACATTTGGTGTCCCATTTAACCCTTTCAATACTGCGGGATCATATAGATCCCACGAATAATTCTAAAAATACTATATCGCTTAACGCGGCTTTAAAATTTATTAGGATGGGATATTTCAGTAGTGCACGGTCTCCGCTTGGGGATAACCTACAATTGTTTTGTCTCATTCTACATCGAACACCAGATGATTGTAGTTCGTGCACTTGTTCCCTGCATGTTCACGTTGTTTTTATTAGTTTATTTCGCGTATTCTGTGGATTATTAGTGCTAGCGAGATTAGTATGATAGAAAAAGGTAAGACAATAAGATTTTTAGCCAAGTTTTTGTATATGCGTGAAAAATGCCTTCTGGGACTTATATGTCCCAGCAGTAATGAAGAGGGGGATATATTTATCCCAACAGTGTTTTGTAAGCTAACATTATTTATTTCATTTCAGGATGAATCGCGCTCTTTCGGATGTAGCAGATGTAGCAGAAAACTTATCTGATTAAGATGAACCACCAGATCCTTTTCACGACAGTGATGGCAGCGCCGATTCAGACTATATATGCTCTGACTCTACTGCAAACTCCTCAGTAGAAGAATCTGAAGCTGAAGCTGAAGAACTTGACGATTCATCTATAGTTTATTTCAGAAAGGTATAGAGTAATAAAACCTCATTAGGTATGCAAAGGGAGCACAGAGTGACCCAACGAATATTTAAGCCACTTTCATAGTTTGGCATTGATTTCATTGTAAAATTCTTTCTTTTTATCAAGTGCAGGTAGTACCACCCGGGTTGGGGTCAATATATGGGTTTAGCCTATTGTTATCCATTGAAAATAGTGTGCCAAAGGCGTGCCGGTAGGATACTCGTGAAAAGGAAATAATTTTATTTTAACAGAATAAAAATTAGGCATTATGTACATAGTATTAAGTACACTTATTTTTTATTGAACATTATACAGAAATTAAATTATAAAAAATCATAATATTCTTCGTCATCTGAGGAACTGTCATCTTCTCTTGACGTTATAATTAACGGTTCAATCAAGTAGTCAAGATCCCACATTTTCTCCTCTTCTTTTATGACATGCTGAACTGCGTTTCGCCAGTTCTCTGGTGTCACCTCCTTAATGGCTTGATCAAACAGTAGCTTAACGTCTATCATTTTGAATGTCGTGTTGTGTCTTGCTACAAATCCTTTCACTTGCGCCCATATAAAGTTCTATAGGATTTAGTTCGCAGCACAGTTACACTATGTTTTTCTGCTATATCTTCCACGGCGTATTTCATAAAACGATGTTTGTGTAAATTTGCTATAGCTAATAGTTCTTTTTTTATCAAATTATCTTCAAATTCAATGCTTTTGGTGGTTAACTAGTCAATAATTTCTTGTTTTCTCCAAGATGAAGTTGGAGTCCTCTCTATGCGTCGAGAATGATAACTCGCGTTATCCATAACTACAACTGAATCAGCCGGAAGATATTTCACCAAAACAGTCTTCAAAAACATCCGAATCCATGTCCTCGTGGTAATCTCCCGTATGGCACGACTGAAAGGTTAGCAAACCTTCTTTTAAAAATCCCTCTTCGCTTCCAATATGGACGATTATTAGTCTTTTCCCTTTACCTGTAGGCACCTTAATACCCGTTGACAGGCCTTCCATGAAAGCTTGGCCAGCACTGGTTATATTTTTATCTTGCCACATTTTTGGTACTGTATAACCTTCATTGATCCACGTCTCATCAAGATAAAAGATTTTCTTCTGCTCTGTACTGCTTTATACTTCTTAAGTATTTTCGTCGCCAGCAAACAATTTCATCGCTTTCCAGTAAAAGTGCTCTACGGCTATGCTTTTCCCAGGCAAAATCCATATTTCCCAAAGTGGTTCATGAAAGTTTCTTAGTTATCAACGGAATACTGTCATCCTGGCCAAGCTCCATTAAAATCTTATCTAGGGTGAGTATTTCTTTTTTAAAATAAAAACAGTGAACTTTTCTTCGAATTACACTCTTGGTGTCTTCATCAAGGTTGGAATTAGGCAGAGGCACTAATAAAAGGTTAAACGGTACCTGTTAAACGCAAAACGTAACTGTATAATCTACTACCTAAGTAATCCCTACACAATATTTCGATATTGACACTTCAGGCCAGAAAACATACTTTGCCTAATTCTCTAGGGTACACAATTACTTGAAATTTTAATATTACAAACAATACTATTTCAAGACCTACGCCTATGGCCGACACCGAAATTGAGCCGAACTGGACGGAATTCCCCATTTTATTCCTCTATACCTTTCTGAAATAGACTATAGAGAGGAACTGGACTGTCAAATAGAAGGTGAAGGTAGTAGTCATTCAAATGACGACGCACATCAGCAGCCGCAGATTCCAGATCCAATTTTCGACTGGACCAGAAATGTTGACAACTTCGTTCCAAAGTATGTTATCCCCTCGCAAGAAAAGCCAGTGCTCACAGGTAAAATAAACAAAAATTCTTCTGCGATTGACTGTTTCTACACAATGTTTCCGAAAAGTCTTATAATGCAAATAAGTCACTATACAAATCTACGTTTGAAGCTACTGGGAGAACTAAAAAAGAAAAAGATACGAGAAACATCTCCAGGTGAAATCAAAGTTGTTTTAGGATGTGCCCTCATAATGTCCTATAATCGTTTGCCGGCAATACACATGTACAAGTCTTTAGGAAATACAGCCGTAAGAGATGCAATATCCAGGTATCGGTTTTTACTACGTATGTCTAAGTTATATTTCAATGAACCCAATAAACCAAATGATGCATCAAAAATATATTATATAGAAGAAGTTCTTTCCTGTTTGTAGGAAACTTTTCTATCCGCGAGAAGTGACAGTATATTTCAGTCGATTGAAGAATCTATGACAAAATTCAAGGGGAGGTCTTCTCTGAAACAATACCTCCCCTTGAAACCGGTAAAAAGGGGGATAAAGTTATGGACCAGATGCGATTCTAACACAGGCTACGAGTATGATACAAATATCTACTGTGGAAAAGAAACAGAACCCGCAGAAGGCACACTTGGTCAGCGAGTTGTACTAAAATTAGCTGAGACAATAAAAAGCCCTAATGAGGTATTATGTTTCGACCGCTTTTTTACATCTACTTTACTGCTAAATACAATAAAATTTCCTTGTATTAGAACATTCGTGATAAACAGGAAAAATACACCAAAATTTGAAGGTCGCTTAGAAAGAGGTGAATGTGAAGTGGTTGTATGCAAGGAGGGTATACTAGTTACTAGATCGAAAGATACCAAAGATGTACTCGTCATGAGCAGCTGCCACGATAGCACGATTGGATCGATAAAACGGAAAATGAAAGATGGTAGTCAAAAAGAAATTGATTGTCCAGAGGCGATACCACTACATGGGCGGAATCTTCAAATAAAAAAGTGCCATTCATTGACTTTATTATTGAGTTGGCAGAATCGCTGATTAGTGACGGTATATCTGAATCATCGCACAAAAGAACAAGAAAACAAGGCCGCGTGTCAAAGAGAGTAAAGCTTTGCACCAATATTGGTGATCATCTTCCAGTTGAAAAGGGTGGGAGGAACAGATGTATTCGCTGTAAAAATCTGAAAATCGAAAAAATAACAAAACTTATATGTCGCCAGTGTCAAGTACCACTTTGTATTAGATGTTTTACAGCCTATCATATCTACAATATTTTCAGTTTCATCAAAATAAATATTTTTCTTTCATTATATATTGTGTCTTTATTACTGATGGGACATATTTGTCCCATCTTTCGATACTGCTGGGATCAAACTGTCTCAGGATTTTTTTTTCAAAAACTAGTTCACGAAAAAATTCCAAATTCGAAACTTACATTTTCTAACTTCATATGACCACACCTATAAATTAATCCATAAATATTCAGAGATTTTTTGGCAAAATATGTCGCCCAGTTTAACCCCTTCAGGTCTTTTTTGGTTACTTGACAGAGTAAGTATGATAATAAAAGCTCTTTTCAAACGTCCACTATTTAAGAAGAACTCGTGAAATTATTACGAGGGTTGTCTTTTAAGTGTTGCATATAACAACATAGTTGGCGCCTGTCAACAAATATCAAATGTCAAAATTAACTATCAACTTAACGTCAAAGTTCCAGACCACTTCGTTTAAAGGTGTACCTGTACTGAATTTTAAAATTTTCGCGCAATAATTTATTACAATTTTTAAAGACAGTTGTCTCAACAAAAATGCCTAAACGCGTTGGTTTACATTTTCGGCACATCAGTCGACAATTTCTCGTTGGTATGGAAAATTTAAACGTGGACGGATTCATCTTAGCGACTACCCAAGAACAGGTCCACCAACAAAGGCACTCACCCAGAATAACGTCGATGCTGTACGTAAGTTGATCCAAGAAGATAAACATGTTACATGTCGTTGGACATTTCAAAGACCACAATTAAAAAAAAATACAAGAAAAATTATCTGTAAAAGAGTCAATTGGTGTCAAAAAAAACCGGTTTAACGCAAGAAAATAAACAAATATATACAGAATTGTCAGTGGTGATGAATCCTGAAACGTCAGTCGGCTTTGTGGATGTTCCAAGATGTACCCAAACCAACGAATGCTGTTTCCAAAAAGATGGTGGTGACATTTCTCTCAAAAGCGGGTCATGTAGCCTCAATTCCTCTGCAAGATTCTTCACCAACAAAACATCGAATTGTTGTTCCATCCTCGAAAGTCCTAATAACTTTTTTACTTTCACCAAAAATTAGGAATGAACTGCGTGGTCGAAGGTTGCAGTCCCCAGAAGATGCATTCAACTCATTCAAAAACTCTATTTTGAATGTACCAACATGCTAGTGGAATAACTGCCACCAGAATTGGTTCCAAAGGATGCAATAATGCATTTCTCTTCGTGTTTAAAGGTTATCCAGACAACCCTAGTAACACGGAAATGATTCTGGCTATAACTCCTCCCAACATGATTAGGAATGTGTGAAGAGTTTTGTCGTATAACAGAAACTTGTATTGAAAGAGGAGGAGGGTACGGGAATCGATTTTTTTGTAATTTTTTAATTTTACCAACAGGTTGCCTGAAAATCCTGATCTGGATGTACACTGCCACAGTGAGACCAATTATCACTTATGGAGCCATTGCGTGGAGTAGTAGAACTAGCCTATTGACGACGAGAGACAACCATTCCAAAAGTCAAAGACTAGCCTGTATATTCATTACAGGAGCAATGAGAACATGACCACTGCGAACTTAAGTGGACACATGGTATATTCTCATCGTATATTTTCGCAGATAATACTATAAAAACCAAAAAACAGCTGAAAAAACTTTTTCATTGGAGATTAGAAGTTTTTTTATATTTTTATTTCAACGTTTCGGTAGCGTTCCAGCTGCCGCCATCAGGAATTATTAAATATTTTTGTAAACTTCAACCAATGAAAATATTTCAAATTGTTGTCAAATTTTCTAATTCAATTTTCCACAAATAACAAACAAAATAAAGTCACATACAACATTAACAACTTTTTAAATCATTTATCTTAGAACTATGAAGTTGCATTAAATTTTAATTACGAAAACTACTGGTAGAGAACTACTACAGCCGTTCGTGTCTGCTTGGCCATAAATTCAAAGTTAATCTGCTAAAGCTTGCAAATCACAACGATTTTCGGCAATTAAAGATATTAGCGAGGATTTCTGGACTACTGTATAACCGAAGAGATCCTTAATTTAGACTGAGGATTATGCCACACCGTTTTTATTAATCTAATTTTGTTCGATTTTAAAGGTGTAATCTGACTTTGTTACGACTAACGTAAAGGTTATAAACTTTGGAGTTGAGTAAAATTGATTTTTAATAAGGAGCTAAATTGAGTTAAAAATTTCAATTTCAATTTTCATGACCAAATTCTGAATTGAATTATCAACGAAAGAGTTGTAGCGGGTGTCTGATTAAGAAAGGTGACCCGCTGTATCTCAGAAACTATACCAAAAAACTTAGAGTGTGTGCTTAAGACCGCACGGCTGAAGTGAAAACTGTATGTCGATGATCTGTTGAATTGAGAAGTGGGAGCAACCAATGCATGTGCTTGAACTTCTAGTGGCGGAGAATTGTCATCAATCTTTATTTCGCAATTTTCTTCTTCACGCTTTTTTGTTAAAATAATTATTATTACGTACCAATAATAACTATTAAATTAACAAAGACAATTATTAGGTATGAATTGAATATACTAAACAGCGACACAACAGTGAAGAGCAGCTGACTGTATCTTTCTCGCGTACACTCGGCGGTCCCGAGTTTGTATTGTTTTGTATAAGTTATATGCATAAAAGAACAGATTAAAAAAGTAAGATAAGGAAGAGAGAGAGAGAAATGGGAGAGAAAGATGGGAGAGAGAGAGAGAAAGAGAGCGTATTGCGTGTGATTACAATCATTATTTTAAATTGTCAGAATCTAAGACGGATTCGGTAAGGCTCGTCAGACTTTTTTCTCGTATTGAACCATTTTTCAAAAATTTTGACTATTTTTCAAAAATTTTGAGAATTTTCAACAATTATTGACCATTTTTGACAGTTTCTTATAATTATTGACCAATTTTTTCAAAATTTTAAAAAATTTGACAATTTTTAACCATTTTTGACAATTTCTGACAATTATTGACCATATTTCCGAAGTTTTGACAATTTTTGACCATTTTCGACAATTATTATAACTTGTGTCTCAAACATATTTATTTTTGAATATGGGAAAGTAAAAGTTAACAGAGAGTAAAAGATAGGTTAATTTTTAATTATATTACATATACATATATATTTATATGTATGCATGTATATAATATATATGTATATATAAACATGAAGTGACTTACCTATACGATCGAATCACTCTTCATAATAACAATAACAATAACTGTGTTTTTTATAATCTTTAATGTTTATAATGTTTTTTCAATATATAATATTAGCACGATAAACCGCTAACTACATACACTAACCTCACAATGTAAACCATATAATTGTTAAAATAATTATTATTACGTACCAATAATAACTATTGAATTAACAAACACAATTATTAGGTATGCATTGAATATACTAAACAGCGACACAACAGTGAAGAGCAGCTGACTGTAACTTTATCGCTCGGGTACACTCGGCGGTCCCGAGTTCACCCGATCGAGCCTTTCACCTCACAGCGTGACGGATCAGCCTAATTTACTAACTACGGAAAAATTTGTGTGCGGTGCGCCAAAAGAAGTTTTCACTTCAAAAAATTTGCATACCAGAAACTGCTGGAAATTATTTTCAAGTTTTCTGTTCCACCGCTAGAGGGCGAAGTTTCACAATTATAACACAACAACATCACAAGAGCTGCAAATAGAGCAGAGTAGATTTATTCTCGTATCTTCGCTTAGAAAATAGATATTAAGATGCGGTTTTTACCATTTTTTTTAAATTCCATCCTTTTTCAAATAAGTGATTAAAACATTCTCAAAAAAAGTTGAAAACAAAATTATTGTTCAATCACCGCCACCTAGCGATCGTTAAAACCACTGGAATAAAACGATGATATAATATTTTATTAGGCATTTCAAATGATACTAAGATTGTCAAAAAACGTAAAACGGAACAACAGTTTTATTGATTCAACTTTCCCACTCATCCCTACCTGTTATATTACAAGATAGAGGAAGAAGTACTGGAGCAAACTTACGTAAAATGATCTAATGATTACGAATATTTATATCTTGTGGTACTATAACGATACGTTTATTATAGAAAAATGATATTTCTGTGATATTATTGTGAACTACGCCCTCTAGTGGTGGAGAAGAAAATTTGAAAATAATTTTAGCAGTTTGTCGTATGCGGTTTTGTGATACAGATTTTTTCTCTAAGTTTCTGAGATACAGCTGGTTACCTCTTTTAATCAGATACCCTGTAGGTACCTATAAAAAAATATACTAAGTAAAAAATGTATTTCCTCTACCAAAAACTTCTTCTGTGTGTATTCTGGAAATATTGGTGGTGTTGCAACGAACCGAATTTATTTTCGTTGACGAGCGCTGAAGAGATGCCAAAGCGGCATACCGCATGTCAACTGCATCTCGTAATTTCACAGCTAAAATGTCGCTAAAATGGGTGGTTGTTTCCATGTGATATCACATCGCATCAATAAAAAATGTAACAGAAAAATGAGTGGAAAGCTCGAATAAATATTTCAGTGGGCTGAGAGATGATTTCAAAAGAGATGATTTCAAATTAAAATATAGGAAATTGTTCGTGTTATGACGTTTGTTCGGTAAAAAACACTTGGGGGGGGGGGCGTGGTGGAAAAAGACATTATTGCGATTTCTGGCCAAAGTTGAGGTCCTAGAAAAAAAAGTTGAATAAAATAAAATTGTGAGTAAAGTTAAAAACTATAATTAACAGGAAGTGCATAAGTACATCGCGTAAGTGTAGATGATTACATATATTTGGTGAGTACTCTCTAGATATTGAGAAAATACGAAAATTTGATATAAAACAATTCAATATTGTAAAACTAGAAATCTTCATTGTGTTAATTACCAGCAAAAACAAAAGCGATTATCAGTCAACAAAATACGAGAACTTGATTAGAATACAGTCTCGGACTGACTGCAAAAAGGAAAACAAGATAAGATAATAATAACGCAGCGAAACGTGTTCAGCCAGCCCGGGTAAGTGTTGGTAGCTGAACTGAGTAGGTCACTAACGAAGCTGAACGGGACGCGGAACTCGTTAAGGTGCGTTAAGTAATGAACATCGATAAATACGATATGGAGGAAATTAAAGGAATGTTCTCGCAGATAAAAGATAGTCTTAGAAGTATGGAAGAAAAAATAGGCAGAAATGCATATATTATAATGGAATTGAAACAGGAAAATGAAAACCTGAAAGAAAAAATCGCTGAGCAAGAAGAAAGATTAGACTTCGTGGAAAGAGAGATAAGGCGAAATAACATAGTAATTCAAGGCATTGAAGATAAGGAGAATGAAAGCCAACAGGACATACAGGAAGCAGTCCAAAAAATAATGAGAAAAATAGAGGTAGAGGTAGATACAGAAAAAGATTTGATTGAATTTGACAGGATTGGAACGTTTGGAACAAGCAAATGCAGACCACTAATAGTTAAAATCAAAAAATGGAGCAAAAAATTGGAAATCATGAAGCAAGCCAAAAAACTAAAAGGAACTAATGTCTGGATTAATGACGACTACTCGAAAAAGGTCCAAAGAGAAAGAAAAATTTTATTGCCTCAGATAAAAATTGCCAGAGAACAAGGACACAATGCCGTACTTAGATTTAATAAAATAATTATAAACAACAAAATGTATGGAGCAGATGAATTTATGGATGAGAAGCAAAAAGAAAATGAAGATAAGAAACGTACAGCAGCCGATCGTTCTCCGGAGCATGGAGGAGGCAACAAAGGGAAGAAGCCAAAAAACTAATAGATAAAGATAAAGAAAATACGATAGATACAAACGAAGAAGAAAAAGCAATGAAATGGATAATGAGTAAGGGTAAAAATAAGAAAAGTAAACGCAGGAGTTTGGTGAGAATGGCAACATGGAATATCAGGACAATGCTGGCAATGGGAAAAATGGAGAAAATCGCAAAAGAGATGGGGGAATATAAAATAGACATATTGGCAATTCAAGAAATACGATGGAAAGGTGAAGGCCAAATAAATAAAGGGGAATATACACTGTTTTATGGGGGGGAAGAAAGCAGAGGGAGGAACGGCACAGGATTTATGATAAGTAAAAGAATGAGAAATAATATACTAGAATACACAGTTATAAGCAGTAGAATATCAAAATTAAGATTAAAAAACCACATGGCAAATATTGCAATAATTAATATTTATGCACCGACAGAAGAAGCTAAAGATGAAGATAAAGATGAATTTTATGAGAAAGTGGTAAAGGTATGTGAGGAAACCGCAAGACATGACACACTAATAATTATTGGGGACATGAATGCAAAAATAGGAAGAGAAGACTATTTAATTAATGTTGCAGGAAAGTATACTATACATGAAATATCTAACAATAATGGACTGCGGTTATGTAATATGGCCGAGGAGCTCAACATGTATATTAATAGCACTAGTTTTAAGCATAAGAAAGAACATAAAATCACATGGATTATACCTGGGACTACTACGGGGAACCAGATAGATCATGTTCTGATAGCAAAAAGAAGATCAAAGATGATACAAGATGTAAGATCATACAGAGGAACAGGTGTTGATACTGACCACCAATTAGTAATAGTCAAAATGCAAATGAGAATTGCAAATATAGTAAATAAGACAGTAAAATGTAGAAAATGGAACGTGCAAAAATTGAAAGGATGTAAAAATGAATATAGGGACGAGGTAAAGAAGCAACTACAAAAGAGCAAAGAGCAAGATAATATTGATGAGCAATGGAAGGAAATTGAAAAAAGTATAATAACGGCAGCAGAGGTAGTGATTGGTACGAAAGACACAAGAAAGAATAATGAATGGTTTGATCAAGAATGTAAAATAAAGATGAAAGAGAAAAAAGATGCCAGACTAAGATGGATGCGAACTAAGCAACAAAACTATTATGACGAATATAGAAGAGTAAGAAAAGAGAGTGCAAAATTGATAAAAACAAAAAGAATAAAATGGTTGAATGATAGTATGGACAGATTAGAGAACGATAATAATAATAATGTAAAATTGTATCAATATATAAAGAAACAAAGCAGAAAACAAACTAAAATAAACATCAAAGAAAAAGAGTGGACACAGCATTTCAAAAATTTATTAACGGAAGAAGATGGGGAGCATGAAGAGGATGATATGAGTGATATAGATACACGGTTAGAAAATGAAGAAAACCCGACCGAAGAGGAATGTAACGACATAATTAACAAATTGAAACAAAACAAAGCAGGAGGGACAGATGAAATAGTAAATGAGCTAATAAAATATGGAGGAGATGATCTAAGGCATAAAATATTTAAAATCATAGAGAGAATATGGGAATCAGAAACAATGCCGTATGAATGGTCTAGTGGAATGATTATACCAATATTGAAGAAAGGAAATCCTAATATTTGTAGCAATTATAGAGGAATTAGTTTACTCAATTCTGCATATAAAATATTAACAATGATAATAAATGAAAGACTAAAAAAGATAGTGGAATCAGAAATAGGGGAATATCAAAAAGGTTTTCGAGTAGGAAAATCAACAGTAGATGCCATACATACTATAAACCAAGTAATAGAAAAATGTTATGAACACAATATTGGAGTCCGAATGCTATTTATTGACTTTAAGCAGGCTTTTGACAGCCTGAAACGGAGAACAATTATAAAGGATATGGAGCAGCTAAATGTACCACGAAAGATAATACGGTTGGTAAAAATGACTATGAAAAAATCTAGAGCAAGAGTAATGACTAGGGAAGGTCCATCGGAGGAATTTGAAATAAATGCTGGGGTAAGGCAAGGAGATGGGCTATCAGCGGTATTGTTTAATATAGCAGTGGAAGGCATAATTAGGGCTTGTAATATCAAAGGAAGCATAATTAATAAGTCAAAACAAATAATAGCATATGCTGATGATTTAACTATAATAGCGAGAGACCGAAGGAGTCTTGAGGAAACACTGGAGAAAATTGTAAAAGAGGCGGCAAAAGGGGACTAAGAATAAATCAGGAAAAAACAAAATATATGGAAATGAAAAGAGAAAAGGAAGTCTATCAACCAGAAGCAGTGAAGTTAAATGAATTCAGTTTTGAAGTGGTTAACACCTTTAAGTATCTGGGAACAATTATCAGTAACAAAAATGACACAAAAAGCGAGATAAGGCAAAGAATTCAATCAGGGTATAGAGCATATAATAAATTTAAAAATATCATGCAGAGTAAAAGAATCAGCCGAGCAACAAAGTTAAGAGTCTACAGGACTGCGATAAAACCTGTAGTAACCTATGCGGCAGAAACTATGAGACTTACAAATGAGGACGAAGAGCAACTAAGGATATATGAAAGGAGAATAATTAGGAAAATTTATGGACCAGTGAAACTAGGAAATAACGAGTACCGAAGACTTATGAATTATGAAATTAGGAATATATTAGAAAATGAGGACATAGTAAACTCTATTAAATCGAAAAGGATACGTTGGTATGGACATGTTAAAAGAATGGAGAAAGCACAGGCGGTAAGGAGAATTACAGAATGGAGACCTAATGAGGAAAGATTACCAGGAAGACCAAAAGCTAGATGGGAAGATCAGGTCGTGGAGGATATACAAATTTTGGGAGTACAAGGCGGGATGAGACAGATGCAGGACAGAAGGGCGTGGAGAGCAATTGTTGAAACGGCAAAAACATCTAATGAATTGTAGATATGCAGCAAGAAAAAGTGGGCTGACCCCCCACAAGATATAGGGTCAAAAGAGCTCGAACGGAGCGGCTACAACTCCAACTGGAGTGTATAGCCTCGTATATATATATATATAATAGTTGTAGATCTTGGAAAAATCTACAACTTTTTCATTAGTGGCTTTTTCACATATCAAAATTATCTCAAAAAACAAAAAAAAACTGCATTTTTCGTTTTTTATTTTTATTTTCGTCAAAAATTGTTCGATTCCGATGAAAATTTAGTAAAAGGTAGCTTTTATAGTCACAAACTATGGAAAAAAATTCGAATGAAAATATTGGGAATTTTTCGAATTTTGATGTTTTTTCGGTAAAAAACACTTTTTTGGAGAGTAGAAAAAGACTAATATTATTGCGATTTCCGACCAAAGTTGAAGTCCTAGAAAAAAAAGTTGAATATAAAAGTTGTAGATCTTGGAAAAATCTACAACTTTTTCATTCGTGAGTTTTCCTCATCACCTCGAAATTATCTCGAAAAACGCAAAAAACTACATTTTTCTTTTTTATTTTTAGTTTCGTCAAAAATTGTTCGATTTTGATGAAAATTTGGTAAAAGGTAGCTTTGATAGTCACAAACTATGGAAAAAAATTTCAAATGAAAATAATGGAAATTTTTCGACTTTTGACGTTTTTTCGGTAAAAAACACTTTTTTTGGGGGGTGGAAAAAGACATTATTGCGTTTTCCGGCCAAAATTAGAGTCCTAGAAAAAAAAGTTGAATATAATAGTTGTAGATCTTGGAAAAATCTACAACTTTTTCATTAATGGCTTTTTCACATATCAAAATTATCTCGAAAAACGCAAAAAACTGCATTTTTCGTTTTTTATTTTTATTTTCTTCAAAAATTGTTCGATTCCGATGAAAATTTAGTAAAAGGTAGCTTTTATAGTCACCAACTATGGAAAAAAATTCGAATGAAAATATTGGAAATTTTTCGAATTTTGATGTTTTTTTCGGTAAAAAACTCTTTTTTTGGAGAGTGGAAAAAGACTAATATTATTGCGATTTCCGACCAAAGTTGAAGTCCTAGAAAAAAAAAGTTGAATATAAAAGTTGTAGATCTTGGAAAAATCTACAGCTTTTTCATTAGTGGCTTTTTCACATATCAAAATTATCTCGAAAAACGCAAAAAACTGCATTTTTCGTTTTTTATTTTTATTTTCTTCAAAAATTGTTCGATTCCGATGAAAATTTAGTAAAAGGTAGCTTTTATAGTCACAAACTATGGAAAAAAATTCGAATGAAAATATTGGAAATTTTTAGAATTTTAACGTTTTTTCGGTAAAAAACACTTTTTTGGAGGGTGGAAAAAGACATTATTGCGATTTCCGGCCAAAGTTGAAGTCCTAGAAAAAAAAGTTGAATATAAAAGTTGTAGATCTTGGAAAAATCTACAACTTTTTAATTAATGACTTTTTTACATAACCTTAAAATTAGCTCGAAAAACGCAAAAAACTGCATTTTTCGTTTTTTATTTTTAGTTTCGTCTAAAATTGTTCGATTTCGATGAAAATTCCGCACCTGAAAATTTTTGATAAAATAAAATTGCCATCTAAGAGACGTCATGTCTGAGGTTACGGGTTAAATAATGCTTGACGGTTGTCGACGTTTTCGAGATTTTGTAATTCAATAGTGAAAATTAACATTTTCAATGGAAACGTATGAAGAAATTATTTTATCTAAGCAATATATTAAGCAGGAAAATTGCTGCGACACTGTAAATGTGAGAGTACATCAATTCGACAATGGAGTTGAGAAAATTGATAAAAATCTCGATGTAACAGTCACTTCCACAGATTTAAGTCACCAAAGGAGAAAAAAAAGTGAAAACGTTCATTTAAATTCACCAACCAACAACTACCAAAGAAACAAATATATAGAAAACTGCAGAGTGAATACAAATTTCGCATCAAAGCTAGAAGCGCAGGATTTTCAAATAGTCGATAGTGCTGAGCTATTTAATCAAACGTCTCAAGATGTCTCCTTCTTTTTCTTCATGGACCTCTACATATCTTCAGTACAGGTCCGACGTAACAATATCAGCCCACGATTTCCATATACAGAGCATTACCTTTTGTAGAGGAGAATCCAACAATGGAATAATGTATAGGGAGTTCCATTTAAAAAATTGGGAATGGCGATTATAGGGGAAAGGGGGTTAGAGTTATAACGTCTACATATGAGCAAAATGATAAAATTTTCATAAAAGTGACGCCTTCAGAACTATGTGGAGTGAATAGTTTTCATTGGAATGCTCTGTATATCCTATTGATGAATTATCAGTGAATTACCTAATATAGAGGACAATGGATTCACATTACACTGCTTCCTACATTATATTACAAGCGATGCATAAACTGACTTTAAGCATTTATATTCCTCAGACTGAGATTCATCAAGCGATAAACTCCCTCAAAAGTTTTCAACTTCTATTATTTATTTTCAATCTCATGTAATGTCTTGCTTTGGAAGTGACTTGACAAGCATAAAATACTCTTCTGAAAGCTACAAACGTATCAAGAAGAAGGACAAAGATTTAATAATTCTCTACAGAAGGGGATTTACTGAAAATACATCTACTGAATAAATTTCAGTAAAATAATTTGTACTTAATAGAAAACGGAAAATTTAATATTATAGTGAAATTCAAATTCACATTGCAGTACATGGTTATAGGATAACAGCGTTGCTAAATCCAATCTTCAATCGAATATTAATACGCTCACGTAACTCTTTATTCTTGGACAATTTTTATAATTGTCATGTGAGGAGTTTCGGCTCAAGCAACAATATTATTAATGTTATAAATGAAACTAACTGTTTCTAATTAATTCCACTATTTAATGAAAAAATTATAAATAGTGGAATTAATTAGAAACAGTTAGTTTCATTTATGACATTAATATGAGTAGATTCCACAAAGTAAGGGTAAATTCAACAATATTATTATTTTTGGTTGGGGTATAAGTGCCTTATTTGTTTGTCTGGAGTAGCAGTTAAATTCAAAATGTGACTTACTTAAATTTTTATGGGAAAAGTAAGTTATTAGTCCGGGAAAGGAAGGTCAAAAAACATCAAATATGCGTATCAGGCAGGCTTTGCACTGGATGATCTCAACAGGCTACTGAAACAAAATCCTTAGAAGAGACTTTTGTAGACATTGAGGGTGCTTTCAATAATACATCTACATTGTCAATTACCAAAGCTCTAGAAAGAAAAGGGGTACCTCTTCCTGTGTTAGTGGATATGCCAGTTTGGAAAAAAGGGTAATCATATCATCCGTTAGCCACAGCTAGAGCAGGCAGGTGTGTTATAATTTTTTTTCCTTTTACCAGAAACCTCAGTATAAAGTTTACACGAGGTTAATCAGGTGAGAACGCTAAAAATCATTCGAGTAACGGGCATTTCTCATGATTACACAGGTCTGCAATGATTTTGGTGCCGCTAAAAGTAAGACTGATTTCAAGTACATTCGTTACCCTGATAAAAACTTGATACTTACTTTTTTAATCTTACGTGTAGTTTTCGAGAATTCGCAAGGGTAAATAAATTAAAAAGCATTTAATTAATTTAATAATCAACAAAAGAACATTTAATTCAAAACATTTGATTACATTTAGGTTAGAAGCTTCTCTTTTTAGATTGTCTCCGATGGATATATTCAGGACATTCCCGTGTAATACTCCAACAGTAATCTGCCATCATATGCTCATCACAGCGATCGTGGTATTTTTCTTCCATCTCCTTTAAATCTTGATGGAAACGTTCTCCTTGTTTTTCGCTATACGCTCCAAGATTTTCAGGAAACTGGTCTAAATGATTGTCCAGATTGTGTACATTTATGCTCATTTTACATCCAAGATTTTTAAAGCTGATTAAGAGGTTTTGAACTAGCTCTTTTTGTAATTTCCGGCCTTCTGTAAAAAGTAACAAAATTTGCAAATCTAGAGAACTTAGTTACTCCTGATATTTTGTACCCCTCCTCGCGTTTCTGCTTTCCTGATACAAAGTCGACTACCAAAAGTTCGCTTTCGAGAGAAGTTATTGAGATTTTAAGAAATTTCGTTCAATTTGGTTATTCTTCACTTGAACAGTATCCGCCAAAATAAACAGTACCGAAAATAAAAATAAAAATAATTTTTAATTTCTGTAATGTAAGTGTTCAAAATGTTCACCATTTCGACGCAAACAAGCTTCATATCGATTTTGTAAGTCAATAAACATATTTATAAAAAGTGGTTGATGTAACTGCCGAAAAATATTTTGTATTCTTTCCCGTAGTTCGGCAATATTCGCCGGCGGATTTTCCGAGTGAAATATTTTTTCCTTCATTATGCCCCAAATGTATGCGTCAGGTGTCGTCAGATCAGGTGAATGAGAAGGATATTCGAAGTCTGTTCCCCGAGAAATTATTCTATTTTCCGTATGAACGAAAATAATGCTCTACCAAAAACACTTTTTCTTCCGTTGTTAGAACCATTTTTAAATCAAATTTAACTGCAGCGTACTATTAATATATCAACTAATGATAATTAAGTCAAATATGACAAATCCATATTACATAAACAACTCCACAGCACTCTCTGTTTCGGTACTGTTTATTTTGGCGGATACCGTATCAGGAGAGCAGAAGTGCGATGACGTGTAAAAAGTAAAAAAAAAATTGCAAATCTACAGAATTTGGTGATTATTCACATTGTATCAGAGCAGAAACGCGATGAGGTGTAAAAAGTAACAAAATTTGCAAATCTACAGCAAAAAAGGATTTCCAGGCCGCTGCTTCTAAATTATTATTCATTGAATGTATGAAATCGTTGTCTTTCATTAAAAGTCTTATCTGTGTGCCATCAAAAATACCAGCTCTTAGTTTTTCATTACTTAAACCGGGAAACTTTCTTGAAAGATATACAGTTTTATCCAATGCCTCAACATATTGCTTCATAAGTCCCAATTTGATGTGCAATGGAGGCAAAATAATCTTATCTCTAGAAACTAAAGGCGGGTTTATAATATTTTGTTTCTGAACACTGTTTACACTACCACTACACCAACACTAACACTTTACACTATCTTACGCGCGTTTCGATAACCAAGTTATCTTCTTCAGAGACTGAAGGTAAACTACCAGTTTACCTTCAGTGTCAAGTATCGCCAACGGTTCCAGAATTCCCAACTTAATATTTTGTTTGCCAACCGTCATGTTATTTCTCGAAGACCAATATTTCTTGATCAAGTGGTATTTTTTTGCTCTACTATCCCATAAATATATGAAGCATGGAAATTTAGTGTACTCACTTTGTTCACCTAATACAAAGTTGATAATTGATTATAATGACATTAAGTATGAAAAAATACATTTTTTAGATTATTATCGATCGATACAAACCTGAATGTACTTCAAGATTTTGACAGCTTCGCACGATATCTTGCGGGCTAATTAACCGAATTATAACATAGAATTAGCGACACCAAACAAAATTTTTTTTTACGTAGACCTGTGTTATCAAAGTGAATCAAGTGAGTGAATTTGTATAAGGATAAATTCTATACGAACAGTAAAGTTCTTAGTTTGTCCATGTCAAAAACTGTCAAAAATGGTCAAAAATAGTCAAAAATAGTCAATAATTGTTAAATATTTTGGAAAATTTACAATAATTGTCAAAATTTTTGAAAGATGTCAAAAATGGTTAATAAATGTCAGAAACTGTCAAAAATGGTTAATATTTGTTAAAATTTTGAAAAATGGTCAAAAATTGTTAAAATTTTGAAAAAGGGTCAAAAATTGTCAAAATTTTGAAAAAATGGTCAATAATTATAAAAAACTGTCAGAAACGGCCAAAATCTTCGAAAAATTGTCAAAAATGTTCAATAATTGTCAGAACTTGTCAAAAAGCTAAAAAATTGTCAAAAATGGTCAATAATTGTTAAAATTTGGGAAAACGGTATAAAATGGTCAAGAGTTTTGAAAAATTGTGAATAATTATCAAAAATGGTCAATAATTATTAAAATTTTAAAAAATGGTCAATAATTGTCAAAAATTGTAAATTTTTTTGAAAAATGGTCAAAAATGGTCAATAATTGTCAGAACCTGTCAAACATGCTCAAAAATTGTCAAAAATGGTCAACATTTTTGAAAAATTGTCAAAAATGATCAATCATTGTCAGAACTGTCAAAATTGGTCAATAATTGTCAAAAATGGCCAAAAATTGTCAAAATTTTGAAAAAATGGCCAATAAAATATAAAATAAAACTTAGTAGAACGTACTGGGCCTAATGTAATTTCCAACATCACATTCTATTGCGCGTATTTTTATTGATGGTTTTCCAAACCTCGCATTCTATTGTGCATAAGAAGCAAACTTCTGTCGGCGGTCCGACGACCGCTCATCTTTTTTTCTACTGGTAGCGGTCTCTATCTATTCCAGGCAGTTCTCGACTTTTTGATGACATTTCTAGACTTTCCGATGGCATTTCTATATGAACTCTACATATCCTCAGTACAGATCCGACGTAACATTTTATTTGTATTGAAAGGTAAAGTTGTAGAAATAAACAAAGTTTAAGAAGTAGAAGGAGTAACATTGGTGACAGCGGTGGGATATAAGAAATATTTGTATAATATCTGCTTATGGTAAATACTAGAACATGGATACTTCCGGACCCCCAGCATGGTTTTTAATCATGGAAACAGAAAAGAAAAGACGCGAAGAGGAGAAGGAGAGACGTAGAAAGGAGGAAGAAGCAGAGAAGGAAAGACGCGAGGAATTAGTGAATGAAGGAATTCTGGTAGCATGATGTCTCGTCAAAGTAGATCAACCAATTCATGTAAGAGTTGCTAATTTATCGAAGAAATCTTTAAAATTAAAAAAATGAACAAAAATTACCGTCATTGATATCGGTGCCACCAAGTCTTTCATTCGAACAGGTATTCTGAATCGGAAACTACATCCTACTGAAAGGAGTTTCGGACCGATAAAACCACCCGCGGCAAAGAAGTCTTCCTTTTCATCACCATCCATACCAGAATGGCCAGGGATCCATACCAAAGACACTTTTTTGAGGCTTCTTATTGAGAAAAGTCTTAGTGCTCGTAGAGTCGTTTGGCTGTCTGACAAAATTGTTACTGTTCTAGGTATGAGATTATTTTCCTCCAATTTCTCCACACATAAATCGATGGAGAGAATTTCTTCCTGAAATACGGTTGCACAGAATCATAGACCGGCTGTTATTCCTCTAGATTTGCGGCCATATACACCTTCACCAGAGCCTGAGGAGTTATTTCTCTATATTTGCACCCTTCACTAGAGCCTGAAAGTGTTTTTCAGCAATCTTTGTACCAACATCAGCTATCTGTTTCCTAACTCAAAGTTTTTTAACTAATTTGTTGATTAAATGGCGATTAAAAAGCTTATGGTCTTTAAAATATTTAGATTTTCAATTGCCCCTATTAATACACTTGTTTGTTTAAATAACTGTTTTCTTCAATTTATTTGATTTGTATGACAGAATAGCAGAACTTTTTGATGATGATGTATATTTTTATTATAATTCTGATACCTAACATCACAAATGCGTAATAAATCGGAAAGGATTACACATACTAATGGGGGTTAAAGTGGCAAATAATTTAAGCAACATTTCTAGGATTAAAGTCCTTTCCTTTTATGTATAATTTCTAAGGGACTCCTTAAAACCAATAAATTTTGGTTGTTTGAATTTTTCCGTGCCAGAATAAATGATGAATCATGAATCGAATAAAACAAAATTCGGTGGTTTCATACACCAATTAATATTTTTTTCCCTCTAGGTAAGTACTTGAAATTGTTTTAATTGAAAAAAACACTCTGATCACAAGATGTTTTACCATCATTCTAGAAGGTAACTTACACAAGAAGTTGTTTGAAGCTATATTTGTAAATAATATTGAAAGTTTCTTTTATGTAAAAATATTATGTTCCTTGCCTTCCTTAGACTAATACGCTCAAGAGACAAAATGATATAAGTCCGAAACTCACTTAACAGCACCTGACAAGCATCGTCACAGCACCGTCGAGTGGTCAACTCGACTGTTGTGTATGGGTTCATCGACACGGGATCAGCACCGCCGCGATACCCGACTATAGGCTTCACTTTATATTGTCAGAGATATTGTATTGTACTGTACTAACCGAAATGTGCTGATAACAACGAAACATTCGATAGTGATGGAAACAACATACTGAAGGGACAGAATAGCTTTAACCTAGAAGAATGCCTTTGGACAACCTTACCTGAAGGAACTTTTCTCATTAAATGGCAAATGTAGTTATACTTTCAATATCTTGAGGATAGAGAGAGGAAAACTTATGTAAAGATTGAACTTGGACCAAACATCTCTCACTTACTTTTTAAGGGATTGAAAGAAATGTTCCATATTTTGAAATTCGCCTCTAATAATGCTGTATAAACGAAGTTAATATCGATATAATGTGGAGAGGGAAAGAATAGGGAAGTGGGAAGAGTTACTGGGGGAATTGGAAAACAATCCATAGGGAAAGGCGTATGAGATAGCGGTGAAGAGGATGGGTGGAAATAGGAACGAGGAGGAGGGAGGAGATTATAGGGAAATTGTTCACAGGGAATTGAAGAGAAGTGGGAAGAAAAGGAGGGGGGGGAAGAAACATTAAAGTGAGAAAAACCCCAGCGATAGATGGTCTGAGAGATGATATCATGAAGAGGCAATTAGATGACAATGGGGAGAACTTCTGGGAGCTATTCAAAAGGGTGTTGAGGAAAGAAGAGTTTCCGGAAGGATAGAAGGTGGCCAGGGTGATACTGCTGAAGAAGGCGGTTAGAGAGGGGAAGAGTGCGGGGGACTACAGGCCCATTAGTCTGCTGTGTGGTATGCGTAAATTGATGAAGGGGATAATAAAGGATAGGATTTAGGAGAAAGTTGGTAGGAATAGGGGTTTTAGGGTAAACCAGCACGGGTTTGCGAAGGGGAAATCATGATTCTCGGACTGGGCAGGGTAATGGGCTTGGTGGAAATGGCTAGGGAGGGCAACTGGAGGAACAAGAAATTGGCCCTACTCGTGTTTTTCGATGTCGGCAACGCGTTCAACAGTGTCAGCAAACGGGAGGTGTTGAGCGCGATGCTTAGGCTTGGAGTGGGAGAGGAGTTGGTTAACCTGGTAGAGAACTACCTGACGGTGCGTGGGATAGTAGACTGGAGTGCCCGGTTCTTGGACCGTCGCTCTGGAAGTGTGTGTTGGATGAGGTTTGTGGGATAGTATGTGAAGAGGGATGTGAGATTACGGTGAATACGGACTATGTGTGTCTGGTATGTACGGCAAAGGGAGAGGCGGAAATAGAAAGACGGGGGGAGTATGTAGGAAGATTGTGGAGAAGATATAGCGGAAGTGGCGGAAGATAAGATGGTGGGGTTGCTAGTGAAGGAACAAAGCAGGACGAGGGAAGTGATGGTGATGGTGAAGAGGAGAATTCGTAAGGAGGGGTCTGTAAAATACCTAGGGGTGAGGTTGGATAGTCAATTATCCTTCAAGAGACACAAGTTAAAGGCGGAAGAGAAGAGGTACGTGAGGCTGAACGATGGTTGGGAAGATTATTGTGTAATGTGAAAGGGCTGGGAGAGTGGAAGAGGAGAGTAATTGGTGGGACGATAGAGCAGAGTATGTTGTACGGTACGGAGGTGTGGGGTGAAAGAGCGGGGGTGAATGCAAAGGTTAGGCCACTTCATCGGGTGCAGAGAAGGATATTGCTTAGGGTGGTGCAGGGGTAAAGGACAGTGGGTGGACTGGCAGCTGCCCGTTGGACGTGAAGCTTAGAGCCAAGAATAAACACTGAAGGGGAGCGACCAGAAAGGAAGTACAGGAATGGATGGAGGAGGAAATGGAGAGAAGGTGGAGGAATATGAGAGCGCGTTAAAAGGAAGCGATTGGGAATAGGAGAGACTGGATGAACCGAAAATTCTGGGAGGTGAACTACTTCTGGGGTACCTCCACAAGATTGGGAAAAGAGAGACTGGAGTGTGCGAGAGGTGTGAAGTGGCGGATGATGTGGGTCATATGTTTAGATCGAGGAAGTGCTGAAGAAGTTGGAGAGGAAACTAGGAGGCGGTGTATTAGGAGAACATGATGGAGATAATGTTGAGGGGGGAGGAGGAATGGATGGAGGTAAGTGGCATAATAGAGAGCATGGTTAGGGGGAGAGAAGGACTCGATATGGCATGAGAGGTAGGAGTGATGTAGGGAGAAGACGACGGTATGAGCGGAGTGTGCGAGGGACCGCCGCCCGTCTCGAAGTATACTAGGGTAGTGATTCTGAGGCGGGGGTAACGGCGAGTTTGAGGTGGGTTTGGTTGGAATGCATCCCCTTGGGGATGAGTCCAACACTGTTTGGGTCCTGGACCCATTCGAACATGAGTTTCCCATCTTGACCCGAAAAAAATAGAATAAAATATCGATATAATATAAAAGATTATAACAATTAATAATAAGCAATAGTAATTTCGTATAAGTATTGAACTTAGTGATTTTTATAATTTATGTAAAGGAAGTTTATGTGAAGGAAGTTTATGAAATAGAATTGGTATGCCATATATTTCCGGAAGTTTTTAGACATGCATACCAAGATATTTGTGTTAATCAGCTTGAAACACGTGAAATTAAAAAATGTTTCTACGCGATAATGATGAAATTTTACCCCTTTTCACACCATTTAAGTAGTAGGTATGCCATGCCCTTTCACCAATTAAAAAAAAAATTGGTAAGCCAATTTTTTTCTTTTAAATTAATAAATTTCTTATCGAAAACACTACAAGAATCGCGATGATGTTAAAACATTTTTTCCTACAACCACTATGCAAAACATGCTTTTCTACACAAACTTTTATACGCAAAGCAAATCTTTTATACGCAAAGCAAATATTTTCTTAATTTCTTTGATGACCGTTGAAAAAGTAATGCGAAAAGAACACGCTACGGCACTTTTCCGCACTGAAATGTCAAACAGAGCTACCTATGAACTGTCATTTTTTTTTGACAATTCAACGTATTTATTATTGTGAATTTCTGGGTGTAAAAATTTTAAATTTAAACCAAAAGTAAGTAAACTATTTATTTGATTATTAATTTTAATTTATTAATTATAAAAAAATAACCTAAGTATTATTTTAGGAATTATGAACCAAGATCAAAAAAAAAATTTTTGAGTTGTCCAATTCTGACACTGAAACTACTCCTCCAAATATTATCGAAAATGATCGAAATGCAACAGGAAATTTGTTACCCGAGGTTTCGAGAGAAAAATATCAAAAATTTATGAACTGGAGAGAAATGAACAACATTAAATCATTTTCAGAAAATACCTATATAAAATTACTGTTTTCCTCTAATTAATAAGTATGGATGCAGAAAAAATATTGTGTACAACTTGTACGCAAAGCACTTTTCCCACGAGCGCAAATCAAGCAAGTACAAACTACTATTTCATTTTTATTAAAAATAATTATTTTTAATATACTTTAAAGCGTACCAAGGCCATTTTGTTCGTATCATTGTCAATTACCAATTTCAATTCCGCGATGACGGTACTTTATATGTTACCGGCTCCTCACCTATTAGATTTCTGTTTTAAAAGTTTCAACAAATTAATGCCAACCCCAATGCGGCAAATGCAACAAAAATTCGTACATTCGATCTCATTTCGAAGTAGAATTCATTTCGAGTGATTCAAGACGAAGGGTTTCAAGGATAATGTCAATAGTTTCTATTCGTATATTTCCGAGAATTGCGGTCGGATTTCGATATCCAGAAAATATTTCCGAACATTACATGTATATGAACAAATTGTAACTAAAGCTTTAAAAAATTTAAACATGATTTCAAATTTCCATCTCTATATCCGCAATCGTATTGTAGTTTCTGTACTGATATTGCCATTTATATGCGTTTCGAGATAAAGGTATATTATGTTCGTATCGGCAAATTACATTCTCGTTGCTCATTTAAGCGCACTCGTAACTTACGACAATATTTGAGAATTACTAGAAACGATTTCAACCATAAAATATTCAAAATCGAAATAAGGAGAATATTACTACTGACATGGAACATATAAATTTGTTATGATAACTAATACAATGTAACTCCAATATCGGTTATTTCAATAGCTATTGAATACAAAGTTAGGAGTTCTTTCAAAAATTAACAGGAGTTTCCAATTTCAGTTGGAATCTTGGTATATTTCGCTTAACATAACACAATAATATTTTTTATGGCGCCGATGGTTTCAATCAATAATATTTTAATCATTATTTTCTGCTGTACAATTTATCATTTCGATCCGTACATCTTCTTCATCTGACCAGTACAGTTCCCTGTTTTCTAGTATCAAAGTAACGGTCAGTATATCTTATTTTTTTATTTATAATCCAATACTTCTATTTACTTATTGCGTCTTCGTCTTTTTTTTTTTTTTTTTTTTTTTATTCGGTTATTTAACGTCGGTCTATTTCTGCAACTTAGGCTAATCACCGACGCCGGGAGCACTCTACCCCTAACCGGAAATTTTGCCGAATCCACTAGTGTTCCAACCAGTGGTAGGGATCTTTATCGAGCCCAACATCCATGGACTCGGGACCTCGGTTTTACGTCTCATCCGAAAGACGGCATATCTACATTATACCTCGTGCTCATTGGTATAATGCCTGCGAGCTGTGATATGCTACTGACCCTAGTAATCTACGGTGCTTCGCTGCAGGCTGTACGGGCTCTACGACGGTGTTTCCCCAGCGGTCACCCATCCAAGTACTAACCGTGCTCGACCTTGCTTGGTTGTCATTATCGTCTTCGTCTTCTACACCAGTTGATACCTGGTGACCTCCAGGAGTACCCAGCCTTACCACTACAAGCGGAGCTCTGTGATGGTGGACATTCAATTCCCTAGCTACTCGTGGGATGGGATGGGAATATGGATAAAAGAGAAATAGAACAGGAGGTGATGGACGAAGGAAGGCAAGGAATTTTTGGTAGATCGAGGAAAGTAAAACAAACGCCTGATAAGGCGGGGGAAAGGAAGGAGGTAAGGATGTGTAAAGGTCAAAAGATCTATTATACTCTCTGACAGTCAGGCTGCACTGAAATATTTAGCATGTCCCCAGGAGCGGGAATCTTGACTGAGGCAGAAAAGCTTCCCAAGAGAACGCATCTTTTGTCTTAATCTTTCTTGCTCACTTTATGGAAATGACGAAGACAAAATACCTGTTCTTTCGGAAAGCTCTACTTCCTCTGACAATAATCTAGCCCCAAGCAGATCCATGTATGTGTATAGACGGATGCTGCGAATTTCATGGGTACAAAAGATCACCAACGATGAAGTGCACAAACAAAAAGAACTATTGAACACCATCAAGGAAAGAAAAATGAAATACCTGGGTCATACGATCAGAGGTGATAAATATGAAATATTACGCCTCATAATAGAGGGCAAAGTTCAGGGGAAGAGATCAGTAGGAAGACGCCAGAACTCATGATTAAAATATTTAAGGAGATGGTTCGACCGCTCGTCTGCAGAAATCCTTCCAGAGCTACAATTGCTATTTGGATCGCCAACCTTCGGCAGGAGAGGGCGTGATAAGAAGAAGAAGCAGATCATCGTCGTAAGTTGCATTCTTTATGTTTTTACTATAATATGATACGCAAACAGACGCCACCATATCTATATAACAAAATTAAATACCGAACGGACGTGCACACATTAAATTTGAGATACAAAAGTCTGCTTACTGTACCTAGACACAGAACTCAAACTTTTAGACGGTCTTTTTCATTTTGTATAGCCGACCAAATTAACAGCTTGTCCCAGGTTTTTAGAGTAGTGGGTCAAAATAAATTTAAAATACAAATGTTTGAAACTATGATGAACCAACAATTACAAAAAAGATAAAAATTATACTTATCAAGATTATGTTGTATGCTTTTTGTTTAGTTTTAAGTTTAAGTTTATTGATTCAATTTAAGTATTTGCTATTCTTATACTTTTTTTGTTTTCTGGGTTAGGTGGAAGAGCAGATGCATATTGTTATGTCATATAACAATGTGCAAACTGAATCTCGCCCAATACTAGTTTTACATAATATGAATGTATTCAGATTTGTAATGCTATACCAAATAAAGACATTTATTATTATTATTATCCAGATTGGTCTGGGACTGCGTACAAAAAAACTTGACTCTGACCAACCATACTAAGATAGCGCTTGATTGGGTTTCGGGGTACAAACAAAGGTATAGTAGGCAATGAAATAGCAATTATCCTTACAAGGAAAGGGTAGGCAATGAAATAGCAGTTATCCTTAGCTATCCTTAAGGAAAGGGTTTGGAATGGAATCGAATTCACTGGTTCCCAACCAGTTATTCGGTATATCAAAAAATGCCGTACGGAGGTGTATATTTCTATGGATTAAAACAAAACATCATATTTACTGGAGCCACGTGTCTTAGCAAATTATTTGACAAAAAACCCTTGGCGCTGACTAACTCTGCACCGTAAGGAAGAAGCACATGACACGGGCATATATAAAAAGGAACCTATGCGTAAACATAAACAGCTTCACACATAAACTTCGAATGTAAAGCACTGATTCATTGGAGATGTTAATTCCTGAGACTAGATCGCCTGAGGGAGGCTTTCTCCAAGGACTGTTAAGATTGATAGGGGCAACGAAACGGTACAACAAAGAGCACGAAAAGCTTGAAGGCTGAGGTGATGAGGACTCGAAGCCTCGACTGAATTTACTGTAATAGTCAATCAATCAATCAACTAGAAAATTGAAATAATTTTTCAAGGATTATGAAATTATCTAAACACGGTGATTGATTACTGTGATAATGCTCAGTAGAAAAGATACCAAAAAAGTTAGTTATAAAAATTGTAGGCAGCTTTAAGCTTCATATTTCAAAATTAGTAACTGCTAAGTTTTTTTTAAATGAAACTTCAAAACTAAAAGTTATAACCAATTTTCCGTCAAAATCGTAACAAGTTCAACGGTCTGTTTAATTGGAAAGGAGTAAAGGAATAATATATGGAAGCCAAACATTATTTATGATTATCAAATTTTACAAACACGAATGATTTTCTAAATATTCATTAAATCAAAAACTTGGCGATTCAAACCTCAAGTAGGTACATTATGTTCTCAGTAATTTTAAATTGATCACCCTGTATTTTATAATAGTTTACCAAATACCCAATGTTATGTAATTAAAACCTATAATAATTCATTTTAGTAAAAATAATGTGGTTTTTTGCGTGTTGCTTCTTATTTCCCCATAAGTATAATTTTTTGTAAATCATTCGTGTTTGCAAATTTTGATAATCATTAAAAATCTTTGGTTTCAATAAATTATCCAATTATACAGGACGTTGAACTTGTTACGATTTTAAAGGAAAATTGGTTAGAACTTTTTAAATACCTTGTATAACAGATTAGCAAATTTTAGTTTTAGGTATAATATAGGGTGTTTCATTTAAAAAACATAACTTTGATCTGGCACCAACTTGTGAACCACCCTGTAACATTCTAACTACTTAAAACTGTCTATCATTTTTATTATTAACTTTTTTTGGTATCTTTCATGATAACATACCTACTGATCTTTATCAAACTAATCAATCACCCTGTATGTGAAAATGTATACAATGGGTACCATTTAAAAGAATTCATTTATCATATTTTCCAAGCATAACGCAATTAGCGGTCGTTTTCACACTAAAAATTCACCCTGTATACTGAATAAATCTCGTAAAGACTTTCGTTCATAACTTTGTTTTCAACAAACATTAAATAAATTACATGATAATGTTAAGAAAAATTATTAAGGAACTAAGTACCCCGACTAAAAGTTAAAATATGATTTTTTTATACCTAATCACTTTTTTTATCCCAGTGAAAAAACAGAAGGCCGACAAGACACAATAACTGGAAGATCCCTGAAATTCGAGATAATTAATAGCGTTTACATTAAAAAAGCGTTTAGGGCTTTTAAAAGCGGAAGGTAAAATGTTTCCTCCGTTTATTTTTAGCGTCACCTTTCGCCCCTATAAGCTCTTCATTATGAGATTTTTTCCTTCCTCCATATTAAGCATCTCGTTATATCACAAAATGTTTCTTATTATACGATTAGCGAATACAAGATGTTATTACAAGAATTTTGTTAATATTTTTTTTATTAATTTAAGACGTGGATCATAAGATGTATTTGAACATATTTTTTGGTAATATGGAGTTCCATAACTCCTCAATTACAGAATATTAAATAATTCAAATATTTGTCGATGCCGTAACGAGTTTTTCAAGTTGGAGTGTACTGATGACGTAAGTCATAACGTTGAACAAATAAAGCTCGCTACTCACTATTCGTTGGTGCGTCGAATTTAATGAGTGAAGTTAGTATTTTTTATTTTATTCTTACAAATTGTTCTCAAAATATTAAATAATTTTCATTTTATTTTAAGTACTATTTGTGGAGATAAAAAAATCGACATATTGCTAAGTATATATACTCACGGACCAAATTATTGCATATTTTATTGTAGGTCTTTATTTTTTTTGTCTTTAACACTTTTGTGATTTCGGTTGCTAAATCTGTAACATTAGAGTCTTTTACGTTACTAATAGTCAAATTAATTACATATTGAAGCTTAACAACAAATTCGTGGAGAAATTAGTTAAATAGCCTGTTTTTGATAATAACGTTTAATTAAGAAATAACAACAACATCGACACAATACATTAGTTCAAGTCAAAAAAAGGTGAGCGGTCATCGGACCGCCGACAGAAGCTTGCTTCTTATGCACAATAGAATGCGGGGTTGGTAAAACCATCAATAAAAATACGCGCAATTATTGATCATTTTTGACAATTTTTCGAAAATGTTGACTATTTTAGACCATTTTGCCAAATTTTAACAATTATTGAACATTTTTGACAAGTTTTGACAATAATTGGCCATTTTTGACAATTTCTCAGAAATTTTGACAATTTTCAACAATTATTGACCATTTTTGAAAGTTTTTTATAATTACTGATTATTTTTCCAAAATTTTTACAATTCTTGACCATTTTTCAAAATTTTAACAAGAATTGACCATTTTTGACAGGTTCTGACCATAATTGACCATTTTAGACAATTTTTCAAAAATTTTGACAATTTTTAACCATTTTTTCAAAATGTTGACCATTTTTGACAATTATTGACCATTTTTTCAAAATGTTTGACAATTTTTTCAAATTTTAACAATTATTAACCATATTTGACAATTTTTCAAAAATGTTGACCATTTTAGACCATTTTTCCAAATTTTAACAATTATTTACCATTTTTGACAGGTTTTGACGATAATTTACTATTTTTGATCATTTTTCAAAAATTTTGACAATTTTCAACAATTATTGACCATTTTTGACAGTTTTTTATAATTATTGACCATTTTTTCAAATTTTTAACAATTTTTGACCATTTTTTCAAATTTTATCAATTATTGACCATTTTTGACAATTATTGATTATTTTTGACAATTTTTCAAAAATATTCACCATTTTAGACCATTTTTCCAAATTTTAACAATTATTTGCCATTTTTGACAGGTTTTGACAATAATTGACCAGGTTTGACCATTTTTTAGAAATTTTGACCATTTTTCAGAAATTTTGACAATTTTCAACAATTATTGACCATTTTTTATAATTATTGATCATTTTTTCAAAATTTTAACAATTTTTGACCATTTTTCGAATTTTTAACAATTATTGACCATTTTTTCAAAATTTTTGACAATGTTTTCAAATTTTAACAATTATTGACCATTTTTGACAATTATTGATCATTTTTGACAATTTTTCAAAAATGTTGCCCATTTTAGACCATTTTTCCAAATTTTAACAATTGTTTACGCTAATTTTTTAATTACATAAATTAAAGAAAATAAGTTTGACAATACGGTAATGTGCCCAGAATTATTTCTGCTAAAAGTAATCAAGGTAGTACGGCAGTACCGAACAAAGTCTAGTTCGAAGCGATATTTCAATATACGGTCGCCCGAAAATTTACTCAAAGCAAATTTAAGATATAAAATTTTATTCGGTTGATGTCAAATTAACTGCTCGTCGTTGTTACTCCCCCTGACATTCCTTTTTTTTTCATCCTTGCTCTCTAACCCCATCTATTTCAGGAGTGTAGTGAGAGCAGATTAGAAAGTTTCAACAACAGCAGATCGGTAAGTTTTTTTTATCATTTAAATACAGTCCACTTTTCTTTTCCATTTAATTTTTGAGTTACGCGGAAACAACAATAATTGACCATTTTTGACAATTTTTCAAAAATTTTGACAATTTTCAACAATTATTGACCATTTTTGACAGTTTTTTATCATTATTGACCATTTTTTCAAAATTTCGACAGCGGCACGTCTCTCTCTCTCTCTCTCTCTCTCTGTACTGAACGTACTCTATGGCCTGCGCCTCTCTCTCTCTCTCTTTCTAATGAGTCATCGCGTGGCGAACGCTTTTTCGTAACATCACACGTTTCACGAGTTCACTAGCCTTTTCAGAAATCTGACAACACTGTTGCGTGACGAACGCTTTTTCGTAACATTACACGTTTCACGAGTTCACTAGCCTTCCCAAAAGTCCTATGTCGTACAATAAGAAGCAAGCTTCAATTTAAATTTCATTGGATTAGTGGATTATTCAGAAATCTGACAACACTGTTGCGTGACGAACGCTTTTTCGTAACATTACACGTTTCACGAGTTCACTAGCCTTCCCAAAAGTCCTGTCGTACAATAAGAAGCAAGCTTCAATTTAAATTTCATTGGATTGGTGGATTATTCAGAAATGTGACAACACTGTTGCGTGACGAACGCTTTTTCGTAACATTACACGTTTAACGAGTTCGCTAGCCTTCCCAAAAGTCCTATGTCGTGCAATAAGAAGCAAGCTTCAATAATAGCAATTTAGTACTTAGTACTCTAACGATAGCCTGCATCCTCCTAGGCATACTGCGCAAAAGATCTTTGATGGTTTCTTGTTGTATTCGACTCCATTCTTCCTGTACAGCAATCCTTAATTCTGCAATTGAGTTAGGAGCTGTATTCCGTGCTCGAATATTTCTTTTTACGATGTCCCATACATGTGCTATAGGATTTTCGTCAGGACTGTATGGTGGCCACTCTAGCTTCGCAATCTTGACATCCTCAATGTACTGGTTTACTCTTCTTGCGGCATGGGCACGGGCATTATCGTGCATTAACACAAAGTTATCATCATATGGTATAACATGTTCTGTAAGAATGATGCGTATGTACCAGTCAGCATTCGTCCTTAAATTCACTTCTCTCTCTCTCCCAACTAATGCCAGCACCTAGCATAATGGAACCACCACCAAAGCTAAGATCATGTGCAAGATTACATTCTGCGAAACGTTCTCTTGACCTTCTGTATACTCGACTACGTCCATCAGACTTCCATAATTGTATTCTTGTTTCGACTGTAAAAAGAACTTTCCTCCATTGATGTTCATTCCAGTCAGCATTTGCTCTTGCAAATTGTAACTGTCCGATTTTATGGCGTGGAAGAAGCCGAGAAACTCCAGCAGGACGTCTTGGCTTTAAATCGACCTCCTTAGGTCTCCTTATTATTGTTTTGGTGGAAGCATTGACTTACCTTGCATTTAGTATTTGATTTTTTTAGATATGAAGCAGTAAGTGTTCGATTTCGCAAAGATTGAATTCTAAAATATTGCTCAACCCTTGGCATTGTACATCTTTTACGTCCTTGACCAGGCCGTCTTTTGTATCCTCAAGTCTCATTGTAACGTTTTAGTACGCGAGAAACAGTCGATTGATGGATATTCAATCTCTGTGCAATGTCTTCTTACTGGACATGGGTCGAGAGTAGGGTACCTCCACAAGATTGGAAAAAGAGAGACTGGAGTGTGCGAGAGGTGTGAAGTGGAGGATGATGTGGGGCATGTGTTTAGATGCTGGAGGAACGAGGAAGTGCTGAAAAACTTGGAGATGAAACTAGGGGAGACGGTGTAATGGGAGAATATGATGGAGGTAAGTGGCGTAGTGGAGAGCATGATTAGGGAGATTAAGGGGGAATAAGAGGTAGGAGTGATAGGTAGGGAGAAGACGACGGTGTGAGTGGAGAGTGTGCAAGGGACCGCCGCCTGTCTCGAAGTATGCTAGAGTAGTGATTCCGAGGCGGGGGTAATGGCGAGTTTGAGGTGGGTTAGGTTGGTAGGCATCCTCTTGGGGATGAGTCCAATACTGTTTGGGTCATGGATAGGACCTATTCGAACATGAGTTTCCCATCTTGACCCGAAAAAAATGACTCCAAAAGGCGCCTGGATTTTTAAACTTTTTAATACGTATTTTTCCCGAGAAATCTGATACGATATGTCTCAAGTATGCGCGGGAGCTGCTTCCTGCTTAAGAATGCAAAAAAGCCAAAAAAATAAAAAAGGTGAATATTTTCGTTAAAAGGGCGTTCTAGTGAGCATTAAAGTTGCAAAAGAATCTAGAAACATAAGTTTTTGTTGAGGAATTTTCTCATGACTAAAACTACAAAAAGAACGTGAAAAAATATTTATTTCCGGCTGAGGTAGATGCCAAAAAGTGAAAAAACTACCGAAACATGTTTTTTGTGTTTGCAACGCTCCTAATGCGTCTTAGGAGCTGAAAATTTAGAAGAAAACGTCCCAAACTAGTCCTAATAAGGCCCTAGAGTCAGTTTCCAAAAATGGTTAAGGACCGAAATCAAGGTAATTTTATGAATATTCATGTTCGCTTAATCCAAGCGACTCGAGGAGAGAAAAATAATATTAACCCTTCCGGGTAATTCTATGCCCTTGGCGAGATAAACTACGTGCACTTCTAATGCTGTTCAAGGAGTATTGTTTATAATAAGTTCCAATTTTCTCGGAAGAGATAACATATTATTGTTTTATGTTAATGTGTAGTTAAAATACATTTTTCCTACAGTCGCGCGTAAAATACTAATTACTATATTCAAATGAAATCGTAAAGTCGACAAATGCCAAGGATTGTTACTTTACGCTCTAGAGCAGAAAAAATAATCTTTTTCGCTCGCTTATTTCATGAAATTTGGTGGGGTTAGCCATTAGAAAAACAATAAATGATTTTATTAATTTCTCACAAAATTATAATAATTTTTATAAGGATTTATATAATAATTTAAAAGAAATTTAAAGGTGAATTTTAAAAGTCACTGTTATTGTTGATATTTCGGGCACGCCTCTTTCTCGAGCGACGTTGAATCAAATGTCGACAGGGGAGGGAGGTCTAAGCCCTTTGCAGATTCTGACATATCTGAACAATTCAGTAGATCTTTTTAACGCCATAAAGAGAAAGCATTCAAATACTCATATTTAAATAGGTACTTAAATAAATAATAAACCAGAAAAACACAAAAAGGTCATTACACGTTTTTTATCATTTGTCAATTTCATTTTCAATCTTCAGTAATGGAAGAAATTTCTTCTGAATCAAAAATTGCAATAAATAATTGTAACAATTGTTCTTTCATATTTAACATTAATAAATAATATGACAACTAAAATGTCAGAGTACTATCTTAAATCATAATACACTACTATTATAACCTAAGATGATATAAAAAACTGTTTTAGTTATTAAGAGGGCTACTGTAGAAAACATTATGTGTGTTTTTCGAGCGTAAAGTAAAATTGCCGCTTTCAAAAGATCTTTCTCAAGCGGCAATCTGTTACTTTACGCTCTAAATACACAAATAACTATTCTAAATAATCATTATATACTGACGAGCAAAAAATTTAGGTCACTTTAAATAACTTGAAAAATTCGACGATGCATACTCTGAATTAAATTAAGGATTACATTCTGATCCATGTTATTTCACTCCTGCAAGGGCAACTCTCTCAGTTTCTGGGCAGTTCTTGGGGCTGGTGTATGCCTTCGGATACGCTGCCCTACCTCATCCCGGACGTGTTCGATGGGATTCATATCTGGACTGCACGCTGGCCAATTAAACCGCCTAATTCTTACTTCATCTAGATATTCACTTACAATCCTGGCAGCGTGTGGTCTTGCATTATCATGCATGAAAATGCCTTGCTCGCCCATTGTAACTATAAAAGGTACAACATGGGGACCTCCGTTACATATCTGTGAGCTGTTAGAGAGCCATTCTCTACGAAAACACACTCTGTACGTGCTTCTGAAGTGATACCTGCCCAAACCATAACAGACCCACCACCAAATTTACGTCTATGGTCAATACAAGTGGGGGTGTATCTTTCTCCGGGCCTTCCCCATACCCGTTGACGTCCATCAGGTCCATTGGGGAAAAAACGCGAGTAATCTGTAAAGAGTAGCTTGCTCCAGTCATCATCGTTCCATGCCAAGTGATTTCGAGTAAAATTAAATCTTGCAATTCGATCCTGGCGGTTCGATGTTGGCCCAGTAACCATCATTCTACAAGACAATCTATTAGCACGAAGCCTTCTTCTAACTGTCCATTCGCTAACATTAACATTTCTAACCTCTTGAAGCTGATTTCACAGCTAAGCCGCAGAAGCTATTCTTTTCGCAAACTTGACATTAACAAAAACCGATCATCTTTTTGAATGGTGACTCTTTTTCGCCCAGATCCGGATCGTCTGGTTATAAGACCATTCTCCTGGTAGCGTTGGTACACATTTTGTACAGTACAAAGGCTCTTACCAACAATTCTGGCGGATTCACGTTGTCCTCTACTATCTTGTAGCAACGACAATAGGATCCAGAGGCATTATGGCGTAGTAAATAAACACTAAGAACATCTCAGAACGTGATAGACGCCAACTATGACAAGTAGCATCTATCCAACATTTATTTTTTATTATTAATTATTTAAAGTGACCTAAATTTTTTGCTCGGCAGTGTATTTAATTGATAAAGTATAGTTTGGCAAACATAACTGAAGCTGTGAAAGGAATGCGGTCGAAAACATTCGATATTGCCACGTTTTACTATGAGAAAGCTAAAGTGCTAAGTATGTAGTGATAATAATTAGAAAATGGACTTTTTATTATTAACAATATGTCAATAATGATGGAACGTTAGTTCTTTAATGTGCTTGTTTCATTGGATTTTGTCTATTAACATTATTTTTTCAATTTCTTAATATTAAAAGATGAACAATTTTCCAAATATGTTATGGGTTTCCTTCAAACCGGCAACATCGTGCGATAATCATAATTACCACGCCCTCCTACTAACTCTATTGGTGAATATTTATCGAACCTCCGTTGCTAGGTAACCCACCTGACTTCCTATTTGCAAGCCCTCTCACTTCGACAATTGATTGACATTGATTATCCATGGCGTTTATAATGTCAGTATTTACCTTCGTATTTTCAGTTTTACTTGGTATCTTATTATTTCGTAACCATATTGAATTCAAGTACGATTTTTAACATTATTTGTTTTTAACAAATAGGTACCGTGTTACCTTACCTTTAAAGCAAAGCATAAATCAGTTTCTATATATAATTATTATATAATAATAATTATTATTAAGCCATTGATACGTTTATGACAGATATCAGATATCGGCCATGTTTCCTCGCCCCTTACCGATTCCCCGTAGCTTCAGATAGACTTGCCAAACTATATTTATATGGAATATTGTTTTAAATATAAATATTCAAAGCTTTCCGTTAATTATAAAACCAATATTTTTCGACCAAAAATTTTCCTTCCAACAATTCACAATTGAAAATAATACATCTGTATAACAAATTAAATATTTTTCAACATTATTCTCCCATCTCATTTAAAATTAATCCCATTAATTATTCCAGATAATGCACACACTGCACAATTTCCCATGCATATCAGCTATGCCGGTAGATCCTTACTAGAATATCTAATTTCTGTTATCTTAATAAGATCTACTGTATTCATCCTTCATTAATTTATAGAATGAGCAATTAAAGTTATGTATAGGTTGTGTTGATTAACAAAACGATACATTGTACTCTCTTCTTTCCGAAAACATCCGCTTTTTTTATATCAGTAAACTTTAAAAGAAGCTAAAAGTGTCTGCTGCTGACATTGTTTTATGTGGTAATTTTGTAATAAAGCAATCTATAAGGAAGGAGTCTGAAAAGAAATTGAATAGAGCTATGATTGGAAACAACGGTATGGGTTAAGTTATGGGCAAAACCTGGTGAATACGACCTAAGGTGGTTCACTGGCTTTACACAACTGTGATATGGCCATCGATCACCTATGGTACAATAGTCTGGTGGGGGAAGACAGAAGAGTACTCTACGGTTAATATATTAACTGCAATCGAAAGACAAGCCCTTCTTGGTATTACCGGAGCAATGAACAGCACGGGGACGGCATCGATGGAAGCTCTAATTGGACTTTTTGCTAGAGCCATAGTAATACTACATTCTTCCATCCTTCAATAATTCATGTAGTAGTCCTTGAATCGTTCAGGCAATCGACGTTCTCTGTTTAAACGATGAAGAGTATTATCTCGAGAAGAGTTATTAGGAATAGAACAACCTTTGGAGGTAGGAGAGTCTGAACTACTTTCATCAGCGGATGCGTCTCCAGGTCTTTCACCTTGTAGAATATCCTCTGCTTGGTCTTTGTCTTCATAAGAAAGCGGTTGAAACTCCGGTTCTAAATCTTCTTCACCGTTAGGAGCCAAGTGTTTTAAAGACACGGTTTTCTCATTTCCATCTTCTAGCCGAACTCGGATTGACATCAATTAGCTCCAATTCTTCTACTAGTGGGTCATATATACTCAATCGTACATGCTTCTTCATAAAAACTTTGTTAAAAGGAACCAACCAGGAAGGTAAATTGGCAGATCTTCGATTATGTTTAAACATTCTTTCATGTGGAGTTTCGTTAGTAGCGGTGCATAGAAGAGATCTAATGGAATGTAAAGCATCTGAAATAACTACTTCCCAATTGGACCAGTTAGCTATAGAAGGCTCTAAAGGAGACTTCATAGGTCATAAGAGGGGAAATCGGTAACTGGCTAAGGGCACCTCCATACAACAGGTTATTGAAACTGGGTAAGAAAAATTTGAGTACAGTTACCGACCTGGTGACTGGACACTGTACCCGGAGGGAAGCACTTTGGAGAGGAATTGATAGAACCATTACAACTACTGAACGTCCCTCCATTCAAACTAGTGGCCTTCCTATATAGCAGACACGAAGCTTCTGGAATGGAAGTAGATAACATGGGAAATGGTACAAAGATTCAGTTTAAGTGCATGGGATGTTGAGCACAACTTAAACGATTGAATGAATGAATGGAAACAACGTTGACATTTTTTACTTTTCTTAATTTTTTTATATTATTATCATATTAGATTTCATCGTTCTGATCTTTAAGGAAGTAGACTATACCCAGTAAGTAAGTTAACAGGGCACTGTATGCATAACATGCACACAAAGCTAATAGGATTGACAAACGAAACCATGTGCAGATTCTATCACCTAGAGGAGGAAACTGCAGAGCACATCTTATATCAGTGCGACTACCTGAACGGTTTCTTGTACTATACGATGAGAAGCCACTGGCAAATGAACTATATAAAAGGTTCAGTCTCGAGGCTGATTGGTTACATAAGAAGAATGTAATCTAGATTCAGAGTAGATCTGGAAAGATCGCAGTGGAATTAGCAATTAGCCACATCATCAAATCTACTTCACTGGTCACTAACTATTAAGCTGGAGATAAAATGGCTAATTCAATGTAAACTTGTATGCATCAGTAACTATTCACACATTGGTTTGAAATAAACAGTAGGTTCATCAGTGCATTATTTCCTTAACCGCACCGTGCTTGATCCGAGTGTTGATCAACACGGTGGAAGTATATGTATAATAGTCAATTATCCTTCAAAACTCACATGTTAAAGGCGGCAGAGAAGGGAAAAGTGAGGGCAGCACGGCTGGGGAGATTGATGTGTAATGTGAAAGGGCCGGGAGAGTGAAAGAGGAGGGTAATTGGTAGGACGGTAGAGCAGAGTGAGGAGTGAAAGCGGACGTGAGGGGTGAGGGTGAGGGGTGAATGCGAGGGTTAGGCCACTCCTGCGGGTGCAGAGAGGGATACTGCTGAGGGTGGTGCAAGGTCCTACCCATTGGACGTGATGGCTAGAGCTAGGAACAAACGCTGGAGGGGTGCGACCAGAGAGGAAGTACAGGAATGGATGGAGAGAAGGTGGGAGGAGTATGAGGGCGCGCTAAAAGGAGCGATTGGGAATAGGAGAGATTGGATGGACCGGAAATTCGGGAAGGTGAACTACTTCTTGATACAAGTGTTCACTGGACATGGGTCAAGAGTAGGGTACCTCCACAAGATTGGAAAAAGAGAGACTGGAGTGTGCGAGAGGTGTGAAGTGGAGGATGATGTGGGGCATGTGTTTAGATGCAGGAGGAACAAGGAAGTGCTGAAGAAGTTGGAGAGGAAACTAGGGGAGGCAATGTATCGGGAGAACATGGTGGAGATAATGTTGAGGGGAGGAGGAATGGATGGAGGTAAGTGGCGTAGTAGAGAGCATGGTTAGGGGGAGAGAAGGACTCGATATGGCATGAGAGGTGAGAGGAGTGAAAGTTAGGGAGAAGACGACGGTGTAAGCGGAGAGTGTGCGAGGGACTGCCGCTCGTCTAGGCCCGTCTAGTGAATGAACACTATGTGAGGCATATTTGGTCGGAAAGGTCCGAATTTCAACCTCTCTCTCAAAATGTTAACTATATGCCTCTTGTAGACCCAAAAATGTCCTTTTGCTTCACATTAAACCTGGACAAATGAAAAACTTTGTGAAGGCTGAATAAAGGGAGTGAAGGATTTAAATACCTAAGACAAGTCTTTTGCCAGTTAAGTGACGCCAAGTTAAAGGAAGGTATTTTTATTGGGTCACAAATTAGAAAGTTGCTGGACAATATTAATGTTATAGAAAAGCTTACCACGCAAAAACTTAGAGCTTGGAAATGATTCGTAAGTGTCGTGAGGAGAATTTTGATGCAAACTACGAACAGCTAGTCAATGAACTTTTAGATTCCTATAAATCCCTTGAATGTCATTAAAAATTCATTTTCTCCATTCCCGTTCCTGAGAATTTGGGAGCTGTCAGCGACAAGCAGGGTGAAAGGTTCCACCAAGATATCAGAATGATGGAAATTCGGTACCAAGGGCGATGGGATCCAGCCATGATAGGTGATTACTGCTGGTTTTTGAAGTGGGAAGAGATGACACCCCATAAAAGTCCCCAGAAAATGCAGTCAACGCCTTCAAAAACTCTCTATTTTAAACGTACCAACAAGCGAGTGGAATAACTGCTTCCAGAATTGGTTCCAAAGGATGCACAAATGCATTTCTCTTCGTAGAGAATATCTTGAAAAACAATAGTATTTAAAAGTTATCTACTGTCTTTTTCTAGCTCTATATGTAAAATATAAAAGTCAACCCTTGTATTCCTAGATAAATTGCAAAAGAGTTGCACTTGCGTGAGCACTTTGTTCATGCGATATGCGCATAGACAACTATTAATTAATGGTGGATAAACCTTCTATTTTAGTAATTTATGTTTTTTCTGCATACGGTAAAAGTAGAAGGAAAGATAATTGAACAAGATTAGCCTTATAGAATGTGTTTACGCACATGATTGGTTTGTTAAACGCATGAACGAATTCAGTATAACGATCGTTAGTTTATTGTAGGCTAGATATAATTATAAACTCTATCTGTTATAATGGGTATTGAACTCGGATCGATTCTAATTTTTAAATAACAGTGTTTTCCAGCAAAAAAATATTTTTAAATCATACTGTTGAAGTATCATGGTGTGTCCAGCTATTGGAAAAACATTTATGTTTATTACAATTGTAACATTTCGAATATCATGAAAAATTTTGAGGTTGAGTATTTGGAATTGATCAAGCAAGCAGCCTTGTCCCTTCTACCAGAAAGTTAAGCAATTTATAGAGTTCTTATAAATGAACCTGTCATAATATATGAAGAAAATGAAAAAGACCTGCAACAAAATTTAAGTAGAGAAACATCGAAAAAACTAAGATAATAGTGATTGGAAAAGATGACCTAAAAGATAGTTTAAGATTGAAAAACACAAAATAGAGCAGATAGATAATTTTAAATATCTGGGAGTTACAGTATAAAAGGAATGAAAAAACGACAGTGGAATTATTTGTTGGATGACATTGATAATTGGCCGTGACAGTCGTGTCTTGGATGAAAGCGATCGTTTGTCATGCCGTGGCTTACATAGAGGGAAATGTAGCACTTTATGACATGATCTGTGCGGAACACGCTCGGTATAGTGAGCAGTGTAGTTCGGATGTATGTTTCGGGTAGGTTTCTCGATAGTAGTATTCTGTACAGAAGTTGAGGAGGTGTCAGTCACTATTTTTCCGCTGTGTGCTTTCTTCTAGATGGCTTGGTTTCCAAAAGTGCATCGAACGAGAATCTGAATTTTGTTAATGACTGGGAAGTCATCCCCTGCTGGGTTTTATAGGTTCTCGTTCTGAATTAGTTGAGGAATATACGGTATAGTATTTTGATCTACAGGAGTTAGTATTGTTGGAGAATTCCGTCCTGTTCTGGAAGCCGTTTTCACAAACCCTTATAGGAGATATATTGCACTCAAACGATTGAAAGCGCCAAACGTTGAAGTTTTGGCATTGGAAGTGTGCTACATGTTGTTGATGTTGGTTCATTAATTGTTGGTTGCCATCCAGTAAGAGGCCAGGGCCAGTGATAAAAGATATTGTTTATCAATGAAAACCGCCTGATTGAAAGAAAACATAAGACAAGCATGTCGCCAAATTACTCCTGCAATGATTCAAGCCGTGTAATCTTTATTACATTTATTTTTATTGTTCCTTCAAGCTTTAAGGCTTTCTTGATTAATTTAACAAAAATAAAAAATAAACTGATATTTTCTTGATTACTTATGAACCCATTTTATTTTTGAAAAATTTCTTGAATAGACGATGGAAGACCACATCCAAAATTATGAAAAAATGTACAGGGTGCTATTAACAAATTTAAAGTTAGGGGTTGTAACTAAGGGATGAATATTTAGTGGATGATCTTTTCTACTCAATATTAAAGTGTATTAGAAATGGAATAGATCAGTTTTTGTCCCATTCGAAAATCTCTATTCGTTTAAGAGATATGGCATGGATAAATTAGTCTGAGACACCCTGTATATTAGTAATTTTACGTAGACAAACAAACAAATTACAATTCGTGTTAGTTTTTTCCCAGCTAACTGATAAATTAACAGAATCATTGGAGAACAAACCAAAATTGTCACAACTGTTGTACCCAGTCTATAATCACTAGACATTTTGATCTGTCAATCTGAAGTAACATATAGGTGTTATTGTACAAATACATAAACAAACTCACCCATGCACCATTCAACAGTAAGTAGTACTTCTTAAAATTGTCTGTATATACTATACAATTTCGTAAAAATAAAAGATATTGTCATTATTATTTAATGGTGTTACAATCAGAACAAACGGCAATAATTTTGTCTCGCTAATTGTAGAATCAGAATTTTTAAAAAGAAAAAATATCTGCCATTTAAGTAGAAGTCGAGTCGGTAATCTTATATCCCAATGTAAACGATCTAACTTTGTTTACAAATTACGTAAACATTTTGCAGCTTTTTATTCAATATTATGAATTAACTCATCCACAATGACGCATGGGAGTGCAAATTAAAACCATAACAGAGACCGGAAACTAGCAATTAAAACAAATAAAACCGTTTATGTGTATTGTTATTTTTGTATTCCATGGGAGCGTATACAAGGGCTTGGTTAAAAATATCATTAACATTTACAGGAAAAACGTTTAATGTCTTGTAAGACGCAGTCACGGTTAATAGTAGTTTATAATACCGAACAGAACATTGACAGGTGGGTTACGTACATCACTACAGCAACACTTTATACTATCTAACGCGCGTAACAATATAGTCACCTTACTGTGGATTCCAGGACACACAGGGATAGAAGGAAATAAAATAGCAGATGAACTAGCAAAGAGGGGAACTGGAACACCCTTTTGGGGGCCGGAACCCTTTTGCGGTATCAGCTCCAATGTAATATTGGGAGAAATAGGCAAAGCCGAAGAGAAGAGAAGATCTGACCATTGGAAAGATCTAGTAGGACTTGGGCAATCAAAGATTCTTCTGGTTGACTACAACCTGTTGAGATCAAATGAATGCATAAGTCAAAGTAAAACTGCACTAAGAGTTTTAACAGGCATCCTTACGGGACATTGTCGCCTGAATGGGCACCTGAAAAAGCTCAAAATAGTGGAGGAAGAAGAATGTAGATTCTGTGGTATGGAAGAAGAAACCTCCATCCTCATACTTGCGAACTGCACAGCAATTCAGAATCCTAGGGCACAACACCTCGGAGATTACTGGATAGAAGAGGGACATTTACCTAAGTTAAAGCCTGCAGATATCCTAAAATTCCTCCGGGAAATAGGACTGAAGGAGCTACTAGTCTCTGAGACTTTCCTCAGGAACTAAGTAGAAGTAAGGGGGCACAATAGATCTTTTAGGTCTCAGTTAAGGTCGCCCCAATATGCATGCATACATACATCTAACGCGCGTTTCGATTACCAAGTTATCTTCTTCAGAAACTAAGTTTACTGAGTTTATCTTCAGTCTCTGAAGGAAATAACTTGGTTATCAAAAGACGCGTAAGATAGTGTAAAGTGTTAGTGTTAGAGTTAGTTCAATTTCGAGTATCGACAACGGTTCCAAAATTCCCAACTTAGTCCCACTATCCGTTTTTTGTTCAAATTAGTCAATCAAAACCTGGTTAGAATCAATAAATTATTGACATTCGTATCATAATCCTTATCCAACTAAATAGATTAATACTCAATGTTGATTATGTATAGTTGACGTAAAACTTATTGTGCGAAGTTAAAGTTGTCGGCTTTTTGTTTGACTCTAATACGAGGATACAGTCATAGTCCAGTCAATATTTTAATTTCTTTCCATCTAAAATCTATTTGTTTTTTCCTCTGCTATTTATAACCCGAATATCAAACATTGCTTTAAACAATATTAACCTATTTATATTTAAAAACATCTTAAACACAATACCACACAATACCACACATGTAACACTACCTTATATCTCGTTTTGTTAAGAAGAAGTAGAAATATAAATTTCAAATAATTTATTATTTTTTACATCTTTGACTGAACTATAATTACTTATCTTTGAAAGGAGTTGATTTTCCGATGGCAGCGCGTGTTAACTCATTAGTTGGTAGTCTGACATCAAGAAAGAGTGTAGTGTTTTTCTGAGGAAATTGTAAGTATACCTGCATATTTATTATCAATAAAATAAAATAAAATAAAAAATATCTCAGGGTTAAGGAAGGGGTTCTTAAGGGGACAAATAAAACTATCGCATTATGTGTATATATGATTAATAAATATAATGGTTTTGCCTAACAGGTGGTAGGCCACACAGATTACAAGAATGTATTTGAAGGTACTCACATAAAGGGGCTCTTACGAAAGGAAGCTAGGGAACACGTGGTTTATCTATGGTGAGGACCACCGATATAATTAAACTTCAAATATCAAATTTGGCGTTGACTTATGTCTAAAATTATAACCACGTGCAAATTTGAGAAAAGTTTAGATGAATATAATAGATATGAATTTATTGAGAATCACCCAAAGTATGCATACCTAGGACTCAAAGTATTTATGATTTACTTAAAATTAATATATCGTATATACAAAGATTAGTGAAGGTAAATATTTAAAAAGGTATGAATGTATAATTAAAATCCTGATGAATTTATTCTTGGTAGAAGTTGTCGGAGAGAAGTCCTAGGGATTTACTTAAACCTATGTTACCTGGGATAACCACTTGCGAAAGGTTAGGACGTGTAGGGGTCAATACCAAAAGTATAGACCTCGCACGTGTAGATCGGGGTAACAATTGTCCTATGATGTTCCAGAGGTCCACACAGATTCTTAAAAGGTTCCGATCACCCTTAAGCCGACATTGGGTGGATGTAAACATTTTAACCTTTGAGATATATATTTTATTATTAAAACTAAATACCTTTTATTCTGAAACTGATCTTGCTCGCAATCATTTATTTATTTTCACTATAATTTGTTGGTAAAATTTGGCATATTGTGTGAGTGTTTGCATGTAACTTTTGACCTGTAACATAAGTTTCAATTGAATTTAATACCAGTGGTAACGCTTTTAGTTGGGCGATTGTAACGACTGTTCAGGTAAAGAGCACCTCAGGCGTAGAATCTAGACCAGAGCTAATGGGAATTCAAGGAGTAGGTCTTACCGGTTCTCGGGTAATCCTACTTGAATTTAAGTTACGTTAACTGAAGCGAAGATAAGTGGGCGCCACCCTGAATACTACTAGTTTTACAGTTTCACATCAACTTTATCAAAATCTTGGAAGTTGATAAATACGAACAACGTTATTAAATTTACAATAGTATAATTAAAACAAAGTGTAAATTACGATTTGATAAAAAATATATATAAAAAAAAAGATATCTAGTTATGGACAATTTTTTTTATGTTGATCTGGTAATGGTAATGGAGAGGTACTTTCTTTTTCCTCTTCTACTATCTTGGGATCTCCATGATTGAGAGAATCATATGGTCTTCTTCTCGGAACTTGTCTCAGGAAACCAGGAAACTCTCAAGGTTATATATAAGATAAGATGGTTGGCAAAGTACTCCACAGTTCCAGACAGAACAAAGTGCTCCAAAGTTCCAGACAGAACAAAGTGCTCCAAAGTTCCAGACAGAATAAAGTACTCCAAAGTTCCAGACAGAGCAAAGTGCTCCAAAGTTCCAGACAGAACAAAGTGCATTCACATGAATGCACTTTTTAAAGATAAGATAAAGTTTGGCTTCAATAGCACATGTTCACAGGAAAGAAGAACGAAACCTCTTTGCTCCTGTTTAAATACACGAAATAATATGAGAGATAATAGACTTATGTCTCATTATCTTGTCCAGCTCAGACGCTTTGACCAGGAAAGGTATTTACATTTCAATAGTGAATTCTTCATTCACATTTAATTAATAATTGAAGAGTTAAGAACGATGTCGAAGTGGGACTAATAAATAGCAGTGGCTATTTCACCATAGACGGAACTCGTTCGGCCCGTATTAAAACGTTGATTTCGACTCTTTATCGACAGTAAATGTATCGTGGAGCAGTGTTATTATTACTGTCATTAACTTTTTGACATAAAAAGCATTAGTTTTTTTAAACAAAAGAATAACCTACTTCTATCTAGCGAAGTTTTTAAAAACAGTGGAGGAAGCAATAAGGATAATTTGGGTAAAGCAAAATATCATAAAATGTTTTGTGGTGCTAATAATAAAAAACCGACAAATATGTTTTTCGACGAAAATATACAGGGGGTGCCATTTGAAAATAGAAAGTGAGGGGTAGTTGCCAAAGGACTGTTAAGTGAATTAAGTTTCTGAAACGACATTAGGAAGGAATTTTGATGCCATTCACAACAGTTTTCACAGTATTGGATTATCTTTTAAATTAAGCGAGATATTGCCTGTAAACGATAACTTGGGACACGGTGTATAACTAATATATAGATTCAAGATAACATTTCTGAGATTGGAGATTCCCACTCCTGTTAGAGTTATGGGAAATCAGTCAGCGAAATATTTGTTGCACGTGCCTATTTTTAACCCGACATTTCTCTATTTTACGTGTTATCTACTTTTTTTATTTACATATAACTGCAAATAAATAATAAAATTTTTTTATCTCTTGTTTAAATTTTCTTTCTGAAAAACGTTACTAATCCCGCGGGAGAATAAATCTCTGATACGGCTTTCGTTGAGTGTGTACAATGTGCAGCTGGTACCGAATGGCGTTGACGCTCAGAATTTATAACAATCATTATTAAGAGATTTTTGGTCTAAATTTGCTGGATTAAAAAACGTAAACGATGCTTCGAGCCAAAAGGATGCATTCTGTTGTTGAATGAGTGCTGAGACTTGATTATATTAGTTATTGCGTTTTTTTAAAACAAGCGGTAGTATGAGTTCGTGGAAATAAAAAAGAATAGAACAATGGATGAGTGTTATGTATGTTGATGTGGTCTTTTTATAGTATTTTAGAAGAAAAATTATAACAGCAACTTTTGACGTTACAAGATTTATTTACTATTAAAAAAACAACAATAAAATGAAGGGATGGTAAAACATAGAAAATGTTCTTCGTACAGGGTACTTAACACCTTCCCTCATTGAACTGTTTGGCCGTACCAATAGCCTCTCGCAATGTTTCCAATCGTGGCTTAAAAAGCGGCTTTGTCATGAGATCAGCTAGTTTGAATTCAGATGCAACCTTTTTAGCGACTACTGAATTTTCTTGAACTAACTCTCTCACAAAGAAGTGCCTGAGATGTATATGTTTCGTTTTACGATGAAACTCGGGATTTTGTGACAAACGAATAGCAGCTTCATTGTCCACACTCAAAATGAAACTGACTTGAGGGGATCAATTTCTTTGTAATGCCTATTCATCCAAACTATCCCTTTGGCAGCTTCACTTGCAGCTATTATCTCCGCTTCTGTCGTAGAAAGTGCTACTGATGTTTGTCGTTGGCTCATCCAGGTTATTGCAGCACCTGCATACATGCAAACAACTCCAGATGTGGAACGACCTGTTATATCATCTCCGCCATAATCTGAATCACTAAACGTCTCCAACTTTCCTTGTACTCCAAACTTATAAAGCAAGCCAATGTCTGTTGTGCCTTTTAAATACCGGAAAATTCTTTTGACCTTTGAAAAGTCTTGAATGGATAGATTTTCCAAGTTTCTTGACACAACACTAACAGCATATGCTATGTCAGGTCTGGTGCAAGTCATCAAGTACATCAGAGCACCAACAGCTTCCCTATAGGGAAAAGTAGTATTCGAGTCTTCCTCACTTTCCTTCCCTACTTGAAGACTGCCTTTTACCATGGGTGTGGAAACTGGTTTACAGTCCTTCATACCAAAACGCGCTAAAACCTTTTTGGTGTATGAAGACCGACTGAGATTGATATCACCATTCTCTGCTCTCTTGATTTCCAGACCAAGAAAATACGTAGCAGGTTTTGTGGTGATCTTGAATTCTTTCTTCAAACTATCTAAGAAGAAGATCTTCATTATTTCATTATTGCAGGCCAGTAAACCGTCATCAACGTATAGAGCTAACAGAAGCAAGTCTTGTCCTTGATTTTTCACAAATAGGCATGGATCAGCATTGCTTCGCTTAAAACCGAGTTTTTCAATAAATGCTGTAAACCGTCTGTTCCAGCATCTTGGTGCTTACTTTAATCCATACAAACTACGTTGAAGTTTACAAACTAGTCCGCTTTCGTCTCTGGCTTCTTGATAAATACTTCTTCTTCAAGTTGACCGTAAATAAATGCTGTACAAACATCAAATTGTGTGAACGACATGTTCCTATTGGCAGCAACACTAAGTAATGCTCGTATAGTACCTCCTTTTGCCACTGGACTGTAAGTCTGATCATATTCCTCTCCTTTCCGTTGATAATAACCCTTTATTACTAATCTAGCTTTGAACTTGTCTTTTGAACCATCTGGATTGTTTTTTAGCTTGAACACCCACTTGTTCGTAATTGCTTTCTTGCCTGGTGGTAACTTGGTCATTACCCACGTGCAATTTTCTTCAAGTGACTGTAGTTCTCGCTGCATAGCTTCGATCCAATGATCTCGTTCTTTGCAAGTTATAGCTTCTTTGTAGTTTAGCGGTTCTTCTGGCTCTAAGATTTTAGCAGCAACTGTCAATACAAAATCATCAAGTTTTACTGGCTCTCTTAGTGTTAACCTATCTCTTAACTGTCGTCTTACTTCGGTATTTTCTTCGTCAAAATCAGATTGAACAAGTTCTTCTCTAAAACTTCCTAATGATTCATCATTTGGTACCTCTTGTGGTTCTGGATCTACTTCGATTTGGTCTTCTTGTTACAGATTTTCTTCTATGTTTTCGTTTGATGAATCTATTGTCGTCCTTTCATCACTGTGTCTTGTAAATTCAAGCAAAGTTTCAAGTGATGTAGAAGGAAGGGGCTCCTGGGTCTCTTTTGTTACTTGCAACGGCGTAAGTTCATCAAAAACTACATCACGTGATCTAATCAGTTTTTTCTGCTTAAAGCTCCAAATTCTGTAGCCATCTTCTTCATAACCAATCAGAATTCTTTTTACAGCTTTCTTGTCCATTTTTCGACGTCTACTTTTGTTGACGTGGGCATAGCAAGAGCTTCCTATGACTCTAAGGTGAATAATTTTTGGTTTTTGATTGAACCAAAGTTCATACGTCGTCTTGCCTTCAATGTTCGATTTTCCTGTACGATTGAGGATGTATGCTGATTTATTGATTAGGTCAGCCCAGAAACTTTGATCAAATAGTCCTTCTCTAGCATGCATTAGAGCTCTTGCGGTTTCGACAAGGGTTCGGTTTTCTCTTTCTGCGCATCCATTTTGTTGTGGAGTGTAGGGCATTACTAGTCTCTGTCGTATCCCTTGTTGGTCTAGAAATCTCTTGACTCGATAACTATCGAATTCTCCTCCATTGTCGGACAGAACTTCTTGCACTACAAGACCTGCAGCTCTAATTTGTGCCAAAACGATTTTTAGTTTCTCTACGACTTCAGATTTGTTCTTTATAAAATAAACGTAACGGTATTTTGAGAAATCATCTTTGAATGTTACAAAATAACGGTAGCTTTGCTTTGAACATACGTTAAAAGGTACACAAACATCTGTATGAATTCTTTCACCTGGTGCATCAGCTCGTTTTCTTGTACCAAACTTGAAAATATGATCCTTTCCATAAACGCAGCCCTCGCATAGATCACTATCAAGCTTTACAACTATCTGTAGCTCGTTTTTCAATACCGTTTTAACATGTCTTTTATTTTGGTGATCAAAGCTTTCGTGATATAACTGTAAAACGTTTTTGTTGGTAGCTAGATTGACTTTATTTGATTTTCCCGGTTTTCGAGTTTTCATTTTTAACACATATAACCCTCCAGATCGACTTCTTTTTCCAATCAGAACTTCTTTGCCTGCTATCTGGAATGAACACCGTTCAGCCGTCGAAACAAACCGGCTATCTGTATACCTGTCTTGTGCTGACAAGGACGAAAACAAGTTCTTCTTTATTTCTGGAACATACCAAACATTGCGTAATGTAAACAAATGTTTTTCACCATTTACATCTGTTTCTACCTTGATGTCTCCTTGTCCAAGAGCTGGGACTGAATGGCCATTATCTGTTGTAACTCTGCGGCTATCTAGAAATGGTAGGAACGTGTCAAACCAGTCACTATGATTGGTGATATGGTTTGTAGCTTCGTTATCTACATACCAGTCATCGTCATTTCCGCAAAACAACACTTCATCGGACTCAATCAGCAAACTCATTTCCTTGTCTTTTGCATGTTTCTTTTCAGGTTTCGGTGGTCTTCGATCGGCTTTCCATTTATCGCACTGTTTAACTTTATGGTTGGACTGCTTACGGTAATTACAGAATAGACGCTGCTTACTTGATTTTGTGTTCTTCTTGCCTTCGTATAAGACTTCTTGACTACTTTCTCCTTCATTCTTTGTCTGCAAAGCTTTTTCGTATGTCAAATTTTCTACTGTTCTTTCTTTGCTTGATATTAAAACCCAACTGGATCTAAATGAGAAATATTCCGGAGGTAGCGTGTCCAAAATCTTACATATAAGTAATAAATCTGGCAAGTCACACTTGCAAGTATTTTCTGCTTTGAGTTTTTCTTTAGATATCTTAGTTTGTAAGCCCTCCCATAAGTTTTTAAGCTTGGACGTATGGGTGGCAATATCGTCTTCTGATTTGCGATTATAGCTAAAAAATTGTGAACACAGATCAAAGATTTGGTAAAAGTCTAGTTTAGTGAACCAACGCGGATTTGGATGAAATATATTTTTTTTAAATTAATTCGAGGTCGCTGAACACGAAAATGAAAAAAGAAATCGGCGCTTTCTTACCAAAAACGAGTTATGAATTTTTGAAGATGAGTTCAGATCAGCACTGCACTGGTTTTATTGTCATATTATAACTGCTTTAAAATGATCCATTATAACTTCTACACAATGTTAAATACACTATAATTGCTTTTTACGATATTCCTCTCACACACACATTTAATTAAACTGATATTGATATTGATTTCTTGTAAATTCTTTTTTTAATTCCTCAATTATTATATATTTTGACATTTTCATGTAACATGACTGACATATGAGTTTTGGTCTGTTTCCTCTTAGTCGTACAACTTGTACCTCATAGCATATTCAGCCATTGGATATTTAGCCACTTGAAATAGTTGCTGAATATTTTCGATTTCATGATTGTGACATAAAAGATATAAACAAGATGAACATCATGAACATACACCTATTTTCCGATAGCTGGCGCTGTATTTGGCTCAACTTTCGTTTAACTGAAATCTTTTATGGAAAAATTGAATGAACAGCTATCAACATACTGTGAAAAAGGCGCGCCGGATCGACGTTTCGCAATTCGCGCGCGCGCTCGCTATAATCAATCTACTTCATTATTTCAAACGGAAATCCAATCTAATGAATGTATCAAGCTGATAAGAAGCGATTGCGATTTCACTTTGATCTGTGTTAGTTGGTCGGGAAGCGATATTAGTAGAATTTTCAAATTTTCTAAATAGGGGAATCAGCTTCTGATAACCAAAGTCTTATAATATTAGCAGTATGTTCAAAATTTGATTTGGAATTACACATGCAACGACTATTTTCGTTGTCAGCTGTGTTTATAGAGGCCGAACAACCGAGGAGATAATTTTTTTGAAGAATTAATTGATGTGTGCAGTTCACCATCTTTCTAAAATCATCATCTCTCAAAATTTGAAAAAAAAAATGTTTTAGCTATAATACGGCGCCAGCTATCGGAAAAATAGGTGTATGTTCATGATGTTCATCTTGTTTATATCTTTTATGTCACGATATGGTCACGATCATGAAATCGAAAATATTCAGCAACTAATTCAAGTGGCTAAATATCTCTAATGGCTGAATATGCTATTAGGTACAAGTTGTACGACTAAGAGGAAACAGACCAAAACCTATATGTCAGTCATGTTACATGAAAATGTCAAAATATATATTAATTGTGGAATTAAAAAAAGAATTTACAAGAAATGAATATCAATATCAGTGTTTTTTGAATGTGTGTGTGAGAGGAATATCTTAAAAAGCAATTATAGTGTATTTAATATTGTGTACAAGTTATAATGCATCATTTTAAAGCAGTTATAATATGACATTAAAACCAGTGCAGTGCTGATCTGACCTCATCTTCAAAAATTCATAACTCGTTTTTGGTAAGAGAGCGCCGATTTCTTTCATTTTCGTGTTCAGCGACCTCGAATTAATTTAAAAAAAAATATTTTATCAAAATCCGCGTTGGTTCACTAAACTAGACTTTTACCCTATTTTCTCATCTGCTGAGGCATTATCAGCAAGAGGCGTTGGCGGATTTAACGTACCTTGAACAACCTCTATAAGCCCTGAGACTGACCTTAATAGTATCTCCATTTTGTACTTCCAAGTGGTCCAGTTATTTTTGCCTTCCAGTAGACCAATGTTTACTTTCCCCAACAAATCCATTTTGCTCTGAACTTGTTTGAATAACGCTTGGAACTTCTGTTTGCAAAAATTTTTATCTGTCAAACTAACTTTCAAAATGTTGATTCAAATCTGGACTCCTCTTTTTACTTCTTACTTCTGTACTACACTTCGTAGTTCAACAACGGTTAGAACTGCTTGCAACCACGCTCTGCTACCATGTTGATGTGGTCTTTTTATGGTATTTTAGAAGAAAAATTATAACAGCAACTTTTGACGTTACAAGATTTATTTACTCAATTTCAACCACCTACTATAAAAAAAAACACCAATAAAATAAAGGGATGGTATTTATAAAACATAGAAAATGTTCTTCGTACAGGGTACTTCAACAATGTAAGCTACAGAAACAATATACACTTCTCCAAAAAATTAACGTACCACACTTACTAAATCAATTTTATAAAAATTCTAGAAGAAATAAAAGGAAAATTCGAAATTGACAATAAACGTAACAAACTCAAAAATAAACGAAAACGACGATTAACGGCATGACATTGTCGACCCATACTTAAAATAAGCTGCCTTATTTCATTTTGGTCCAATTATTCCCTGATTTTAATTAACCTCTTCAAGGTTATTGAATTGGATTTGTTCCGCTCTTAATCGCCTGTTAAATTTTCTATAGGATTTAGATCTGGACTACGGGATGGCCATTCCATAGTATTAATTCCAATCTCTTCCAGGTAATTTCTGACAATGTGTGCAGCATGGCGTTATCTTGCATTAACAAGAATTGTTCGCCAATATATGGAGCAAAAGGTACTACATGCTGTTGTAAGATATCTTGAATGTACCTGTCAGCTGTCATACTTCCCAATTTTTTCCATATTTGCTTTTATTGTCGTCCAATTCTGGATTATGTTAAAAGTATCTTACCCATCGGAAAATAAGATTAAAATCATAAGTCCACCCGAACAAGAAAGTGAGTTAATAAAAACGTGATAATAAAATAATATTATGGTGAAAAATAGAGATACTGTTCCTAAAAATATGTGTGATAGCTCATTAGATTCAGAATTATGTCTAGAAAAATCTATCATGAGCGTTTATTAAAACATAAAAAATTTCAAAAGTTATAAGTTATAAGGTATTTCGTTTTTTGCCAATATCTAGAAAATTATTAACATTAAAAAAATACTTGAAGAGGATGCAATTTCCAATAAAAAAGTCCCAGCTTACGGAAGTCTATCTCCATTATTTATTATTTTAATTCAACATTAAATAATTTTTTTAAAGTATTAATTGTCAATTTAAAAAAATTAAGGGGTACTCTGAACACTTCAAAGAATTATTTGACATTGGAAAAAATGTTTAAGGTAATTTTTCAACAAAATAGGCAATTGTTAATTAACAAAATTTTCCAATCCTCCTAACATATTTATCATTATTCTGTCTAACTACAACCTTTACTTGAAACACCAATATAGTTGACACGTCTATTATCAACCATTTATCAATATAATCAATATCTATGGTCTACCACTAACCTACCCAATCTGTATATAATAATTATTATCAGGTTCATGTATTCCATTTAGATTGAAATGCCTTTGACCTCCTTCATTTTGTTTAATAATTTATAATTATTAGATTAGTTAGTGAGTGCATCTGTCATTAATTGGAGTTAAAAGCCCACCATATATTAACAGTTTCCTTTTAAGCATTTAAAATCAGGAGCGAACTATCTCAAAATAGTATATTTTCAAATGTAAAATGTAGGCAAAGGATTTTCGATGCAAAGTGTTGAAAATTAATTGAAAAGTCATATCTTCATTTTCACACAATTTTCAAAAAGTCAGTTGTATTAAGAATAGTTTCAATTTTAATAGAATTCTAATTGCGTGATCAGATTAATACGAGTATCTAGTATGACATTATTATAAATAAATCAGACATTTGTTTCTGTTCTTACTCACATTCTAGAGCCTGGTTAGTGAGGATTGCATATTTAAACAATTTTTAGTTACTCTAAGTCAGGGGTTCTCAACCGGTGGTACGCGTGAGTGATGTGAGCAACATGCTAGTAATAACTTCTGTCTGCTTGTCTCTGCAGAAGTGGAGGAGTGACGGAGCCGGGGGCGGGGCGACGAGAGCTGTCTTATCCCTCTTCCCCCACGGTGAAAGTTATTAACTTCATAAAGGCTTTGGCTCTAAACACAAGATTATTTTCCTTGATGTGTGAAGAAATGGGTGGCAAGTACAAGACTTTACTTCTGCATACAAAAGTGAAGTGGTTATCTCGGGGGAAAGTTTTTATGTTTTTAAGTAAAAAAAATCATGAAATGGAAAAAAATGGTGAGCGGTCGTCGGACCGCCGACAGAAGCTTGCTTCCTATGCACAATAGAATGACCATTTTTCGTGCATTTTTCACCATTTTTCAAAAATTTTGACCATTTTTGACCATTTTTGACGAATTTTGACCGTCTTTGACAATTATTGACCATTTTTGATAATTTTTCAAAATTTTTAACATATTTGGCAATTATTGGCAATTATTGACCATTTTTCCAAAATTTTGAATTTTTTTTCGAATTTTAACAATTATTGACCATTTTTAACAATTATTGACCAATTTTGACAATTATTGATCATTTTTGACAATTTTTTAAAAATTTTGACCATTTTAGACCATTTTTCCAAATTTTAACAATTATTGACAATTTTTGAGCATTTTTGACAGGTCTGACAATTTTTAACCATTTTTCAAAAATTTTGACAATTTTTAATAATTATTGACCATTTTTGACATTTTTTATAATTATTGACCATTTTTTTTTCAAATTTTGACAATTTTTCACAATTTTGCAAAAAATTGAAGATTTTTCCAAAAATTTGACAATTATTGACCATTTTTCCAAATTTTTGACAATCTTCGAAAATATTTGGCAATTATTAACCATTTTTTCAAAATTTTGACAGTTTTTGACGATTTTTCCAAATTCTTGACAATTTTTGACCATATTTGAAAATTTTTCAAAAATTTTAACAATTATTGACAATTTTTCAAAATTTTTAACATATTTGGCAATTATTGACCATTTTTTCAAAAATTTGACAATTTTTGACCATTTTTGACAATTTTTGAAAATATTTGGCAATTATTAAACATCTTTTCAAAATTTTGACAGTTTTTGATCATTTTTCCAAATTTTTGGCAATTATTAACCATTTTTTCAAAATTTTGACAATTTTTTACACCTATAGGTGAGCGAGCTCAGTGCGGCAAGAGAGATTGCGCACAGTCACTTGAATGAGTTATCGCGTGACGAACGCTTTTTCGTAACATCACACGTTTCACGAGTTCACTAGCCGTCTCAAAAGTCCTATTATCATTTTTTGAAGAAAATGAAGTATCGCCAATGCCAGATGTGGTTGCAGATATCATTGTTCCGTTGGAAGGCATTCAAAAAAGCTTTAAGAAGTATTATTCAAAAGTGGACTAGCTCAGAAATCCTTTTTCGGGAACCGTCTCCAAATGAATTGGAACTAAAAGAAAGGGTTATCCATATTGCAGAAGATGGTTCCATGGAAGATTATTTTAAAGATAAATCTTTAATTAACTTCTGGATCTGATGTAAAACCGAGTACCCTTTGACCTTCCGGCAAGCTCTGATATTTATGATGCTACTTGTTACGAGTTACTTGAGTAAGAGTGGATTTTCTGAGCTCTTGTACATACAAAATAAACATAGAAGCAGAATAAGTGTTGAAAAGGGCTTGAGAGTGAAGATAAGTTCCATTTCTCCTAATGTTGATATTTTAATCACAGGCAAATAACAACGAGATTCGCACTAAAGACTATAAAAGTATATTTTGTATGATGATTAATTTTTTGCTGTTATAAATAAACAAATATCTAACCATTAAAAATGAAGTTTTCTCAGGAATTTAATTCAAAAAGCCGTTGAACACTTTTAGAAGAGTAAATAATATACGTTAATTAAAATATTTAGGTATGGTGGTACGCCAAAATTTCTTAAAAAGTCAAGTGGTACGCAGGTGCAAAAAGGTTGGTAACCTCTGCTCTAAGTATTTCTTTCATTGGTTTGATGTACAATAAACCCTCTATTTTTGGACACCTCTATGTAACGGACAAAAACACATGTCCGGAATTAAATTACCTCCATGTACGGACACCTTTCCAAATTTCAACAAAATTTAAGAATTTGTAATCTATCTACGTGTACGGATACCCTTATATATATTTGCAAGAGGTCAGGTATCAAAAAGGTTTCCGGTTGACTGGTTTCCTGTTTCGAGCTCAAGATAGGGTGGGTTTGGTTTTTCCACTAATTCTCTTTATGATAGGTAAGATGTTTATGAAAATATGTACAGTTTGGCAAATACAGGAGTGAATGTCGAGAAACGTACGAGAGGCGCGAAGTTAAAATGAGAAAGTATTCGGATGACAAAGAGGGTAATATGCGCTTGGTAAATTAGTACGGTAAATAATCAAAGTACTAAATTCTGTACCCCAGAATGAAATATATAGACACAATAGAACTGACAATAGTAGTCAAGTATACCTGCTTGAGGGACCGTACTAATCCCTACTACCATCATCTAGTAACGCGCATTGACGGGCGTGGCTATTTCACATTCATTCCTGTATTTGCCAGAGTGTACTTGTTACTGAATATTATTTACAAATTTCACTGCTTCCCAAATAATTTGGTCAGTCTATTTAGTTGAAGTTTAGTTAACACAACATGCCACACGAAAAAAGAAAACGTTTATCTTTGAAGGATAAGGTAGAAATTATCCATACGAGTGATAAATATAAATTAAGTGTTAGGAAATTAACCGAAAAATATGGTGTTGGAAAAACACAGACTAGCGAAGTTTAAAGAAACAAAAATGAACTTTTAAAGATTTTTTTCTCCTACCTTATGTTGTGTATTATAGAGAAAATACGACTACAACCTTTCTGTAATTCTTTTGGCGGGCGTAATTTCGGCCGGTAATCCCTTGGCCTACCTGCATAAATCAAGGGGTACCATTTATGACAGGGGTAATTTCGGCCGGCGTTTCCCAACTCGTGCCCGTTATTACCTACATATACAGTTGTCATTTATTTGAAATAACGCAACCATTTTCCAATATCACTTGATTTCGTAATTCGGTCCGCTGTCGAATCTAACTGGGGTTGGGGTTAGGTTTTGTTAGGTTGGTCAAATTAAACAAATAGTAGGTACATGGGACCCAATTCCGAAATCGCACTCCGAATTTTTTGCGGCCGAAAATACCTATGAGATAAGGAAGCAACTTAAAACCTCCGGCCGAATTTACCTACCGGCTTTTAGTACCTGCCCTTTTTCCGGCCGAAATTACATCCGCCCTAATTCTTTATTTCTCCACAAACTTCAGTACAAAAATGTTTGGTTGATACATGTGTTCACAGACATACTGACAAGTGAATGGGGAAGGGTGACAGGACCAGTCATTAGCAGAAATGCCAACTAAAAATATACGGAAAACCAATCATATGAACACCAAAAATAGGGCGGAAAATATTGTTTAGCAGCCCAAGGGCAGAAAATTCTTACAGCCACGATTTTTAAAGTTTTTCACCATCTGTCACTTCAGTACTTTAACATTTCACTTAAATTTTTTAATCAAACGTCAATGTATGTCAAAGTTTTTTTCTGGGGCTCTGTATCAGAATAGCGTCAGTCAAAATAGCGCTAGGTTAAAATAGCGTCAGTCAAAATAGCGCTAGGTTAAAATAACGTCAGTCAAAATACCGCTGGATAAAATAACGCAGAACAAAAACAGCGGAAGACAAAATAGTTTATTCCCTTCCCGTTTTTGGAAAACTTCTAATGGAATACAAATTCTTTGATATATTTTCTAGAAGGGGAAGGGAATCAACTTTTTTGTCTGCCTCTTTCTTGTCCAGCGCTATTTTGACTGACGCTATTTTAACCTAGCGCTATTTGACTGACGATATTCTGCTACAGAGCCATTTTCTAATATATACGGTAGGCGAAAAACAGTTGTGTGTCACACATGCAGGAAAGACTTTAACAGCACTTAACTATCAGCTGCCCTCGCTGCGCTAAGCTCGCTCGTGCATCTAATAGTCTCGAGCTGCTAAAGCTCATTTTCTGCCCTTGTAACACAATTTACTATTATTGATTGCTCTAGTAATGAAGAAGTTAAGCGGAAATTCCCTAAAATTGAGTGCCTTGCTGTGGATCAGATTGTTTTTGAGAGGTCTTCCAAATTACGAAATAAGAAGATTTCTTTGTATATATATATATATATATATATATATATATATATATAAAATCATAAACCTTAATATACCTAAGGTTTTTACATGAATGGTTCAGTCCGTTTTTTACACAAGTTTTGCCCAGCATCTCTTATTTTGTACGAGCTCTTTCCCTTCCTTCCAGTTCTTGTTATTTTTTTCCACGATACCAGATTACATCATCCCATTTTCTTCTAAGCCTGCCTTTGTCTGGGCCATTAATTAAAGAAAAGGTACTAGAAGCTGCAACTAAAGTATGCCACTTTCAAAGCATCAAATGGATGGTTGGAAAATTTTTGCAACGCACAATATCAAGTTCAAAATCTTGGAAGACTATTCTGCAGAAGATGTTTACAATACTTATGAAACGGGATTATTTTATATACAAAAACATTTGCTCAAAAAAATGACAACTGTGCTGGAGGAAAAGCTGCTAAAGATCGATTAACAATTTTATTTCGTACTAATATAGCTAGTGAAAAAGAAGAATCTTTAGTAATAGGTGAAGCAAAAAATTCGAGATGTTTCAAAGGAGAACATATCAATAAGTTACCTTTGGAATGGACGTTTAATAAAAAAGCTTGGATGAACGAAAACATAATGAGTCCATGGTTACACAAGTTTGACAAGAGAATGGAAAAACGAAAAAGGAATCTACTGATGTCTACTTCCCATTTTCACAATAACTTTAAAATATTAAACTGATTTTTTTATCGCCGAATACTACATCTGTCAGCCAGTCTCTAGATCAGGCCGAGCCATCTTTAGAAAAAATAGAAAAAAGCATAACAGTTGCAAATGCTTTAATATAAATAGTGGCAGCTTGGAAAAAAGTTACGACAAAAACAATAGATAGTAAAATAGTAAACTGTTTTTCAAAAGCTGGAGACACTACTGACGATGCTCAAGAAAAAATTGAAAATAATTTTACTATCCACTTTAATTCCAAATGAAATGGTTTTGGCTTTCAACGGATATTCTTCTATAGATCAAGCACTAACCACTGATAATTCCGATTTTTCCATTTCTAAATGTGTTGAGGACTTCGTGGCGAACAAATTGATATTGGAGTGATGAAATTCCTTAGTGCAGTTTTACTCTGGCTTAAGCATTCATTTGTTTTCACTTTTTTGTAGTCTCCCAGAAGTATTTTTGACAGTCTGGGCCCAACTAGATCTTCCCAGTGTTCAGATCTTCTCCACTTTTCGACGTTGCCTATTTCTTCCTATATTACATTGGAGCTGATACCGCAAAAGGGTTTAGGCCCCCAAAAGGGTGTTTCAGTCCCCCTCTTTGCTAGTCCATCTGCTATTTCATTTCCTTCTATTCCAGTGTCTCCTGGAATCCACAGTAAGGTGACTATATTGTTCTCGCCTAGTTCATTGACTCTGCGTCTTGGTCGAAGATTATGGAAGAGTTGAAGAAGAGAAATTTCTCGGCTTTCTCACTTAACATGATTAGTGACTACCTCTCAGTCAGGTATGTAGAAATCTCGCCAGGAAATAAACCACAGGGGTGCCTCAAGGCTCGGTTCTGGGACCTTTGCTCTGGAACATCCTTTACGATGGCGTCTTGAGGCTAGAGCTAGAAGAGGGTGCAACTACCCTGGCATTTGCTGACGATCTGGCCATATTCGTGGAAGCCAGAGTCCCCAAGGAACTACAAGATATTGCTAACAACGCCATCAGTACAGTAATAAAATGGATGGAAATAGCAGACCATAAGTCGGAAGCGATAATAATTAAGGGACCCCTGAAGAGAGACAGCATCCTTTTCAAGGTACAGGGGACAGAAGTTATCCCCAAACGGACGATTAAGTACCTAGGTGTCCATTTGGATGACAGGTGGAGGTTTAACAAACACATCCGAGAAGCGTGCGATAACGCAAGAGAGCGAGCCAACATACTTATGAGAATCCTGCCAAACATAGGCTGGCCCAGCACTGGGAAGAGGCGGATGCTACTTGGAGTGACTAACTCCATCCTCCTGTATGGCGCAGTGGACTACAAGACTAATCCCTAATATAGAGCCCTGGATCAACTGTAAGTTTAAACATACAAATTATTTCCTAACTCAATTCTTGAGCGGACATGGGGCGTTTGGGAGATTCACCCACAAAATTAAGAAGTCACCTAATGACACGTGCATGTACGATGATAGCATAGACGATGCTGAACACACAGTATTTTACTGCAATCGTTTCGAGGAGAAAATTGAGAAATTGGTGGACAACTCGGGAGAGCCACTAACGCCAGAAAATATCATCTGGTTCATGATTGGAAATGAGGTTTGCTTTAGAGAACTGTCTAGCATCATTAGAACTAATGAGAAGGAAGAGAGGGAGTATCAGGAAATACATAGATAGGTTCTATACCTAAGCAAGATCAATGGGGAGAAACGAGAAGCCAACGACCCTTTATCCCTGATGATATGCCTTCACAGCGGTGCCGGGGTTAAAGGCGAAGAGGTGGTTAGGATTTAGCTGGTAGGCGGCTGATTGGTGGCAGCGAAAGCTGTGGAGTGACTCTCCCTGGCTAACAGAGAGAAGAGAGAGAATACTCAACACCTCGAACGAATCCGCAACTAGGGACATCTTCCCTAGGTTTTCTGAAGATTCCCCCCACCAAAACAAAAAAGTTCATTGTGTTTGCCTAGGCATTCCCACACCAATTTGGAACTGATACACAAGAGCTCAGTGCTTTAATGGCTGCTTGACTATCCGACATGACGCCTTCTATATCCTTTATCAATATTGAATTGGGCACACTTTCTTATAGCGTGAATTTTCGCCTGAAGAATACTTGGGGTTTTTCCCAAGCTTTCAGTGTTTGGTTCCTGGCCTGTACACTCCTATCCCAGTTCCTTCTATTGCTTTTGAGCCTTCTTTTAGCTCCTCCCTTTACTAGTTCATCTGCTATTGAAATTACTTGAATTGATACTTGAAGTATTCAGTACAAAAAAGGAACTTTGGTCACCTAGGAGTTCAACATAGGAATGTTAAACCAAGCGTTGGTAGAATCGTTTCCCTTTTCAATAAATGATCAATTATGGCACATGTTACACTTCCATGTGACCAGAGTTCCATTCTCGCTAGGTTAGGTTTGTGGTGAGTGGGTCTATAAGGCCCTCCACTGCGACTCCATTCTCGTACTGTATATTGAAGAAACTAATAATATATGTAGGTAGTGAATGTATAAAATATATTCATTTTAGGGCAACCAACGAAAGGTTATTCTATTTATAATTTCAATGCCACATGTCTTAATACAATCCTGCGTTCGGTAAAGTTTCCATTTCGCTCTTAGACAAATTAAGGCTAAAGAGAGTCTACAGAAAGATGACGAAGATTCTTGCCATCCTATGCATTCTTAATTATTCGTCTCTATCACTGCATACGCTGCATGTTTACCACCACAACAGACGCCGCTCATTTCTTGTCTTTGAAGACTCTAGTCCGTAAATATTGAAAATACGTATTCAACACGATAGCGAAATAGTTTTTTTTTGTTGTCTTAGTTAGTTCTAAATATTTAATCGAGAATCTGAAGGAAAGTTGTTGAAAGCTTCTCTCCGAAGTTCGGAAGGTAATTTTATCTTTTTTTTTTGAACGTGCCCGAAATAACATTTTAGTTATTTGAATATTTTAATTTGGTATGAGTAAACTTTGTTGTACACGGAAAACAAGGTTTATGTTTAATTAAATTTAACCGACAGCTTCGGAAATGTGTTTGGCGCGGCTCGATAGAAAGGAAACAAGAGCCATTATTGGCTGAGATTTCAGAAAAGCAAAATGCAATAGATATATGTATTTCGATATATTATTCTATATAATTGCAATCGTCAGATTAAGAGATAAAGAAGAAAAACATCGAGTCGTCGGGTATTAGAAAATTATATGAAATGCAGATCTCGCTAAGCAGTAAAAGGTTTTTTTTTCATTTCAAATGTTAATTTAGCAGTCGGATTAGGATTAGACCCGGAAAAAAATGTTAAGTAGCAATTTTTCCTTCGGAATTCGTTGGGGGGGGGGGTCACTGGCTGTCTAATTATTTTTGCGAGGTACTCGATCCGTTGTGTCATCCAACCTTTTGATTTTAAAGGTCAATTTTAGTTTATTGAATAACTCGCTTATTTTCAATTTCACACGAAAAATGGCGATTACACAAGTTGTTAAAAATGAAATTTCTTACAATTTTGGTTCTTATCAATTTTTTCCTAGGATCGATATTTTCCGATGTATAACCAAAAAGGGGGAGGTGAATTTTTGTTTGATTAACAACTCGTTTATTTTCATTTTTATATGAAAAATTGTTATAAACAAATTTGTTTACTATTAAATTTTTTACAATTTTGGTTCCCATCAATTTTTTCGTCAGATCGATATTTTTCGATTTATACCCGAGAAAAGGTGGGGGTAAAATGTTGTGAAGTAATTAAAATTTGAAGACGACCAAAATTGTAGGAAATTTAATTTCAAACAACTTTAGTTGTAACAACTTTCCGTGTAAAATTGAAAATAAACGTGATAATACAATGATAAGATTTTACCCCCACATATTTTCGGGTATAGATCGATAAATATCGATCCTACCAAAAAATTAATGAGAACCGAAACTGTAGGAAATTTGCTTTTTAACAACTTTGTTCATACCCATGTTACGCGTAAAATTAACAATAATCGTGATAATACAATGATAATATTTTACCCTCACACCTTCTCAAGAATAAATAGAAACATATCGAACCTACCAAAAGATTGATAAGAACCAAAATTGTAGGAAATTTAATTTTAAACAAAATTGGTCGTAACAATTTTCCGTGTAAAATTGAAAATAAACGTGATAATACAATGATAAGATTTTACCCACACCTCTTCTCGGGTATAAATCGAAAAATATCGATCCGACGAAACAAATTTTTAGAAACCAAAATTGTAGAAAATTCAATTTTAAACAACTTTATTTATAGCAATTTTTCATGTAAAATTGAAAATAAACGAGTTGGTAATCAAACAAAAATTCACCTCCTCTTTTGGGGTACAAATCGAAAAATATTGATGCTAGGAAAAAACTGATGACAACCAAAATTTTTGGAAATTTAATTCTAAACAACTTCTTTAATTTCCATTTTTCGTGTAAAATTGAAAATGTACGAGCTGTTAATCAAACAAAAATTCACCCCCTCTTTTGGGGTATAAATCGGAAAATATCGATGCTGGGAAAAAACTGATAAGTACCAAAATTTTTGGAAATTTAATTCTTGACAAATTCTTTAATTTCCATTTTTCGTGTAAAATTGAAAATAAATGAGTTGTTAATCAAACAAAAATTCACCCCCTCTTTTGGGGTATAAATCGGAAAATATCGATGCTGGGAAAAAACTGATGACAACCAAAATTTTTGGAAATTTAATTCTAAACAACTTCTTTAATTTCCACTTTTCGTGTAAAATTGAAAATGTACGAGCTGTTAATCAAACAAAAATTCACCCCCTCTTTTAGTGTATAAATCGGAAAATATCGATGCTGGGAAAAAACTGATGAGAACCAAAATTTTTGGAAATTTAATTCTTAACAACTTCTTCAATTTCAATTTTTCGTGTAAAATTGAAAATAAACGGGTTGTTAATCAAACAAAAATTCACCCCCTCTTTTGGGGTATAAATCGGAAAATATCGATGCTGGGAAAAACTGATAGGAACCAAAATTTTTGGAAATTTAATTCTAAACAACTTCTTTAATTTCCATTTTTCGTGTAAAATTGAAAATAAACGAGTTATTCAATATGCAAAAATTGACCCTTCAAATCAAGATGGCGGATGATGCAACGATAAGTATCACGCAAAACAGAATCTGGACTGCCAGTTTGGACCCCCCCAACGGATTTCGAAGGAAAATTGCTACTCAACATTTTTTCCGGATTTGCCCCTGTTTTGATCTAATTCCACTGGGCTACATGCTATATGTAAGAGGAGTTAGTTAGAATTTGGTCGCCTAGCTCAATTTGCTGCGATGGTTAGGTTAAGTCTGTGGTGAGTGGGTCTCCACTGCGACTCGCAAATTCCACTTTTTAATAAAGCCGATCAGTTTATTTGGTGAATGCCATTTCAGGTCCGAGGGTAAGAGACTCTGCCAAACATCAGACATCTCATTTGAGAGGCGGCAGGGCAGGCATAACATATATGCTCTGATGCTTTATCATCTTCCAAACAAAGACGACACATCGGATCTTCCGACACTTCATGTCTTACAATATGATGATTCAGACTACAACAGCAAGTTAAAAAGTCTGTTAGACAATGCATGCTATAGTCTAATACTTGTTTGGAGAGGCCTCCCAATAAACCAATCCTGGTAAATTATCCAAATGTCTCTTGCAGTCCAGGTATTCAATGTTTATTTGGCAAAAGTTAAAGAGAATCCGATTGCAGGTTTTGATCCGATAAAACCACCTGAGATAACCTCCCTTCCTTTTCATTGCCATCCATACCAGAATGGCCGGGAATCCAAACAAGAAACACTTTGCAGAGTTTTCCCATTGATGAGTTTTGGTTGTATAGTGTTTATGATCCTAGGTAGGTTGTTATTTCTGTCCTAGGTCCTAGGTGTACCGGGGAGCTTTGTTTGATCCGTTCGCTGTAAACTTTTGACCACCAATCAATAGCTCCATATGCGATTATCGATCTTACAATCATTACTATATCCAATAGATTTGTTTGGGTCTTAAGCGCCAAGATTTTCTAGCGTTCCATGTAATATTTTGCTTCTGCTATAAAAGAAATAACATCATTGAAGGAAAGTGGAAGAAAATCCTTCAATTTCTTTTTCTTGGTGAATCTATCACTGGAGTGAACATAAATCTGTAAACATCATCCAACGTCTTTTGGAGGATATTATAAATATGCTACCCTTCCTGACTTGGTTTTTTGCCATGATGATGAGATCGTCAGCATACCTCTCTTATTTCGAGAGCAATAAGCAAGTCATCCGCCAGCAGTAACCCCAGTAGAGGAGACAGTACACCGCCTTGTGAGCATCCCCAGGAAGACTTGAAGCTAATGGCTTCATCCTGAAAAGTTGTGGTAATTTTTAGCGTTACTAACAGTTACAACGTCAATGCGCTCCAACAAGAGATCGAAGATAACCTGGACTCTGTGCTGGTCAGTTAGATAGCTGAGCTCAACACAATGCAGCTAATTTGCAATTGCTAATTTTCTTGAATCTATAAGCCTATTGTTTGATGTTTCAGGTTTACTTAACTGCGGATAATTACTGGTGAAATGAGGAAATAGAGGAGAGAGGGAGAAGGAGGAGTGGTCTGGCAGGATTCGGGAAGTCCAGGATCCTAGGGGGTCAGGGAAAATGAGTGGGATGAGGCAGGTAGAGAAGATGGAAGTAGAGGAGGGGGGAAAACCCCAGGGATAGATGGCCTGAGAGGTTATATGATGAAGAGGCTATTGGATGACAATGGGGAGTACTTTTGGGAACTATTCAACAGAGTGATGAGGAGGAAGAGTTTCCGGAAGGATGGAAGGCCAGAGTGATACTGATGAAAAAGGCAGGTAGAGAGGGGAAGCGGGCGGGGGAGTACAGGCCCATCAGCCTGCTGTGTGGTATGGGTAAATTGATGGAGGGGACAATAAAGGATAGGATTGAGGAGGAAGTTGGTAGGAATGGGGGTTTTAGGGAAAACCAGCACGGATTTGCGAAGGGGAAATCATGCATTTCGGCGCTGAGCAGGGTGATGGTCTTGTTGGAAAGGGCTAGGGAGGGCAACTGTAGGAACAAGGGCAGCATAGCTGAGGAGATTGATGTGTAATGTGAAAGGGCCGGGAGAGTATGCTGTACGGTGCGGAGGTGTGGGGTGAAAGATCGGGGGTGAATGCGAGGGTTAGGCCACTCCTGCGGGTGCAGAGAGGGATACTTTTGAAGGTGGTGCAGGGGTACAGGACTGTGGGTGGACTGGCAGCAGCTCTCAATGTCCTACCCATTGGACGCAATGGCTAAAGCAAAGAACAAACACTGGATGGTGCGACCAGAGAGGAAGTACAGGAATAGATGGAGGAGGAAATGGAGAGAAGGTGGGAGGAGTATGAGGGCGCACTAAAAGGAGCGATTGCGAGGTGAACTACTTCTTGACGCAGGTGCTCAATGGACGTGAGTCGAGAGTAGGGTTCCTCCATAAGATTGGGAAAAGAGAGACTGGAGTGTGCGAGATGAGTGAAGTGGAGGATGATGTGGGGCATGTGTTTAGATGATGGAAGAACGAAGAAGTGCTGAAGAAGTTGGAGAGGAAACTAGGGGAGGCGGTGTTTTGGGAGAATATGGTGGAGATATTGTTGAGGGGGGAGGGGAATGAATAGAGGTAAGTGGCGTAGTGGAGAGTATGATTAGGGGGAAAGAAGAACTCGATATGGCATGATAAGGAGTGTTAGGTAGAGAGAAGGCGACGGTGTGAGCGGAGTGTGCGAGGGACCGCCGCCCGTCTTGAAGTTTGCTATGGTAGTGATTCCGAGGCGGGAGTAACGGCGAGTATGAGGTGGGTTTGGTAGGCATATCCTTGGGGATGAGTCCAACATTGTCAGGGTCCTGGATAGGACCCATTGGAACATAATTTTTCCATCTTGACACGAAGAAAAAAATTCTGTTGCTCTTTGTGTAACCAATTCGGCAATCCAGTCACGTTCTTCTGTACTTTGGAAAAAGTTTAAAGACGTGAATTTAAGCATAAACCTTATTTAGAAAAACATTATTCCAAAATAGTACAGATAAAATAAATTCAATTCGTACTTTAGATTTTCAAATATATAGTATTAGAATACCCGCTTTACTTTTCCGGTATAAAAACCATTTTCTAACATCCCTTTTATCACAAATCAGCTGTTGATTCAGATTCACCGAAGAAAATAAAATAACACACGAGTTTTGATAAAGCGCTGCGATGTCGGTCTAAGAGTGGAAACGATAGAAGTACTCCAATATTCCCGATGCATCATTTATTTTCTCCGTTTTCTCCATTACTCAACAAGACACAATAAAACCGTAAATCGGATACAAAGAATGTTTTTCTAGCAGCCCTCATGAATTACAAAGGAATGAAAGGTGACAAAGGTGTTGATTGTTACGCGTTAAATAAATATTAGTTAGGAGTGTTTATATGTAAACATTTTGAAAGTCAAATTGAAGGTCAAACCCTCTGGCATTAAAGGAAGTATTAAAAGAATAAAAAATGTGGTTGAAATTAATTTAGATAAACACAAAGACCAAGTGTTTCCAATTTTAAAGGAAAATTAAAAGCAGTTCAAGTACAATTATTGGTGATTTGAAATTTTTATTTAATGTATTCAATACATCAAGGTGATGGATAAAAGAATCAGGTCGACAATAGAAGATACAAAGAGTGGATTCAGAAGTGGAAGAAGCACCCAAGACATTATATTTAATATTTAACAGTAGACAGAAAAAGCAGTACACAAAAAAAAAGGAACTGTTCGTGTCTTTTCTGGATGTAGAAAAAGCCTTTGATATTGTACCTAGAGAAAAACTGTGGAAAATATAAAAATGATAAGAATACTACTACTACTACGAACACAGTCATAAGAAATAACAATATAACTGAAAATTTCACTATACAAATATAGGACTAAGACAAGGAGGGAGCCTAAGCCCGTTGTTATTCATTGATAACATCGATCAACATGATGAAGATGATGATGATTAACATCAATAAATGCACAACACTAAGTAAATAAGTATGTGTGGGACGATGTTATATTGATAGCAAAAAATTATAAAAAAATACAAAAGAAAATATAAATGTGTGGAGTGCAGTAATGGTAGACATGGGAATGAAAATGAGCAAAAACAAAACAGAAGTTATGGTCATTGGAGACGACAAAGAGGAAATAAATGTGAGAATAGATATAGTTAGAATGGAGCAAGTTAAACATTTCCAGTACCTTGGAACAATAATAGACGAAAACGGAACACATGAAGCAGATATTAACAATATAATAGTTAAAACTAACGAACTATATTAAGCCATGATTAAAGAAATATCTAAAGATACGAAATTAAAAGAATCTAAAACAATACGACGACCAATACTTACAAATAGATGTGGAACATGGGTGTTAATAGGACAACAACAAAATAAAATATAGGCAACAGGGATGAGATATTTAGGAAGAAAAATAATGAAAAACATAAATTTATGAAAAGACCTCGGAATACAATCAACCTTAGACTTTATAGAAGAAAGACAACTACAATGGTGGGGACATTTACAACGTATGGATGAAGGAAGACAGGTTAAGAGAGTATGAGAAGTTACCACTAGGTGGTAGAAGGAAGACGAATATAATGACGACAACGAGGAACAGTAAATTAATGTCCTTGCAGATAGTTCAATGCAAAAACAATCGAAAGAAGACAGGAGTTTCCACGCTAGTAACCTTTTTTACTGCATTCATACTGGATCAATAATCGATTCGAGGAACGACTCTTATGAAAAGTAAGGAATCGTTTATCTTTAGAACACACATTGAATGAAACAAAAACGAAAAGCAATCTACATCTTTGGATGGTTCCTCCTAGGAGCTTTTAATCCCTCATAGAAATTGGACAAGTTGGCAACATGTACGATGTTTGGGGAACTTTTCTTATAACATTATTGTTTACAATTCTCAGAAGTTTTTGTTGTATATGCGAGAAAAATTCTTTTTAATATCAAGTCACTGTCCTAGTTTCTTTTATTTATTTTTAAGAAGTTTGTACACTATTTGAAATATTCTTTTTATATTCTGGGATGTTACTCTTTCCTTAACTTGTAGTTTGGACTCACCTCTTTTTAAATGAAATGTGCCCAGTTGTTATTTTGTTGATGACAATTCTATAAAAATAAATGTCTTTTATAAAGTTTTTATTTTCTTCTACAATTTTTTGTATTTTGTCTATTGTTATGCTTTCTGGTTAAACAGGGTGAAAATTATAAACAGAATTCCATATTTCAAAAATTAATATCTAAAATACATGGTGTTTCCTTCGGTTTTTCAATTTCGCTTATTTTCCCCATTTCGGCATTATATGGTACTACTCGGTTCCACTGGGTACTTTTAAAGACATGGCCAATTTTATGTGATAATGTAATGAAATCATTAGCCTCTAATATAAACAATTGGACGGTTATTATTTCAAGACAAAAGGATTTTCGTGATAGTCTAGTTTTATTGCAATTTACCACGTTTTTGATAGCTTCCAAAACATCGAATTGTTGGACCACTCTCCATACAGTCCCGACCTAAGTCCTGACGACTTTTTTATTTTTCCAAAAATTGAGAATGAACTGCGTGGTCAAAGGTTCAAATCCTCAGAAGATGCAGTGAACGCCTTCACTAACTCTATTTTGGATGTACCAACAAGCGAGTGGAATAACTGCTTCCAGAATCGGTTCCAAAGGATGAGAAAATACATTTCGTGGAGAATACTTTGAAAAACAATGCAAAATATAAAAGACAACAAAGAAAAAAAATACTAACATAACCTTAAATCCGATGTTCGCAAGCGTTCAATGAGTTAGGAGAAAAACTGTTATTTTTACCAAAGGTGATTCAAATTTATTGATTTTTCTACCTTCATTAATCCAATAATGATTGTGAATAATGGAATCGGTAGCGATTAAAAATTTGGAACAATTATAAAAAAATAATAATATAGTGTTTGTCAAACATAAAAACCTTCAGTATCTAACTTATCTTTAATCAAACACAAGATAAAACAGTACATTTATAAACATAGTGCATTACACAATTATATTTAGTTATGAACCATTAAAAAGTTAAATATTATAATCAATGTTGCCCTCAAGCCATAAAATTGATTCACATTCAGTTCATTATGCATCAACGTAACTTCCTCTTTTTCATGTTTTGCCTGAAAGAAAATTACTTCTTATTCATAATTCATACACATTAAACATGAGACTAATTTATGTAATAGTCCGGTCAAATTAGCCATAAAAATAGTGGTCAAATAACAAAAATTCCTGGAGAGCCAAATTTTGGTGGAGACCTTTGGTTCACCATTAGAAATAAAGTGTCAAAAGTTACCATCGATCCCATGGGGAAATATAAGTATGATTGGGATGAGAGAGGACAAAAATGTTTAAAAATAGGGTGTTACTAACGTGAAGATACAAATCAAAAATACCAAATAGTTAGTAAATACATAATCAGAAACTAACACCAGTAGGAGGAGAGAAAGAAAGGCTGTAATATGGAAAAAGAGGATTGAAAATATGGAAAGCACGAAACTGATAATAAGAAAGTATCCAAAAAAGTTTAATCAATATGAATTATATTGTAATGCTTTTCTTATATATTTAAATAGTTCTAACGGGTGTGATAAAATTATACACACTACTCGGGCTAATTACTATTGATTTATTTAAAGAAACTTTACTTAATATCTACTAATTTATTTACACTCGGTATAATAGTTCTAATTTATTTGTACCACTTGAATATTACACTATTTATCCACTGTCCGATTACTAAGAGCTTATGTGAACTAACTCTGTTATAACTTTTTACTAAGTGTCAACTCACTCAAAAACTCGTGTATATAATAATAGTCTTTATCCATTTTCGAAAATTCCTGAATGTTCCACGCTCCTCATATGCGTAAACAAAACGACCTTCCTAGAATGTTCCAGAAAGCGCATTCGCCAAAATTTATAATTGAATGGCAGGGTTGGCTTTGAGTTGGTAACTTTCAGATATTGTTTTTTTCGTAGAAAATGAAAAAAGTCAAAATATAATTTTTACAAAATGATACTACTTACTAAAATAAAATCCACTAAACTTTTCATTTGTTCTTTGAACAATATTACGGCTTGTGGAATCTTCTAATATGTCATGGTTCATTGCCGTACTGAATAAATTGAATTGTCATGGGAAATGGGAAGTGTAATGTTTACCTTAGGGGATGGGAACTTAACCAGAAACATTTACTTTAACCAAGGAAATATTTCTAATACGTTTCAAGATGATAAAGGAAACAGACAAAAATAAAAGGTGTCACTACAGTTTAGCTAAAAAGATTTTCAAAATACGAGTGGAGTGTGAAATAGAGAGCTATGTTTGTTAGTAGTGAAATATATTTCGCTGATAAAATACTTGAACCCAACAGGGATTTCGGGTTGTGTTTTTTTCAAATGAGTTTTCTCCAAAAGGCAGCCAGCTTTGGATAGAGGTAAATTTAGAGATGGACATAAAATCACTTTTAGTCTACAATTTACTAATAATAAATGTTCCTATATTGTGTCACAAGGGCAGAAAATGAGCTCTAGCAGCCCTAGACGAAGTAGCGAAGCGGGGGCAGCTGATAGTTAAGGGCTGCTAAAGCGTTTCCTGTATGTGTGACACACAACTGTTTTTCGCCTGCCGAATAAACCAAAAATTACAAAAATATAACAAAAAACTTTAACATTCACTGACGTTTAATTGAAAATGTACGTGAATCGCCAAAGTACTCAAGTGACAGATGGTGGAGAACTGCAAAACCATGGCGTTAATATTTTTCGCCCTTGGGCTGCTAAACAATACTTTACGCCCTATTTTTGGTGTTCATGATTGGTTTTTCGGTAAGGTAGGCGAAAAAAGCATTTCCTGCATGTGTCCACACAACTGTTTTTCGCCAATCAAATGAAGAAAAAAGGTGAGTGAGTGACAGAAGCTTGCTTCTTATGCACAATAGAATGCGAGGTTGGGAAAACCATCAATAAAAATACGCGCAATAGAATGCGATGTTGGGAGTTACATTAGGCCCAGTACGTTCTACTAAGTTTTATTTTATATATTATTGACAATTTTTTCAAAATTTTGACAATTTCTGACAATTTTTGACAACTATTGACCACTTTTTCAAAATTTCTGACAATTTTTGACCTTTATTTCAAATTTTAACAATTATTGACCATTTTTGACAATTATTGATCAATTTGGACAGTTTTGACAGTGATTGATTATTTTTGACAATTTTTCAAAAATGTTGACCATTTTTCCAAATAATAACAATTATTGACCATTTTTGAGCATTTTTGAAGGGTTCTGATTTTGACCATTGTTTACAATTATTGACCATTTTTGACAGTTTTTTTGTAATTATTGACCATTTTTCAAAAATTTTGAATATTTTTGACCATATCTGGCAATTTTTCGAAAATTTTGACCATTTTTCAAAAAATTTGACAATTGTTGACCATTTTTTCAAAATTTTTGACCATTTTTTCAAATTTTAACAATTATTAACCATTTTTGACAAATATTGACCAATTTTGACAGTTCTGACAGTTACTGATCATTTTTTACAATTTTCCAAAAATTTTGACCATTTTTCCAAATTTTAACAATTATTGACTATTTTTGACAATTTTTTAGCTTTTTGGCCGGTTCTGACAATTATTGACCATTTTTGACAATTTTTAACAATTATTGACCGTTTTTGTCAGTTTCTGACAATTATTGACAATTTTCATTAATTATTGACCATTTTTGACATTTTTTTTATTTCTTGACAATTTTTTTCAAAATCTTAACAATATTTGACCCTTTTTGACAGTTTCTGACAATTATTGACCATTTTTGACAACTTTCAAAAATTTTTACAATTATTGTAAATTTTCCAAAATACTTAACAATTATTGACTATTATTGACCATTTTTGACAGTTTTTGACAGATTTTGACAATTAATAACCATTTTTGACAATTTTTAACAATTATTGACCATTTTTGACAGTCTTTTATAATAATTGACCATTTTTTCAAAATTTTGACAATTTTTGACCATTTTTCAAAATTTTAACATTTATTGACCATTTTTGACAATTTTTCAAAAATGTTGACAAACATTGGCCATTTTTTTCAAATATTTAACAATTTTTGACCATTTTGTCAAAATTTTAACAATTTTCGACGATTTTTGACCATTTTTGACGATTTTTGATTGGTTTTGACAATTATTGACCGCCTTTGACAGTTATTGACCATTTTTGATAATTTTTCAAAAATTTTAACCATTTTCCAAAATTTTTGACAATTATTGACCATTTTTTCAAAAATTTTACAAATATTGACCATTTTTGACAGTTTTTGACAATGTTTGACAATTATCGACCATTTTTCCAAATTTTGGACAATTTTTGAAAATATTTGGCAATTATTAACCATTTTTTCAATATTTTGACAGTTTTTGACAATTTTTGACAATTATTGACCATATTCCAAATTTTTGAGTAGCCTTCCCAAAAGTCCTAAGTCGTGCAATAAGAAGCAAGCTTCAATTTAAATTTCATTGGATTAGTGCATTATTCAGAAATCTGGCAACACTGTTGCGTGACGAACGCTTTTTCGTAACGTTACACGTTTCAAGAGTTCACAAGCCTTCTCAAAAGTCCTATGTCGTGCAATAAGAAGCAAGCTTCATAAAATAAGAAAATATAACAAAGAACTTTGAATTATAGATGTCGAAGAATAAAAATATATTATTCTACGCTTCACAACTAGTTTTGAAAAATATTTTTCAAAAACAGTGACCGTTCAACGAAGAAGAAACAACTACTTCCCAGGCTACATGCCCCGACAGATATTGAATTACACTTCTAAGTCAAACGGGGTTGGTAAATCTACAAGAATTTAAACCAACCATTCTGGTTTGCAACTAGAAGGGATAACACAACTTGTAGACCGGTTTCGGCGTATTGCGCCTCATCAGTACAAGGTATATGTTATCGTCCGAGAGTTAATCTCAGACTGAAATGTGACTATAATCGACAACGGTACATATTGTCCAGTTACGGAAATATTTTTGTTGCGAAAATAGCGACATCTCACCTCTAAGTCACAAACCAAAATTCGAATTACACTGACGTTCAATGAAAATTTACGTCAAACGTCAAAGTACTCAAGTGATAGAAGGTGAAAACTACAAAATCGAGACGGTATTAATTTTTCACCCTTGAGCTGCTGAACAATATGATTATTTTTTCGGTAAGGTAGGGGAAAAATGGGGATTTTAGGTCAAAAATCCAGTGCTGGATGTACACTGCCATAGTGAGGAGACTAATCATCACTTATGGAGCCATTGCGTGGAGTAGTAGCACTAGCCTATTGAGAGACAGCCTCTCCAAAATTCATTATATGCATTAGAGGAACAATGAGAACATGTCCAACGGCGGCCATGGAAGTGATTCTCAACTTCACACCACTACAAACTCAAACTGCAAATAATACCTTAACAGGTTGACAAGAGACAACCAAGTGTCTCTAATATGGGAGCCGGCACATGAGGGGATTGCAGGTAATGAAATGGCGGACCAGTTGGCTGAAGAAGGCTCTAAAGGAGAAGTTTTTTGGAATAACAAAATATTGCATAAGAGGGGAAATCGGGAACTGGCTAGATAGGAAACACCAACTCAGATGGAGGTTGACACAAGGGCACCTCCATATAAAGAGTTTACTGAACAAGTTAGACAAGGAACTCTCAACCAGGCTATTGGAACTGGGTAAGAGACATTTGAAGACAGTTACCGACCTGGTGACTGGACACTGCACCCTGAGAAAACATCTGCACAAAATGGGCAAAGTTAGTGAACCTATGTGCAGAAAATGTAAACTAGATGATGAAACACCTACTGACATACTCTGCTTCTGCGAGAACCTACAAGAACTTAGACGGAAGCACTTTGGAGAGGAATTAATACAACCATCACAACTACTGAAAATCCCTCCAGTCAAACTAGTGGCCTTTATAGAAGTCACGAAGCTTCTGGAATGGAAATAGATAACATGGGAAATGGTACAAAGATTCAGTTCAACTGCCTGGGCTGTTGAACTCAACCCAAACGAATGAATGAATATGGTGGTGAAAGATACAGAGTGGAGAGGGAATCATTGAAAAAAAATCACTTCCTCGCTTCTTAGAAATAAAAAATCCAGGAACATGCCACAAGATGGTATGATAAAAAAGTATAATTTTTCAAAGAAATTCGATACGGAATTAAGCAGCAAGAAGGAAGAGATCCAAATACCATTACCAGACTTGGAAAGAATGCCATCCTATGGTACAGAGACGACTCAAAAGCAATATAAGGAACCAAACAGTCCGAAAGCTGGGGAAAAACCTCAAGTATCTTTCAAGCGGAAACACACGCCATAGAAAAGTGTGCCCAGTTTAATATTGATAAAGGATATATAGAAGGCAAAGGATTATCATAGTGTCGAATAGTCAAGCACTAAGTTCTAAACTCGAACCAGGCGAGAACAATATTCACCTTACTGTGGATTCCAGTACACACTGGAATAGAAGGAAATGAAATAGCAGATGAATTTAGCAAAAAGAGGGGCTGAAACTACCTTTTGGGGGTTGGAATCATTTGAGGTATCAGCTCCAATGTAATATAATATTGGAAGAAATGGGCCACACCGAAAGGAGAAGATCTGACCATTGGAAAGATCTAGTAGGGCTTAGACAATCAAAGATAGTTCTGGCTGACCACAACCAGAGTCAAGCTGCACTAAGAGGAGTCCTAACGGGACACTGTCACCTGAATGGGAACCTAAAAAAGCTTGAAATAGTGGAGGAAGAAGAATTAGTAGAGAAGAATTATCTTTAACATGCCTTAAGTTAATACAATTATCTTGAAAACATTCCTATATATGTGAATGGTTTTCTTAAATTGTTCAGCACTATAAATTTCCAAAAGCCTCTTAGCCTCATTAAGCCATTTGCGAATATTTAAAGTCAACTGAACAAACTTTTTAAGAAAAATACGCCTTTCTTATTCCGATTGATGTAAAAATAATTTACAAACTTTGTAAGAAGAATAGTTTCAAATCTGCTTACAGTACAGTGGAAAGCACCGAATATGATTGCACTTCAAAAGCAATATACAATTTTTACGGTCTAAAACATACCAAACTTTCCGAGATTTAAAAAGCTTTTTCTTTTGTATCAAAAACAAGAAAGGAAATACTAAATTCAACCGGCTGCTGTTCCATTACCAATGCACTTTCTTGGAGAATAAATTGAAATATTTGTTTAATTAAAATGGAAGTAGCAGTTTTTTGGGGCGCAATAATTCCTATTTTCTATTTTCTTTCAATATTCTATCCATTGTAAGATTTTCTGCTTTTTGATGCGTTTAACTTTGCTGCTTCGAAGACGAATTTTAAATTAAATTTTCATCTTAGATAACGACTTGTTGAACCCAACTTGCTGTAATTAAACGTCGTTATAATATCGCACTTTAAAAGTTTTCCTATTTCCAGCTCAAATTTCAATCTAATTAGGTTTAAGGAATCAAATTACATATTTACTCACGTGAATAATATCTGTGGAAAAATATATCAATCTTTGAACTTAGTTGGTATAGTCTAACCAAAGTCAGTGTAACGACAATAAAATAAATAAAATTTTGAATAGCTGGCAACGTAGCAACCTTGCAATGAAAAGCTAATAAATCCAGAGTAACCGGACAGTTTTAACTCGGCCAACTGGGACATAAAAAACATTCGAACATCTGGCCAGACCTGCGCCAGAGCATCCAGGGGTGTGCGTGAATTGTGTTGTAGAGAAATATTATCAATATAATATCTATTTGTTGGTTGAATGAGTTTAGTTCTTCCACTGGCGTTAGTGAATTGTGTTGTAGAAAAGTGTAGTTAATCTAGGGTAGAAAAGTATTATCAATATAATATCTATTTGTTGGTTTAGTAAGGTTAGTTGATTAAGTGGCGTGAGAAAATTGTTATTAATGTAATATTTATTTGTTCGTAGAGGTTAGGGTAAGTTTTACAAATATAACTTATTAGTAATTAATTAGAATGGTATTTTGGAGACCATTTGGAACGACAGTTCAAGATGATGTATCGCGGGAATCTAATAATTTGGCGCCACAGACAAATGACTACATGACTACAATGACTGGCAAACCATAATAGAGTAACTCTTAAGTGGATCCCGGGGCACAAAGGTATTGTAGGCAATGAAAAGGAAGGGTCTGAAACTGCATTCACTGGTACTGAACCAGTATTTGGAATATCAAAATCTGCTGCACGTGGTTGTACATTTCGGTGGAGACACGTGCTTAAACAGAAACACATCAAACTTCTGGTCAAAAAACCCTCGGAGTCGCTGACTAACGAAATATTAAACCTCAGCAGGGGCCAGATAAGGAAAGTGACAGGATTACTCACTGGTCACTGTACCCTAAGGAAACACATAAATACAATTGGCTTATAAAGGAAGGAACCTATCTGTCGGTTGGGCATGGAAGAGGAGGAAACATCCTCTCAATGTGAAGCACTGTCTCATTGGAGAAATATACTCTTGGGACTAGAGCACCCAAGGGTGGATTTCTCCAAGAAGGATCTAGTGAAAAGACTGTTGAGCCTGATATGGGCTACTGGTCTCTTCACATAAACGGTATAACCAAGATCACAAAAAGCCTAAAGGCTGAGGTGCCGAGGTCTTTAAGCCTCTGACTGGTGGTGCCGAACAATCAATCAAAATCAGACTATAAGAATTTTGATACAAAAAATATTTCTTTATTCACAATCATTTTTATCAAAGATATAATCTATTGTGAATATACCTTAAAAAATTAGACAATTTTTTGCAGTCTTTGCAACTTCCATGTCTAGTTGTCGAATTTTTTGCAGTGCCAAATGGGGACAAATTTTTCGAAAAATATAATAATTCTTGATAACTGTAGCTGGAACGCTACCGAAACGTTGTAATAAAAAATATATGATAACAATGAGGTTTAATTTCCAATAAATAACAAACAAAATAATAAATAAACCATAATTCCAGAAAATTGTTCCGTTTAATTTTTTTTTCAATATGAATATAATTATGAAGCTTTTTAGCATGTATAATAAATAATAGAAATTATCTTAATTTACTATGTTTTAGACTGATTTGGTGATTTTGTACCATGCACAACTTCAATAAAACAATATTTACAAACAAGAACAACAGTTGAAAGGTAAATATTCAAGACGGAAATTTAACTTTCAAACGAAACTAAAATCCAGGTTTATAGTTGATGAATATAACAAAACTTCTATACTAGATTTCCTATTGCATAGGAGCACAAGAAAGGGTCGATAGCCATAAAGCGGCAATGAACCATTGGCGTTACATTTTTCGGTAGACCTGAATGGTTTCATTTGTCGGGTTTATTTAATAGTGCAAAAGTTAGGCAAGTATCATATTATTAGTAAGTAATTATTACAGTATTAAGTGTTTCAGTTTTTAAAGCATGGATTATAGTACTAAATGTACATGATGCATTAAAAAAAACTGTAAGACCCATCCCTACTCGGCAAAACCCTTAAACTGACTGCACGACACTGGCCACCGGCTTATCATATTAATGAATCCTTAACCATTGTCCCGAATTTTACGACCCTATTGTATTAGAGGCGATACAGGACGTGTCGATTTAATTTGGGCAAAACCGACCTCTTTTATCATTTTATTCCACATAGGAAGAGTCAACCTATATTTATGGTACTTTTGAATAAATAATGAGGCACTTTGCTCCTACAAAAAAGAAATATAGTATAGTTTAAATAGAATTTGCTTACGACAAGGATGGAGATGTAACCCAAAAAACCTAAAATATTTGAACTTTTGAAGTAAACTATTTTTTAAGATGACTTTTGATGCTGATCGTAAGCAAATTTACTTAATTTTTTACCAACGCAGTAAATGAAAAAATAATAAAGTAGAAGCAGGTCACATCATCAGATTTCTCGAAATGTTTCGATGAAATCCTCTGGAGAACGTGCTTGGAGGCGAATTGCAATTCTCACAGTGTATATCCTTCGCCTGTATAAATTGGACCATTTTTACAGCTCAAGACTTTTTCATTTGGCTTAAAATTAAACGAAATTCGCTATAAGGAAAATCCTGTGAATGTTTTCACGTCAAAGCTATTTTTTAGAACTTCTTATCAATGACGACGGAATTGGAATTGTTAACATTCAATGAGGCACTCTCAGACTAGCGATGTAGAATACAATAATATATAATGCAGTTGGCCATTTTTATGACACGTTTCCACTACAAGGGTTGGTCAAAAATTTTACGAAATATTGTAATTTACTTATGCATTCCTCTATCGGCGTTTAGAAGCGTTAGAAAAGACAATATCACTTGCTCTAAGAGCTTCTGGACGGATGACATCTACCTTGTACTGATGAGGCGCAAATACGCCAAAACCGGTCTACAAGTTATGTTGTCCCTTCTAATTACAAACCAGAATGGTTGGTTATATCTTGCAGATATACCAACCACATTTAACTTAGAAGTGTAATTTAATGTCTGTCGAGGCATATAGCCCGGCATATATATAGTGAACGGTCTCTGTTCTATTAAAAATATAAGGCGTTATAATAGTATTGAACTATTATTTTCGACATCTATTGATAACACGCTTTACTAAAATATGACAATTTTTTACAGGAAACCGTAATTAAGAAAAACCCATAAATATATCTCTATTGACAATAATTTAAAATTAACGCCGAAATAGTCTTCAGCCTGGCAATTTGGGGATGCATGCGTGGCCCCCCAAAATCAAATAAATCAATTTTTTCAATATAAATTGAAAAATTCAGACAAATTCTCTCTAATGAAATTGAATTTTTATTCTGCCCCGTATAATATATTTTCAATGATATGACGGAGCACACATACTTTCGCTGCACTCTGTATTGAATTTTAATGCATCATTCATATACTGATATTTTCAATGATATGATTTATTTAACCTCTGAAATTTTGATACACCCTGTATAATTAAATTTTTATTTATACACTAACATTTCCGTGTCGTGATTAACTAGATCAGCTGCGGTCATTAACCGTTCATTATATAAAGTAGGTCAGTTACTTTCGTACTTTACCCCGGTGCTCTGTCATTTTATATCTACTATTATGTGTTCTTAACACTTGAAGGAATGAGGTATCGTTGGAAAGATAGATATAACTAAATTTTTCAACAAGTTAGGCGATTTAAAATTAACTAAATTTTCTAAAACAGAGGTTAATTGAAGGTGTGGAAAATTGTTCAAATTTCTTTCAGCCTTTCTTGAATCTGTACTCAAGAAGATCTCGTCAGAATTCTTTTAAAAAGTTGTTTGCAATGTTTTCTTCAAATTAATAATCCCAAAAAGGTTGTTTTTTCAAATATTTGTTACCATATTACTTCAATGTTTTCACGCAATTTGTTTATAAATAGTTTATGAACAAATTAAGCTTTTCTTAAAAACAATCTTTGAATTGTTTATAATCGTTTTTTTATATTCCCAATGTTTAAATAATTAATTAAGTGACAAACTACCATTATAACCGGTGTGAAGATAGCAGCCAATTTTAACTGCAAAAATGTTGAGAACTGCTCAATTCGCGGTTTCAGTGGCGTGCAAAATATATATTGAAACGAATTCATATTTCGGAGAGCCACCTTGATACGTCACCCCTAAAATTAAAATAAATTGTATCTTCCAAAGGAAACGTGTAGTCAAGTTAATATTTGGAGGGTAGAAGCATAAAACTGTTGAAAACACACTGTTCTCGTTTCCTTTGGAAGTTACAATTTATTTTAGTTTTAGGGGTGACAATGCAGCCCTTGTTCCCCATCGTAAGGTAATTCCCTCCAAACAGTGTGTTCTCCACACCAATATCCCCCGACTCATTGAATATCAAGGTGGCTCTCCGTAATATGAATTCGATTCAATATAATATTTTGCACGCCACTGCAACCGCATATTGAGCAGTTCTCAACATTTTTGCAGCCAGAGTTGGCTGCTATTTTCACACCGGTCAAAAATTCAATATTAATAATGATAAATTATATCAAAAATTGTAATTTTTTTATGGAAATGAAAAAATTGGAAAAACTAGTGAAGTTAAACCAACCGACAAGGACTGATCTCCAATAACGAACATACCTTTTGTTTTTCTCGATTTCATGTGATTCTAATATTTGCGATAATTTCAATGGCCATACAGATTTGATATTTGACTGAAACACAATCAATTTTATTTCAAAAAATATTTTATGTTCAACAATTTGTATTATTATGTATATTTATATTCATACCCTTTGTATATTCATGTATAGTTATATTTTAGTGCGTTTATCGCTATTGCCTCCAAATATTTCTACTTTCCTAAAAAAACCTGCGTTTTCGTTGTTTCTCTGGCGTCTGATCGTCGCCTGCGATGTTTACAATTTTCGGCGGTTAAGGTAGGCGTGGCTAAACACACAATTACGCGCCAAATGCTTTTCTCTCCTTCGTGACTTGCTAGGTTAGAAACAAGTCGATGTTGAACCTCCAAACTGAACGGTCACCCAGTTAAGACATCAGTTTCCCGGAATAAAACCGAAAATTTCAAACCAAATGGGCCAATTTCTATAGTAATTAGTGCATTTTTTCTTTAAGTTAAAGTTTATGACGATTGTATAGTGATTCAAACCGAAAACAAAGTTATATTTCGTAGGAAAAGAGTAAGATTGTTCCTAATAATTCCGATTCCAATCTGAAAGGCTTATCTATATTTATTGTTCCACATGTATGTACTTTCGACGTTCATTAATGTTATTAAAATTTACTGAATTGTTCACGAATTGCAGCGTATTATTCAATGCTAACACCGGCTCCAATAAAAATACAGTCCATTGTGTAACGGGTAGTTAATTATTTAGGTTAGAATTTATGCTTATTGTTAAATTATAGGTTATTAACTATAGTATGTATGTGTTTAGTTATAATAATAATTATTGTAATAATAAAATATATCGACTAAGCAGTTTGATTATAATTTATATATCGATATAAGTAACAATTGCAAAATAAGCAGACACGCGCTAGATTGAAAGAATGTGTAGGCTGGCAATTTGTCGAAGAAAGATGTGTTTCATTTACAGAACGTCAACCCTAATTAAAAGGAACCTAAACCGAATAATTTAACATTATTAGAATTGAATCGAAGGCAGAAAAACTTATAAAAATCGTGTTCTGGTAAAAACGGCCGCAACATTTTATGTATGAAAAAAAAAATGCCACACAAACGAAATTTATGATAATTCAATAAACTCAATTTAGAATATTGTAAAAGTGATTTGAGCTTTATCCGATGCTCTTTTGATGGTTGAACATGGATTATTTAGTGCCTTTGAAATGTAAATGCAAAATATAAACGAAGTCGAGTTAGAGAAATAACAAATTTTATCAGCATTAATGTATGCTCTAGAGAGAAATATCGATACACGGAAATATTTATAGAATGGACACTAGATACAAAAAAATATACTGTTGAAACCACACGTTCAACAAATTGTTTATTTATATTTTAGTTCCTTTGTATATTCATGTACAGTTATATTTTAGTCCTTTTATTTTCATTCGAAATTCCTACAGGCGCGCCACTGCCTCCAAAACACTTTCTCTCCCTGGCGTCTGACCGACGCCTTGCAATATTTACTATTATTCTTCGGCAGTTGAAGTAGGCGTGACCAAATGCACACTTCGCGCCTAAATGCATTACCTCCTTGGTTTTTACGAGGCTAGCTCAGCTAGTAACAGTCGATGTTGAGTTTCCAACCCGATCGGTCTCCCAGCTAAGACCTACCAGTCCTTTAACGGTATAAAACCGATATTTTCTGACAAGTTTCATAGTAATTAATTCAATTCCGTTTCTTCCTGCATAATAAGTGCATTTTTCTATAAAGTTGAAGTTTGTATAGTGATTCAAGTCCAAAACAAAGTTATATTTCAAGTAAATAGTGCTTTGAAAACCACAAAGGAAAGAGTAAGATCGTTCTAATAATTTCTATTTCATACTGAAAGGCTTGTCTATATTCATCGTTCCATCTGTATGTATTTTCGACGTTAACGTTTATTAAAGTTTACTGAATTGTTAACGAAATGCAGTAATTATTTATGCGAAAGAACCAGCCTCCTATAGAATTCCAGTCCACTAAATTGACTGCTAGCTTCCATTTCTTTTCTGCTAATCAAATTAATTATAATTTAATAACATTCTCTACTCTTCAATACCTTACCCCACTCCTATTTTATAAAAGTTCAACTGCAGTCATTACCCTTGCTCATTTTGAATTGTCATTAAAGAACATTCATAGTAATTTAATAACATTTATCGCTGTGTATTCTCTCTAATGAAATGGACTTTTTATTCTGCCCTCGTATATACTACCTTGCTTCCCCTCCTATTATATGTCGGAGCACACTTATTTTCGAAGTATTGAATTTTAATGCATCATTCGTATACTGATATTTTCAATGATATGTCGGAGCACACATACTTTCGCTGCACTCTGTATATTATTTTAATGTATGTTTCATATACATTTTCCGTGCACTACATACTAACTTCCGCTGCTCTCTGTATATTATTATCCTCCTATTATATAAAGGTCAACTGCGGTCATTACCCGTGCATTATATAAAGAGATCAGTTACTTTCGTACTTTACCCCTGAGCACTCTCATTTTATATCTACTTACGTTACTGCGTTGCACAATCCCTGCTGCAGGAGATGTCTCCTAGTTACCTGTCCACCTTCCTGGAAACGACGATGACCTAGAAGGACAACTCCTAGGGAGGATGTACAATGGGTCACATGTGGTCTAAGTGCTGTGGGCCTAAATTCACCCTCCCCACTCTACAGATACAGAATTCCTGCTGCAGGCAATTCAATTCAACCACGCACGTCACACTGAGTCTCATCATCGCCTGGCCCAACTTTTTTTGTTCGGGCATGATTTGACTATGGAAATTCAATTTAATTTTGATTGAAAGGTACCTGAAGTGTGTGTTTTTGCACTAAAAAGTGCGTTTTTGTTGTTTTCGAGCTTTGCAGTCTGGAACACCTACTCTCGTTGAGATGGCGAAATTGTCAAAAATTGTAAAAAATTGTAAAAAAACTGTCAAAAATGGATAATTATTGTCAAAATTGGTCAATAATTTTCCAAAATGATCAATAATTTTGAAAAATGGTCGAATTTTTTGAAAAATTGTCAAAAATGGCCAATAATTATCAAAAATTGTCAAAAACAGTCAAAAATGGACAATTATTGTTAAAAATTGTCAAAATATTGAATAATAGTTGATAATTGTTAAAGTTTTTGAAAAATTGTCAAAAATTTTGAAATATGGTCAAAAATGGTCAAAAATTTGGAAAAATGGTCACTAATTTTGAAAAACAGTCAAAATGGTCAATAATTGTTAAAATTTTGAAAAATGGTCAATAATTGTCAAAATTTTGAGAAATGGTCAATAATTGTCAAAAGCTGTAAATATTTTGAAAAATAGTCAGTAAATAATACGAACCGTTTCCGAAAATCGATTTAAACACGTAATGGTCGATAACTGTCAAAAAATTTTGAAAAGTGGTCAAAAAATTTCAAAAATGGTCAATTGTCAGAAATTAAAAAAAAACTGAAAAATGGTCAATAATTGTCAAAAACTATCAAAAACTGTCAAAAATTGTAAATTGTTAAAATTTTGAAAAATGGTCGATAATTGTCAAACATTTTTGAAAAGTGGTCAAAAAATTTCAAAAATGGTCAATAATTGTCAAAAATGGTCGATGATTGTAAAAAACTTTTAAAAAATTTTGAAAAATGGTCAAAAATTTTAAAAAATTGTCAAAAATGATCAATTGTCAGAAATCAAAAAAAATTGTCAACTATTGTCAAAAACTATCAAAAATGGTCAAAAATTGTCAAAAACTGTCAAAAATGGACTATTATTGTCAAAATTGGTCAATTATTGTTCAAAATGGTCAATAATTTTGAAAAATGGTCGAATTTTTTGAAAAATTGTTAAAATTTTTGAAAAATTTTGAAAAATTGTCAAAAATGGCCAATAATAATTGTCAAAAACTATCGAAAATTTTCAAAAACAATTACCGTCCTAAGGGAGGAAGGTATTGCATTCACAAGAATTTTTTGGACTTTCGAAGGGAAGTCAAATAGTATAGATGGTTTTTGTAATGTTATGGGAGCTGTTTTTTCAGGTTTTGAGGAGAGAGTTTGCCTTTTCGGGAATTTCGGGTAGAAGCTGGCGTGGTTGCCACTACAGTTGCTGCAACAAAGCTTTTTTCCTTTAACACATTTATCGGATCTGTGATCGTGACTACCACAGTTTGGGAAAGTGTAAAGCTTGGATTTACATTCGGTGACGGAGTGGCCTAAGGTAGTACAGCGAGTACAGTATTTTGGAACGGGAGGAAGTAGGTTGGCCTTAAAAATTTCACACCGGTGGCTTAGGCAGAAAAGGAAAATTCCTCTGGAAAGAGTCTGGTGTAGATGAGTTTCAGAGTCAGTGATGACTCTTATTAGGGAGTTTGGAGAGTTTGTGGCTTTAGATACGATTCTTCAGCACTTTATGAAATTGTTTTGGAGGTCTTTAAGCAGGTCGGAAATTTCGTCGTTGGAGATATTTTTAACTACGTTGGAGATGACAAATGAGAAGTTTGGGGTATGTGGTTTAGTTGGGTTGTTTTCCCTTGGTAGAGAGGGATACCACTTCGTGGCATTCTGGATTTAAGTCTGGAGTTTCTTAGTGCATTCGGAATTTTGAGGAGTAGAGTGCTATCTAAATTGGCTTATAAGTGAGAGATTTGGCCTATTAAGATTTTGTTTCTTTCAAGGTTGAAAAGTTCCAGTATTTGGGTGGAAAATTTAGTGTTTGTATTGATTAGTGTTTCACGAAATCTCGCTTGTATACTTCACGAGCCATTTTTGATAATTTGGAATATATGGCCTCGTTTTTTTTACCACTCTAAAATATCTTGATTCTCTTCAACTCTCTTAGACAAACAATATTCATCAATTTCTTTTCTCCAATTCTGCTCTCCGTTGCCGTTGCTTTTTTCAAATAAACTTCGCAAACTAAAATCGTCAGAATTGTCATCGTCATCAATATCATAGTCAGTAAAACGAAGTGGTGATGAAGGAATATCGTTAATGGAAGTAACATAAAAAACTTCTTCATACAAGTTTTCAAATTTAGATATTGATTGTTGCTTTAAATCTCTTCCCTAATTCTTAAAGTTGAATGTCTCAGACTTCTGTCGTGGATCCAATATTAATGCAACACCAATTGGTTTTTGAATAGTGTTTGACGATGTTATCTCTTTCTGCTTGAAGAGCTTTTATAACTTGTTCGTCGGTAGTATTCCTACTTGGGCATTTGTCTAGCTCAAAAGCTCAGGTTTCCAATTTATCTAGAAGCATATTAATTCCTAAGACTGAATCCGAAAATGCTGCCTTCAAGAAAACCATCGAGACGAGATTTTACTAATTTCTCGTCTTGATGATTGAGACGAGTTGAGAAATTGCCTTCGTTCTCGTCTCGATGAAACCATAGTGTTAAATAAGGGTCATAGAGTGGGATTATGATTTGGACGAAGAAGTCTGAACTGAGGTTTTTTGTCAACTTGGCTGGGAATGGAAATTCCACGGACTGAGGAGGACCGAGAAAAGCGTGAAGAATGGGTGGATGAGGCGGGCGATTTTGCTGCCTGAGCGTATGAGGAGTTTACCAGATTACAATGGTTGTTGGATTGGAGTTTTCATTAGGGGACGTGGATGTTTGGGAGAGCTGGAAGGCGTCTTCAAAGTCTGAAGATTGGATTTAGAAGTAGAAGGAAATTCATCATATTTGTCGTATTTTTCACGTTTAGTTTTTGTTTCTGTTCGTGGCATGGTGTGGGTTTAGGAATGGTGGGTTTCAGTAGCCGGTCTATGTACTTTAGAGCGGTTTCTGAAAAGAAGCTAACCCTAGGTGCAGTTTTTCGTAGATTTGGTTACTTTTGTTCGTTTAAAGTCGAATTACACTTATCAGCACAGCACCTGACAAGCATCGTCACAGCACCCACAGGGTAGACACTTATATGACCAAGGTCAAACCACGTCTTCCAAACGAAGAGATGGCGCGAATAACAGGATCTTGTAGCTATGCAATTTATTATACAAATGTTATAAATTTTGGTTGTATACCTGCATCATAACCTTTATTTCTTGTTGCATTAATGAATTCATTTTATGGTCATCTTTCATAAGTTAGGAATTCTACGAATATTGACAAAATTATTGAATAAGTTTACCTGGAAATTTATCCACAACAATCATTCCTGAACTATCTTCTAGGTAAATAGGTTTAATAAGGGGGAATTGTTGATATCTATTTGGTCGTTTAGAAGATTATCTGAATATATATTTGTTGAAGCTTGCTTCTTATTGCACGACATAGGACTTTTGAGAAGGCTAGTGAACTCGTAAAACGTGTAACCGTTACAAAAAGTCGGTCACGCAACAGTGTTGCCATATTTCTGAAAAGACTAGCGAGCTCCTGAAACGTGTAATGTTACGAAAAAGCGAATAAGGGTACGTCACGCAACAGTGTTGCCAGATTTCTGAATAATCCACTAATCCAATGAAATTTAAATTGAAGCTTGCTTCTTATTGCACGACATAGGACTTCTGGGAAGGCTATTGAACTCGTGAAACGTGTGATGTTACGAAAAAGCGTTCGTCTCGCGATAACTCATTGTCAAAAATTTTTAAATATGGTCAAAAATTTGGAAAAATGATCAAAAATTGTCAAAAACTGTCAAAAACTGTCAACATTTTGAAAAATTGGTCAATAATTGTAAAAAATTTTGAAAAAAGGTTAAAATTTTTGAAAAATTGTCAAAAATGGTCAATAATTTTCAAAGACGGTCAATAATTGTCAAAACCAATCAAAATTCGTCAAAAATTGGCAAAAATGATCAATAATTGTTAAAATTTTAAAAATGGTCAAAAATAGTCAAAATTTTGAAAAAATGGTCAATGATTGCCAAATATGTTAAAATTTTTGAAAAATTGTCAAAAATGGTCAATAATTGTCAAAATTCGTCAAAAACTGTCAATAATTGATAAAATTTCTGAAAAATTGTCAAACATTTTTAAATATGGTCAAAAATTGTCAAGAATTTGGAAAAATCGTAAAAAATTGTCAAAAACCGTCAAAGTTTTGGAAAAATGGTCAATAATTGTCAAAATTTTTGAAAAATGGTCAAAATTTTTGAAAAATGGTCAATAATTGTCAGAACCTGTCAAAAATGCTCAAAAATGTTCAATAATTGTTAAAATTTGGAAAAATGGTCTAAAATGGTCAAAATTTTTGAAAAATTGTCAAAAATGTCAAAATTGTTCAATAATTGTCAAAAATGGTCAATAATTGTTAAAATTTGAAAAAATAGTCAATAATTGCCAAATATGTTAAAATTTTTGAAAAATTGTCAAGAATGGTCAATAATTGTTAAAGACGGTCAATAATTGTCAAAATTCGTAAATTTTTTTGAAAAATGGTGAAAAATTCACGAAAAATGGTCATTCTATTGTGCATAAGAAGCATCAGCACCGCCGCGATACCCGACTATAGGCTTCACTCTATATTGTCAGAGATATTGTATTGGCACGCCGTCCGCAAAATATTCTCTCTGAGAAATGTGTTGTGGTTGAGGCGTAGACGTGCCTTGTCGGTGCTGAGCTGATGCTGTTAGGTATGCGCGCTTACATTTAAATACACATAAGAAATAAAATCTGCTGGTGATGATCAGTCGCTGTTCCTATGAGGTGTGTTTCGACCTTTAATCGCCTATTTTTTAGACCGCAGCAAATAACGGTGAGAGCCAGTGAATTTTTTGTTGTGAATTAAATATTTAATAAAAATATCCTTCAAATAAACATATCAATATTGAAATTTTCTATTGCTATATTTAAATAACATTATCTATTAATGATAAAAGTTATCAGCCCATTTTGTCCTTAAGTAAACATGAATCCATGTCAAAACTTTTACCGATATGTTTATTTTATTGGTTCAAGCGTTAAAAAAATATATTTAAACCGATCCTTTGGAAATGTCGTTCGCAATGTGTAGGAAAAACGAGATTTAGAGAGAGCAGAAAATCCAATAAAAAAAAATTTCATGGGATTTATTTGGGAATAAAATGAATCACTTACGGTCCTTGGTGTATTTGGAATTCTCTCCTGGACGGAGGTCTGGCACCAATACAATATTCATTGGATTATATCAAGCGCTCGATGGCTAAAACTATTTATAATAAGTAGGTTGACGTATCAACAGGTTGCCTATACGTGTTTCATGCTATTATGATTAATATGAGCATAAGGTCATAAGAAATTATGTTATTAATAATAAACTTTTCGATATTGCCACGTTTGACTATGAAAAAGCTAAAGTGCTAAGTATGTAGTGATAATAATTAGAAAATGGACTTTTTATTATTAACAATATGTCAATGATGATTAAACGTTAGTTCTTTAATGTGCTTGTTTCATTGGATTTTGTCTATTAACATTATTTTTTCAATTTCTTAATATTAAAAGATGAACACTTTTCCTTCAAGCCTTCAACGTCGTGCGAAAATCATAATTACCACGCCATCCGGACTACTCAATTGGTGAATATTTATCGAGTAACCACCTGACTTCCTATTGGCAAGCGCGTGCGTATGTTCTTCCCTCTCACTTCGACAATTGATTAATATTGATTATCCAGTGGCGTTTATAATGTCAGTATTTACCTTCGTATTTTCAGTTTTACTTGGGATCTTAAACTTTTGTATTTTGTGCTTAGTATTAATAAACTTTTTTGTGATTTTGAATAGTGTAGTGTTTTGCGTTTGTTCATTTTTCAAAAATGAATCAATATACTCGTGGAAACACACTTCATAGCCAAATTAAACAGGTGATGGCTAATGTTTAAAGGTAAGTGAGTAAGTATTGAGCTACTGGTACGTTTATGACAGATATCGGCCATGTTTCCTCGCCCCTTACCAATTCCCCGTAGCTTTAGATAGACTTGCCAAACTATGCATAACCTTTAATTCCCAATAAACTAAGAAGAGGTGAAGATTAAATGCAATCCCATATTAAAAGTAATTGATTCAATAATAAGACGAGGATATTAAGAAGTTATATTTTAATGTTGAGTATTGAGTAATTGGAACTTTTTTAGAAATATACCTGTTTCTATGTACCGGTTGTCTGATTAAGAGAGGTAACTCGCTGTATCTCAGAAAAAAACCTGTATTACAAACTCTCATACGAGAAATTGCTGGAAATTATTTTCAAGTTTCGTACTCCACCGCTAGATGGCGTAGTTCACAATAATAAAACAAAACAATATTTTTTCTATAATGAATGTACCGTTATAGTACCACAAAATTTGAATATTCTTAATCATTAGATGATTTTACGTAAGTTAGCTCCAGTACTTTTTCCTCTATCTTGTAAAATAACTGGTAGGGATGAGTGGGGAAGCTGACTCAATAAAACCGTTATAGCTTTTGTTCCGCATTATGGATTTTGACAAACTTAGTATCATTTGAAAGGGAATGCAATGGCTAATAAAATATTATAACATTGTTTTATTCCAGTGGTTTTAACGGTCGCTACGTGGCGAAACATAAAAAATGTTTACGAATCTTTGCTGGCAATAAATTTCAATTCAGGCGATGCTTTAGCCGAAACATCCGCTTTGACAAATCTTCAGTAAATTATATAAAACAAAAGCCTATCGTTCACAGAAAAAGGCGAAAGAAAGTAACTTTGATATATTAACCTTCTCACGTGAAAATGAACGGCATAACTAATAGGTCAAATCTGATCTAATGGTAACTACACTTATACTCCATTCAAGAGAAAAACCCACAGCAGGTAGTCGTTAATCCTATAACAATAGCAGAATATATCGTATCGTACTCGTTTATTCGAAAAGATAATGCCTAATAGAATGATTATTTTACAACTGAAATGTTTGGCTGATATAATAATATTTAGTTTTAGCCGACTACGGCTACTGTTTACTGAAAATGAGGGATTTAGAAACTTTTATTATTAAATCCTCAAGACCAGATACCGAGTCAACGAAATATTGTGAAATATACTTTACATCAATTGGGATGTATTATAAAATTGGTATCTTTCCGATAGTTCATAAATAATATTGGGGGTTCTACCAGCTTTACCACATTCTTCCTGTGTCGTCCCTTTATCCCAAGTACGGGCTTTTTTCAGGGTATTAACGAGATATTGACAACAACCCTGGACTTTTCTAAGAATCTTCAATGATAAATAACGCGATTTTACTTTCCAGTGCACTTGTGAATACAAGCAGGAGTGTTCTTTCCCCTTCTCGATAAATATCCAATACTTTGTAACGCACAGGGGCAAATACATCTATCTCCAATACTTTGTTAACTCTTCAGTGCATCACTAGCAACTGGATACATTCCAACTGCTTTGAAAAGAGCCCGAATCGTCTTTATTTCCGAACTATGTAATTATTATTCCCAGGCAAAGTCATTCAAGCCAATAACTCTGTTTTATTTCATGTTGAAGATAATGGAGAAACTTATTGATTGACATATTAGGGAAAACTTTCTCTTTGAAAGGTTACTACATTATAACCAACATGCCTATTAATCAGGATAATCCTGTAAAACAGCCTTACACCAATTGGTGTCGAAAATTGAGGCTGCCATAGGAAATGAAGAAATAGCTCTAGATTTCTTGATATAGAAGGAGCGTTCAACCACACCTCCTTTTACTCCATGATAGCTGCTGTTGCAAGGCGTGGAGCAGACGACACCAGATGTCGGTGGATGAAAAACGTGCTTTTCAACAGGACAGCAACGACAACCTTATTTGGAGATTCCATGGAGGTATCGATAATGAAGGGTTGTCCACAGGGAGGAGTCCTATAACCTTGGCCGAGGGACCTTGTCATAGACGACTTCCAGATAAGGAAATTGACGGGATTACTTACCGGTCACTGAACCATACAATTGGCATATATAGGGAGGAACCTATCTGTCGGTTGTGCATGGAAGAGGAGGAAACAGCCTGTCATATTATCTTCGAATGTGAAGCACTCCCTTATTGGAGATATAGACTCCTAGGACTAGAGTATCCAAGGGAGGATTTCTCCAGGAAAGACCTAGTGAAAAGACTGTTGAGCCTGATAAGGGCTACTGGTCTCTTCACATAAACGGTATAACCAAGAGCACAAAAAGGCTTATGGCTGAGGTCTCTAAGCCTTTAACTGGTGGTGCCGAACCAATTAATCAATCATCGCACATAAACAGTTACAGGCGTTGGCGAGCTCATAGTCGTTACTTAATCCGACCCTTGGTCGAAATGTAATTAGAGCTAACGTGGTAGAGGGCGTAGTCGCCCGAATATTGTATTGTATATCTTTCAAATAAATAATGTAGATTACATCAGAGCTTTGTGTATATTAAAGCCAGTGTTTTTAATGCAACCGTATTATTTATTTCAAAGTGGAAACTCGCAAGTATACCTAACCTACAAGACAAACGTTTTACTGTTTCCCCGTTTTCGCTAATTATCTCAAAGATAGTTAACGGAGAGCGACTAAACTAAAGGCGGTTAATTCTCACAGCCAGCTTTAAATATGACGTTAATGTAACATAGTAAAGTCAATTTTGTTTCCTACTCGCATAGTTCTGTTACAAGTTCAGGTGCATTACGTGATGTTACCTTTTGTTTATCATCTAAAGTATGTAGTATGTTTATGTTTTCGTATTTTATAGCAAAAGTTACATTATTAAATTTTGAAGCGTGGATGTTTTGGATTAGTTGAAAAAATATTGTTTTCAACAATGCGAGCTCGTATACGAAATAATTAAAAACCAATATTAATTTAGTTATGTAGTGAGTGAGTTCATTAAAATCGGATATTTATAAAATCAATAGAATGTTTTGAGTAGTAGGAACTGACTGGAAAAAAATCTAGTCATCAAAAAACAACAACGAATATGCCTATCATACCAACGTAGACCGTCAATGTGGTTTATGCACGATGGGTCCTCGCCACATTTTACACTGCGAGCTAGGGAATGGCTAAATGAAAACTTTACGGGAAAATGGATAGGCCGTGGAGTAGATGCACTGTTCAGAATATTATTTTAAAAGGCCAATGATAAAATGTTGTAGGTATTGACTTACCAATCTATCTGAGATCTTCATTACTTTAACGAAATTGTATCCACACTCACCTGGAAAATAAAACATAAATAATTCAAAATTAATATGTAACAAAATCTGTATCGCAAAAAAACCGCTAGAATATCTTCAAATATTTTTTTTTACTATAAACGTAAACGTGTCTCGATTTCTGGGTCACTGATACACAACAGATATCAAAGAATATATGTATATTATTCTACGCTTCACAACTAAGTTTTGAAAAATACTTTTCAAAAACAGTCACTTAGAAGTGTAATTCAATGTCTGTCGGGGCATGTAGCCCGGAGAGGAGTTGTTTCTTCTTCGTTGAATGGTCACTGTTTTTGAAAAGTATTTTTCAAAACTTAGTTGTGAAGCGTAGAATAATATATATTTATTCTTTGATATCTGTTGGTAACAGGCTTTACTAAATACGACAATTTTACAGGAAACTGTAATAATTCCACTGATACACAGTTTGGTATGCAATACATAATTACAATATAAGTTTATCCAAAATCAATTGCAAAAGCTTAAGCACGTGTTTGTTTCCCTTGCCGACTTTTTCCTTTAATCTGCATACAGTGTCGTACACTAACTAACGACAAGTAAATTGACTTGCGTCGGAACGTTTGAAATTTTTGGTACATCGCCATATTCCCCGTTATCGCCCCTGTATTCAACACTTTCTCGATTCAAACTCACCAGAACTCAGCAGACGATAGGCGGGGTAAGGAAATTTTCGGTAACCGCTGAATCGACGAAGTGAATTTACTTGTCGTTAGTTAGTGTACAGTGGTGATACTTAGACTAATGAAATTTGGAGGGTGAAAATGAACTAATTTAAGCTTCTCTACTAGCGGTAACAGGTGACGTACTAGGCATCGGTGTCGTCACCAGGCAACTGAAACCAATAATATTAAATAGGACCTTATGGCAATTGACAGTTCGTTTGAAAGTTATTTAGAATACCTATTCAATCATACCAATTTTTTTTGGATTTACGATGTTTTTGATGGTTAAAATAAATAAATACTAAAATTTGAATTTCGCTTTTAATTAATAAATATTTAAGAACAAGTTCCTGGCAATAAAACATCCTACTATTAAACTCTTGCCGGACCCGATAAAATGTGTCAGGTGACATTCTTCAACAATTCGTGGTTTTAAAACGTCAATACTGTCAGGATCTGGAAAAAAATCTAAAGGTGTTAGGTCCGGTGACCGAGCTGGCCATTCTATTGGACCGCGTCGTCCAATCCATCTACCAGGATATTCCTCATCTAGATAACGTCTTACTGCAAATAGTGTGCAGGAACACCATCTTGTTGGAACGTTATTTCCAAGTTACCAAATTCATCTGGATTATCTTCCAGAATTTGAAGAATTAACGGTTCGAGTGCGTTTTCTAACATCTCCAGATATACTTCACCGGTTTAATTAGAGTTCAAAAAAATAGGCCCGACTATGTGGTTTCCCAAAATACCTGCCCAAACATTTACTTTTAATGGGAACGTTTTTCACGAAAGATGTGAGGATTTATGTCACTCCAATACCTCACATTTTGAGTATTAACATTTCCATTAAGGAAGAAAGTACTTTCGTCACTAAAACAAATTGTCCTTACGTAGTCTGGCTGTTGGACAATTTTAGTGGACATATTTTCACAGAACTGCAGCCTTCGGAGAAGGGTTTACTACAATGTCTGCAGCTATATCAATTTGTTTATCAATACCAATATTTGGTCTTCCCGATCGTTTGGCATCATGAACACTACCTGTATGTTGAAACTTATGAAAAAGCCCCCTCAAATAAGTCCTCGATATAGGGCGATCGAGGTATCTTTCATTAAAAATGCGTTCCGCCGCATGAAAAGTATTTCCGCTTTCACCAATAATTAAGATAGCTGTTACTTTGTCAGCTTAGAGCACGTATAGTTTGGCAAACATAACTGAAGCTGTGAACGGAATGCGGTCGAAAACATTCGATATTGCCACGTTTAACTATGAAAAAGCTAAAGTGCTAAGTATGTAGTGATAATAATTAGAAAATGGACTTTTTATTATTAACAGTATGTCAATAATGATTAAACGTTAGTTCTTTAATGTGCTTATTTCATTGGATTTTGTTTATTAACATTATTTTTTCAATTTCTAAATATTAAAAGATGAACACTTTTCCAAAGATGTTATGGGTTTCCTTCAAGCCGGCAACGTCGTGCGAAAATCATAATTACCACGCCCTCCTACTAACTCAATTGGAGAATATTTATCGAACCTCCGTTGCTAGGTAACCACCTGATTTCCCATTGGCAAGCGCGTGCGTGTGTTCTTCCCTCTCACTTCGACAATTAATTGACATTGATTATCCAGTGGCGTTTATATAATGTCAATATTTACCTTCGTATTTTCAATTTTACTTGGGATCTTAAACATTTATATTTTGTGCTTAGTATTAATAAACTTTTTTGTGATTTTGAATAGTGTAGTGTTTTGCGTTTGTTCATTTTTCAAAAATGAATGAATATACTCGTGGAAACACACTTCATAGCCAAATTAATGAGGTGATGGCTAATATTTATAGGTAAGTGAGTAAGTATTAAGCTACTGGTACGTTTATGACAGATATCGGCCATCTTATTATTTAGTATCCCTATTGAATTCAAGTACGATTTTTAACATTCTTTGTTTTTAACAAATAGCTACCGTGTTTTGAAAAATACCTTACCTTTAAAGCAAAGCATAAATCAGTTTCTATATATACTTATTATATAATAATTATTATTATTTTTAATACTTTTATAAAATAGGTACCGTACGTTTATGACAGATATCGGCCATGTTTCCTTGCCCTTTACCGATGCCCCGTAGCTTCAGATAGACTTGCCAAACTATACCATTTTGTTTATGTAGATACTTAAACGTCTCGTTAAACAATAGTTAAACTAAAAATTCAAGACAGTATCGCATGTGAAAACGTCAATTAAAAAACTTCAACTTTTTTGACAATTAACCATAGGCGGACTTTTGAATCTTTATTAATTAAGAGCGAAACTCAAATTTTAGTGTTTATTTATTTTAACCATCAAAAACATCGTAAATCCAAAAAAATAGTATGATTGAATAGGTAGTCTAAATACCTTTCAAACGAGATGTCACTTGCCATAAGGCCCCATTTAATATTTTTGGTTTCAGTTGCCTGGTGACGTCACCTGTTACCACTAGTAGAAAAGCTTACATTAGTTCATTTTCACCCTCCAAATTTCATCAGTCGAAGTATCACCATTCAAAAGAAAAGAGGGGGGGATGGGATTTTTGAGAGGCACTGTATACTTAATCGAAGGAAACGGAGACGAACTGGTCCTTTAACTTGTGCAATTGATTTTATAGACATACTTTACTTATATTTTACAGCACAGTCTAGTGAAATCTCGAAGTGGTTTTTCTCGATCCCGTCTCGAAAAAAATTTTAATCTCCTCTCGATCTTGTCTCGAAAATCGAGACGAGACGAGACGAAAAGTCCCGAATTTCGAGAGTCTCGTGAAACACTAAATATGTGTAAGTAATAGCTATTTGTGTATCAAGAGCAGAAAGTAGTACTTTGGCAGTCGAGACTACCAAAGGACTTTCTGCTCGAAGTACACACAAGATTTTTTCTACGATAACACCAAAATAAAATCAATTTTTTATTAAAAACGTGTTACTTTCATTACAATATTGGAAGTTTATTTGACATATTAAGCCTACTATTTGAAGACAAAAGATTAATTGTGTATGTTGTGTTGCCTACTTATGACAATAGACTTTATGATTTAAAGATTTACGATTTTATGGTTGTATGAATATTATAGTTCATTAAATAAATTACAACTTTTTTAAATTTTATTTGAACGGAATACAGATCGATAATAAACAAACACACCTTTTACTTATTAACTAAATTAAAATTAAAGGTACAATTTTCGGAATTTTTTATGTTTATGCCTGAGGTAGGTGTCTCTGTAAGGTTAGAAAATGTCAAATATTTCTGGTGGCAAGTATTAATGTTGATTCCAGATGTTGATGGCTCTGAAGAGTTACAAAACAGATAGGGTATTTTTTCTGGCACTTGAGCTGAAACTTGACCAGATATTTTTTGAAAAGTTACTATTTTATTGTTTATGGATTCATCAATATACCCTTCTGCCACATTACTGCTTTTCCATCCGCCATGTTTTTTAAGTTGAATTAAATCGGCTCCGCCATTTACTAATAAGGTAGCAGATGTACGCCGGAAACAATGTCCTGTATAAGAATCAGGATTCGGCAAATTTAAATATTTGGCAATATCAGTAGGTACTTTACCAATCGTATTTAATCCTACTACCTGATTTGCGCATTTTCCTTTGGAATATCGGAAAAATAGGCGATTTTCTGAACTACTTTGGCATTGCTTTCTTATGCAAATATACTTTTTACAACACGCAACGTAATCAATGTCGTTTTCTTCTGATGTGTTGTTATTAACAATTGTGAACTTTCGACTCTGCGTTGTTTTCGAATCTGGAATATGAACAATCAAAAGGGATTCTTTGTCTTGAATATCATCTAATTTCATTTTTCCCAATTCATCTCTCCTACACCCACCATCAATACCCATAATTAAGACAACCTATAAAAAAATTAAATTTAATATTTTTTGGAGACAGGAATAATTATTCATTACCTTTTTCAATAAATAGTCTTCATCGGGTGCAATGCGAATACATTCCTCCACCTGCTTCTTGGATAAAGTAAAGATTTTTTTGCTTTGTAACCGACAGATTTTTTTTTAATAATGGAATTAATTTTGCATATTGACTAATGTCAATGTCGTTTTTTATTTTCAATGTTTGCCTTAGCATTGAATACTTGGACCACAGGGTTGATGACTTTAATGTTGCTGCTTTTTCCCCAAAATATGTTAATAACACATTTTCTGAATATCTTTTAATTTTTTTGGATCTGCACCAACTTATAAATAGAGTATATTCATTTTCGTACTTTAATTTGGATTTCTCCGGAAGTACATTTAAAGCGACTTTTTTGGCCGCCTCGACAATATCTGGCGGTGTATTTGGAAAATCAGTATCACTTGTATCCATTTTTCTTGTTTTTTAAGTACTTACTGACTTATAGTATACTATTAATACAATTACACAGCACAGAACTATCTCAAAAAATATTTCAGTGACAATGCACTAAGTTCTTTCTTTGACATAGACATACTTGATTCTTATAATCCGTAAGTTATTTGCAAGTATGTTGTGTTGCATACCTATTGCCATTGTTTGTACTTAGCAGTTTCCAGATTGCAGTTTCGTGTACCTATGTACGTAGGCAACACTTATTACATTAATGTCAGATATTTTTTAGATTTCCCTACTCTCATTAAATTATTAAGGAAAATACTGTTGGATGCTTTAACATATTAGAAAATCAACTAAAATATTTATTTATTCTACAGTTTATATTAAAATAACTACTAGCACTCTTTTATCTATAAATAAAATTAAGCGTGCGCCAAAATTACTTTCTGCTAAGAGCGCCAATAATGTCAAATTATGACAGCTCGCGGAAAACATCGACTTTGCGGTTAGATTTGAGTGTGCAAAAGCCTACTTTGGGTAGTGATCGTAGGAAATAGCTATTTGTGTATCAAGAGCAGAAAGTAGTACTTTGGCAGTCGAGACAGAAAGTTGCCGCGCGACGCGTCAGCGGAGCGCGGCAATCTGTCGAGACTACCAAAGGACTTTCTGCTCGAAATACACACAAGATTTTTCCTACGATCACACCATAATAAGATTAATTTTTTATTAAAAACGTTACTTTCATTACAATATTGGAAGTTTATTTGACATATTAAGCCTACTATTCGAAGACAAAAGATTAATTGTGTATGTTGTGTTGCCTACTTATGACAATAGACTTTATGATTTAAAGATTTATGATTTTATGGTTGTATGAATATTATAGTTCATTAAATAAATTACAACTTTTTAAAATTTTATTTGAACGGAATACAGAACGATAATAAACAAACATACCTATTACTAAATTAAAATTAAAGATACAATTTTGGCAATTTTTTATGTTTATGCCTGAGGTAGATGTCTCTGAAAGGTTAGAAAATGTCAAATCTTTCTGGTGATTGCAAGTATGTTGTGTTGCCTACCTATTGCCATTGTTTGTACTTAGCAGTTTCCAGATTGCAGCTTCGTCTACCTATGTACGTAGGCAACACTTATTACATTAATGTCAGATATTTTTTAGATTTCCCTGTTTCTCATTAAATTATTACGGAAAATACTGTTGGATGCTTTAACATATTAGAAAATCAACTAAAATATTTATTTATTCTACAGTTTATATTAAAATAACTACTAGCTCTCTTTTATCTATAAATAAAATTAGGCGTGCGCCAAAGTTACTTTCTGCTTAAGAGCGCCAATAATGTCAAATTATGACAGCTCGCGGAAAACATCAACTTTGCGGTTAGATTTGAGTGCGCAAAAGCCTACTTTGGGTAGTGATCGTAGGAAAAAGTTTTTATGAAGATTATCCACGGGGCTGTCCTCTTTAGTCTAACGATTTTGAAAGTATGGAATTTGGTTAGGAATGATTTGGTTAAAAAATTCTTTGTATTTAATTTTAAACTGAACAATTTAGTACAACCAACAACAAACAAGTTAGAAATCGCAAATACATTCGGCAAAAAAGTTCAAGAAGCTTTTACTCCAGAAGATGGTATGCCTGATATATTGTCCATTAAGTCTACTCGAAACCAAAGCGACTTATGTGAAATTTTGTTTGAACCGAACCTTATTAGAAAAAAAGTATGTCTCCTCTCCCGGATTAGACGGTATAACTGGAATTTTATTTAAAAAATGTTCTGATTCTATAAACTTACCATTATTTATTATAATGCAAATATCCTTTTCAACTGGATACCTCCCCAAGTTATGGAAAACATCTAGTGTAACTCCGATATTTAAAAAAGGCGATAAGGTGAATCCTGACAACTATAGGATACGTTTAACGTTTATCACTGTTAAAATTATGGAATCTACAAGTATAATGAGCGAATCTTTGGTGAACTTTCTCATTGGACATTGTAGAATCCCAACTTCTCAATACGGTTTCGTACCAGGTCTAGGTCTAGACAATAAACAACCGGTGGACATTATATATATTTAGACTTTTCTAAAGCCCTCATAAATGTCTACTATTTAAACTCGAGCATAACGGAGTTAGGGGTAATCTGCTTAATTGGATTGAAGAGTCGGAAGTTTTGTGTTCGGATTAGTGATTCTTTCTTAGCAATGCGCAATGTGCTTAGTGGGGTTCCACAAGGATCGGTTTTGGGACCAGTTCTGTTTTTAGTGTACATAGCTGATCTGCCATTCCACGTTGAAAGCAACATTTCGCTCTTTGCTGATGACACCAAATTATATGCCAATTCTATAGATTATTACAACTAACTGCAAGCTGATTTAAATCAAGTGTCGGAATGGCTTTTACCATTAAATGCATCAAAGTGTTCAGTGCTTCATCTTGGTAAAAATAATCCAAGGAATGGATATGTACTTTCTAGTATGACTTTAGAAACTGTTTCTCAGCAATAAGAACTAGGCCTACTCGTTACATAAACTTTATCGTGGTCTCAACATATTCAGTGTATCTGTAGTAAAGCTAAAAGTTCACTTTACCTTCTGTCCAAGACATTTTGTAAAATTTCACCTAAATTTTTTTGAAAGATTTTTAATACTTATGTGAAACTAACCTTAGAGTTTGCTGGTCCTGTGTTCCAAGATTCCAACCGCCTAAAATCGGTGCAGAGATGGACAACAAGAATTCCATATGGACTACACCGTCCTTCTTACGAAGAACGTCTAAGACTGATAAACTGTATGGTATTGTGACTTGTCTTATATTTTTCCCCTAATTACCGCTACCAGGCTTCATGGACATCACTAAATGCCGCGAAGGTTTTCTATCAAATCGATTGTTTGACATTTGGAACTCTCTCCCATCAAACGTTGTTAACGCATTAACAGTAAACTCTTTTTAAAATAATTATGATGCCTACAAATTAACTGCGCTACATTTCATTGCACATTTATTTTGTTTACTTAATTTCTTTGTAACTATTGGTAAATTTTAAATTCTGTTCGAGCTATATAGGTCTTTGACTGAATGAGACGAGTCATTTAAATTTTAATAATATAAGCAGAATATTCCGAAAATTGAAGAAGCGAACATCGGGGAATCGAACCCGGGACCTCTCGGTTAGAGAGCCCTTACGCAACACTCTGCGCTACGGACGGTTCCTACCTATCGATGTTCGGGTCGGTATTATAAGCTACCATTAACCGCGACTGCGTCTTACAATAATAACAATAATATAATTATTAATACCTACATAAAAACATTAATAAATTAAGGTAAGTAAATAATTAATATTTGTCAAATCATATGTCAATGTAGGATATCAGTTTAGTTAGCTATAAACAATTGAGCAATTGACAAAAAATATTAACTTGGAATATATTTAAATAATTATTGGCACATACTGTAGTTATAGTATTCCAATTAGCTTAATATAAACTGGCCCACAGAACAAATGCATTAGCCAAATTGAATATAGTTTTGAATATATTTTTGGTTTATTATAAATATTGATATGCAATCGTTAATGCAATGGTAAACGTAATCTCTACGTCAATTATTTCTAGAACGCAGATTTTTTTTATACATTTCAGTTGAATTAAATACTGAAGTGATTCATACTATCCAAGAATGTGTCAAAAGTACACAGATTCAAAAACATTTAATAAAAAAATATTTGATATTTTCTACAGAGCTCTGCCGAATCATGGTAAATGGAGAAATTTGTTTTCCATATAGTAATTTATCGATTAAAAAATGGCCTCTATTTAATCTTTCTAATTACCATCAATTATGTTCATTCTTGTCAATCTCTAGAGAACATGTTCACAACTCAATAATTCGGAAGTAAATACTTTAATGAATTCTTGCGAGAATGTTCATTATACGAAAATATATTAATAAGCAGATTTTCCGAAGTCAATTTAAGCTGTTTAACTTGTCCTCAATGGTGGAAAATTGAAAATTCCCCTAACTGTATTTAACAAAAAAAAATGGAAATCCACAAACTCCATTCGAATAGAAGTGATTGGTATATTCCTCATATTTATTTAAGAGTATCTATAATTTATTTTTTGGAATGACATTGAAATGATCAGTAGTAAGAGCAAGTAGGGCAATAATGTGAAAATAATTTGACAGATTTTCGATTACCAAAGGGCAACAGAGAAATGATCTGGTGAATTATTTTTCTCTTATTGACGTTCATTCAATATTCGATTGATTGTGACCCGTGATTTTGACAATTTCTTGTTCCTTCATACTTGCTTTTGCAAAACATTGCTGTAGGTTTTTGCAGTATGATTGGTACTCCAAATTTTTTTTGTATCCACACAAATCATCTCATAAGATTCCTTGAATCACTTCGAAATAATATTCACGCCAATTAGCAGATTTTTTTACCATCCACTTGGAACATGATTTGTTCTAGGTCTAATATACCGCACGCTGGAGGGGTGCGATCAGAGAGGAAGTACAAGAATGGATGGAGGGGGAAATGGAGAGAAGGTGGGAGGAGTATGAGGGCGCGCTAAAAGGATCGATTGGATGGACCGGAAATTCCGAGATGTCAACTACTTCTTGACACAGGTGCTCACTGGACATGGGTCGAGAGTATGGTACCTCCACAAGATTGGGAAAAGAGGAACTGGAATGTGCGAGAGGTGTGAAGTGGAGGGTGATGTGTTTAGATGCTGGAGGAACGAGGAAGTGCTGAAAAAGTTGTAGAGAAAACTAGGAGAGGCGGTGTATTGGGAGAACATGGTGGAGATAATGTTGAGGGGGAAGAAAGAATGGATGGAGGTAGGTGGCGTAGTGGAGAGCATGATTAGGGGGAGAGAAGTACTCGATATGGCATGAGAGGTAGGAGTGATAAGTAGGGAGAAGACAAGAGTGTGCGAGGGTCCGCCGACCGTCTCGAAGTATGCTAAGGTAGTGATTCCGAGGCGGGGGTAACGGCGAATTTGAGGTGGGTTTGGTTGGTAGGCATCCCCTTGGGGATGAGTCCCACAGTGTTTGGGTTCTGGATAGGACCCATTCGAACATGAGTTCGCACTATAAGGAGAAGCCTGTCAGTTTTAATATCCTCGTTTCGCTCGGGTCCTAACTTTTTAAGCAAAACAACAGGGGGATACTAGGGTTATTCTTATTGGGTACTAACCATTTACTCTGCTTTTTTTCTCTCTTGAAAATAATGTTTTTTTTTTCGGGCCGAGATGGGAAACTCATGTTCGAATGGGTCCAGGACCCAAACAGTGTTGGACGCATCCCCAAGGAGATGCCTACCAACCAAACCCACCTCAAACTCGCCGTTACCCCCGCCTCGGAATCACTACCCTAGCATACTTCGAGACAGGCGGCGGTCCCTCGCACACTCTCCGCTCACACCGTCATCTTCTCCCTCCTATCACTCCTGCCTCTCATGCCATATCGAGTCCTTCTCTCCCCCTTACCATGCTCTCTACTACTCCACTCACCTCCATCCATTCCTCCTCCCTCCTCAACATTATCTCCACCATGTTTTCCCAGTACACCGACTCCCCTAGTTTCCTCTCCAACTTCTTCAGCACTTCCTCGTTCCTCCAGCATCTAAACACATGCCTCACATCATCCTCCACTTCACACCTCTCGCACACACCAGTCTCTCGTTTCCCAATCTTGTGGAGGTACCCTACTCTCGACCCATGTCCAGTGAGCACTTGTGTCAAGAAGTAGTTCACCTCCCCGAATTTCCGGTCCATCCAATCTCTCCTATTCCCAATCGCTCCTTTCAGCGCGCCCTCATACTCCTTCCACCTTCTCTCCATTTCCTCCTCCATCCATTCCCGTACCTCTTCTTTGGTCGCACCCCTCCAGCGTTTGCTCCAAGCTCTAGCCAACACGTCCAATGGGTAGGACCTTGCCAGCACCGCTGCTGCCAGTCCACCCACTGTCCTGTACTCCTGCACCACCCTCAGCAGTATCCCTCTCTGCACCCGCAGAAGTGGCCTAACCCTCGCATTCACCCCCGCTCTTTCACCCCACACCTCCGCACCGTACAGCATACTCTGCTCTACCGTCCTACCAATTACCCTCCAATTCCACTCTCCCGGCCCTCTCACATTACACATCAATCTCCCCAGCCATGCTGTCCTCACTTTACCCTTCTCTGCCGCCTTTACCATATGGGTTTTGAAGGATAATTGGCTATCCAACCACACCCCTAGGTATTTCACAGACTCCTCCATGCGAATTCTCCTTCCCTTCACCATCACCCCCACTTCCCTTGCCCTGCTCCGTCCCTTCACTAGCAACCCCACCGTCTTATCTTCCGCCACTTCCAGTCCGCACCGCTCTATCTTCTCCACAATCTTCCTGCACATTCTCTCCGCCTTACTTTCTATCTCCGCCTCTCCCTTTGCCGTACATACCAGACACACATCATCCGCATACACCGTAATCTCACATCCCTCTTCACATACTATCCCACAAACCTCATCAAACACACACTTCCAGAGCGTCGGTCCAAGAACCGAGCCCTGAGGCACTCCAGCCTCCATCTCATATCTCCTTCCTCTGGAGTCTACAATCACACGCCTCGTCAGGTAGTCCTCCACCAGGTTAACCAACCCCTGCTCCACTCCAAGCCTCAGCAACGCGCTCAACACTGCCCGTTTGCTGACACTGTTGAACGCGTTCCCGACGTCGAAGAACACGAGTAGGGCCAATTTCTTCTTCCTCCAGCTGCCCTCCCTAGCTCTTTCCACCAAACCCATCACCTTGCTCAGTGCCGAGATGCAAGATTTCCCTTTCGTGAACCTGTGCTGGTTACCCTAAAACCCCCATTCCTACCAACTTCCTCCTCAATCCTATCCCTCATTATCCCCTCCATCAATTTACCCATAACACACAGCAGGCTGATAGGCCCATAGTCCCCCGCCCGCTTCCCCTCTCTACCCGCCTTCTTCATCAGTATCACCCTGGCTACCTTCCATCCTTCCGGGAACTCCTCCTCCCTCAGCACCCTGTTGAATAGTTCCCAGAAGTACTCCCTATTGTCATCCAACAGCCTCTTCACCATATCACCCCTCAGGCCATCTATCCCTGGGGCTTTTCTCACTTTAATGTTTCTCCCCCAATCTTCTACCTCCCACTTCTCTACCGGCCTTATCTCCCTCATTTTCACTACCCCCCTTGTATCTTGGATTTCCTGAATTCTGCCACCCACTCCTCCTTCTCCCCCTTTGAACAATTTCTCTATAATCTCCTTCTCCCAATCCTCCTCTAGAACCTCGTTCCTATTTCCACCCATCCTCTTCACCGCTATCTCATACGCCTTTCCCCATGGATTGTTTTCCAATTCCCCCAGTAACTCTTCCCACTTCCCTCTTTTTTCCCTCTCCACTCTACGCTCCAGTTCCTTCTTCTTCTCTTTATATCTCCCTCTTCCTCTCAGCATCCGTCTTCGTTCTTTCTTACACTCCCTCCACAGCTCCTCTATTTCCTCATTCCACCAGTAATTGGCCCTCCGCTCACGCCTATTGCCCCTCTTTCCCTCTCTTTTGCAGCCCTGTATTACATTGTACAATTCATCTGCATCATGTCCAAGTCCCCTTCCTATCTCTTCTCTTACTTTCTTCCTCATACTCTCTGCCTCGGCTTTCGTCCACTTCCATTCCCACTCTTCCACTAAATCCTTTCTCTCTTTCCTTATATCCGTCTCCACATACCTATGTAAGCTCAAGCTTTCCTCATCCTCCAGCACCCCCCAACTAAACACTCTTTCCCACAGCCATTCATCACATGCTGTTATATCAATGAATGATGAGACCCCGTCACCATATCAATAATGTACCATATACCTTCTCCACCACACCATGTCAATTCATATGACGCAATGAGATAAAGCTTTTCGTCTAATCCAGTCGGTTTATTTTCATCGGAGTATTTGATCATTTTGAACAGTTCCTGTTTTTTTGCGAACCGTGTTTTCTTTTCTCGGGTTCTTTTTTTTAGAAATTTACGGTTGTATGTTTGGCACTTTTGCAGATTTAAATTATATGTCTACCTATGAAATGGTCAAACTTTCTATAGAAGGTCTCAAAATACAATCCTTGTAAAAATTTTGATTACGGTTTCCTTATAATCGTCACCATCATGCTTTTTTATATTTAACATGGGACAGTTTTATCACTGCTCTGTTTTCTGCAAGATTTCCCCTTTCTTCAACATTTCTATCTGTCCTTCCTGTATTATAATCTCTTCTTTGTTCTCGGTTTTCGTCTCTTTGTCTGTTTTCATAATGTCCATTTCTATTGTTTCCTTCAAATGTTCTATTTCTATAATTATTGTTGCTGTTGTAATGATAATTTCTGTTATAATTATTTTGAGGATTATAATTCCTGTTATAGTTATTATTATTGCCTGTGTTATTGTTATAATTGTTATTTCTGTTATTATGTCCCTTGTTATTATTTCTGTTATTCATGTAATTGTTTCTGTTTTGTTCATAATTATTCGTTAAATTATTTTGATTGTTTGCATTATTTTCATAATTGTTATTATACCTATTATAGTTTTTGTTTTCATTTTGATTCCTGTTCTGGTTATTATTCTGGTCTTGTTTCTTTCTATTCTTTGCAGGTAATTACTCAATTGCTCTATATTCTTTATATTTTGTATTGCAATCGTTTCCGTGATTTCGAATTTATAATTGCCTCCTCTGGTATGGGTGGATCTAAAAATTTCGCATTCATGAAAATCTTCATAGCGTAATCATTCATGCTATTTCCTCATGGATAGCAGTATACATTCTTGCAGTCTACAGAGCAGTCCATTTTGAATTAATTGAATATCTTTCTACAGATTCATTTCTTTCTGCATTGAGACGTTTCATTGCCAGGATATGAAGAACATCTACAATCCACTCTGATAATGGAACAAATTTCGTTGGTGCTCATAATCAGATGAATAAAGTTGATTGGGATAAAGTTTTAGAATATTCTAACATTAGGAAAATTAAATGGAACTTCATCCTACCAGCAGCTGCATGGTGGGGTGGTTGGTGGGAACGCATTGTTCGTATCATCAAGGAACTTTTACGTAAGGTAAATCTTCCGTTACTTATGAAGAACTTCTCACTTTACTTTGCGATTGTGAGACAGTTATCAACGCTCGACCATTGACCTAAATGTCAGGAGATCATGAAGATTTAAGCCGTTTAACTCCAGCAATGTTTATTAATGATATTCCAAACCACGAGATGCCCGACTTGGTTGAAAATGATCGAAATAGTTTGATAAAGCGTAAAAGATATATCCAGAAATTACGAGATTGTTTTCGGAACCGCTTCAAATAGGAATACCTAGCAGAATTAGTCAATACTAGTCAAAGCCAAGTTCGTCATTTAGACGTTGGTGACATCGTATTTGTGGAAGCCGAAAATGTAAAAAGGACAAGTTGGACACTAGGAAAAATATTGGAAACATATCCAGGTAAAGATAACATTCATAGAGTTGCAAAAGTTAAAACAATGAATGGTGAGATTTTACGTCCTTTTCAACGACTGTATCCAATGGAAGTGAAGAGTGCACAAAAATTGATACCAGAAATTGGAAACTTGCAAGATAGTGATGAAATAGATGAAGAAGATGGATCCAAGTGTGAAGAGAAAATCCGAATAGTGACAAAAGCTGGGCGCTTAGTTAAATCACCTAAGCGATTCGGTCATAATGATTAATTAATATTTCATGGCATTTAACAATTTCTCATATTAGTAAATTGTTAAGAGGGAATGTTGGAAAATATTAATATAATCGGATTTTATTTCATGTATTTTTATCTGTATTCATCACAGTGAGATGATAATTGTCAATGTCAGTTTTTAATTTTCACGTTAGTTGTCATTAAAAGATTGATACAACTTTGTACGTAATTTTGTCCATTTTCTAATCTTAATTATAACATTTAAGTACGCCTTGTATATGATGTATTGTAATTCCTTAAATGATGTTTGGAAAAGGGACTTTAGAACTGATTCCTAACATATTGATGAAATTTCTCACGGGTTCCATTGGTGTTATTTCTGACATTGAGAAAGCATTTTTACAAATAAGTGTCAAACCAAGAGTTAGGGATTATTTGAGATTTTTCTGGTGGGAAGATTACGAATGTGGAAAAATGAAGGTGTATAGACACTGTAGGGTGGTATTTGGTGTTAAATCAAGTCCGTTTCTTTTAACAGCTACCATGAATCATCATTTAGATAAAGTTCCAGAACAATTTATGAAAGAAATACAAAGCTAAAGAGTTCCTTTTATGTCGATAATTGTGTTACCAGCGTAAATACTGAAGAAGAATTAACAATATTCATTAATGAATCTAAACAATTAATGTCTACTGCTAAATTCAATCTCAAAGGATGGACTGATAATAAATTATCGACCGTCCCTCAAAAAATGAATTAATATGTCTCCAAAGGGACTATGATGATGGGCTAAAACGATTTTTATTCATATTTTTGAAAACTATTGGCTAAACTTCGCAGTTGTGGCTGCTTATAAATAGAAAATCAACCAGAAATTATTTTTTGCAGCAATGTGAATATTCCATGAACAATTATGTGTTTATTAACATTCGGGACTGTATGGAGGATAGTCCAAAAATCCGAGGTTTTCTTGCTTTAAAAAATCAATTGTTTTTCGAGCTATGTGGGAACATCATCATCATGGCCGTTCAATCCCGGGGGATTATGGCTATCTCAATAGAGATGTGTTAAATCCTATGGACAAGTTGGATTACTCCTCTTATATCAGTGCAACTATAATATTTTGTCTATCCTGGCCTCTTTTGTTATAGTTTTCTTTTTCTCTCTCTGCATTTTGTTTTCCAGTCTCTGATTTCCAGTGCTCTTAAATCTGCCTCTACTTAATCCCACCATCTGCTTCGTGGGAATCCTCTTGTTCTCGTCTTTAATGGGACCCAAGTTGTTATTCTCTTTGGTGCTTTTCTCATAATTTGTCCTATCCATTCCAGTCTCTTTGCTTTTATATATCGGACTATATTTTCTTTACCTGTTTCCTTTTCTATTTCTATGTTTCTTTTTAATCTTCTTTCTCCATCTCTTGTTATGTTTGGTCCAAGTATTGCTCTCAATATTTTCCTTTCTATTATTTTTGAATCTTCTTCTTTTTCTTATAGACTTGTATCTTTGTTTTTTTGCTGATCGATTTAGAATGTAATAGTTTCTTATTTGGTGGAATTTGGTTACCTATTAATTTCCTTTCTTTTACCTTATCCTATCGATGTTCCTAAATAGCTGAAGTTTGAGACAGTTCCAAACTTGTCATTTATGATTCTTGAGTGAGTATCATTGTTCTGTTTTTCTTTCCCCACTCTCATATATTTTGTTTTATCTTCATTTATTCGTGGCCCGAATCTTTGTGCATCTGCGTCTAGCTTTTCTACTGCTTTTATTAGACTTTTATTTGTTCTAGCCACTATGGTGAGGTCATCGGAATAAGCAATTAGCTGGGTCTCGTTCACTATAATATTTTTCTCGTTTAAGTTAGCATTTCTTAAAATGGATTCAAGTACTCGGTTAAACAGTGTTGGAGAAATTGAGTCTTCCTGTTTTACACCTTTATTCATTTTGAATTCTTCTGAAATTTCACCTTGGAATTTTGCTTTCCCTTCCGTGTTTTGTAGGGTCATTTCCACCAACTCCCTAAGCTTCTTTGGGATTCCTAGTGTTTCTATAATATTGGGTCTTATGATTGAGTCAAATGCGTTCCTGACGTCTATGAAAATGACGTGTAGATTATTATTGTATTCCAGGGACTTTTAAAGGATTTGCTCGATGGTGTGTATTGCCGTTACTGTTGATTTTCCTGGTCTAAGCCCATTTTGGTATTCTCCTATGATTTTTTCTGTGTATGCCTTCAGTTTTTGATTTATTATGTTTGCAAGTATTTTGTAGGTGGTGTTAAGTAGGGTTATTGGTCTATAGTTTTCGCAGACTTCCTTATCTCCTTTTTTGTGGATGGGTGTTTTTATTCCAGTGTTCCATACGTTTAGCATTTTATATCCCGCACAAATTTGTTCTATCAAATTGGATATTGTCTTCTGGAGCGGTTCCCTACCATACTTCAACATATCTGCTTTTATTTTGTCTTCTCCTGTAGCTTTTCCGTTGACAGTTCTCTTTATTTCCTTTTGAGAGGGGCAGTTTAACGTGATTTCGTTTTCTCGATCTGTTACTAAGTCTTCTTCTACCCTGGGGTCCACAACAGCATCTTCTGTAAGCATTCTGCTTGTTATATGCAACATTTAAAAGACCATCCCTTGTATTCAGAATATTTTCTTTCGAGTTAAGAGAAAACATTTATTTTAATAAAAAACATCGAAATTACTCAAGCCGCCCTAGAAATTAGAAATGTGCAGTGCACTGGAAATTGAAATAAGAAAAGAAACAAATCGAAGAGAAATAAGTCTCACAAAGCAGAAATAATAGTCTTTGTATCTGAATATAGTAGAACGTCTAAAACAGCAAAGTCTGCTTAATTTATCCACGAATAATACCGTGGAAGAAAATATTAAACACATTTTCAGCGTTACCACAAACAAATAAGCAGAGCAATGTTTGTATAAATATTTATTTAAGAAATATCAAGTTCCGAACCACTTAAAGCGACAGCTTACAGAAGCAGATTCTTGACGGGGATGTTATTAAGATATATATACAAACCAGACATCCATCAAAAAGATAAAATATCTCTATCAACTACTTAGTTAATACCACTAGAGGTTTAAAAATTTGCGATAAAAGCAACTTCTCTGGTCCTAAGAAGGATCATTAATTAACCTTATCTTATGTGTGTTTTAGTACGGAAGGATATAGTGAAATATTTACTTTTCTAAAAAGTAAATTTGTCTTGAAATAAACTTTACATATGTTTTTGTTATTTATTTAAATAGTTTATACTTGTGGGATAAAATTATACATATTACTATGGCTAATTACTATCTATTGATTTATTTCTTAAACTTAATTTATATACACACTCTACTTAATGCCTACTAATTTATTTACACTCGGTATAATAGCTCTAATTTATTTTTACCACTTGAATATTACACTATTTATCTTCACTATTTTATTCACTGTCCGATTACTAACTCACTCACTCAAAAGCCCGCGTATATATATCCTTTATCTATTCTTGTATTTTCCACGCTCGTCATATGCGTAAACAAAACGGTCTTTCTGGAATGTTCTCTAAAAACGCGCAGTCGCCAAAATTTATAGTTGAGTGACAGGGCCGGCTTTGAATTGGTGTCTTCGTCACAATATTGTGATTTCAACTACGATAACACTAATAATAATCAAATAATTTGTTACGTTAGCATTTCTCTTTCTTTACTTTCCAAGTACTCTTTTATTTATAATGAATAATTTCTTTTGTTTTAGTTATACATATGAACACTGTATGGGTTACGTCTCCCCCGTGGAGTACAGTCTTGCGTAAAAATTATGGATTACTTAGCTACAAACTCATATACTTTTGCGTTACGACTGTTATGACGATATTTCACGTTTATTATATTCTGGAAAATGTAGGTACTCCAATTTAACCTTAAAGTCAATTTTTTCGATAGTGGGGATATAGACCTCAAAAGCAGATATTATGATGCATACTTGCAATGTTGCTATGTTAACAACCACAAACTAATATTTTGATAATTAATTTACTTTACTACCTTGCATTAGTAGCTTAGTAAACAGTACATTTTATTAGTAAAAAATAAATTGAATGGAATTTTATTGAACAGAAATAAATTAAAAGGATAACATTGAAAAGTCTGACATTAATATCAGGGAAACAGTTTCGACATGCTTTCACGCTTCAAGAATTGCTACGATTGAAAATACAGTTAGGTCGGGTTGATTGCTAAAGAAGTTCCAATTATTGAGCATCAGACGAAATTGCTATCTTAGTTATTGATGGAATGTTTCTGATCTGAATTGCTTAAAAAAAAAGTATAATGGAAGGTCTGGAAGTTAATTGGATCTTTGTGACTGAATGAATAATAATCTGCTGTAAAGATTTTGTTACATATTGAAGAGAGTATAATAATTGGGATCTATTTTGAGTAAGAAATACTAGCAGAAATTACCGAAATACAGTCGGGATGGAAAATGATTGAAAGATGTATAAAGGAAAAAAGAGGTGTTGTAGAAAATACAACACAAAAGAAGTGGTTTGATGAGAAATGTAAAAATATGGTGGAAAAGAAGAAATTTTCTTGGCTAAAATATGTTAGAACTAACAGTCCTGCAGATAGAGTAGAGTACAAAAAACTAAGGAAAGAAACAAAAAAAATTATTAAAAATAGCTAAAAGGACGGCAACGAGGCAAAAAAACTACTAGAAGAAGGAAGGGAAGTAAACGGAAACGAAGACAGCAATGAACAGGAAAAAAGGAATGGAAACCAAAGTAGGCTTAAGATTAGTAATAATAATAAATATAGTTATAGTATTAGTAATAGTAAGATCATAAGTGAGATTGATAGGAAAAATATTCATAATATTAGAGACGAGAATAAAGATAACGGGGATATAATAACTAGTAAAAATTAAAAAACATTAAAAAATGAGGAAAATAATAAAAATACCAATAGATTTAGAAATAAAAAAAATGTATGTGCCGTCACGGGACGCCTGGCAGATGTGAAACATCGAAATTGTTATATGCATGAAAGAAGAGATTAAAAAAGTGAGATATGGAAGAGAGAGGGAAATGGGAGAGAAAGATGGGAGAGAGAGAAAGAAAGTGTATAAGACGGATTAGGTAAGGTTCGCGACCCTCGGAATATTGTAAGACTTTTTTTTCATATTGGACCATTTTTGACAATTTTTCAAAAATATGGACCATTTTTCAAAAATGTTGACAATTTTCAACAATTATTCACAGTTTTTTATAATAATTCACCATTTTTTCAGAATTTTAACAATTATTGACTATTTTTGACCATTTTTTCAAAATTTTGAAAATTTTTGACGATCTTTTCGAAATTTTTGACAGTTTTTTCAAAATTTTGACAATGTTTGACCATTTTTTCAAATTTTAACAATTATTGACCATTTTTGACCAATTTTGACAGTTATTATCATTTATTGATCATTTTCAAAAATTTTTACCATTTTTCAACAATTATTGACCATTTTTGATAGTTTTTTATAATTATTCACCATTTTTTCAGAATTTTAACAATTATTGACTATTTTTGACCATTTTTTTTAATATTTAACAACTTTTGACAGTTTTTAACAATTTTTGACCATTTTTGACAGGTTCTGACATTTATTGACCATTTTTGACAATTTTTAACAATTATTGACCATTTTTGACAGTTTTTTATAGTTATTGACCATTTTTCAAAATCTTGACAATTTTGGACCATTGTTCAAAATTTTAACAATTATTGACCATTTTTAGTTTCTGACAATTATTTACCGTTTTTGACAATTTTTCGAGAATTTTGACAATTTTTCAAAAAGTTTGACAATTATTGTACATTTTTCAAAAAGTTTGACAATTATTGTACATTTTTCAAAATATTTTACAATTATTGGCCATTTTTCAAAACTTCAACAATTATTGACCTTTTTAAGATATTTAACAATTTTTGAGCATTTTTGACCGGTTCTGACAATTATCGACCATTTTTGACAATTTTTCAAAAATGTTGACAAGTTTTAACAATTATTTACCATTTTTGACAGTTTTTTATAGTTATTGACCATTTTTCAAAATCTTGACAATTTTTGACCATTGTTCAAAATTTTAACAACTATTGACCATTTTTACAGTTTCTGATAATTATTTACCGTTTTTGACAATTTTTCGAGAATTTTGACCATTTTTCAAAAATTATTGACCATTTTTGACAATTTTTCAAAAATTTTGACAATTATTGTACATTTTTCAAAATATTTTACAATTATTGACCATTTTTCAAAACTTCAACAATTTTTGACCTTTTTAAGATATTTAACAATTTTTGAGCATTTTTGACCGGTTTTGACAATTATCGACCATTTTTGACAATTTTTCAAAAATTTTGACAATTCTTAACAATTATTTACCATTTTTGACAGTTTTTTATAATTACCAATCACCAATTTTTCAAAATTTTCACAATTGTTGACCATTTTTCAAAATTTTAACAATTATTGACCATTTTTGACAATTTCTCAAAAATTTTGACAATCATTGACCATCTTTTTAAATATTTAACAATTTTTGACCATTTTTGATTGGGTTTGACAATTATTGACAATTATTGACCGTTTTTGACAATTATTGACCGTTTTTGACAATTATTGACCATTTTTGACAATTTTTCAAAAGTTTTAACCATTTTTCAAAATTTTTGACAATTATTGACTATTTTTTCAAAATTTTTAAAAGTATTGACCATTTTTCCAAATTTTTGTCAATTTTTGAAAATATTTGGCAATTTTTCACCATTTTTTCAAAAAATTTGACAATTTTTCACACCTATATACACAACAACAAATAAAGGAGTTATAATTATGCACGTGGAACGTCAGAACCATGTTAATACCGGGTAAAATGATGGACATTGGGGACGAACTAAAAAAATACAAAATAGACATAGCAGCCTTACAGGAGGTAAGATGGAAAGGGCAAGGGGTGGTAGAAAAAAATGATTTTAGTTTCTATTATTCAGGGAATAAAAACCTAGGACAATATGAGGTAGGCTTCATAATAAGGGGTAATTTATATATTAGAATTCAGACCAATAAGTGAACGACTAGCATACCTGAGAATACAATCAAAACCAATGAATATATCGATAATAAATGCATACGCACCAACTGAAAGTGCAGATAAGGAGGAGAAAGATAATATGTATGAAAAGATTGAGGGAGAAATGGAAAAAATACCAAAAGAAGACACAACACTTTTAATTGGCGACTTCAACGCACAAATAGAAAAAGAGGATTAGTTGGGAAAAGTGGCAGGAACATATACGATTCATCATAAAACAAACAATAATGGAAAACGCCTATGTAATCTGACAGCAAGGATGAATATGATAATAAGTAGCACTGAATTTTCCCGCCCAAGAAAACACAAGATAACATGGACATCGCCGGATAATAAATATAGTACACAAATAGACCACCTGCTTATTAATAGAAGAAAACAGTCGTCGATCAAAGATGTACGAACATACAGAGGGGCTCGGATCATTACAAAAAACATAAACGTTACAAAAACAAACCGAATTAAATGGAACCTCGAAAAACTTAGCAATGAAAACATAAGAAGCGAATACGAGAAGCATGTGGAAAATATTTTAATGGAATGAGAAGAAACGGAGAATGTGGAATTAGAATGGTATAATATCAGAAAATGTTTACCGAGCTCAGCGGAAAGTCAATAGGGAAGAGAAAAAAGCGGAATAAACAAGCAATGGTATGTTAAAAAGTGTCGAGAAACTATAAAAGCAAAAGGAAATGCTAGAATAAAATGGATAAGTACAAACAACTCAGAAGATAAAGAGGAATATGAGAGAATACGGAAAAATTGCAACAAATTGATAAGAAAAGCTAAAATGACAGATGACAGAATAAGAAAAATAAAAAATGAAAAAACTAACAAAAATACCAAAGCCTATTATAAAAAAATAAATGAACAAAATAAGACATATAAAGGTAAAATTAAAGGTATAAGAAATAAAAACGGCGAGGTGATACAAGAAGAAGCTCAGTATGAGCAAATCTGGAAAGAGTAGTTCGAGGAACTGCTAACTGAGGTAGTCGCAGATAATACAACAGAGGAAGAAAGCGAAGAGGAAAAAGAAGAAAATGAAACACATGATCCAACAAAAAATGAAATAATAGAAGTTATTAAAAGGAGTAGGAATGGGAAAGCACCGGGCAAAGACGAAATAATCATGGAATTGATTAAGTATGGAGGAGATGAGCTGTACGAAAGATTATACCGGCTAATAAAGAAAATATGGAGGGAAGAGAGAATGACCGAAGAATGGGAAGTGGGGCAAATTGTCACAATACACAAAAAGGGGATCAGCAGGAGCGCAAAAACTATAGGGGTATAACTCTCTTAAATGTAGCATACAAAATAATGTCAGCAATAATTCAAAATCGCTTAGCTGAAAAAGCGAAAGCCATAATAGGTCAAAACCAATACGGTTTCACACAAGGAAAGTCAACAAACAATTGACGCTATTCACACTATCAAGCAGATAATGGAAAAGGTCCATGAATACCAAATGGAAATAGAAATGCTATTTATAGATTTCCAACAAGCAGTTGATTCAGTAAGACGAAGTAAACTGATAAGAGGACTGAAAGAACAGGGGATAGAAAGTAAGTTAAGAAGATTAATTGCAATGAGTATGAAGGAGTCAAAAGTGAAGATACTTACAAGTAAAGGAGAAACGGAGGGCTTTGTAGCTAATAGAGGCGTAAGACAGGGTGACGGTCTATCAACAACACTATTTAATTTGGCCCTGGAGCATGTTATGAGAAACGTGAACAAGGGAAATTTTTGAACGAGCGGGGGCCAGATAGTCGCATATGCAGATGACATAGTGAAAGTAACGAAAGGAAGGAATATCATGAAACAAATGCTACTAGAATTAACAAAAGAAGGTGAAAAATGGGATTAAAAATAAATGTAAACAAAACGAAAATAATGAGAGTTGACAAACAGTGTGAAAACAGAATGATAAAAATAGGAGAATATGAATTTAAGGAAGTGGAAAAATTGAAATACCTGGGAATCATGATCAGCAGTAATGGGGAACGAAGATCAGAAATAGACGAAAAAATAATGGTAATACGGTATTTTAAACACGTTGGATGTGGTAAGGTAAGGGTACAATTGCTGCTCCTTTAAAACAGATGTGTGGTTGATATTTAGGGTCCAGTGGAATTAACAGATACACTTGTGATTGCCCTGGTGCTAAAGGATTGAGGATTATAGGTTGTTGCTGTCATGTAGATGCTGTGATATATTTTATCTATCTTCTGCAAGGTAAGGAAGTAAAATCTTAAGACCATCTGAAAAGCTGACCTCACTCGTTAGAGAAGACATAGTCGATATGACATATGATAAATATAATGAGAGTGAAACAGAAGAAGAAATAAATAAAGTTGAACAAGATCATATCATGGCAGAACCTTTAGAAGAACAAGTAAAAAGTGACAACGATGAATATTACGATAGTGACTACTACTTTTAGTATATGCACCTAACTTATCACTCCTTTATAAGAATTATCAAAGAAAAAAAATTTATCGTTAATCAAGTCAGTATCATAATATTTTCTTAATCGCAAATAGGATAGGTATTATATATATTAGCCTCTACCCAAGGATAACTAGCACCCAAGGCCAAAAAAAAACCTTAAAACAAGAGTATTATAAGTACTCAGGTTATTAACAAGTACTGTACATCAGGAGTTTCGTTTAAAGAAAGTGTAAAATTTTTGATTTTTTCATTTTAAAACCATCTGATTGCCTTTTTAAATAAGCTCGCAATTTCGGGTAATTTTCAATATTGACATTATTTTTCAACGTTATAACACATTTACCAGTAGGAGAGTAGAAAAAGAATGTTATCGATCCAATTTCAGAGGAGTTGCTTTCGCTAAAGTATATAGTGAGCAATTTTCAATGTTTTTATTACGTGTAAAATAATGATGGATAAATGTTCTAGAAGCATTTGTTTCAGAAATAAATAAACAATAAAAGTGGAATGGAGTTGGTAGTAAAATAAAAAAAAACTTGTGACTTACTTATTATTATTGAATCTACTACTTTTTATTGTAGTCATAACGGAAAAATCCAAAAATGTGAGCAAGGGTTATAAAAAATCACATACAGGAAAGAACAAATTTGGATAAATCTTCCTATGTAACTAAATTAAATTTTTCTAACACAGAAGTGTGAAGTGTGAAAAGTCTTGGTTGCATTGCTTATGTGGAGAGACTAGTTGTCGTTATCAGGCTCAACATTCTTTCTACACGATGTTTCTTGAAGAAATCCTCGTTACGGCGCTCTGGACCCAGGAGTTAATGAGTCATCGCTTTGCTTTCTGAAAGAATGTTGTTAGCTGCTTCCTGATCTTCCATGCTTCATTTAGAAATAGGTTTATCTCCGTACATGCCAATTATATTCAAGTGCAGTGACCGGTCAGTATTATTGTCACTTTCTTTATTTAACCCTTGCTTAGATTTAATAATTAGTTGGTCAGCGATTCCAGGGGTTTTTTGACTAAGAATTTGCCGTGGTCCAGTTTAGGAACGTGGCTCCAGTACAGCTTATGTTTCATTTGAAACAAAGAAAACAGGAACATAGCAAACTCTACTAAACTGGAATAGTTAGAATATTGTTAATAAAAATAAATATGTAGCAGACCGAAATGCAGAAAATAGTCTATGTATAGTGATACTAGCCTACAAATTTGAGTAAAATAATGTGAAGAAAATGTAGTAAGGAAGAAGAATGGATGAAGTTTTCTAGAAACTTTTCACATCAAGTTTTGTTGGAACAAAAGTATTCTGATAACTGTGTCGAAATAACTCAGCAAGCAGTTAAAGAAAAATAATTTTTTCTACAGTCGCGCGTAAAATGACTAATTACTATTCAAATGAAATCGTAAAGTAGACAAATGCCGAGGATTGTTACTTTACGCTCTAGCGCAAAAAAGGAATCTTTTTCGCTCGCTTAATTAATCAAATCACGCCCTCCGAATTAACTCAATTGGTGAATATTAATTAACAATTTATCAGATTGAAAATTAAATAAAATTATATGAAAATTGTCAAATTTTTTTAAATATGGTCAAAAATGGTCAATAATTCTCAAAAATTGTCAATTATTGTCAAAAACTTTTAAAAATGGACAATTTTTGTCAAAAACTGTCAAAAATGGTCAATAATTGTCAAAAACTTTTAAAAATTTTGAAAAATGGTCAATTGTCAAAAATTTTAAATTTTTTTTGAAAAATGGTCAAAAATTTCCAAAAATGGTCAATAATTGTCAGAAACTATCAAAAATGATTAAAAATTGTCAAAAATAGTCAAAATTTTGATAATTGTCAAAAATTGTTAAAGTTTTTGAAATATGGTCAAAATGGTCAATAATTGTCAAAAATGGTCAAAAATTTGGAAAAATGGTCCATAATTTTCAACAATTGATCAATAATTGTCAAAAATTGTTAAAATTTTGAAAAATGGTCGATAATCGTCAAAAACTATCAAAAATGGTCAATAATTTTGAATGGTCAAAATTTTTGAAAAATTGTCAAAAATGGCCAATAATTGTCAAAAATGGTCGATAATTGTCAAAAACTTTTTAAAAAATTTGAAAGATGGTCAAACATTTTCAAAGACTATCAAAAATTGTCAAAAATGGTCAATTGTCAAAAATTTTAAATTTTTTGGAAAAATGGTAAAAAATTCTCAAAAATGGTCAATAATTGTCAAAAACTATTAAAAAATGTCAAAAATGGACAATTACTGTCAAAATTGGTCAATAATTGTCAAAAATTGTTAAAATTTTGAAAAATGGTCGATAATTGTCAAAAACTATCAAAAATGGACAATTATTGTTAAAAATTGTCAAAATTTTGATAAATAGTTGATAATTGTCAAAAATTGTTAAAGTTTTTGAAATATGGTCAATAATGGTCAAAAATGGTCAAACATTTGGAAAAATGGTCCATGATTTTCAACAATTGTCAATAATTATCAAAAATGGTCAATAATTGTCAATTATTTTTGAAAACTGTCAAAAATGAACAATTATTGTCAAAATTGGTCAATAATTGTTAAAATTTTGAAAAATGGTCGATAATCGTCAAAAACTATCAAAAATGGTCAATAATTTTGAAGTATGGTCAAAAATTTTGAAAAATAGTCGAAAATGGCCAATAATTGTCAAAAACTATCAAAAATGGTCAAAAACTGTCAATAATGGACAATTATTGTTAAAAATTGTCAAAATTTTGAAAAATAGTTGATAATTGTCAAAAATGGTCAAAAATTTGGAGAAATGGTCCCTAATTGTCAACAATTGTCAATAATGTTCAAAAATAGTCAATAATTTTGAAAAATGGTATAATATAAAAATCGATAATTTTTTAACATCCCTAGTCAGTTGATCTTTTTAAGGTTAATCATGATGAATAGCGAAAATGACGATTATTCTAGCACTCCTATTATAACCTAAGATAATATAAAAAACTGTTTTAATTATTAAAAGGGCGTCTGTAGAAAAAATTATCTGTGTTTTTCGAGCGTAAAGTAAAATAGCCGCTTTCGAAAGATCGCCGCGCTCCGCAATCCATTACTTTACGCTCTAAATACACAAATAACTATTTTGCTACTCTGGGCCAATAGAAAGCTCCTCGAGATTTTATGTTTTACAGTATTAAACATCATAAATTATTTTCACTGTTTTTCACGGAATTTTCAGATTTTACTGGATTTGAGGAATTAGATGTCGAATGTTGAATTTAATAATTTTACTGCCTGTCCACGGATGGAGTGCCCAAGCGGAGTAACATTTTTATTTGTAGTTTTAGTAGAAAATGTCATTCCTGATAAAAAGTTTCTTGTTCTGAAACTCCATTAAATGTAATAAAATTAAAGTTTTTCAAAACCTGTTTCATTTTATAGTCAATTTTATGGAAAATACGATGAATTTTTGCACCGAGTTCGAAAATGTAATAATAATCTAGTGGATGACGTTAACAATGTACCGGGTTATTCATTATAAATTACCCACCCCCTATCATCGTTATTATTGTTTTTAGAAAAAACAGTTTTATATAAGAGGTGTTTGGATACAGCTGCATTTTGTTAATATGCTATCAAAAGTTCAGTAGCGTGCAAATTTAAGGGGATACAACAAATAATAGTTTTTCTTTAATGGGATACCCTTTATATTTTTACATTTTTGGAATAGTCTGATTTCAAAAATATATAATATGTTACCTCTACCTTGTACCGTTTTTGAGTTATTAAGCCAATTAAATTACCATTTTGACGTCCTATTGAGTTGACAAAAAACGATTTCCTCATATTTATTTATTTTTCAGAATAACAGGAAGCCACTTGGCGATAAATCATAAATATGGGCAAAAAGTCATTAGATTAACGTGTACCCGTAACGAGTATAAGTATGAGGAAAAATGTTAAGTACATATTTCAGTGTAATGTAACATATCTATTAGTATATTGTAAGAGTGGCTTAGTAATAATTTTGAAATAAATTAATTATTTAATTAATGAATATAGTTGTCTGGGTTTGAATGAAAATGTGTAGTGAATCGTTGATTTTTTTGGGAAAGTGGAAATTTCGTTGAAGAATTCGAAAGATGTTTCAGGACAAAATAAAAATGTAGATGCAGTAGAAAGTTGTAACTGGCAAGTTATGAAAATAGAGAGAAGATCTTATGAGATTGCTTTTCCCGGATAGAATATTGAAAATTTATTAAACAAGTATTAGAGCATCGTAAAGTTTTGGTGGATAAAAGTTATTATTTTATAATTTATACATGGGGCAAATACCGATGGAATATGAAGAGTTGTAGTTAACCAATTGGGAATAGAATGAAAGTTTTTCTTAATTATATTATTGCAATCGAAAAATTTTAATTGTGATAAAGACATAAGAAAAAGAATCGAATAAATTCCATTGTTTATAGAAATTTTCATTTCATTGTAAATTTCAGTATAACAGAAAAATATCTGAATTAAATACATGAATGTAAAAATAAATATTGCCTTCAAATCCCAATTTTTGAAAAAAAATTTATTTTTTCGATAATATTTGTTTTGTTGACGAATAAAATTGAATACTATTTCGTTTTTGTAAATTTTCATCCTTATTTTACTCCTATCCAATTATACAGGGAGTTGAACTTCTTACAATTTTGACAGAATGGTTAAAACTTTTCACATACTCAGTATAAGAGATTCCAACTTAATATTGATGTGATGGAGAAGTGAAGCGGATTTTAGTTATACATTAAAATATAGGGTGTTCAATTTAAAAAACCATTTCTTTGTTCTGGCACACCCTGTAACATTGTAATTTATTTTGAAATATGAGGCCTAAAGCTACCTACAATTTTTATCATCAAGTTTTTTTGGTATTTTTCATTATAACAGACCTACTCAGCTTAAACAATCACTTTGTATATATATTTCTATTTTTAACGTCATAATGGAATGAAGCAACTTTATAAAACAAAACGTTAAAATATCCGTGAAAAGATTCCCATGCTTTCGAATTTGCCGGATTTTGAGCCCAAAGTAAATGAAGAAATAATAATTCCAGAGATTTATAATTATAAATAAGATGAACAAAATATTTTGAATATTGTCGACATCTGGTGCTATTGAGAATAACCAAAATATAAAGTATTCGCTGGGAGGACTCAATAAAGTAACCAAATATTTTAGGTAATGGCCAAATTTGTTGACAGTCTGTACAAATTCCTTTGTGATGCCTTTTGGCCCAATATAATAATAAATATTTAAAATAAGAATTAAATTCCCTTGATCTTATTTCAATAAAACGTTCGAACATTTCATTATTATACAAATATAAATTAAGAAGGTTATTGAATAGAAAGTCAAGTTCAAAGCGTGAAGTAAGAAAAAACAGTAATATGTTTATTTGTTTTATTTGAACTTGACTGGTTATATAAATATGCATTCAATATTTATTATAGGAGAAGTTGATTTAGAATAAGTCATGAAGAACATTCTATATAGTCGAATGGTCAGAGATCAGTAGTCTCTAACCATTAAGTATAAGTATGCTATACGGCTAGGAACTTATGTATATCATTAGAAATAGTAAATAGTGTAAGGTATTATAGTAAATAAATCAAACATCTCCAAACAACTCCAAGCGACCCGCAACACCACCGATTCAGAGGCCTTTCTACAGTTTTAGTCTACCGATGTATCCATTGGAGACGCATCCGTTATACCTTTTACAACCCAAATAAAAACTGTGTGTATGCGTGTGTGAGAAAAATGGCACGGAAATTACTCCATTTTCCACAGAAATTTGGAAGTTGCTTTGCTAAAGTTAGATACTAGGGTTGTATTACAAGTGTTGCATATAACAACATAGTTGACGCCTGTCAACAAATATCAAAATTGACTTTCATGTTTAGTTAACTTAACGCCAAAGTCACTCAGGATAACGTCGACGCTGTACGTAAGATGATCCAAGAATGTCACATATCGGGAAATTGGAGTTTTTGGAAGACCACAATTCAAAAAACTTCACATGAAGAATTATCTGTAAAAAAATTAGTTTCTCGTTGGATACCGCATTTTGACAGTACTGTCAATGGTGATGGATTTACCCTTATGAATCCGGAAATAAACTTCAGTCAGCCGTTTTTGGGTGTTCCAAGATGAACGAAAGTTATGCGTTCTCGAAGTGTTTCCAAAAAGATGGTGGCGACATTGATCTCAAAACAGGGTTATGTAGCAACAATTCCTCTGCAAGACCAAAAAACTGTTACTGCTGATTGATACATATTTTCAAAAAACTAACCCCCAACGACCATGATCTACCAAAACAATGCAAGTTCCCAAACAGCCCGAAAAACAATTGAGTTTTTAAAACAAGAAAACATTGAGTTGTTGGAGCATCCTTCATACAGTCCCGACCTAAGTCCCAACGACTTTTTCTCTTTTCCTAAAATTAAGAATGAACTGTGAGGGCGAAGGTTCCAGTCCCCAGAAGCTGCAGTGAACGCCTTCTAAAACTTAATTTTGAAAGTAACAACAAGCGAGTGGAATAGCTGCTTCCAGAATTGACTCCAAAGGATGCAAAAATGCATATCTGTTCGTGGAGAATCCTTTGAAAAACAATACTGCATCATTTCACTCATCGGAAGAATAAAACTGTTAATAAATTCGCTCATCGCCTTTGCTGAAGAAGCATCATTCGCCACCAACCCAAATTAATCTGCAAACCTCCAGCGATTTGAAAACCAGCATGAAGTAATTCATCCATTCGCACTGGCAGGATAATTGGAACCATTCAGCAACATTTCTTCATAAAATACACCTGATAGTAGGACAATTCGATGTTCCCGATTTACAAGAAGGAGATTGGGTAAAATCAGATTCGAAAAAAATCCCCCACGAATTTGAAATTTATTATGTGGTTCCTTCCAGCGATTAAAATGATATGGGAAGTTTTTGAAGTTTTTGCTTCTTATTGCACGACATAGGACTTTTGAGAAGGCTGGTCAAAAATTTGGAAAAATGGTCAATAATTGTCAAAAACTGTCAAAATATTGAAAAAATGGTTAATAATTGCCAAATATTTTCAAAAATTGTCGATAATTGTCAAAAATGGTCAATATTTGTGAAAATTTTGAAAATATGGTCAATAATTGGCAAAGACGGTCAATAATTGTCAAGAATTGTTAAAATTTTGAAAAATAGTCAAAAATTGTTAAAATTTTGAAAAATGGTCAAAAATTGTTAAATATTTAAAAAATGGTCAGTGATTGTCAAAATTTTTGGAAAATTGGCAAAAATGATCAATAATTATAAAAGACTGTCAAAAATGGTCAATAATTGTTTAAAATTGTCGAAATTATTGAAAAATAGTCAAAATTTTTGAAAAATTGTCAGAAACTGTCAAAAATGGTCAATGATTGTTAAAATTTTGAAAAATGGTCAAAAATTGTCAAATTTTGGAAAAAATGGTCAATAATTATAAAAAACTGTGAAAATTTTGAAAAAATGGTTAATAGTTGCCAAATATTTTCAAAAATTGTAAAAAATTTGGAAAAATGGTCGATAATTGTCAAAAATTGTCAAAAATGGTCAATATTTGTAAAATTTTTTGAAAAAATGGTCAATAATTGTCAAAAATTTGGAAAAATGGTTAAAATTTTTGAAAAATTATCAAAAATGGTCAATAATTGTCAAAGACGGTCAATAATTGTCAAAATTTTGAAAAATGGCCAAAAATTGTTAAAATTTTGAAAAAATGGTCAATCATTGTTTAAAATTGTCGAAATTTTTGAAAAATTGTCAAAAATTGTTAAATAATTAAAAAAATGGTCAGTGATTGTCAAAAATGATCAATAATTGTTAAAATTTAGAAAAAATGGTCAAAAATTGTTAAAATTTCGAAAAAAATGGTCAATAATTATAAAAGACTGTCAAAAATGGTCAATAATTGTTTAAAATTGTCGAAATTTTTGAAAAATAGTGAAAATTTTTGAAAAACTGTCAAAAATAGTCAATAATTGTCAGAAACTGTCAAAAATGGTCAGAATTGTTAAAATTTTGAAAAATGGTCAAAAATTGCAAAATTTGGAAAAAATGGTAAATAATTATAAAAAATCGCCAAAAACGGTCAATAATTGTCAAAAATGGTCAATAATTGTCAGAACCTGTCAATGGTCAATAATTGTTAAAATTTGGAAAAATGGTCGAAAATAGTCAAAATTTCTGAAAAATTGTAAAAAATGATCACTAATTGTAAAAACTGTTAAAATTGGTCAATAAATGTCAAAAATGGTCAAAAATTGTCAGAAATTGTCAGATATTTGGAAAAAATGGTCAATAATTATCAAAAATTGTCAAAATTTTGAAAAAATGGTCAATAAAATATTAAATAAAACTTAGTAGAACGTACTGGGCCTAATGTAATTCCCAACATCGCATTCTATTGCGCGTATTTTTATTGATGGTTTTCCCAACCTCGCATTCTATTGTGCATACGGCGGTCCGACGAACGCTCGCCTTTTTTTTCATACCATATCTCGCAGTTACATTCGTATATTGGGTATTAATAAGTAAATATACGAAATTGTATCTTATGGTTTATTTACGATAAAAACACGAATACGTTGCAAAACAAAATTTTTTGATGTCAGCATGTAGATTTTTCTGTATTCAAAAGAAACTGGAAAAGTGAATGTTCTGGTCAGTTCTTTTTAATTCGCCTGTACTCACAACCTTAAATTCAAAACTAGTGCATCTACACATCGAAGATATAATTGAAAATAACATGGTGCAACGTTAACTCCAAATAGTATAATTTTGACATTGGCATTTTTAGCACCAAACCACAGATACGTCATTTATGTGTCTTGACAAAAATCAGATTTGCCTATTTGAAAGCACTTGTAAAGGAAATTGCTGGAAAAACAGTAAATGCAGAAAATCGGCAGCTGTATTAAATTTTTTAGATTATTTCTCCAAGAAGAAAGAGACTAATTTGACCGTACGGAGTGTGAGGTCCGCCACTGTTTGTAACTTATTTCATATGGTTGTGATGACGTAAGGCTCAAGAACGCTGAAATAGTATAATGTGTTACAAGAACAGAAAATGAACTATAGCAGCTCGAGACTATTAGATGCACGAGCGTAGCGAAGCGAGGGCAGTTGATAGTTAAGGGCTGCTAAAGCGTTTCCTGCATGTATGACACACAACTGTTTTTCGACTACCGGATAAATAAAAAAATCGGAAAATACAACCAAAAACTTTGACATTCACTGACGTTTGATTAAAAAATTTTCTGTTAAGAATTTTCCGCCCTTGGGATGCTAAACAATACTCTCCACCCTAATTTTTGGTGTTCATATGATTGGTTTTCCGGTAAGGTACGCGGAAAGGTTCGTGCATATAATAGTCTCGGGCTGCTAAAGCTCATTGTCCAAAAACTGCTTTCATGCGTCATTTTTCCAGTATGGCGGCGAGAGCGGCAAAATTAAAATTCGGAAAGAGCACTTCAAAATCTATAAAACTACAAAATGAGTAGGTATGGATTAATATTGTTTATGGATATTCATGAATTTAGTATTGAAAACAGTTAACAATTTGTTGTATAGGAAGCGAAATATTAATGAAAACCCGTTTTCATAACGTATGACCTTGAATAACTCAAGACGAGGATATGTATTGGTTTATTACCTTCGACCCAACATTCGCTGCAATAATTGCAAAAGAAAGGTATGTGCAAATTTTCAACCTATCATCATGCATTCCGAAGTTGGACTCCTTTTTGAGACTAATATGACTGGGCTATATTTTGGGAACGACTAAAAGTCTAAAACACATGGCTCTTGCAATGGTAAATATTGCAAGGCGCCGATCGGCCGCCAGGGAAAAGAAAACAAAATGTGATTTTTAACTAATGTAGAATTATTTTGGAGGAAGTGGCGTGCCGGTAGTAATTTCTAATAAAAATAAAAGGACTAAAATATAACTCTACATGAATATACAAAGAACTAAAATATAAATATACAAATTGTTGAACGTGTGGTTTCACCACTGCCCTTATTTTCGGCCTTGGAATTAAATAAAAGAATAAAAATATGGTTGTTTCAATAAAGAAAAATTGAGTTTTCGACAACTACGACAACTACCTTTATCGTCCTACTAATCAACCCGACAAGATGTTTCTTATTTGGTATTGGTGATGTTCACACAGAATTTTCAATATGAAGGTCTTCACCTGTCAATTTTTTATTAAGAAAAATATTATAAATTTTATATATAGGGTATTCCACACAAAATGACATTAAAATTCAATATTGAATCCGAAAAGTTAATAAGATACAGGGTGTTACATTTAAAATAACAAAGTTGTCTTTCACTTTCGGTATACAAATATTTTCCATAAATTTGCAATAACTTACTTTCCATCTAAGCCAATTTTTATAGAAATCGTGTGAGTAGTCTCCAATATATACATAGTGTAAGATCGTCGTGAAACAGCCTGTATATTGGAAGTAATTGAAAGAAAAAAATGTTACGAGGATCTCTCTTCTACTTCTTGTTGTTTCACTTAATGTACTAGTGAACTTTTTTATTATTTCATTACACAAATGGTCTTCCCAACCCGGTTTACATTAAGATAATACAGACTGCAAAGTCAACATCATATATGGTATTACTCGCTCCAGAATACGAAGAAAAAAAACTGTTCAGATCAGGCTTTAGTAAACAACTCAAAAACACTATTCCCATTCTGTATTCATTATTGATAATCAGGACTAGCAGGGGTTTCAAAGGTGACTTCTTCCTACTTAGGTTGTATGTTTGTTGTTAAACTTTGTTAAAACACGGATTAAAATAATTTTTTTTATTGGTGAACTCAGCATTGGACAGAATAAAACTGATACATATTATCACATTCATTTGATATTTTAGTCCAGTCCGTTTCCAATCAAAATCCTTTAAGCCACTCCCTGTCTTTTTAGTTCGGGGAAGTAAGGTCGAAAAAACTAATTAAAATCAAATTTTTCCGATAAGGAATATTATTAGGTCCCTAATCGGAAATATATTGACCCCTTATCATTTTCCTAAATTCTCGGATAAGTTCCACTTGAGCTTGCATGTACAGCGAAGAGCACCAGAAAATTTGAGTCTTCCAGTTTTGCTCGCACAAAATTTTTTTAAATAAGAACCCCTGTATATTATACCGATTTCGGATTGCTCTCTATAATCGCATTCATTATCGTGAAGTAATAATTATCTGAACCCAATATCATCATCATAACACAAAATTTAATGGCTAGGGCAGGTGCAACTCTGCGTAGAATCGACCGCCTGCTGATAACTCAAGTGCTTGGTGATTTATGACCTTCTTAGATTTCTGGACGTAATTTAAGCTTTTTTTTAATAATATCATTCGCTTACGTTAATAACTTGATCCGACCCTGGTACAAAGAAAAATCCTCGCGGCCATTTGCATTCAAACTAGTTAATGTAATGGAGAGTGTCGCCTCAGCAAATTGCTAAATACCTTTTCCATTATTTCGCACACCTTACGACCTTATGGGTCCGCAACGTACTTTGAACGACTTCAAATGTGTCGGCAGAAAAATTATATGCGATACGTGCAACGACTTTGTGCTGGGTCACAGTAGAATTGTAATTTGAGAAAAAAATATGCTTTTTCACGACTTACTGTTGGCGACAGTTGCTGTTTTAAATGGGTGTATGTCGAGAAAACAGAACGAGTTAGATATTAAAAAAAAATTACATGAATTATGGTGGTGTATGGGAAGTTATTGCGTTTAATTAATTGTTAAGTGTGAATGAAATAATACGTTCTCATTTCGTCTGTTTGTTGCATATAAAATGGTAGTAATTATACAAAAATGAATAAAACTGACTATAGTCATAGTCCGGTGAAGTAAGGCCGAAAAATTTACCTAAAATAAAATTTTTCCGAGATCTAATCATTTTCCTAAATTTTCGAATAATTTCCGCTGGCGCTTGCGACGCAGCTTGCAAGCACAGCGTAGATACTCGAAATTGGAGTCTTTTACGCTGATGATATCTCTTTCAATTTTGCTCGGACGAAAAAATTGTGGAAATTGGAAATTTGTAGGAAATCTTATGCCCTATATTCTGGAAACTGAATACTACAGACCTTACCTACAGAATAAACCAATGAAATTATAAAAAAATAATCTTTATTGACTAAAACAAGGGCATATAAAAAATATTGCTAATTAAGGTGTTGCGCCACTTCCGGGGTAAAACCGGATAACAAGTGGGGTAAAACGGGGTATTTCAAAACAATTTTAATTAAAGAGTTCTAAGGCAGTTGTTACATTGGAACTCATCCAGCCAGCTAGTCAGCCTTCATGTGCCCAGCTCTCGCACGAAATACAATTTACCCATCCATCACCTCTAGCTGACATGAAGCGATTTTCTTCACAAAATTTTATTAGTAGAATCTTCCTTTTCCTCATCTTCCTCTTTCGACCTCGTATCCTCTGTCGATTTTTTTTGTTTTTTTCTCAATTTTTTTTTGGATGAGCTTTACCTTTACATTTCCCTTTAGAACCAATCTGTCTCTTCACTCCTTGAATCTTAACAGATTTATCTTTCTGCATAATAGAAGCCTCTACTTCCTTCTTATATGTGAATCGGTCAAAATTGCAGTCTTACTTCGACGTCTTTTTGTGTTCGTGACTTTCCTGTTACTATAATGAACAAGCATTATCTCCTTAGCAAAATGTACGGACTTCACCAAAGATTTCACTGGATTTTATTAAGGTGTAGTTTCCCTTGGTATTGGACTAGAGAAGCTAGGGTTTGGTGACGTCTCTCTAGATGTTCTCAAGGAAGGCTCAGCTACGGGTGATTTTTCCTTTTCTATGGCTCTCCTAACACAATTAGCTTCTGCAGGCATTCGCTCTGTTGTCAGAGCAGCTACAAAGTCAGCTTCGCCAAATACGGATAGATTCCTGTTTTAGAACACCAGAGAAAGCGGTTTGGACATTTGCTGCTCTAGCGTAAGCTTGACCAAATAATCTGCCGACTTCAAGTTTGGTGACATCTCTGCCAGGGTTTGCTCTTAACCACGTTTTGACTTCCTGGCTATAGAACGTACTGTATTTATTCGTATAAAAATTATACAGTTTTTTATAGTGGCACTTTAACTTTGTTCAAACTTGCACATCTGCACCTCTTTGTTAAAAGGTTGCCCAGTTTGGACAATATAGTAGCATAAAATCGAAAAATGGCTAAATAAACCTACTTGCTTCACGAGTATAAAATTACTTTTAAACTAATAAGTTTTCGTAATAAAAAGTTATTAAAAATGAACACCCTTTTAGAGTTGCATTTTCTGACTTCCCTACTTTTAATGTGATTTTTTTTGTAATGTGTTCTAAATAGGGAACAAAATGGTTATATGCCGTTTCAGTATAAGTGAATTATTTAAAAAACTACAATTAAGCGACCTCTATGCTGAAATTAAGCGTCAGTTGGTCGAAAGGAAATCCAATTGTACATATAATGGTTATGAGCAGAATTCCAATTAAGTTGCAACATTTAGAGTTTACTATTATTTGTCGACTGATGTTATTCGTAGACAAATTATTATCTACCAATTGGTTCTGTTGTACAGGAGGTTTCTTTTAGCAATAGTAATTTCAATAAAATGGATTAGAATTTAATATACCTACCAGATAGGAAAGCTGCCAAAGCTGTAGTAGGTATGTTAACAGGGCATTGTATGCTTAATAGGCACGCAAAGCTAGTGGGATTGACAGACGAAGTCATGTGCAGATTCTGTCGCCAAGAAGAGGAACATCCTATGCCAGTGCGACTACCTGGCGAATGTACGGTTTCTTGTACTTTTTTTTCGGGTCGAGATGGGAAACTCATGTTGGAATGGATCCTGTCCAGGACCCAAACAGTGTTGGACCCATCCCCAAGGGGGTGCCTACTAACCAAACCCACCTCAAACTCGCCGTTTCACACGCCTCGCACACTCTCCGCTCACACCGTCGTCTTCTCCCTACCTATCACTTCTACCTCTCATGCCATATCGAGTCCTTCTCTCCCTCTAACCATACTCTCTACTACGCCATTCACCTCCATCCATTCCTCCTTCCCCATCAACATTATTTCCGCAATGTTCTCCCAGTACACCGCCTCCCCTAGTTTTCTCTCAAACTTCTTCAACAATTCCTCGTTCCTCCAGCATGTAAACACATGCCACACATCATCCTCCTTTTCACACCTCTCGCACACTCCAGTCTCTATTTTCCCAATCTTGTCGAGGTACCCCACTTTCTACCCATGTCCAGTGAGCACCTGTGTCAAGAAGTAGTAGTTCATCTCCCCGAATTTCCGGTCCATCCAATGTCTTCCTTCCAATCGCAACTTTTAGCGCGCCCTTATACTCCTCTCACCTTCTCTCCATTTCTTCCCCCATCAATTCCTGTACTTCCCGGATGTACTTCCCTGCTCTAGCCATCGCGTCCAATAGGTAGGACCTTGACAGCACCGCTGCTGCCACTCCACCCCCAAGAGTATCTCTTTCTGCACCCGCAGGAGTGACCTAAACCTCGCATTTATCCCCGCTCTTCCACCCCACACCTTGGCACCTTACAGCATACTCTGCTCTACCGTCCTACCAAATACCCTCCTCTTCCACTCTCCAGGCCCTTTCACATTACACATCAATCTCCCCAGCCATGCTGCCCTTACTTTCCCCTTCGGTGCCGCCTTCAATAGGCGCGTTCTGAAGGATAATTGACTATCCAATCACACCCCTAACTACTTCACAGACTCCTCCATACGAATTCTCCTTCCCTTCACCATCACCCACACTTACCTCGTCTTGCTCGGTCCCTTCACTAGCAACCCCACCTTCTTATCTTCCGCCACTTCTAGTCCGCATCTTCTCCACAATCTTCCTACACATCCTCTCCGCCTTTCTTTCTATCTCCGCCTCTCTCTTTGCCGTATATACCAGACACACATCGTCCGTATACACCGTAATCTCACATCACTCTTCCCATACTATCCCACAAACCTCATCAAATACACACTTCCAGAGCGTCGGTCCCAGAACCGATCCCTGGAGCACTCTAGTCCATCAAACCTCCTCTCTCTATAGTCTACTATAACACGATCCTTCAAGTAGTCCTCCACTAGGTTAACCAGTCCCTCCTTCACTCCAAGCCTCAGCAACTCGCTCAAAGCCGCCCGCTTCCTCTCTCTACCCGCCTTCTTCATCAGTATCACCCTGGTCATCTTCCATCCTTCCGGTTTCTTGTACTAAGCGATGAGAAGCCACCGTCAAGAAATTACATGAAATAAGCAGACTCGAGGCTGATTGGCAACTTAAAAAGAGTCGGGCTGGAGAATGTAATCTAGATACAGAGGACCAAGAAAAATATGAAAAGGTCGCCGATTAACCACCTCATCAAATCTAATCTAGAGCTTTGAAAAGTTGGGCCCTCCTATTCTCAGCATAACCCAAGTATTTCTGTGTACCAATGTGTTGATCGACAAATATTAGTTGAGTCAAGCGTTTAGTAATGAAAACCTTATAGTCCAAGATCTAGACATTCAATTTATTCATTCAGCCATAGTGTTAAATAATGGTATATTTTCTATGCTTCAAATATGGAGCCACCCCATCAAATCTAATCTAATATACCTACCAGTGACTGATGCCTTTTGGTCCAATATAATAATAAAATATAAATATGTAAAATAAGAACTAAATTTCCTTGATCTTATTTCAACAAAACGTTCGAACATTTCATTATTATATAAATATAAATTAAGAAGGTTATTGAATAGAAAGTCAAGTTCAAAGCGTGAAGTAAGACAAAACAGTAATATGTTTATTTGTTTTATTTGAACTTGACTGGTTATATAAATATGCATTGAATATTTACTATAGGAGAAGTTGATTTAGAATAAGTCATGAAGAACATTCTATATAGTCGAATGGTCAGAGATCAGTAATCTTTAACCATTAAATATAAGTATGCTATACGGCTAGGTACTTATGTATATCATTAGCCATAGTAAGTAGTGTAATGTATTATAGTAAATAAATCAAACATATCCCAGTGTTAGAAGTAGTTGTTTCAACACCACCGATTCAGAGACCTTTCCACACCTCTAGTCTACCAACGTATCCATTGGAGACGCATCCATTACATGGCGACCCTGCCATGCCTTTCATTCATTACAAGCTTCGCTTGATTGAGGGTTTGGAACATCAAAGCAATACTGAACCAAAGCAGAATCCATTGTTTTAAAAAAGGAAATCTAATTGGATAGCACTATAAAACTAATTTTGGCCCAAATGAACTACAAACACTTTTTAAATTTTATTAACGGCAGAACGCTAAGTGAAACGAACACTACTTATTTATATTCTGGAAGTTCAACAAGAAATCGTCTCTGCGAAATTAAAACAGAGCCCTCGATTCTCCCCAAATTAAATTAACAAAACCCTACGTTCTCATTCCTGCGTTGCTCTATCCAGTTTATTTACCTCATTAGTAAGCGGACCGTAAATTTCCAATAAAATGGAAGCACTGTATTTCTTATTACCATAGCATCTGGGCTAAAAAAAGCATCTACCATGTATAATATTCCAAGATTGTGCCCTCGAAAATTTAAACGTTTTCATTATTGTTCGGAAGTCACAACTGGATTTAACCTGGCGCATACAGACTATCATTAAAATAATTTGCTCCCAGATCTTGATATTTTCTTATGCAACGTTTTACGTAGTTACAACAACACTGTTAAATCCAAAAACCAGCTCAGGCAAACATGCACTAGACTAGACATCTCATTAATGTAGGACTGAGATAATTATCAGAAGGCAAACTCTGCAGCCAGCGGTATAAAGATCTTAGACAACGATTACAATTTAAATGAAAGTATGTATATTTTCAACATCGAGAAGCTAGAACGAGTAAACTGCGATCAGGAGAGAAAATTGAAGAAGAAAAAATCGAAAATGTGAGGACCAAGGAAAGCGATGAAAAACATAGCACATACGAAGAAAAAATGCAAGAGGAGAAATGAAGCAGAAGTCAGTCAGAGAGCGAAGTGAAGATCCCCTGCGAAAGTCCTGAGGACTGCGGAAACTAACCTGAATGGAGAGTGGAAAGAAGTGGAATGGTAAATACACACCAAGAGATGAATTATGGGGAAGATTGTCATCCGAGGACTGAGAAACAGCGAGGAAATCAACGAAATACAAGAGAGACTTGAAAAGGATCGGCAAAATCGGCTAAATCAACTCTAGGCTCTGCGAAAGGATACTACTACTCATTTACGTCGAGGAGCTAGATGTAAAAGGAAAAAAGAAGATGAGAAAGATCCAATACCTCCAACACGTAAAAATACGAAGAAGAAGTGGACCGATACAATGCTAATAAGTGTCCAAGGCCGAGAGACGAACCAGCCACCTGCGCGAACTTTGAAAGGGCCGAACGTCTAATTTCTGTTTTTTAGCCGCCATAACACTAACGTTAATCGCGCACTTGAACGTTACAGGTTGATGAATAATGTTACGATGAAAGGTCGAATTCACTTATCAGCACCTCATAGGAACAGCGACTGATCATCACCAGCAGATTTTATTTCTTATGTGTATTTAAATGTAAGCGCGCCTACCTAACAACATCAGCACAGCACCGACAAGGCACGTCAACGACTCAACCACAACACATTTATCAGAGAAAATATTTTGCGGACGGCGTGCTTGTGGTGTGCTGATCCTTTGCCAACGTCGTACACTCACTTATCAGCACATTTCGGTTAGTAAGTATAATACAATATATCTGACAATATAAAGTGAAGCCTATAGTCGGGTATCGCGGCGGTGCTGATCCAGTGTCGATGCTATAAGTGAACCCATACACAACAGTCAAGTTGACCACTCGACGGTGCTGTGACGATGCTTGTCAGGTACTGTGCTGTTAAGTGAGTTTCGGCCTTAACAATCCTGGGTCCGTCCAATAACAACACCTGGTATAACTTTTACCACTAAACCTTGATTTCGGAACTAATCTTTACAATAGCTCGTTCTAAGCTAAACTAGCTCTAACTGAATACAAGCTTATATAATGATAAATCCGCCTCCTAGAAGTTTTCCGTATAACCGTGGCAATGCCGCTCACCGGGCGTTCGAAAAGCCGAGAATCATCTGCTCGCGTCTTCTCTTTTGTAGAAACGTCCCGTCACGGTCGCGTCGTTCTAGCCTGGCCCGCCATCACTTAGCTAGGACGAGCAACGTTGCCAGCTTGTGTACGATTCCGTAGATTATTTTGAATTTACAATAAGTATCCTTAAAATAAAGTCTTTATTTTATTGCTTTGTTTTAAAATATTATACACCAAACTTCGTGCAAAAAAAAAAAAAAGCCGTGCCAAGTCTGCTACGCGTGCCGTAGGTTGCCGACCCCTGGTTTAGAGGTTGTGAAGATTCTCTGTAAAATGAAACTATAGTTTTCTCAAGGTTAAAACAAAGTCCATTCGAGTTAGACAAGGACTTATTAGCCACAAGATCTTTGGATTTGATAGAGTGTACAATTTATATCTAAACTACTCCAGAATACACTAGTGCCATCGGCAAACAATTGAATTTACCATTTATTCGTAAATCTGTGATATCGCTAATGAATAACAAAACAAGCATTGGTCCTATGCCTATGACTGAGCCTTGGGGTACACCACTACTTATTTGTAAGTTCTCATAAACTTCACCATTTGCCCGTAACATTTGGTCTTGCCATTGGTTCCTGTCTCTCACTAATCACCAATTTTATCCAATACTTTGTAACTGTAAAGGGCACCAATTTGTAACCTTACAGGGCGCCAATTTGTAACGGTGAAGGCTCCAGCTTGAAGGGCTCCGGCTAGAGACTCCTCTCAAGGGTGATTCGACTCCAAGTTTATGTCGCACAAGGATAACAGAAAGGTTGTAAAAATTGAGGGCGCCACTACCTTTTTGACGTCGATAAAAAGTACTAACAAACTAAAGCGGAAAAGGTAGAAACGCCTTGTAGAATTTAAATAAAAGTTAACTAGAAATCAAATAAAAAAATTATTTAAAAACAGAAAATTTTACCCCGGGCGATATCTCCCTCAACTTTTATAGTTGGGGATATGGAAAAGGATAAAAAATAGATTTTAAAACAAATTTATATTTATTCTTCTGCCACCGGAAATGGAACAAATGTGAGGACTTGTATTTTTATAGGTACTTAGCTTATGAAGTGATTGTTTCCGGAAAAGGTAGGTAGATCTTGCCTCTACGAAGTCTTGGGAAGATGGAGACTAGATCTCGAAGAAGACAGGTAGATAGTCTTGATTTGAACGGTATCCTAGCAGCTGTGTCCTGGTCTAGGGCGGTATCCTGGTCTAGGTCTTGTATCCTAGCCTAGGTCTTGGGGCTGTGGTTACCACAGAAAAATTAATTAGATAGGAAAGGTATAAAAGCGATAAAAAATGTAGGTCTTTCCTCGAAGAGAGTCGATAGCGGAAAGGGCGTTGAAAAAAATGGAAGCGACCGTTGGCAGACGTCAATTGTCTTATGGTCAGGGTTGAAGATTGGGGTGGCTAATGAGACGACGAGCGGTAATTAAAAGGATTTATTCTATAAAATCGAAACAGGTCGATAGACATGTTACAACTTACATGGAACAATTTGAAAATCAAATGGTTGATAAATAATCGTGATATGTAGGCGACATTTTCGCAATATGGCCTTATGACTCAGAATCTTACAATAATTTTCTGACCAACATAAATAAAGGAAAGAAAAATCTATAAAATTTCAAATTGAAAATAACAACTCCTCGCCCTTAACTAATAAATAAACAAAGAAATAGAGAGAATAAATTATTTTTAATACCCTATAATTATAACAACAATAATAATTCAACTAACATAGTTCTTGAAAACAGATCTTAACAATACCGTATATAGTGAAGGTTTATTAGCAAGAATTAGAAAAAAAAGGTAATCAATTTAATGTTCAATATAATATGAATTTCTTGAATAAAACCTCAAAATTTCTAAATTTTGTTGCTATACTATATCTTCACCAGTATTTCATTTGATCATTTATGATGTGCCTACATCTTATGGAATAGTCGCATTTTCGTCATCTTCATGTCTCTAAAAATATACCAAACATTGTGCTGGAATTTATCAATTTAACTCGATACTTTTTCCATGAAATTAAGGACAGCTTTGCCCGGTTTCTATAGCGTCATAAGCATTGTTATTGTATCAACAACGTCAAGCTGACAGTTTATTATCAAAAATTGAGAGAAATTGAAATTATAGATTTCTATAACAGCCAAATGGATATAGAAAAATCAGCAGATATCGCTGCTGCCAGAAAAATCAAGGAAGAGGTATGAAGCAACCTATCAATACTTATAAGACATGGTTCCAAACAAAAAATGCTACTACGGTTTCAGAAACTGTATTTTCACGAAAAATATGCTATAATAAAGTCTCCATCAAGCTTATGTTGTGAATATTCCATTCTGAAGTCCACACATTTGGTTTTATTAGCGTCACTTCGTATTTCCTTTAATGCATTGGCTTATCGATAATGTCTTTTACTGTGGAATAATTAAATGAATTGAAAAAATAGTATCAAATAATATTTTACCAGCCAAACATTTCAGTTGTAAAATAATCTACTATTAGGTATTACTTTTCCGTTTTAGGAATAAACGAGTACGATACTGTGCTATTGTTATCGGATTAAAGACTACCTGATGTGGGTTTTTGGTTTTGAATCAATCATGTTGGCATAAGTCAAAACGAAATATCTTGGGATGAAGTATACTACTACAACTATAACTACAATTACCACATGGAAGTTTATAGTTCTTTGATCGAAGGAGGCGGGTTAAAAAGTGTATGGCATAGTCCAAATGTAGAAATTGTGTGAATAAGATGGAAGATATAATATATTCATACACGGTTCTTTGTTTAAAGTGCGAACAAAGTTTTCCTACAAGTTGTAGATTACGTAAAGTCAACTAAATCTTTAAAAACTTGCTCAACCCAAGAAGTGAATAACTCTCATGACCAGAATACTATTAATATTTGATTAAGAAATTGTGACCAGTTTGGAAACTTTATCGAGTAGAACAAAGAAATTGAAAAAAATCCATTCCGATATATCAAAAGTTATAAACCAATAAATATGATGAAAAAGTATTTCGTTTTTTGCCCATATTAACGTTTAAGAAAATTGAAAAAAGATTCTTGAAGAGGAGGAAATTTCCAATGAAAAAGTCCCAACTTCCGGAACTCTATCTCCATTTTTTATAATTTTAATTCAACGCTGAAGATAGGTCTCATTTTGGGTATGCGTGCGCCTCGTCAAAAGCAAACAGGTCACATTAAATAATTTTTGGAAAAGATCACGTCATGAAAGTTCCCACACAGCTCGATAAACACCACTCAGTCCCGGCCACTAGCCATACTATTTGGTTTTCTTGATTTTTATTGTGACGTTTAACGTTTAAATTGTAAAACAAAGCTACGCGCGACCCTCAGCTTAATTGAGGATAATGGGCATGAAGCTGTTTTTAAAAGTGATTCAACCACTATACGTGTAAGAGCTCTAGATCAACTATCATTACTTTCTCATGTTCTAAAAAAATTAAAGTGCATAATATATAAAAGCCTGAAAATAAATTTAGAAAAAAATAGTGAGGGAGGCAAGGAAATTGCACTAAGGTTAATACCGTAGAAGAGGATAAAAAAAGTCCCATCATTGGTTTCGTAGATTTAGAGAGAGTATTTGATAACGTAAAATGGTTTCTGAATGTTTCTTATGAATTATGAATTATTCTGAATTGTTCGCTTATCTACTTCATCAGCATATATACGTACTACCCTAGGTCAACTATCCAGTTACGTGATAGTTCTCTGGCCTCTCACTGTCACGTTCGTGACCTCGCGTGATATAACAAATAACTAAATAGATTGTTTTTATAAACATAAATACCTTAAATGAATTAATTAATAATAGATAATTTCAATGAATTTAATTATTTATGTAATGCCCAAAATACATCACATTGACTTGTGTGAACAGTAGACACACTCGACTAAATAACTTTACTCTACTTAATCAGTAGCTACGTCTGAACCGGGCATTAGTTTAGTTGTCATGTTTCACGCTTTTCTCCAAAATATTATTAATATTATGTATTAATAAATAAAATAGCAGAAATATAAATTTTTAAAGATTCTATATATATATATATTGATATGAATTTTTAATTTATGTTGTTGATATGTGTTTTAATTTATTTATTGTAATATATTTATTTTGGGCGCCAATTAATATGAATTTTAATTTAAATATTAGTGATATCATACATCACTCACCTTTTATGATGACTCTTCACCTCAGGTTGGGTTCATGGGTCTAATGCTCACTTAGTGTCTTTTTTTTATTTTATTATTTAATATATCCTCAGGCCGGTCCTGTGTCCTTGCCCTTGAATAATAGGAACTATCTAACTGTGAAGCAGTTTTGCCAACTTAATAGTAAGAAAACTCTTTGTATTAGAAATTTATGAAATATTATTTAATTTATTTTTTAATGAACGGCGTATTTATATAGAATTGATAAGTAAATACATAAGAAACAATTCAAAACACTTATCTAAATGATCTTTCGCTCAACGTTCACACTAAATGAAGTTCTTATATCTAATAAATATATGAAAATTATGCAACTCTCTTAACATGTAACACTAATAACCAAAGACAAAATAGAACATCTGTTTTTAACAGATTTTATATACAAATTTGACGATATTGTAATCGTAACGAAGATAAATACATATTAAGTTCTGGATTTAATCACACGCACGTAAGTTTAATGATTTAACTTATAGTTTATGAAATACCTTTTTATCTTGTATTACTTTTTGAAGATTTTCTATGTTTTAGACCTTTCTGGGCCTTGAAGTCCCTCGTAGAAGTGGCTTCAATATGACTTCGGGGTCGGCTTGGGAAGATTTTCAGTTTTGTTTACCTCTCGGAATTTTCACTCATGGTTTATTTGAGGAATTTAATATTTACAGAGATTATTTAACCTCTGTTTTTAACAGGAACTTGTTAAGGAAGGTTAGATACACAAATTCACTTTTAGTTTCACTTTTAACACAACGTAGTCTAATTTTAAATAAATTTTTAACATGAAAAAGCTTATACTTCTCAATTCTGTATATTTTTCGTAACTAACCGTTTTCTAATTAATAGCAACCAATATCAAATTTTTCTATCTTTTTAAAATCCACATGTCTCTTTATTTTCAAGTTTTTCTATATTTGCTGACCAATCAAATTCATTTAATAATTTTTGATTTCTGTTATTTGACATGATTGTTTTATAATTTGATCTTTTTCTGATATGAAAGTTGATTTTTAATGTCTCCAAATTATTTATTATTGTTTTTATCTTTTAGTTAAAAAATTTTAAAATTATTTGACATCTGTTTTAATTTCAGTTGTCATCTCCTTTTTTCCGTTCGAGTTGACAAATCTAGATTCACACTTTGTTAGATATGTTCATAAGTGTACTTCTTCTATTTTTACCAGTGTCAGATTTTATAACCTAACTAATAATTTTTAATTTTCAGGTTCTTTCTTTTTAGATTTATGATGAAACTATGTGATTTCAATAAATTAGAGAAAAGTTATAAAGATTCCCGTTTAAAGTTTGGGTTGTAAATATTTGTCAGGTGATTTGTTTATATTTTATTTAGATTTTATACTGAAATAACCCTTGTTTGGTGTATGTGTTGTATGATTTCACTTTCCATATCAATATATATATATATATATATATATATTATCTATGAAGATATCTACTTACCGCATCCATTAGTAATTAAGAGTAATTATGCACGGGAGCTTACCTGTAAAGAAAATAGATTCAATTAGGGCAATTGTAATCATTATTTGCCGCAACGGCAATGGAAATGAATATCTCGATTTATCGGTAGAAATCCGTCGAAAGCTTAGCAAATTTGAAGCACATAACAGTTATTATATTATTACGCTTAATGTTAATCTATACTAATATAATAAAGGGAAAATATTTTTATGTAATGGATATTTCCTGTATCATTTAGCTATGGTACGCCAATGGGACTAAAACTATCATTTATATAACCTACACGCATGTGCAAGCAAGCAGTAAGTTGGCAAATTTTTATCGCATGGTACGGCAGCGCATAAAATACGAACAAACAAACATTTAATTTGTAAAGCATTTTATCGGTTGTAGAACGCATAGTGTATGAATTAGTTATTGAGTGGATTGGTTTACGGAAAAAATTGTTATCTTGCGATTATTATTATTATTATCTTTCCTATCGCTAAATTAAGAAATTTTTATTGTTTGGACATAGTGACTTATCAATAAACCAACGGAAAAACAGGTTAAAAGTGATTTGAAGAACCAACTGTACAAACATTTAATTGCTGAAGTATTTTCCGTAGGGAGTGGAACACGAATTTTCTGATTGAATCGAAGTTTGTTTTATTTCTTTCATGTTCTTCTAATTCTGATTCGTTTCCATCTTAACGAGAAAAATAATAAAGACATTCTCTTCATATCGGTAAAGTTTTCTGACTGTTATTAGAAAAACAGCCCCAAGAGGAAGCTTCTATCGTGAAAATATCCAACATACATTTAAACATTTGAAAAGATTCGTTTTGTTGATATATTTAATGATAAACTCACGGGATTCATTCCTTCATCAGTAATAAATCAAGTGCGAAAAATAAAAATTGGTGCTGAACTCATCTTTCTCCTTATCCTGTAGTTTGAATACTTAACATATTGTAAGGATATTAAGTCAATTTGGCTAAAACTATTTTCTTGGCAGAACCAGTTCTTTAATTTCTTTATTACCTATCAATTTTTGTATCTATTTTCAATTACGTATGTTTTTTTTTAAGAATAATGTAATTAAGAAAATTACAATTTATGAATAAATAAAACTTTTCAGTGTACATTTTTAACTTATTGTGCTGATGTAAATGCTAAACCGAATTTTCTAAAACAAGGATAAAATGCAAATTTTCAAAATTAATTCAAGTCTAGAAGAACAAGAGCTCAGATTTTTTTTTTTTAAATGAAATTAACGTGCTCGGCTACTATGGCCACTTGCACAGGTACAGTTTATCAATGTTAAGTTAGTGAACTCTTTGAGGTTATATTCTAGCAACTCATGATTCGACTACTTTATACCTTGGTTATTTAAATACATTTATGTTTCATATTTCTATTAAAACGAAAAAATGGGCTCCAGATTTAGGTGTGAAAATGAATTATTACTGAACATAAAAAACATCATTAAGAAAATACCTCTAAAGAAATTTTATGCGATGGAAAAGCATTTTCCGTTGTTCTGGATTCCATGCAAATCTCACCCATAAAACTTCCCTTAAAACAAAGGATAACCTTCCTTATTCTTCTCAATTTTCTAAAATCTCGGCTTTGTGGATTACACTGACTTAGTATTATGATTCCCTATTATCTTAAGTACGGACAAATACGGGGGAAGTTCCTAACATTTTATTTTTGTTGGAAATGTATTCAGACTATTGATTTTTATTCTCTATTCAACTCTTCAAGTGGGATATTTTATTAAAGCATATTTTATAATTTTTATTAGTTATTTCAATAGTTTTAGTTGAGACGGGAGGGGCATTTTGGATTTTCATAGTCCTGATATTTCTTTGAAATTTATTATAATCAAATTAGGGCTCACATATTCTGGTTGATATTTAATATTATTAAATCTTGATATTCTTCGTCAACTGAACAAAGGGATACATTGAAAAGGAAATGATTATTGGAAACTCATGTTCGAGTGGGTCCTATCTAGGACCCAAACAGTGTTGGACTCATCCCCAAGGGGATGCATACCAACCAAACCCACCTCTGTAATGGATGCGTCTCTAATGGATATGTTGGTAGACTAGGGGTGTGGAAAGGCCTCTGAATCGGTGGTGTTGCGGGTCACTTGGAGGATCATCTCAAGGGAATAAAACAACTACTTCTAGCACTGGGATATCTTTGATTTATTTACTATAATACATTACACTACTTACTAAGACTAATGATATACATAAGTACCTAGTCGTATAGCATACTTATATTAAATGGTTAAAGATTACTGACTATATAAAATATTCTTCATGACTTATTCTAAATCAACTTATCATATAATAAATATTGAATGTATATTTATATCTCCAGTCAAGTTCAAATAAACATATTACTGTTTTGCCTTACTTCACGCTTGAACTTGACTTTCTATTCAAAAACCTTCTTAATTTATATTTATATAATAATGAAATGTTCTCACGTTTTGTTGAAATAAGATCAAGAGAATTTAATTCTTATTTTAAATGTTTATTATTATATTATTATATTGGGCCAAAAGGCATCACACCTCAAACTCGCAGTTACCTTCGCCTCGGAATCACTACCCTAGCATAATTCGAGACGGGCAGCGGCCCATCGCACACTTCTCCCTACATTTCATGTCATATCGAGTCCTTCTCTCCCCCTAATCATGCTCTTCACTACGCCATCGATTCCTCCATACCCTCAACATTATCTCCAACATGTTCTCTCAATACACCTCCTCCCCTAGTTTCCTCTTCAACCTCCTCGTTCCTCCAGCATCTAAACACATGCTCCACACTATCCTACACTTCACACCTCTCACGACTCCAGTCTCTCAAAAATTTCACTCGAAACGGAAATTTCAATTTACATAATGCCTACATTGGTGAAAATTGGTACGCAATAAAAGAGACGAAGCACCAGCAAAGTTTTAGCATTGAGTTACCTGGTTGTTTAACAGGATAGGATTTCCTCAAGTTTTTGCTAAATAATTTACCTAATTTAATGGACGACGTTCCCCTAATGACACATTAAAATGTTTGGTTTATACTCGATGGTTGTCCTGCTCATTTTAGTCGAGTACTTCGTGGGAAATCGAGAAATCGATGGATTATTTTAACTAGAACTAGAAGATAATGTAAATGTAGCTGAAACTCCGAAATTATGGCATTTAGGTATAGGGAAGATTGTATACAATATAACGGAGCCAGAAGTCTCCTGAAATACTTCAATAGTAACAGAAAACTCTTTAATAATTGCAAATTTTAAATTAAATTGTAGTACAGCGAAACTACTACTAAAATAATCCCTCGTATTTATACACGTCATTCGTCCAATGCGGTAACTAATTTTTTCTACGTACGACCCTACTTATGGACCATTTACCTGTCTCAATGTTACGTTTATTTCTTTTTTATCGGCCAATTAGGTAGGAAAACTCCGTAAACGAAATTCGTAGTAACTTTCTTCCATTCGAAGAGAGTCGACGAGAATTTTATTTATCCCCCTTAATAATAGACGGACCAATCGGGTATTTGGTTAGAAAAGTTTTATAGGTCTATCTGTAATTTATTGGATGTGTTAAAAGTGGTGGGTGAATTTTTTTATATTAAATAAACACAAAAAACTTGCTAGTTCCTAATATAATTTATTGTCACTGCTGTGAGCCAGAAACCATCCAACTTATGGACGAATTAAATTTTTATAATATTCTTGTTATAGAGGGTGTCTTTTTAGCACTACCTTCATCCCTTTCGAGTGTAGGTGTAGGCAAGTGGGACCTAACGTCAACCCCACCAAAGTCATCTTAATAGCCTTTATTAAGAAAAGAAAACCGTTTAACTCCCATCGAGCAAGTTTGAATGGAAACAAGAAGCTGCTGACTCTAGACAGTAAACTCCTGTGGAACAAACACGAAAAGGAGATTATATACAAAGCAAAAATGGCTCTAATATTTGCAGGATCCTGGAAGGAAGAAATTGGGGTTGTAGCCCAAGAATCCTGAACTGGATGTACACTGCCATAGTGAGACCAATTATCACTTATGGAGCCATTGCATGGAGTAGTAGAACTTGCCTATTGACCACGAGAGAAAACCTCTCCAGAATTCAAAAACTAGCCTATATATGCATTACAGGAGCTATGAACATGCCTAACGGCTTGGTTATATTACATATTCATCTCTTGGAATATCCGCCGTGTAAACTGAATTCTTGAGATACAACCGCTGCTAATGAGGATCCTTGACAAAGGACCAATTTCCTTCAAAAAAAAATTCAAGCGGGACTAATTTTTTGTATTTTTCACTGACTAGATAAACTGTAGCAATTTGATTATTACTGGATGCCGACAATGAGATTGAGGGATCCATCCTTGATGATCAAAATCCTTTAATCCCAGAAGTTGTTATTGAAACGCTCCAGGATACACCGGCCCGTACTCTAGCAAAAGCCAACCGAAACGTGAGGCAGACACTCTCTTCCTTCTCAAACTTCACCCAAGGTGTTACAGCGACCACTATACACAATAATAATGGTCTAGTATCGTTATCACGACCTAGCGCGAACAGACAGAACAGAACAGAACAGACAGAACGAACCACGACGAGAGTCGATTGTAAGGTTCCAGCAACCGACAGCTAGGAGTCAGATGGACACTGTAGTTCGAGATAGGGCAGTTGAGTCGAGACGGTATGAACCTTGGCATGACTCCACCAATGTCTGCGGTAGGATCCCTTCCTCAATCATAAACTCAACGTTGTATCCTTCCAGACTGAAGAGTCGTCTGCACGACTTGGATTTGTCTACCACTCGGGGTGAGTCTTCACATAGGACTGATGGACAAGGAGTTTCTGAGGCTACGGAATTTAAACCATGCTTCCAAGATGTTTCCAGATGGAAAGTACAATTTGACGGAGAGGAGAGTGTCACCACCTTCCTGGAAAGGGTAGAAGAGTTGCGATTGTCCTGAGGGGTCCCAAAGGAAAGGTTACTTCAGTCAGCTCCCGAACCCTTTACAAAGGAGGCGCTGATGTGGTTCAGGACGCAACACTTTCAGTCGTGGGATCATTTAGTTAGCCGTTTAAGAGGAGATTTTCTCCCGTACGAATATGAATTGGATCCCTTTTGTGGTCAATTTATTTTTACGGATTTATGCTTATCAGCACCTTTCCGTTATTATTAAGCTAGTTGCCAGCGGCTGGGAGTAGTACTAGCAAGCAGCCGCTGGCAATACGGCCACATTATCGACTGCAACTTGACTGTTTCTACCAGCAAGTAGCGACTAGGGATGGAGAATTATCGTTGGTTTATCGATAACTATCGATATTTTTGACTATCGAAAAAAATCGATAGTTTTCGGTACTATATCGATAGTTGAGATGTTTAGGTGAAGAATATAAATATATTTTGAAAGCTGATATGGAGTAAAAATGCTATCAAAAAATGGGACAGATAGAGAGAGAGAGAGATGGGATAGAAAGAGAGATGGGAGGTAGAGAGTGAGAAAGAGGGAGATATAGGAAAGAGAAAGAGAGATGGGAGATAGAGAAAGAAAGAAGAGAGAGAGGGAGGGTAGAGAAAGGGATGGGAGAGAGATGGGAGAGAGAGAGAAAAATGGAACAGAGAGAGAAATATGAGGTAGAGATATGGGGGAGAGAGAGAGAAAAAGAGAGAGAGAGAGAAAAAAAGAGAGAGAGGGGGAGTGAAGGGAATGAGAGATGGGAGAGAGAAAGAAAGATGGGAGAGAGAGAGATAAAGATAGATAGGAGAGATAAAGAAAGATGAGAGTCCGGGAGAGATATGGCAGAGACAGATATGGAAGAAAGAGAGAGAGAGAGAGATGGGAGAGCGAGAGAGAAGGAAGAGAAAGAGAGTGTATTGCGTGTGTCATTTTTTTAAACTGTCAGAATCTAAGACGGATTCGGTAAGGTTCGTGACCCTCGGAATTTTTTAATGGTTTTTTTTCTTATTAGAAAGCCCCCCATCGCTTATAGAACATTTTAAAAGAAAAAAATTCACTTTTGGAAGAGAAAATTGCTATTAAAAATTCTAAAAATTCGCCATTTTTTTTCAATTTTTTAGAATTACTGACAATTTTTGACAATTACTGAGCATTTTCGACAATTTTTCAAAATTATTGACCATTTTTCAAAATTATTGACCATTTTTCAAAATTTTGACTATTATTGACAATTTCTGAAAATTGTTGACCATTTTTCAAAAATTTTGACAATTATTGACCATTTTTGACAATTTTTGACGATTATTGACCATTTTTCACAATTTTTACAATTTCTGACAATTATTGACCATTTTTCAAAATTTTAACAATTATGGACTATTTTTGACAATTATTGACTAATTTTAACAGCTTTTGACAATTAATAACCATTATTGACCATTTTTCGAAATTTTTCGCAATTATTGACCATTTTTGACAATTTTTCAAAAATTTTGACCATTTTTCAAAATTATCGACCATTTTGACAGTTTTTGACAATTATTGACAATTTTTGACCATTTTTCAAAATTATTGATCATTTCTGACAGTTTTTGATAATTAATGATCATTTTTCAAAATTTTTGACAATTATTGACCATTTTTCAAAATTATTGACCATTTTTCAAAATTTTGACTATTATTGACAATTTCTGAAAATTGTTGACCATTTTTCAAAAATTTTGACAATTATTGACCATTTTTGACAATTTTTGACGATTATTGACCATTTTTGACAATTTTTACAATTTCTGACAATTATTGACCATTTTTCAAAATTTTAACAATTATGGACTATTTTTGACAATTATTGACTAATTTTAATAGCTTTTGACAATTAATAGCCATTATTGACCATTTTTCGAAATTTTTCGCAATTATTGACCATTTTTGACAATTTTTCAAAAATTTTGACCATTTTTCAAAATTATCGACCATTTTGACAGTTTTTGACAATTTTTGACCATTTTTCAAAATTATTGATCATTTCTGACAGTTTTTGATAATTAATGATCATTTTTCAAAATTTTTGACAATTATTGACCATTTTTCAAAAATTTTAGCAATTATTGACCATTTTTGACAATTATTGACCATTTCTTACAGTTTTTGACAATTATTGACCATTTTTGACAATTTTTGACAATTTTTGACAATTTTTGACAAAGTTGATACGTTGTTTTGAAATAAATATATCATATATTTATGTATATTTTTAACATTTTGACAAAAATCGTACAATGATGTTACCGATTGTAAAACTATCGAAAATAATCGATAGTAAAAATAGCACTATCGATAGTTCTCCATTCCTATTAGCGACTGCCAATCTGGTCACATTGTGACACCTGGCTACTGACCTGTTCACACTTGTTCAGTTCAGCACGTCAACTGTAGTCCACGTATTGATTACTCGCCACTGATGCACTGCCAGAGTGGTCAAACTGCACTGCTCGCTGGTGGTAACTGGTGCGAGTGACACCCGCTTGGTTCTGCTACCTGCTACCAAAAGTTGAACATGTCCAATTTTGTGAACCGTTAGCATTTTGTGATCAGACCTAGCTGATGATGGCTGACAGTAGCAGCCTCCTCAAATCGTGACCGGCAACCAGCCATTTAAATCCACAGAAGGTTTAAAAACAGTTACATATAAATAGATGTCAAAGATAATAGTCTAATACTATTATAACGCCTTACAAAGTTTTAGAAAATATTTTTCAAAGAACAGAGACCGTTCACTGAGAAGCAACAACTACTTCTCGGGCTATATGCCTAAACAGACATTGAATTACACTTACTAAAATATGATACTTTTTTACAGGTAACTGTGAAAATGTTTCTCTCAGTAAATTGATGTCAAGATCACTAGTTTCGGTAAACACCTTGATTAGGTTGAATGCTAATGAGTGAAGAAAAAAATCTTCAAAGTGAACTTTATTTTTTACAATTTAGTTTACAATAAAAATCACTTAGCAGTAGTGGAAAGATTGTGGTAATAACTAATAAAGGATTATTTCTGAATGGCTGGTTGAAAAACTAAATTAATTTACGTTATTTTTATAATTTATTCGACACATTTCTGTTTTCTTATATTTGCTGGTACTCGTAGTTATTAAATTATTTTTATATTTTTGACTTAACGATTGTTATTAATCTTACAAGTGGTTTGTTCAATACAAACTATTATAATTATCATTGTTTCTCTGGTTACATTATTCAGCAAAGTATTGATTTCTCAGGGATCCTTAACTCTACCATTTCTTTCATTTAAACGTTGAGGGTAGGGATGTTGAAAAATAAACTATTTTTATATAAATCGATTATTATTTTCTTATAATCGATTATTAGTTATCGATTTTTATAGTAATATTAATCGATTTTTAGTTATCCATTTTTATAGTAATATTAATCGATTTTTAGTAAATCGGTTTTATAAATTGCGTGTTTAAATCGATTTTCGGAAACGGCTCGTATTATTTATTGACCATTTCTCAAAATGTCAACAACTATTGACCATTTTTGACAATTATTGACCATTTTGACTGTTTTTCAAAATTAGTCACAATTTTTCCAAATTTTTGATAATTTTTGACCATTTTCAAAATTATGACAATTTTTAACCATTTTTGACAATAATTGTCCATTTTTAACATTTTTTAACAATAATTGACAATTTTGATAGTTTTTGACCATTTTTGACAATTTTTCAAAATTTTAGACCACTTTTCAACATTATTGACCATTTTTGATAATTATTGACAATTATGGGCCATTTTTCCAAATTTTTGACAATTATTGACCATATTTCAAAATTTTTGACAATTTTTCAAAAACTTCAACAATTATCAACTATTTTTCAAAATTTTGACAATTTTTAAAAATACTTGTCCATTGTCCAATTTTTGACCATCATTGATAGTTTCTGACGATTATTGGCCATTTTTAAGAATATTTCAAAAAATTTAATAATTTTTCAAAAATTTTGACCATTTTTCAAAATTATTGACCATTTTTGATAGTTTTTGACAATTATCGACCATTTTCCAAAATTTTAACAATTTTTAACAATTATTGACAATTATTGACCAATTTTGACCATTTTTAATTTTTTTTTCAACTTTTGACAATTGACCATTTTTGACAATTTTTACCATTTTCAAAAAAAATTTTAAAGTTTTTGACAATTTTTGACCATTTTTCAAATTTTTTAAAAAAAATTTGACAATTATCGACCATTTTTCAAAATTTTAACAATTATTGACAGTTTTTGACAATTTTTGACATTATTGACCATTTTTGACCATATTTCAAAATTTTTGACAATTTTCATATGATTTTATTTGATTTTTAATCTGATAAATTGTTAATGAATGAATCCCTTAGGTTTATTACCGGAATATGAAAAGCATGTACTTTTTAAAATAATACAAAAAAATCGATTTTTTCGCAGAAATCGATTTCTGAAAAATCGATTAATTTTGAATGAAAAAAAATCGATTTTTATTTAATCGATTCTTTTCCATTAATCTCACATCCTTAGTTGAGGGGCCTAGCTCGTGATAAGGTTATTGACCGTTGGCAAGCGTGACATCAGGTAATTAAATACATTTACTCTATTAATAGGTCAAAACTATTTTTGGTACATAAATTGCAACAATGTAAGGAAAGTTAAATTTTTCTTTCTATTGAAGTACGGTTCTGAAATGCTTCTTACTGAACACTCGCGGTTAATGGTAGCTTATAATACCGAACAGAACATTGATGGGAAGGAACCGTAACACAGAGGATTACGTAAGGGCTTTCTAACCGAGGTTAGGTTAGGTTAGGTTAGGGGTGTACCGAGGAGTGCCCCGATGGTTTCGCTTTTTTAACGTTCAGAATATTTAGCTTATATATCAGAAGTGGGATTTGATCTACGAAATGTCGACATGAGGATGAGGATGTGATAAAGAAAGGGGGTGACTTCACTCACGAACGAGTAGGTGAGTTGTATTCATAAACGTCAGGTCCAGCACTCTAAGTACGGGTTCGAGCCCCGATGTTTTCGCTTTTTCAATTTTAGCTTATAGAATTTTGATTTGTGATACAAATTTAAGATAACATGACTAGAATTTCAGCAATCTTTTTAACGGAATAAACTTGAGGTGAAGTATGGTCGATCTGCAGTTTTTAATTACAAATTTTGCTGATTTATTCAACTTTCGGTCACGTCTTCTGATAAAGACTAATTTAATGCCTTTCGGGACACATAGTTCATCCTCCTTATTCGGAGGACTTTCATATCTTTTTTCACAAGTGTTTTTTATTATTTATGGATCAGTGGCGGTACCTCAGAGAAGACAAGAGAGAATAAACTTTCGACGTTATCAGGAAATCATTTTATTTCATTCCTTTTTTTTAATAAAAAAGTTGACAATTTCGTGGGGAAGGTATTTATTTTTTCGTAAATAATATTCCTTTGTTCTAGTTGAATGTCGAAAATTATCCTTGAGAAAGTCTACATTTTCATTTAATTCAATTTTTCATTGAAATTCTGAAGTGGCAGCAGAGCGCACGATTTGAAAACTCACCAGCGGCACAGGAAAAGACTTTCTGTCCCGTCAACAGGGAACGTGAGCTACCCTCGAAATCAAAATTCGACTAACGATATATATATATATATATATATATATGGGCGTGTAGAGAAAATTTTTTGGAAAACAAAGTCAAGACATGGATTTTTACGCCCCCCAACGTACATTCTCGGACCACATAGCTTTCTCGGAAACTATCAAAACTGCAATATCGAGACCCCGAAATGAAATTCGTACAAGTTTTTCGGCTGTCAAAAAAAATACGCCCCCCCCCCCCCCATCAGAGATCTAGGGACCCGGCGGTACAAGCTTTTTTATTATTAGAGCTATCGAGTTGAAACAAAAACCATTCGATTCGTAAAAATCGTACGAGTCTATAGAATCCATAAAAAGAGGGGCTCAACCTGAAAATATATACCGGTAAAGTCGAAAATATGTGAGAGCCAAACATTTTTTTTATGCCCCCGTGCGGAAGAAGGTATCGAACTCTCTTTGCACATAAATTGTCACCCCCCTACCCCCCCTTTTTTTGGGGTACAAGACCCGCCAAAATTAGGTCTCGGAACGATAATATTCGGGGAATCTTCCTCATTTGGGGTGCTTATACTATACTATAATACAAAAAAATTTTTTTTCGAAATTGACCCGCCCCCCAAAATCCTCCCAAGTATGGACTCGAATTGATGTTGGAAACCGCGTATGGTGTTTTTAGGCATCGTTTACTAAGGTATATTACGAAATTAGTGAAAATAGTGACCTAACCTCAAAATTTGGCGCCACTTGTGGCGCCCTCTATATCGACTTCTAATTTTTTTTAAAAATCATTTCCCATAGATTCGAACCCGCAAATTTTCATGGGCATAACGAAAATTTTCTAAAAATATATTTTTTTTTAATAAACGTTTTTCAATTTTTCTCGAATTTTTAATCGTATTACCTATTTGTTTTATATACTCTATACGTAGGTCTCGACGACTACTTCAATTATGAATTTAGGTATTTTTCCATATTTTCATAAATAAAAAAGTTACTTTTATATTTTCGTATATAATTCCAGTGGCAGCGCCGATGGGTAAAAATCATTATTTTTCCCGAAATCCGCTTTTTCTACATTTCACCATTGGAAATTCTAACAAAATTTTTTTTAAATATATTATCCCCCCCCCCCCCCCAAGTACCCCCAAATATTTTTTTATCTTCTCTATTACGCCAAACATAATCATTTTCGATCCTCTATATAAACTCTCTCTTGTAAATTTTCGAGTTTTTTTCTCCTTCCCCTTCAAAAACCCAGCTCAAGTTGCCCGGGGGTAAAATTTTGCCCAATCCAAAATTTCGTGAGAATTTCACCAAATTTGGTATGGGAGACCTTTTTAGACCTCCGAAAACGATGGGCATAATTTCCGTTCTTCACAATCAATTTTTCATATTTAAAATTAATTTTCACAATTTTTCATCAGGACCATCGAGGGGAGGTAAAAAAAAAATTTATCCGATTTTGATAAAATTTTAGGGAGGGGTGTTTTCGAGGTCGACGATTCCAAAAATTTCATCAGTTGCGAGATAAAAAATTTTTGACGTCATTATACTCAAAAAACTGTCAAAATTCGACTTTTCGGTGGTCCGAAAAATAGTAAATATAATTCGATTTTTTTGAAATTTTGGAAAATAATAGTTTGAGTAATTATCTTTCAAACCATCTATAAAAACAATCTTTTTTTGAAATTTTTTTTCCTTCAAGTATATCGAAAAATTTCCGAATTTTTTTTTAAAATAGATCCATACAATTTAAAAAAAAATGCCAAAAACGGACCTACCTCATCAAAATTGATACTAAATCCTCTTTTTCTAAAATTTTATCACCATATACTTCCCAGAAAAACCTTCATATATGAAATTTTCTACTTTCAAAAATTTATATCATCTACGCCTATGGAATCGAAACGACCAAATTAACATTAATCGATAATTGATGATCCACATTTATCTAAATAAAATTTGTACTTCCTTAATTTTAATTTGAAAACGAATTTTTAAATTTTTACAAAAAATTTAAGATAGGTTAGACAAGATCAAGTTAGGTTTGGGTTAGGTTAGGTTAGATTAAGTTTAAGCAAATTAAGTGGGGTTAGATAAGATTAAGTCGGGTTAGAATAAATTTTTGCCTCTAAATTTTGGAAAAATTTACGTTTTTATCGAAATTTTAGGCGATTTTCGGTTTTTCCAACCCAAAATACCTAATAATTGACCGTTTTAACAATACCTTCATTATACATCACATTATCACTTTTTGGCTTTTTCTTGAAAAAACCAGAAATATTTCGCAATTTTTTTTACATACTCTTCTTTAAATTGCCGTTACGGCCGAACCGTTGAAGTTATGACGTTCATCTCTTGACCGTTCGATAGAGCAAATATGGCTCTATCCGTTGGTTTCTTCGATTTCATAAATAACAAAGTTATTAAAAGTCAAAGTTGTATAATTTTTTGTATAATTTTTTCCTATGCCTATGGAATCGAAGAAAGCAAATATACAAAAAACGAAAGCCGAAGGTCGATATCAACATTAAAAAAATATATCACTTCTTAAATATTATACGGGAGCGAGTTATTAAAGGTCAAAGTTGAAAATTTTCGATTCATAGGGGTACCCTTGCTACCAAATTTCAAAACAAAATTTTTGAATTCCGATTTCGTTGAAATTTTGCATTAAAGGGCTTTGACTTGCCTCCTCATTTATAGTTTAGCGTGGTCAGTAACCACCAATTTTATGAATTCAGTTGAAAGTAAAAATACATCTTAATTGATTGGAAACTGAGAAATTTCGAATTTGTTATATCTGCAATGCTGTAAAAATTGATCTCCCATAAAACTTTTTAAAATAAATAACTTACACTCGGATCTTCTATATATGTAAATTGTTTGGTTTTTCATGTACAAGAGAAAGATCAAATTCATTCATGCATTATACATCCGAAGCCGATCTTATCTCGTTATGGTTTGAAAATATATTGTGTACGTTGAACAATAAAGGGATCACTGAAGTCTAACTGATTGTCAGTCATAATATATGAAAGAAAGTTGTAAAACTTTCGCATACATTTTCATAAACAGTTACTGTTACTTGAATCGATCAAAATATGTTGATAATAAGTATACGCTGAAGTTTTGATAGTAGAATGTGATGAAGTGATTGAAAATGTTCGTCAGATGCGTCGTTTCCTTGTAATCAAGCGTTGAACATCAATATGTTTTTTCGATTTGACTTGGGAAACTCATGTTCGAATGGGTCCTAACCAGGACCCCAAACAGTGTTGGACTCATCCCCAAGAGGTTGCCTACCAACCAAACCCACCGTTACCTATCACTTCTACCTCTCATGCCATATCGAGTCCTTCTCTCCTCCTAATCATGCTTCGCTACTTACCTCCATTCATTCCTCCTCCCCCTCAACATTATCTCCACCATGTTCTCCCAATAAACCGCCATCCCTAGTTTCCTCTCCAACTGCTTCAGTTCTTCCTCGTTCCTCCAGCATCTAAACACATGCCCCATTTCATCTTTCACTTTACACGTCTCGCACACACCAGTCTCTCGTTTCCTAATCTTGTGGAGGTACCCTAATCTCGACCCATGTCCAGTGAGCACCTGTGTCAAGAAGTAGTTCCTTCCCCGAATATCTGGTCCATCCAATCTCTCCTACTCCCAATCGCTCTTTTTAGCGCGCCCTCATACTCCTCCCACCTTCTGTCCATTTCCTCCTCCATCCATTCATGTACTTCCTCTCTAATCGCACCCCTCCAGCGTTTGTTCTTGGCTCTAGCCATCGCGTCCAATGGGTAGGACCTTGCCAGCACCGCTGCTGCCAGTCCACCCTCTGTCCTGTACCCCTGCACCATCCTCAGGATTATCCCTCTCTGCTCCTGTTGGAGTGGCCTTCCCTTCGCATTCACCCCCGCTGTTTCACCCCACATCTCCGCACCGTACAGCATACTCTACTCTACCGTCCTACCAATCTCCCGGACCTTTCTGGTAAAAACACTCACACCTTTCCTGCTTTAATATTGACACAATAAAAGAAATAGTAATTTCTTTTCTTTGTCAAAATTGACACCAGTCACTTACGATTTCCTCTGTAAAGTTCTCTGTGAGTTGAATTTGCCCTAATTTTGTCCATAAGTTTAGTCAAAAAATTCAATAAGACCGCTCCGACAAACCTTTTTTTTCGCTAGTAACTAAATATTCAAGCTATTCCATTTTGATTAGTAAAGTTGATAGTGGAAAATCAAATACTGATGTTTGAGAATTACAAACAAATCAACGAAATTGTAACCAGATATTCAATCCGTAGCATCCCGAGGCAACCAAATGCGACATATACACTGCTATATAAATACACTAACAATGACGGCTTTTGCCACAAAACAAAGCTTCGAAAACAACGAGTACAAAATAAACAATTGAAATATATAGACAGTTTGAATTCGCCAAATTTCGAAGTAATAATATGAAATTTTCGGAAATATAATTGATGAGATACGATACAAACTTGTTTCAATTATTACTTTTCAGGGCAAATTGTGTCGAAATATTAATGATAACGGAGAATTATTGGTTGTGTAATTTAATTGAATCCATGCGAATCCGCCGCAGTGTGAATAACACAATACCATCTATTAACAAATTCGACCATTTTTAGTCCAACAATTGATTTAATTTATATTGCGGTTATCAAATATAAAGTAGGTTTATTAGAAATTAATGCAAGTGGACACGTAATAGTGAAATATATTTCTTTCTCTGACTATACTTTGGTATGAATACAGTTTAAAACATAGAGATACTCTCTATGGTTTAAAATCGTTATTTATTCTTGTGATATAATATAGTAAATTATGAATTTTTTTATTTTTTTTTAGAAAACGCAATCAGTATTTTTCTTTATTTGAGGATTGTCCAGCCTAGGTCTGAATGTTTAGAAACGTATACGATGGGCTAGAATTATTAGAGCAAGCAAGTGTATAGTAATTTTTGATAAAAACGGATGATGGTGGAATCATATAAAAGACATTACGCTGTATAATTTTGATGGGTTCCGGAGCATTCACCACAAAACAATTCACCGCACCTGCCATTCACTGAGAAAGGATAAATTATAAGTGGAAAATAAATGAATCCATTGCAGTTGCACATTCAATTAAAATATATTTTAAAAATAGAATAAGATAGTAAACAAAATAAACATGGTTCCGTTGTTGGCATTTAAAGTTGCAGTTTTTCAATTTATACGGCCACTTTATACCTTCTTCAATTATTTTCCTTACCCTGATCGATAAATTAACCAATAATTTGTTTTAAAACGTAATAATAATAGCATTAAACCATGATATTTACAACCCCAAATATAGAGTCATAAAATTCTACCTGAAAAGTGTTTTCCATTTTTCGGTGAATTGTCGATGACACATCGATGTCATCAATATACAGATCCCCAACCCTGCGTTACCCGCACCAGAAAAAATACCACCGTTACCCACGGGTGAGCCCAGTGGTCACCTTTACTTTTAACGGCAAATATACGAATAAAATAGTGCTTTTTGAAAGGAATACAAAGAACGTTATGGTGAATTATATTAAATATTTTCATAAAACGTTTGTCATTCTGTAAAAATAAAAAAATGATATTCTTAAATTGAGTAAAACAAACAAACACTAAAAACGGGCGTCGACCCAGCTCTGTAGTGGAACGCCTCTGATGCGATAATTACATTCAAGCGTTCCAACGTTTCAACCCTGGTCAAGTAAGGTTTGGCTTCCGTGAGGCGTACCGCCGTGTTGACCTAGGAGATATCGGACTTAAAGTTTTACAGTGTCTTAAAATAAAATTTTTAAAAGTGCTCAGGTATATGTTATATATATATATATATAGGCCAGACATTCCGTGTCGGAATAGGGCCTGCTTCATGTCAACTTGAAGCTCTTAGATTCTATGTTTGCGGTGAATCACTCCGCATTGATTAGCATACTAGATATAAAATGTGTTTTTCCGTTAAAATAAGTTAAGTCTCTTCGCGCTATTTATTGCTTTATTCCACAGCACTCTGTCCTTAATAGTCTTCCTCTGGTCATTGAGGTTTAGTCTTTTCACATCTTCGTATACCTGCTCTAGCCATCTGAGTTTTGGTCTTCCTCTTGGACGGTCTATTGTAGGGGCCCAGTTTGTAACTTTATATAATACGTTTTCTGGGTCTCTTCTTTGGATGTGCCCGTACCATCTGAGCCGCTGTGATTTTATAAATGTGATTATATCTTCTCCGGTTAGTATGTTTTCAAGCTCCAAATTCGTTAATTGTCGGTATTCTCCGTCTGTAATCTTTTTTGGTCCCATTATTCTCCTAATAATTTTTCTTTCGTAAATTCTTAGCTGCTCTTCGTTCCTTTTGGTTAGGCACATGATTTCTGCCCCATAGGTTACTACTGGTCTAATAGCTGCTTTGTAAAGGTTTATTTTTGTTTTTCTGCTAAGATGTTTATCCTTTAAGATTTGTTGGTATTTCCAAAAAGCTCTGTTTCCTGCTTGTATTCTTTGCGTTACTTCAATACTTCTATCAGTTTTGTTGTTAATATTGATCCCCAGGTATTTAAAATTGTCTACTTTTTGATAAGTTTTGTCTCCTATCGTGATTTTGTTTAGATTGCAGTTTCCACTTCTGGAGCTTAGTAGGTATTTGGTTTTATCTTGATTTATGTGCAGACCTCTTTTACGAGCTTCGTTTTCTAGCTTTAGTGTTATTTCTTCCAGGGCTTTTTTAGTTCTTGCGATTAGGGCTATATCATCCGCGTAGGCTATGAGTTGAACCAAGCTTTGTGCTATAGTCTTCTGGGTTCCTAAGACATTGATTGCGCCTTCCAGAGCAATATTGAATAGAGTTGTTGAAAGAGCGTCACCTTGTCTAACTCCTTTTTGTATATTTATTGTATCTGTAACATTGCTGGGTGTTAACACTCTTGCCCGTGAATTCTCCATGGTCATTAAACTCAGTTGAATTAGTTTTGAAGGTATTTTCATTTTCTTCATTTCGCGTACTAATTGCCCTCTGCTTATGCTGTCGAACGCCTGTTTGAAGTCGATAAATAGTATATGAAGGTCAATATCATATTCGTAGCATTTTTCTGCAGTCCGAGTGAGAATGTGGGCTGCGTCTATCGTCGATCTACCCTTTCGAAACCCTTGCTGATACTGTCCAATTGCTGACTCAGTGTATTTTTCTAATCGCTGTCGGATGATCGATGTCAGTATTTTGTATGAGGTATTTAACAACATGATTCCCCTATAATTACTGCAAATTGAAGTGTCACCTTTTTTAAATATGGGTACCAGAAGCCCTTCTTCCCATTCTTCCGGCATTTTTCCTTCTTGCCATATTCTACTTATTAGCAAGTGAATTTCCTCTACCAAGGAATCACCTCCACATTGAATCAGTTCATTCGGGATTTCATCTGGACCTGCGGCTTTTCTTGTTTTTAGACTTTTTATAATTTCAGAGGTTTCTTCCAGTGACGGTATGCCTTCAATTTCTTCTTCCTCTTCTACTATCTCTTCGACCTCTTCTATAGTCTCTTCTTTGTAGAGTGTTCTAAAGTACTCTTCCCACGTTGTGTCGTCTATGTTTGCAGTTGCTTTTTTTGTAGTGTTTTGTGATTTAATGTAGTTGTATAATTTTTTATTGTCTTTATTATTGGCTTCAATCTCCTGCATTAACTGTGCAATCCAGACTGCTTTTTTCTTTTTGCAGCATTTATTCGCCTCTCTTCTTTCTTCTCTGTATTTTTCTAACTCATTCTGGCTTCCTGTCTTTAGCCATTCTTGTCTTGTTCGGTTTTTTATTTTGATTCTGTGTTCACATTCTTCGTCGAACCATTCCTTGTTGACGCGGGTATTTTTTTGTCCAATTACTTTCTCGGCTGCTCGTATAATACTGTTTTTGATAGTCATCCAACTTTGCTCAATGTTGTATTCCTGACGGTTCAACAAACTTCTTTGTATTGTGTCAATGTATGTCTGTTTTATGTGTGGTGTCATTAGTTTCTGTGTATTCCATCGCTTTCTGTATTTTTTCTTATTACTCCATCTAATTATTTTGTTCTTCATTTTTGTTATTACTAGGAAATGATCAGAATCTGCGTTAGCTCCTCTGTAAGTTCTGGTATCCTGTATTGTGTGCCTCCATTTTTTGGATATTAGTACGTGGTCTATCTGATTTCCATCTCTACTCCCTGGGAATGTCCATGTGATCTTGTGTTCTCTCTTGTGCTTGTACATTGTGCTTACGATAGATGTATTTGTAGTCATGGCTAGATTGCATAACCTTTCTCCGTTGTTGTTTGTACTGGTATGAATTGTCTCTGACCCTGCGACTTGTTTGATATACTCTTCTTGGCCTATTTTGGCATTGAAGTCTCCCAGAATTAGCATTATGTCATTACGCGGAATCTCGCAACAAATTTCTTCCAATTTTTCGTAGAAATCTTCCTTTATTTCATCGCTGGCATGTTCTGTGGGTGCATACACATTTATTATACTTAGGTTGGCTTGTTTACTTTCAATTCTGATATGTGAGATTCTTCCATCTATCGCATTAAATTGGATAACCTGTCGTACTGCTTGTTTGCTAATCATAAAGGCAGTCCCCTTTTCCCCTTGCTTTCTTTCTCCCGAATAGTATAATGTATATTGGTCCTTATCTATTTTCCCTTCACCGGCCCATCTTGTTTCTTGTAGTGCTAGTATTTCTATATTGTATTTTTTCATTTCTCTGGCTATCTCATCCATTTTCCCTGGCTGCAGCATAGTCTTTACGTTCCAAGTGCCAATTCTCATCTGCTTTTTCTTTTCCTTTTTGTTTTTATTTTTTTTCTTGATTTTATTAATTTCTTTACATGCCGTATTATTCTTTGTCCGTTTCATCGCGTTGTTCGTCTTATTTTTCCCTTCATTTGGATCTCCTAAGGCTAGTTTTTTCCTTCGTTTCTTGATAATTTCTTTAATTGTTGCTCGCTCTTGCCATTTTCCGGGGAGCGATCGCTGTATGTTCGTTTATTATCTTCTTGATGTTGTTGTTCGATAGTCTCCAGACTGTTCCTATTATACGCAATTCCGTCTATCATCAATTTATTGTATTGCAGGTGGGCTCTATGACCCTGCTCCCTAGCGTGCTTCATGTGTGGAATTAGCCATTTCCTATCTTCCTGTACTTCTTTGGTATAGTCACCGTTAATCCATATATTTGATCCTTTTAAATTTTTTGCCTTTTTGTATATTTCATTTTTTTTTTGCTGTGCTTCTCAATTTAATTAGTATGGGTCTTTTTTTTTCCTTGTTTAAACCATCCTAATCTTCTAATATCATCTGTATCTTTCTCTATATCAAAATCTACTTCCATTTTACTGAACACATCTTTTAATTTTCCTTCAGTTTCTTTTAAATCTTCTCCGTCCCTGTCAGTGACACCTTGGATGACTATGTTGTTAAGCCTTATTTCTTTTTCGATGTTTTCTAGTCTTTTTTCTTGGTCATTGACTATTTTTTTCAAGTATTGGTTTTCTTGTTTAAGTTCCTGAATCACCCTGGTATTAGTATCAAGTTTATTTTCTATTAAGGTAATCTTCGAACATATTGTTTCAAACATGGCTTTTATTTCATCCATATTGGTTTTTTCTTTTTCCATCTTCTGTTATTTTATTTTTACTTTAAGTAAAGAGTGTTTTCTTTGACCGCGAAAAGAAATAGTCCCACCTCAACAGTTCGGAAGACAAATTTCTTATCGGTCTTCAGAAGTCAGATTTTACAAACAATCTGGCAACGCCGCAATTTTACCTGACGCAGTTCAGTTGATGCTGGCCGTGTTAATTGTCTGATAAGCACTAATTAACCTCACTTTGTTTTGACTGTTTTATGAAATAAAAGTTTATATTCACTTTTTGTTCGCTTCTTTGTCACTGACCTGACTGCATTTTCTTCGTCTGCACACTGGAGCACTTTTTACAATTTATTGTTTAATAAAACTCGCGATTTTTCAAATATTTCTAAAGTTGATAATGGGAAACGTGTATTTTGTTTTAGCGCGGTTGCCAACCTCCAGGTATATGTTTGGTCGTGTGAATTGTGGATTGACAACCATACATTAACAGTGCATTCAGTGCAACAGACTTGTGAGGGGGCTTCGTCCCCCTGTGATAATAATAATGAGCTAGTTTTTACGGAAGTTCCTATAACTAAAACTTATCAATCTCAAAAATTGAATCCAATAACAATGGATACAGATACAAACAACACACAAGCTCTAATACATACTGAGAAACCTACCAAAATAAGAGAAGAGACACCTCAGGGCCAAAAGAGACGTCTCCCAACTCTCACCAATGAAGATATGGACGCTATTACAGTTGATAGTCTTCAAGATCAAAATGGAGATTTCATAAAACCAAAGAAATTTGCATCGCTCTCGAAACTATTGAAGAAAAACGACAAAGGTAAAGAAACGACAACTGCTAACAAATACTCAGCACTCGAGTCAGCACAAGACGAAGAGCATCTATCTATCTAAAGACAAATCAAAACAGGCCCAAACAAAACCATTGACGAAGTCAACCACGAAACCAGCAACCAAAAAATCTAAGAATACCCCACCACCAATAGTGTTCTACGCCAAAATTGAGGAGCACACTCATTTTGTTAGCGAACTGAAACAATCCTTAAAATGTGAATTTTATCTTAAATATACCAGTAATTCTACATTACTATTTATCGAAGACGAAAGAGAATTCAAAATATTCAGAGAAACATTAATAGAAAGCAAAATAGATCATCATACATATTCTTTACCTGAACAAAAATCTCACGCATTCGTTCTACGAGGTATGGATGGTGAACCTTCTATTGCTGAAATAAAACAGGATTTGGAGAGTGTATATGAAATCAACATCAAAGACATATACAGGATGAACACTAAGGCAAGACCACTTTTCTTGGTAACAACTAGTCCGACAATTACGCTGAAGTACCTAAACCAAAATGTTAAATTTGTGTTGAGAACTAAAGTTACCAGAGCGCTGTGACCCAATGCCACATATGTCAACACTGGGGTCACGCGACAACAAATTGTGGAAGAAGCCCGAAATGTCTAAAGTGTGCTGGTGATCATCTAACAAATACATGTACAAAACCAAGAGATGTTCCAGCGAAATGCTCAAACTGTATGGGAGATCACCCAGCTAACTATAGAAAATGCTCTGCCTACGTCAAAAGAGTAGGAGCCATAGAAGCAAAGAAACCTCAAACCAACAAAGAAGTACGTTCCAGCACCACCCCCCATAACCAACGCATGAATTAGTAAGAATGATTTTCCACCTATAGCAAACGGCCGAGAATCGAGCAATCAAATACCAAATAAAGCAACTTCTTCCCACATGCCCGGAAATATGGAGGACACCTTCCAAGAAGTAAATAATGAATTCAAGAAATTGAATTCATACATTAACCTCAATGAAATGCTGAAAGCGGTAAGAGATTTAAATTCATTACTTGTAAATGCCAGTGATAACGAGTCAAAATGCAATGCATACAGAGCCTTTATGGCTGCTATAGACAAGTATAATTCGTGGATGACAATGGCCTATGTATATACTGTACAAACGACTCGACACATTTTCCTTTTGACGGCACCACACTCGACATTATAGTTTCAAAAAATTATAGTAACATTGACAATTTAATGACAATACAAAAACTGACGTCAGACCATGACCCCGTGTATATTTCGAAATACCGGACTGTAACAGAGGTGCAAACATACCTAAAAAACGACAAATCTAAGATTGTAACTCAACAGACTGGCGCAAATATCGTTTTAATTTAAATGAAAATGTAAAAATTAACACAGATATTAACAATGCAAACGATATAGAAAAAGAAATAATTTTATTAAAACATTCAATGAAAGAAGCTAGAGATAAAACTACAAAACTAATACAAATAAATCACGAAAGAGAAATTACCAGATGACATATTAAACATGATAAAAATAAAAAATAAAGTGAGAAAATTATGGCAAAAATACAGACTAGGCAATGACAGAGAAAAACTGCTACAACTACGAAGAGAAATAAGCGAAAAAATTAAAAAATTCCGGAACAAAAAATGGACAGATCTATTAAAACAACTTAGCGTTGGCCGACAATTCATTATGGAAAATTACAAAAGGACTCAAACGATCAAACTATACCTGCATTCGAACACAAAGGACAATTGTACTTAGACGATTTTGAGAAAGGGGCGGTCTTGGGGAAACACTTTGAAAATATATTTAAAATGAATAAAAGCAATAACACCATTTATGAACAAACAATAGAACAGAATATTACTAAAATCATAAATACCAGTACTGACATAGGAAAGAATGAATTGACTAAATACATTACCTCTCCTAGTGAAATAAAACAGATAATAAAAAGACTACCCAACAATAAAGCACCAGGCCCTGACCAGCTGGACACTATTTTATATAAAAATTTACCATTCAAAGTTGTAGTTCAAATTATGTATGTAGTAAACGCAATATTAAAATTTCAACAATATACACAAAACCTAAAAAATTCAATTCTTGTCCCAATATCGAAACCAGGCAAAAATCCAAAATTCTTGGATAGCTACCTACCAATATCATTAATTAATATTCTTGCAAAAATTATTGACAAAATTATACTAAACCGAATGCTCAAATTTGGAAATAAATTGAAAATAATTCCCAATGAACAATTCGGATTTAGGAAAGGTCACTCGACAGTGGCTCAGATAATTCGACTACTTCATTACGTTAAAGAAAACTTTCGAAATAAAATGAACACAGTAGTGGTTGCCCTCGATATGGAAAAGGCATTCGATACTGTCTGGATAGAGGGACTAACACATAAAATGATGTCGGCCGGCTATCCCATATACATAACAAAGTTAATCTATTCTTATCTAAAAGATAGGAAATTTCACGTTAAGATTAACAACACATTGAGTGGACCATACGTAACAGAGGCAGGGGTGCCGCAAGGCTCCTCACTATCCCCTCATCTATATACAATAATGACACACGATTTCCCAATGCATAATGACATACAAACATCACTATACGCAGATGACACCTGTTTATATAAAAGATCATTTTATGCGGAAGTCGCCAACAAAAAGATTGATATACATATGAACAGAGTAGTAATGCCATATTTACAAGAAAACAAAATCAATCTAAATTCTCAAAAAACTGAACAAATAATCCTTAGTCGCAAACACACAAATAACAAAATTAGGTCAAAATTAAAAATCAAAGACGAAACCATTACGCCAAAGACATCCATAAAATATTTAGGTTTTCATAGAGACAAAAGATTAACTTATCACACACATATTAAAAATCTAGTAACAAAGGCCAGTAAGGCAATAAGAACACTTTACCCTCTATTAAATAAAGATATGTAAAATTAATACCTATTTAGAGGTACCAGCCGTTTTAGTAACTTAACGTATGCGGCTTCTTGAACCATCTGAACCCGCATGAAAAAAATTAGGTTATGACCTTTGTCATGTCAAATGCTTGACATATTTCTTATTGCATTGGCGTAGTGACTTGAAATTTCATATTATCAGTGGCGGTTTGTAATAATACAAATTAATTTTATGAAATTCATAAAATTCTAAAGATGTTGACATAATAAAAGAATATAAAAGAAGCGCACTAATTTTAAAAACATTGTTTTATTAACTAGATACATAGTTTTCTTAAAAAAATATGGCAATTCAGAGTTCGATTAAGTACAAATTCTAGATTTTAAAAAAATGACAACGTGATCTTCAAGGCAAAGTTTAATTAGTTTCTAAATCAGAATAACTTTCGGAAAGTGATAGTTCATCATGGGATTCATTGGATACAGAGATCACCATAGGTTCGATGTTTAGTAGGTCCAGTTTGTTTTCTACTTCCCATGCTTCAGAAATAATTTTCTCTGTATGATTTTTGTAATTTTGCCAGTGTTGCTCCGGTACATTTTTTACAACGTCATTCCATACTTTTAAGACTTCAGTAGGTGACCTTGCAGTTTTCGTAATAGCTTGGTCATAATGCCTTTTAGTTTCTGACCATACCATTTCGATGGCATTAAAATGGCAAGGATAGGGTGGTAGCCTGAGAACACAATGACCATGCTCGGCAGCGTATTTGTCTAAATGATAATTTTTTTCTGGCAAAACTTGCTTTTCAATTATATTCCAAACAGCATCCTTTAAAATGTGATCTGGAAAAGGAATATTCTTTTTTTTGAGCCATTCTAACATGCGTGTTTTACTCCAACTTTTTCTTGGGAATTCTTCATCCAGGCGACTGTGATACGTTGCGTTATCCATTATAATTAACGATGGTTCTTCCAAGTTTACAATTAGTTGCTGTTTAAACCAATTTTCAAAATTTTCGGTGTTCATGTTATCATGGTAATCGCCTGTTTTTTTATTGCATTTAAAAATAAGCGATGCATTTGCCACAAAACCTTTTTTATTACCGGCATGAACAATTACATATCGTGTCCCACTTCCAGTTATTTTTAAATCACTGTGTTTAGTACCATCTTGCCACATTCTTCTGTCCCCGCTTTTACTAAAAACCCATGTCTCATCCAGAAAAACAGGTGTAAAGAGCTTTTCGCTTTTAGCAGCATGGTATTTGTTCAAAAATAATATTCTTTTTAATCTGACTGCAGGCATTTCCAATAAATGTTTTCTTCCATCCTGTTTTTTAAAATGAAAACCCATTTTTTTAATTCCCAAATATAACGAACCTTTGGAAATCTTAGTTTCTGGAGACTCTTCGATAAATTGCCGTAAAATAGTTTCTACTGTGATTTTATCCTTTCGCGCATACATTTTATAAATTACTTCCCTCAAACAATGCAGGGTATTTTTTGTAATTCGGGTTTTGCTCCGGGAAACGCTTGCAGACATATTTCTTCTAAATTCGAAATCTGTAGCTCTGTTTGGTTTTTCAAGATTATATAATGTGCTTTCTGGAACTTTTAGTGCTTCGGACGCTTTTTGAATTGCCTTAAATCGAGATCCTAAATCGTTTTGAAAATAGTTTACTACATTAAGCATACGTTTTTTGGATTCATCAGAATATCGCATTTTTATATCTTATTTTGCGTTATGACATTAACATGAAATCAAAATTTGACGTAACTTCAAAAACGTGACATCTAATAAATTAGTTACGACGTTCATTTTTGTTGGTAATTTTTTGTTTCAACCGATTTATTAATAATAAATAAGGATGGTCTTATTCTAAATGGGTATAAAATTTACTATAGTTATGTCAGTAAAGAGAACAAATTACTTTTGTATAAACAAACAATCAGACCAATTTTAACATACGGGTTCCAAGCGTTCTGTTCGGCCCCTGACACAATGTTTATAAAAATACAACGGATTCAAAACAAATGTCAAGAGTCGCATTGGGAAGGGGACGATATAGCAGAATTGCTGACCTCCACGAGGAAGCAGAGATAGAAACAATAGGGGATTTTATAATTAAAAACTCAGACAAATTTTATAGACACAAACTAAGATCGCCATTACTACAAAATGTAACCGAAAAACGAGCCGGAAATAATCCTAATCTGAAACACGGTCTTTTGCATCAGAAACTACCTTTATTTTACGAATAAATATTGTCCCCTAATATTCCAACGTTGACAACCCTGTTTTTTCATACAAGTTTTTCAGGGAAATCACTATCGCAATTATTGGCCTCTCTAACAATTTTTTTAAATCTAAAATCAATTACCGCTATACGCATACAATCAAAGATATCTGATAATGACATTAAAACCGATGTCAAGGAGCAGATAAAATTTTCTGAAGAATTATCTCAAAAAAAATGACAGACAGTAGATAAATCGGCTTACTGCAGCCTAAGCATGTGAGACCTCTTCAAGAAGAGAAGGCATACGCTGAAGACACGAATGAAGACAGTGCGTGGACTACTATATATTTACTTTTGTTATTTTATAAAAATGTACATATTTAAATTTGTAAATAAAATTTTTGGTATTTGGTATTACGAACCAAAGTTAGTCTGTAATGCTTGAGTAGGTCAATAGCAAGAGGGATTGAAGTAAACCAATTATCGCAAACAATGTTTCATCCTGAGTTATGGATTGGCTGACATAAACGGCGCAGTACACTTGATGAATCATTATCCACTCTAAATGGGCCTTCCGGTTGCTTTCCAGCGTAAATTTCCATCTTTATGGTATAAAACACACGGCTATTTACTAGGCTTATTTGGAATGAATTGACGGAAGCTGCATCTACCCCGAAATGCCTCCAACATCTCTCTAGATTGACAGTTATCTTGGAACAATTCGAATATTTGTCTTATGGGTGCTAGTTGATCCAATTTTTTCCTCTCTTCTCTACTTCTTATGTCATCGAATCGAAGTGCTCGTAAAAGTAGATAGAACCGGTTTTTAGACATAACCATTATGAAAAATTCTGTAGCATTTCCATCAGAGTTCCAAAAATCGGCTAAGTTGGTATGGTTTGCCTTGAGAACTCCTGCCATATACATTAGGACAAACATGGCTTTAATTTCATCAACATCAGTATTCAATACATCTCGAGAGCATGAGTAGTTATTACGGATATTTTCTATATAAATATTCGTGTATGTAACAATGTCTTCAATCAAGCTATCAGTCATTAGAATTATTAGCAAATTCCAATTTTCAGGTAACTTGTAAATTAAGTTATGGCGCTTTGAGCGACTGGTTTTTAATGTACGATGAACTTTCCACAGAGTTTGGCCGTGTTTTCCCACGTAATTTGGACTATCTTCTGACCAACGAGTAAAATTCAATTCACCTAATTCATCCGCAGACATTTCTGAATCTGTTTCATTATTTAGCGCGCTTTCAATGCAATCTTCGTCACTCTCTTCATCTTCAAGCACTTCTTTCGGAATATGACTTTGTCCTTTCTTATTTTAACTCTTCAAACATTTTTAGGAGCCTTTGTTCTTCTTTAGGATCCGTTATTTGTAAAATAATTGTCTGAAAATGAATTAAAACAATGAATTTTACGCATTTACCTTAGAAAAATCCACAAAACTTACTCAAACTCTATCGTCAACCGTGTATTACCGTTGCACGCAGGTGAGCCGGACGCTCAGTTACTCGCACAAACAAGTTTAAATGGCACACGTGCTTAAACCCAGAACTCTCAACACCAACTAACTAGTAACATTTGGTTCGAGGAATACCTAGATGGATACGTGCGATGTTGAGAATTTGTGAAAAATATCTGACATTGTTAATTGAGGTGAGCGACGGGCTCACCCCGCGGGCAACGCAGGGTTAAAGAAGAGGGATTAACAGCACCACATGCAAATGGCTAAGATCCATGCTCGAGCATAGAAGAATAACAACACAAATGCATGATAAAACATAAACCGTTAGGACAACTAAAGGATGTCTTCAAGGTGGGGTACTTTCACACCACTTTTATGAAATCTAACTGTGTATGACTTGATCTGCAGGTTGAATGATCAATGCATATTGACTCAGGGCTTTGCGGACGACGTAGTGATTGTCACCAATGGGAAATTCCTAGAGGTAGTTATGAATGTTCTATAAGAAGCACTACGAATTGTGGAGAAATGGTGCCTTAAAGAGTACCTTTCTGTTAATCCAAATAACCAAACTAGTTGCTTTTACGAATAGAAGAGTTCTCCCGCAGGGTAGAGTACTGATGTTCGGAGAAGAACTAGAAATATCCAATGAAGTTAAATATCTGGGAGTGACCCTTGATTCCAAACTGAATTGGAAGGCACACCTGGAAAAAATTACTACCAGGGCGACTAGGCTTTTCTGGCAATGCAGAAGAGTTATGGGCAAAACCTGGGGAATACGACCTAAGGTGGTTCACTGGCTTTACACAACTGTGATAAGGCCAACGATCACCCATGGAACAATAGTCTGGTGGAGGAGGACATAAGAATCCTCTGCAGGTAATTCTGGAGAAATCATCTGGTTCACCGATGGCTCCAAAACAAACCATGGCACTAAGTCTAGTATACGACTATGTTTCAAGCAGAGACGATTGCCGCCATAACCTGTATTCATGAAAACATCAGAAGAGGATATACCGGACAAAAGATTAAAATATTCACTGACAGCCAGGCTCTGCTTAAAGCTATCAGTAATCCCACAACTAGGTCTAGACTGGTAAAAAACTGCAAATGATCTCTTAACAGGCTGACAAGAGACAACAAAGTGTTTCTAATATGGGTGCCGTCACATGAGAGGTTGCAGGTAATGAAATGGTGGATCAGTTAGCTAAAGAAGGCTCCAAAGGAGACTTCATAGGTCCGGAACCGTTTTGTGGAATCACAAAAGCTTGCGTAAGAAGGGAATTCAGGAATTGGCTAGATAGGGAACACCAATTCAAATGGAGGTTGACACAAGGCCACCCCATAAAAAGACTTTACTGAACAAGGTTGACCAGGAACTCTCAACCAGGCTATTGAAACTGGGTAAGAGACATTTGAAGACAGTTACCGACCTGGTGACTGGACACTGCACCCTGAGAAAACATCTGCACAAAATGGGCAAAGTTAATTAACCTATGTGCAGAAAATGTGAACTTGATGAAGAAACACCTACTCACATACTCTGCTTCTGCGAGAACTTACAAGTATTTAGAAGGAAGCATTTTGGAGAGGAATTAATACAACCATTACAACTACTGAAAATCCCTCCAGTCAAACTAGTGGCCTTTATAGAAGACACGAAGCTTCTGGAATGGATGTAGGTAACATGGGAAATGGTACAAAGATTCAGTTCAAGTACCTGGGCTGTTGAGCACTACCCAAACGAATGAATGTCGATGCGGTGAATTGTAGGTGCGATGAATTGCTAGTAGGTGAATTGCTTTGCAGTGAATAGTCCTAGATTCAATTTCGATATGTTTTGGACACGCAAACGATTTTCAGTAATTTGTTATAAACATTTAAAACGTTAGAACATACTTTTATAGTTTTTTACATGTGAAAAGTATCGGTATCTCAATGGTATATTTAGAAAGAACGCAGGTTATTAAAATACGAACAAAATGATTTTATTTTATTCAATCTTAATTGTTGCAATAAACTTGAAAACAATCGAGAATGAAGAGACCTTCCAAACGATATATCACAAGCATATACATTTAAAAAATTGGGGGTTGTACCTGTAATTCGAAGGGGGTTGAAGGTAGGGATCGCATTTTCACGTAGAAGAATGTTAATTTATAATTCGAATTTGATGTGTTTCGGGACTTTTTATAACTATGTACAGTAACCGATATAATGAATTTATTCCTTATGGCTTCTACATACTGTATATGTGAAGTTGAAATAAAAGAAATACTATATATAACGGCCTACTGTAACATGATTCTTTTTACAAACCGTGGTAACCACTCCTAATTCGACTATTTCAATTGGCCGAACGTTAGAGTTGGGAAGCAAATCAATAAATGTAACTAGAAATTATTTTATTGTTGGAATTTGTATTGCGTTTGAAACGTGGCGTCCGTAGCAAAATTTGATTGAAACTATTAAGTACAATAACAACGTTGATATTGTTGCAAGTGATAATAATTCCAGTAATGACAGTGTGAATGTGATCGCAATATAATTTAATTAAAATTGTCATGCTAGCCATTCCGTGTATGAACTATGGACCGGACCGTCCTTTAGTGGAGGATGAATCCTTTTTCTATATTTTCATTGTATAGAAATTGAATTTTTGCTAAGAAAAACAGGGGAGAAATTCTGTATTAATAGAGAGCAATGAAATTGTTTCTTGGAGAGGATATTATCTAGAAAAGATCAAGAGTTCCGTATTCTTCTACGTTGACAAAACTTAGATCAACCAAGCATTTTTGGGAAGGATGAATCATATTCAAAGTGTGTATATGTCGAACAGATGATTTAGTTAATTCCAGAGAGATAAGTTATAGTCATTCCAGAAAAATGGAAAAAACTCTTACTATGTCTTGAAGGAAAGTGGATAAATAAGAACAGGTAATTATCGACCCGTCACGTTAACATCTATTGTAACTAAAATAATTGAAAAAATATTTAAACATAGGTTAGTAAACTTTATAAACAAACAGGAAATAATATCCAATAGTCAATTTGGCTTTAGAATTGGCCTTTTCTTTCGACAGAAAATGTGTTTGCTTACCACTAATATTTATGAATATAATATATTACATTAATTTTGGAATAATATAAATTTTCAATTTCGTACCTACTAGGTAGGCAACCAGTATTTAGCGAAAGAAATACAATAAAATAAATACAATTCAACACATCCAACGGTTATACAATACATCCAGGATATTGGATTAACTGTATTAACTTGACACTTGTATGTGCAATTGCTATAAATACATTTTAAATAAAATATACCTAACTATTAAATCGCCTTGCAATAAATAATATCCGAAATTGAATAAAGATAACATTATTTACTACTACATACTTATTATACGAGTCCATCTAAGTACTCTCTATTTTCATATATGTATTTCTTACACAGATTGACAAATATCTTATATTTGGTTGCTGTTTTTGATGAATTTGGTATAGAAGTAAAAATGTTTGGTGCCAAAATGGTAGCAAACCTTTGGTTAGCATCATATCATCTAAAAGGTACAAAGATCATATGACTTGTATTATTATTTCTTGTTTGGTATTGATGATTTAAGAAGTTTTTTGTTTTAAGTTTATAATATTATTACTTAGGTAATATAAACATCGAACATTTAAAGTATTTTCATTATAGTATAATAGATTGGTTGAATAGTATCTATCTTTAAAAAAAATTATCCGCAGAATATAATTCTGTATGACATTTAATTGGTTTAGGGCATTGTCATATATCCCAACCCAAACAATATTACCATATCTCAAGAGTGACTCCACTAAAGGCTTTTAAATTTGCAGAAGCAGTTTTTGAGGTAAAATTCTGCGAATTATATAAAATTTATGTATCAGACTCCTAATTTTGTTCGTTAAATCTTGAATATTTTCAGTCCACTTCAATTTTTTGTCAACTTTAATGCCCTGATATTTCATGGTGTTAGTTTCCCAGAGTCCCAGAGTTTACCAGAGTCATTTATTTTGATACAATTAAATTTTGGTCTGTTTGCATCATTTATTGAAAATGCTAAGTAAAATGTTTTATCGGTGTTTAAGGTTAATTTGCTATTCTCAAGCCAACATTTGGGAGTGCGAAGTTGTTACGATTATTAAAGTTTATTGACTTTTATATGAGAAATGGAGAGCGATTTAAGTGATTTTAAATTTACAAATACGCCACTTAATATTAGGTAAAAAGGCAACATAACCGCATTAACCTTATTGCCACAAGAATCTAAAGACAGGTATGATAAATAATATATACAATATAAGCAATGGGCTGAAGACAACAAAATAAATAATTATTCAGAAAAAGGTTTCATAAGTGGGTAGGAGGCAAAATTATATGTATCTATTACACATGAGTAAAGTGAGATGGCCACCGTTTTGCAGAGTATGCGCCTGGTTTTTTTAAATATTTAGGATTATAACATATTTCTATTTTAACTGCTTAGGTATCATCCCAACAGGTAGGTATATTAGGTGTTTCGATATAGTGGACTGTATTAAATCAAATCACTCGCTGGTTTAACTAATACTTAATATTTAATTACTAAAAAATACAACATTTAACGAATACAAAACAAAAAGCGTGGCTTTGCCGACAATCTAATAATCTCTGTCTCTTTCTTTGAATTTGCAAAAAGAGTGCACTTCAAGCGTTGCCAGACTTCACCGTTGATCCGACATCTGACGACACAAATTTTTCCAATAGGGTCAAAATACTTTTAGAATTTTCGTTCTATCCCAGTTCAGTGGGGTTAGTTGGCCATATGGTTGAGGGGAAGATGGCCACAAAATAAAAATGAAAATAAACTAGAAAAACATTGAAATAACAAACTTTTTATAAAGGCGAAATAAAATATTCTTCCTTAACATTAATTTTTCTTCTTTTTGAACGCAGTTTTACCACAATTTTGTTTGTTTAAAAAAGAAGAGCAATTTTCATGAAACCACATCTGGCATATTATGTATTGCAACCAATCGTCTTTTTTTCGGGATCTGTTGTAGTTTTCTCCACATCCTGAACATTAGGTTTCATCCACCTCAAAAAGATATTGGACGTCTGTATTGTCCTCATCCTCATCAAAACTTGGCGAAGGTGAGCGTTTTCTCTTTCGAAACATTTTTTTTTCTGGAATTTTCTTTTTAGGAGCTTCTTTTTTTGTTCGTTTGGTTTTCTTCGCGGATCTTTCTTTCACAATCGCAATGTGTTCAGGAGAAATTAATAGGGTAGCGACGGACTTTGCTCGTTTTTTTTTGCAGCAACGACTAGTTTTGGTGTAGGATTAATCAGGTATAAAAGTTTTCCGGGTGTTAAATCTGGAACAACAGATGTTTCCTCAACTGGAGTTATACATCGAGGTTCTGTATATACATGGCACTGCATCATCTATCATATTGATCGGGAGTCTCACTTCTTGTATTGATACAGCGTTTTTCAATTGAAACTTCAAATGTTGTGTGGGTGTTCCTTGACTTTCTTTCTTTCTTTAATATGTAGCATTAATTTATTTTCATTTGCCTCCTCCAACATGCTGTCTGGTCCCATTTTACCAGTCGTACAAACATCATTCTTTACTTTCCTTTCAAGGGTCTTCCTAGGAATACCATAAGTTTTTGAGGCTCCTTTTACAGAAGATCTGTTTCTGACAGCTTCTATTGGTAGCCAAAGTATAGTATCCACGATTTGCGTTCTTTCTGTTATACTTCGTTGGCATTTTCTGCAGTAAACTCGAAGGGACGACAAACTGTAAAGAAATAGACGCAAAAATTAAATAGCCATCTATCCCTACAATTTGGTGGCCATCTCCCCCGAATGCTAAACATAATCCACTGCATGCTTTTAACAAGTTTTGGAGGTTTCAATTTCACACAATCACATTAGTAGGCAGTAAGAAACTATGAAATAATTTAACAAGGACGCGATAGTATTTTTATTTTCTATTTTTCTTTCGATTAATCAACTTTTGGGAATCAATCAATGTAAATTATATAAATATTAGTATTGACATTTATATTTGGATAAAAATATTTTTCTGTCCTCCGACCGGAAAGCATCAACTTTCGGGCCGCCGCGCTAAACGAAGTTGCCGCTTTCCGGCTCCGTCGAACAGAAAAATAGTATACACACCTCGACCAGTAAATTAGAAAGCCTCAGATCACATGTTTGTCGACCTCAGCTTCGCTTCGGCCGACAATTACATGTGAACAAAAGTATTTTTTGTCTTTTTATTCAAACTCTTGTTACGCTTACGTAACCCAAAATCTATTGTTCTCAATGACTGTTTATGAGGTGAGTGTTTTCAAAGCTACTTCAGTGAGTTCTATTTTACGCATAAAAGGAAGGTTATCGACATGCAGGTAGAAATATTTGTTGACTTTATAAGCGTTTTAGTGGATTAAAATTGGTAAAGTAGATATGATTGATTTTATCAGCTTTTTATATCTGCAATTTAGTATTTTTTTATGCAAAACAGGTGAAACTTTTCCTTTCCGAAAATATTTAGTACGTCTATGGATTTAAACCGTAAAGAGTTGAAATTAAGTACGAACTACAGACATCTTGTTTTATAGTTCCCAGCCAGATGATGTCTAAAATTATTACTATTTCTCTGCATTCTATCTAGACTAGATTGAAGAGAGACAACGCTTAATGATTATGAACAGCGAATTTCCGCTACTTTCAGTTGAATCGTTAATAAAGGATACGAAAGCTTCTCGTCGATATTTACGGTATACGGAAAATCAATTTTACGCACGAGTTGGCAATTGAAATCATGTAGAATATAAAACAGTTATAGTAATCACGAGGTGTTCAAGGGAGAAAAAAATAATAATATCTTTTGACAGTGGATTTATCTTCAACAAAAAATATATCAATTTAAATTGATTTATGATATGATGAAATTTTTCAATACTTACCTTTTATTTTATAATGATTATATAAACCGACCCAAACAATAATAAGTTTGTTGAAACCACACGTTCAACAATTTGTATATTTATATTTTAGTTCCTTTGAATATTCATGTACAGTTATATATTAGTCCTTTTATTTTCATTCGAAATTCCTACCTCTGCCTCCAAAATACTTCCACCTTTGTTCAAAATCGCGTTTTGCTTTCCTTCCCTGGCGCCTGACCGGCGCCTCGCAATATTTACTATTATCCTTCGGCAGTTGAAGTAGGCGTGACCAAAAGCACACTTCGCGCCTAAATGTGTTATCTCCCTGATTTTTACGAGGCTAGCTCAGCTAGTAAGAGTCGATGTTGAGTTTCCAACCCGATCGGTCTCCCAGCTAAGACCTACCAGTCCTTTACCGGTATAAAACCGATATTTTCAGACCAAATGGGTCAAGTTTCATAGTAATTAATTTACTTCCGTTGCCTCCTGCATATTAAGTGCATTTTTCTATAAATTTAAAGTTTTTATAGTGATTCAACCCGCAAAGTTATATTTCAAGTGAATAGTGCTTTGAAAATCACAAAAGAAAGAGTAAGATCGTTCTAATAATTACTATTTCAGACTGAAAGGCTTGTCTATATTCATCGTTCCATCTGTATGTATTTTCGACGTTAAAGTTTATTAAAGTTAACGAAATACAGTTATTATTTATGCGAGAGAACCAGTCATCCTGAAGAATTCCAGTCCACTAAATCGAAGGCATCCTATTTTTTACGACAGCATAAAATTTGTTGTCATTTCAACTGATGTGGCATCAACGGTCACATCAAAGATGTTGCGTTATAATAATAGGTTTACTTTTTTAAATGAAACTAACTGTTTCTAATTGATTCCACTATTTAATGAAAAAAAAAACAATGAAAATTGTAAAATATCATCGAATATTTTTATTGCACCTGGTTGTATAAGGTTATCTGTCGTTATTTTTATTTTTGTCAGTTGTCGTCGTCGAGAAAAAGAAGAATGGCCTTTTTCTTTGAAGGTAAAGTAGTTCTTCTTTTTCTAGGATTGTTGACTGGAGTAGTAAATATGATAAGTCGTATGGCTTTTAAGAAAGTTCTACAATCGGGAGAACACAGATTTTGATAACAGGTCGTAAATACTCCTCATCACTTGTCTTCATAGTTACGGTTTTCTCCATTCTCCATTTCTATTGTAGTAAATCATCATCCTTTACGAAAACCAAAACGCCTACCTTCAATACTGTTTGAGACGGTTGGATCCATTTATTTCGGGTTTGCAATTGATTGATGTAATCTTTCTTCCATCTTGACCAGAAGTTTTGAGACATCTTCTGTAGAAGCTGGAACTGTTTTACGCAATTATCCGCTACTTGGGTATAGTTTGAGTCAGGAACAGCTGTGAGAGCTTCTCAAATCAAAAAGTGTACTGGGGTGAGAGGAGAATGATCATTAGGATCGAATGAAAGGGCATAAAGAGGTCTAGAGTTGAGGATGGATTCAACTTGAGTTAATAGTGTGGAATAGTGGAATATCTCCAATTACGCGATTAAGATGATGCTTCATAGATTTCACCCCACTTTCTCAAATTCCTCCAAAATGAGGAGCTCTGGGAGGAATAAATTTCCACAGAATGCCGTCCTCGGCTAATTCATTATATATAGTATTACCATTCTTTATGAGGAATTCCTTTAAAACAGCAGTGGCTCCAATGAAGTTGGAGCCATTGTCTGAACTTATAATACGAGATTTACCTCAACGAGAAACGAATCGTCTCAAAGCGGCGATCAACGAATTGGTGGTTAAATCTCCTACTAACTCTAAATGTAGATCAGACGAAGAGACATACATGTCCCTTAACCAATTTTCTACATCTTTAAGCTTAAATGGTTCTACATAGTCAAGACCGGTATGCATGAAGGGCCTGGTAGGTGTAACCCTTTCAGGCGGTAGTTCACCTATACGTGGTTGAAATGGTTTCGCATTGAGTCTTAAACAAATCATGCAATTGCGAGTTATCTTCCGCAAAAGGTTTCTCCCGTCTAACAGCCAATAACGTTCTCTAAGGGAATATAGAGTTTGCTGAGGTCCGGCATGTAGTAGTTTTTTATGCTCTTTCCTAGCAATTAAAGTAAGAGATTTGGGAAGCAGAGCAGAGCATAGGGCAAAGATATCTAAGATTTTAACGAAGGAAGAAATTGAAAAATTTATCCAGGAAACTCCAGATAAACAAAATTTAATGATTAAGGTAGGTTTTAATTTCTATCAAGATTATACATTTATATATTTTTTAGATGGCTTTAATATTTGGAGCCTGTAGAATGGATGCGTTAGTCCGAATTACTCTACACGATGTAGAAACCGGTATGAAAATAGCAGCCAATTTTATCTGCAAAAATGTCGAATAAATATTTCGGAGAGCCACCTTGATAGGTGCTGCAACTTCACCACTAAAACTAAAATAAATTGTAGCTTCCAAAGAAAACGAGAAACCCAGATAATATTTGGAGGGTAGAAGAATAATAATTAGTTTTAGGTGTGACGTTTCGACCCTTGTTCCCCATCATAAACAATGTGTTTTCAAAATTGTTATGCTTCTACCCTCCAAATATCAACGAATCATCTCGTTTCCTTTGGAAGTTACAATTTATTTTAGTTTTAGGGGTGGCATTGCAGCCCTTGCTCACCATAGTAAGGAAATTCCCTCCAAGCAGTGTTTCCTCGACTCCAATATACTCCTACTCATTGAATATCAAGGTGGCTCTCCGAAATATTAATTCGATTCAATATACAGATTGCGAAAATCCCTTTCTTACGCTGCGACTTATACAAGTACGACAAGGAAAATATGAGCAAAACTACGTGAAAGAGAGAGAAGACTTGTTAGCTGGATCAGTCCCCTCTACCAAAACAGTTGGGCGTGTATTCAGTCCCCTCCTATTTATTTCAACTGTTGTGTTGCCAAATGTACTTATCTGTAAAAATTATTCCTAATTTTTGTCTATTGTTGTTTTAAAATTTTCAACGGCATTTCAAACGGCAACAATGTTAAATACCAATAATTGTTAAATCGAAAGCAGTGTATGGATTTTACTTATTGCAGATTGTAATTTGTCCACATTTTTTCTTGAACTCCATTATTTTATTCTTATTTGTGTTGATCTCACTTATTTTTCAAAAATCAATAATATTACCAATCTCGATTTTCTCCCACTAAATACACCGTTATCCGGTGTTAAAAGTCAAATGCAAAATAAGTTATTTATTACTTAGAAAGTACCAAACATTCTAAACTGGCAACGCTGCAGCAGAGACTGACTCCCCACTCTATGAGTAGGTTCACTGTGTTCAGTAGTTTCCCGACATGGAAGGATTGAGGTTGTTAAAGAAATAAAAAAATACACTCGTTATTTCGTAACCTGTACATCTTAAAATTCATTTTTGTCAACTTGATCGTTTCTGACCAAGCTGACAATTAATTTCTAACTACAATAGGATATTATTTTAGCCATTGTAACTTGAAAATGAAACATTTATTCTTGAGATAAAAATAATAAAGTAAGTGGGTATAAAAAACTAAAGATCGATTCCATTAATAAATTGAATTGAAAAAATAAAATAAGTAGGTACTTATTCTAAACATAAAATATGAACTTCTTGAAAAAATTAAACTAAAAATCCGTTCTAAAGGTAAACATAATTTTATTGAATCAAGTGCTCAAATAAACCACCTTGCTGTGCCTGGCAATAACCAAATCTGTCAAAGATTTGATCTCATATCTCTAAGATTATTTGGCGTAATGCTGGCACAAACATGCTGTATTTTCACCCTCAATTCATTTAAATTATTAGCTCTTTCAAATTCATGTTGATAAATGCTACTTTTCAAAAATCCCCAAAGGAAAAAATCATTTGGAGCTAGTTCAGGTGATCTTGGAGGCCACTTAATTGTACCATTAGTACTAATAATTCTGTCGGGGAATGTAAACCTTAAAAATTCCATTACTATCCTTGAATTATGGACTGGACAACCATCTTGTTGAAACCAAATTCTGTTGAGATCAACATCGGGTATAAGGAGAACTGCAGGAAATACATGATTTTGGAATAACTCTAAATATTTGACGGAATTTATATTATTATATTATAATTTATTTATATTATATTTATAATAAAAAAAGGACCTATAATGTGGTCACCTAAAATACCCGTCCAAACATTTAGCTTCTGCGGATACTGTGTTCGGATTGGAATGCTTAGATGTTTATTTTCCCGAGACAATATCTTGTTACGGATGGATTGTGTTTTTGATGTAATGAAAAGGTTGACTAATCCGTAAATACAATATTTTTTAAAAAGTTCTCGTCAGCATTTTGACGTTCCATCATTCCTTCACAGAAATCCATTCGTCTGATATTGTCCTCGGGAAAAATTTCCTGCGTTGTCTGAACCTTGTAACAATGGTACTTGTTCCGTTTTAAAATATTCTGTACAGTTCTCTTATCCATGTTGACCTCTTCAGCAATTTGTCTTGAAGAACATGGTTGTCCTGTTTCAACCGCTAAACAAACATTCTATTCTCTAGTTTGCCTTTCGTCGTTTATCGTACGTTCGATTGGATCTTCCGGCGCTTGGCATTTTCTACAGTATGAAACACATCCATATTTCTCGAAATTATTAACTATTTTCAAAATTGTTGTTCGTGAAGGAATTGGGCGATTTTCAAATGCCACAATAAAAAAATTAACTATTGCATCAGCCGAATGACCTCCAAAATACCATTTTATGATTTGCACTCTTTCGCAGGCTTCGTATTTTAATGTGGGCATTGTAAAATGTTTTATTTTCAGATACAACTGCGCGCGCCAACAACAAAGGTCTGTAGCGAAAAGATCACATACGTTTAAATGTGAGTTCTCTTTGTAAAGGACACTGTTGCCGGATGAAGGTGTGTAATTTTACCTAATAGTGCATGAGCTCGAAAAAAAGTTAACGATAACGAGTCCAAAATATCATTTTTACAAATTAATCTGAGCTTCTGGCAACAGCGGTTGAAATAGTGCGGCGATGAATACACGCCCAACTGTTTTGGTAGAGGGGACTGATCGCTGGGCTAACAAGTCTTCTCTCTCTTTCACGTAGTTTTGCTCATATTTTCCTTGTCGTACTTGTATAAGACGCATTGTAAGAAAGGGATTTTCGCAATCTATACATCAACCGAGTACTATGTATTACGAGTTAATAATATAAATTTCTACATCTGAATAGTATATGTATATTCATTTAATTCAATGAGTATATTTAAAAAATATTTTTTTTTGGTAATGTTTTAAAAAAAATTGTATAATTAACGTTTAAACTTGACAGCCAACGGGGTTTAAAATAATATTTAATCGAATAAAAATAAAAACATTGTTCAATATTTCACGACTTTGCTCACTTAATTTTTTTGTATACTTTACTTTCTTAACAAACCATTTAACAACTAATCGGTCGCACCCGGTAAGTACTATCGAAGTGTACATTGTAGAATATCTAAAGAAAATGAAGCTCCTCACGCTTCTCGTCATGCTGGTAGGAAACCTTGAATCTAAGGCACCAAGAAATGTTTGTTTAGTTGTAGCAGAAGTTTGATTAGGAGAGGTAATAAAATAGAAATTTCCCTGGGCTTTTGATATCATAGTATTAAGACCTGTAACACCTATTCTTCTGTTTCGCAGACATGGACATCTTCAAGGATTGGGTTGCTCCAATCTTTATTATCTTAAATGTCCCGCAACATTGCCGATATTAAAAGATGTAGTGATATTTTTATACAACAACAACAACAAAAAATATTTAATTTACTCTCTCAGTTTCACATTAAACTGGTTTTAATTTGTTGAAGGAAGTGAAAAATTTATTTTGGAATAAAAATACAATGCCAGTGGATAAAATGAAAAGATGCTTGAGTAGAGAGAAAGGTAATATACTACTTATTCTATCCTAAACAATGAGTGACATGAATCGTGGGAAACTGCCATCATTAAAAGTCTGACTTTTGTTGTGCCATTAAGTTGGCCGTCTAATTACCTAGAACTTGGGAAACAAAACGAGTTGTCGACTATTTAAAACTTCTTAATTTGGATCACGTCCTTTATTTTCAGTTTTTACCCCGAACAATCTTTACAACATTTAAAAGCCTTCTCCGGGAAGTTGTTAATGAATTATTTATTAACTTAGTTTGCCATAGTTTTATCTAAGCATATTAGTTTTGAATATTTGACATTTTTGAAATTGAACTTTTCATCTTTTTTTTTAACAACCCTGTATACAAAAAAAAGTTTTCGACTTGTCACCAATTACCATGATCGTCCTACTAATCAACCCGACAAGATGTTTTTTTATTTGGTATTGGGGATGTTCACACAGAATTTTCAATATGAAGGTCTGCACCTGTCAATTGTTTATTAAAAAAATTAATATCTTGATAAATATAAATTTTAGATATAGTGCACAAAGACATTTAAATTTAATGTAAAATCCGAAAAGTTGAGAATATACAGGGTGTTACATTTAAAATAACAAAGTTGTCGTTCACTTTCGGTATAACCGGAAGTGAAATGTTCCTTTTTGATGAAGAGGAGCACCACCATACAATATTCCACAAATAAATGAAGCAAAAAGCATCTCAAACAATTTCTGCAATTCTTCAAATCTCGCCAAAGCAAACCAGATGTTTATAACCAGTCAGCCGATATGATGTATATATGAAAACTTACGTTATGGAGAAGCCGACAAGTAAGTTAAGTGAAGTAGATAAAAAAATTTAAGTGAAGTAAGTATCAAAAAATAATACCCCTGGCCAAAGATAGTTTAGTGATTACAGGCACTTTTATAGCTATTCTTATCGGTGAAATGGAGGTACCGGTATCGTCGTTGTAGTATGGTTGCTTGATGGAAAACGAGAAACTATTTGGGTCGATAAAATCTTGGATACAAAAATCCACAGACATCCAACAAAGCCGACAATAATCAAAACAAATTTTTAAATAATAATCCTAACAAAGGCTGACTAAAATGTCGCTATATTTTGAAAATTTTCAATTACACCAACCAACTTAACAATGTGGTAGTTATATTTAGACTCTCTGCAATGAATCCAAAAAGTACCGACGAAAGTCGCACGCATTCAAAATTCAATAAAGAATGAGTTGCCCAGAGGCACCTTTTTTTATGGGTGGAAACCTGCTCATAGGCGCCGGGTACTTGTTCTACCTTTCCCTGGGAGTGTGGGACTCTCCCCAATCCCACTCGGTAGCCCACAAGTGAAGCTAGAGAGTCGCATTGTCCCCTACCAGAGCCGACCGCTCTAAAAACCACCCCATTCTCCTCATATCCACTTTCCGAATTTGGAACCAACCCCTGGAGGTATACCATCAAAAACGGAAGTATTATCTCCTCCTATTCCTTTCTCACTGTGACATTCCTTGATGTTCTCTTTCTTCTGTTTCCTTTTTCCCCATCACTTCTCTCACATATCTGGATACTATTTGCCAATTTTTCTCCATTTCCAACATTGTCGTGATCAGATTTTCTTTTTTCAACTTCCATCCCACTTTTCCCTCCGCCTCTTTCCTTAGTAGATCCCATCGTATGCATGTAAAAAAGGGTGTGCTCTACATCTCCCCACAATATATGCTCATCATCCACCGTTTTCCCTATTTTCTTGGTGTGCGTTCTGAAAGACCCGTATCCCGACAGAGCCTGACTTGGGAAGTAATCCATTTTCATGGGCTTACATTGTAACCAACTCCTCAGTTCTTTAATCAGGACTTTTGTCCATTCCCCTTTCACTTTTTCCTCTTCCTATCTTTTTATCCATTTTTGCTCCATCTCCTCCTCTATTTGTTTTTTTTTTGTTCTCTTCCTCTCCTGTGTTCATTCACCCTTGTCTCGATCAACAAGTCTATGGGAGGTACTCCCACAATCATCTGAACCGCTACGTCCGATATCGTCCGGTAGCCCGACACCTCCCGCAGCAGCATCCCTGTTTGTACCCTGATTAGCTCTCTATTATATTTGTTGATCCCAACCATCCTCTTCCAAATCGGTGCTCCATAAAGAAGGATTGATTTCACAACCTCCCATAACAATCTCCTTTTACACTCCGGCGGCCCTCCTACATTTGGTCCTCTCTCTAGCTTTTTTTATGGTCTCGCTCAGATGTTTCCTAAAGTTCATCCCTGCCCCTAGCCATATACCCAAGTACTTCAGTTCCCTCCTTGGTACTATCATCGTTCCCCCCAGATGAAACCTCACTTCTTTCCTTCTGTGCCCTACCAATACCGTCACCTCAGTATTTTCTGGTGCTAAATCCATGCCCCTGTTTACAAACCATCGGTTCACTTCCCACATTGCCTCGTCCATATTTACCTCTAGGTTATATGTTCTAGCCGCAGTAGCCACTATAGCCACATCGTCAGCGTATCCGATGAGCTTCACACCTTCCGTCATGTTTATTTTAAATAGCGAGTCATAAAAAAGATTCCACATTGTCGGCCCCAATACCGACCCCTGTGACATCGTAGAAATATCCACCTCCCAGCAAAATTCTTCTCCCACAGAAATATTCCCCGATTATATTTTGGATATACCCCGGTACCTTCCTTCTCTCCAGCTCTCCCAAGATACAATCTATCGGCACTGAATTGAATGCGTTCCGCGCACCACCTCTCATTTCCCCCCGTTGCTTTATATTTCCTCGCAATCAACATCACCTCCATTGCTGCCATAACTGTGGACCTTCCTTCCCTGAAACCATATTGGTTCTGTGCCCATCTCTCCCCCCTTTCAATTGACTAACTTAGTCTTTTCTTGATGATGTGCTTGTACAACTTTGACATTGAATTGATGAGACACAACGGCCTATACGATCCTCATGGCTTACCAGCCTTTGGTATCAGGACTAAACTCGCTTTCTTCCATTTATTAGGAAATCCGTTTTGTCTCATCAATTCACCAATATAGCCGGTGAAGTACTCTGGAGCCTCATTTATTATCAACTTTATGCATTCCGTTGGTATGCCATCCGGTCCTGGGGCTTTTCTGCTTTTCAGTCTTTGTCCGGCCTCCATAATCTCTTGGTCCAAGTTACGTCTTCCTAGGTTGTTCTCCCTCCTCGGGAGGCCACTACTTCCTCCGTTCTCTTCCTAGTCAATTGGTATGGGACTCCGCCACATCTGATCCCCCTCAATGCTATTTTGTAGCCCTGTCCCCAAATGTCTTCCTCGAGTTCTACACATAGCTTTTTCCACTCTACTTTTTTGAATCTTGCTTCTTATTGCACGACAAAAACTGTCAAAATTTTGAAAAAATGGTTAATAATTGCCAAATATTTTCAAAAATTGTCAAACTGTCAAAAATGGTCAATAATTGTCAAAATTTTTGAAAAATTGTCAAAAATGGTCAATAATTGTCAAAGACGGTCAATAATTGTCAAAATTCGTCAAAAACTGTCCAAAATGGTCAATAATTGTTGAAATTTTTGAAAAATTGTCAAAAAATTTTAAATATGGTCAAAAATTGTCAAGAATTTGGAAAAATCGTCAAAAACTGTCAAAATTTTGAAAAATGGTTAATAATTGCCAAATATTTTCAAAAATTGTCAAATTTTTCGAAAAATTGTCAAAAATGGTCAAAAATTGTTAAAATTTTGAAAAATGGTCAATAATTATAAAAAAAAGTGTCAAAAATGGTCAATAATTATTAAAAATTGTAAAATTTTTTGAAAGATTGTCAAAAAACGGTCAATAATTCTCAGAACCTGTCAAAAATGCTCTAAACTTGTCAATCATTGTTAAAATTTGGAAAAATGGTCTAAAATGGTCAAAATTTTTGAAAAATCGGTATGATCTACAGGATTTAACCAACCTTTCTGGTTTGTAATTAGAAGAGACAACATAACTTGCAGGTGCAGACCGGTTTCGGCGTATTTCCGCATCAACAATTTATACCTTGTAATGGAGATGTTGCCGAGACATAGAAAAATGCTAGAAATATTTGAATCGGGTTACATTTTGTTTCTGTTGTTGGTGTTTTATGGAATTGCGGTTTTGTTGCATGCTCTGCACTAACAATTATTTTTTAACACGCTTATATTAATTTCATTTGTAGGTGAGTTTGTAACTGTCCTAGCAAGTGGCTTATTACTGTTAGTATATCCAAACAATTTCAGTACGTTCGTTGGCCGAGCGGGCTAAGGCGCGGGTCTACGATGACGTCGGATTCACCGGTTGTGGGTTCTAAACCCGTTCCCAGCTGAAAATAAATATTTGGTTTTGCGCGTTGAAAAATATATAGGGTGTTTAATTTATAAAGCAACGTTTAAACTCGATTTTTAGTCACTTTAAACGCTCAGATTAATTCGAAATTTTGCACACACGGCAAACACCGATGACAATACAATATAGTAGTAAAATATAGGGTGTTTCATTTATAATGTAACCTTTAAACTCGATTTTTACCCACTTTAAACGCTCAGATTAATTCGAAAGTTTTTTATGTAGTACTAAAAAGTGAAAAATAAATTAAAGTTCAAAAAAACTAAAAAACACGCTTTAGAGGTAATCGAACTAAAAAGTTAAAAATAATTCTTAATTTAAGAATAAAATGATTAACGAGAAAATTAATGTCATTGTTGTAATAGCGTGGCTTTAAAATTACTTTTTTCAACAGAGACTTTCATGGGTCACCCGGTATTTTAAATAGCTCTTTCGGGTACCAAAAAATCATGTACCGGGTGTCTGATTAAGAGAGGTAACCTGCTGTATCTCAGCGCAGCTTAGAGAAAAATAACTGTATTACAAACCCGCATACGAGAAACTGCTGGAAATTATTTTCGAGTAAATTTGCTGCAGTACTTTTTCCTCTTTCTTGTAGAATAACTGGTAGCGGTGAGTAGTATCATTTGAAAGGGAATTCAATGCCTAATAAAATATTATATCATGCGGGATACCTCTCTTAATCAGACACCCGGTACATGGGTTTTTGAAGCAGAAAATTAAATGTTTTTCAACTTCTAACACAACTTGCTCTTGATTACGACTCTGTCTATATTAGGCAAGGTAGCAAAAATTGAATATCCAGGCAGAGAGAGGAAATTGTTTCAGTAGTTGAACCAATAACTAGGGATGTGAGATTAATGGAAAAGAATCGATTAAATAAAAATCGATTTTTCTTTATTCAAAATTAATCGATTTGTCAAAGATCGATTTTAATAACAAATAAATCGATTTCTGTGAAAAAATTATTTTAAAATTATTTTATATGCTTTTCATATTCCGATAATAAACCTAAGAGATTCATTCATTAACAATTTATCAGATTAAAAATTATATGAAAATTGTCAAAAATTTTGAAATATTTGACCATATGTCAAGAATTGTCAATTTTTGTCAAAAACTGTTAAACATGTACAATTTTTATCAAAAACTGTCAAAAATGGTCAAAAATTGTCAAAAATTGTCAAAAATGGTCAAAAATTGTCAATAATTGTTAAAATTTTGAAAAATGGTCGTTAATTGTCAAAAAATTTGAAAAATGGTCAAAAATTGTCAATAATTGTCAATAATTGTCAAAAACTATCAAAAATAGTAAAAAACTGTCAAAAATGGACAGATATTGTTAAAATTTTGAAAAATGGTTGATAATTGTCAAAAACTATCAAAAACGGTCAATAATTTTGAAAAATGTTCAAAATTTTTTCAAAAATTTTGAGAAATTGTCAAAAATGGCCAATAATGGTCAAAAACGATAAAAAATGGTACAAAATTGTCAAAAACTGTCAAAATGGACAATTATTGTTAAAAATTGTCAAAATTTTGGAAAATAGTTGATAATTCTCAAAAGTTTTTGAAAAGTTGTCAAAAATTTCAAAATATGGTCAGTAATTGTCAAAAACTATCAAAAACGATAAAAAAATGGTCCAAAATTGTCAAAAACTGTCAAAAATGGACAATTATTGTTAAAAATTGTCAAAATTTTGGAAAATAGTTGATAATTGTCAAAAGTTGTTAAAGTTTTTGAAAAGTTGTCAAAAATTTTAAAATATGGTCAAAAATTTGGAAAAATGGTCCATAATTGTCAACAATTGTCAATAATTATCAAAAATGATCGATAATTCTGAAAAATCGTCTAAAATTTTGAAAAATTCTCAAAAATGGTAAAAAACTATCAAAAATAGTTAAAAATTGTCAATTATTGTTAAAAACTGTTAAAAATGGACAATTATTTTCAAAAATGGTTAAAAATTGTCATCATTTTGAAAAATGGTCAAAACTTATCAAAAATTTGGAAAAACGGTCACTAATTTTGAAAAACAGTGAAAATGGTCAATAATTGTCAAAAATGGTAAATAATTGTTGAAATTTTGAAAAATGGTCAATAATCGTCAAAAGTTGTCAAAATTTTGAAAAATAGTCAATAAATAATATGAGCCGTTTCCGAAAATCGATTTAGACGCGTAATTTATAAAATTGATTTACTAAAAATCGATTATTATTACTATAAAAATCGATAACTAAAAATCGATTATAAGAAAATAATAATCGATTTATATAAAAATCGATTATTTTTTAACATCCCTACCAATAACCTCACATCAATATCATGGATATCTTTGATTTTTATCTGACCAACGATCAAAGACTGAAAAAAATGTTTCAAAATCGAAACTTGAATGGCCTCGATCTTAACATTTGATATGTAAATTGTATGTAGTTAAAGCCGAAGAAACCGAATATGGAAATTGAAATTAAAAAAGAATACAGTGTTGAATCAATGGCCGCGACAATGGAAAAACTATAACTTTAAATGTCAATAGCAAAATAACAGAATTACCTAATAAATAATCCGAAAATGGAGAGTTTTGGCCAGATTATATGTTGAATTTTATACCTGAAAAGGTTTCTTGGCGAAATTACCTAAAATAAAAAGAGTTTATGACCTTCTTTTGCGAAATTACCAACACCCCTATCATTTTGAGAGCCCAGTTATTATTCCGAACATAATACAGATTTTTTGTACATTAGTTACGATGATTATTCGTTTATATTGGATAGAAACTGTTATACATTTGGATACAAATATATAAATCTGAGAAAAAAATAATTTCTGGGATTAAAACTAATAATCAAAGGATTTCGTTTAATGGCAAATATTTTTTTTGGCGATGAATAAATTTGTTCTAAATAAAGATTACTTGTTATAGTTATTTTACTAGCAGATAGAAAAAGGTAGTTGAAAGAAACATCAACTCTGCTGATTGAGTTAAATGCGATAAATTTTATTTAGACTTGGCAACCCAAATTGATAAAATTAATGAACTAAAATGAGTAAATAAAGCGAAGAAAATACGTCTTTTAATAACAAAGATTAATTATTACTTTGTTGGAAGCGGTATAAAAAAGAAGGAATTTACAAATCCGTGATAACACCTAATTTGCAGGCAAGATAAAAATAATAATCGACAAAATTGAATCCTACTGAGGGTTTTGGCAGGAAGATAAAAAGAAATATAATTGGAAAGAATTACACCAATTTTTGGAAGAGAACTTACTTCGCAAAGACCATGGATATAACAAACGCGAACAATCGATAACACAAAATTATTGGAGAGAGGGAAAACAAAGGCACTAATAATGAGATGAGCTGAAAATTTAAAAATTAGGAGAGCGGTCGTCGAAGCTTGCTTCTTATGCACAATAGAATGCGATGTTGGGAATTACATTAGACCCAGTACGTTCTACTAAGTTTTATTTTATATATTATTGACCATTTTTTCAAAATTTTAACAATTTTTGACAATTATTGACCATCTTTCCAAAATTTCGGACAGTTTTTAGACAATTTTTTCAAATTTCAACAATTATTGATCATTTTTGACAATTATTGACCAATTTTGACAGTTTTGACAATGATTGATCATTTTCGACAATTTTTCAAAAATGTTGACCATTTTTCCAAATTTTAACCATTATTGACCATTTTTGAGCATTTTTGACAGGTTCTGACATTTATTGACCATTTTGACAGTTTTTTATAATTATTGACCATTTTTCAAAAATTCTGACAATTTTTGACAGTTTTTTATAATTATTGACCATTTTTCAAAAATTCTGACAATTTTTGACCATTTTTGACAATTTTGACCATTTTTCAAAAATTTTGACAATTATTGGCCATTTTTTCAAAATTACTGACAATTTTTGACCATTTTTCAAAATTTTAACAATTATTGTGCATTTTTGACCGTTTCTGACAATTATTGACCATCTTTGACAACTTTCAAAAATTTTGACCATTTTTCAAACATTTTGAAAATTTTTAACAATTATTGACCAATTTTGACAGTCTTTTATGATTATTGACCATTTTTGAAAAAATTTTACAATTTTTGACCATTTTTCAAAATTTTAACAGTTATTGACCATTCTTGACAATTTTTCAAAAATTTTGACAATCATTGACCTTTTTTTTAATATTCAACAATTTTTGACAGTTTTTGACGATTTTTGATTGGTTTTGACAATTATTGACCGTTTTTGACAATTATTGACCATTTTTGATAATTTTTCAAAAATTTTGATAATTTTCAACCATTATTGACCATTTTTGACATTTGTTTATCATTATTGACAATTTTTTCAAAATCTTAACAATTTTTGACCATTTTTCAAAATCTTAACATATTTTGACCATTTTTCAAAATTTTAACAATTATTGTCCATTTTTGACAGTTTCTGACAATTATTGACCATTTTTGACAACTTTCAAAAATTTTTACCATTTTTCAAATATTTTGAAAATTTTTAACAATTATTAACCATTTTTGACAGTCTTCTATGATTATTGACCATTTTTTCAAAAATTTTATAATTTTTGACCATTTTTCAAAATTTTAACAATTATTGACCATTTTTGACAATTTTTCAAAAATTTTGACAATCTTTGACCATTTTTTTAATATTTGACAATTTTTGACCGTCTTTGACAATTATTGACCATTTTTGATAAATTTTCAAAAATTTTAACCATTTTTACAAATATTGACCATTTTCACAGTTTCTGACAATTTTTGACAATTATCGATGTCGTGCAATAAGAAAAGAAGCAAGCTTCAAAAAAGGAGTGAAATTTTTGTTTTATTTTGTACTTTCAGTATAGTAGTTCCGACGTTTTAAACTGAGAAATTAACAATTATCTATACAGGAATTATATACAGATACAGAAATTTGAGAATGTAACTCCGGTAGAATATACGATTAGTTAACACAATTTAGTAATCTATTTATGAACAAACCGATATAACTTTTAAAAAATACTACGACCATTTTATGTGTATTTTTATTCTATTTTAAGAGAATTCTGAAATAACTTGGATGTTTGTGAAAAGGGCACTGTTATTTTTGTACCTGGTACATCAATTCTACATAGAAAACTATCAATATATGTATATTGAATACCGGAAAAATAGATCAGAAAAATGCACCCGGAAATAATAGACCAGCACAAAATAGTCCAGGAAAAAATAGAAGAGAATAAATGGGCCGAAGAAAAATTCACTTCATGAGAAACAGCTGAATTTTTGTAAATTTATTATTTGTACAAATAATAAACTTTTCAATTACGTAACACAAGAATTGTTTATTTAAAATAATTTTTATGAATCAATTAACATAACAATTTTTTTTGTTGGAAAGGTTGGAAAATGCTTTGCGCACACGCGAGGCCGTGTGGGACTCATGTGTATGTTTCCCATTAAAAACCCAACCTTTAAGTCTGCTCCCAACCTGGAATTACTTCTGCGACATAGTTTCAGGAGGGGGTCCGCCTTTTTGCCCAACCAAGTGGCCTCTTTCAACGGCTTCCTTTTGTTTCAGGACCTCCACTATAAAAGCGTTTCCTCGTTCCCAATTTTCTCTGCTTTCCAACATCCGGTGCACCATGTCCGCTGGAAAGGCATTCTCTATATCCCACCCAAGTACTTTTCTTTTTTCCCCCCATCTAGTACAGCGGAGGATAGTGTGTTCCGTGTCGTCCACCTCCTCGCCACAGTAGTCGCAACTTGGGTCTGGAGCTTTTCCAATCCTGTGGACATAGCTTTTGAAACACCCATGGCCGTTTAGAAACTGGGTCATGTAAAGGTCAATTTTCTTGTGGCTACACTCCAGCCATGCTCCCAGGTCAGGTATGAGCCTTTTTGTCCATTGTGGAACGCTCCCTAATTCCGCCCACCTCTGGATCCATCCAACACACATGTTAAAGGTGACAGAGACACAAAGAATAATCAGTCATGTCAGGGTGCAGACAATCAAGGTACAAGTGGTGTGGCTGACCGAAATGCCCCAGGAACGAGTACAGCGGTACAAGAGACACCGACTGATTTGATTCTACCAGAAGACATTCTGCCCATCCCCGGGGCTAAGACTCGGACTTCTAGTCGAGGAAGAAAAGCTACAAGAGCAAAACTGATCACATCATCACCTTACAAAAATCAATTAACCGAATCTTTGCGCTTGGCTGAGACTCGCGGACGTGGCCTTGGACATAGTCAAGGTGGAGTGGGCAGCAACAACAAGGCTAACCGACGACTGAGAGTCGATACATCTAGCAGTAGCTCTGAAAGTGGCGCAGTCATAGAAACTGACTCAGAATATGATTAGCAAGTCAATTTAGATACGCCTAAAAGTTTAGATACAATCTGCATATTTTGTGGAATGACTTATTCTAGGGACAGACGTGGAGAGGAGTGAATTCACTGCCAGAATTGCAATTTATTACTGTTCGAACAACAACTTTGATATCGATACGTATTGCACATATTTTTCAATACAAAATAACCAACATGTTTGTTCAACTCTAGATTCGTCCAAATATTCGTTTGTTACTCGTCCCACGAATGGCAATATCGTGAATTAGCAAAAAGCCCATTGAGTGGCCACCAAAATAACCGGATTTAATAGCTTTTTGTGGCGTCGAGTAAAAACTACTTAGAAAAGTATAACAAAGAAAATTATGAAACTTTAAAGAGTATTCACCTCATTTTTTCGACTTGGTAGTGACCCAAAAAGATCTTTGAGGAATTGCAGCTCCCAAGGAACATTGAGCGAGTACGTAGACGAATATGTGTCAGATTAGGATTGAGAGAACTTTACAAATAACCTGTATAACAGATTACAACCTTAAATTGTTGTAATGGGTAAATGTAGCAGATTTCAGTATTACAGTTAAATATAGGGTGTTCCATTTAAAAAAACCATAACTTTTATCTGGCACCGAGTTATGGAAACTGAGTTTAACTCATTTTGAAATATGAAAATATTTGTGAATCTTTTATGATAACAGATCTACTGACCTTTATAACACTAATCAATCACCCTGTATATCAATGATGAGTATGTGGTATAATACAACATACTTTTAGTAGTTTTTTTTTTAAAAAGCAAGTGATGTGGAATGTAAGGTTCGTAATTTATTATTTATAAGGCGACCTATTTAGTTTCAATTTTTTCAACAAAATGCTAATTCGCCCAACTTTAAATGACTAGTAAGAAAATTCATAATTCCATCAATAACAATATTCAATGACAAAAACGCTCTTCTTAGAGACAACAAAATTTATAAGAAACTAGAAGCTTTCATTTACTATTATTCTACTCCGAGTTAAACTAGTTTTAATGTCTCTATAGTTTAGCGAAAACGAGTTCTACTCCATTTCAGAAACATTCTTAGACTTCCTAACAACGACATCTCCACTCGAATAATTTCCTTTGTGAGCAAATCCTTTAACCGATTTTGAAATCTATTCATGATCTTATTTGTACAATTGAAAAAGTAAAGGCTTTCAACCTAAATAAGAGTAAGTGGACCAAATATCTTCGAGCAATAATGGAAAGAGCGTTACCATATATTGGTTTAAATATTGAAACTTTCAGCTCTCCTAACCAGTATATTGTAATGTTATGTTTATGTGCCAATATTGTAATGTGCTCCACGTTTGGTCGCCAATTTTGTTATGATATGATTTTTGAAACCCCACGTTGGGTTCAAATTTGTAATGTATGGAATTGGGTAATAAAGTAATTTTTTATTATTAAATTATTTGTCCCAGACTAATTTATCCAGGCTATATCTCTTAAACGAATAGAGATTTTCGAACGGGACAAAAACTGATCTATTACATTTCTAATACACTTTAATATGGCGTTGAAAAGATCATCCACTAAATATTCATCCCTTAGTTACAACCCCTAACTTTAAATTTGTTAATAGCACCCTGTACATTTTTTCATAATTTTGGATGTGGTCTTCCATCGTCTATTCAAGAAATTTTTCAAAAATAAAATGGGTTCATAAGTAATCAAGAAAATATCAGTTTATTTTTTATTTTTGTTATATTAATCAAGAAAGCCTTAAAGCTTAAAGGAACAATAAAAATAAATGTAATAAAGATTACATGGATTGAATCATTGCAGGAGTAATTTGGCGACATACTTCTCTTATGTTTTCTTTTAATTCGTCTACATTTTGCGGTTTTCATTGATAAACAATATCTTCTATCACTGGCCCTGGCCAGGTGAACCCTTTTCCAAAAAGGGTCCAGTACTCAAAATCTTCCTCTTACTGGATGGCAACCAACAAATACTGAACCAACATCAACAACATGTGGCACACCTCCAATGCCAAAACTTTAACGTTGGCGGTTTCATTCGTTTGAGTGCAATATATCCCCTATAAGGGTTTGTGAAAACGGCTTCCAGAACAGGACGGAATTCTCCAACAATACGAAATCCTGTAGAACAAAATACTATACCGTATATTCCACAACTAATTCAGAACGAGAACCTACAAAACCCTGCAGGGGATGACTTCCCAGTCATTAACAAAATTCAGATCGATTCGTTCGATGCACTTTTGGAAACCAAGCCATCTAGTAGAAAGCACACATCGGAAAAAAAGTGACTGACACTTCCTCAACTTCAGTACAGAATACTACCATAGAGAAAACTACCCGAAACATACATCCGAACTACACTGCTCACTATACCGAGCGTGTACCGCACAGATCAAGTCATAAAATGCTACACTTCCCTCTATGTAAGGCCACGTTATGACAAACGATCGCTTTTATCCAAGACACGACTGTCACGGCCAATTGTCAATGTCATCCAACAAATAATTCCACTTTGTAAACAATGGACAGAAATAATAAAGTCTGTATTAAGGATTATTCAAATAAATTTGAGCAATAGATAGTACCACAATACCGCCATAGAAATGTAAACCCCCTGCCCAAAATAGAGTCAAGAGTTGACAAATCAGGTGAACGTGCCGCCCACATAATTTCTGGAGAGTTGTTTACTATCCAGTGGTTATCTAAACGGTTTTGTAGGTGGTCGCTAACGATTCTCGCATTGTGTGGAGGAGCTCCGTCTTGTTGCTTGTTTCTTGATTACTTACGAACCCATTTTATTTTCGGAAAATTTCTTGAAAAGACGATGGAAGATCACATCCAAAATTATAAAAAAATGCACAGGGTGCTATTAAAAAATTTAAAGTTAGGGGTTGTAACTAAGGGATGAATATTTAGGGGATGATTTTTTCTACGCCATATTAAAGTGTATAAGGAATGGAATAGATCAGTTTTTGTCACATTCGAAAATCTCTATTCGTTTAAGAGATATATACTGGATACATTAGTCTGGGACCCCCTGTATAGTTGGGCGCCAATATTTATTTCTAAAAAAATAAATATGTAAATATTGAATGCAGTTAATGATATTTGATTCAGTATAATTCAACCTATTAAAATTTTATTTTATTTACCTGACCTTTTTTCTCAGTACAACCCTGTTTCTTACTCTGAAAGCATAATACTATCGTTCTCTCAGTCGGATTCGATAATTGTGTTGGAGACACCGTCCTGCGCACTTCTACTTATTGTCTCAAAATGGCAGCTCAATAATAGACAAGTTGTTGAATTAAACGAAGAAATATCATATTTTTTATTGAAAAACGAATTCTAACACAGTGGCAAAACTATGTATGATGTATTATCATGCCTTAGATTGTATAACAAAGCGGTTAATGAAAGATTAATGCTTTTTTTATTTACTGCCAGCTTTTTGTTTTATTTACAGTCAGAGTTCACTTTGTTCCTTCTCGATTCTATTTCGATTTCATATCAGTAATTATTTTAAAAAATGTATCTTCCATACCTTCCACTGTTTTGCAAATACCCTGTATAGTACAAAATGTTTTTAAAATATGGCCATTATTAAACTACATATTTTTTATTTGAAACATCTTTTGATAACATCTGCCAATTAGATGAAATAATTCAAAGCGAATACGTTGGGCCACCCTGTATGTTTCAACAGTTTCAGTTGTTCAATTAGAAAAGTTAAATTTGTTTTTGAAAAATTTAGTGATTTTTTCATAAAATAAAATAGATTTAATTTATGTTTTAGTGTCTAAATTTTACCGACTACGGATCTGTTAGGGTATTCTGCCAATCGAGCGACTGCAACAACTACGGCCGCGCGGCTGGAGTAGGGATGGCGATCTGAAATCGATTAATCGATTCCTCGGACCGAATAAATCGATATGTTGTTTTGAATCGATTCAGTGAATCAATATTTCACCCTTGAAAATCGACTTTCGATTTTTTTTTGTGTTTTTGGTAGAGCGGCTTTTTTTTTTTCAATTGCACCGGCAACACCGCTCGGATCCCAGTAGACTCGACAGACACTGTTGCTTTTTTTCCAAAAATGCTTTAGCTATAAGTAGAAGTAGGGATGTTTGAATAATTAAACGATTTTTATATAAATCGATTATTATTTTGTTATAATCGATTTTTAATTATCGATTTTTCGAGTAATATTGATCGATTTTGTATAAATTACGTGTGTTTAAGGAGTGGATTTTCGAAAACGGCTCTCGTATTATTTATTGACTATTTTTCAAAATTTTGACACCTTTTGACGATTATTGACCATTTTTTAACAATTATTGACAGTTTTTGACAAAAATCATCCATTTTAATAATTAATTGACAATTATTGACCAATTTTGATAGTTTTTCAACAATTACTGATCATTTTTTAAAAATTATTGACCAATTTTGACAGTTTTGCAATAATTACTGATCATCTTTTAAAAATTATTGAGCATTTTTCAACAATTACTGACCAATTTTGACAGTTTTTCAACAATTATTGACCATTTTTCCAAACTTTTTGACAATTTTTGACCATTTTTTTTAAATTATTGACCATTTTTTACAATTATTGACCAATTGTGACAGTTTTTCAACAATTATTGACCTTTTTTTTTTTAAATTATTGACCAATTTTGGCAGTTTTGCAACAATTACTGACCATTTTTCAAAATTTTAATAATTATTGACAATTTTCAACAGTTTTTGACAATTATTGACCATTTTTCAAATTTAAAAAAAAATTCGATAATTATCGACCACTTTTCAAAATTTTTGACAATTATTGACAATTTTCAGCAGTTTTTGACAATAATTGACAATTTTCAGCAGTTTTTGACAATAATTGACAATTAATAACCATTTTTTAACAATTATTGACAGTTTTTGACAATTATTGACCATTTACTTAATTACAGTTAACTGTAAATAATTGTCAGATTAGTAAAGGGTGATATATAGACAAAAAAAGAAGTGTATTTCAATGTCTGTCGGGGCATATAGCCCGAGAAGTAGTTGTTGCTTCTTAGTGGACGGTCTGCTCTTTGGAAATTATTTTCTCTAATTTTGTAAAGCGTTTAATAGTATTGAACTATTGTTTTTTGACGTCTAATTATTGACCAATTTTGTCAGTTTTGCAACAATTACTGATCATTTTTTAAAAATTATTAACCGTTTTTTTAACAATTATTGACCAATTTTGACAGTTTTGCAACAATTATTGACCTTTTTTCCAAATTTTTTAACAATTATTGATCATTTTTTTAAAATTATTGACCAATTTTGACAGTTTTTCAATAATTATTGACCAATTTTTACAGTTTTGCTGCAATTACTGACCATTTTTCCAAATTTTTCAACATTTATTGATCATTTTTTTAAAAATTATTGACCACTTTTCCAATTTTTTTGACCATTTTTGAAAATTTTTGGCCATTTTTCAAAATTTTTACAATTATTGACAATTATTGACCATATTTCAATATTTTTGGCAATTTTCATATAATTTTATTTGACTTTTTTTCGCAGAAATCGATTTATTTTTTATTAAAATCGGTTTTTTCGACAAATCCATTAATTTTGAATAAAGAAAAATCGATTTTTATTTTATCGATGATTCTTTTCCATTAATCTCACACATTCCTAATCCGATACTTTGTGATAATAATATGGTAATAAAAAAATAATTGTTATTATTATCGAATTCCCTGAACTTAAAAAAAATCCCCAATTTTACTGATAAGAGATCCCGGAGAGAGATTGTTTATTTAGGGGTACCTTTCTTGTTGTTTTTTCAATAAAAAAAAATGATTTATATTTTCATTGTAAAAAATACAAACTTGAAAAAAATCGATTTTTTTGAAATCGATCTTTTAGACCTCGATTTTTTTATGTATCGATTCATCAGGTTACGATTCGAATCGATTTAAAAATCGATCTTTTTTAGAAAGAACCGCCATCCCTAGGCTGGAGACGTACGACTTTCGTAGTACGGCTGCAGCGGCCAATACAAATGTCAATTTCACGATTGCGGCCGCTTCAACTTTTAAAATTATGTATTTTATAGACGCGAAATCAGTTTGTAGTCGGCTATCATGGAGAAAGCAGTTGGTTCGGAGACACCTTTCACAAGAAGAGACCAAATTTCGAAATTTTTATAGACTGAGCTGAGTTCAATTTTGTGTTAGGTCTGATTGAAAATGACCTAAAAAAGCAATCATGTGGACTACTTAAACACCCAATAAGCCCAGAAGAGAAATCTGTCGCGACAACTCTGCTATTTTGGCAGACGCGCCGCCAGAGTCGTTGCAGACGCTTCTGTCGTGACGCTGAAGCCGCGCAGTTGACAACGCGATCATTTACTTTAACGTAAACCATTGAACGACGGAAAGTCGTCAGAGTCGCGCGTCTCCAGCCGCGCGGCAGTAGTCGTTGCAGTCGCTCGATTGGCACAGTACCTTTACTGTTTACTGTACAATGAGGGATTTATAAACTTTTATTATTAAATCCCTAAGGCCAGATGCCGAGTCAACGGAATATTGTAAAACGCTCTTTACTTAATCCGAAACAGGCGGAAATTCGTGAAATAGCGTATGTTCATCAATTCCTTTTTCTAAAAGTATGAATTATTTGAGTGATTGAATCAATTATATTTTTCATTTTCATCGGTTTTCTTGCCGCGAAGAATTGTCAATCAACTAATTAATTAATTAACTAACACATAATCAATATATTGCAGCAAGTGCAAGCAAGCATGGATTCGACGTACAATTTGATAAAATCAATGCAAGACATCATCACTAAAGTTAATTTGCTCCGCTTGGCACTTGCCAACTTAATTAGGAAATTAAGCTGTGAAAACGATTTCAATATCTTAACATTGATAGACACCTTCCTTACAGTTGGCACAAATCATAGGTATAGAAATTTTTAAATATTTTGAAAAGAGGCTTATAGTTCGTAGAGAACTTGTTCCTGTTAGGATAATTTTGACAGGTATAATAACCTATAATATGTTATTAACTTGGAATATGCATTTTATCATAATTAGTAATTTTTTTCCGTCATAAATACTGTGTAATGTAATAGTTTAGTATTCTAATGTGTCATTCCCAATAGCACACCCTGTATATATGTGATTTTTTAAGCATAAGTACCGGATCTTTGATTTGGAAGAAATATTATCATTCACTTGCCACCTCCACATTTTACTTTATTATGTCATATTATTATTTAATTAATTAAAGTTTTAGCGACATATATCATCAATTACATTTAACCATTTGAATATTTAATTTCTGAAACATTATTTAAAAAATTACGTTTTATCTATAAAGATGAAATAAGAAAAAATACTTAGATGTTTTGAAAAGGTCTAAAAAACTAGCGGTGTAAAATCAGCGAAAATGAAACAAAAACACCTAAATGTGCTGCTTTTTTGTTGCTAGCGTGGCCGGTTTGTACGTTAACTAAAGTATATCTATCGAACAAACAGAGCGACCCAAACAACGATAGATGCGTGATCGAATTATGATCACCATGCGCCTTTGCATCTATTGGCTAAAATAAATATGCCTACCTACGCTGGCTAATCGGATTTAACTGCAATCGGCCGGCAGAATTCATTGTCTTTGGTACATCGATACAGAGTCGGAGAGATCACGTGCACTATGCATGATATTGTTTTGTAACACTCCGTTGCTTGGATGGACAGAATAGTTCCCAAACTCTTCAGATTCCCGGTTTCTATTTTGTTGCTGATTTTTTACACTCAGAGAATTTGCTTGATGAGAGCAGCAACAAATTAATAATTAGATTTTTCCACGGAAAAAAGTAAAGTTAAGCTTCGTACGTTCACCGGTTTCTAAACTTTTCAGACTTCCAGTTTCTAATTTGTTGCTGACTCTTTGCTGTAAGACAGACCGAGTTGTGAGCAGCAAATTTTTTCACGGAAAGTCGAAGCGTCAAGTTATTGTAAGGTTTTTGTTATTTATTTAAATAGGATAAAATTATACACACTATGGCTAATTACTATCTATTTATTTAAAGAAACACACACTGTATTAAACTTAATTTATATACACACTCTACTTACTGTCTACTAATTTATTTACACTCGGTATAATAGTTCTAATTTATTTTTACCACTTGAATATTACACTATTTATCTTCACTATTTAATTCACTGTCCGATTACTAAGAACTTCTGTAAACTGTTTGTGAACTAACTCTATGTATTCGTTTCACTAATTCCCAACTCACTCAAAAAACCGTGTATATATAGTCCTTCTCAACTCTCGAAAATTCCCAGTACCTTCCGCGCTCGTCCTATGCAAAAACAAAGACGTATCAGAAACTTTATTTTACTCAACAGTCTTTTGGCAGCCACCCCTCACTTTCTATTTTCAAATGACACCCCCTGTATATATTCGTTAAAAAAATTGCTTGTCACTTTATTTGGAATACAACGATGTAACATATGGCTGTATCTAGACGATATTTTGGGACACGCTGTAGGTATATTACAAAAAAATTATAGGCCACCTGGTTAAGCTCTATATTTTCTGTAGTTGATATTTCTGCAGCTTAAGCGAAAATCCAAATACTATTGAGATTTGTTAGCGACTAAACTTATTGCACGTAATATATGTTGAAACCACACGTTCAACAATTTGTATATTTATATTTTAGTTCCTTTGTATATTCATGTACATATTTTAGTCCTTTTATTTTCATTCGAAATTCCTACCGGCGCGCCACTGACTCCAAAATACTTCAACCTTAGTTCAAAATCGCGTTTTGTTTTCTTTCCCTGGCGTCTGATCGGCGCCTTGCAATATTTACTGTTATTCTTCGGCAGTTGAAATAGGCGTGATCGAACGCACTCTTCGCACCTAAATGCATTATCTCCCTGGTTTTTACGAGGCTAGCTCAGCTAGTAACAGTCGATATTGAGTTTCCCAACCCGATCGGTCTCCCAGCTAAGACCTACCACTCCTTTACCGGTATAAAACCGATATTTTCAGACTGAAAGGCTTGTCTATATTCATCGTTCCATCTGTATGTATTTTTGACGTTAAAGTTTATTGAATTGTTAACAAAATACAGTATTCGCCAGCTAACTTGATGTCCCAGAAATTACCAACTAAAAGAGACAGAGTAATAATGCCCTGCCTACTCGGCTGCTATTGGTGGTAAAATTTTGACAAACGCCAATTTCATCGAACCTTATCAGGTGTTAAGATTTTCAGTAGCGTAGCGTCACAGTTATTGTTACTGCTTTGTACAATAAAGTGTTTGTAAAGCAAACATATTTGTTTTATGACGTCAACCCTCTTGTGATTACTCTAGATGAAAGTGATTCCAGTAGCGGCAGTGAGTCAGATTCTTCGTAAATATAAAAACTGTTTATACCTATTCTTAGAAATATACCTAGCTTAAATAATTTCCCATTATCTTGTGTTTCTTTTATTCTCATTACTACCTGGAAGAAATTATTTAGTTTCTAACAAATTTTAATTATAGTCCGTCCGGAAATATAAGATCCTAACTTTATAATCTTCAATTAGATAAATAACATGTTATTGTAATGGGTACCTTATTGTTAAAATATTATTTATGTACTCAGAATTCAGGTATAAAGCAGATCCGTTTCTATTAAAATCAATACACCAATAATTATAACAAATAATTAATTATTTATTAAGTTAGGATCATATATTTCCGGACGGACTTTACTTTATTAATTGTACAAGTTGTGTTAATTTGTAACTGAAAGCGTATACTCAGAATTTTCACGGCACCCTTTACAGTTATCGAATGGGCGGCGTCAATAGCTCCCTAGAAAGCATTTAGGACATCAAGTTAGCTGGCGAATACTGTACAGTTATTATTTATGCGAGAAAACCAGTCCACTAAATCGAAGGCATCCTATTTTTTACGACAGCATAAAATTTGTTGTCACTTCAACTGATATGGCATCAATGGCCACATTAATATATTTAATTAAATCACCCTGTACAGGTAGTCACTTGTGCCTGAAGTGGTATTTTATGAATAAAAAACAATCCAGCTATGAAACAAATCGATGTCCACCAACAAATTATTTCGGAAATATTCCTCGGACCGGCTCTGTTCACCCAAAACTCAATTTTTTTTGTTCCGGTTTATGAAAGAGTGTTATTTAACCCGGCAGATTTATAGTTAATTACCCGATTTAACTGAGGGAAATATGGCGATATATTAGAGAACTTTGAATGAGGCTTATATACTTGTGTTAATTTGGGAAATTCTCGTGAACTTTAGAAGATGTGGATTGTTCTCGAAAGTGGCGCTTTAAAGGAATCTTTATTTTTAGGAGTTTAGAAGTACATCTAAGAAGATGTAGCGTTGTATATTATATCACTTTAATAAGTTTGTCAGATCTAATACAATGTACATCGGAATGCTTATCTCAATTTACGGAAAATTTAATAGGAGAACCGGGTGTATGTAATATTAATGAATTTATTACAACAAAAACTTGAGAAATGATAATTTGATGATAGGATAAAGTTGTGTATAGTTCTTTTCACGATCTTAGAAACTGACTTAATTTGACTTAGGCTTGAGATGCAATAAAACCATAAAACTTTTCGGATTTACCGTTACCATTATCCATCACAATACTGCTCTTTGGTGGTATATTCGGTAATAATTTGTTTTGAAAACTTTGAAATAAACACAAGAATGACCCAAAAGTCTTATAGAGTTTTCAGGTAATAATTTATTATTCGCCGACAAAAAAATAAATACGACCCAGTCACGGCTAATACTTTTATGGCTTTATTGCATGTCATTATCCCATCTCAGGTCAGGTCAGTTTCTTAGATCGTGAAAAGAACTATACTTATAGTCTCGTCAACGAGTGCCTTTCTGGTCAAAATTTAGCGTGTAGATGATTTTTGAAAAAATTCAAGTGCTGCTTGCAAAAATTGCAAGACTTATAAATAAACAATTGACTGAAAAAAATTGGGTTTGTTTACCTTTTTACTGGAAATTTTCTCTTCTTTTTGAATCTTTTTCAAATTTGAAAAATGTCAAAAAGTTTTTGAGATATTTGCATTTTTTTTGTTCGAGCATGATTTCACTATTTGAATTTTAATTGATCCTTCATTGGATTTGCAAGAGAGAAATTTTTATTCTACCCTGTTTTAGGATTAAGTCCTTTTCAGGGTTTGATTTAAAAAAATATCAAGTGAATTTAAAGGTCGCGGAAATACTTTAAAAAATAAAAAAATTCCGTGTTATTTTATTTTCCCACTTCCTTCCTTACCGGGATGATGGATGCAGGTTTCCTGTGGTTTTTCCCTGCATCTCGATTTCTGCAGTGATCGGAACCGCGATACATTGCGGAAATTAACAAAACGGCCATCCCATGGGAGCCCCTACCACCTTTCAATTCTCTTGTTATTTTTTCAAATCAAATCCTAAAGAGGACTTAATCCTAAAACAGTGTAGAATTAAAAATTTTGGAAAATTCTTAATATTAAAAAAAAATTTCTAGCATATCCAATGAAGGATAAACTAAAATTCAAATAGAAAAAATCATGCACGAACATAAAAAAATGCAAATATCCCAAAAACTTTTTGACATATTTCAAATTTGAAAAAAGATTCAAAAAGAAGAGAAAATTTCCAATAAAAAAGTTCTGACTCGCGGAACTCTATTTCTATTATTTCTAATTTTAATTCAACGACGAAAATATGCGAGCAAACAGGTCACATTAAATAATTTTTTAAAGGAATTTATTGTTAATTTAAAAAATTTTTAAAATCATGGTGTGTTCGGAACACTTCAAAGAATTTATTGCCGTTTGAAAAAATTCGTAAAGTTAATTTTTCAACAAGTTAGGCAATTGTTAATAAACAAAATGTTCTTCAACTTCTTTGTTTATTGTAAACTAAACAAATTGTTCAAATAATCTTCTTAAAAATGTTTTGCATCGTGGAGCCCTTCCTTACATACTTGAAAAAGAGTCACGTCATGAAAGTTTACGAAATTTCATTACTTTGTTTATAATCATTTATCCCTCTTCCAGTTGTCCATCTCTCTAAAATTTTACTTTCTTGGAAATACCATATCCAGGAAACTATAGTTTATTTCAGAAAGGTATAGAATAATAAAACCTCATTAGGTATGCAAAGGGAGCACAGAGTGACCCAACGAATATTTAAGCCACTTTCATAGTTTGGCATTGATTTCATTGTAAAATTCTTTCTTTTTATCAAGTGCAGGTAGTACCACCCGGGTTGGGGTCAATATATGGGTTTAGCCTATTGTTATCCATTCACAAACACTGAAAATAGTGTGCCAAAGGATACTCGTAAAAGGAAAGAATTTTATTTTAACAGAATAAAAATTAGGCATTATGTACATAGTATTAGGTACACTTATTTTTTATTGAACATTATACAGAAATTAAATTATAAAAAATCATAATATTCTTCGTCATCTGAGGAACTGTCATCTCCTCTTGACGTTATAATTAACGGGTCGACGGTCCGATCGATCAAGTAGTCAAGATCCCACATTTTCTCCTCTTCTTTAATGACATGCTGGACTGCATTTCGCCAGTTCTCTGGTGTCACCTCCTTAATGGCTTGATCAAACAGTAGCTTAACGTCTTTCATTTTGAATATCGTGTTGTGTCTTGCTACAGATCCTTTCACTTGCGCCCATATAAGTTCTATAGGATTTAGTTCGCAATGATATGGCGGTGTGCGCAGCACAGTTACACTATGTTTTTTTGCTATATCTTCCACGGCGTATTTCCTAAAACGATGTTTGTGTAAATTTGCTATAGCTAATAGTTCTTTTTTTATCAAATTATCTTCAAATTCAATACTTTTGGTGGTTAACCAGTCAATAATTTCTTGTTTTCTCCAAGATGAAGTTGGAGTCTTCTCTATGCGTCGAGAATGATAACTCGAGTTATCCATAACTACTACTGAATCAGCCGGAAGATATTTCATCATTTCACCAAAATAGTCTTCAAAAACATCCGAATCCATGTCCTCGTATGGCACGACTGAAAAGTTAGCAAACCTTCTTTTAAAAATCCCTCTTCGCTTCCAATATGGACGATTATTAGTCTTTTCCCTTTACCTGAAGGCACCTTAATACCCGTTGACAGGCCTTCCATGAAAGCTTGGCGAGCACTGGTTATATTTTTGCCTTCCCACATTTTTGGTACTGTATAACCTTCATTGATCCACGTCTCATCAAGATAAGATGTTTTCTTCTGCTCTGATCTGTACTGCTATATACTTCTTAAGTATTTTCGTCGCCAGCAAACAATTTCATCGCTTTCCAGTAAAAGTGCTTTACGGTTATGCGTTTCCCAGGCAAAATCCATATTTCTCAAAGTGGACCATAAAAGTTTTTTAGTTATCAACGGAATACCGTCATCCTGGCCAAGCTCCATTAAAATCTTATCTAGAGTGGATATTTCTTTTTTAAAATAAAAAGAATGAACTTTTCTTCGAATTACACTTTTGGTGTCTTCATCAAGGACTTTTACTGGTCTGTCTGGACTTTTCTTGGAAGGCTCCACTTGGCCTGCTATCTTTCTCCATCGCAATAATTTAAAAACGGTGGACTTTCCAACTCCAGTCATTCGGGAACATCGGTCGACAGTTTCTTGTACAGTAAATTTCGGGTAATCGTATTTTATGCAATCGTGTACATTTAAAATAATAAGTTTTTCATTCACTGATAGTGGAGAATTATTGAAACATCTTTTCGTTGGTGTAAATGTCGCCATTTTATTACTAATCTTATAATACTGTGAACACTATTTACGGCTTAACAGCAAATACTGATGCGTTAAACTAAACAAATATACTTATGAAGGTCTAAACATTTTGGGTAAGGCACCTTGCGGCGCATGGTTGAGCCGAATCTGAAACAGGGTTGGAATTAGGCAGAGGCACTAATAGAAGGTTAAACGGTACCTGTTAAACGCAAAACGTAACTGTATAATCTACTACCTAAGTAATCCTTACACAATATTTCGATATTGACACTTCAGGCCAGAAAACATACTTTTTCTAATTCTCTTACGCAATTACTTGAAATTTTAATATTACAAACAATACTATTTCAATACCTACGCCTATGACCGACACCGAAATTGAGCCGAACTGGACGGAATTCCCCATTTTATTACTCTATACCTTTCTGAAATAGACTATAGAAGTGACTGCCTAAAGCTTCTGAATGTAATCAAAACACTCTCACACTATCAATGGGATGCTGACGAATCCACCCTTTTGAAAGTATACAATGCTCTACTCCGGTCCAAACTGGATTATGGCAGTTTTGTATATATGTCAGCATCCAAAACTTTCCTAAAAACCCTTAACTGTTCACAATACCGACACTGTTTAGGAGCTTTCCGCTCCAGCCCAGCTTTACCTAGAAGCCAATGAACCTCCACTCTCTTAGGCGTCAATATCTGCTCCTCTCTTATGCAGTCTCGACCTTATCCAACCCATTAAATCCAGCTTCCTCCATAACAATTTAAGTAGTCTAACACCTGTCCCACGTATTCATACTATTCCCTTCCTTCTTCAGTCATTAATACCACATATTCAATTATCCCATACTATCCCTTTCCCCTTCCCACATATCCCACCTTGGTCCAAAACTCTCCCAAAATATAACCTTTCACTCACTAAATTCGACAAGGAAGAAACTAGCCATGATCTTATAAGAAACTAGCTTAATTGAAAACAATGAGTCCTCTTCACCGACTAATCCAAGAGCGAAACTGGAGTCGGATGTGCTGTTTCCATCACGCAAGCAGCTGTTGGATCTTACCGAATTTCTGCATCTTGTTGCGTTCGCACTAATGAATTGTATGATATTTTACAAGATTTAAACTCAGCAAAGTACCCCACCAACATACAGCCATTTGCACACACTCCCTCTCATCAATTCAGTCTATCAATAATGTATACACCAATCATGTTCTCGTTCAACGCATTCGCGACACATACCGAAACCTTATTTTGCAGGATGTTACCATTAGTATCATATGGATGGATCCCTTCCTTTCATACATCGGAATAACTGGTAATGAATTCGCTGATCGCCTCGCTAAAGAAGCTCATCCATTCGCACTGGCAAAATCAATGGAACCACTCAGCAACATTGCAACAAGGAAGAGGGTGGCACAACAATCTCTAGAATGGTGGGTAATCTCACCAGGACAGAGACAGGAGAAACAGTTCATTAGAGGACATTCGCCAACTTTTACGACAGACCTAATAAGCAAAGATAGGAAAACTGTCAAAGCTTAACATGCACGCAAAGCTAATGGGGTATTTATTTTGTTGTTGGCGATTAATACATTATTATCTGAAAACTCTATAAGACTTTTGGGTCATTCTTATTATAAATACTCTATTTTATTGCAACGTGTTATTTGCAGGTGGTTTCTTTTTCATCAGGTATAGTGCGGCCTTGCACGGTAAATCCGAAAAGTTTTATGGTTTTATTGCATCTCAAGCCTAAGTCAAATCTAGTCAGTTTCTTATATCGGGAAAAGAACTATACTGTGATGTTATGTTATGTTACATAAATGCTCCACGTTGATGCCAATTGATATGTTATAATATTTTATTATTACACCAAATATCCACGTTGATGTGCTAATTGTTATGTAAAGTTTTATATTTTTATTGTATGCAGGTTCGATGTTATACGTGCGTGTATAACGTGTTGCCTATATTATTAATATTTTTGTTTCTCTTCGTGGAGTGTTGGTATTTTTAATTTATTAATATTTGAAATGTGGGTTTATTTTATAAAGTATAAATTGAAATGAAAGTGAAATTTGTTGATTCTTTACGCTCAGCTAACTCTGTCAAACAAGCTCCATCAAAGGACGTGCGGTTTAATTCCTCACAGATGTACGTTTAACAAATAAAACTTCTGAATTTTCTTGTTGAATGAATGAAATTTTATTGAACAGTTTTTTTTATTAATAGTGAGAAACAATTTTCTTAAAAATCTACGTATAACAAATAATGAAACAAATTTTTTTCAAAAACTACAAATCTAGATATAATATTTTAAGAATTAAAGTGATAACACTGTTCACTGATTGTGACGTTGACTGATGACAAACTTCCTCGTTCAGTTCTCACAAAATGGCCTACAGTTTACGCCACGAGATACGTTTAATGAAATTATTTTTGATTGAAAACCAAATAGTAAGAATCATTATTATAAAACATTATACCACGACTGAGATGTCGTCAACGAAGTTTGGAAAAATCCTTGAAGTTCATCAAAGAAATGTAAAGTATTGCTACTGAGTTGTATCATTAGTCAAACAAGTTCTATAAATCTCAACTAGATGAACAATAAGATTCATAATGTTCTGTCTTCAGAAAAGTGTCAGATGTAAACGTACCTTAAGAATTAAAATATTCATGCATATAATTTTGTTACTTTCATTATACTACATTTCCTATTGCATAGGAGCACAAGAAAGGGTCGATAGCCATAAAGCGGCAATAAACCATTGGCGTTACATTTTTCGGTAAAGACCTGAATGGTTCCATTTCTCGGATTTATTTAATAGTTATTTAATAGTTAGGCAAGTATCATATTATTAGTAAGTAATTATTACAGTATTAAGAGCCGATTTTACGCTGATGTTTTTAAAGATTGTTTTTCCGAAATGATCAAGTTAATTACTGAAAATTTTGTCATTGTTATGGACAATGTCAGCTATCATTCCAGACTAGTAGAAAAATATAAAAAATGGATTACTGAAAAAAAATACCTTTTGATAATGATGCCGTAAAAGCAGAGCTTCTAATCATAGTGAGAGATAATAACGCAAAATTTTTCGTTTGCCAACTAATCATTGCGATTAAATCCCATAAAAAAAAGTGTAAGACTCATCCCTACTCGGCAAAACCCCTTAAACTGACTGGCACGACACTGGCCAACGGCTAATCATATTAATGAATCCTTAACCATTGTGCCGAATTTTACGACCCTATTGTATTTGAGGGGATACAGGATGTGTCGATTTAATTTTGATAAAACCGATCTGTTTTATCAGTTTATTCCACATAGAAATAAAAAAGACTCGCCCTATATTAATAAGAATGAGGCACTTTGAAATATAGTATAGGCATTTACCTTTAAAGTAGACGGTTATATTGTGGCGTATGAAATGTAATAAAATAAATGCGGTCCTGACCCCTTGTTACCTGCATTTGTCACCTTTTATTAACCCTTAAATTTGTGCGTGACATTTTACGGAGTAAGGCGGCTACAGAAACCATTAGTTATGTTTTGAGTCGGCACTTTATCAAGACATTTTAGTAAAAAAACTTGTAAAATAAGAAATTTTTAACCTAAAATTTAAAGGGATAGAATAAAGTTTATATACAGGGTGTGGAGCGAAAAGTTTTGATTAAAAGCTATGTTAAAAATCTGAAATGACAAAGCTGTAGGTTTTGGATGATGCCGAGTTCAAATATAATGTCCTGAATGATGTGGCACTTCCGGTTATACCGGAAGTAGACGTCAAATTTTTTTATTTTAAATAGAACCTAATATTTTTTATTTTATTTTCGAATTCTACATGAAATTTTTTTTTCGAAATATATCGATTTTTTACAAAATTTTGAAAAAATCCTAGTCCACATTTTCATTTAAAATTTATCAAAAATGCTACCTATAAATGATTTAAATTGTGCATTTTGGCGGCTAAGTCTAAAACACCCAGTATGCCATATCAATGAGTTAGACATAATGGAGTTAACAGACAAGTGCTTGTTGTTTATTGGTTACAATTTCACGTCACTAGCTTCGTTATTAATGGAGATATCGTTATTTAATGTGGACTAGGATTTTTTCAAAATTTTGAAAAAAAAACAAATCTCGAAAATACTTCATTTTTGGTATAGGACATTGTGCACAAATTGTATCTAAAATTTCATGTAGAATTCGAAGATAAAATAAAAGATATAAAGTTCTATTTAAAATAACAAAGTTGACGTCTACTTCCGGTACAACCGGAAGTGCCACATTATATTTGAACTCGGCGTCATCAGGGCCGGATTTGCCTTAGGACCCCGAAGGTTACACGGTCCCCACAGCAAACGCAAGAAATTATTAAAATAAAGATTATTTATGACTATTTAATTTTTTGCTTCTTCTTTTCCAACTGATGCCTAGCTCCTACCTAATATATATTTAGTTATCAAGTAACAACTCGATAAGAAAAAACAGCGGCAACGGAACACTGGTCATTTTATTTTTTGCTAAATGCATTATTTTCGTTAATCTATGATAAAGAGTCGGCAAGGGACGAAAAAAGTTCACTGGCAATATTTATGATACAATATGTTATAACAATATCCGAATACCGCCAAAGTCAAAGGTACAGCTCGTATGATATCCCACTGGACTAGTGCACGTGTTGAAATATTTAATATTTGGTATATATATCCTTCTTTATTAGAACTTTGTTGTTGATACTTTGGTGTTGTGTTAATATTATTAACTGTGTTATTTCTTTAAAGAGGCATCAACATTTTCATTGAAAGTTGAAGGTAAATGTATTAAGTATGTACTCGTATATGAGTGAGTGTCGCATAAATAAAGGACAAACTTGATTTAACCCTTTTTTAAATTGCCAATTATCATTTCTTTAACGAAGCAATGCGAATTTATGTCAGTGGCGCTAAAAAGCGAAAGGAGGCACAAGGGCCAGAATTTAAAAAGAAAGAACTTCTAGGTAAAGTTCCCAAGTTAACCAATTTCTTTAAAAAAAATAGTGTCGGCACCGATGGTGACACAAAAACTAAAATTGAAGTTATTCATGTAAGGAGGGAAAAACTTGACTTGAGGAGAATGAGTGATTTGTAAAGATTGATATATTTAATTAGAATTTAACTTTTAATTACTTACTGTGTACTTACATTATATTGTTTATAATATAGATAATAAAACAAATCTAAATGTTGAAAATAACTATTTACAAGACACTGGACGTGATGCCTGGATTTAATTGAACAGTCCATGTGGACATGGTCCAAGTAGGTTGAACAACCGAGATGACGTACCTGGAATTAGATAGAAAAACACTCTGAGTATTCAATTTGCCATAAATAATGATTAATTATTTAACTAACGATTAGTATAGTTGAAATCCCCAAAATTAATAAAAGTATTAATAATATACAAGGTGCATCTTATGTGTTTGAACTGTGATTATGCATATCAGTACTAAAGTAAAGTTAAAACTTCGCTTGATCAAAAATAAATGCCTAATTGTAAATATTTAGGGTTATTAGGAAAAGTGCAAGGGGCGCAAACTCTCCCCAGTGCATGTAAGGAATATGTGGCACAAACTCTCCACAAACAATATTATAACTACTGCAAGTGGCACAAACTCTCCACAGTACAGCAAAATAATAATACACTGCAAGTGGCACAAACTCTCCACAGTACAGCAAAATAATAATACACTGCAAGTGGCACAAACTCTCCACAGTACAGCAAAATAAGGTTACACTGCAAGTGGCTCAAACTCTCCACAATACAGGGGGGTGGAAGGAGATATGGGTGACGTGAGAAGTCACCCAGTATCAGGAATGGACAAACCGCAAGTGGCGCAAACTCTCCACAATACAGTATAGGTATGTGAGTTAAACTGCAAGTGGCACAAACTCTCCACAGTACAGTAGGATTGGATGAATAGGAAATGCAACAACAAATTAATGTTCTTAATAACGTTGAATATTAAAGAACTTTAAACAAAGTAATTATTAAAAATAATTAGCAAATATACTATACTCTATGTGATAAAATATCTTTTAAAATCAAATATCAAATAACAGGCAAAACTGAATTACTCTGTGAGATAGACTCACCTATTTAACTCCTGATATGCACCACAATACACACTATATTTTAATAGATTTATTTGACTCAAGTGAACACTTTAGTTATTTTCTAGAAACTAAATCTCAAATCGTTCTTAAAATTTTCTTTCCCCTTTCGTGGCCTCGAAGACTACGTGACATTATGATACTTTACTTATCTGTTTCGGACAATTGGTTGTTTGGTCGAGAAATGCATTTCTGAAATATTAGGGTATACCCATGATTTAATTCATTTTACTTGAAACGAAAACTACTTTAAGAATAACAGGGTGAGAAAAAAAAATTGTGTTACATTCAAAATGAAGATTCTGCGCCCCCGAGCACATCAAAAACTAATGTAGATAGCGAAATAAATCTAATACCAACGATAACGTCTCCGCAGAACGAAAATAAAAACATTTCTGTTCTCGGTGATAACAGTTCTATAACATGTGTAAGGTGGGAAAAACTTGACTTGAGGAGAATGAGTGATTTGTAAAGATTGATATATTTAATTAGAATTTAACTTTTTATTACTTACTGTGTACTTACATTCAATTGTTTATAATATAGATAATAAAACAAATCTAAATGTTGAAAATAACTATTTACAAGATACTGGACGTGATGCCTGGATTTAATTGAACAGTCCCTATGGACATGGTCCAAGTAGGTTGAACAACCGAGATGACGTACATGGAATTAGATAGAAAAACACTCTGAGTATTCAATTTGCCATAAATAATGATTAATTATTGACTAACGATTAGTATAGTTGAAATCCCCAAAATTAATGAAAGTATTAATAATATACAAGGTGCATCTTATGTGTTTGAACTGTGATTATGCATATCAGTACTAAAGTAAAGTTAAAACTTCACTTGATCAAAAATAAATGCCTAATAGTAAATATTTAGGGTTATTAGGAAAGGTGCAAGGGGCGCAAACTCTCCCCAATGCATGTAAGGAATATGTGGCACAAACTCTCCACAAACAATATTATAACTACTGTAAGTGGCACAAACTCTCCACAGTACAGCAAAATAATAATACACTGCAAGTGGCACAAACTCTCCACAGTACAGCAAAATAATAATACACTGCAAGTGGCACAAACTCTCCACAGTACAGCAAAATAATAATACACTGCAAGTGGCACAAACTCTCCACAGTACAGCAAAATAATAATACACTGCAAGTGGCACAAACTCTCCACAGTACAGCTAAATAAGGTTACACTGCAAGTGGCTCAAGCTCTCCACAATACAGGGGGGTGGAAGGAGATATAGGTGACGTGAGAAGTCACCCTGTATCAGGAATGGACAAACCGCAAGTGGCGCAAACTCTCCACAGTACAGTATAGGTATGTGAGTTAAACTGCAAGTGGCAGAAACTCTCCACAGTACAGTAGGATTGGATGAATAGGAAATACAACAACAAATTAATGTTCTTAATAACGTTGAATATTAAAGAACTTTAAACAAAGTTATTATTAAAAATAATTAGCAAATATATATACTCTATGTGATAAAATATCTTTTAAATTCAAATATCAAATAACAGGCAAAACTGAATTACTCTGTGAGATAGACTCACCTATTTAACTCCTGATATGCACCACAATACACACTATATTTTATATATTTAAATTTATCTGGCTCAAGTGAACACTTTAGTTATCTTCTAGCAACTAAAACCCAAATCGTTCTTAAAACCTTTCTTTCCCCTTTCGTGGCCTCGAAGGCTACGTGACATTATGATATTTTACTTATCTGTTTCAGACAATTGGTTGTTTTGTCGAGAAATGGATTTCTGAAATATTAGGGTATACCCATGATTTAATTCGTTTTACTTGGAACGAAAACTATTTTAAGAATAACAGGGTGAGAAAAAAAAATTGTCTTACACATGTTTTGAAAATTCCGATTTTAACTTTATGGATGATCCGAAATTGTGGCAACTTAATGAAAAAAACATTAACTATCTATATTATAAAGAATTTTAAACCACAAAATATAGATAGTTTAGATTTTTCAAATTCCGCTCGAGAATATGAAGGCAAAAATGGAATAACTCGTCGATATGCAAATAAAAGCATTTTTTACACAACTCTTCCAAATGGGAAAAGTGTACGACGTTCGTAGATTTATTATTCAGAAGCAACAAAAAAAGTATTGCATTCCATGTTAATTATATTGCACAAAAAACAGCGAATATAAGGAAGGGTTTAATGACTGGAAAAGCACTTGTTTTTAAATTCTAAATCACGAAAAAGGCGTGCTTGATAATAAGTAATTATTTTTATTAAATTTTATTTTACTGACTTCTAACATTATATGAAAATATATACGATTCAGTTCAATTAATTAAACTGGAATACATATACCGATTGCGAAAGTCCCTTTCTTACGCTGCGACTTATACAAGTACGACAAGGAAAATATGATCAAAACTACGTGAAAGAGAGAGAAGACTTGTTAGCCCAACGATCATTCGTCCCCTCTACCAAAACAGTTGAGCGTGTATTCAGTCCCCTCCTATTTAATTTAACTGTTGTGTTGCCAAATATACTTATCTGTAAAAATTATTCCTAATTTGTGTCTATCGTTGTTTTAAAATTTTCAACGGCATTTCAAACGGCAACAATGTTAAATACCAATAATTGTTAAATCGGAAGCAGTGTATGGATTTTATTGATTGCAGATTTTTTCTTGAGCTCCATTATTTTATTCTTATTTGTGTTGATCTCACTTATTTTTCAAAAATCAATAATAAAACCAATCTCGATTTTCTCCCACTAAATAGGTACACCGTTATCCGGTGTTAAAAGTCAAATGCAAAATAAGTTATTTATTACTTAGAAAGTACCAAACATTCTAAACTGGCAACGCTGCAGCAGAGACTGACTCCCCACTCTGTGAGTACGTTTACTCTGGTTCAGTAGTTTCCCAACATGGACGGAGTGAGGTTGTCAAAGAAATAAAAAAATTCACTCGTTATTACGTAACCTGTACATCTTAAAATTCATTTTTGTCAACTTGATCGTTTCTGACCAAGCTGACAATTAATTTCTAACTACAATAGGATATTACTTTAGCCATTGTAACTTGAAAATAAAACATTTATTCTTGAGATAAAAATGATAAAGTAATTGGTTATAAAAAACTAAAGATCGATTCCATTAATAAATTGAATTGAAAAAATAAAATAAGTAGGTACTTATTCTAAACATAAAATATGAACTTCTTGAAAAAATTAAACTAAAAATCCGTTCTAAAGGTAAACATAATTTTAATGAATTAAGTGCTCAAATAAACCACCTTGCTGTGCCAGGCAATAACCAAATCTGTCCAAGATTTGATCTCATATCTCTAAGATTATTTGGCGTAATGCTGGCACAAACGTGCTGTATTTTCACCCTCAATTCATTCAAATTATTAGCTCTTTCAAAATCATGTTGATAAATGCTACTTTTCAAAAATCCCCAAAGAAAAAAATCATTTGGAGCTAGTTCAGGTGATCTTGGAGGCCATTTAATTGTACCATTAGTACTAATAATTCTGTCGGGGAATGTAAACCTTAAAAATTCTATTACTATCCTTGAATTATGGACTGGAAAACCATCTTGTTGAAACCAAATTCTGTTGAGATCAACATCGGGTATAAGGAGAACTGCAGGAATTACATGATTTTGTAATCACTCTAAATATTTGGCGGTATTTATGTTCAATAAAAAAAGGACCTATAATGTGATCACCTAAAATACCCGTCCAAACATTTAGCTTCTGCAGATACTGCGTTCGGATTGGAATGCTTAGATGTTTATTTTCCCAAGACCAATATCTTGTGACGGATGGATTGTGTTTTTGATGTAATGAAAAGGTTGACTCATCCGTAAATAAAATATTTTTTAAAAAGTTCTCGTTAGCATTTTGACGTTCCATCATTTCTTCACAGAAATCCATTCGTCCTCGGGAAAAATTTCCTGCGTTGTCTGAACCTTGTCACAATGGTACCCGTTCCGTTTTAAAATATTCTGTACAGTTCTCTTATCCATGTTGACCTCTTCAGCAATTTGCCTTTTGTCGTTTATCGGACGTTCGATTGGATCTTCCGGCGCTTGGCATTTTCTACAGCATGAAACACATCCATATATCTCGAAATTATTAATTATGTTCAAAATTGTTGTTCGTGAAGGAATTGGGCGATTTTCAAATGCCACAATAAACAAATTAACTATTGCATCAGCCGAATGACCTCCAAAATACCATTTTATAATCTGCAAGTTTTCGCAGGATTCGTATTTTAATGTGGGCATTGTAAAATGTTTTATTTTCAAATACAACGGCGTGCGCTAACCAAGGTCTGTAGCGAAAAGATCACATACATTTAAATGTGAGTTGTCTATGTAAAGGACACTGTTGCCGGATGAAGGTGTTTAATTTTACCTAATAGTGTATGAGCTCGAAAAAAAGTTAACGATAACGTGACAAAAATATCATTTGTACAAATTAATCTGAGCTTCTGGCAACAGCTGTTGAACTAGTGGGGTGATGATCACACGCCCAACTGTTTTTGGTAGATGGGACTGATCGCTGGGTTAACAAGTCTTCTCTCTCTTTCACGTAGTTTTGCTCATATTTTCCTTGTCGTACTTGTATAAGTCGCAGCGTAAGAAAGGGACTTTCGAAATCTGTATGTTTATGTTTTTGTGAAAAAAATAATTATCTTGCAATACATTTTTGTTATATTATACTTGTTTGTTTTTTTAGCAAAAAAAAATCTATATAGAATAGGGGGCACAGGGGCTCCCCGATTTTTGGATGCCCTAGCTCCCCCTGGTATGTAAATCCGGCACTGAGCGTCATCCAAAAATTTTAGAATTTCAACATAACTGTATCCGCCTCTACTATCAAAACTTTTCGCGCCGCACCCTGTAGAGTATTTTTTAAATTGAAGTTACCATCAATATACCGGGTGCTCACACTCTAACAACTAATTAATAACTAATAGTACAGATAATTAGATGGAACATTGAAGTAAGTGTTTAACAATTTATGGTCATTGACACAATGTTCAAACCTTGTTAAAAGATTTCATTTGCAAGTTGCTATTATCATTCCGGGTGTTATATTACGACAAACCTGAGTGATTTTGTTCATTACATTATCTAAATCAAATATAATTCAGTAAATATCACGTACATGAAAGTTGGAGGAGAATAATAAATTCATATACAGGGTGGTCCTTATGTAATTGTACATAGAAGTACAGTACAATCTGCTCTATAAAATATTGCGATTTAAACCTACTAGCTTTAATAAAATGTTGATATTAAGAGAGATACAGGGTGTTAAACATGAAATTTTAAGTTATTGTAAAAAATAAAAATTTAAATTTCATGTTTAACACTTTGTATCTCTCTTATCAACATTTTGAAGTGAAGATTGTACTGTACTTCTATGTACAATTACTTAAGGACTACCCTGTATAAATGGAAGTATAATAAACACTATTATTTTAATAGCAGTCGCATTTCGCCATTGCAAGTTTGTCAAAAGCTAATCTTTTAACTATCGCTAAACAAATATGAACTTCGTTACATAAAAAAATTAAAATTGTGCCAATACATACAGGGTGTCAATTTTAAAACTTACAATGGGCTCTACCTCGTGAACGAAAAGAGATTTCAAAAAAATTTCAAAACCGTTTCTAGGGTAGAGAGGGGGAACTAAAATGACATGAGAGAGAAAGCACCCCATCAACCCCCATGTCCCACCTAACCCATCTACAAAAATTTTAATTTTATTATACGTCGTTAGAAATCCCGTAGAAAATGCTTTCCAACGGTCTAAGTCATAATTATACAGGGTGCAACCATAAAGCAGGACAATTAAATGTGAAAGTACAATTGTTACAATTATTTATTGAAATTTTTTATTCAGAAGAATCTTCCATTACTGAAGATTGAAAATTCGATGTAGATGTAGATGGACACGATGAACCCAAAATCTTCTGTGCTATGTCAGTTTTGTTACTAATACCGTCTTCTATAATATATCCTTCTGCGACACTTGAGCTCTGCAATCCTCCATGTCGTTTCAATTGGATCAAATTGGCGCCTGAATTACTTGAAAGAGTAGCTGATGTTCGCCTGAAGAAGTGGCCAGTGTATAATTCAGGGTTTGTTAAATTTAGATATATAGCGATATCCGTGGGAATTTTTGCAATAGAATTCATCCCAACAATTTGATTATGGCAAAGCCCTTTTACATATTTAAGAATAAATTGACGTGAGGTTGAATGTAGTGGTCGTAAGTTGCAGTATTTCCTGTAGTACGACAAATAATCTATAGAGTCAGTATTAGTTATTGTGAATGTGCGGCTTCTTTTCGTTTTCGAATCTGGAATTTTTACAATAAGCATCGAGTCTTTATCCTAAATATCGTCTACAGTCATTTTAACAAGTTGGTTCGTCTCGACGACAGCCTCCAGCAATTCCGAAAATTAGAACAATTTTTTTCAGCAGATAATACTCATCAGGCGCATCATTTAAGAATTTCTTTATGTTTTCTTGAATAAAAATTTTAGATTTTTTGGCTTCGTAGCGAGCGAAAAAGATTCCTTTTTTGCGCTAGAGCGTAAAGTAACAATCCTCGGCATTTGTCGACTTTACGATTTCATTTGAATATAGTAATTCGTCATTTTACGCGCGACTATAGGAAAAAATAATTTGTTGCCAGAACAAAGTTCTAATATGTTCTTCTCAAAAATAGGATTAAAAAGAGAACAGCACAGTTTCTTTTACTTTTCAAAAATATTATTACAATTTCCACACTCCCGAAAACTGATTAAAATTATTATAAAGCAATATTTCATTCCGAAGTATTCAAAGATCTAAGCTTTTAAAACTCAAATATTTAACTTTTCGAATTCAAGCATTTTCAGGTTTAATTTTCTTCATTAAACAGATTAAGCTTAACTTTTTTACAATCTGTAAACTTTTTTATTGTTTGGTGGACTTTTAAGAAGAAATTTCAAGTCAATCAACACTAGGCAATTGTTACAGAAGATCAAATTTTCTGAAATGGAAATATTCAATTTGTAAATGTCAATAACTGAATTGTTCTTTTTTCCTTTAATTTATCAAAATGATATTTTTTTATTTTGATTATTCAAGTAGGTACTTAATATTTATGTCATATATGACATATTTTTACAACCCTAATAATTGAGATTTTTTTAACTTTGTTCGCCTCCCAGTACCTAGTACAAATCTTTGGAAAGTATTTTATGTTGTGTATCAAAAGTGATTGAGAAAATTGTAAATAAACAACTTATTGAATTCCTAGATGATATCCATAGCTTTAGTTTTGCTACATTATTCCAAAGACAGCCGAAGAAGCCACAAAAGAAGCAGAAAAAGCCAAAAAAGAGGCAGAACAATTAAAGAAAACAATTAGAAAAATAGAAGATGAACTGACCGGACTACGAAAAGCCATGGAGAACATGACAAAGGCGATGGAAGCAATGCAGGAAGAAAGAAGGAACCGAAGCTGATCAGAAGTGTCCGTAGAAAGATACAGAGAACAGAATCTCCACAAAAAGAAAATATGGATTTCACGTAAGTGATATCCATAAAGAAGATCCGAAAGATATAGCGAAAAGAAGCCGCGCAAAGAAAGGCAAACCATGAAGTTATGACGGATCAGACCATCAAAGAAAACCAGAAGAAAACAACACACCGACCACCACCCGTTATCCTCAGGAGTGTCCACCACTGGAGTTTTGTGAGGAAAGAAATACACAGACCAGGAATCCAAACGAGATATATCACAATCCGAGAAAGACTCGGAGTAAAGATCCTGCGTAGGACCAGAGAACTACAGGAACCTGCGAGAAGACAGAAAAGAAGTGGAGAGGTATACGTATATGCCACGAGAACAAAGAAAAGCAAGGATTGTCATCCGAGGATTGACAAACTGCGAAGATACCGAAGAGATAAAGGAGGAAATCGAAAAAGAAGAAAAAATCAGCCAGCTCCACTCCAGATTTGGCGAGAGAGAAGTAAAGAATCAGGAAAATTCAACACATACAGAACGTGAGAATAAGATGGAAAGAGCAAAGAAGAGGTAATGTGCCGATGCAGTGTTACAACTGCCAAGGATTCCACCTCGGACAGACGGCATGCAGCATAAGCACTAAATACGTGAAGTGCGGAGGACCAAACAGATCGAACGAATGCCGAAGACCGAAGAACAAGCCAGCCACCTGCGCAAACTCCCAGGCGAACCACAGAGGATGCTCATAGACCCCAAACAACCTGAAGACAAGGAACCAACCAACAGAACGACGACGACAACACCGACGAAGCAGCATACTTTCGAGCAGGTGACAAGTCTATTAGCTCAGCTAATGGTCTAAACTCACTTGTAGGGAATCTCAAGAAGAGAAGACCCACCTACGATAAAAAGGTCCATCACATCCTTAAAAAGATGAGTCAGGATTTCAACTGATCCATCAAAAACAAGTGGATCCACTCTATAAGGTCGTCTTTAGCCGCAGTTCGTCGGCTAAGGATTCGCCCCTTGTAAAGGCAGCGCGCAAACACACACAACAGAAGGCAAAAGCAAGTTAGAAGACCTCTGAAGAAATAACCACCGCGGTTACACAGCCAAGAAGAAGACAGTTCGACTCCAGCTAGCAGCCATTTGGCTGTGAATCGTTTTCTGTGACCATCTTCTCAGTTTATCTCCAGTGTTCTGAGAGTTTGTCTGCTGAGGTCTAGAGGTGTGTAATGTGTATACGGTGTCTACATTTACTATTGCTCGATGTAATGGGCCGTTTCTTTTGCTATTAAAGTATTCCTGTAGACATTTAATTTGTTTATTGTTTAATTCAGTTATATTATTATTGTTATTTCCTTGTTTCCTCTTCTTATCCATTGTCCTGTATCTTCCTATTTTAACCGTTCCACTCCAACTGACCCAATGGTACTTCATCCCATGATACCATATTATTTTCATTTTGTCAAATATAATAGATGTTTGCAGCTATTTGTTGAATCTTTGTCTCCTGATTTTTATTTAATTTAATATTTTAATTTTACGATAAGTTTATTTTTTTCAGATTCTTCATTCCATTACCCAGTGAATTATACAAATATTTTTAAAATTATTTCTAAATAGGATTTTAAAATGTTAAATTTTAAAACGTATTCAGTGACTAAACGTCCAAAAAATGAACTAAGAACTTCGATTTGCGTTTATAATTGGTTAAAAAATTTAAAAATTACTCTAGTCCGCACCTTAACGTCAAATACAGTAGCAATGAACAACGAAATTATTGTGTATGATTGGATTCTAATAGTGTTTTCTGTTTTGCTGTTTTCTCATTTACTGGCGTACTTTATTTTCTTTTTGTAATTAACTGAAAATTGGAAAAACTGCTTGCAATTTTGTTGGATAAATCAGAGCTTCAAATAATTTATTTACGCAAGCAAAGCTTGCTGGATAGAAATAATTGCATTAAAAAATCAACAATGTTTTTATCGGTGAGAAATTAATGTCTGAGAAGTGATTTATTTTGAAAAAATATTCAACTCTTAAAGTTGTTCCGGTGAAGTTAGGACACAAACATCAAATTTTCCTAAATTTTCGAATAAATTCCGCTGGAGCTTGCGATGCAGCTTGCAAGCACAGAGTAGATCACTCGAAATTGGAGTCTTTTATTTCTTTCAGTTTTGCTCGTACAAAAAATTGTGGACATCAAAGATGTGGGAAATCTCATGCCCTATGACATGAGTAGATTTACTAAAAAAATTTTTCATTGTTTAACAATTTTTTAAAAATAACGTCTGTAAATAATTTTCTCAAGCTAACAATAAATGACTGATTTGCTAACGTTTTAAAACTTTTATGACATTATCTTGTTAAGTATTTATATAGGAAGGGTTCCATGGAGCGAAATATTTTCACGACAATTATTTAAACATTTTTTTCAGCTTACAATAATGAAGAAAGTTCCAGAAAATTTTGAAATATGGTCAAAAATTGTCAAAAATTTGGAAAAATGGTTAGTAACTGCAAAATATTTTCAAAAATTGTCAAAAATTTAGAAAAATGGTCAATAATTGTCAAAAATGGTCAAAATTTTTGAAATATGGTCAAAAATGGACAGTAATTGCCAGAACCTTCCAAAAATTGTCAAAAATGATCAACAATTGTCAAAACTGTCAAAATTGGTCAATAATTGTTAAAATTTAAAAAAATTGTCAAAAATTTTGAAAAAAAGGTCAATAATTGTCAAAAATTGTCAACATTTTGAAAAAATGATAAAAAATTGTCAAAAATTTTGAAAAAATGGTCAAAAATTTTGAAAAAATGGTCAAAAATTTTGAAAAAATGGTCAATAATTGTCAAAAACTGTCAAAAATTTTCAAAAATTGTTAAATATTTTAAAAAATAGTCAATAATTGTTAAAATTTTGAAAAAATGGTGAATAATTATAAAAAACTGTCAAAAATGATCAACAATTGTCAAAATTAGTCAATAATTGTTAGAATTTGAAAAAATGGTAAAAAATTGTCAAAAATGATCAACAATTGTCAAAATTGGTCAATAATTGTTAGAATTTGAAAAAATGATCAATAATTGTCAATAATTGTCAGAACCTGTCAAAAATGGTCAAAAACTGTAAAAAATTGTTAAATATTTTAAAAAATAGTCAATAATTGTTAAATATTTTAAAAAATAGTCAATAATTGTTAAAATTTTGAAAACATGGTGAATAATTATAAAAAAACTGTCAAAAATGGTCAATAATTGTTGAAAATTGTCAAAAAATATGAAAAATGGTCAAAATTTTAGAAGAATTGTCAAAAATGGCATAATAAGAGAACAAATTCTTACAATATTCCGAGGGTCGCGAACCTTACCGATTCCGTCTTAGATTCTGACCATTTAAAATAATGATTGTAATCACACGCAATACACTTTCTTTCTCTCTCCCCCATTTCCCTTTCTCTTCCATATCTCACTTTTTTGATCTGTTCTTTTATACAAAACCATTTCGATGTTTCACATCTGCCAGGCGTCCCGTGACGGATCACACATTTATTTTTCATCTTTATTTGTTTATAAGTTTTAAAATTTGTATGCTAATAAATAGCCATAATTCCGAATCTAATGAGCTATTACAGATATTTTTAGAAGCAGTATCTCTATTTTTCACTATTTTCAACTTGTTGATTAGACTATTGATTTAAGTTTATTTTTGTCTTTTTACAGCATTTAAATAAAAGCTTGTTTTTACTATCAATTTAGGGGGCGTCCATTAATTACGTGAGGTGTTCAGGGGGGGTAGGAGATTGAGCCGAATTTTACCAAATCCCACTCGCAAAAATCACTTAATTTTTTTCTAGCAAAAAACGATGAAAAATTGCGCCAAAGTTAAGTTAAATTAAAATAAAAAACGTGAATTAAATCTGACACAATCATGTTTATGGTATTTGTCCGAATGCCGCAGAGCAGCACAGTAGCTTTTACATCCAAAACACAAATTTTGAAAAATCTCATGTAATATTAAGGAAGGGGGGGGTTCGAGAAAAATCTTACTACATTCACCATGGGGGGGGGGTTCAAAAATCCTCAAAATTGCCTGACATAATTAATGGACGCCCCCTTATTATATATAATATATTGTTATGATTTATTGTGGGTGATGTGTTTTTATTTTTTTTAAATTTTTTAATATTATTATTATTAGTTTGTTCACCTTTTTAATTTTAAGAAACCGCTTGTATACTTACTTTATTCTTTTTTTAATTTGTATATCCGGCTAGCTATTGAAAAAGGGTTTTGACACTTTATCTCAGTTTGCGGTTCCCTCAAATTAATTTTACAATGAAGAATAATTTAACTGATTTTAATTTTTTAATTTTAATATGGTGAATTGTTTGAATTTACAATAAGAACATGAAAAAGAATTTTAATTTAAATTTTAACCTTTATAATTCTCTTTAATACATTATTTTAATATTCCGCTACAATTAAGTACTCTCCTTTTTCTTCCTTTCTGTATTGTAATTAATAAATTTACTTTGGTAGTTTCTAGTTTAAATTTCTAAAAATTACTTGTCGCATTCCCCTCGTAACACAAACAAGAATCGGAGGAATCGCTTTAGATTTGTGCCTTGCGCATAAACACTGTAACTGATTCTATCGAATTAAAATGGCTGATAACGTTACAAACATGTGTCTTTTGAAAATGGGGTATTATTGAATTGCTTTGGATTATTTATTTTAATAAGGGAAGCTTCCTTTTCAATTTATACTACTAATATCAACTATCTTAACTAAATATCAAATATGAAATACGCAATTGGCAAATAAATGTTTTTACGATGTGAAATATTTATAGGTTATTTCTTTTTAGGAACAACGTGTGAAAGAATATTCACTCCTCTGCTGTGTGGGATATAAAATAACATCAAATCTGCATAATGATGTCATATACACTGTTGTAGAAAGTAAATTGAACTTTCTCAGGAACAAATTGTGTCTGGTTTCCTTCTAATACCTGGGACGCTGTCTCCAGTCGAGTTTAGATATGTGATCTGGTGGATAATAAATGGATGTTATCTCTTACAAGGTTAGTACTTCTTAACTTTTCCACTTCTCTGGTTTGATTTTTCAGACTTTTTCTTTTAATTTTTTATCTTCACCATCCAAATTCTTGTACTTCCTTTTTCCTGGTTCCAAAATCAACAACCTCTAATTTTTTTCTTGTTTATCTTTTATCAGACGACTTGGCGTTCTGATAAATTGTTTTAGAGTTATTTTAATTGATTTCTATTGATGTTAAAGGTACTTTCACATGTTTTAATACCATGTCCTCTATGAACTACACTTTTTTTTAAATCGGTTGATTCTATTCGCGATTATTCACTGTCACTTCACAAATTTTTAAATTAATGACATAAATCTGTTTGGATTATAACATTTTCACACTATGTACAAATAGTGTGTCAATTCTAACATTATTTATTGAGGTTTATAAAGATAATTCTGTGTTTTTATTATTTGGCTTCATTTCTGTTTTTATTCGATTCATTTATTAATTTTATTCGATTCTTTCTAAAATAATTTCAATACAGGGTGTTTCAAACTAATTAATGTTGAGATATTCTGTTACTAACTAATAATAATTGTTTTATTAAACCAAAACTTTCTTTAATTTCAGGTAATTCACCTACAATTGGAACTACCATCACAATATCTATACAGGGTGAGTCATAACTATTGGGACATATGCTAAGAGCGGATGTTTGGACCAAAATTATTGCGATAGGACCAAATATGCCTTAATAAAATATTGCTGTGGAAAAAGATAAGGAGCGATTATATATTTGGTCCCAAAAAATCTGCCCTTAGCCGATATGCCAATAATTATGAGTCACCCTGTATATTTCCGAATAGGAGTATTAGGAAAGCCTAGCAACAGACCTGCCTGGGAAATGTCAATATAATTGAAATGTTTTGCTATCACACAAAAGAGGAAAAATTGTATCAAACTTTATTGATTGGAGAAGGTAAACGTATAGAAAGTTGCAGTAGATTTATTACTAAACTTTACAAACCAATTTAAAGAATTTCGCTTTTTTTATTTAAAAAATCATGTTTAACGTCGCATGAATAAGTGCGACGTTTAAATTGATTTTGACTAACAGTCATGCATGTTTCAATCCTCTTTAATTACAGTCTAGATTGAGATACATGGTGTAGCTTAAATAGACTCCAATAAATTAGTTGATGTAGGTACACAAACCATCTTTTCCCATTTAGTAACAAGTATCAAAGCAGTTCTGGCAAAGCAAATCGATTTCTCGGATACTAATTAACTAAAGCTAGAACCGATTAAGGGACGTATCGACTACTGACAAATGATTAACATAGAGAATCTAGCAAGCTCCGAAATTAGCTGTCAGCGACGAATCGACGAAGTAAGGTCAACTCTCTGATTAGGTCCCGTTTCATGTTGAAGTTGCTTTCAATATTATTGGTGGAATATCGGGTGAGTAATGCTTTCGATGTTTCAGTGACGGCGGAATATAATATCGCTGCTTCCTGACAACTAGTCCGGTCAAATTAGCCATAAAAGTAGTGGTCAAATAACAAAAAGTACCGGAGAGCCAAATTTGGGTTCACCATTAGAAATAAAGTGTCAAAAGTTCACATCGATCCCATGTGTGCTGAAAAAGTTATTCAGGATCAAAGGTTTGTTTTATCAAAAAATTACCTCAGAGCATAGTTGTAGATCTACAAAAATGGTCCCTATGATTTTTTATCTAATATCACCATTCCTGAGATATCACGATTCAAAGAGGTCACGTTCCATATGATGTGCACACATTTCCATGTAGTGTATAGTTTGGCAAACTTAACTGAAGCTACGAAAGGAATGCGGTCGAAAGCATTCGATATTTCCACGTTTATCTATGAAAAAGCTAAAGTGCTAAGTATGTAGTGATAATAATTAGAAAAAAAACTTTTTATTATTAACAATATGTCAATAATGATTAAACGTTAGTTCTTTAATGTGCTTGTTTCATTGGATTTTGTCTATTAACATTATTTTTTCAATTTCTGAATATTAAAAGATGAACACTTTTCCAAATATGTTATGGGTTTCCTTCAAGCAGGCAACGTCGTGAAAAATCATAATTACCACGCCATCCGGACTAATTTAATTGGTGAATATTTATCGAACCCCCGCTGCTAAGTAACCACCTGACTTCTTATTGACAAGCGCGTGCGTGTGGTCTTCCCTCTCACTTCGACAATTGACTGATATTGATTATCCAGTGGCGTTGGTATTGTCAGTTGGTATTGTTAGTGTTTACTTGGTATCTTAAACTTTTGTACTTTGTGTTTAGTATTAATAAATTTTGTTGTGATTTTGAATAGTGTTTTGTGTTTGTTCATTTTCCAAAAATGAATCAATATACTCGTGGAAAGACACTTCATAGCCAACCTAGAGAGATGATTGCTAATGTTTATAAGTAAGTAAGTAAGTAGTTATCCGCTGGTACGTTTATGACAGATATCGGCCATGTTTCCTCGCCCCTTACCGATACCGCGTATCTTCAGATAGGTTTGCCAAAATATACGTGGTTTTCATTCTACAGCGACGATATACATCAACTTTAAAAATTCAGTTTATGTACAGCATACGGCGTTAAGTTAACTAAATATAACAGTTAATTTTGACATTTAATGACATATGCAACACTTAAAGGACAACCTTCTATAAGCTGAATATTCTGAACATTGAAAAAGCGAAACAAAAGGGACTCGAACCCGGGACCTCTCAGTTAGAAAGCCCTTACGTAGTAACCCTCTCCCTCTGCGCTCCGGACGGACCCTACCTATCAATGTTCTGTTCGGTACTATTAACCGCGACTGCGTATTTCCTGTACAAATTATTGTCAAAGAAACTAATTCGTTTCTCACTTTAACAAATAATGTAAAGCAATACATTATGCTTATTTAGTATTTTCAATACACCTTATATAATTAATGACGTCTACTACGTGTTAATGTAAATTCGTTGACAAGTTTTCAGTGAACTTTAAAAAGCAAACTTGTCCACGAATTCATTTGTTTCGGTTCAACGGACTATAAATTAACAACTTAAGAATAAATATTTTTATGCAAGGTAAAAACGTGACTTCGACAAGAAATTTGTGTGGCATAACGTCATTACTGTAGGGTCTCATATAACAAAGCTTATCAAGTTTCCGTTTCGTCTAAACATTCCAAGTTATTTCTTGTTTTAAATAATTTAAACGAGAATAATTAAAATTTTATTCTTGAAAAATCATGCCATATTAAATTTTAGTTATGACAAACAACCCATAATATTTATAATGGAAAACATGCCATTAAAATATTGTTTATGGTTTAGTTACGTCCAACGACCATAAAAATCTTTGCAATGAATAGTGCTTTTAGTTTACTCGCCAACCAGGGTTGCTGGACCTACCCCATTTAAAACAAGCATTAACATCGTTAGGAAATTTGAAAAGAGAAAAATAAAATGAATAACTGAAAAATCGAACATAAATGGAGTACAATACGTATAGGCTATGTCAAAAATATACTGCTTTGGTATTGAAAAACCAGAACCAAAAAAAAATAATTTGAAGTTATCAAAAAATTACATTATGTCCTCATGTGGACATTTCGTAGATCAAATCCCACTTCTGATATTATATAAGCTAAATATTCTGAATAATAAAAAAGCGAAACCGGGACCCCTCGGTATAATTATAACTAAACTATAAGCTAAAACCTTCTATAAACTAACTACCGATAAAAATTACCGTAACTAAAAACTACTACGCCACTGGAATTACTGCGATATTAACCGTTTGCGGTCAAAACAGAGACTAGAGTCCTCCATTTCAGTGAGTCTCGAGCGATCGGATGTTTTACCGCGCATCTCAGAATTCTAAAGTCCAAGTGCCAACTGACACTGGGCGAGTAATAGAAAGCCCTTAAGTAACCATCTCCGCTAAGGACGGTTCCTACCCATCAATGTTCTGTTCGGTATTATAAGCTACCATTTACCGCGACTGCGTCTTACGATAGCTTCACATATTACTAAGAGAAAGTCCCTCCTACTAGATAAAGAGGAAATTGTGCGTTGGAGAAGAAATTATTCAAGGGCGATCAAAAAGTATCGAAGGGCAATTCATTATTTGTAGGAAACATAAATGAACGGGACATACCTTACAAAAAAACATCAACTTCCCGCCAAGCAGTTATAGAAGGATATTCCTCTGGGTTACTTGTACGTAGGTTAATTAATTATCATCCATATTGGAAATGAGCATGGTATGGTCGGTGATGGTTTGGTACAATTCGCCTAGAAATCGACAAAAGAGGAGGATGAGGAGGAGATGAATGCGAAACGATCTCTATTGCTGAGATTATTAGGTACATAATTTTGTCTTCGATTTAAAATTCATTTTGCGTATTTTTTTTTCAGATGGGAAAATACAAGCGGATTTCTAACAAAATATTGTATTCCGTAGAAAATTTGGAAAGAACTTTAGATAAAATTCGAGAAGGTTCTTCAATAAGAAGAGTAGCTAAAAGGTTCTCTATTCCAAGAAGTACATTATTTGATAGATTCCATGGCCGTCATCCGCTTCCTCCTTCTATGGGACGAAAAGCAGTTTTTTCAGGAGAAGAAGAACAAAAATTAGCAGATCACATTAAAAAATTAGCAAAATTATACTATGAAATATCTTTTCGTGAAGTTAAAAAATGTGCCTATGAATATGCCAAAAAGAACAATATTTCATTTTCAGATATTAAAAAAGAAGCTGGCAAAGATTGGGCTCAGGATTTTATGAAACGGAATAAATTGAGCCTTAGAAAGCCAGAAGGTAGAAGCTTGCAAAGAGTAACTGCCTTTAATCGTGAAGACTCTGGTCCAATCTCACTATTGTAATGGAAAAATACAAGTTCCCCCAGAAAGAATATATAACATGTACGAAACAGTCATTACCACTGTACAACGTCCTGGAAAAATTTTAGCTGAGAGGACAAAGAGGAGTTGGATTTGGCATTAGTGGAGAGAAGGGCAATACCACTGTAATGGATGCGTCTCCAATGGATACGTTGGTAGACTAGGGGTGAGGAAAGGCCTCTGAATCGGTGGTGTTGCGGGTCACTTGGAGGATCATCTCCAGGGAATGAAACAACTACTTCTAGCACTGGGATATGTTTGATTTATTTACTATAATACATTACACTATTTACTATGGCTAATGATATACATAAGTACCTAGCCATATAGCAAACTTATATTTAATGGTTAAAGATTACTGATCTCTGACCATTCGACTATATAGAATGTTTTTCATGACTTATTCTAAATCAACTTCTCCTATAATAAATATTGAATGCCTATTTATATAACCAGTCAAGTTCAAATAGAACAATAAACATATTACTGTTTTGTCTTACTTCACGCTTTGAACTTGACTTTCTATTCAATAACCTTCTTAATTTATATTTATATAATAATGAAATGTTCGAACGTTTTGTTGAAATAAGATCAAAGGAATTTAATTCTTATTTTAAATACTTATTATTATATTGGGCCAAAAGGCATCACACCACCACAGTTGTTTGTTCATTTAGTGCCGTTGGGAGTTATTTACCACCGATGTTTATTTATAAACGAAAACGGATGACTGATGAACTGAAACGAAATGGTCCTCAGCTGTATACCGCTGTTCAGAAAATGGATGGATTAATGAGGACTTGTTTGTTGAATGGCTCCAACATTTTAAAAATTTTATGCAGTATAGAAGATCCGGTTCTGCTAGTTATGGACAACCACATAACCCACTGCACATTAGACGCATATAATTTTGTAAACAGAATGACATCATTGTACTTACTCTTCCTCCACATGGAACCGATAAGGTTCAACCACTGGATATTGCTTTTTTCCACCCCTTAAAAGTAGCATACTATGCAACAATGCATTTATGAGAGTGGCTAATCCAGAAGAAGCTATTAAAGGGTTTAAGACAATTGGACTTTATCCTCAAAACGAAGATGCATTTACAGATGAAGACTTTTTACCGTTCGATACTCTAATAGTCGATACCGCAAATGATATTGAAGAAGAAAATGCTAACCCGATGGATGAGGAAAATGAAACTACCAAATTCAACTAGAAAAAACTCCTGAAAATATAGTAAATGAAAAGGAAATACAAAATAAAGAAGACACCCAAGATAAAAAAGATGAGGGCAAGGAAGAAGAAACATCGACGATTTCTTTTGATGAGTTCTTACCCTTGCCTGGACCCTCGAAGGTAAATACAAAAAAAAAGAAGAATTCAAGAAAACAACACTCAATAATTTTTACGTCCACGCCCCAGAAAGACGTATTAGAAGAAAAACAAAAGCGAAAAGATGAGAAAAAATGATAAAAAAAGTCCCAGAGCAAAGTCTAGCAGAAAAACAAAAAATTCAATTAATTACGCCGAAGAAAATGATGAACAAGAAAACGATGAACAAGAAAACTTGTCTTCTGATGATACTCAGGATGATATTTGCTTGGTATGTGGGGAGTTCGGGAAAAAAATGAAGTGTGGCTAAAATGTAACTTGTGCGATCGTTGGGCCCATAAACTTTGCACCGACTCCACGAGGAAGCAGTTTATTTGAGATTTTTGCATATAAATTACGGAAGAGGTGAACTGCGGTCACCGGTCGCAATTACCCGCTACGAGCGGATAATACCGGACACATGTATATTTTGCTTTTTTGATCCTCATTTTTAATTATTCATTTTTTTTGTCGCCTTATCATTAAAATTTAGTTGTTTGAACCTTTGTCTCTTATTTAAACCCATCTTCAGCATATTCACTATATTAATTAAAAATTGAAGATCGTTCAGCCTTAGGCGTCCGTCATTATCCGACTTTACCCTAGGTAGAATGACAGAAGATAGGTGGGTAAAACGAGTGATGAAAGGTGGAGAAGGTGCTAAAAAGAGAAGAGGAAGACCAAGGATAAAATGGTTGGAGGAGGTTAGGGAAGACCTGAGAACAGTGGGAGTAAGGGACTGGGAAAACGATGCGAGGAACAGAGAAAAAAGGAAAGAGAGAGGGAAAGATCTCGAAGCCGAGGGCCAGATAAGCCTGTAGCGCTGATATATATAGTAGAGATGGTCATTTTCACTTATTTAGGATATTTTCATTTTTAGTAGGAAATTTAAAAATACTTGAATGTTTATCTTTTTTGAATTTTGTTCACATTTGTGGTAACAACACATATATGGCTTTCAGGGGTTCATATTAAAATAGCTATTTGTGTATCAAGAGCAGAAAGTAGTACTTTGGCAGTCGAGACAGAAAGTTGCAGCAATCTGTCGAGACTACCAAAGGACTTTCTGCTCGAAATACACACAAGATTTTTTCTACGATCACACCAAAATAAAATTATTTTTTTATTAAAAACGTGTTACTTTCATCACAATATTGGAAGTTTATTTGACATATTAAGCCTACTATTTGAAGACAAAACATTAATTGTGTATGTTGTGTTGCTTACTTATGACAATAGACTTTATGATTTAAAAATTTATGATTTTATGGTTGTATGAATATTATAGTTCATTAAATAAATTACAACTTTTTTAAATTTTATTTGAACGGAAAAATAGGCGATTTTCTGAACTATTTTGGCATTGCTTTCTTATGCAAATATACTATTTTACAACACGCAACATAATCAATGTCGTTTTCTTCTGGTGTGTTGTTATTAACAATTGTGAGCATTCGACTCTGCTTTGTTTTCGAATCTGGAATATGAACAATCAAAAGGGATTCTTTGTCTTGAATATCATCTAATTTCATTTTTCCCAATTCATCTCTCCTACACGCACCAGCAATACCCATAATTAAGACAACCTATGAAAAAATTTAAAAAATTAAATTTAATATTTTTTGGAGACATAGAAATAATTATTTATTACCTTTTTCAATAAATAGTCTTCATACGGGTGCAATGCGAATAAATTCCTCCACCTGCTCCTTGGATAAAGTTGAAGATTTTTTTGCTTTTTAACCGACAGATTTTTTTTTTAAAAATGCAATTAATTTTGCATATTGACTAATGTCAATGTGTTTTCTATTTTCAATGTTTGCCTTAGCATTGAATACTTGGACCACAGGGTTGATGACTTTAATGTTGCTGCTTTTTCCCCAAAATATGTTAATAACACATTTTCTGAATATCTTTTAATTTTTTTGGATCTGCACCAACTTATAAATAGACTATATTCATTTTCGTACTTTAATTTGGATTTCTCCGGAAGTAGATTTAAAGTGACTTTTTTGGCCGCCTCGACAATATCTGGCGGTGTATTTGAAAAATCAGTATCACTTGTATCCATTTTTCTTGTTTTTTTTAAGTACTTACTGACTTATAGTAAAATATTAATACAATTACACAGCACAGAACTATCTTAAAAAATATTTCAGTGACAATGCACTAAGTTCTTTCTTTGACATAGACATACTTGATTCTTATAATCCGTAAGTTATTTGCAAGTATGTTGTGTTGTCTACCTATTGCCATTGTTTGTACTTAGCAGTTTCGGGTACCTATGTACGTAGGCAACACTTATTACATTAATGTCAGATATTTATTACATTAATGTCACATATTTTTTAGATTTTCTTATTTCTCATTAAATTATTACGGAAAATACTATTGGATGCTTTAACATATTAGAAAATCAACTAAAATATTTATTTATTCTGCAGTTTATATTAAAATAACTACTATAATAAATTTTATACCCATTTAGAATAAGACCATCCTTATTTATTATTAATAAATCGGTTGAAACAAAAAATTACCAACAAAAATGAACGTCGTAACTAATTTATTAGATGTCACGTTTTTGAAGTTACGTCAAATTTTGATTTCATGTTAATGTCATAACGCAAAATAAGATATAAAAATGCGATATTCTGATGAATCCAAAAAACGTATGCTTAATGTAGTAAACTATTTTCAAAACGATTTAGGATCTCGATTTAAGGCAATTCAAAAAGCGTCCGAAGCACTAAAAGTTCCAGAAAGCACATTATATAATCTTGAAAAACCAAACAGAGCTACAGATTTCGAATTTAGAAGAAATATGTCTGCAAGCGTTTCCCGGAGCAAAACCCGAATTACAAAAAATACCCTGCATTGTTTGAGGGAAGTAATTTATAAAATGTATGCGCGAAAGGATAAAATCATAGTAGAAACTATTTTACGGCAATTTATCGAAGAGTCTCCAGAAACTAAGATTTCCAAAGGTTCGTTATATTTGGGAATTAAAAAAATGGGTTTTCATTTAAAAAAACAGGATGGAAGAAAACATTTATTGGAAATGCCTGCAGTCAGATTAAAAAGAATATTATTTTTGAACAAATACCATGCTGCTAAAAGCGAAAAGCTCTTTACACCTGTTTTTCTGGATGAGACATGGGTTTTTAGTAAAAGCGGGGACAGAAGAATGTGGCAAGATGGTACTAAACACAGTGATTTAAAAATAACTGGAAGTGGGACACGATATGTTGTTCATGCCGGTAATAAAAAAGGTTTTGTGGCAAATGCATCGCTTATTTTTAAATGCAATAAAAAAACAGGCGATTACCATGATAACATGAACACCGAAAATTTTGAAAATTGGTTTAAACAGCAACTAATTGTAAACTTGGAAGAACCATCGTTAATTATAATGGATAACGCAACGTATCACAGTCGCCTGGATGAAGAAATCCCAAGAAAAAGTTGGAGTAAAACACGTATGTTAGAATGGCTCAAAAAAAAGAATATTCCTTTTCCAGATCACATTTTAAAGGATGCTGTTTGGAATATAATTGAAAAGCAAGTTTTGCCAGAAAAAAATTATCATTTAGACAAATACGCTGCCGAGCATGGTCATTGTGATCTCAGGCTACCACCCTATCATTGCCATTTTAATGCCATCGAAATGGTATGGTCAGAAACTAAAAGGCATTATGACCAAGCTATTACGAAAACTGCAAGGTCACCTACTGAAGTCTTAAAAGTATGGAATGACGTTGTAAAAAATGTACTGGAGCAACACTGGCAGAATTACATAAATCATACAGAGAAAATTATTTCTGAAGCATGGGAAGTAGAAAACAAACTGGACCTACTAAACATCGAACCTATGGTGATCTCTGTATCCAATGAATCCGATGATGAACTATCACTTTCCGAAAGTTATTCTGATTTAGAAACTAATTAAACTTTGCCTTGAAGATCACGTTGTCATTTTTTTTAAATCTAGAATTTGTACTTAATCGAACTCTGAATTGTCATATTTTTTTAAGAAAACTATGTATCTAGTTAATAAAACAATGTTTTTAAAATTAGTGCGCTTCTTTTATATTCTTTTATTATGTCAACATCTTTAGAATTTTATGAATTTCATAAAATTAATTTGTATTATTACAAACCGCCACTGATAATATGAAATTTCAAGTCACTACGCCAATGCAATAAGAAATATGTCAAGCATTTGACATGACAAAGGTCATAACCTAATTTTTTTCATGCGGGTTCAGATGGTTCAAGAAGCCGCATACGTTAAGTTACTAAAACGGCTGGTACCTCTAAATAGGTATTAATTTTACTTTTTTTTATAGCTCTCTTTTATCTATAAATAAAATTAGGCGTGCGCCAAAGTTACTTTCTGCTTAAGAGCGCCAATAATGTCAAATTATGACAGCTCGCGGAAAACATCAACTTTGCGGTTAGATTTGAGTGTGCAAAAGCCTACTTTGGGTAGTGATCGTAGAAAAAATAAGTTTCCCTACGTAACACAGAACAAAATCGTTAACTACACACTTGTTTAATGAAAAATAATCGTCTACAATACACTCCAGAGAGTCCAAAGCGACAAAATCCGTTAGCAGTTCTTAACTCTAGTACGGTCAGTATAAGACTACTAAACTCCTAGAGAAAATGCGAGTGGCGACATCTCTTCGCCAACTGCATTTTGCGGCAAAAATCGTTTACCAAGTTGCGTCTCTTCTTATATTTATCACTCAACGGAGTTGGTCTCGAAAGGAGTCTGAATCATAAGAAAGTAGCCCTTGCAGTATTTCTCGACATCGAAGGTGCTTTTGGCAACACATCGATTAACAGATCTATCAACAGATCCCTTAAAAAAAGAGGGATTAACAGCACCACCATGCAAATAGATATGCTCGAGCATAGAAGCACATATGCATGATGAAAAATACACCGTTAGGACAACTAAAGGGTATACTCAAGGTGGAGTACTTTAACCACTTTTATGGAACCTAATTGTGGATGACTTGATCTGTAGGTTTAATGATCAAGGCATATGGTCGCAGGACTTTGCGGACGACATAGTGATTATCACCAATGGGAGATTCGCAGAGGTAGTTATGAATGCCCTACAAGAAGCACTTCGAATTGTGGAGGAATTGTGCCTTAAAGAGGACCTTTCAATTTAATCCACAAAAACTAGCTGCTTTTACGAATAGAAGAGATCTTCCGCAGTGTAGAGGGAAAGTGGTCACCATTCGTACGCGTGGCACATCCGTACAGTTAGTATAACAGAAAAACTAAACGGCACACAAACACGCCTTTGCTTGTGTACATAGACATACCGGTCACAATGTTGCTAGCGGAGTGTCGCGCCTGTCGCACTACGGTGTATCCGATGACAAGATGTAACGTATATTCCCGCGTAGTGAGTAAATTTTTAATCTAAGTTTAGTTCGTAATTGTAAGTAGAATTGTTATGTTTTTGACAAAATGATAATGATTAATTAATGTTAACATTATTTATTTTGAGCTTTAATTGTTATATTTCTTGTAGTAAATTGGAATTTGTATAAAGTTGTATTTTAATTTTGTGCAAGGCATGGGGTGCATTCGTATAGCCAGACAGGAGGTACCACCAGTACATAAAAATGTAACTTTCACGAGTCCGACGTGTCTACTATTTTAGAAACTATTAAACTTTTGGCTCCTAAATCACAGAAACAAGTGGGACAAATCGAGTGAGCGGAAAGAGGCGTATTGATAACATTTGGGGCTATTATTTCAGCAAGCGGAAATACTATCCCTCCGTTATTTGTATTTCCACGTGTGCACTACAAAGACCATTTTATTGAAGATGCGCCTGAAGAAAGCCTCGGAGCTGCTAATAGAAGTGGGTGGATAAAAAATGTTGACATAAGAAGAATTGAAAAAAATAGAACAGGAAAGGAAAGCCAGAGCTAAAGCAGTTTGAAGGAACTTAATTCAAGACAAAATAAAAAGAAAGCTAAGAAAATAGAAAGTGATGAAGATTCAGAGGAATTTGAAGGATGGCAATTAAGCTTCCGGGAGAGTTCAACATCTCCAGTTGATTTAGAAATGGACGAAGAGACTGATGAACGTAGTATCAATAATAATTTATATGTGACACCAGAGAAAATCAAAGATAACTGTTACGTTTTGGTAGAGTTTGAAATAAAGACATCTGTTGTTTACTACGTCGGAAAAGTTCTCAGTCATTATTCGGGTACAGAGCTGAAAATATATCATATTCGGAAGAAACCGGGATTACCATGGTCATTCTTTATCCCTAATATAGAAGACATACACACTCTGTATATCAGTTAGGTCGTCATGATCCTCCCTGATCCCCAAGAATCCCTTAACAGGCTGGAAAGAGACAACAAAGTGTCTCTAATATGGGTGCCGGAACATGAGGGGATTGTAGGTAATGAAATGGCGGACCAGAAGGCTCTAAAAAAGACTTCATAGGTATATGTGGAATCACAAAAGATTGCATAAGAGGGGAAATCGGGAAATGGCTAGATAGGGAACACCAACTCAAATGGAGTTTGACACAAGAGTTTACTTAACAAGGTAGAGAAGGAACTCTCAACCAGCCAATTGAAACTGGGTAAGAGACATCCGGCCTGGTGACTGGACTCTGCACCCTGAGGAAACATCTGCACAAAATGGACAAAGTTAGTGAACATAATCTGCTTCTGCGAAAACTTACAAGTATTTGGAGGAAAGCACTTTACGGAGAGGAATTAATACAACCATTACAACTACTGAAAATCTCTCCAGTCAAACTAGTGGCCTTTATAGAAGACACGAAGCTTCTGGAATGGAAGTAGATAACATGGGAAATGATACAAAGATTCAGTTCAAGTGCCTGTTGATGTTGAGCTCAACCAAATGAATGAATCAATCACTCGACGGAACTATTCAGTGTACAATAATCAAATTTTCAATGGGGTCCGATTAAAAAGTCTTCCTATATACTGTTTTTTTTTTAAATCAAGTTTCATAGACGAGTACGCTGTCGTTAATACATCGCTTCTCATTATTTTCAAATCAACGTCGCAATTTCCAATTGAACGAATTCTAAGTAACAACAATGCGACATCTATTTTTACATCAATAAGCAAATTAGATGTCGATAGAGGGGCATACTACTGGAAGAACAATCTTTATAACGATCATTCAAATCATCTGTGTGCTCATTTCAATGGTCATGTTACATTGAACAATTGAACAATTGAACCCGACAAACTTGTAATTGTATGAATATGGAAAATATAATTTCTATGGAATTAATAAAGGGCTTCAGGTGAAAACCAACAATATCCATTTATTATCTAAAATGAGTTAGATGTGTCATCGGATAGCAAAACAAATCAGAAGAAAACGAGGGATGTCACGTCAAAGATTACAAAATAAATATTAGATAGTTCACTTGAAGGCGGTCTGATTCTTCTTAGTGTTTTAAACGATCGCCGCACTCATAAATCATATTTACGGCTCCCCTTTGTTGTAAATAACGACACCGCTAGGTACCAGGGAATTAGAAGAGTATATTTTATTCCAAGCTATACAGGGGTAACTAGAGAAATATATATTCAAATAGGATGATTTATTAAAGGTTTTTTTTTATATAATGTTTTTAAATGTTAATTATTTCGAAAAAAGTTCAGGATATGAATTTGAAAAGGAAAGTTTAGGTATAAGTAAAAAATACATTAAAATTTTTAAAATGAATCAATTGACAGATTTTATTCAACATTTTAGTAATTTTGTGATGCTTATTGATGATCTAGCGGTTATTTATACAGAATATCACAAATTAAATTATATACTTATTGGCCACCAGAATAATAGGACCAGTAAAACAATTTTGATCTTTAAATTAGACACTTCGTATTTTTTAGATTCACAAGGTTAAAACAGTAAAAACATATTATGCAGCTGCAGGATATATTTATTATTAAATTAGATATGTGAATTTTCAAATTTCTATGAATACCCAGTATCTATAAGTACTAAATAACTAACTAATTTTTTATTATCAAATATCTTTGTTACAATAGTTTTGAAAAAGTTGAATTCCGTATTTGATAATAACTAATTTAATACCCACCTCTCAACGTCTTTGGGACAACGATAAAAGGATATTTCTGGTTTTCCCACCACACACAGGCATTTTAAAACCACAATTATAATATTATTAATGTTACTTTTGGAAGACAGGAGTTAAAATAATGCGAACAAGAAATTTTACTTCCGGAACGTTTCCCGAAAAACTAAATGAAATACTTCTACCAAGTTTCTAGAGATTGTAGGCACATTTCTGGCCCTTAATTGCTTCTCTATATTTTTATCATTGTTTACATTATAAGTACTTAAAATCAAGACTGCATTCAGAATTCGTGGGAAAGTGATAAACTACCATTTATTATGTATACAACTAAGACTATTAACAAATATCACAAAATATTTATTTTATAAGTTTTGCTATTGAAGAAGAAAATATGAATATTATTTTTTCCCTATTGCAATAATTAATTAATAAATTTAAAATATCTATACAACATAAACATAAAACACGAACAACGAATTCTAAAATACCAGCGCTCGATAGGCGACGACCCGTATAATATGAAAAATTAAATGCAAGTAAGGATTTAGCGACATACTGTAGCATGGCGCCAACCGATAAGTCACCAGAGAGTAACCAGCGGTATGAATCCTTTGATCGATAGAATTCGTACGAGTGAACAATCTTATATATATTTTGTAATCTTTGGTCACGTCCTACAACGTTATATAAAAATACCGTAATAAACCGGGAATGTCCAGTCATTAGGTATTTTATTATATTATGTATACAGAAATTTACTTTTTCTACAGTCGCGCGTAAAATGACTAATTACTATAATCAAATGAAATCGTAAAGTCGACAAATGCCGAGGATTGTTACTTTACGCTCTAGCGCAAAAAAGGAATCTTTTTCGCTCGCTTATTTAATCAAACCACGCCCTCCGAATTAACTCAATTGGTGAATAATTAACAATTTATCAGATTAAAAATTAAATAAAATTATAGGAAAATTGTCAAAAATTTTATGGTCAAAAATGGTCAATAATTGTCAAAAATTGTCAGTTATTGTCAAAAACTGTTAAAAATGGACAATTTTTATCAAAAACTGTCAAAAATGGTCAATAATTGTCAAAAATGGTGGATAATTGTCAAAAATTTTTGAAAAATGGTCAATAATTGTCAAAAATGGTGGATAATTGTCAAAAATTTTTGAAAAATGGTCAATTGTCAAAAATTTTAAATTTTTTTTGAAAAATGGTCAAAAATTGTCAAAAACTGTCAAAATGGACAATTATTGTCGAAATTGGTCAATAATTTTCAAAAATTTTCAAAATTTTGAAAAATTGTCGATAATTGTCAAAAACTATCAATAATGGTCAAAAGTTTTGAAAAATTGTCAAAAATGGCCAATAATTGTCAAAAACTATCAAAAATAGTCAAAAATTGTCAAAAAAGGACAATTATTGTTAAAAATTCTCAAAATTTTGAAAAATAGTTGACAATTGTCAAAGTTTTTGAAATATGGTCAATAATTGTCAAAAATGGTCAAAAATTTGGAAAAACGGTCCATAATTGTCAATAATTATCAAAAATGGTCAATAATTTTGAAAAATGGTCTAAAATTTTTAAAAATTGTCAAAAATGGTCAAAAACTATCAAAATGGTTAAAAATTGTCAATTATTTTTAAAAACTGTCAAAAATGGACAATTATTGTCAAAATTGGTAAATAATTGTTAAAATTTTGAAAAATAGTCGATAATTGTCAAAAACTATCAAAAATGGTCAAAAATTGTCAAAAACTGTCAAAAATTGTCAAAAACTGTCAAAAATTGTCAAAAACTGTCAAAAATGGACAATTATTGTTAAAAATTGTCAAAATTTTGAAAAATGTTTGATAATTGTCAAAAATTGTTAAAGTTTCTAAAAAATTGTAAAAAATTTTGAAATATGATCAAAAATGGTCAATATTTGTCAAAAATGGTCAAAAATTTGGAAAAATGGTCTAAAATTTTGAAAAATTGTCAAAAACTATCAAAAATGTTTAAAAATTGTCAATTATTGTTAAAAACTGTTAAAAATGGACAATTATTGCCAAAAACTGTCGAAAATGGTTAAAAATTGTCATCATTTTGAAAAATGGTCAAAAATTTTGAAAAATGGTCACTAATTTGAAAAACAGTCAAAATGGTCAATAATTGTTAAAATTTTGAAAAATGGTCAATAATTGTCAAAATTTTGAGAAATGGTCACCTCCACACACTAATGGGCCACCCTGTATGAACTTGTGCCGTTTAAAGCTTCATTTTTCAATAGGGTGAAATAATTGCAGATTGTTCATTCGGAAACTGTTTAATATCGACGGTATTCCATTTTATTTTGTTGTCGATCGCTTCACATATCCAACATTTTCTCTTCAATTAAACACACTTGTTTTTTTTTACCGGCAATTTTGAAAAATGATTCACAGAGCTCCCGGTGCTTTTAGATTCTGTTTAAAAACAAATATTTACTGAGTTGGAAGCAGGGCCAAAATAAAAAATTACAGTACATGAAATTTGAGTAGGTCTACTAACAATTACCTAACAAAATGTACCTATAACATTCGTTAATTCAAAAAAGTAAATTTCGTACGATAAATAATGCTTTTGTGTTAATTATACAGTGAGTTGCAATAAGTGTTAAAATACGACCAGAACAGCTAGAGTGTTGGATTTTTATTTTCTATAAATTTTTGAAGCTTGCTTCTTATTGAACGACATAGGACTTTTGAGAAGGCTAGTGAACTCGTGAAACGTGTGATGTTACGAATGGTCAAAATTTTTGAAAAATTGTCAAAAATGGTCAATAGTTGTCAGAATCTGTCAAAAATTGTCAAAAACTGTCAAAAATTGTTAAATATTCTAAAAAATGGTCAAAAATAGTCAATAATTGTTAAAATTCTGAAAAATTATCAAAAATTGTTAAATATTTTGAAAAATTTATAATAATTGTCAAAATTTTTGAAAGTTGTCAAAAATGGTCAATAATTGTCAGAAATTGTCAAAAATGGTCAAAAATTGTCAACATTTAAAAAAAATGGCAAATAATCATAAAAAACTAACTGTCAAAAACGGTCAATAATTGTTGAATATTGTCAAAATTTTTGAATAATAATCAAAGTTTTTGAAAAATTGTTAAAAATGGTCAATAATTGTCAGAACCTGTCAAAAATGCTCAAAAATTGTCAAAAATGGACAATAATTGTTAAAATCTGAAAAAATGGTCAAAAATTTTGAAAAATTTACAATTATTGTCAAAATTTTTGAAAGTTGTCAAAAATGGTCAATAATTGTCAGAAATTGTCAAAAATGGTCAAAAATTGTCAACATTTTAAAAAAATGGCAAATAATCATAAAAAACTAACTGTCAAAAATGGTCAATAATTGTTAAATATTGTCAAAATTTTTGAAAAAATTGTTAAAAATGGTCAATAATTGTCAGAACCTGTCAAAAATGCTCAAAAATTGTCAAAAATGGTCAGTAATTGTTAAAATTTGGAAAAATGGTCAAAATTTTTGAAAAAATTGTCTAAAATGATCAATAACAGTCAAAACTGTCAAAATTGGTCAATAATTGTCAAAAATGGTCAATAATTGTTAAAATTTGAAAAAATGGTCAAAAATTTTAAAAAACTGTTAAAAATGGTCAATATTTGTTAAAAATTGTCAAAATTTATGAAAAATGGTAGAAAGTTTTGAAAAATTGTCAAAAATGGTCAATAATTTTCAGAACCTGTCAAAAATGATAAATAATTGTTAAAATTTGGAAAAATGGTCTAAAATGGTCAAAATTTTTGAAAAATAGTCAAAAATGATCAATAATTGTCAAAACTGTAAAATTTGGTCAATAATTGTTAAAATTTGAAGAAATAGTCAAAAATTTCGAAAAAATGGTCAATAATTGTCAAAATTTTTGAAAAATGGTCAAAAATTTACGAAAAATGGTCATTCAATTGTGCATAAGAAGCAAGCTTCTGTCGGCGGTCCGATGACCGCTCACCTTTTTTTTTATTAAAATATAAATTTAAATTAAAAAAATTTAGTAATAATGATAAAATTAGTGTATAATAATTATAAAAATATATTTTTATATAAGGTTAGTTAAAGGAATTCGGCAAATATTTTTTCACCTGTTTATTAAAAACATATTTGATTAAAATTTAAAGTCTGGTCTGCCCTCTGATATAACTGAATGGCCGCGGTATTTTGACCGTGCTAAGATAGCAAAATCAATAGTTTTTTAATTGAAAGCTGGAATGAAGGGCTGAATGAAAAAAAAACTGTCTGAAGATAGTCAGTCTAGACAAGTCAATATAGCTGGTTTTCCCACAACCTTAATATTACAGTTATGTTAAATTCGAGAATGCCCGGGTAATGTCAACACGAGCAAAATCCAGATTTTAGCCATAACATACACAGTTAGCAGCATTTTAAAAAAGTTATTAAATGTAAAACTCAAAAAGGATAAAGTATAATAAAACTCGAAAATAATAATACAACTATCCGAATTTACTCTTTTCAATACGACGGCTATGTATAGACTGCACATTCCAGATCACTTCCTTTTTCAGACCTCTTAAACCCTTGGCCATGTGTATATGTTGCAAGAGATGAGATAAACAATACTCGGTTCAACATTCAAGTGACATCTTTGTTGATGGGCCTTGTCTAATAAATAAAGTAAGGTGACATATTAATTATTGGGTCTTGCCTAATAAATATAAATTTTATATTTTAGTACAAGACATTCTCGGATATTATATCATATCAATTTTCACCAAAATAAAGTTATTCATAGGAACAATAAAGCAATTGAAATATTAAAATTTGTAAGCGATTTCGTTTCCCCCGGGATAAAATTATTCACGTTGTAAACGGTTTAATTAGCGTCAAACATGTATTAATTAGGTACTTAAATTAGGTCCTATCGTCACGCTACTTTTTCACACTGACGATCAACACTTACATAAACATATCAACGAGGAACCAAAATTAGTTACTATTAACACAAACAAAAATAAACCATAAAAAATTACTATTAGGATATTAATGGTTTCTGAGTGTTTCAAACCATAGGAGTACTGAATATTATTTTGTTGGGATGTGTTTTAAACTGATAATTAATATTAACAATGCTTCTTTGCTCCATAATACAGGGTGCCACACTGTAAAGTAACACATTGTGATGGGTTATTACTGAGAATGGAAAAAAATATCGACGTGATGGTTTCGTATGCATCTTGCTATTTTCTAAAAGGGGAATTAAGGACATAAAGATAAAATTTTTCCGAAATACAATATCATGTCCCTAATCGAAAACATTTCAACCCCCAATAATTTTCCTAAATTCTCGAATGAATTCAAAATTGTAAGAAATCTCATTCCCTATATAACATTTTTTTAAAAAATTTAAACAATTTGAAATTTTGTTTATTTATACGGCAAGTTTAATCAAAAAGACAGAATCTAGGTGATAATCTGAGGAAATATAGAGAAAATGTTTCTGAAAACGTTGGTGTTATAAAATTCAAATTGACGGTCGCGTTCACTGACTTTATACAGGGTGCGGCAGATAACCGGTCAATTACAAATATCTCGAGAACTAAGGGTATCTGAATCATGAAAATTGGAATGAAGGGATTTTGAAGATTGAGCTATTTAATGAAAATATTGCCATCTATTTGTTACTTCCGGTTATACCGGAAGTTGTTTATAACTTCGTTTTTGTAAATGGGAAACCTTGTATATTTTTAATTTTAGAAATATTTTCGTTATTCTAAACATGTTTTGTTAATACTTTCCTATACCTTTTTTCAAGTTCTAATGATTTTTATATGAAAATTACACTTTTTGACCATGTACCGGGTGGTCCAATAAGCCGATCTCTCGGCTATACACTGTGTTCATTTGAAAAGGACCCACCCTTAATATTTCAAAAATGCGACATATTAGAAAGAAATGCCGAAACACGTCAACTTTCAACAACTTGAGGGGGACACTTTTGCGCTAATGTCTCCCTTCTGGAGATATCCCTTACATTTTTTCAAATGGCATTAGGTATCAAGCCATACCTCATTTAAAAGGTCTGGTGAAGCTCTATCCAATCATTTTGTTTGGCCTTTGAACCAGCCTTCCATTGTTATTTAATCGTTGTTTAAAAATGGCGATCTTTCAACTTTTATTGCCTGAATGTTGACGGTGGTCACTTTAAACACATGATTAAATAACAGTTATGTCTTGTTAACACTTGTCTTTTCACTATTTGTAAATTTTTTATTCTTTAAAGAGTCTTTCTATCATAACACAATACGGGGGCATACGAAAAGTTGAAAGAGAGCCAATTTTAAACAACGGTTAAATAACAATGGAAGGCTCGAATCAAAGGCAAAACAAAATGATTGAATAGAGATTTACCTGACCTTTCAAATGAGGTACGACTTGATACCTAATGCCATTTGAAAAAATTTAAGGGATATCTCTAGTAGAGTGGGGGTGAATCTGACGTTTATGGCATTCGCGCTAAAAAGTGTCCCCCTCAAGTTAAATGTTGACGTGTTTCGGCATTTCTTTCTAATATGTCCCATTTCTAAAATATTAAGGGTGGGTCCTTTTCAAATGAACACAGTGTATATCAGAAACTATTCATGTTATAACTTTAGGAGAAAAAATTCCTTAGTAAAAGTGGCCAATTTGAACATTTAATTGGACTTTAAGTTTTAATGATCGAGATATTTGTATGATCTTTCTTTCACATATTTAGTTTAACTTATAATACAGGGTGAGTCAATACTATACTTACTTATGTTTATGCGTTTTTATTTATATCTCGAGTTCGACAAAAGCTACCAACATACGGTTTGCGCCATTTTGTTACGAATTTAATCCAGTTCCATTATAATTTACAACAATTAGGTGTTTCCATTAAACATTTTCAAGAAAAACAAATTTTAATTTTTTTCCTTCGAAAGTACTCTCTACCTATGACAATTAAAACGAAATGCAATTGTTTTATAGTAGATGTAATTAATTCATTTGCACTCTTTCTAATGACACTAATTTCATTAAAATCGGATGATCCAAACCAAAGTTATAGGTTTTTATCCACAAACACTTCCCCGCTCTCCCCCACCCTTTACTTGAAAAATTTTTAAAAAAGTACTTAAACAAATTTGTACGGAATTTAGGCCTCTTTCTAGTTTACTTATTCAACACTTGCTTTAATTGGGCATATTTCACAAAAAACTGGTTTTTAAATTTTTCTTTACAGGTTACGCTCCCTAGCGGTTAATCTAGAAACTTGAAAGTTATTTCCAGCGATATCTCTTGGTCACTTTTACTAAGGAATTTTTTCTCCTAAAGTTATAACATGAATAGTTTCTGACATATTACAGCCGAGAGATCGGCTTATTGGACCCCCCGGTACATAAAATAATTCAATATCCTTTAATGTAATTTGAATAAAAGTTTAAATTCCTTAGGAACTATTTACCACATACCTCTTTATCGTGTACACTGTGAAGTTACCTTTTTTATTATACAGAGTGCTGTCAAAATTGGAATAAAAACGGCTTCCAAAATCTTAGTGTAATGCCCTTTTTCAAATGGGACACCCTGTAAGTGATTCAATATTTTAGAAGAATACGTTTCCAACTAACGATCTGTATTGGTATTCCCTATACCTATTGAAACAGTAATTATTGTTTCTTACATTAATGGAAGAGTGGTATAGTAGACATTTCCAGTGAAGTATTGATTTTTACATGTGACACGCGCACAAGCGTTTTTGCGCTAAGCCTGAGAGAGGAAACTGTAAACGCGGTCTGCTGTCTGGTCGCTCTGAATCTACCGCTAAGAAAGAGGCGAAATAAAATTCCTTTGAAGCCGCAGAGATATCGAAGAATTATAATTTGAAAACAATAAATGGTTTAAATGATAATTCTTATCACTGGTAAGTTTTGTAACATTAATTAAAGACATAGAGATTAACTAAACTGTCATATTTTATATATTTTCTTGCAGTTTTCAAATAAATCAACTTTATACATTTTTGTCACAAAACATTTATTTAAGGTTATGTTGTGTTAATTTACAACTTTCACTTTGTAAGTTAAACATTGAACAATTAAACAACGATAATAGGAACTACCTTGTTAATGCAACAAATGTTCAAAATATTACCCATCAACTTCCAAACATTTATGGATACTTTAAACAGATTTTCACTAGAAAACGAAAGTCAAAGTCCTCTAGGTACTGACAGAAATACTATAAGAAATTTCAAATTCGTGATTGATTGGTTAGGTTATTGAACCACACCATGACGCTTAATCGCTGCCGCGAAATAGTTTCGTTGCGCGCGATGGAATAATTGCCCCTTTTGTACACATGCAGTGGTACAACCAACATTTTTTTTAGTTTAAGCGTTAAAATTTTATTGAACTACAACTATTACTGAAACGATAAGTACTATTGTAGACCAGTTGTCAGGTACTTTTTACCTAAAAATAATTGATTTTTGGTGCATGGTGCAAGGTCAAGTGTCAATTTTTAGGTAGAGCCCCTTTTATTGCTCTGACGACTGGACTATTGTAGTTCGGGGAGAAATGCAAACCAAGCTGTACTGTCATCGAACGAAAGACTTGTACAGTACATACAAATGTATAGAAGATGGTTATAGACAGTAACATAACTTGAGTAGGCCTTATGAAACTGAACACAACTGTAATGTTGGGAGTTAGGTGTGGCATACTTATAGTTTAATGATGACTGATCTTTAATGACTGATTGCTTAATCATGGATTCATCTTCGATTGATCACTGATTGATTCTTGAATGTGTTGTCACCTGTATAAATTTATACAACGGTTCAAGTTCACCGTAAGTAAATATTAAATATTTATTTACTACATGTTTATGTTTATTTCACGCTCTGAACTTGACTTCGTACCTGTCGACCTTGCTATTTATATTTATGTAATATTCCGACATTCTAATGATTTATTGAAATTAGTTTCAAGGGAATTTTTTTCTTATTTAATATTATTATTATATTAAGCCAAAAAGCATCACACGATAATCCCTATTTGTTGTGGTAGTGATAACAACAACTGTCAATAATTTAACATCGCTGGTAGCCTTTATGTTTGAGCTATATTTCGTGGAATTGCCTCAAAATTTAAATTGCCATAATGCATTTATTTCAATCACCTTAATTAAAGAGTATTTCCAGAAGGATCCTTTAAATTATTTTTTCTACAGTCGCGCGTAGAATAACTAATTACTATATTCAAATGAAATCGTAAAGTCGACAAATGCCGCAAATGAAGGAATCTTTTTCGCACGCTTATTTAATCAAACTATGCCCTCCGAATTAACTCAATTGGTGAATATTTGACAATTTATCAGATTAAAAATCAAATAAAATTATTATGAAAATTGTCAAAAAATTTTAAATATGGTCAAAAATGGTCATTAATTGTCAAAAAATGTCAATTATTGTCAATAACTGTTAAAAATGGACAATTATTGTCAAAAACTATAAAAAACTGTCAAAAATGGATAATAATTGTCAAAATTGGTCAAAAATTGTTAAAAGTTTGAAAAATGGTCAATAATTTTGAAAAAGGGTCAAAAATCTTGAAAAATTGTTAAAATTTTTGAAAATCTGTCAAAAATAGCCAATAATTGTCAAAAACTATCAAAAATTGTCAAAAATGGACAATTATTGTTAAAAATTGTCAAAAATGGACAATTATTGTTAAAAATTGTCAAAATTTTGAAAAATAGTTGATGATTGTCAAAAATTGTTAAAGTTTTTGAAATATAGTCAAAAATGGTCAAAAATTATATGAAAATTGTCAAAAAATTTTAAATATGGTCAAAAATGGTCAATAATTGTCGAAAACTATAAAAAACTGTCAAAAATGGATAATTATTGTCAAAATTGGTCAAAAATTGTTAAAAGTTTGAAAAATGGTCAATAATTTTGAAAAAGGGTCAAAAATCTTGAAAAATTGTTAAAATTTTTGAAAATCTGTCAAAAATAGCCAATAATTGTCAAAAACTATCAAAAATTGTCAAAAATGGACAATTATTGTTAAAAATTGTCAAAAATGGACAATTATTGTCAAAAACTATAAAAAACTGTCAAAAATGGATAATTATTGTCAAAAACTGTTAGAAATGGTCAATAATTGTCAAAAACTGTCAAAAATGGACAATTATTGTCAAAAACTATAAAAAACTGTCAAAAATGGATAATTATTGTCAAAATTGGTCAAAAATTGTTAAAAGTTTGAAAAATGGTCAATAATTTTGAAAAAGGGTCAAAAATCTTGAAAAATTGTTAAAATTTTTGAAAATCTGTCAAAAATAGCCAATAATTGTCAAAAACTATCAAAAATTGTCAAAAATGGACAATTATTGTTAAAAATTGTCAAAAATGGACAATTATTGTTAAAAATTGTCAAAATTTTGAAAAATAGTTGATGATTGTCAAAAATTGTTAAAGTTTTTGAAATATAGTCAAAAATGGTCAAAAATTATATGAAAATTGTCAAAAAATTTTAAATATGGTCAAAAATGGTCAATAATTGTCAAAAACTGTTAAAAATGGACAATTTTTGTCAAAAACTGTCAATACTTGTCAAAAACTGTCAAAAATGGACAATTATTGTCAAAAACTGTCAAAAATGGATAATTATTATCAAAATTGGTCAAAAATTGTTAAAAGTTTGAAAAATGGCCAATAATTTGGAAAAAGGGTCAAAAATCTTGAAAAATTGTTAAAATTTTTGAAAAATTGTCGAAAATTTTGAAAAACTGTCAAAAATTTTGAAAAATTGTCGAAAATGGCCAATAATTGTCAAAAACTGTCAAAATGGGCAATTATTTTCAAAAAGTGTCAAAATTTTGAAAAATAGTTGATAATTGTCAAAAATTGTAAAAGTTTTGAAATATGGTCAAAAATTGTCAAAAATTTGGAAAAATGGTCCATAATTATCAACAATTGTCAATAATTATCAAAAATGGTCAATAATTTTGAAAAATGGTCTAAAATTTTGGAAAATTGTCAAAAATGGTCAAAAACTATCAAAAATGCTAAAAATTGTCAATTATTGTTTAAAACTGTTAAAAATGGACAATTATTGTCAAAGACTGTCAAAAATGGTTAAAAATTGTCATTATTTTGAAAAATGGTCACTAATTTTGAAAAACAGTCAAAATGGTCAATAATTGTTAAAGATGGTTAATAATTGTTAAAATTTTGAAAAATGGTCAATAATTGTTAAAATTTTGAAAAATGGTCAATAATTGTTCAAATTTTGAAAAATGGTCAATAATTGTCAAAATATTGAAAAATAGTTGATGACTGTCAAAAATTGTAAAAATTTTGAAATATGGTCAAAAATTTGGAAAAATGGTCCATAATTGTCAACAATTGTCAATAATTATCAAAAATGGTCAATAATTTTGAAAAATGTTCTAAAATTTTGAAAAATGGTCTAAAATTTTGAAAAATTGTCAAAAATGGTCAAAAACTATCAAAAATGCTAAAAATTATCAATTATTGTTTAAAACTGTAAAAAATTGAACAATTATTGTCAAAGACTGTCAAAAATGGTTAAAAATTGTCATCATTTTGAAAAATGGTCACTAATTTTGGAAAACAGTCAAAATGGTCAATAATTGTCAAAATTTTGAGAAATGGTCAATAATCTATCAAAAATTGTCAAAAATGGACAATTGTTGTTAAAAATTGTCAAAATTTTGAAAAATAGTTGATGATTGTCAAAAATTGTTAAAGTTTTTGAAATATGGTCAAAAATGGACCATAATTGTCAACAATTGTCAATAATTATCAAAAATGGTCAATCATTTTATGGTCTGAAATTTCGAAAAATTGTCAAAAATAGTCAAAAACTATCAAAAATGGTTAAAAATTGTCAATTATTTTTAAAAACTGTCAAAAACGTACAATTATTGTCAAAATTGGTCAATAATTGTCAAAATTTTGAAAAATGGTCGATAATTGTCAAAAAATATCAAAAATGGTCAATTATTTTGAAAAATTGTTAAAATTTTTGAAAAATTGTTAAAAATTTTGAAAAATTGTCAAAAATGGTCTATAATCGTCAAAAACTATCAAAAATGGTCAAAAATTGTCAAAAACTGTCAAAAATGGACAATTATTGTTAAAAATTGACAAAATTTTGAAAAATAGTTGATGATTGTCAAAAATTGTTAAAGTTTTTGAAAAATTGTCAAAAATTGTGAAATATGGTCAAAAATGGTCAAAAACTATCAAAAATGGTTAAAAATTGTCAATTATTGTTAAAAACTATTAAAAATGAACAATTATTGTCAAAAACTGTCAAAAATGGTTAAAAATTGTCAACATTTTGAAAAACAGTCAATAATTGTCAAAAATGGTTAATAATTGTTAAAATTTTGAAAAATGGTCAACAATTGTTAAAATTTTGAAAAATGGTCAATAATAGTCAAAATTTTGAGAAAAGGTGAATAATCGTCAAAAGTTCTCAAAATTTTGAGAAATAGTCAATAAATAATACGAGCCTTTTCCGAAAATCGATTTAAACACGTAATTTATAAAATCGATTTACTAAAAATCGATTATTAATACTATAAAAATCGATAACTAAAAATCGATTATAAGTAAATAATAATCGATTTAAATAAAAATCGATAATTTTCTAACATCCCTAGTCAGTAGATCTTTTTAAGGTTAATCATGATGAATAGCGAAAATGACTCCTAATATAACCTAAGATAATATAAAAAACTGTTTTAATTATTAAAAGGGCGACTGTAGAAAAAATTATGTGTGTTTTTCGAGCGTAAAGTAAAATTGCCGCTTTCGAAAGATCGCCGACATCGACAACATTCTTTCTCAAGCGGCAATCTGTTACTTTACACTCTAAATACACAAATAACTATTTTATACCAATCATTTTTAAATTGAAAAAGTTTGCTCCGTCCATGTGTTTCAATCTTTAATTGTTTGCTTTCTATTCCAACTTAATGGAACATCCCAGGTTTTCCAGCTTCAAGTGCACTTTAAAGTAGGTGCTCTTCAAACGGGAATGAGGCTATTCACTTACGTGATCAGTTAAAATTAGTTATGACCACCGAATGATGAAATTAACGATTTTAAAAGAAGTTCTTGACAATTTACAATTTAACGTTTTGGAAATAAAGACTTTCTGGAGTATTTAACTTCATACTTGACAATTTAACGTACGAATGAAAAAAAGTTGTGCAATTACAGAATTTATAGGAGTACAATATTATAGGAAAGTATAGCGATGTGGACAAATCGATAGTATAAATACGTACGGAGTGAGTTTTAAGTATGGAACGTCTCAATTATCTCGGAAACGGATTGTACGATTTTTCAAGTAATGTTATGTTTTGAGATGAGATCACTTTTTTTATAAAAGGGCACAATTGTACAGTGATGTAAAATGACTGTCATTTTAAACATTGTGACAAATGACCGTCACGTGACCGTCATATGACCGTCATTTTGGTCATTTTCCTAATCTTTGACAATTCATTAATTTTTGAAATATACCTAAATGCAGAAAGACGTGAAATGCAGATATGTGAATCATTATCTTGAAATGAAAAAAAGGATATAGGATATAAGAAATAAACAATTTATTATTAACATAAATAAAAAAGAACACCAATATCACACTAAAAATTTTAAAGGTACTATGGACTATGGTACTAAAGTACTAAATGTATAAATTATACAACAATAACTGTTGTATAAGATATACTTAGGTAACTTAAGTAATAAGAATATCTATAAATAATATAATTAATATGAATTTATTATTAACATACAGATAAGGTTATGTGCAAAATGACCCGGCGGTCATTTTCGAATGTGACATGACCGTGACCCACGTCATGACCACCAAAATGACGCGGTCATATGACCGACTCACATCACTGCAATTGTAGATACTGGTCACGTAAAAATTCTCGTTGGATGCGTGAATCCCACACCCAATATCCACAAATACTGAATAAGAGGCGACAAAATAATTGGTCCTTTTTTCATTAAGGGAAACTTAAATGGTCCGGCGTATTTAGATTTATTGAAAAATACCTGAGTTGGCTCGGTTATTTCCAAATCCAAGTAAGTATGTATTTTCAATTACTAATTAATAACAAAGTTTATTATTATTCCGGAAAAAGGAAAGATCTGACAACAATGTAAATACCACCATAATATCGGCCATATCACAAGATCCTTAGAGCCGTTTCTAGGGATGTGAGATTAATGGAAAAGAATCGATTAAATAAAAATCGATTTTTCTTTATTCAAAATTAATCGATTTGTCAAAAATCAATTTTAATAAAAATACATCAATTTCTGCGAAAAAATCGATTTTTTTTGTATTATTTTAAAAAGTACATGCTTTTCATATTCCGGTAATAAACCTAAGGGATTCATTCATTAACAATTTATCAGATTAAAAGTCAAATAAAATTATATGAAAATTGTCAAAAATGGTCAATAATTGTCAAAAACTGTTAAAAATGGACAATTTTTGTCGAAAATGGCCAGAAATGGCCAAAAATTGTCAAAAAATGTCAAAAACTGTCAAAAAATTGTCAAAAAACTGTCAAAAAACTGTCAAAAAACTGTCAAAAAACTGTCAAAAAACTGTCAAAAAACTGTCAAAAAACTGTCAAAAAATTGTCAATTATTGTTAAAATTTTGAAAAATGGTCGATAATTGTCAAAAATTTTTTTAAAAATTTGGAAAATGGCCAATAATTGTCAAAATTTTTTTTATAAATTGTCAAAAACTTCTTAAAAAATTTGGAAAATGGTCAAAAATTGTCAAAAATGGTCAATTGTCAAAAATTTTGAAAAAAATTTGAAAAATGGTCAATAATTGTCAAAAACTGTCAGAAACTGTCAAAAATGGACAATTATTGTCAAAATTGGTCAGTAATTGTCAAATTTGGGCAATAATTGTCAAAAATTGTTCAAATTTTGGAAAATGGTCAATAATTGTCAAAAACTATCAAAAATGGTCAATAATTAAAAATTATTTTTAAAAATTGTCAAAATTTTGAAAAACTGTTGAGAATTGTCAAAAATTGTTTTTGAAAAATTATCAAATATTGTGAAATATGGTCAATAATTGTCAAAAATGGTCAAAAATTTGAAAAAATGGTCTAAAATTTTGAAAAATTGTCAAAAATTGTCAAAAATGGTAAAAAATTTGGAAAAATGGTCCATAATTGTCAACAATTGTCAATAATTATCAAAAATGGTCAATAATGTTGAAAAATGGTCTAAAATTTTGAAAAATTGTCAAAAATTGTCAATTATTGTTAAAAACTGTTAAAAATGGACAATTATTGTCAAAAATTGTTTAAAATTGTCAGCATTTCGAATATGGTCAAAAATTATTAAAAATATGGAAAAATGGTCACTAATTTTGAAAAACAGTCAAAATGGTCAATAATTGTCAAAAAGGTCAATAATTGTTAAAATTTTGAGAAATAGTCAATAAATAATACGAGCCGTTTCTGAACATCGATTTAAACACGTAATTTATAAAATCGATTTACTAAAAATCGATTATTATTACTATAAAAATCGATAACTAATAATCGATTATAAGAAAATAATAATCTCTGTATACATTGAAATATAATTTAAGAGTAGACGTGACAAAAAAGTTGATTAAATTAGCATTACTATCACCTACATAACGAATGATTCAATTGTGGATGAAATTAACTTTTTGATTAAGTAAAGAGTTGTAGGATTTCCTCGATTCTTTGTCGACTTTTATGACGTCAACGTTTGTCCATATCCACAAATGAACGAATCATTCTACTGTAGTTAAATCCTAAGTAAATACGTCGTAAAATTTCCTATTTTCACAAAAATGTGTACCGAACTCCACTGAATCATAGTGCAATTATTGAAAACGTGCCGTTTCTAGGGATATAACGGAGAACAGATTAATAAAAGCTGTTCAAATAGAAGTGGACACAACACAACAATGGAAAAAATAACCTAATGAATACAAATTAAAACCCTATCGACGTGTACCTAATCAAAAAATTAAAAGTAGAACAATGCTGTGAATTTGAAGTGACACGTGGAAAATATGTTTAGTTTTTTAAAAAATCAATTTTCTTTTCATTATGGTCCATAATTGAAATAATAGATTTGTTCCAACTGGCATTTAAGGTAAAGGACCAATTAGTGACCAGTAACCAAACAGTGAACTGGTCAAGCCTTTACAAGAAGAAATTATGAAAATATTGAATATAGGTATTGAATATAGGAGAAGTAATTTACTTCACAATACGTAACTTCTTTTACCTAAATATAAAGTGTACAATCCTTCGATCATTAAACATTGTTCAAAGATACAATCAGTATTTTGTCTCTAACTTGATACCTACCTTTCCTATGGCCTGTTAGTTATACTTATCCAACTTAGGTACTATGCGTAATAATTGAACTGTTGAAGTTAAAATAAGGTAATTAGAATACTTCATAATTACTGCTCAATTTACCAATAGGCTTTATAGGATTACGAGTAAATTTTGTCTATTCTGGCAAAAAATTTTGGAAACAAAACAATTTTAACTGAAGGATATCAGAAAATACATATATATCTTGATACCAGATTGGTTTTAGAGAAAATGCTCAACTATGCATTCACTATCGAACCTGACATCAAATATACAAACCTCTATTCTATGATGAAAACATAGTGCTGCTATTTTTCTAGGCATTACTGAAGCGATTGATGTTGTTTGGAACTGTGGTATGTTCTACAAACTATGTGAAATGATGTGTTCTAAATACTTGCTTTTAATCTTTAAAACTACCTTAGTGATAGAACACCACAAGTAAAAGTGAATTACAGTTTTATTCCAAACATTTAAGGACTTCTCCAATGTTCCTCACTGTCCTATTTACTATACAATCTATCTATCTTGTGAAAACTATGATTTAGCAACAGAACATTTAAATTTGCATAAATATTGCAGTATATAGATGACATCGCTTTGATCAGTCATAATAATCTTAAATAACAGTAAATAAGCTACAAAAACTTATAACAGATTACTGAAATGGTTTAACATGTGTAGGATGAAGCCCAAAGCCTTAAAACTCAATGCATAATCTCCAATCTGTTCAATAACAATGAAACATACAATATATTTTCAATCAATAGGTACAACTTACTAATGACATTAGTTCATGTATAGATTTTCAATAGAAAATATATTTAAATTACAAATAATACTTTATTTTAACAATACAAAAATTGCAATTTACAAAAGTTTATTTCATAATGAAGCAAACACAGTGGAAAATCACAATTAGTAATATACATAAGTATGTACACAAAATATATAACTGTGGACGTTCTGTAACTGAACTTGCACAAAACATTCTCTACACTATTTTGAATCCTCTGTGTTTTTATCTATGAATGTTATCCCACAAGTGTGCCACACTGGAATTAGGTAGCTGAAGATTGGTAAGAAATAAGTGTCATCGATTAGTTTCAATGTCTTATGGTTTAAGTAATCCCTATATTATTAAAGTGCACCAATAATTGGCAAACATAAATTTTATTCTATTTGATGTATGTATATATTTGCTTCAATTTATGTTCTCACCTTAATTATATTTTCATTTCCTATCCGAATATCAACTGAATTCATATTTTTTTGTATAAAGAACATACCAGTAATTTTTTTAAATTAGTACTGCAGCTTATGCCTGATCAACCATCTCTGGTTTTTCTTCAAATCATTGTTCACCTTTTTTCTTCCAGTTCTCTTTAAATTGTACTTGTATAGAACAGAATAATGTCATCAGCAAAAGCAAAGTATTTTGTCTGCAATTGTGCTTTTTCTAGACTTCTCACAAGTAAGGTATATAATTTAAGTCTATCATAATAAATATTATTTCCTTCCTTATTTATCTTTGAATATTTCTGATTACTTTTGGTAACTGAAAAAACTCTGGTTTTATTGGGATTTTTTGCTTGTATTTTGGTACTTTTTAATCACTGTCATGTTTTAAAGCTTTTATCTTATATCTTTTTTTTAATTTTAGATAAAATATGGAGTGAATTCAGGAACATAAAACTAAGCTAATAGACATTGTAAAGGATTTCTTGTTGGACCAAAGTTTTCCAGAAAATCTAGTTGATTTATTGACTTATAGTGGATACTGTAGTCTTCATTCTATTAGCCTTATTAAAGATGATGACATATTGAAGCTTGAAGAATTTGCTAGAAATACACTACCAGATCTTTTGAGCCAAGAAGAAAAAAATAGTTTTTATTGTATATTTATAAGAAATATATCAAAATTTTCTTTTGTTGATGGAGAAAAAAAGTTACTTAAGGTTTTAATAAATAAATATCAAGCCTTTTTGAATAAACCATTACTTGAGAATAAAAATACAAAGCCTAGAACAAGATCTGGACCAAAAACAAAAAGGCGAAAAAATCATGAACCGGATCAAGAATTGGACTCTTCAGGGTAAAACGAGAGGCATATATTAGAACATATTAAGTAGGTTGTTAACACATACCAAAATAAAACTTTAAGCAATCTGGATGAGAATCGTAGAAACGCCTTGCTCAAAAATAGGTTATGGGAAAATGTTAACGTTAAATTTGTAAATGATAAAAAATAAAGATATCACGAAAAAAAAATCAACCTTATGTTGGCTATATTTCAACAAGATATCTCGGTTGTCCACAGATAGGCTAAAACGATGTAAGGGAATGAGTAATTCAAGAAAATTAAAGAAAAATAAAGGAAGCTGCCTACATTAAAACAAAAATTGAAACACTCGAAAAAACTTCGGAAAAAATCGATCAGTAAACCGAAGTAGAGAAACATCTGATTCTGAATCAGACCAATATAGCGCCTTTAGTGAACTAGAAGATAAAAATTCTTTGAAGGATGAGGTGTCCTCGGAGGAGTCTACTATAAATATTGATGATGATCTCATTTCAGGCAATAATGATATTGACCTTCAGAAGGAAGGTTATTATGCAGTATGCTACAAAACTTGGTATATTGGAAGAATAACAGTGACAGTAAATGAAATCACAAGTGAAGTTAAATTTTTAAAATTAGAATTGGACAAATATGTTTGGCCCAGAGAGGAAGACAAACAGGTTGTCAACAACAAATTTATTTTTTATGGTCCAATTTTTTTGGAGGGCAATGGACCTTTTCAGATAACGTAAATATAGAAAAAGCCTTCAAAAATGTCAAAAATAATTTAAAAGACTTTTTCTAAAATTACGGTCTGTGTTTGAGATGATATTATCAAGCCTTTGTATATTTTAGTACTCTTATGTTGTATAAATTAAAAGTTTCATTTTTATGCAAAAATATGTAGTTTTTATTCTGCAATAATGCACTATAACGCGAAATCATGCGAAATCACACTATTTGCGAAATACTGTCACATTTTTGGCATGGTGGTTCACCCCTCGGCAGTGGCGGATTTACACATTTGCCGCCAGTAGGCTATTCAAATTTTGCCGCCCCTACCGACCTCTACAATCATAGCATATCCAGCTAAACTGGGATGGGTTGGAAGCATGCGTTCAGGAAGGAACGTTGGTGTGGTACACAGACGGATATAAAACTGACATAGGAACAGGAGCTGGAGTCCATGGCGCCAGACTCAGGTGCAATGTCCACGCATCGTTGGAGAAGTTTGTATTCCAGGCAGAAATCTACGCTATCGACACGTGTGTGCAAATGAACATCGATAGGGAGTATAGAGGCCAAAAGATCCTCATACTCTCAGATAGTCAGACAGCACTGATATCTTTAGCATGTCCCCAGATCAGATGTAGACTGGTCTGGGACTGCCTTAAAAAACTTTTAACCTTGTCAAACCACAATAGAGTAACTCTTAAGTGGGTCCCGGGGCACAAGGGTATTGTAGGAATTGTAGCCATTAGTTTTGTTGAATTGTATTCCTTTTAGCATAAGTCACGTTATTGGTCTTGTCAATTTAGGGTGACAATATGTCAGTAGGTTTATGAAGTTTCAATTGTATTTTGACAAAAAGTCAGTCGTGAAATAAATATTAGTAAAAAGTCATAAGTACTTTCTTTGAGGCTTTACTAATACATTTTTGGATCTATCACGATCATTATATAATACGATATATTTTGGAAAGTCCTTTCAAACGGGTAGTTTGATTGTGAATTCAACAGGTATTATAGGTAATGAAAAGAGAGACACCATAGCAAAGCTATGAACTGAAACTGCATTCACTGGTCCTGAACCATATTTGGAATATCAAATTCCGCTGCACGTGGTTTTACATCTCGATGGATTCAAACTAAACATCAGACGTACTGGAAACACGTACCAAATCATGAACTCAGCAAACTCTTGGTCAAAAAACCCTCTGAGTCGCTGACTAACGAAATATTAAACCTCAGCAAAGGCCAGATAAGGAAAGGGACGGGATTACTCACCGGTCACTCTACCCTGAAGAAGCACATGCATACAATTGGCTTACAATGTAGGGAGGAACCTATCTGTCGGTTGTGCATGGAAGAGGAGGAAACACCCTCTCACATTATCTTCGAATGTGAAGCACTGTCTCATTGGAGATATAGACTCCTAGGACTAGAGTATCCAAGGGAGGATTTCTCCAAGAAGGGCCTAGTGAAAAGACTGTTGAGCCTGATAAGGGCTACTGGTCTCTTCACATAAACGGTATAACCAAGAGCACAAAAAGCCTAAAGGTTGAGGTGCTGAGGTCTCTAGGCCTCTGACTGGTGGTGCCGAACTAATCAATCAATCATTAATCAATCAAAGTTAAAAAGCAATATAATTTGATTATCTAGTAAGAATCCGGCTGATAATGTCGATCACATTCCATCACAGCAGGTATGAGAGTTTCACAATACGTTTTAGTTTGCTTGGCTTAAGATAGATCTTAGACAATTTCTCACTCGTTTCCAGCAAATAAGGTATTTCTCAACTGCTGCTGCTGGTGAACATAGAGCTATGCGAACTGCTAAATACAAGTTAGCATAAAACGTTTTGCAAATTCTGTTTCCGCAGGAAGATTTTTTAAATGATCCACATTCCGGTTTATCAAAATTGGTGAATGTCGTAATGGATACGAGTACAGTTTTTGCATTTCTAATGATGGAATTAAAGCATGGGAGTAGCAAAGACATATTTATGAAGTCATCCGTGCCCAACGCTCCCCTACATATTATTGAATTGTTTGTGTGGACCTAAGAGCAGTTAGGTATATAAATATGATTTTTTTTGAAGTGAAATCTTCTTTAGGCGCGTTGAGCATTTTTTTGGGTGAAGAAAAAACATGGATTGTTCGTCATCGTCACGCCCTTATGCAACACACAATACCTTTGGTTATGCAACACAATTAACAATGAAGCGTATATAGCGTTGCATTAATCATCGTCACTCTTTCCATGAGCTATATGGATACTGTGTATATATGTGTACTTTTTTTTTGAAAAAAAATCCATTTACAATGGACTTACGATGAAAATTTTGAAAGGGAATCATTTATTGGTGTTTTTACTTCTGTCGGCAGTTCCATGACTGGACTCTACGTTTATTTTTATTTTTGTGAGACATAAAAAAAATATTGGTTCCAAATTTGCCGCCCCTAAAATCTGCCGCCCTAGGCTCCAGCCTACTCAGCCTGTTGGTAAATCCGCCACTGCCCCTCGGGTTAATCAAACTATTTTATCTTTTAAATCAGTGCCCTTCTTTGCAAGAAAACTTGTAGGTATTTTCTCAATAAAAATAAAAATTGTAAGACTTTTAAACAAAAACTCAAAATTTTATTGTTTTTAATATAAATATTGCAGTTCTTAATTCAATAGATGACACATTGCATCCTCGCATTACAATTATTCGTGAATCATGATTATTATCATATATTATTTGATTAGAAAACATTTTAACATAAACAACATAATTTAGCATAAACGCCACAAACTAACTCATAAATCGTCGGCCTAATGTAAAAAGTGCAAAGTCCATTTTTGTCAATATTGCGATTTTAGCTACATCTTGTAGTATTTTATCGAATCTACTCGTGAAAGATTCAAAATTACGTAAATTCATAATAGATGTTCCTCATTTCAAGGAAATGAAATCTGCACAATTCCAGTACCTCTGACAACAGTATGAAAGTTGCCCAAGTCCTATTGGCTCTCATAGTTTAATGACGCCGCGTGCTGTGTGTATCTTTAAACTGTTTATATTATTTTTTTTATAAAGCTGTGCTTGAAATACTAAGAAAGTAAGTATATACATGATATAAAACATTGTTAGGAACCTAAAATATGATGCTAGATTAAAAATTACCAACTATAACTTACAGTATTATTCCTAGAGGAGTTATGCATATTTCACATTAGATATTTTATATAGTTGTGGGGACATATGCATAATTCATAAACAAATACCATTATGCACATTATGCGTAATATTCAAATAAAAACATAATATAGTTAATTATAATTATTATCGAGTATAATCGAAAATTATTATTTGCAGTAATGTAATGGACTGTAATTCTAGAGGTTTCAAGATGGTAATGAAAAAAATAAAAACCAGATAAATTTGGGCCAAAAGAAAACTGTGACGACGACGTTGGAATAAATTTAAAAGGTTTAACACCAATAATGAATCATGATTCAACAGAAATCTTTGAATCAGATTTTAATAACTTGATAGAATAAGTTCAACTAACAAACGAGCTCTTTCACCTGGAAGGAAACAACGGAGAAAATCTAAATGTTAATGTAGATAAAGAGGACAACATGTTGAATGAGTGCGAGCAAATAACTGAAATTTATGAAAATGTTCCGAGTAGGGATGAACTGAAGGAAATACCAGATATTTCGAATAAAGAAACTGTACCTGGTATAAGCACCATTGATGAGGGAGGTCCAAATGAGAAAGCCGACGAAGAAGAGGGCTCAGAGAGTAATGAACAACCAATTATTGAAGCGGAACAAGGAACGTCTGAGAGATCAGGAGAGGAAGTTTTAAGAAATGAAGGTACTGAAGAAGAATCTTCAAATGAAGACATACCAAGAAGAAGAAAGAAAAGAAGGTTAAGTATTCCTGCAAAGTGGAAATATAATACCATTAAAAAAAATAGGGAAATGGGTTTGGAATACTTAGGCAGGAAGAGCAATCAATTTATCATTGAAAAAAAATAAGAAAACGCTGAAAGCACGATGTAACTGTACAAAAAAACAAAATAAAAAGGAAGAAACAAAAATTCAATGTTACAAATTAACAGAAGACTATAGAAAAGATATTTTTAAAAGATTCTGTCAACTCACGTTGCCGGACAAAAAAATTATACATTTCTGCAAGGGTTCTCAAGAACAAAGTAAAACGAGCCAGGCATAGGACTAATACAGAAACTAGTAAACGAACAGCTTCGTATCAATAATTCCTTTACTCAAAAAGTGAACAAATAAGAGTATGCAAAATGATGTTCTCTAATGCCTTGGGAGTTTCTATCAGAATCATCTCAGAATTGATAAATCTAGCCATATACGAAGAGATGGTGGCGATATTGTTGAAGAAGAAAATATTATGGCGAGAAGATGTTCCAGGTTTGAGAGTTCTAAAGTTTATTTGATAGTTTGCCCAAGCTTGAATCAACGAAAAAAATGTATCTGGAACCGCGATTTAAACCATAAGCTGATCTTTTTTCACATTACAAAGAAGATTTGTGAAAAAATCATGAAAGTGAAGCTACTTTTTCAAACATGTTTGAAGATTTAAACCTAGCACTCTTTTCACCCAAAAAGATGAATGTGATGTTTGTGTGGAATATAAAATCAAAAATATGGAATATCATTTATATACAGACCATATTGCAAAGAAAGATGAGGCACGTAATGAAAAGATACAAGACAGAATAATTTAGTGTTCACAATGGATCGTCAATCCGTACTTTTATGTCCAAAATCAAATGTGTCAGCTCTGTATTACCGAACTAAGCTGATTGTGCACAATTTCACTATTTTTAATTTACAGACAAAAGATGGATATTGTTTTAGCTGGCATGAGGGTGAAGGGGAGCTTACTGCTAACTGTTTCACATCTATAATTTGTAAATTTGTCAGTAATGACATCATTTGTAATCTGGAACCTACACAACAAATAATATTATATAGTGATGGATGTGGTGCTCAAAATCGTAATTCCATTCTGGCTAACGGTTTGTTGAATCTAGCAGTTGAGAAGGGAGTTTGTATCATACAAAAATATTTGGAAAAGTGTGACTCTATGCACGCATCCATAGAGCGGAGATTAAAAGGAAGAACAATTAATGTACCTGCTGATTACGTAGAGATATGTAAATCAGCACGAAAAACTCCGAAGCCCTATGAAGTACGCCATTTCAATCATGAATATTTTAAAGACTATTCAAAATTGGATATAATGAAGTCGATAAAACTGCGAACCATTATCGATTTTATATCGGGATCAATTGTAAATCAAAAAAGAAAAGTTTGAACATCTTATGTTCTTGAAGAAAACTATGGAAAAGGGTTATTACAATTTTTATGATAATTTTTTTCGTGTTTGTTAAATATTTCAAAAATAAACCTTTAATCATTGTAGTAGTATACTTTTTTATATAGGAATTTTGCATAACTCCATTTTTCACACCTGCGTGACGGCAGCACCCCCAAATTCGAATTTTGCAAAAAACCTTATGCCGTTGGATTGCCCAACGTTAGCCCACATTTGCCCAACCAATAAATTATTTTGCCCACCCTCCAAAAAAAGTTATAGGCAAAACTAATTTTTCTAAAAAAATTACTTCCAGCACCCCCGTCTTTGAATTTGGCAAAGAGCTTGATGTAGTTGGATTGCCCAAGTTTTGCCCCCATTTGCCCATCAAATAAATTTTTTTGCCCACCCCCCCAAAAAAAGTTATGAACAAAACAAATTTTTCGAAAAAAATTATTTTTTCCGAATTCCACAGAAAACTGCACGCAGTTGGATTGCCCAATGTTAGTCCATATTTGCCCAACCAATAAATTATTTTGCCCACCCTCCAAAAAAAAGTTATAGGCAAAACTAATTTTTCTAAAAAAATTACTTCCAGCACCCCCGTCTTTGAATTTGGCAAAAAGCTTGATGCAGTTGGATTGCCCAAGTTTTGCCCCCATTTGCCCATCCAATAAATTTTTTTGCCCACCCTCCCAAAAAAAGTTATGAACAAAACAAATTTCTCGAAAAAAATTATTTTTTCCGAATTCCACAGAAAACTGCACGCAGTTGGATTGCCCAATGTTAGTCCATATTTGCCCAACCAATAAATTATTTTGCCCACCCTCCAAAAAAAAGTTATAGGCAAAACTAATTTTTCTAAAAAAATTACTTCCAGCACCCCCGTCTTTGAATTTGGCAAAAAGCTTGATGCAGTTGGATTGCCCAAGTTTTGCCCCCATTTGCCCATCCAATAAATTTTTTTGCCCACCCTCCCAAAAAAAGTTATGAACAAAACAAATTTCTCGAAAAAAATTATTTTTTCCGAATTCCACAGAAAACTGCACGCAGTTGGATTGCCCAATGTTAGTCCATATTTGCCCAACCAATAAATTATTTTGCCCACCCTCCAAAAAAAAGTTATAGGCAAAACTAATTTTTCTAAAAAAATTACTTCCAGCACCCCCGTCTTTGAATTTGGCAAAAAGCTTGATGCAGTTGGATTGCCCAAGTTTTGCCCCCATTTGCCCATCCAATAAATTTTTTTGCCCACCCTCCCAAAAAAAGTTATGAACAAAACAAATTTCTCGAAAAAAATTATTTTTTCCGAATTCCACAGAAAACTGCACGCAGTTGGATTGCCCAATGTTAGTCCATATTTGCCCAACCAATAAATTATTTTGCCCACCCTCCAAAAAAAAGTTATAGGCAAAACTAATTTTTCTAAAAAAATTACTTCCAGCACCCCCGTCTTTGAATTTGGCAAAAAGCTTGATGCAGTTGGATTGCCCAAGTTTTGCCCCCATTTGCCCATCCAATAAATTTTTTTGCCCACCCTCCCAAAAAAAGTTATGAACAAAACAAATTTCTCGAAAAAAATTATTTTTTCCGAATTCCACAGAAAACTGCACGCAGTTGGATTGCCCAATGTTAGTCCATATTTGCCCAACCAATAAATTATTTTGCCCACCCTCCAAAAAAAAGTTATAGGCAAAACTAATTTTTCTAAAAAAATTACTTCCAGCACCCCCGTCTTTGAATTTGGCAAAAAGCTTGATGCAGTTGGATTGCCCAAGTTTTGCCCCCATTTGCCCATCCAATAAATTTTTTTGCCCACCCTCCCAAAAAAAGTTATGAACAAAACAAATTTCTCGAAAAAAATTATTTTTTCCGAATTCCACAGAAAACTGCACGCAGTTGGATTGCCCAATGTTAGTCCATATTTGCCCAACCAATAAATTATTTTGCCCACCCTCCAAAAAAAAGTTATAGGCAAAACTAATTTTTCTAAAAAAATTACTTCCAGCACCCCCGTCTTTGAATTTGGCAAAAAGCTTGATGCAGTTGGATTGCCCAAGTTTTGCCCCCATTTGCCCATCCAATAAATTTTTTTGCCCACCCTCCCAAAAAAAGTTATGAACAAAACAAATTTCTCGAAAAAAATTATTTTTTCCGAATTCCACAGAAAACTGCACGCAGTTGGATTGCCCAATGTTAGTCCATATTTGCCCAACCAATAAATTATTTTGCCCACCCTCCAAAAAAAAGTTATAGGCAAAACTAATTTTTCTAAAAAAATTACTTCCAGCACCCCCGTCTTTGAATTTGGCAAAAAGCTTGATGCAGTTGGATTGCCCAAGTTTTGCCCCCATTTGCCCATCCAATAAATTTTTTTGCCCACCCTCCCAAAAAAAGTTATGAACAAAACAAATTTCTCGAAAAAAATTATTTTTTCCGAATTCCACAGAAAACTGCACGCAGTTGGATTGCCCAATGTTAGTCCATATTTGCCCAACCAATAAATTATTTTGCCCACCCTCCAAAAAAAAGTTATAGGCAAAACTAATTTTTCTAAAAAAATTACTTCCAGCACCCCCGTCTTTGAATTTGGCAAAAAGCTTGATGCAGTTGGATTGCCCAAGTTTTGCCCCCATTTGCCCATCCAATAAATTTTTTTGCCCACCCTCCCAAAAAAAGTTATGAACAAAACAAATTTCTCGAAAAAAATTATTTTTTCCGAATTCCACAGAAAACTGCACGCAGTTGGATTGCCCAATGTTAGTCCATATTTGCCCAACCAATAAATTATTTTGCCCACCCTCCAAAAAAAAGTTATAGGCAAAACTAATTTTTCTAAAAAAATTACTTCCAGCACCCCCGTCTTTGAATTTGGCAAAAAGCTTGATGCAGTTGGATTGCCCAAGTTTTGCCCCCATTTGCCCATCCAATAAATTTTTTTGCCCACCCTCCCAAAAAAAGTTATGAACAAAACAAATTTCTCGAAAAAAATTATTTTTTCCGAATTCCACAGAAAACTGCACGCAGTTGGATTGCCCAATGTTAGTCCATATTTGCCCAACCAATAAATTATTTTGCCCACCCTCCAAAAAAAAGTTATAGGCAAAACTAATTTTTCTAAAAAAATTACTTCCAGCACCCCCGTCTTTGAATTTGGCAAAAAGCTTGATGCAGTTGGATTGCCCAAGTTTTGCCCCCATTTGCCCATCCAATAAATTTTTTTGCCCACCCTCCCAAAAAAAGTTATGAACAAAACAAATTTCTCGAAAAAAATTATTTTTTCCGAATTCCACAGAAAACTGCACGCAGTTGGATTGCCCAATGTTAGTCCATATTTGCCCAACCAATAAATTATTTTGCCCACCCTCCAAAAAAAAGTTATAGGCAAAACTAATTTTTCTAAAAAAATTACTTCCAGCACCCCCGTCTTTGAATTTGGCAAAAAGCTTGATGCAGTTGGATTGCCCAAGTTTTGCCCCCATTTGCCCATCCAATAAATTTTTTTGCCCACCCTCCCAAAAAAAGTTATGAACAAAACAAATTTCTCGAAAAAAATTATTTTTTCCGAATTCCACAGAAAACTGCACGCAGTTGGATTGCCCAATGTTAGTCCATATTTGCCCAACCAATAAATTATTTTGCCCACCCTCCAAAAAAAAGTTATAGGCAAAACTAATTTTTCTAAAAAAATTACTTCCAGCACCCCCGTCTTTGAATTTGGCAAAAAGCTTGATGCAGTTGGATTGCCCAAGTTTTGCCCCCATTTGCCCATCCAATAAATTTTTTTGCCCACCCTCCCAAAAAAAGTTATGAACAAAACAAATTTCTCGAAAAAAATTATTTTTTCCGAATTCCACAGAAAACTGCACGCAGTTGGATTGCCCAATGTTAGTCCATATTTGCCCAACCAATAAATTATTTTGCCCACCCTCCAAAAAAAAGTTATAGGCAAAACTAATTTTTCTAAAAAAATTACTTCCAGCACCCCCGTCTTTGAATTTGGCAAAAAGCTTGATGCAGTTGGATTGCCCAAGTTTTGCCCCCATTTGCCCATCCAATAAATTTTTTTGCCCACCCTCCCAAAAAAAGTTATGAACAAAACAAATTTCTCGAAAAAAATTATTTTTTCCGAATTCCACAGAAAACTGCACGCAGTTGGATTGCCCAATGTTAGTCCATATTTGCCCAACCAATAAATTATTTTGCCCACCCTCCAAAAAAAAGTTATAGGCAAAACTAATTTTTCTAAAAAAATTACTTCCAGCACCCCCGTCTTTGAATTTGGCAAAAAGCTTGATGCAGTTGGATTGCCCAAGTTTTGCCCCCATTTGCCCATCCAATAAATTTTTTTGCCCACCCTCCCAAAAAAAGTTATGAACAAAACAAATTTCTCGAAAAAAATTTTTTTTTCCGAATTCCACAGAAAACTGCACGCAGTTGGATTGCCCAATGTTAGTCCATATTTGCCAACAAATAAGTTTTTTTGCACACCCTCCAAGAAAGAAGTTATGGGCTTGGATTTTTCTTGGTACGCCATCAAATTTTAATTTTACGGAAAATTATACGCAGTTGGATTGCCCAACTTTTTCAAATCTAACTAGGGTTGGGGTTAGGTTTTGTTAGGTTAGATTTATCCTTTAATTTGTGCCGAAAATTACTGAGGAAATCGAAAATGTTGTAATCGTCTGAAACATGTAAAAAAGTGGTTAAAACGCGAAAAAAACGATATGAAAGGACTTATAAAAAAAAAAGAAACTTTTTACGTAATTTTTCCTCTTTTTTCTTCCTCTTCTTCTTCTTCCTCTTCTTTTTCTTTTTCTTCCTCCTCCTCCTCTTCTTCTTCTTCATCTTCTTCTTTTCGAGTTTCTCGGGGAAGGAGTTTTCCTTTTCGGGAACTGATTGCATTTTCGGAATGGCCGTACCCGAAAACCCCTTTATGCAAAGTTTCAACGGAATCGGAGACCAAAAAAATGTTGCTCTTGACCTTTCACATTAATTCACAAATTAAAGGTTAAATCTAACCTAACAAAACCTAACCCCAACCCTAGTTAGATTTGAAAAAGTTGGGCAATCCAACTGCGTATAATTTTCCGTAAAATTAAAATTTGATGGCGTACCAAGAAAAATCCAATTCTGAAAAATTTATTTTGCCCATAACTTCTTTCTTGGAGGGTGTGCAAAAAACGTTATTTGTTGGCAAATATGGACTAACATTGGGCAATCCAACTGCGTGCAGTTTTCTGTGGAATTCGGAAAAAAAATTTTTTTTCGTAAAATTTGTTTTGTTCATAACTTTTTTTGGGGGGGTGGGCAAAAAAATTTATTGGATGGGCAAATGGGGGCAAAACTTGGACAATCCAACTGCATCAAGCTTTTTGCCAAATTCAAAGACGGGGGTGCTGGAAGTAATTTTTTTAGAAAAATTAGTTTTGCCTATAACTTTTTTTTGGAGGGTGGGCAAAATAATTTATTGGTTGGGCAAATGTGGGCAAAACTTGGGCAATCCAACGGCGTAAGGTTTTTTGCAAAATTCGAACTTGGGGGGTGCTGCCGTCACGCGGGTATTTTTCACTCTTGAAATCATAACATTTATAAAAAAACAATATCAAGAAGTTCTCACATATAATTAAGTGACATCCCTAAAAAATCAATCAACAACTAATCTTATACTTTCATGCAGTAAATCAGTTATACCTCTCTCCTGTAAAATTATAGTTTTTGGACTTATGCACTTTTCACATTAGGCCGACGAAATGCATGTTAGTCGTTGGAAATTTATCAGTAGGTATAAAAAATTGTGTTCCTTGGCACGCAGCAATTTGGTAGTTTGTCGGTAGTTAAAAATTTTATCATTTTGTAGTACATTTGGTTCTAAATTTACCAAATTCTTCAAGGAACAAAGAAGCCTTATATTAAAATGTATAATAATCCCCGATACGCATTTGAAGCTTTACATTTACACCATAGGAATTTAAAAAATTTTCAACAAATAGAAATAATAGAATCTTAAACCTTCCTCACTTTAGATCATTTTCTACAAAAAGTACAATCTCTCGCACTTATTTAAAGAAAATTTTTAAAAAATAAACATTTTAAAGGTCATACCTATTTCTGCAAAGAACATATTTATTGTAAATAACGAAGATCCCGTTATTTCAAAAAGTTTTGATTATTACTTTATAATATAGAAATCGCTATTCAGCATAACTAATAAGACATAATTATCCATTTTTATATAATATATTTGATATTCAAGTCTCGAATACAAAAAATTCCCATTAAAAATAAAATACAATTAGAAAACATCTAATTTTCAAAGAAAGCTAAAAACTTTTAAATATAGTAATATTATTCCAAAAAATACAAATAAAAAATATATGTTTAATTTTTTAGGAAAATGGCAAATATTTCAATTATTTCGTGGTTCCCCCGGATACCGTTAGCCCAGGGCCCCCAAAGGTCTCGGTCCGGCCCTGTGTACAATTAAATAATACTCCAAACTGAAAGTGAGGTTAAGTTGACTCACCTATCAGGTATAATAACAAGTAAACAATATGTAACCTGATTGACTCACCTGTAAAAATCACGAGGAAAACACAATACACCTGCCACCAACTAGACCCCTTCTTCATGTTGGAAAAGTCACTAAAACTCACAAGAAACTGCACTCGCCAACTGTTGTTGGAGTTAGAGAAGTTAGAAAAAGTTTACGAAACTCGGAATATTTGATATAACGAGAAATTCGACTGCACACACTTTACCGTCAACTACACACGAACGACTGTCGGAGCGAAACAAGTAGCGAAGCAGACGCAAACACAAGTTTCAATTCCGGGCAGTGTTGCCAAAAGCTCTAAAATATAAACTTCAGTGTGTAATAAAATTGGATTACTTTAGGAATTGGAATATAAAAAATAAAATCTCAAGAGACAAACGTTTTTGTACACGCCTGTTTTTATCAATAAATGAAAATGGTATATTTCCGCAAGAAGTTTTTTGCGTGTTTATGTTTAGAAAATTGTCTAAAATGTAAAACAGAAACATATTTTCTTGTAACTGGTTTCAGCTATTCTGAAGTCGAAAAATTGAAAATTATGCATTTCCGCAAAAAAAAATTCGAGTCTTTCTGTTCAGAAAAGGTTCCAAATAGTAAATAAACGAATATTTCTTACATAACTGATTTCACTTAAACGAAAGTTAATCCTTCGAATCATTCTAAATTCTTCAATATTTAATCAATAAATGAAAATGATATATTTCCACAAGAAGTTTTTTGCGTGTTTGTGCTTAGAAAATTGTCTAAAATGTAAAATAGAAACGTATTTTCTTGTAACTGGTTTCAGCTATTCTGAAGTCGAAAAAATGAAATTATGAATTTCCCTCGGCATTTCCGCAAAAAAATTTCGACTCTTTCTGTTTAGAAAAGGTTCCAAATAGTAAATAAACGAATATTTCTTACATAACTGATTTCACTTAAACGAAAGTTAATCCTTTGTATCATTCTAAATTCTTCAATATTTAATCAATAAATGAAAATGATATATTTCCACAAGAAGTTTTTTGCGTGTTTGTGCTTAGAAAATTGTCTAAAATGTAAAATAGAAACGTATTTTCTTGTAACTGGTTTCAGCTATTCTAAAGTCGAAAAAATGAAATTATGAATTTCCCTCGGCATTTCCGCAAAAAAATTTCGACTCTTTCTGTTTAGAAAAGGTTCCAAATAGTAAATAAACGAATATTTCTTACATAACTGATTTCAGCTAAACGAAACTTGATCCTAATGTTTATATTATTTAGGTACCTACCTACCTACCTAAATAAACTCCTAAAGTTTAAACCAGTAAAAAAATACAAATAAAAAACCCGGATAACATAACAAATTTATTTTTAATATTCCAGAGCAATTTACTTTCGTTCTTCCGCTATATTATGTTCATTTATTAATCCTTTTCCATTCAAATTATGTTTGTTAAGAATTTATGGCTTTAATTTTTTGTTTATTACCATAGATAAAGAAGGTACCTGTTTATTTTATCTTCGTTGACCTAAGTTTATAATGTATTTTAGTTTGAAATAAAAAAAACCTTTCGTATGTTTAACTTTCCCGCATAATCATTTTTTTTAGGAAAATGGCAAATATTATAATTATTTCGTGGGTCCCCCGATATTATTAGACCAGGGCCCCCAAAGGTCACGGACCGGCCCTGTTTTAAATCACAGTATATGAAGCAAAATTATCTATGTTAGATATAACCAAAAATAAAAATTGTGAACAAACTCAAAGTAAAAATGTATCTAATGATGCTCAAGATTTCTCAAGAAAAATAAAAAATTCGTATTTTTAATTAAATCCAATCCATCTGGCAATGCAGCACGATATTCTATGTAATGCAACCTGTTCGGGATCTCTCGATTATATCCGGCATATGTACATGCCGAGAATGGCGCGCCGGTTTTTGTTTACTTTTTTGTTATATTATTTTGCTGTCCCAGAGTTTTTTTTAGAAAAGGGGAAATGCAAGTAACTTAATTATTTGATTTACTATTGGGTTTATGGTTGCACGACGGTCGTTCACTGAAATATTTTATTATTACAGGAATATAAATTGTTGACTTCAAGTGCTCGTAGTCTTAATTAATCACTTTTAAATGCAAAAGAAAATTGTCAGTTGTCACAATCTTGTTGGAAATTGAGCATTCGACTTCTGGTACCTAGATTGGAGATTAGATAGTCTAGATATTGTACAAAAAAGTAGAAATTTGTTGAGGACTTTATACCTATCTAATGCCAGATAGATAAATTATTAAGAAAACAAAAATAACAATTAATTGTGGAAAGATACCTATAGCCCGTTCAGTACAAAAACCGTTGCACGTCATCAAAGTGTCGAAAAATAGACGTTCGTTTATAACATGTCATTCGATTGCTGCTGTCAATCCTCTGTCAATCACTATGTTAAGCCTCTCTAAACTCAATAAATATTGAAATTTGTAGGTCGCATTGTATTAAAGAATATAAATATATGTTTAAAGAAAGGTTTCGTAATTAATTTCATATCAAATACAGCTCGTAGGTTAATTAAATATTAAACTCAAACTAACGTCAGTCTTAATAAAAACTTTTTATGTTGGCAAAAATGCGCGCTGTTGCCGCGATTAAAATGGTTTATTTCTGGTTCAGTTGACGTCTTGACATTTTTGGGGTTATGTTGTGACAAAAACTGCAAAGAACTGTGAGTAATTTTTCACAAGCAGTGATGAGTTATTAAAGTTAAAGTCACATCCAAAAAAACGTATAAATGAAACTTAATAATACTGCAATAGTTGATGCATTTACTCCTGCTCCTGATACTATTTACAGCGTTTATGAAGCAAGTAAGTATAAGTTTAATATTATACCCAATCAACTGTATTTATTATATTTACATTATTCTTAATACTTGGCAATTATACATGGACATTTATTTACAGATAATCATGTCACTTTAGGAATGTTACTGCAGTAATTGGAAGAAGAACAATAATTATTAAATGTTATATGTAGAATGTTCCTGAGTAGTTTACTAAAATATGATACACATCCACAAAGAGGACTTATGGAACTTTCAACAAAAATAAACCACTGTATACATTTGTTTTTATTAATGAATCCTGAATTTTCCAAAATGGTGCTGTAGGCTGTTCATGTCAAAAGGTATATAAATATATAATATAATATAATATATATAAAATTTTAGAATGCAAAATTGTTTTTATTCTAGATATTTTGTATTACATGCTGAGAATGAAAATGGTTATATTGATGGAGCAGAAAGTATATTTTTATATGAATCTCAGTTGAGTTATTATCATGGGAAAATGAATGAAGAACATGTTTTTAAATGGTTTGAAAACCAATTACTTACTATTGAATCTTTCTGAACCTTTAATAAATTATGGACAATGCTTTTCGATAATATTAGGTTAATGACACAATATAGAATTCAATCAACAAATGTTGAAGCTGAGCTTATTTATATTACAGCCTAGTAAGTAGATACAAACTGTATTTGAACAGTGATATAGCAAATTATATGTTAGAATTCAGAAGACTGCACAACTAGTTTAATACATTTAAAATTCTTACTTCAAATTATACCTAATAGACAATAAATGCTGTTTTACTTTTATTTTTACAAAAATAATAATATAGATATATTTGAAAAGAAAAGAATTGGTTATTTGAATACTGCCCTTTCAATAAATGTTTTTTTCAGAAACAAACCCCCCAACAAAATACATTGTGGATATGATAGAACAGTATAGTCACAAAGTATTACCTACCATCTTTTTAAAAATCCTATTGAGTTAATACTGGCTACTGCCAAGCAAGCCGATAGATGCATTCCAGAAGTTGCGGGTTGGAATTGGTTTGTCCGTGAACCTCTCAAATTTGAAAGATTTCTATTTGACAATTATTGTTCTACCTTATTTTAAAAAATAGTATTACAAACTTTTCGGTGTAGTAACTTATTTATAAATTTGCAATGTTTCTTTTTAATAAAACAATTCCATAAAAATTGGGGTGGCATTATTTATTATTTTATTTTAATCATGATATTCAAAATAAGTAATTCAGGCAGCATTTTCTAAAGGTAGATGTGTATATCACAAAGTTTTATAAAAACTACAAAGAATTAATTTAATAGTTTTTATTGAATTGAAAGGTCTCATTGCGATCAATCATTTATTAGCAATACTTTCAGTTGCGGTAGATGCTGGAGAGCTAAAACAAAATGGTAAATATAAATTTGGATTGATTAGAAGATGATGGAGTGATAAATAATTCAACAATATACTGATAATTATAATATGTATTGATTTCAGTGCTACGATTTAGTCAATCATTTGCATATACCTTCATTCGGAGAATAGAATGGATTTGCTCTCCTTTTCTGAGCTGTGGTGGTGCTTGCTGCACAATTTTCTTTTGCTATGATCATATATCTCAGGATGATTTTCCTTGTTGAGAATGACCTACACTCTAAAGCTTCACATCCCGGCTTTTCTAAAAAAAATTTAAGATTTATTTCAACAAAATATAAAATAAAATTTCCTACCTTTAAAAAGGAGGTGTATCCAGGTTATCAGAACTTTTTTATTTATAATTTTTATGTAAACCTTACATCAATCTTTCATATTGTAGTGACAACATTTTAGAAGCCAACATGTACTTAGGTAATTGTAACCTAAAAATTATATTAGATAATATTTTTTCCTTGATACTATATATACATGCATTTTAAATACTAGAATAGTTCCATAACTTCTAACTAATTAAGTGTGTGGTATAAACATACAAATAAAAGTGTTAACTATTCCATACATACCTTTTTAGTGCTAAAAATAATTCCATAGTTTTTAAAATAAGAATTTCTTGGTGCTGTACGGTTAACATACAAATTAAAGTTTTATATGTAACATCTCTGTATGTAACTGAAATAAGTCGAAGTTTCTTTGCACACAATAACCATCAATAACTAAACCTAACCTAGAATATTTGATAAACTTCATTTGACATATACTAGATTCTCATATTATTTCAAGGGCTTGGCAACATAGTACAGTTATGACAGATGTGACGTGCAACGGTTTTAATACTGAACGGGCTATACTTCGCTTTGAAAGCGCCCTATTGAAGTTTTCGATGACATTGGATGTGGTGTGTCTGCTTACTTTCATCCGATTTTGGAATGTCTACGTCGTTCTCATCGAGCCATTCAACATCTTGGTGCTCTAATTGATGAATAATACACATCAGTTCATTAGCACGACGAGCAGCCACTCTTATAGTCGTGTGCGAATTTACTTTTTTATGGATCCTCTCGATGTGATGATTTAGTGACTTGACGGAAGCAAGACCACTCGTTTTGCATGTTCGACTTGATAACTTCAATTTTACAATCGGACAAAAATAATCGTATGGCATTTGCAGGAAATCTTTGAGTGAAGAATTTAAGCGTAGAGCTAAATTGACTGGAAGATTGAAAAATTGCCCTCCATCTTCCAAGACCAAGTCATCAACTGTTTGTTTTATTTTTACTGGTGGTGTTACGTAACGATAAGGTAATGCCAATTTGCAAAGCCTCCAACAATGTTGGGCGACATTTTGTAACGGCTACTCAGTTTAGAGAGCACCTCAGGTATAGATTCTGAGACCAAACTAGTATAAATTCAGAGAGTAGTCTTACCGGTTCTCGGGTAATCCTACTTGAAATTTATTTGAGGTACTGAAATTAGATAAAGGTAAATTATGAAAGTTAAGAAAGGTAAGTGGGCGCCAGCCTGAATAATACTAGCTTATTTGTTATTCACATCAGCATTATAACGACAAATCCTGTAAGATTGGAAGGGAAAATAAAGTTTATGAACAACGTTATTAAATTTACAAGTTGTATATTAACTTTTGTTAGAATTTAAAACAAAAAAAAATTAAATGACTAGTTCATAGAGGTTGTTGAAGAAGCGATGAAATATTTATTTTACTTTCCTGGAGTGATGGTGAGGAGATGGTGTCCTTGGTGTCCTTTTAGGTTACAGTTCCAGGTAGTGTCTCAGCTAAAATTCTGGTCCAGGTAAAGTTCTGGTCCAGGTAAAGTTTTGGTCCAGGTAAAGTTTCTGGCTCCAGGTAAAGTTTCTGGGTCGAGGTAAAGTGTCCCAGGTAAAGTTTCTGGGTCCAGGTAAAGTGCTAAGAACAATACTAGTATCAGGAACAAATTTACCCAATTTAACAAAATCCAGGATGTCTGAAGTATGATCTTACAATGTTGAAGAAAATTACTAATTTAATATTACATTGTTAAAGAAAATTATTTGACAACGTGGTTCATACATCCTGTATTTTTAGATAAAAGAAATACTCAAAGAAAGCAAATAAAAAACATAAAATCGAATAACCGATTCCACACCGGTTTGAAATATATTCCAAGATAACATTAAAGAAATATGAAAAAAAAACACAAAATCATATCGATATATATTCCTGGCACTGGAACGACATTGCTACATAATAAAGATAGGAAAACTATTAAGAAAGGAGGAAAGGACATTTAAGCGAAATAACTTACCATTCATAGGAATGCACTTCTTAAAGATAAGATACGATAAGTTGGAAAGGCTTCAATGACACATGTTCACAGGAAAGAAGAATGAACCCTCTTTTGCCACTGTTTAAATACACGAAATCATGTGAAAGATAACAGACTTACGTCTCATGTTCATGTCACGCTCATACGCTTTGACCAGGAAAGGAATTTACATTTCAGTAGTGAATTCTTGATTCATATTTAATTTATAATTGGTAGCGAGTACTGAAGTGGGAATATCAAAAATAGAAGTGACTATTTTCACGACAGTCGGACCTCGATCGGCCCGTATAGAAACGTTGATTTCGACTCTCGTCCACAGCAATTATATTTAGCCTTGAAACATTTCTCGGTGTTGGGTATGAGAAAGGACTGGCTATTCGCCGCCCATACAATAATTTATTACTAATTAACTGAAGGAAAGTAAAGTGAACGAAATTTACGTTACAGTGGTGGAAGAAACCTGATGTTTAGTAATCTAAATAGGCCAATTCTTGGATGGACAGCATTCTATGTTTCTACATTTTACAATTTGAAGCAATTATTGGCTTTCACGCACATGTTCTAAATACCATTTAATGTCTGGAAAATCAGGAAGATCTTGTTCGCCCGGCCCAACATATTTTGCAGTAACATGATAGCCATCAATTTCCATTGAACTCCATTCCTCAGCTAACTCATTTCCTGCAAACTCGAAATTGGATCTTTCTAAATGTTCATCATTTGTAACGCCACGTTCATCCAAATGAGACCAGTCAGTTCCCGACTAAGAAAAGCCATTATGCGCTCTACTCTGTTATACGCCCTTCTGCCAGGAGCATTGGTAGCTAAAAACAATGCATCGAGATCATGTCGCTTAAAGTGTTGTATCCCTATAAGTTTTTGATAACGCGGATTTTCATCTGGCCCTCCATAAACCGACATGATTACCAATAATTTTACCAATCCATGGTCAGTCTTAGTTAATGCTTGATACTCTTCAAGATCGAGAAGCGTCTCGAATTCCTGTACATGAGTAAAAGCAGTAGATGAACTATGCTTTCCACTTCGAATAGCGATGTATGTGTTGGTCCAGAATATCCAACGGCTTACGGTTGTCCTAGCATACTGGAAGTGATACTGAAGGTATCAATTTATGCAGCTCAGCGATTACCCAGTCGTGATCAGGCAATTTGATTCTATATTCCTTGTGCATTGGAAGAGCTGCTTGCTTATTTGTCGCAGTTACACCAATAGGGACCCGAGTTTTATCATCTTCAGATATGAAAAATAATTGATCTGGTCCAAGTATGGATAGCGAAATTGCTATCTAAGTGGCTTTTGTGGTGATCAGTTTGAGCCCGAGTGAGCTTAACAGGGACTGTCGATACATGTCTTAATTTTCGAGCATAGACAATGTGTGGGTTGATATGTGTAAAAAAGTAAAAAACTACTGCTGACATAATCATTATCTAGACACCCTCCACCCCCATGTCATAAAAAATAAGCAAAGCAAAGACCCTCCGCCCCCCCTATAGTTCTTACGTAATATTTGATCGGCCACTATATTGTGTCACAAGGGTAGAAAATAAGCAGCTGATAGTTAAGAGCTGCTAAAGAGTTTCCGGCATGTGTGACACACAACTGTTGAAGCTTGCTTCTTATTGCACGACATACGACTTTTGGGAAGGCTAGTGAACTCGTGAAACGTGTGATGTTACGAAAAAGCGTTCGTCACGCGATGACTCATTAGAAAGAGAGAGAGAGAGAGAGACGCAGGCTATAGTGTACGTTCAGTGCAGAGAGAGAGAGAGAGAGTATCACGCGTCTCTCTCTCTCTCTCTCGACCGTTTGGGAATACCGCGTACCGTCGTGTATGAGAGAGAGAGAGAGAGACGCGCAATTATTTCTCACTCAGAGAGACAGGCTAGACAGAGACAGAGTAAGAACGCGCGATACTCTCTCTCTCTCTCTCTCTCTCTCTCTCTTTCTCACTCTACAGTGAGTCGGACAGTTACTGAGTCGCACAGTATGCTCCAGCGTCTAGCGAAAAACACGTGGCCAAGCATTTCGTTTTTGATCTGAAACATCTATAGGCGGAGGGTAAACCTGATTGCTATATGATGGTATATGTACTATACATAGTCCATACGTAGTAGTGTGTGTGATGGAGCAACGCGGTGCCATGCGCAAGCGACTGTGCGCAATCTCTCTCGCCGCACTTAGCTCGCCCACCTATAGGTGTGAAACATTGTCAAAAATGATCAATAATTGTCAAAAACTGTCAAAATTTTGAAAAAATGGTTAATAATTGCCACATACGTTAAAATTTTTGAAAAATTTTCAAAAATTTTGAAATATAGGTGATAGGTGTGAAAAATTGTCAAAAATGGTCAATAATTATCAAAAACTGTCAAAATTTTGAAAAAATGATTAATAATTGCCAAATACTTTCAAATTTTTTGAAAATTGTCAAAAATTTTGAAATATTGTCAAAAATTTGGAAAAATGGTCAAAAATTGTCAAAAATAGTCAATATTTTTAAAAATTTTGAAAAAATGATCAACAATTGTCAAAATTTTTGAAAAATGGTTAAAATTTTTAAAAATTGTCAATAATTGTCAAAGACGGTCAATAATTGTCAAAACCAATCAAAAATCGTCAAAAATGGTCAGAAATTGTTAAATATTTTAAAAAATGTACAATAATAGTCAGAAACTATCAAAAATGGTAAATAATTGTTAAAATTCTGAAAAATTTTGAAAAAATGGTCAATAATTATAAAAAAGTGTAAAAATGGTCAATAATTGTTGAAAATTGTCAAAATTTTTGAAAAATGGTCAAAATGTTTGAAAAATTGTCAATAATGGTCAATAATTGTCAGAAACTGTCAAAAATGTCAATAATTGTCAGAAACTGTCAAAAATGGTCAATAATTGTTAAAATTTGGAGAAATGGTCTAAAATGGTCAAAATTTTTGAAAAATTGTCAAGCATATAGAAAGGTCAGTTGCTGTTTGCTATAGAATACCTAAGACTTTGTTTAACCATCCTTTGCCGTTACGTCATAATCGGTGACGTATTCTGCTGTTTTATGTTTGTCTTATATTAGTTGAATGTTATTTTACACTTAACCTCAAAATTATAATCAATGACATATATGTTAAGAATTGTTTTCAATGATGAATGTTAAGGTGTGTTTTTTTATGACAACTGAACTGACAAAAGTAACAAATAAAATTTACGTCGACATTAGTTAAGAAATACGTTAATGACGTCATAATTCCGTCTCATCCATTTCATGAGAGCAAGATAAAGTGTGACAATGTATGACATAACGGCAAAGAATGGTTAAACAAAGTATACCGCCGTCTGACGGCTACAAAATAAAACTTAGTAGAACGTACTGGGTCTAATGTAATTCCTAACATCGCATTCTATTGCGCGTATTTTTATTGACGTAAGCTGTACGGTGTGTTCTTTTTAGACATTGATATTTTCAATGTATATACAGGTCTGTAAATTACTTTCAATTGAATTTATAATTCTATTGGCTGTTGACGTCTAGAGTTTGACTGGTAATTGAACATCTAGAAATTTCACACACCTCATCGCCATTTTGGGGGGGTATTCCCGGTCCCAAAGTTCAAAAAATTGGTTTTCCGCCAATATCTCCTAAAATATGGCATTTAGAGAATTTTTATATAGGGGAAAAATGAAGATCAGGTTATTATCAGTAGTAATAACCCAAGGACATTGATAATTGTTCGAAAAAATTTTATAACAGATTTCGAAAGCTTGTTGCCAATAAGCAACAAGTTTGAGAAAGTTGTTATAAAATTTTTGAGCATTTATCAATGTTCGAGGGTTATTCGTGTATTCCTGTTTTCAGTGTAATGTTGTTCTGATTGGTTGTGTTCAATCAAATGACCTCAAATTAACTGATTTCATTGGATATCTACTAGAGCAAAAATTTTTCTTAGTGATAAGTGATTTTCATTCAATTAATCATTTTAAATTACCGCCAACGTTGATTGTTAAAATAAGTGAAGTGTAAATAAATAAAAAAGGAGAAAAGTAAATACACCTACTCAATAAAAAATAAAATTTATATCTAAATATAATTATTATTTGCAATGACATAATTATGCCCTCCCTAGGGAGAAAAAATGGGGTATTTTTATTAAAATTACGCATTTTGTTATAAAACATGGCTTGTGGGATATTAAATCATCAAACATTTTATTTAGATATGTGTAATACAAAAAAATCCAAAGGCGCACGTTGGGGGTTACAGGAGCCAGGTATAGAGAAAATATGGTAATTTTATACAGTTTTACATTTCATACTAAACATTTTCTTGTGGGGTATTAAATTAAAAAAAGTGCTGCAAAGAATACTAAAAAAAAATTAAAATCATACTTTTTTAGAGGCTTACTCAGGGGTTAAGGGTCAAAATAAGTGTTGGCAGTTTTGTAGATTATGCATGTTCTTACGATACATGGCTAGTAAATTTTTTTTTTAGATTATTTAGATAAAAAATAAAATAAAAAAATTTCCAGGGACGCACTTATGTTAAGCAATTGATATGTGAATAGTCTTAAATAAGGCATGGCAATTTTGCGACTAGTTTAGTGGGTTGTGGGTAAATGTTTCAAATAAATATTATTTTGATATGATTTTTTTTTATTTGCAGATATCTGAAAAACGCAAACGTTTATCTGGTGCTCAATATCGAAAACTAAAAGTTCAAAAAGTGGAAGCAGCAAAAAGAAATACTTCTAATATAACAAAGTTTTTTCAAAAAAATGTTCAAGATATTCTATAGCCATCGACTTCATGTCATTATAGCATATACAAGTAGCGCGAGGAGAGGTTTTTTGTTATTTTTTTATTAAAACTAATAAGTTTAAACGACTTTTTATTTGAACTTCTATCACCGTCTTCCATTTTGTGTAGGGGTAATAGGGGGCGGCCATTTATCGTTTGCAAACGGCGGAAGAAACACCTCGCGCGGCCCTGGATACGTGGATACTTCCGGACCCCCAGCATGGTTTTTAATTATGGATAAGAGACGTAGAAAGGAGGAAGAAGCAGAGAAGGAAAGACGTGAGGAGCAGAATTAGGAGAGGCGTAGACAAGCAGATGTAGAAATTATGAATGGACTAACACTATTTAGAGCACCCACAAGAAAATTTAAAATCCAACTTAGAAAAACAACAAGAAAATTTAAGATCTGATTTAGAATAGCAAATTAGAAATAAAATAGTTAATTTAGAAAGAAGAATTCGTACCCAAGCTTCAGTAACTAATATTGAAATTGAAGGCACGACCTCGTCCTCTTCTATAACCGAATCTGTCCCCATTCAAAGTACAGTTTCTCAAAGTAACTCAAACAAGACCCTGATATATCTGGGCTAGTATTAGAGTGCCACCAAGATTTAGCTAACGCCTCGGTAGATAACAATATTATCCTCAGTTGGGTTAAAGTGCAGGACAGGAGTAAAGGTAATCGCATTGCCGATTCTTGGATGGACTAAAAATTTTACGACCCAGTGAAACCTACGGCCTGACGACTTGGACAATTGCGGAGGTAGCCAAGCGTTACACCCATGCTCAATCCCTAAAGAGATGGGATGGAATCAAAGGATGCAGTTTTGCCAGGATCACCTTGGGCGACCCTGGGAAGCTGAAGCCGAAGAAATATTTGGCGATGACCAGGAAAAGCCTACGCTCAGCAGTAGGATTTCTGACTGGCCACTGTCAACTAAGGAAACACCTCCATACTATGGGGCTAGTGGACACACCTCTATGCAGAATATGTGAACAAGAAGATAAAACTGTCAGGCATGTCTTATGTGAGTGCCCGGAGTTATCGTCAATAAGAAAGAGTGTGTTCGGTGAGTCTTGGCCTACACCTACCGATATAAAGGAGATGTCTCCTATTGACCTGTCCACCTTCCTGAAAAGGACAGGATGGACGATGACCTAGGAGGACAACTCCTCGGGAGGGTGTACAATGGGTCACATGTGGCCTAAGTGTTGTGGGCCTAAATTCACCTTCCCCACTCTATAGATACAGAACCACCCACATTTGATGGCCAAACGGTATGGGAAACAAATCGACTCTAATTTGAAGCTGCGCCAAAGCTAATGGTTGGACTGAGACACGGATGGATGCTTCTTTGATAGTGTCGCTTCGTGGGCAGGCAGCAACTGTTTAGCACAAGACACGTCCAATTATGCGTCCCTCGTACAGGCTTTAGAGACAAAGTATAGTCAACCGCACTTGAAGCAAGTATTCCAAGTCAGCTAAAAGTCCGTAATCAAAAATTAAATGAAAGCCTACATTAATATGAGGCCGATATAAAAAGATTGTTACATCTTGCCTATCCTCTGGCACCTAAAGATATCCTACAGCAAATCAGCACACAGGCATTCGTTGATGGTTTACAAGATGTGGAAATGCAACAAGCTCTCCGGCTACAACACCACAAAACGTTAAATGAAACTCTGATTGCAGCTCAGGAATATGAGGCAGCAAAATGCATATCAAAATCTTTTCATCCTGAATTGAGAGAAATAAGATTCCAAGAAAACGAAGAGACCACTTCCAGTAGCCACCTACAATCTACTCTCTCACAAATCTTGGATATACTCCAAACTATGCGACGAAATACTCAAAATGAAGGTAGGAGATGTTTCAACTGTGGAAGAATCGGTCACATTCAGGACATGACAGAACAATTCCATCAACAGATCTTCAAGGATGGATGGATTTTCAAAGATAGACGGATCTTCAAGGATCAACGGGGTCTTCTGAGACCAACGGGATTTTTGTTACGAATAGACCGATGGGGTCTTCTGAGATCAACGGATCTCTTTCTATATTTGTTGCAGATCTATGACACCCTAGGGCAGGCTAAGCAAAAGCAAAAGGAGATAACGTTCAACAATTAGGGAATCGAGAAATGAACCCAGAACGTCACTTAGATCACCATCCTGAGGCCATCACAAAGTCCAATAAGAAATAGCCACAGTAGATATGCTTCTCTGAGAAGTCGATTTCCCTCACTTAGCCGGCTTTCATCAAGGAAACGAATAAAAGTTGACACTACGGAGTGGGCATCTACTGGGAGCCCCAGAATCCGCACTTATATTTTGAAAATGAAAATGAACAAAACTTACTAGTCAGAGGGCACGTTGACAATCAAAATTGCACTTTCGTCATTGATACCGGTGCCACCAAGTATTTCATATGAACAGGGATCCTGAATCGGAAACTTCAACCTACTGAAAGGAGTTCTTGAAACAGCTGCAGGACACAATGTTCCTATTCGAGAAGAAATAACAGCAACTATACAGATTGGTAACACTCTGATAAAACGCTTGGTATGGACATTATGCAAAATAAATTTATTTCAGACCTTCAAAATAAAGTAATTGGAAATGAAGAGATAATCCTAAATCCGGAAGAAGAGACTTCTCAGATAGAGGTTATAGTGGACAAATATACAGAAGTTCCCTCTCCAAAATAAGCCATGTACGGCAAAGGGAGAGGCGGAGAGGATGTGTAGGAAGATTGTGGAGAAGATAGAGCGGTGCGGACTATAAGTGGCGGAAGATAAGACGGTGGGGTTGCTAGTGAATGAACGGACTAAGACGAGGGAAGTGGGGGTGATGGTGAAGGGAATGAGAATTCGTATGGAGAAGTCTTCGAAACTCATATGTTAAAGGCGGCAGAGAAGGGGAAATTGAGGGCAGCGTGGCTGGGGAGATTGATGTGTAATGTGAAAGGGCCGGGAGAGTGGAGAGTTCCGATTTACTGATAAAATGTCTATTTTCTTTTTATTCATTATTAAATTGTTTACAAGCTGTTTTCTATAGAATTAATAATGATGGACCGGGAACCGAGAGGATTTTTGCATGTATCATAGGCCCCTTTGGGGGCTGATAGACAACGTTATTCTCCACTTTGAATTCCCGGTATGGCACCCCCAAAGAGTAGCTTTTAGAGGTGGTGAATTTTTAAACTTGTAATTAATATCCATACCCCCGGATCATTGTTTTATGTTGTCTAGGAGATCTCCAAAGTCTGCGAACTCAATATGCCATACCAATATGGGCCCCGCGCTGTTGTTTCGTGATCTTTGTTAACAATGAAGTGTAGAACGAAGATTTGAAAACGCCATATCTCTGGGGCGACGCCAAGTGGCCGCCATATTGGGGCAAACATGTCATTTTTAGCAATAATAATGGTGGTAACAAAGTGAATATTAGGTTAAATAAGTTGAAATAATTTTAAAAAAAAATCCGTTTCGTTTGTTCTCCTTCTGCACCTAATTTCAAGCGAAGCTTTATCCCAGTCACGTAGTTAATATGTATGTAAATGCCATAAAAGTCGGTGACACATATGTGGATTTCAAGGATTTGCAACGTCTCACATTTTGAACGGTTAAGTCCATAAAAATAAACGAATAAAAAAGCGTTTTTATACAGGATGTTCTCAACAAGTAAGTGTATTGGTTAATTACCACTCTATTGAGTTGTGTACCTGAATATGTAAATTGTACATGACCTTTTTGACTTTGTTTCTTGGAAAGAGCTCATACCAGTACGTGAACTAATTTTGCTACATCGATATTAAAATATTTGTATGAGAAAATAGACATTCGTGGGTAGACTAGCATAACTCTTGAGATAAATATGAAAAGACTATTTATATTTTTTAATTAAACAAATTAAATGCAAAATTTCACTGAATTTTAATAATAATATTATTATTCAATTTCTTTTCAGTTCAACTTTACTTTAAATTCGATCTAATAGAGTGATACATACAGGAAGACAGGAAGACATACGGTGCGGCAAGCTGTAATAGGCATGATAACAGTCACTAAGAATAACTGAAATAATCAATTGATATAATTATATAGATTACAAAGATTCTAGAGCAATCACTTATTTTTACATTACAATAGTGATTATATTTATTTTATAACGAGATATATGATATCCAGTGAGTAACAAATAAGTGAAATAATAAATCAGAAGATAAAATTCAGTTGGAAGTCATACCAGTTAGTAGAAGCAATAAATACACGCAAGCAAAATTCAACCTAAAGGTTAGATGAGGTAAAGGCGAATATCCAATAGACAAACAAGTTGTTTTTTCTACCCGGAGTCCTTCTGGTTATGTGGTCTAAGCCCAGGCCGGAATAAAGTGAATATAATATTTCGAAAAAAGGGAGGTGGATTTGTTAATTAATTAGTTGGAATCAAAGAACGGTACATAAAGTCATTGGTGAGGTGTGTAGGTCATTTTTATAAATTGTAAGGTTAATACATGCTTCTGATTATTATATGATAAATAAACACAATATAACATATAACTAGTGTAACACAATAATGGCGAGTGAGAAGGAAATAATTAAAAGGTATATAAGTGATCGTAGCCAAATTATTTCGCAACTAAACAGATTTCAGGAGTATGTAGAACATTGTGACCATTTGACAAATCAAATAATTGTGAATGAAAGGTTAAATAAATGCGAAATACTTTGGAGCGAGTTCAATAAAGTTCAGCTAGAAATGGAATTTTTAGAACCAGATGATCAGGACATTCGTAAAGAGTTTGAAGAAAAGTATTTTGAAGTTATATGTCGTTTTAGAGAATTACTAAACGGTAGCACTCAACCTTCAGTTGATAACTCAACCCAATTTAATCAACAGTTACCATTTACAAGTCAAGTAAAGTTACCACCATTAGATTTGCCCACATTTGAAGGTAATTATAATAAATGGATGAATTTTTTTGATACATTTTCGAGTTTAATACATAATAATAATAGTTTAAGTGCAGTTCAAAAATTATATTATTTAAAATCTTGCTTAAAGGGGGAAGCTGCTCAGGTAATTAAGTCTATTGATGTTACAGAAGTAAACTATGAAGCTGCTTTTAGACTATTGCGGGATAGATATGAAAATAAAAAATTAATTATTAACAGTCACATCAGAGCTTTGTTCGAAATTCCAACTATAAGTAAAGAGTCTTGGATTGATTTACGCAATTTAATAGATACAATTCAAACTAATTTAAGAGCTTTAAAGGCTTTAAATGAAACAGTGGAACATTGGGACACACTTTTAGTTTATCTTTTTGTTTCAAAGTTAGACCTTATTTCTAAAAAGGAATGGAAAACGTTTAGTGTCAAAGCTAGCACTGTAACGTGTGGTGATTTTATAAAATTTTTAAACGAACGGGCTCAGATTCTTAAGAGTTTTGAACCAAATAAAAGTAAAGGGCAAATGATTCATAACAATAGTCATAACACCAAATTTGATAAAACCCGGTCTATTAGCAAAAATTAATATTCCTCACAATCATTTATTTCTTTAAATGATCAATGTGCTATTTGTAGTAGTGGTAGACATCCTATATATCACTGTCATAAGTTTCTGAATTTACCGGTGGATCAAAGAATCTCAGAAATAAAACAAATTAAACTATGTCTTAATTGTTTTAGGCCAAATCATTTTAGTTCAAGGTGTACATTACAGGGTTGTAAAAAATGTGGAAAGTCACATAATACTTTACTACACATTAATGCATATAAAATTCAATTGCCTACTCAATCAAATACTAATGTCATAAAAAATAAGCAGGCAAGCCATTCATCAAATTCAAATGCTTCAAGTAGTCATCAAGGTGCAGTAAAATGAAATTTCCGAATCAAATATCAACAGAAACACAGTGCAGTCTGTAAATACAATACACATTGTGCCAATGACAAAATGTCAAATGAATGTGAAGCTTTATTGAGTACAGCAAAAGTATTAGTATTAGATAAAAACAAGCAACCTGTAGTTGCCAGAGTACTATTAGATGTAGGTTCACAGTCAAATTTCATTACAAGAGATTTAGTTTCACGATTAGGCCTAGATACTATCGATACTCATATGTCAATAGTCGGAATCAATTCTACAGTCAGTAATGCTACAAAGGTGGTAAATACTACAGTAAGATCTCAGTTTAATGAATTTGAGGTTGATTTGCAATTCTTTGTATCAAACAAAATAACTGGCAATCTACCATCAATAAAAATAAACAAAAACATTAATAAAATACCATCTAATATCAATTTAAGTGACCCATCCTTCAATATACCAGGTCCAATAGACCTGTTACTAGGTGCCAACAATTTTTATGATTTGCTTTTAGCGGAACAAATAAAAATAGATGAAAATATGCCTATTATACAAAAAACCAAACTAGGATGGATAATCACTGGTAGTGTGCCAAGGTTTATAGTGGCTTGAATGTTAATGAAGTACAAACAATGTGTAGCTTAAGTGTATGTGATAACCTTAATCAAATGTTAGAGAAGTTTTGGAAATTAGAAGATGTACCAGAAAGTAAGTTGATGACTAGACAGGAGAAAGAATGTGAAGAATTATTCTCAGCTACTGTCAAACATGAACAAGATAAGAAATTCGTAGTAAGAATACCTACAAAGGAAGGAATATGGAATCTGGGAGAATCAAAGGATATGGCAATTAAAAGATTTTACAAGTTAGAAAGAAGGTTAGAATATAATGACGAAATTAAGCAGCAGTATGTAGATTTTATGGATGAATACTTGAAACTAGGACATATGACACCAATACCTGAGGAACAAATAGAAGTAGAAGGAAGACCAGTATATTATTTACCTCATCATCCAGTGTTAAGGGAGACCAGCACTACAACAAAATTGAGAGTTGTCTTCGATGCCAGTGCTAAAACCAACAAAGGCATCTCTCTGAATGATATGTTGAAAACTGGACCCATAATTCAAGATGAACTGTATATGCCATATATTACTGAGGTTCAGAAACCATAGTGTTGTCCTGGGTGCAGACGTAGAAAAAATGTATAGTCAGGTGTGGATTGATCCATAGCAGAGAGATCTGCAAAGAATAGTTTGGAGAAATAGTAAAGTTGAACCATTAAAACATTACAAATTAAATACGGTGACCTATGGAATGGCACCAGCTTCATTCCTAGCCATTAGAAGTTTGAACCAAGCAGCAGATGAACAAGAAGGTAAGTATCCAGAAGCAAGTATGGAAATAAAGAAAAATTTTTATGTTGACGACTTACTAACAGGAGCTTAGTCAATTGAAAAGGCAAGGAGACTAAAAACGGAAATTTCAAGTGTTTTAGAAGAAGCAGGATTCACCTTGAGGAAGTGGATTTCTAATAAGCGAGAAATATTCAATGACATTGACCAATACAATGAGGTGTCACATCATGTTTTGGACCAAACAATAGCAAGAACCTTAGGCTTAGTGTGGAATATAGAAAGTGATAGTTTACAGTATGTGGTGAAAATAGATAGTAGTTTGAAACCTACTAAAAGAAATATATTATCAGCAGTGGCAAGTGTTTTTGACCCATTGGGATTGGTTGGTCCAGTTATAATTGAAGCAAAATGTTCATACAGACGTTGTGGAGTGAAGAATTAGATTGGAATGATGAACTACCCAAGAAGTTATATAGTCATTGGACAAGGTTCTATAGTTTAAATAAAATTAATATACCAAGGCAAACAATTTGTTGCCATCCAGTTCTAGTGGAAATTCACGGTTTTGAACGTGCTTGCGGTGTCTGTATATATTTAAAAACAAAAAATAGTGATGAAGCTGTGCAAGTGCGGCTTTTATGCGCCAAATCGAAGGTAGCGCCCTTGAAAGCTATTACATTGCCCAGACTGGAACTCTGTGCTGCACTTTTACTTTCAAGAGTTATGCGGAAAACCATCGAATCATTAAATATGGAAATTCATACTACACATTATTGGACTGATTCTCAAATAGTATTAGCTTGGATTAATCAGAGGAATTCTAAGATCGAGAAATGGAAGCATGTTACAAGTAAGGATAATCCAGCAGATATTATATCTCGTGGCAGTTCACCAGAAGAATTGGCGGAAAACGACTTATGGTGGCAAGGCCCTAAGTGGCTACAAGAAAAAGACAATTGGCATGAAACTTTAAACGAAAACAATAATCTAGATTTTACAGAAAAACGCAAACAAACAAAGGCATTTATGCATGTTGCAGAATCAGATATGTTCAACAAATATTCAAGTTTAATAAGGCTGCAAAGAGTTGTGGCCTTTTGCCCAAGATGGCTTCAAAATAGTATAAAAAGTAAAAACAATAAATCATTTGGTATACTATCTGTTGATAAGCTAGATAAATATTTAATTTGTCTAGTTAAATTAGCCCAAGGTATTTCATTCGCAAGAGAAATAACCTCATTGAGAGCCAACAAGGCTTTACCCGCTAATAGCAAATTATTAAATTTAAATCCTTTTCTTGACTTTCAAGGAGTTTTACGTGTCGGTGGTAGATTGGGTCAATCATCTTTGTCCTTTTGTCAAAAATACCCTATAATATTAAATAAGGGTCATATTTTTACCACGTTAATTATAAAGCACGAACATAAAAGAAATCTTCATATGGGCCTACAAAATTTATTGTGCAGCCTAAGACAAAAATTTTGGATTCTTGGCGGTATAAGTGAAATAAAGAAAGTACTTCGCTCATGTATAATTTGTTTTCGTGTGCGACCAAAAGGTATTTCATGCATAATGGGTGAATTACCTGAGCAACGCTTAGTACCTACAAAACCATTTTTCAACTCAGGAGTAGACTTTGCAGGTCCATTTATTATAAAAACTTCAACATTAAGAAATTGTAAGCGTATTAAGGCTTATCTTTGTATATTCGTTTGTTTTGTGACACGGGCTGTACATTTGGAAACGGTTTCGGATTTAACAACTGAAGCCTTTATAAATGCATTAAAGCGTTTTATTGCGCGAAGAGGTAAGTGTCAGAATATTTTTTCAGATTGTGGTACTAATTTTGTAGGAGCTAACAAAATGTCAGAGTTCGCGGAGCTATTTAATAATATAAAATTTCAAAACAAAATTTCCAATCATTTAGCTGGAGATGGAATTAAATGGCATTTCATTCCTCCTCGAAGTCCTCATTTTGGGGGACTTTGGGAAGCGTGCGTTAAACAAGCCAAACATTATATAAAAAAAATTGTGGGAAATGCCTCACTAACTTTTGAGGAATTGTCAACCATATTTGTACAGATTGAAGCATGTATTAACTCAAGGCCTTTGAGCCCTTTATCTAGTGATCCCAATGACTTATCACCATCGACTCCGGGACATTTTCTTGTCGGTGATGCTCTAACCGCTCTACCGGAATCAGATGTGTCCGATATAAACTCTAGTCGTCTCAACCGATATCAGCATATGAAGCAAATTGTATAAAGTTTCTGGAAACGTTGGTATCGTGAGTGTTTAAGTGAACTAACCAGGCGCACTAAATGGCAAGGTTTCAGCAATCCTAATATCAAAATAGGAGATTATGTTGCTAGGTCACCAAAGCCGGCCCTGTCTCTAGACTATGAATTTTCGCGAATGCGCTCCTTTCGAGAACATTCTAGTGAATCGAAGCACACCCCAAGACAGAAGATATTGGCAGTTTTGCCCGAGTCAAGACCCCAACGTTCGACGGAAAGATGTCGTGGACCAATTATGTTAAACAGTTTGAAGCAGCCGCCAGAGCGAATAATTGGTCCGATAAGGAGGAGGCAGTGAACTTAACCATCACGCTTCGGGGAGATGCCTTAGATGTGCTTCAGACGATACCCCTTGAAGAAACGGATGACTTCGAGCAGCTGAAGAAGAGGTTAGACATACGATATGGTCACGAACATCTAGAACACTTGTACCAATCCCAGCTGAAGAACCGAAGATATAAACGTGACGAAACTCTTCAAGAGTATGAAGTGGATCGCCCGACTAGTTCGATTTGCTTATCCATCAGCACCGGAGAACATGATGGAATGTCTGGGCATCCCGGCCTGTATTGATGTCTTACGTGACCCTGATATGCAGAGGACGCTTCATTTAGCCCATCCCAAAACGTTGTTCGATGAATTAACTACTGCTTTTGAATATGAAGCAGCCACGAAGGCTTCGGGTTATAACAAAGTTAGGACCATCCAAGAAGAAGGTGACGAAGATACATTTGACCAGATCGTCAACTTGATAAAAAGGATGGTAGACAAGAAGCCGGAGAAGATTAGATGCTGGAATTGTGGCGAGCCAGGGCGTGTACGCAGTTTGTGTAAGCGACCAAGGATCGTTCCAAAGATCCTCTCATCGAACATCGGGCTGGCGTGAGTCATGCCGACTCCCTGTCTAGACGGCCACGCCCAGCACTGTAGCAAGGCAGAAATTTAAGGAAGCTACTGTTCCAAGAACTACAGTAATCAATGAAGAATGGTCACCCATCAGGATCAGAGATGATCAGGAGAATAATCCTCACCTGAAGATGATCCGGCAATGGAAGGAAGAAAATCGGTAACCCACCAGGAAAGAAGTGTCAAGATTTTCACCGACACTCAAGTCATATTGAGCCCAGGAAGAAGGCCTGTTGAAACGCATCCTTCAAAACGATTATGGTTCCGAAAATAGAATACAGTTAGTCATCCCGAAAACGAGAGTAGCTGAGGTACTGAGGAAGTTACAGGAAGATTCTGATCCTGCCTTCGAAGAATTCATGGGCGCATATGGAGGTACCGGTGAAGCTAGATTTGGAGTCACTACAGAGCAACGACAAGACGCTCCCGGAAAACTATTCACTGGTACACAACATCCCAGCCAGTATCAAAAACGCACGAGGTTCGGCAACCGTCTTTCGAAAGAAATTTGGACATACAAAAACTTGCAGATTACAGATTCCAACCCCTGGCAAGACACTGAGACTCAAACACAATTCACGGTACGCCTTCTACCTTGTAACAAAGAACGAATTTCAAGATCGATCCACCTACCGGATGGTGTGGGAAGCGCTACGTAGCCTTCGTAACCATGTGCTGGAATCCAACGTGAAGAAACTATCTATGCCTAAGATAGAATGCAACCAGTTGGATTGGCGAGTCATCAGGAATATGATGGAAGTGATCTTCGAAGATACCGGTGTCCACATATTAATCTGCAGCTATACCCTCGTTATCAGAATACAATCAAGACAGTGCCCTGCTATTTCTATACGACCGGAAAGTGTAGGAATGGGTCAAGTTGCCGATTTAAACATCCAGTCCCGGCTACACAGAAGTTCCAGGAGGAAGTTTCTATTAAGGAGGGGGCAATGTTGCGAGGTCACCAACTTAAAGCCGGCCCTGTCTCTCGGCTATAAATTTTGTCGAATGCGCTCCTTTCGAGAACATTCTGGAAGACGCTTTGTTTGCGCATATGACGAGCGCGGAAAATACAAGAACTTTCCAGAATTGATCAAGACTATATATACGCGGGTTTTTGAGTGAGTTGACAATTAGTGAAACGAAGACAAAGAGTTAGTTCACAGACAACTTACAGAAGTTCTTAGTAATCGGACAGAGAATGAAATAGTGAAGATAAATAGTGTAATATTCAAGTGGTAAAAATAAATTAGAACTATTATACCGAGTGTAAATAAATTAATAGACATTAAGTAGAGTGTGTACATAAATTAAGTTTAATAAATAAATCAATAGATAGTAATTAGCCATTACTTATTATTAAAGCTATATCTCGTGGCCGTTGCGTCAATGGCTTGCTCCATTAAGAAATCCGATTTTAGCTCCTCGATAAGCTTTCGCTAGTCAGCACCGTACGTTTGTTTTATGTGTTGTTGACTTTGCAGTAGTCTGTGCGTAACAGATCTGGCTTCGCCTCGTATAAAAATGTGGAATTATGTTGGCAGCATTTGTCATTGAATCAAATCGAACAAGCCTGTACTGGCCAAATGCTCTTACGGCGGTGACCAAAAAATCGTAGGCTACTTCACGTCACTAATTAGGGGAGAGTGACGTCACGTTCAAAGCGCGCGCTTTCCGCACTTTTGATTATCATCAAATTAATTATTAAAGCAATGAAAAAAATTGCCGAAAAGGCCCATTTGTGATAAGATCGACGTTATCCGTCGGAAAGTTATGGAGATTGTTGTTTGAGACATTCGTCAACGGAAGTCAGGACGGCAAAGTTAGTTTAAATACTCTCTTAAATAAGTAAAAAGATCCGGGTGATAAGAAAATCTATGTAGTTGTCAGTTTAATCAACAAAACATACAACGATTTTTGATCGTTACTAATAACTGGATAGCATTCAAATGGTGGAATGTATTTAAATGCTGGAGTATATACCTTAAAGAAAAAGGAGTTTGAACGACTATATAAATTATGATGGAAGACTTAAAGAAAAATTCACCGGTATTTACCATAAGCCAGCACCACCACTGATCTTCTCATTCGAAGACACGACCATTTACTGTTATTGGAACTGAGCGAAAATAAAACGTTAAGAAATTTCAGAATCCCGAAGATTTCGCTTTTTAAATGTTTTGCTCATAAAGGTTAAAAAGAAATTATTTGAAATTTCTTAATAAAGGAGGCTAACTATAGATATTCTATAACAGAGTTTGCACTATCACAATATTGTTTTCTGTTTTATTAGAATCCCGTAGATCCGAAACATGCTTCTTCAAATTAAGATGATTCGAACAATTATTAGGGCATTGTTCCCCTTTTAATTGCAACCAAAAAGGGACGGTTTGTATTGACTTTGTCGAAGTTTCTGTCACGTTTACTGTGCAAGAGTAATTCAATGTCCGTCAGGCTATACAACCCGGAGAAAAGTTTTTCTTCTCTTGGGAAAAGTTGCCATTTTTTTAGTATTATATTGTTTTTTCGAGTTCGGTCCTGGCATTTATCACTGATACAAATGAATTGTCAGGTCTTAACAAATTAATTATTGAACCCAAAAATATATTATTCGCTTCAAGACTATCGAACAAAAGAATTTGCATGTATCTTACTAGTCCTAGCATAGTAGAAAAGTTCATTACTAATCACGAAGGAAAGATCAAAATTAACAATGAAATTGTGCAGGCCCGTAAATATGTAACACCCTCAGAAAGGCTTGTACTTTCTAACGTTTGTCCTACAATACCTCACGCTATATTAGTGAATGAATTAAGCAAACTAGGCATTACCACTCTTTCTACGATGTCATTTCTTAGAATCAGCTCAAATCTCCCCAAATTTAATCACATTTACAGTTTTAGACGTCAAGTTTTTATAACTTCACCAGTACACATTCTTCCAGAATCCTTTTTAATAAATTATGAGGATACAACTTACAGAATTTTTCTCTCCCAAGACTCACTCTGCTTTTCTTGTAAAAAGCCAGGTCACACCGCAGCAAATTGTGAAACAGCATCACACTCTCCACCTCCCATTACTAGTACCCCTACCGCACCACTTGAGACCACTTCCCACAGCAAACAACCAATAAACATAAATACTGAAACACCTACACCCACAATCAAAACTTAGCAAAACGTACATTTAAGGAAATAGAGACACCTTCTCCTCAACCAGAAGAAGAAACAAACGAAACCAAGAAAAACCCCTTCGCTAAACCGCAACCAAAAGCAAACCTAAAGAAAATCAAAACAAACAACAAAAAAGATCTTCCAATCGAAGTTCTTATGGAGCCAGTGAGAAAAATTATCAACGAACACAATCCACCCTTTATCCTCAATTTCACCCAACTACCAGATCTTTTCGTAAACGTTTACGGATCAGCCGACCCAGTAAGTATCATTCAAGACTACACAACCGACCTCACAGCACTAATATATATGTTAACCAAAATTTATCCGCACTTTACCCACAGGGTTATCAAAACAAGATGTACAAAAATTAAGAAAAAACTTTTAATACACCTGCAATTAACCTATTCAGATACAGAACAAGAGAGCCATTGTTCACAAACGTCAAGCTATTAAAATACTTATCCATTTTCAATTCTTTCTCATCTATTTTACAATGGAACCAAAATGGTTTCATTGATAAACTTCCAATATTACAAAAGATCATAAACGAATTTAAATCTGACATAATTTGTTTGCAAGAAACCAACCTAAAACATAGCAATGTCCAAACATTAAATCAATTTCAAAAATTTTATAAACATCGAGATACTGCTCAAAAAGCTAGTGGAGGAGTAGCAATCCTCACTAAAAATAATATTGACGCCGTGGAAATCCCTTTAAATAGTAATCTTGAAGCCATTGCCATCAAGATCCATGACAAACAAGACATACATATCTGCAACCTATATCTTCCTCCAGGATCGAAAATAAACCAGCAGGACTTAGGCAATTTGATACAACAAATCCCCCATCCTAGAATCATATTAGGAGATTTCAATGCTCACAACTTTCTCTGGAGCTCAACATCTCAAAACACAAAGGGTCACCTTGTAGAACAAATATTAGACGACTTTAACCTTTCTGTTCTCAACGACGGCAAAGCCACAAGATTTAATATACAGACCGGAGAATCCTCATGTATTGACATTACAATCTGCGATCCAACCCTAACTCCTTCATTAACATGGGACAGACTAGATTATACCTACAGTAGTGACCATTACCCCATTATCATATACAACAATACAAAGAATAATACCAAACAAAACTTCCATCCTAAATGGAAACTTAAAACTGCTGACTGGCAACACTACTCCACTGTCATTGAAGAAAAAATTAAATCTTGTGCTACCCTACCTAATATAGACGAATCGTTAGAACAATTTTTAGAAACCATAAAACATGCAGCAAATATATCAATTGGAAAAACATCTTACACCAAACAACACACTCCGGTCCCATGGTGGAATAACGATTGCGAAGCAGCTCTAAGAGCCAGCAAAAAAGCTTTTAATAGATACAAACGATATAAGACTCCGGAAAACAAACTTCAATTTTTAAACTTGCGTGCAAAATCAAGGCACATGATCAAAAGTACAAAGCGCAAATCTTGGACTGAATATGTCTCATCATTAAACCCAGATACACCAATGACAGAGGTGTGGCAGAAGGTACGCAAAATATCTGGCATTCATTCAAGTAATAATATAAAAATACTCAACATGGGAGGAACTATATTGACTACTGACTCAACTATTGCAGATGCGCTTGCTGTAACGTATGAGAACCGTTCCAGCGATTGAAATTATACGAAAACTTTTTTAGCTCACAAAAAACTAGAAGAACAAAACCGCCTGGAAGTGACCACAGAAAATGACGATCCTATAAATGTACCGCTCACCATGTCAGAATATGAAGACGCCTTATCCAGCCTTAAAGATACTTGTCCGGGTCCTGACCAAATTCCATCTACCTTTTTAAAACATTTTCCTTTCAATGCCCACGAACATCTTCTAAATCTGTACAATGTGATCTGGTTGCAACACACCTTCCCAAAAGCATGGCGAGAATCTCTAATAATACCTATTCTAAAACCCCGAAGCCAAAAATCAAATCCTCAATCATATCGACCAATTTCTCTTACTTCAGTGATTTGTAAGCTACTAGAAAAAATCATTAACAGAAGACTGTTGTGGACATTAAAGCAACATAACTTAATAATACCTGAACAAAGTGGCTTCGGACAAGAAAGATCAACTACCGACAATATTATAGATCTGGAAAGTAACATCAACGAGGCATTTGCACAAAAACAAAAATGTTTAGCTGTTTTCTTCGATATCAACAAAGCATTCGATACTGCCTGGCATGATTACATTATCAAAAAACTTCTGAGCTGGAATATCACAAGTAACTGTCTACATTTTATCCAAAACTTTTTAAAAGAACGAAATTTTAGAGTATTAGCAAACGGAACCACGTCAGATTTAAAACAAACAAAAAATGGCATTCCACAAGGATCCGTAATTAGCCCCACCCTTTTTATCATAGCAATAAATGATATCATACAGGCATTAAAACCACCAATGAAAGCTCGTTTGTATGCGGATGACTTAGTTATCTATTGCAAAAGCAAGAACGTGAACAATCTAAAATCTCTTACGCAAGAATTCATATCTCATCTAGAGGAATGGTCGGATAAAACAGGCTTCATGTTTTCTACTAACAAAACCCGTTTTATGTTATTCTCCAAAAAGAAAACAGTAAACATCCCAGATATTCATTTATATGGACAGAACATAAAAGCCGAAAAGTCAATAAACTTTTTGGGTACAACCTTTGATGAAACACTCAATTGGAATACACACATTAACAACTTAATATCTACGTGTCAAAAGAGACTTAACCTTCTGAAAACACTATGCAATAAAAACTGGGGCGCTGATCGAGACACACTTCTAACATTATACAGGACGTTAATTAGATCGAAATTGGATTACGCAGCAGTCGTATACTCGTCATCCAACAAACCAACCCTAAAACGGTTAGATACAATACAAAATACGGCATTACGGATAATAACGGGAGCCTTTCGTACATCTCCAGTTGTAAGCTTATACGCTGAAGTTAATGAACCTTCCTTAGAAGATAGGCGTATGTACTTGAGCCTGACATATGCAGCTAAAACGATCTACAATCCGTTCAACCCTACAAGGCATAACTGCTCTCCACAAAAACTTCCCAATACTTTCACAATTAAACCTCATGCTCCCAAACCCTTTTATGCTATAATAAAAATGTACCTTGAAAAACTAAGCTTCTCATTTCCCAAATGTTTCCCTCGTCTTACTACATCTACTCCCCCTTGGCAAATCAAAAAACCAAAATGTATAATCACTCTTAGCTCTCTAGATAGATATTCGATTCCCAATTTCAGTATTAGATCAACCTTCAAAACAATACTAGAAGATTATACAGACTATCACCAAATCTATACCGATGCTTCGAAATCTGCAGCTGGCATTGGAGCCGCGGTGGTAACTACAAATTCAACTTATATGTTTAAATTTCCAGATACATATTCCATCTTCTCAGCCGAATTATATGCCTTATATGAAGCCTTAGCTAATATCAATTTATCTTCAAACACTCAAAACCATCTTATTCTCACAGACTCCCTCAGCTCAATAAAATCCATACAAAAAATATTCACAAATCACCCCCTTATTTTAAAAATTAAAGAAGAACTCATAATAGCTCAACAAAACAATAAAGATATCATCTTTATGTGGATCCCATCACACGTAGGAATAGATGGCAACGAGGAAGCTGATCAAAGAGCAAAAGACGCCACGGCCAACGAAGATGCTCGAGTGGTGCAGTTTTCAGTAAGTGCGGATATTAAGTCTATAATTCAATCTAAAGTGAACAGTGTCTGTGAAGCTAAATGGAAAATAGCGGGAACTAAACTTAAAAAGGGAAAAAAGTCTATTAAACCGTGGTCAGTCCTACCAAAAAATCGTCGCGACCAAGTACTACTAACACGGCTACGTTTAGGTCATACCCGGCTAACTCACAGTTATCTATTTGACAAAGGTCCCGAACCAAAATGTAATTATTGTGACTCAAAACTAACTATTAAGCACCTACTTGTTGAATGTCCTCAACTAACACAACAGCGACAACTGGCACAACTCTCCAACAATGGATTATCCGACGTATTAGGAACAAACTGCAATTTACGTAGCCTGAAGACATTTTTTAAATTAATAAATGTTATAAATTCTTTATAAAATACCAAATGTAAGTAACTATATATATGTATACACCAAATATACCTTCGTGGTCGATGCGCTAAAATAAAAAAAAATAAAAAAATATTGTTTTTTCAATGTAACCTAAATTCATTTACATACGTGTTAAAATTAAGAATGTTTCAATGGGCTGATAATAACCATGAGTTATTTGCTACTCTCCAAAGTGGAAAGCATTATACTAGACTTGATTTTTCAGTAGCATACAACCAATTGGTGCTGACAGAGGAAACCAAGAAGTTACTATATTTCACACTTCTAGAGTATTATATAAAAGGAGCTATTAGGAATAAGAGAGATTGGATGGACCGGAATTTAGGGGAGTTGAACTACTTCTTGACACAGGTTTTCACAGGACATGGGTCGAGAGTAGGGTACCTCCACAAGATTGGGAAAAGAGAGACTAGAGTGTGCGAGAGGTGGATCAACTGGAGGATGATGTAGAGCATGCATTTAGATGCTGGAGGAACGAGGAGGAAGTGCTGAAAAAGTTGGAGAGGAAACTAGGGGAGGCGGTGTATGGGGAGATATGGTGGAGATAATATTGAGGGGGGAGGAAGAATGGATTGAGGTAAGTAGTGTAGTAGAGAGCATGGTTAGAGGGAGAGAAGGCATCGATATGGCATGAGAGGTAGGAGTGAAAGATAGGGAGAAGACGACGCTGTGAGCGGAGAGTGTGCGAGGGACCACCACCCGTCTCGAAGTATGCTAGGATAGTGATTCTAAGGCGGGGGTAACGGCGAGTTTGAGGTGGGTTTGGTTGGTAGGCATACCCTTGGGGATGAGTCCAACACTGTTTGGGTCCTGGACCTATTCGAGTTTCCCATCTCGACCCGAAAAAAAAAGTCCTATAGAGGATGGTAGATTAAGGTTGTTGAGACATTCAAATCAAATCATTAAATTGGTCGATTTTACGAGGGGCTAGATACATCGTAAACAGATTTAAGTGTGAACGGGGAAACACATTACAATCCAAAAGTTATGTATACCTAAAGATAGTAGTGTTGAGCAGCATGTCACTTCCTTTGACTGTACAGAATTAAATGATAAACAGGTACCATGTGTTGTGTCCGAAAATTCTGTGAATTCGGAGAGTGGGTCCTGGAGGGTTTCTCAAAGTGAACATGTGGCGACAGTACGAAAAACAGAGAACGTTTTATTATATCCTGATAATAACTGTAGTTCTGATAAAGATGATATTAGTGAGTCTGAGTCTAAAGATATTGGTAGTCCGAACGTGAAGAGCAGACCTCCAAATCGTTTAAATTTGTAAAGGTTGCCTAAAGCTAGGGGGTGAGAAGTCTGCTGTTCACTTCATGACACAACTATTGTAATATATAAATAAGGCCACTATGTATAAAGGGTGACGTGATAGATATGGGAATGTCACGTCTGTCGCTTTTCCTGATCCATTATTATTATTAATAAATAAATAAAATACCATTTTTAGTGATTTAAACCGTTATTTATATTTGAATATGTTACAGTAGAGTCAATCACTTCGCCAGGATCCTTAACCTTGTTTATTGTTGTAGATAAAAACAATAGAGTTACGTTTTCTACTAGAGTTAATAGTCTGACATTTTGTAGGATTTAATTCCGTACTATCGGTGGTACACCACCGGGATAAAAACCTAAACCCCAAGGTATTTTTTTAAATCAATATTTACTTGGAGAAAATAGTTTAAAATTCCGTGTTATTCTACAGCGTGCCAAAGCTGCTGGCGTCATTGAGTATGATGCCAATACTAGTGTATCGATCACCGACCACAACAGTGATGCCAATTCGAGGAATTTTTGGAGTTTCTTAGGGACCCATCTTCGAAGGATTTTTCAAACTGCATTTTAAAATTATTATCGGCATTTTTATCACCAATGATTTAATGTGTGTTCGGAATAATTTACACCAATATCATAAAACATGTCTCAATTATCCTGTGCCACAAAATCTATTGAAACTACAAATATATTTGAAATTTTGTATATTTAGGAAGTCTCTTTAAATATTTAATACGGCGTAATATACATATATATTATGAAGCTGTAACATTATTCGAAACTGGCGATATTTTTTTTCGGCGATATCGGTAAAAAATATACATTTGGCAAACTATGTTAACAAAAACTTGACGGAAATGTAAGAAGTTTACCGAAAACTGCACTCGAGTAATAGGCCGTCAAAGTGTGGTACTTTATAGTGGGACACTCTGTATTTAAACATTAAACTGTTAATTAAACAAGGAAGGGCGGCGAATTTCCGATTTGCCCCGGGCGCTACGCCAATGCCTCCGGGGTAATTAGCATCATAAATATTTGGATGTATTTATATCTTATTTATCTCATTTTATGTGGATATTCCGGCATATTTTATATTTTCATAGTCAAAGAAACTTTTATCAAAACAGTACTCTGATAATATATAAATTTCGAAAAGAACAGTATCCATCTTTGCTAAAAAATTACAAGAGTAAGGTAGACAAAAAGACAAATAAAAAGTTTATACAAAAGTTATTGTTGTGGGATCAAAGGAGCCTTAAAACAAAAGACACTCGATTACGTTTGTTGACATTCAAAGACCATACACCACGTCGTTACTTGTGTAAACATGGTGCGTTTCTATGTTATTCCTTTCTAGAGTTTACTCAAAAAACGGAGGGGTTGAAGGCTGAGGGTTCATTTTAAAAATGAAGCCATTACCAGACCTGTAGTCGTTTCTTGGAAACAATTCGGATAAAAATAAAACAGATCGTTGCTTGCTCTCTAACAACGGGTTTATTTATTCAGATTGTTTGATATTTTTAGGGTTACCCGAAAATGCCAAACATAAGTAACAATAAACAAATGAGTTGGTCGTTAAATGGTTATAAGTTTATAAAAAAAAAGTTAACACAATGAAATATTCTCAAAAATATAATTAATTATTGCCCAGGCACTTGAACTGAATCTTTGTACCATCTCCCATGTTATCTACTTCCATTAAGACAAAGTTGAATCTATCACTTCTACCTCCAACACGAGATACAGTATTCGCCAGCTAAATTGATGTCCCAGAAATTACCAACTAAGAGAGACAGACTAATAGTGCCCTGCCTACTCGGCTGCTATTGGTGGTAAAATTTTGACAAACGCAAATTGCATCGAACCTTATCAGGTGTTGAAATTTTCAGTAGCGTAGCGTCACACATTTATTGTTTATGTACTCAGAATTCAGGTATAAAGCAGATCCGTTTCTATTAAAATCAATATACCAATAATTATAACAAAGAATTAAATATTATTTATTAAGTTAGGATCATATATTTCCGGACGGACTTTACTGTATTAATTGTACAAGTTGTGATAATTTGTAACAGAAAGCGTATCCTCAGAACTTGCACGGCACTGTTTACAGTTATCGGATGGGCGGCGTCAATAGCTCCCTAGAAAGCATTTAGGACATCAAGTTAGCTGGCGAATACTGTACGGCACGCTACCATTCTTTCAGAGTATATCACCAGGTTCTAACTTTGCTTGGATTTTACCATGACGCTGAACAATGGGGTTGGAAGCGAAGTGTACAAGGACTTGAACCAATTCGAACTGCTATGGCTCCCGCACCGTCGAGTTTATTGCAAATAATATCGTGCAAGTGCACCAACAATTGCGGAGCTGCCTGTGGATGCCGAAAAGCTGGTCTTAAATGTTCAATTATTTGTTCTAAGCCAAACATGCGTCAACGTGCCAGACATATTAGATGCCATTGAAAACGAAATCGAAGAAGACCCAACCTTCGATTCATCTCCTTCGGATATGGCGGAGGCAAAAGAGACTGATTCACAAGGCGATGAGTGTCTTCCGTCAACATCGAAAAAAATAAGAATCGCCCCGTAAAACAATGCGCCACTTTTTATCTAATAACAAATGTCTGAGTCCGTTTTTTTAAAGTAACATTCGTAAAATTCTTTTTTCTACAGTCGCGCGTAAAATGACTAATTACTATATTCAAATGAAATCGTAACGTGGACAAATGCCGAGGATCGTTACTTTACGCTCTAGCGCAAAAAAGGAATCTTTTTCGCTGGCTTATTTAATCAAACCACGCCCTCCGAATTAACTCAATTGGTGGATAATTAACAATTTATCAGATTAAAAATTAAATAAAGTTATATGAAAATTGTCAAAAATTTTGAAATATGGTCAACAATTGTCAAAAATGGTCGATAATTGTCAAAAACCTTAAAAAAAATTTGAAAAATGGTCAAGCATTTTCAAAAATTGTCAAAGATGGTCAATTGTCAAAAATTTTAAAAATCTTTTGAAAAATGGACAAAAATTTTCAAAAATGGTCAATAATTGTCAAAAACTATAAAAAATGGTTAAAAATTGTCAATTATTTTTGAAAACTGTCAAAAATGGACAATTATTGTCAAAATTGGTCAATAATTGTCAAAAATTGTTAAAATTTTGAAAAATGGTCGATAATTGTCAAAAACTATCAAAAATGGTCAAAAATTTTGAAAAAATGTTAAAAATTTTGATAAATTTTGAAAAATTGTTAAAAATGGCCAATAATTATCAAAAACTGTCAAAATTGGACAATTATTGTAAACTTTGACAATAATTCAATAATTGTCAAAAATTGTTAAAATATTGAAAAATGGTCGATAATTGTCAAAAACTATCAAAAATGGTCAATAATTTTGAAAAATGGTCAAAATTTTTGAAAAACTTTCAAAAACTATTAAAAATGGACAATTATTGTAAAAAATTGTCAAAATTTTGAAAAATAGTTGATAATTGTCAAAAATTGTTAATGTTTTTGAAATATGGTCAAAAATGGTAAAAAATTTGGAAAAATGGTCCATAATTGTCAACAATTGTCAATAATTATCAAAAATGGTCAATAATTGTCAATAAAACTGTCAAAAATGGACAATTATTGTCAAAAATTATTAAAATTTTGAAAAAAGGTCGATAATTGTCAAAAACTATCAAAAATGGTCAATAATTTTGAAAAATATTCGAAAAATTGTTAAAATTTTTAAAAAATTGTCAAAAATGATCAAAAATTGTAAAAAATGGAGAATTATTGTTAAAAATTGTCAAAATTTTGAAAAATAGTTGATAATTGTAAAAAATTCTTTGAAATATGGTCGATAATTGTCAAAAATTTGGATAAATGATCCATAATTGTCAACAATTGTCAATAGTTATCAAAAATGGTCACTAATTGTCAATTATTTTTAATAACTGTCAAAAATGGACAATTATTGTCAAAAACTATCAAAAATAGTCAATAATTTTGAAGAATGGTCAAAAAATTTGAAAAATGGTCAAACATTTTCTAAAATTGTCAAAAATGTTCAATTGCCAAAATTTTTTTTTTGAAAAATGTTCAAAAATTTTCAAAAATGGTCAATAATTGTCAAAAACTATGAAAAATGGTCAAAAATTGTCAAAAACTATCAAAAATGGACAATTATCATCAAAATTGGTCAATAATTGTCAAAAATTGATAAAATCTTGAAAAATGGTCGATAATTGTCAAAAACTATCAAAAATGGCCGAAAAATTTTGAAAAATTGTTAAAAATTTTGAAAAATTGTTAAAATTTTTGAAAAATTGTAAAAAACTATCAAAAATGATCAAAAATTGTCAAAAATGGACAATTATTGTTAAAAATCGTCAAAATTTTGAAAAATAGTTGATAATTGTCAAAAATTGTTAAGTTTTTGAACTATGGTCAATAATTGTCAAAAATGGTTAAAAATTTGGAGAGATGGTCCATAATTGTCAATAATTATCAAAAATGCTCACTAATTGTCAATTATTTTTAAAAACTGTAAAAAATGTACAATTGTTTTCAAAATTGGTCAATAATTGTCAAAAATTGTTAAAATTTTGGAAAATGGTCGATAATTGTCAAAAACTATCAAAAATGTTCAATAATTTTGAAGAATGGTCAAAAATTTTGAAAAATTGTCAAAAATGGCCAATAATTGTCAAAAATGGTCAAAAATTGTCAAAAACTGTCAAAAACTGTCAAAAATTGACAATTATTGTTAAAAATTTTGAGAAATAGTAGATAATTGTCAAACATTGTTAGTTTTTGAAAAATTATCAAAAATTTTGAAATATGGTCAAAAATGGTCAATAGTTGTCAAAAATGATCAAAAATTTGGATAAATGGTCCATAATTGTCAACAACTGTCAATAATTATCAATAATTTTGAAAAATGTTATAATATAAAAATCGATTATTTTTTAACATCCCTAGTCAGTAGATATTTTTAAGGTTAATCATGATGAATAGCGAAAATGACGATTATTCTAGCACTCCTATCATAACCTAAGATAATATAAAAAACTGTTTTAATTATTAAAAGGGCGACTGTAGAAAAAAGTATGTGTGTTTTTCGAGCGTAAAGTAAAATTGCCACTTTCGTCAACATTCTTTCTCAAGCGGCAATCTGTTACTTTACGCTCTAAATACACAAATAACTATTTATTCTAGTGATTTCGAAAACAATTTTAGAAAGAGAAAATAAAGTGCACACGAATATACACAGTATCTTAAAAAATTTGCAAAAAATGAAACGGTTTGACGATTTTTCGAAATTCAAATTCAATACCAACCTTCCGATGATTATACTCTATTAAAAAAGAAATCATTATTAATATTACAATATATTATAATAAACAATATAAAACGATATACTATAATATAAAATACCATAATACAATCAAAACGTTAATTATTATTAATAATAATAATAATAATAATAATAATAATGACAATAACTGCGTACTGCGTGGTGTACTATTGTTTTTTACTGCATGGACAATCTTTTATGATAATACCGTCGTACCCTTGCAAGTAACAAAGATCGATAAATTATCAGTTGTTCTCCACAATATTTATAATTTTAATTGATTCGCTACACAGTTGTATTGACATTTTTGTTAACACTTTATACCATTTTATGAGTTATGAAATGTTTTTCGTATGCAACGAGCAATATTGCCACTGATAATGTACGAGGTGCAAGTTTTACCAAGCTGCAGCTCTTAAACTATAAATGTGACGGGAAAAAGTTTCGAATAAAATTTATAGTAACGGTTAACTATATATTTAGCAATAATCACATTGTAAAAAGTTTGGAGAGCTATAATTTAAAACCAATGCATTTTAGAGAAAAAAGTTACCAATAAAAGTAATAGAAAATATTATTGTCTATAAAAATGATCTCTACTATTATTGTAGTTCGATGCGCGGTTCGCGAGATATTCGATAAAACGTGTTTTTCAAGAAGGCGATTCGCCCACCTGGAGTTACATTCAGGGGACACCCCTGAACATATTCCAAAAAAAAAATCCGTTCTGCAGAACATTGCGAAGAAAAAATACCCGGCGCTTGGACTAAATGTTACAATATTTATATTACGCCGCCGTAGTAAAATGAAGAATTTAATATTTAAAGAAACTTTTCATGAATATACAAAATTTAAAAAATGTGTGTAGTTTCCATAGATTTTGTGGCACAGGATGATGAGACAAGTTTTATTATTTTGACATAAATTATTCCGAATAACAAACGTGCAATCATTGGTGATTAGATAAAAATGTCCATAATTATTTTATATTGCAGTTTACAAAAAAAAGGTGAGCGGTCGTCGGACCGCCGACAGAAGCTGGCTTTTTATGCACAATAGAATGCGAGGTTGGGAAAACCATCAATAAAAATACGCGCAATAGAATGCAAGAACATCATTATCTTCACTTCTAAAAGGAATGTGCAACAAAACCATTTCTCGTCGATAGTTATTGAAATTATTGGCCATATCATAATTGCGATATCTTATGGCCTTTTTTCAAATTTTAACGATTATTGACCATTTTTGACAATTATTGATAATTTTGACAGTTTTGACAATTATTGATCATTTTTGACAATTTTTCAAAAATGTTGACCATTTTAGACCATTTTTCCAAATTTTAACAATTATTGACCATTTTTGACTGGTTCTGACAATAATTGACCATTTTTTCAAAAATTTTGACCATTTTTCAAAAATTTTGACAATTTTCAACAACTATTGACTATTTTTGACAGTTTTTTATAATTATTGATCTCTTTTTTTTAATTTTGACAGCGGCACGCCTCTCTCTCTCTCTCTCTGCTCTGAACGTACACTATGGCCTACGTCACTCTCTCTCTCTCTCAATTGAGTCATCGCGTGACGAACGCTTTTTCGTAATTGTTTCACGAGTTCACTAGCCTTCCCAAAAGTCCTATATCGTGCAATAAGAAGCAAGCTTCAAAATTCCTCTAAAATGTCCTGAGAAACCCCGAAAATTTCTCGAATTGGCATCACTGTTGTGGCCAGCGTTCGATACACGAGTACACAGCTGAGCATCATACTAAATGACGTCTGCAGCTTTGGAGCGCTATAGAGGTAGTTTGAAATGATTTTAAATAACACGGAACTTTAAACCATGTTTTTCAAGTTAATATTGATTTAAAAAAGGGTTTTTAGACGCCACTTAATGATATTAGAGAGTTATTTCAAATGGGAAAAAACGCCGACTTTAATAAAAGATCCGCTAATAAAGTATCCTTTAAGGCGATACCAAAAGTGCACTATTGCAGAGCGCTTTAAGTGAAATTGAAAGTAACCACACAACTGAATAAATTATATGTCCTGTGAAAGTGACAGATCTCGAACCTAGAATATAAAAAGTGACACAACGGCAAACAGTTTTGTATTTATGATGTGGAAAAGAACGGTTACATATCAAACATTTTATTTTTAAAACACCCTATATGTATCTATGAATGTTGTTTAGTTAGTTAGTGTCAGATGTAAATAAAAAAAAAAGGTGAGCGGTCGTCGGACCGCCGACTTTTCGTGAATTTTTCACCATTTTTCAAAAATTTTGACAATTTTAGACAATTTTTGACAGTTTTTGACAATTATTGACCGTCTTTGACAATTATTGACCATTTTTGACAATTTTTTAGCATTTTTGACAGGTTCTGAAAATTATTGACAATTTTTAATAATTATTGACCACTTTTGACAGTTTTTTATAATTATTGACCATTTTTTCAAAATTTTGACAATTTTTGACCATCTTTGACAATTTTTCGAAAAATTTAACCATTTTTCACAAATTTTGACAATTTTTGACAATTATTGTCCATTTTTCCAAATTTTTGACAATTTTTGAAAATATTTGGCAATTATTAACCATTTTTTCAAAATTATGACAGTATTTGACAATTTTTGACGATTTTTCCAAATTCTTAAGAATTTTTGACCATATTTCAAAATTTTTGACAATTTTTCAAAACTTTTAACAATTGTTGACCATTTTTGACGAATTTTGACAATTATTGACCAATTTTGACAATTTTTCAAAAATTTTAACATATTTGGCAATTATTGACCATTTTTCCAAAATTTTGACCATTTTTCAAAATTTTAACAATTATTGATCCTTTTGGACCATTTTTGACGAATTTTGATTGGTTTTGACAATTATTGACCGTCTTTGACAATTAATGACCAATTTTGACAATTTTTCAAAAATTTTAAACATTTTTCCAAATTTTTGACCATATTTGAAATTTTTTGACAATTTTCTAAAAATTTCAACATATTTGGCATTTATTAACCATTTTTTCAAAATTTTGACAATTTTTGACAATTTTTGACAATTTTTTCAAATTTTTCAAATTTTAATAATTATTGAACATTTTTGACAATTATTGACCAATTTTTCACAGTTTTGCCAATTATTGATCATTTTTGACAATTTTTCAAAAATTTTGACCATTTTAGATCATTTTTCCAAATTTTAACAATTATTGACCATTTTTGACAATTTTTTAGCATTTTTGACAATTTTTCACACCTATAGGTGTGCGAGCTCAGTGCGGTAAGAGAGATTGCGCACAGTCACTTGAATAAATTATCGCGTGACGAACGCTTTTTCGTAACATCACACGTTTTACAAGTTCACTAGCCTTCCCAAAAGTCCTATGTCGTGCAATAAGAAGCAAGCTTCAAAAACCTGTAAAGCCGATACTTTAATTTTGGTTATTCTAGCGAGGATAATAATTAGTAATTTATAGGTAACAGTCACATATGGCACAAAAAAACCAGTTTATGGTGACAGATCCGTCAAAATAAAGGAACTTACTTAAAAAGTTCTTTGCCTTCATTTAACTTAAGTATGGGAATCCTGTATTTTAGATTGGGAATATCCTTAAAGTTGGATTCACTGAGCATGCGTATATGTCAAAATAAAAGAGAGTTTACTAAAGGGAACTACAAAACGAACGTTGCAATAACTTTCTATTATAGAATAAAAAAAAAATTTCTCTATTTTGGTGACTTAACTATTTATAAGTGTATGAGTTGCTCCAACTGATTTCGGACAAACTATACTGTTTTGAAATACTACATCAGAGGCCTTACACTTCAATTCTTTAGGCATTCTATATTTCAATTTTGTTATGTGCCAAAACAAATTTTTAATACTTCCTGAAGCATTCTTAACATATCCCCATCAAATTAAATGCCTATCTGACTATTACGGACATGACAATAAATTTAATTTATATACATCTACAACAGTTTTATCGCTCCCATTAGTGAAATGAATATATATACGAAGCATGGACCAATACATGATTCGATCTATATAATATATTTTATCAAATCAAAATCAAAATAGATGGAAAACAGAAGGGTGGCGTATTACTAAAAGGGGACAGAGAAAATTAGGATGAGGCATAAGACTTTAAGCTTATTGTAACGGGACTACAAACCATTACATATTTTGATATTAGGGTGTAATTTTTTCGCCACAAAAAAATCGTTGTTAGTAGGGGACACGTAATCCGTTTTAATGTAATTGAGAAAACTGTTAAATGGTTTAAAAAAAATTCTCCACTCTACACAACCATAGCTTGTTTCTATCTATTACTGTACTGAGTGGAAAGAGGCCATATTTCAAGAATTATAGTAGTCTAATAATTCTTTCAATCTAGCGCGTGTCTGCTTATTTTACAATTGTTACTTATATCGATAATTACATTATAATCAAACTGCTTGGTCGCTATAAGTATTTCATCATTATAATTAAATATATTGATACTAAAGTTAATAACCCTATAATTTAACAATAAGCAAAAATTCTAACCTAAATAATTAACTACCCATTACAGTAGCTTCGGGAAAATGTACCAATAAAAGTAGCGTCGAAAAAACCCGAAAAAGAGTTATAGATCCACCGCCCTCTAACGGCATTATTTCTGTTAAGTGCACCATCCTTTATTGTAAACAACACATTTTGACATTGTTTTGAAGGACGTAAGTAACAATTACCAAAAAGGTATCGATTGCCCTTGACGACGGGATGTAATAACTAACTGACTCCATAATTTCTCCATCTCTAACCAAGTTTTCAGTTACTTATAGTATAAATAACTATCACGTTAATTTCAAATAGATTTTAGTCTTTTTCTCATAGTATTTTCCCAAGATCCTTTTTGGATTCGAAGATTATGTGTGAGGCTATTAATTCCTCCTCCTTTATGCATGTGCTTCCTTAGAATGCGGGGACCGGTGAGCCTGTCATTTCTTTACCCCTACTTAGGTTTACTTCTCCGTCAGTCTGCGACTAAGAAGAGAGAGTGGAAAAAGTACCTAACAAAAAGATCGACAGAACAATATGACATTTACAAAAAGCAAAGAAAAATAGTTAAAGATTTAGTATCAGCTTCAAAAGAAAAGTCATGAGACCAAAAAAAGAAATATACTGTGTTAAAGACAGTTTAATATGCTTTAATGTGAGTATACATTTATCAAGAAGGCTTATCGTTTATATGCGTAGCAAACGGTAAACAACGGTAACAAAAACGTGTTAATGATGATGATGATTGTAACGAAAATAACAAATCTGTCAAATGTTAAAATTATTGCGTTTGCAACTGAAATTTACATATTATTCGTTTTTCATAATCTCAACAGTGTTCAACTGTGTTAGTTTAATGCATACTACACCACAAAAAGCCGCCCAAGTTATTGCTTTAATCGAAATTGGACTTGGTCAGCGAGCTGTTGCTAGACAATTGGATATGACCCGCGCAGCGGTTCGAAGAGTGTGCCAACGTTATGAGGCAACTGGATCCTTCCATAGGCGACCTGGAACAAGCAGAAGGCGATTTACAACCGCTCGTGAAGACCGCTTTATTGTGTCAACAACATTAGGAAATCGTCACCTTAATGCCGTTCAAGTGCAACGACAGCTCCGTGAGGTGCGAGGAGTGGCTATTAGTCAGTGGACAGTAAGACAAAGACTGCAGGAAAATAACCTGACACCTAAAACACCTGCGATTGGTCCAAAACTTACTCCAGCTCATTGGCAAGCACGCTTGCGTTTTGCTCGGGATCATCTGAATTGGACGTTGGAACAATGGGGATCTGTTCTGTTCTCAGATCAGACCAGAATATGCCTCCTTGGTAGCGACCGAAGAAGGAGAGTGTACCAAAGACCAAGAGAGCGATTTGCAGATTGCTGCTTTGAAGAGCGGAGTGCTTATGGAGATGGTTCCTGCATGATCTGGGATCCAATTTCTATAGGAGCACGAACCGACCCTATGTTTATTCGTAGGAGCGACCATGTTCACGGAAGAAGAGGTTTAACGGCTGCTAGATATATCGAGGAGATTTTAGCAATTCATGTGGTACCTTACGTCGACTACATTGGAGACGAATTTACCTTTATGCATGAAAATGCAAGGTCGCACACCGCAATATTACATTGCAGAAGTCGGTTTTCGGGTTATGGAGTGGCCAGCATATAGTCCTGTCCTAAACCCGATAGAACATTTATGGGATGAGCTAAAACGAAGAATTCGAGCTAGACTTCATACCCCAAACTCGATCCCAGAACTTATTGTTGCAGTAGAAGAAGAGTGGCTTAACATCCCACAAGAAACAATAGATCTATGCCTAATCATACGAGAGATGTTATCAGGGCAAGAGGAGGTCATATCCATTATTAAAAAATTAGGTGTTAAGTTTTAAATTGTCAATAACCCTATTTATGTTGATAATAAAAAATCTTAGTTTTCTCAATGCATTAATATAAACATAGGAAGTCGAAATAAGTTTTCATAAATTTATACTCACATTAAAGCATATTAAATTGTCTTTCAAAAATCACAATTCTTTTTTTGATCTGATGAAAAATAAAAAAAATATATAGTAAAGTCAAAAGTTTACAGTGGGCCGATTTGTATGCACGCAAGTGTATTTTACAAAGTATTAAAATCATTCAGAACAAACAAAACAGAAATAGTATATTACGTAACAAGTCCGGAAAATGATGTTTTTTTGGACGAGTAGACAAGATTCCAGGACGAGCCGTAGGCGAGTCCTGGAAGTCAGCGAGTCCGAAAAAACATTTTTCAAGCGTGTTGCGAATGTTTATGTTTGTCAAGATGACACTACGCTAAAAAAACTAATTTTTAGAACAAAAGTAGGAACATTCTAATTGAATTTACTGTTTGGACCCTTACTTTGTGGAATCTACTCATATTACTAACATTCTAATTCTTGCTTTTAATAATATTTATACTGAAATTCGAACAATTGCTAATATTAAAGGGATTCAGTTTGTTTGAATGACAGCAGCTATGTAATTCTTCCCGGCCTAGTCCGGGAAATACGTACTTTCCGGACTAGGCCGGAAAAGTGCTACTTTCTCACAGAAAAAGAGTCCGGGAAGTAGGTACTTTCCGGACGGTTGTCGAAAAAAGAATTATACATCAAAAACAAGAACCAAGAAATATTAACATATGAGAAGGATATAATGGCTAGGTGGAAAGAATATTTCCAAGATTTACTGGGACAACAAACGCAAAGTACTGAGGAAAATATATCAGAAAATTGAAGAACTAAAGAATGTAATAAGACTACTAAAAAATGGAAAAGCACCAGGAAATGATAAGATCACTACTGAAATGATCAAAAACTTGGGAAAAATAGGAATTGAAAGTATACTCACCATACTAAATAAAGTTTGGAAAAATGAAAAAATACCGGACGAATGGGTAATAGCATTAATAACACCGATACACAAGAAAGGATACCAAAAAAATTGTAATAACTCTTACAGAGGAATAACATTGCTAAACACTATAATAAAAATATTTGAACAGATAATAGATAATAGACTTAAACCGATACTAGAATCACATTTATCAGAAGCACAAAGAGGGTTTAGACCTGGAAGGCCTACTATAGGGGATCATTTTGCCCAACCTATCAGGGTAAAACGATCCTTTTACAAATATCTACATTACCGCCCTCAAAAATTGCTTACCTGTTATATCAAAAAATTGGTCATGCAATATTTAAGTACAGTCTACCGACATCCCCAGAAAATATATTGGAAGTTTTTCTCTTTTATACTTTACTTTTTACTGGTATTTCCAGCTTAGAGGGATCATTTTGGGCCACTCTCCCCTACTTGTAAATGTTGATATTCGAATGCAAACTAAGCTACCTACTTGACACTTTATTTAAAAAACGTCAAACACTGATTGACTTTTCACTTATGTATTATACATTTTTGTAATCCTCTCGTAGAGGAGAATCCAACAATACAATAATGTATAGGGTGTTCCATTTAAAAAATTGGAGTAGTGACCTGTTTTTTTTTAATTTTTTCGTAAAAGTGACGCCTTCAGAATTATATGGCGTGGATAGTTTTCATTGAAATGCTCTGTGTTGATAAATTTGTTATTTGTGCCGTAATTAGAATTTGAAAAAAAGGTTTAATAAGTGGTAAATGTGGTAAAGTTTGTCCAAAATAAATGCAGAAGTTACTCCTGTTCGACTCCCTTGCCGAGTTTTTCCTTTGATTAGGCATATGGAAAAAGTCTGCAATGGAAACGAGCATGTGCTTACTACCTACTACTACTTCACCTACTTATCACCAGAACAATAATTTTTTTCCGTAGACTCTCGCGATTTTAGTTTCTTCATGTTTTATGTTTGACATATTCAAGTACGCTCGTTGTTTTAAATGTCGGTATAGTAAAATTAATACCTATTTAGAGGTACCAGCCGTTTTAGTAACTTAACGTATGCGGCTTCTTGAACCATCTGACATTAACATGAAATCAAAATTTGACGTAACTTCAAAAACGTGACATTTAATAAATTAATTACGACGTTCATTTTTGTTGGTAATTTTTTGTTTCAACCGATTTATTAATAATAAATAAGGATGGTCTTATTCTAAATGGGTATAAAATTTACTATAGATATATTGTTTGTACGCTAAATTAAATTATGTGTATGAAATGTCAAATGTCAGTAAATATGGGATACATCAATTTATGTGGCACTTACCTGCAGAAACAGGGACGGCTGTTATTAGTCCTAATGTAATGAATAAAATTACCCAGTATATTGGCAACTGCAAAAAAAATTACCTTCATCTAATTGTATTCATGTGTATGAAATTTAATGAAAAATAAGATACTTTAACATCTATGACTTTTGAAAAAATTATAAACAAACCTAGAGAAAGAACACTAGATGTTAACAACGCTAGCCACGGCAACATCCCGGTGGAGTGTTTCGATCCCCAGACAGAGGGGCCACAAAAATGCTGCATTCAACATGCCGATGAGCAAAAAAAATAGCGCTACCTGGCCGTATGTCGCATCTCCTATGATTTGAAAAGCACCTTGAATGATTACAGTAAACTACATCCTGCAGGAGAAAAAATGGCACTTTACTCCCTAGTAATACAAATAGCTATTAATTCAATAAAAACGAAGGAAAACATTTTAACTTTTATTCAAAAAACTTTTTCATGATAAATTAATCCTGAAACTTTTATACAGCATAACTATAATTAAAGGAAAAGTTGATGAAACATGCTATTAATAAAACTGCACTTTTAAAGCAAATGTAGCATTATTTTGAAATTTTCCTTTAAAATAAACAAACCGTAATATATTAGTTAAAAGCAAAAAGTTTTATATCCAATTAAACTTGTTAAATCGGTCACACTTCCACATATGTTGGACCCTATGCGAATAAAATATATGGGAATGAATCCATTACTCTTCGAAAACGGTAATAGGTGCACTATTTTCAGTTCATTTATTTTGATGAAAGCGAACTGTGCTCGTATTAATCAATTCCAAACATAAATTTATTTATATCAATTAATTGGAAGATATATAAAATTGGGGGTAGCGGTTCAGTATAATTGTAATGACAAGTAATTTGTTTCTATAATTAACTTATTAATTTCAAGTGAACAGAGTTTTTTGAAGCAAACATCAATAATGTATTCAACACAAGCCTATATTATTTGTTATACATCCATACACAGCCCTGTCTCTAAATTCTAATATATCTACAAGTAAAATAAGGTTTCACTAGAATGATAAATGTCTAAATACACACACGCCCAAAAATTACAGGGATATTGGAAATGTGTTCGCAAATTCATATTATAATATATCGATGCGGCTTATTAGCCTTAGAAAAATCCCCTAAAGGGTGATTCAAAAAAATTGACTTGATTTTTATAAGAAACGCCATCTCGTGAATACACAACAAACAGCGATCGAATTCTTAACAAGCGCCTAACAGCAGAACATATTCAGCCAATCAAAACGTCTGTCGGATCCCATGATAATTATCGCAATCCGATTGGTTAAAATAAAATGACGTTTTGTTGTTGTATACTCTTGTATTTTGATTTAATCTAACCTAATCTAACCTAACCTAATCAAACCAAACCTAACCTAACTTAACCTAACCTAACCTAACCTAACCTAACCTAACCTAACCTAACCTAACCTAACCTAACCTAACCTAACCTAACCCAACCTAACCTAACCTAACCTAACCTAACCTAACCTAACCTAACCTAACCTAACCTAACCTAACCTAACCTAACCTAACCTAACCTAACCTAACCTAACCTAACCTAACCTAACCTAACCTAACCTAACCTAACCTAACCTAACCTAACCTAACCTAACCTAACCTAACCTAAGCTAACCTAACCTAACCTAACCTAACCTAACCTAACCTAACCTAACCTAACCAAACCAAACCAAACCAAACTTAACCCAACCGTAAACCAAAATTAACAATAAAAACTCCTGGTATTTCTTACCACAAAACAAAACACAAAAGTATACAACCACAAAGCGTCATTTTATATCAACCAATCGGATTGCGATAATTATCATGGGATCCGACAGACGTTTTGATTGGCTGAATATGTTCTGAATTCTTATTTCGTCATTGCAGTGACGAAAACAAAATATCTGTTCTCTCGGGAAGCTCATTGTTTAAAGGTGATCCAAAATATCAGGTTACATCTTATTAAATTTACCGGATGTCTCAGAAACTACTTATCGTACAGCTTAGAGAAAAATAAGTAACCTAAAAATACTGCTCGAAATACTTTCCATCTTTTTCGATGCAGATATTTAATCTCTGCGTGGTAGAAAAGACAGCAGCTTCTATTTCAGCCCGGGGAATACTGTCAATTATGTTATGTATTCGTTTAATAAGATCTGCTCTATTTGCAGGTCTTGTCTGAAATACTAAATCTTTAATTCGACCCCATAGAGAAAAATCGAACACCGTAAGGTCGGGAGATCTTGGCGGCTACCTCTTCATATCCAAATATACTTAAAAAATGCATCACTTCATTTGTAAAGTAGGCTGGGCAGCCGTCTTGTTGTATCCACATATTTTGCCGTATTGCTAAAGGAACATCTTCTAATAATATAGTTTCATCTCTTAGGAATTTTAAGTAACGCTCGCCATTTAAATGTTCATCAAAAACTGAAGGGCCCATAATTTTACCATCTAGAATCCCATACCATAAGTTAACTGACCCTGGTTAAAATCTTGTTGCATCCAGTGTAGATTATGATCAGATCAATAGTGTGCATTATGTCTATTTACAGATCCAATACTGGAAAATGTAGCTTCATCGGACCACAATATATTTGATAAAGACATTACGTATTTTGAAATTACTCTAACCGTTACAGGTTCATAAATTCACTCTACATTAGTTTTATATTTGAGTTGTCAACAATTTATGACATCTGAACACCTACGAAATTATGTAAAATTTTCTATTCACTTAAGTATAAAATCCCCTGATACAAAACGATTTACTAGAATGTTCTCGAACTGTGCGCAGCCTCCGAAATTTACAGTCAAGAGACAGGGCCGGCATTGAGTTGGTGACCTCGCAACAATACTGTTTTGGAACACTCCGTTGCTTGGATGGACAGAGTATACATACCCAAATGTTAACGTGACGAACCTGTGGAAATGATAGACAAAGTGTTGACAGACATTAAATTTAACGTAACAATACCATGTTATTATTTGAATAAAATAAAAAAATCATGGTTTAAATAATATAAAGTCTAGTCGATGTAGTATTGGTTAACAAACATTTAACCATATTTTAACTATAAGCATATTACCCTAGTCATATGTGTTTTATTTTCTTCAATTTGGGAAATGGCTTCTTATTAATATAATTATAGTATTAATTATTCTAGAAATTTCATTTTCGTATGTTATTTAAGCTTCATAAGTACAATGTTATTATATTTTATTGATTGATTCAGTCAATTTGTTGTATTTTATTTTTAAAACAAGTCCATATGAATATATTTTTTCCAAATTATTGAAGCTTGCTTCTTATTGCACGACATAGGACTTTTGGGAAGGCTAGTGAACTCGTGAAACGTGTGATGTTACGAAAAAGCGTTCGTCACGCGATGACTCATTCAAGCGACTGTGCGCAATCTCTCTTGCCGCACTGAGCTCGTACACCTGTAGGTGTGAAAAATTGTCAAAAATGGTCAAACACTGTCAAAATTTTGAACAAATGGTTAATAATTGCCAAATATGTTAAAATTTTTAAATATGGTCAAAAATTGTAAAAAATTTGGAAAAATGATCAAAATTTGTCAAAAACTGTCAAAATTTTGAAAAAATGGTTAATAATTGCCAAATATTCTCAAAAATTGTCAAAAATTGTCGAAAATGGTCATTAATTGTCAAAAATTTTGAATTTTTTTTGAAAAATTGTCATAAATGGTCAATAATTGTCAAAGACGGTCAATAATTGTCAAAACCAATCAAAATTCGTCAAAAATGGTCCAAAAGGATCAATAATTGTTAAAATTTTGAAAAATGGTCAAAAATTGTCAAAGACGGTCAAGAATTGTCAAAATTCATCAAAAATGGTCAATAATTGTTAAAATTTTTGAAAAATTGTCAAAAAATTTTAAATATGGTCAAAAATTATCAAGAATTTGTAAAAATCGTCAAAAATTGTCAAAAACTGTCATAATTTTCAAAAAATGGTTAATAATTGCCAAATATTTTCTAAAATTGTCAAAAATTTGGAAAAATGGTCAATAATTGTCAAAATTTTTGAAAAATGGTAAAATTTTTCGAAAAATTCTCAATAATTGTTGAAATTTTTGAAAAATTGTCAAAAATTGTCAAAAATGGTAGAAAATGGTCAATAATTGTCAAAAATTTTGAAATTTTTTGAAAAATTGTCAAAAATGGTCAATAATTGTCAAAGACGGTCAATAATTGTCAAAACCAATCAAAATTCGTCAAAAATGGTCAAAAATGGTCCAAAAGGATCAATAATTGTTAAAATTTTGAAAAATGGTCAAAAAATGTCTAAATTTTGAAAAAATGGTCAATAGTTGCCAAATATGTTAAAATTTTTGAAAAATTGTAAAAAATGGTCAATAATTGTCAAAGACGGTCAATAATTGTTAAAATTCGTCAAAAATGATCAAAAATTATCAAGAATTTGGAAAAATCGTCAAAAATTGTCAAAAACTGTCAAAATTTTGAAAAAATGGTTAATAATTGCCAAATATTTTTTAAAATTCTCAAAAACTGTCAAAAATTGTAGAAAATGGTCAAAAATGGTCAATAATTGTCAAAAATTTTGAAATTTTTTGAAAAATTGTCAAAAATGGTCAATAATTGTCAAAGACGGTCAATAATTGTCAAAACCAATCAAAATTCGTCAAAAATTGTCAAAGATGGTCCAAAAGGATCAATAAATGTTAAAATTTTAAAAAATGGTCAAAAATTGTCTAAATTTTGAAAAAATGGTCAATAGTTACCAAATATGTTAAAATTTTTGAAATATTGTAAAAAATGGTCAATAATTGTCAAAGACGGTCAATAATTGTTAAAATTCGTCAAAAATGATCATAAATTATCAAAAATTTGGAAAAATCGTCAAAAATTGTCAAAAACTGTCAAAATTTTGAAAAAATGGTTAATAATTGCCAAATATTTTCAAAAATTGCCAAAAATTTGGAAAAATGGTCAATAATTATAAAAAAACTGTCAAATATGTCAATAATTATTAGAAATTGTCAAAATTCTTGAAAAATTGTCAAAAATGGTCAATAATTGTCAGAACTTGTCAAAAATGCTCAAAATTGTCAAAAATGGTCAACAATTGCTAAAATTTGGAAAAATGGTCTAAAATGGTCAGAATTTTTGAAAAATTGTCAAAAATGATCAAGACTGTCAAAATTGGTCAATAATTGTCAAAAATGATCAATAATTATTAAGATTTGAAAAAATTGTCTTAAGTTGTCAAAATTTTGAAAATATGGTCAATAATTGCCAAATATGTTGAAATTTTTGAAAAATTGTCAAAAATGGTCAATAATTGTCAAAGACGGTCAATAATTGTCTAAATTCGCCAAAAATGGTCAAAAATTGTAAAAATTTCTGATAAATGGTGAAAAATTTACGAAAAATGGTCATTCTATTGAGCATAAGAAGCAAGCTTCTGTCGGCGGTCCGACGACCGCTCACCTTTTTTTTACATATTGAAATGAGATTTTAAATTCAGAATCAAAGTATATAGGAAAAATTATTGCAGCTATTTTTTGGTGAATATTTTATGTAAAATCAATTACTTGTTAATTATTGTTAACTGAGAACGACTCTATTCTAATGGATTTTTTGATTGTGCAAACAAACAACTAATGCACTCCTACAGATACTATTAACGTTCGAGTATCCTTTTTACCCTTTAGGCAATCTCGATATTGAGTAATATCTCAACAAGATTAATTCATAAGCGTTGGCCATTATGTGAATTGAAAGTTGACCCTTCGAAATATGATTAAATTCCACTTAAACCACTTAGGATAATTTAAAATGATAATATTCATTGGGAGCTTACCAATCGGGATAAAAATTAATACAGCTGTAAACATATGGGTAAATTAAATTGTCGTTTATGCAGCAAAATAATGGAATAGAAATGGATAAAAATTTATCAGAAAAAACAGATTTTCAATGCAAATCGTTTTCATAGTCTACAAAACAATTAAAATCATTGTTTAAAGATTGAAACAAATGTTTCCAAAATACAATCAGATACAACAAGGACGATGGATAATTTCAATGTATATTTTCGGTAATTTAAAAAATGAATAACCCACAAAGATCATTTTCTGATTTTATTTTCAGTTTTAGCTACAAATCATGTATACCTTACTATGGCATTCCAATCTAGATGGATTTATGTTTTAAATATTAGAGAGTCTTAAAAAGAGAGATTTAATGATAGACCACTTAGTAAAAGTTCAACGAGTGAAAACAATAGGAGAGCTGTCGAGAGCAAGCAGATTCATATCATGTCAGACAATCAAGTTAATTTCGAGTATGGGATTACATAGAAGAACTAAAGATGATAGCCGATCAGAATAACGTCAAGCTGACATGGGTACCAGGGTATCGAGGGAAATGAAAAAGCAGAAAAATTTGCTGAAAGCGGGTCAGATATACCATTAACAATGGTACGCGGATCTGTAATGAACTGGATCTAAGAGCAACATAAAAATAACTGGATGAGTACCCCAAGAAAAATGCATGGGAAGACCTTCATAAAAGAACCATACTTGAAACGTACAGCGGAATTGCTCACAGTGTAGAGGAATCAGCTGAGGAATATGGGTAGGGAAACGGATAAAATGAAATATATACTTTACATAATGCGAGACCCTTGATGGTAGAAGAACATTACTATTTGGCCAATCACAAGACGACGATAAACTATATAGCAAACACATATTTAAGAAATTGTACAAACTGGTGCAGGGGACAAAGGTGTAGGAATGGGTGATATGAAAAGACATGATACAGTAAGTAATTCGACTGCAGTGTTATCGGACGGGCTCGGAAAAAAAGTCCAGTTTTATGGACAATAGACGAAACGACCCCATCCAAATAGCCTTAAAAACAGTTGTTATGACGTTACACCCCTGGGCTTCGTTTTCGTTGATTCGAAGGACCACCCTTTGCAGGGACGATGATTAAACATTAAACTCGATTGATTTTTTAACACAACAAAATATTCACTTTATTAAACATAAAAGGTTGTTACATATATTTAAATTTAATTGGTCTCTCAACCCACCACCTCGTAATGATGTAACGTTAATTTCGTTCACTTTACTTTCCTCCAGTTAATCAATAATAAATTATCGTATGGGCGGCGAATAGCCAGTCTTTTCTCATACCCAACACCGAGAAATGTTTCAAGGCTAAATATATTTACTGTCGACGAGAGTCGAAATCAACGTTTCTATACGGGCCGATCGAATTCCGTCTGTAGTGAAAATAGTCACTTTTATTTTGAGATTCCCACTTCGACCTCGTGTCTCTTCTTATAAATTAAATATGAATCAAGAATTCACTACTGAAATGTAAATTCCTTTCCTGGTCAAAGCGTATGAGCGTGACATGAACATGAGACGTAAGTCTGTTATCTTTCACATGATTTCGTGTATTTAAACAGTGGCAAAAGGGTTTCATTCTTCTTTCCCGTGCAGTTTGTGTTTGTTAGAAGAGTTTCGGAACACCCCGTATTATTTTCTCTGTGTGTAAGGTTCGTCACTTTAAAACTAAACCGTGGTAACTAAAAAAAGCAAGTTTTTCAGGAGAGCGATTTATAAGTTTTCACGAGCTTCCACCCCAGCTTGACTTGAAGCAATGGTGACTATTGGAAAATAGTTCACATAAAAAAAACTGTATTTCTTTAATTTTTCAACTGACCAGGCTTGATTCTAGAAGCATTTTAAATTTTGTGGTAATTTCGAAATAAGTAACGGTTCCTTGAGTTGCAGCGCTTTTCTCTATAACTCTCATTAAAAATGGATAGTTATTTCGAAATACGTCATTATTATTATAAAGAAATCACAAAGAATTATGAATATAAATTTAATTAAAGAGGCAGTAAGATACAAAATCTTAGGTAAAGTACAACATTTTAAGGAAAGTTAGGTAACTTAAATCGAAATATTATAAAAACATTAAACTACTTAGTACAAAATACTACTTTCTTCAGGTAAGTAAGTTAAGGCAACTAAAGTTACTTATTACTTATTATAAATTGTTATAAAACTGAGAGTAGCATTTTGGAATAATGTTTTTTTCAACAAGTAAAAGGTCAAGTTGTACACTGCCAATTTTGAGACGTAGTAAAACGAGGAATTTTCACCATTGGGGCACTGCAAAACGGCTTGCAAATCAAAAATAAATACAGCGGAATCATCTTTTGCGGCTTTGTCCTTACTTTTTTCCATCTGTAACGTTAATTTCGTTCACTTTACTTCCCTCTATTGAATTAATAAATTATCGTATGGGCGGCGAATAGCCAGTCCTTTCTCATACCCAACACCGAGAAATGTTTCAAGGCTAAATATATTTGCTGTGGACGAGAGTCGAAATCAACGTTTCTATGTGGGCCGATCGAGGTCCGTCTGTAGTGAAAATAGTCACTTCTATTTTGAGATTCCCACTTCGACCTCGTGTCTCTTCTTCTACCAATTATAAATTAAATATGAATCAAGAATTCACTACTGAAATGTAAATTCCTTTCCTGGTCAAAGCGTATGAGCGTGACATGAACATGAGACGTAAGTCTGTTATCTGTATTTAAACAAGTGGCAAAAGGGTTTCATTCTTCTTTCCTGTGAACATGTGCTATTGAAGCTATTGTTTGTTTTAAATTGTAACAAAAGTTAATATACAACTTGTAAATTTAATAACGTTGTTCATAAAGTTTATTTTCCCTTCCAATCTTACAGGATTTGTCGTTATAATGCTGATGTGAATAACAAATAAGCTAGTATTATTCAGGGTGGCGCCCACTTACCTTTCTTAATTTTCATAATTTACCTTCATCTAATTTCAGTACCTTAAATAAATTTCAAGTAGGATTACCCGAGAACCGGTAAGACTACTATCTGAATTTGTACTAGTTTGGTCTCAGAATCTACACCTGAGGTGCTCTCTAAACTGAGTAGCCGTTACAAATTGGCGCCCAACGTGGGGCCATGTTTTACACATCTGATTTATATCGATAAATCTTGAAACTTGGAAGTTTGGACAGTAGTCCATCCGAGCCAAATCCTTTTCTAGTATATGGGATTCGTACCTTTCTTCATTATCTTTATTCCTGTCATCGTTATACATAGCGGATTCGTCACATTGATCCGTTTTGGGATGATGGAAACTAATATTAAACTCTTGGTTAAAAAGATGGTAGTACATCAGGTAATTTCCGCATTGTTTTTCTTCTTCGACATAGTCTGTATGTAGTTGCGTTATTGATTTACTGCCATCAATGTATACTCTTGATGAGTTTCGGCGACAATAATGGCTTGGAATCACAGGAACGGATTTGATGTGGTTTCTTATATTTTCTCGAATTTTTTCGTCAATTTTGGGGTGGTTGTTGTGGCGACCTCTTTGGTCTTGAACAACTAAATTACCCGTAGCGTCAGAATTTTTCAAAACAGTATCCAAAGGCCGATCATTTATATCTAAGGTGCATTTAAAAAACTTTTTGCATACGTGAATTCTTTCACCGTATTCGCCATTTTTTTAGAAAATAAGCTTGGTTATTCTTTCTGTGGCTTTCCTCTCTCTTGTACTGATACTTTGGGATAACTATCTGCAAGCAGCTTCGCAGAGAATTATGTTGCACTTGTAAGTTTCCTGAGCTCCAATAGGCGTCAAAAATACTTTGCCTTTCCTCCGCAGTAAAATTTTGATAGCAAGTTGGAGTGGTCGCATCATTCTTTTTCTCGCGGGTTTTTAACTGAAACATATCCTTCGCCCTTATTTCTCAGTCTTTTGGCTACTTCTTTCTTCCTGTTGGTTCTGTCACATTTCCTTTTTCTCGTTTTCTTTTTCTTTTCGACTTCATCACCTTCTTCATTACTTTGTTCCTCCATAGTAGCCGCGGGTGGATCATCTGATGCAACAACCTCTTCAACAAGTTCAAGTTCTGGATCAAAATTCACATTTTTCAATTCAGTTAATTGTTTCTGACCGTCACAATCCACGGAGATCGCTGATTCCAGAACGCTCGATGAAGGAACTTCTTGATAATCAATTATTATATCGTTATGAGGATGTGGAATTTCCTGTACAGAATCTAATGGAAATACCTCTTCTTCAGTTTCTTGTGAGATTTGAATTTCAGCATTCTCCAAAAATGTTCCGGTAAGATCTAAAGGCGTTGATTTTGGTGAAATTATCTGAGCAGCATCTAATGGAAAAGTTTCTAGTACCTCTTGTTCAGTTTTCTTGTAACACTTCGATTTCAGGATTCTCCAAAAATCTTCCGATAACATCTAAAGGTGGCGATTTTGGGATAACAGCAGTTCTAAGTTCACCTTGAGAGTAACTCATTTCAGTCTCTTCTTCATCATTATTATTTTCAGTCTCATCATTATTAGTATCATAGTTATTTATTTCAGTCTTATGTATGTCAGTCTCAAAATTTTTCTCTTTCGGCTCAACTTGTCCAGCACTGTCAAAACCAACCAAAGTTGTGAATTTATGTAGTTGCTGTTGATTTTTTTGTACATTTCAAGGGTATTGACTAAAAATGTATTGAAATTTACACCAGATACAGTCGTTATTTGACAAACAAATTTACACTAGGCAAAAAAGCTTTTGACTCGCTGTCCGAAATTTATGTTTTTGTTTTAAGGTATGGCTATACTTACTTGGAATTTTCATTGAAGAACCATTATTATTAACCTCCTCGGAAGGTGGTGGGTTTACAATACTCCATACACCAGTCTTACCGCAATTATGTAGTACTTTGCGCTGATTGACTAGTTTAAGCATTAATTTTCCGCCATCGTTCTGTCTGCAAAATTTTAAAAATTTCTTTAGTAAACTATACCTATGCCAACGGATATAAATTCATTTATTTTCCAAGAAGTGAGTAGTTTTTTACTCAATTTATTACGACTAGTGTTGCAAATTAAAATACAATAGGCGGTACATTATAATTTGTTTAAGTAATAAAATAAAATATTTTGAGAAAGACTGCTCTAACTATAAATAAAACGATATAATCATAAACACGCCGATTTAAAATCTTCCGTACTTTTGAGGAAACCTGCTATAACTTAAAATACAACTGTGTTTCTCCAAAATTACGCTAATGCTGCATAAGTAATTTTAAACTATACTGTTGCATTTCAAGATACAGCGATGTTCATTAAAATATCCGCCCAAATATTATAAATTTTATTTCAAATTTTGAAATACAACCATGTAGAAAAAAAATGCTACTTACCTGCTCCAGTTAAGTGACATACTGCTACACTTTTCCGTAAAATTAAATGACCGGTCGGGCTAATGCGATAACGATTTATCTGCTCTCTCATGGAGTTTTGTGGAATTATGAAGATAACACGTTGTTTCTCTAATAAAGATAATTTTTTTACGCAAAATGACTTAAATATCTAATTTTTCGACGGTGTAGTTTCGAAACGACGATATGTTTAAGAGATTTTTTCCGCTTAAAAAGTAGTCTGTTCAACTTTTTAGATGTCTAAACCTCTTACTTTATTTGTGCAAGAGACCGCGGAGATTTGTTACTTCATTTTTACGTGAAAACGTAATAAACAGACCTTACTACTACGGTTCTGTATACAAACTTATTTTCGCAATTATAATTAAGTGGGAATATTAGAATGCACAAAAAAATGAAAATCTTGGTTGAATTATATATATTTCTGATTTAAGAAATAGTTATGAATCCCGAAATTATCTTGGAAGAAGTGAAATTTTCCTTCCTCCGAGATATACACTTCAAGCTGCAATTTCTAATATATCAAATGCTGGTTCAGGACTATTGAACTACGGTTCAGAACCTTTCTTTACAAGGATATCTGCCCTCCCTCCCTACCTCATAATTCACCTCACCTCAACCCCTTTTTTGCCTATATAACCACCTCCCTATTTCTTGAGACTCTGTCTATCCACCCACGCCCCTTTCATCTTCCCCGACCGCTTCTTAATCCTCTCAATCCCCTCCTGATTGATTTCCCCGATATCCTTCAGGATTACCGCTTCATTCCTGCCCTCCTTTTCCTGTTCCCTAACTGTATAAATTGTAACCTTCTCCGTCTCATCACCTCTCACCCACGCCACCATCTTCCTCAATACCTCCACCTCTACATGCTCAAGCCTGTGGAGCCCAACACTGTCCCCGCTCCCCACTTCCCCAAACACTCGCGATCCACTTAAGTGTTACGAGTGCCCTATTTTTGTTTGCCAGGATTAACAGTTTTTGTAGGCAGCCCCAGGCTACTCTAGATATAATCTGTGGAAAAATCATCGTGAACCAGAGAACTAACTAGTATTTTCTGTTATTGCGTTCCTCATTGTATAATACTAAAATGGAAATGTTTTTTTATTGAATTATGTAAATGAGTTATTTGTAAATCTTCACATAATCTCATGATCTCAAATTTAACACAAAGAATCCTATTTTTCTGACTAGTCCAGATCGTAATCTATTGCTAACTGTTACTCTTTTCAACTACTTTTTTTGTTGAGATTTCATTTAAAAAGACAATCCATCCCTATCGTAATTAATTAAACAAGAAAATATTTTATACCGTCTAATGTGAAATGTATCGCTGGAAACGATTAAGATAAAGGAGTACGTCCAAAATAAATTCATTGCTTAGTTAGTAGGCAAAGACGTTTGTATCGATTTCATTAAGTATAATTAATCTTACAAAGGAATCCACAAAGCGGCGCCAGATTACACCAGAATACTTTATCTTATTAGAACATTGAACCAATTACAATGCTCAATAAATTACACGTTGTTAAATGAAAACTGATATATAAATGGAAATATTAACTCAATACAATATTCATTAGAACAAACAATGTTATATGAATTTGTCAAAATTGTTTCAATTGTTTTTAATTTATTAACATTATGCTGCGGGTATTTTATGTCATAGGTCATAAATCATCTACCACTTGAGTTATTAGCAGGCGGTCGATTTTACGCAGTGCTGTACCTGCCCTAGCCATTAAATCTTGTTTTATAGATAGGTATAATGATATTGGGTTAAGATAATTATTAAGAAAAGTCGCTTGATTATAATTGAGAATTGTTTATGTATATACACTGTGTTCATTTGAAAAGGACCCACCCTTAATATTTCAAAAATGGGACATATTAGAAAGAAATGCTGAAGCACGTCAACTTTTAACTTGAGGGGGACACTTTTTGGCGATAATGTTATAAACGTCATGGAAAGCAATTTAACGCAACTCATACACGAACCCACCCGCTTTCGAATCAATAACGTTCCATCGACTCTCGTTCTCGTAGTTACAAATGATGACCAGTTAATATCATCTCTGAAAGTATGTACTCCGGTAGGAAAATCCGATCATGCTGTCTTAACTGCAAAAATTCATCTAAACATACCCCTTCCCGGAAAAGTACTTAACTATTCCATATTTAAGTCAACAGATTATACCGAAGTCAATCATTCTCTGTCTCAAATCGAATAGGATGAAGTATTATGTGACTCAAACAATTGTACATCAATATGGAACAAATTTCACTCTATCACAACTCAATGTCTCGAGGAGAATACTACAGAACGAAGAGCATACCGTAACAAACTAAAACCATGGATTAACTGGGAACTTCTACAGAAGTTGAAACACAAGCGGAACTTGTTGAAGAAATATAAACAATCTTCTAATCTCTCTGACTTCCTAACTCATAGAAGATTCTCTAACCGACTGAAACAGCAACTATCTAGCTCTAGGCAAAGCTATGAAAAAAACATTGTCAACAGTGGTAGTAGCAAAAAGTTTTATAAATACATTCTCAAAAGTTGCCACACCATCTTTACAACAAGAAGATGGAAGCCTATGCTCTGATTACGAAGCAGCTGAAATTCTTGCTTTGTCTTTCGCTAACGTTTTTACAAACGAGCCACCTGATGATACACTACCATCTTTGTTAAGACCTCGTATCGAAGCATCACTTCACAATATCACCTTTTCTCAAAACCAAATTCTAGATCGCCTGTTACATCTTAAAACTGATTCCTCTCCAGGTCTAGATGGATTGCCTGTATTATTCCTTAAAAAATGTGCTCACACACTATCATATCCGCTATCCAAAATCATGAACTCCTCTTTCTCGGAAGGCTGTATTCCGACAACCTGGAAATTAGCATCAGTCTCCCCAATATTTAAAAAAGGCAATAAATTGGATCCTAACAATTACCGTCCGATAAGCCTCTTACCCATTATCTCCAAAGTAATGGAATCCATTGTTGCCGACATTGATGGTCGACTTTTTGTTGCGGGAAAATGTAATCCCCAACTTCCAACATGGTTTCATGAAGGGTCGATCAACTTTAACCACTTTACTACACTGTACCAACGACTGGTCCAAAGAACTCGATGACAGACATTCTTTACACATAATTTACCTTGACTTTTCCAAAGCCTTTGACAGAGTTCCAAAACGTAGACTTCTACTAAAGCTCGATCAACTTGGCATAAGAGGTACTCTTAACAAATGGTTTTCAGCCTTCCTAACAAACCGAGGAAAGATCCGTAACTAGCGGTATTCCACAAGGTTCCGTTCTAGGACCCTTACTTTTCATCGCATATTCCAGTGATCTTCGATACTGTCTGTCAAGCTCAATTTCGGCTTATGCTGACGACATGAAACTTTACGGAAATCCCAACATCAGTTATCTAAGTTTGCAGAATGATCTCGATAAACTACAAGAATGGTGTTCCAATTAAGTGTTCAGACCCCATCTCATCAGATGGGCTGTAAACTCATTTGACCCCTACAAAACTCCAGGACCAGATGGCATATTCCCCAAGCTTCTGCAAGAGTCCTTTAGTTCTGATACTTCGAAGCAGCTATGCTCTAGGGTATATACCAATTGCATGGAGAGAGTCAAAGGTGGTGTTTATTCCTAAACCAGGAAAATAAACGTACACCCAGGCTAAATCCTACTGACCAATCAGTCTGACATCATTCATGGTGAAAACCATGGAAAAAGTCTTACAAATGTATTTACAAGAAGTAGCGCTTAAGACCATCCCTCTACATAGGCTACAATGGGCTTATCAGGGAAGTCAGGTGAAGCTGCCCAGCACAATTTGGTCTCAGGTCTCGCAAGGAGCCTGAATCATAAGGAAGTAGCCCTTGCAGCATTTCTAGACATCGAAGGTGCTTTTGACAACACATCGATGTCATCAATTAACAGATCCCTTAAAAACAGAGGGATTAACAGTACCACATGCAAATTGATAGGATCCATGCTTGAGCATAGGAGAATAACAGCACATATGCATGATAAAACATACACCGTTAGGACAACTAAAGGATGTCCTCAAGGTGGAGTACTTTCACCACTTTTGTGAAACCTAGTTGTGGATGACTTGATCTGTAGGTTGAATGATGAACGCAGGGCTTTGCGGACGACATAGTTATTGTCACCATTGGGAAATTCCTGGAGGTGGTTATGTATGTCCTACAGGAAGCACTGCGAATTGTGGAGGAATGGTGCCTTACAGAGGACCTTTCAGTTAATCCAAAAAAAACCAAACTAGTTGCTTTTACGAATAGAAGAGTTCTTCCGCAGGGTAGAGTACAGTTGTTCGGAGAAGAACTAGAAATTTCCAAAGAAGTCAAATATCTGGGAGTGACCCTTGATTCCAAACTGAATTGGAAGGCACACCTGGAAAAAAATACTACCAGGGCGACTAGGCTTTTCTGGCAATGAAGAAGAGTTATGGGCAAAACCTGGGGAATACGACCTGAGGTGGTTCACTGGCTCTACACAACTGTGATAAGGCCAACGATCACTTACGGAACAATAGTCTGGTGGAGGAGGACAGAAGTGTCCTCTGCATTGAATATGTTAACTGCAATTCAAAGACAAGCCCTTCTTGTTATTACCGGGGCAATGAACAGCACGGGGACGGCATCAATGGAAGCCCTTATTGGACTTCCTCCTCTAGAACTTTTTATAAGGGCGGAGGCAATGATGGCAATTCTTAGGCTGAAATCGGGAAACTTATGGTCCCGAACAATGTTCGAGAAGGACACACTGATACAACTGGGTCATTACTAGACGAACCCATATTTCACATGAGTTTTGATAGCATGACACCAGAGAATATATTCATTGAGCGAGTGAATATCATCATCCCATCTAGCGAACAGGTAATGCACCCAGGTAATTCTGGAGAAATCATCTGGTTCACCGATGGCTCCAAAACAAACCATGGCACTGGGGCTGGTATAAAAGGACCTAGAAAGAGTGGTCGATATACGACTATGTTTCAAGCAGAGACGATTGCCGCTATGGCCTGTATTGATGAAAACATCAGAAGAGAGTGTACCGGACAAAAAATTGAAATATTCACTGACAGCCAGGCTCTGCTTAGGGCTATCAGTAATCCAACAACTAGGTCTAGACTGGTGAAAAACTGCAAAGACGCGCAACCAGATTGTCTTTTGGCCGAGTTAGACCTTCGTACGAAGAGAGATTAAACATGGAAAATCTTACAACATTCGAAGAAAGACGTCTTCGAGGAGACCTTATTCTTCCCTTTCGAATTTTGAAATTCAACTTCGGCGACCTTCAAGCAGCTCTCCCCCTTCATTTAGACGACCGTCTCCGTGGGCACTCCTTAAAGCTGAAGAAAGCCTTTTAGAACTCGTTATGAGTAACAGAATTTTTGATATTTGGAATGGCCTTCCTCGGCAAATAATTAATTCAAAAAATGTTAATTGTTTCAAAAATCAAATAGACTCCTATATTTTCGATCTTTAGTTTTTTGGGCGTAGTGTCAGTTATTGTTTTATTTATATTCTGTAAATTATTATGGGCAAAATAGGACTTGATTCTCTGCCCTTATCATGTAAGAATAATAATAATAACAATGGTTTCAAGGTCAAAGTGACCACCGTTAACATTCAGACAATAAGCAAGTCTATTTTCAAATTCGTGTCGCTCTTTTTCAAATGTTTCCTTTTTTACATCTCTGCAAACTGGAATAATACGCTGTCGTCAATCATCAAGAGATATTGGTTGTGTTTTGTAGACCTCAGATTCCAAATATCCCCACAAATAAAATCGAGTGGTGTTAATACTGGAGATCTAGGTGATCATTCTATAGCACCTCTTCGACCAATCCACTTTCCTGGATAATTTTGGTTTAACCAATCTCTCACACGGAGGTTAAAATGTGGTGGAGGCCTGTCTTGTTGGATATATAAGTTATTTTCATCAATCAAAAAATTTCCTTGGTCATCTAGTTGATTTTCCACATTATCAACAATTAAAGGTTCGATAACGTTATCTAAAAGTTCCAAATATTTTTCACCCGTCAACTTTCCTTCAATGAATCCAATAACAGCTTTTCCTAAAATTCCAGACCAAACATTTATTTTTTGGGGTGTTTACGAAAAATATGTGGATTCGTATGATCTCGATGCCGATGCCCATTAAAATTATGCCATTTAAAAAGAAGGTAGACTCGTCGCTAAAACAAATATTATGTACTGAAATTTCGTTATTTGCCATCATTTCATAAAATTCAACTCTTCATTTAGTTCGTTCAATAGGTGTATCTGATACGGGTGAAATTTGTGTGTAATGGATGAAAGGCATGGCAGGGTCGCCATGTAATGGATGCGTCTCCAATGGATACGTTGGTAGACTAGAGGTGTGGAAAGGCCTCTGAATCGGTGGTATGGTGGGTCACTTGGAGGATCATCTCAAGGGAATGAAACAACTACTTCTAGCCCTGGGATATGGTTGATTTATTTACTATAATATATTACACTACTAACTATGGCTAATGATATACATAAGTACTTAGCCGTATAGCATACTTATATTTAATGGTTAAAGATTACTGATCTCTGACCATTTGACTATATAGAATGTTCTTCATGACTTATTCTAAATCAACTTCTCCTATAGTAAATATTGAATGCATATTTATATAACCAGTCAAGTTCGAATAAACATATTACTGTTTTGCCTTCCTTCACGCTTGAACTTGACTTTCTATTCAATAACCTTCTTAATTTATATTTATATAATAACGAAATGTTCGAACGTTTTGTTGAAATAAGATCAATGGAATTTAATTCTTATTTTAAATATTTATTATTATATTGGGCCAAAAGGCATCACATGTGCATATGAAAAGCGTTATGTACAGAGCCTACGGCAAAGATCTGTTGAGGCTGCTACTTTCCTTATGGATGCTGTTGGATCCATAGCAAAATTACTTCTATTTGTGTGTTTTCATCTAGAACTCTTTTCCCCTCACGCTTCTTGTTCAAGACAGTAGCTGTTTCCAAAAATGTTTTGACTAACATTAACACATACTTATGATCGACATGTTTGTCTGGGTGTCTTTCATTAAATACAGTAGCAGTTTTTCTAGCACTTTCGTCACATTTTCCGTGAAGAAAAATTATTTCGGTCTTTCAGATAAAGACCACAAAACTGAATACTGTAATTGTAATTATCACTGCTACTTTTTTAAATGTAATTATTGTTTTTGTTTTTGTCATTGTTACTGGTTTTTTGAATTGTCAACATAATACGGGGGCATACGATGAGTTGAAAGAGAGCCAATCTTAAATAACGATTAAATAACAATGGTAGGCTGGTATCAAAGGCGAAACAAAATGATTGAATAGAGATTTACCAGACCTTTTAAATGAGGTATAACTTGATACCGTGAAAAAATTTAAGGGGTATCTCCAGTAGGGAGGGGGTGAATCTGACGTTAGTGCCAAAAAGTTAAAAGTTAACGAGTTTCGGCATTTTTTTCTAATATGTCCCATTTCTGAAATATTAAGGGTGAGTCCTTTTCAAATGAACCCAGTGTATATTCTTGCATGGTGGCTTTGGTGTCATTTTAACATGGTGCCTCATCTAGTATTCGACTGTGGTAGCTAGCATTATCCATGACGATAATACCGTTGGGTGGAATATTTGGTATGAGTTTATTTTTGAACCAGTCTCCAAATAATTCGGATGTAGTATCATCATGATAATCGACTAAAGAGTCTTTAATATTCTTTGGTCGATAAAGACAACGCATTTGATATAAAACCATTTTCGGTTCCTGCGTGAATTATCGTAATGTAGGAAGTATTTTATTTATTTTAGAATAAGTTTATTTTAATTTTTATTTGGTATGCTCATGTATAATTCATGTCCCGAGTTGCTACCCTCATGGCACCATCGTCGATCGGCAGAAGGGGAAAACGCGATAACTAAGCCGGCTGGGGGCGGATGACTTTTGAGATGTCATTGAGTAGAGACGATTTTGAGATGTCATTTGAGAAAAGACGAATTTTGACGATTAGACGATAATTATAACTATAACTCCTTTGGCACAAATATTAATACATAATAATCTGTATAAACTGTGAAGAAACCAAATAAATATTCATACTTCTAGGCAAACATTTTAAAACCCTATAGTAATACGTTTTCCTGCGGCGGGCGTAATTTCGGCCGGTAATCCCTTGGCTTACCTGCATAAATCAAGGGGTACCATTTATGACAGGGGTAATTTCGGCCGGCGTTTCCCAACTCGTGCCCGTTATTACCTACATATACAGTTGTCATTTATTTGAAATAACGCAACCATTTTCCAATATCACTTGATTTCGTAATTCGGTCCGCTGTCGAATCTAACTGGGGTTGGGGTTAGGTTTTGTTAGGTTGGTCAAATTAAACAAATAGTAGGTACATGGGAGCCAATTCCGAAATCGCACTCCGAATTTTTTGCGGCCGAAAATACCTATGAGATAAGGAAGCAACTTAAAACCTCCGGCCGAATTTACCTACCGGCTTTTAGTACCTGCCATTTTTCCGGCCGAAATTACATCCGCCCGTTTTCCTGTATAAGAGGTAAGTATGTGGACGACATACATATGTAATTTAACCTGGTCAGAAATGATTCGTAATAGATTTATATATAGAAATCCTTTGCACTGCTCTAGGGCCATATTACCAATCTGGTCGGATTATATGGCCCAGAGTAAAAAAATCTTTAAACTTAAGGAGACTGAGCCGGTTTTACTTTTTTAAAGGTGTTTTGACAAAATTAAAAACCACATTTTGTTTTTTAAAAAAAAATTAGGAAATTTAAGTAACATTTCCATACACATTTGAAAAATAAATCAAAATTAACATTCTTATGCACAAAAAACTAACTTAGAATGTAAAAATGAAAACAAGAAGTCAACAGCATTCAAATTCTTCATCATCGTCCGACTCGAGGTCAACGCATACCTCATGGTACACTTTGGCAAATACAGGAATGGATGAAAATATGAAATGGCCACGCCCGTCAATGCGCGTTACTAGATGATGGTAGTAGGGATTAGTACGGTCCCTCAAGCAGGTATACTTGACTACTATTGTCAGTTCTATTGTGTCTGTTAGGGTACAGAATTTAGTACTTTGATTATTTACCGTACTAATTCACCAAGCGCATATTACCCTCTTTGTCATCCGAATACTTTCTCATTTTAACTTCGCGCCTCTCATACGTTTCTCGACATTCACTCCTGTATTTGCCAAAATGTACCAAGTAAGACATTTTGTACACATTCGCATGTCAAGCTGGTCCTCTTTATCACAAGCTACACATAACCATGACACCTGTGCAGTTTGCTTGGATGTAGACTGTGGGGTAAAACTTTTCTGTTTGGATATTGATGGAACTGGATGTTTCGGATCTGAAGACTTCATAGCTGATTCGTCATGTTTCTCAGAGAAAAGGTCTTTTGTCACTTGCTGAGCTTTGTAATTCAATGCTTTACGCCTAATTATTTTCACTTGGAAGTATTTCGTGAAAAGACTTATTCAATCTATTTGGAGAAGGTTCTTGAAAAACTGGATTAATTATTCTAGCTGCCAATGGAACATCATCATCAGACGAAATCTCACCGTTTGACCTTTCGGAGTTTCCACTATTGTCTGCGTTTATTTCATCAGGCATGGCTCACTCTGTTACTAAAGAAGGTGCAAAAGCTGCATCGGGTATTGCGACAGGATTTAAAGGAAACAATCCTGTACCTCTAAATCCGCTTATAATATTTTCTGGTGTCATACATTTGGGCCAAACACGGGACAAAATTATGTTGAATCTGGCCTTGTTCTTTGAGGGTAGGTATACCAATATCTCAAAAGCTCCTGGTCCCAATTGGCTTCAAAAGAGCGAAATACTGCCTTATCTAGTGGTTGGAGCTCATGAGTGGTGTTTGACGGCAAACAAAATAATGTGATACCAAGAGACTCAGCTGTTTCAGCAATTGTGTAATCTAAATGGCTGGAAGCTCCATCAAATACAAGAAGTGTAGGTCCGTTTGATTTATGCTGAGCAAAATGTCCTAAAAATTCATTGAAGAGTTGCGTCGTCATAGACCCTTTATGTGCCATTTTTACAAGGGATCCATGGGGTAAATAGTCGCAAAATTCTGGTTTTAGACGTTTTCCTCGAAACAATATCATAGGTGGAATAGAGTTGCCCATAGCGTTACAACAAGCCACAACGGTGACATTTTCTTAATGCTCAGGCGCAACCATATGAACCCGTCGTACTCCCTTTTCAGACGTAACATGTTGTTGGTGGTGTATGGTGAGGCGACAGCCTTTCTCGTCCATATTATATAAATTTTGAGGATTATCTTTAATGTTCATCGTTTCCATAAGTTCGGAAACAATTGCTTTGTTCAGTATTTGAGCGCGTGCAGGATTCATAGGTTGCGCTTTTCGTACAGATAAATCATCATTTTTTTTTCAGGAACAAATGGAGTCAGTCCTCTCCAGCAAGCTGCTTTGTTTTTTAAAAATTATTGCGAATGCTGTTTATATGACAATATCGAGACTTTTGATGTCGAACAAGTTTGGGAGTGAGCGGTAATCCAATTTGACAGTATCGCTTAATCCGCTGCACAAAATCAGTTTCCTGCTGACGATTCAGTATGCTTGGACGACCCAGTTTCTTTTCCGACAATCCCTGATGTAAATATCGCCGTAAAGTGCGCCTCGGTTCATTTCTTTGAGATTCTCCATTTCTGGCAGCTGCTATGGCCTGTTCAAGTTGGTCTTGAGACCATTACTTGTGTAAATTCTTGCATACTTTCCCCATCTTAAAACTAAAAAAAAAATTTAAATATCTTTTTTAATTAAGTAGGAGAATATCGGGTTATATGGCCCAGTGCCATATAACCCGCTACTTATGTGGGCCAATTTAACCGAAAGGACATCGAGACAACATAATGAGTGAAAAAAGAGTTTCACTAGCGAATAAATATTCCAAGCAAAGGTACTTAAAAACATGTATTTACCTCTTTTAAGTTTGCAGTCCGTTCCTTTTGGTTCTTATCCTGAAATCTCCACACCTTAAGACGCACAGATTCCATTATGATTTTTCTGCTACTAGTGATTTTTTTAAATTTAAATCCGTTTTGCAACACTGAATACCAGTTTCATTCTTTTTCAGCCGTTTCATTCAAATATCTAATGTTGGCACTATTTATACAAGGCATATTGTTCTTCGAATTATATCTACATCACAGTCATCTAGTTTCCTTGAACCACCAGAGTATTTTCGTTACTTCCTTTTTATAATAGGGCTACTCACTATTTTGAACACTTTGGAATACGGTGTTTTTGTTAAAGAAGCACTTTCTTGATTCTTGGACAATCCACGTTCCAGAAGGGAAGTATAAACATTTTAAATTATTTGTTTCCCATGAGGGTGTAAAATCTGTCGACTAGTGGTACTTCGACCACCAGTTGAAGTACCAGCTTCAGGATGAGTCCTTGGACGCCACATTTATCACGACACAAAAATCGAATAGACACTTTAAAATCAGTGTGGCGACTCGTGGTTAATTTGATAGGGGGGTCATAGGTGATGTGACCAAAATCTTAAAATATGGAACCCCACTGACCAGCCCCCCGGAGGACAATTTTTCGAAAAACCACTGCCAATTTCTGCCCAGAAGTCGTTAAAATCGTTAAAAAAGCAAAATTTGTGGAGTTCCTTTCCAAAGTCACTGTTTAGACCTCTAAACTGTTTTCTATTATTTACCTAATTTAATTATTTGTATACCCGCCTATGTGCAATTTTATTTTGACCACCCTGCGAGCAACTGTACACGCATGCTCGCTGGACGCGAGTTTGGTGCCCATTTTCCGCGGTACCGGCTCACCTTCTCACCCTCAGTTTTAATTGAGACTCCATGCAACAAGCATGCATACTATTTAGGCTACAATTGGTAGTAACATCATAAAACCAATATTAATTTGTACTCTATTCATAAAGTCAAATTTCTGTTTCTTTTTTTTACCATTTAAATACTGTGTTGAATAAATATTCTATTTTTTTGTGACTGTGTGGAACATTATTTATCATCCAAAACACCAGCGATCTATCGAAGGAAAAGGCATTAAGTACAGGACAGTGAAAAGGCTCACATCCCGCACATGGTCCCACGAGCCGATTAAATCAAAATACATAGCTACAAGTACACATGGTCGTTTCGATTTGTTCAACATCAGTGAAGTTATTTGGGTAAAATAACTATTTCAGTTTCAATAGAATTCATCCACCTGTAAGTACAATTTACTTATTATATGTGCTAAATTTAAAGCACAACTTTCAACGTTCATCTGACGAAACAATTGCCGGCAGTCCAAAGCTGAATCACGAGGTCAAATTTGTTGTTTCCACTGTTTCCAGGCGCCAGCTGGACGGCGACGGGCACACCTGAAGCTCGAAGCGTTTTATAAAAAAGTGTTTTGGTTTTTTTATGTTAAATTGTTACAGTTGCTGCCAATTTGTTTGTCTGCTGGTTGAAGGAAAGCTGTAAACTTACATTGGATTTATGAAATTATTTATTTTATGTAGTTTTGAACATATTCAATTAATAATAAGTTATTTGTAACTTTATTTCACAATCAATTTCTGCTACTACACTTTGTGTAATTTAGTTGTCAAGGCGGTGTCTTGACAAAAATCATTTACATTCTATCACATTTTCACTGCACCGTGTGCATAATATACGTTGGGTACTTCAATTATTACACTTTTTGTAATATTTACTACACTGTAAAAATTGGTAGACAAAAAACATTATCATTCCATTGCACGTTGTGCAAAATATAGGGTACATTTTCAGTTACACGTTTTGTGGCATTTACAAAGCTACACAGTAAAAATTATTGGCAAAACTATTTCATTGTACAACTTTACTTATTAACTGAATTCCAGCTTGATCGGCGTAGGTCGTATACAGGGTATACTATTGAGTTTCCCAACATTTTAAAAAAATTATTTGTATTTTTAACTTTTTCCTTGCATTGAAAACATTTTCAAATTTAATTCAAATCATTTAATTCTTTTGTTTTTTTTTAATTCGTTTTCTTGGTGATAAAAATGGCTTCTAACGATGAAGCAGCACCAGAAAAAACTTCATTTATTACTGATAACAAAAGAAACTTATACCATATCAGAGACAAATTGTTCGAAGCTCTCGCACGGTTTACAAAATTTGTCGATGCATTTATCGACGAGAAACAAATTTATCAATTGCAAGTCAGGTTGGAGAAGGTTCAAATTTTGTGGAACGAATTTGCAAATGTGCAAGCAGAATTAGAATTAACAGATACAATGATTGATCATTCACAATCTCGTATTGATTTTGAAGAGGAATTTTTTGATTCCACAGGTTTAGCTAAATCTCTAATCGACAAACATTTTCATAAGCCATCTAATCAGCAACATTTATCAAGTAACACTGACTCAAACAAAAACACAAATTTGCCAAAAATCAAATTACCTGAATTTTCAGGATCGTATGATGAATGGCTGCAATTTGCAGACACCTACAATTCCTTAATTCATAAAAACAAACACATAAATAACATTGAAAAATTCTGGTATTTAAAGTCTTGTCTCAAGGGAGATACGGTGAAGGTTCTTAGTTCATTAGAAGTATCTGATGTAAATTATGAAAGGGCTTGGCACCTTTTATGCCAACGCTACGAAAACAAAAGAGTTATCATTCAATCCCATTTAAGGTCAATATTTGAACTTCAATCTGTAGCTAAGGAATCACATGTTCAACTGAGAAATCTAATTGATAAATCACTGCAACATTTGAGGGCATTAGAGTCTTTAGGTCTTCCAGTTAAGTCTTGGGACGCTATTATTATTTTTCACATAACCAGTCGGCTAGATTCGGTATTGCGAAAGGAATGGGAAGATTTCTCACTAAAGTTGAGCAACGAACTTCCTACTATGGAGAACTTAACTTCATTTTTGAATAACAAGTGCCAAATTTTAGAAAGCATGTCTTCAGCAAATACTATTTCACAACGACCCTCACCAAGGTCGAACTCCAGTTCATTTTCTGTCACTTCCACGCAAACATGCATATTGTGTAAGAAAAATCATCTTATTTTTTCTTGTTCCAATTTTCTATCGTTAGCTCCTCTGGAGCGTTTGAGCAAAATCAGAAAAATACTTGCCTGCACAAACTGTTTACGCCAAGGACATTTTTCCAAAGATTGTAAAAGCAAATTTTCTTGCAAAAAGTGTGGTTCTAGGCATAATTCACTACTTCATCTAACTAGTTCTGTCAACACATAAGAATCTGGTCAATCAAGACATTCAACCTTATCGTCAGCGCATCCGCCAATCGGATCTACAGATTCGTATTCAGAGGATAATAGTCTCACTCCAAATCAAAATAATTCAAATACTCTTTCTGTCATTCATGCACATGAATTGCAACCTTACGTTGTATTAGCAACTGCAAACATTTTAATTTCCGACAGTTGTGGTAACCCTCACACATGTCGAGCTTTACTCGACAATTGTTCTCAGTCGAACTTCATAAGCACGAGTTTATTCAACAAACTTAATACTCCCTCATCCAACATATCACATTCCGTTCAAGGCTTCGGAAATAACACAACGAAAATATTTAAAATGACTGCGGTACAAATCAAATCTATTTTTAATTCATTTTCATTGGACAATGTCTCCTGTTTAATCACTGACAAAATTACAAAAAATCTACCTGACGTTACGTACAACAAAGAACAATTACAAATACCACCCAACGTTAAATTGGCTGACAGCAGCTTCAATCAAAATGGTCCAATAGAACTGCTTATAGGAGCAGGTATCTTTTGGAGTTTACTCTGCGTTGGACAATTTGTTTTAGCCAATGAAACAACTATTTTGCAAAAAACAAAACTGGGATGGATAGTGTCAGGATCACTTCCATTACAACAAATTAATACGTCTATTTGCAATGTAACCGTCGACACGCTAAGTCAACAATTAGAAAGGTTTTGGTCCGTGGAGGAGATTACTCCAAGGTCGCTCAATTCTCCTGAGGAGAATGAATGCGAAGAACATTTCAACAAAACAACCACTCGCGATGAATCAGGTAGATTCGTCGTAAGCTTACCATTTAAGGAAAACCTACTTGAATTGGGTAATTCATTCGACAGTTCCTTGAAGCGTTTCCATGCACTCGAAAGGAAGCTCGACAAGCACCCAGAAATGCGTTTATTATACAATACCTTCATGAAGGAATATGAAGATTTGGGTCATATGACCGAACTACCATCACCGTATGATAGTAGTTTTGAAGGTAAAGATTTTTATTTGCCACATCATGGCGTTCTTAAGGAATCAAGTGCAACCACACGTCTGCGAGTCGTGTTTGATGGCTCTGCCAAAACTACAAGTGGTCTCTCATTGAACGGCACTTTAAAGGTAGGACCAAAGATCCAAGATGATTTGATCGATATAATCATCCATTTCAGGAAACATAAAATTGCGTTCACGGCGGACATCGCCAAAATGTATCGCTGTGTTATGATACAAGAAAACCAAAGGCCTATGCTTAAAATTCTATGGCGTGCCAGTTCATCTGAAAAACTGCAGCATTTTCAATTGAACACTGTAACGTACGGTACTGCAAGCGCAAGTTTTCTTGCAATAAGATGCCTACAACAAGCAGCAATTGAATACAAGGAAATTTATCCCAAGGCCTATGAAATAATCACATCATGTTTTTATGTTGACGATCTACTTGCTGGAGCAGGCTCTGTCCAAGAAGCAAACCTCGTCATAAAACAAATTTCTCAAATCCTTAAGGTGGCTGGCTTCAATCTGCGCAAGTGGATGTCAAACAATAACGAAATTTTGACTAACATATCAAACAATGAGGATAATTATCTTCAAAAAATTATTTCTGACGACAAAACCATAAAAACGCTCGGATTAGTCTGGAATTCGGTAAACGATAATTTTCAATACACAGTTAACGTTCCACAACAAAAATCGGTTACTAAACGATCCATATTGGCTAGTATGGCTTCAATCTTTGACCCCTTGGGTTTAATTAGTCCTTGTATAATAAAGGCAAAATTAATAATACAAAAATTATGGCAATTGAATCTAGTTTGGGACGAAAGCGTTCCACAAGAGATTCACAACGTTTGGATCACTCTTTGTGATCAATTCCACATTTTAAATGATATAAATATACCCAGACACGTCCTTATTGAAAATCCTTCATATCTGGAGTTTCATGGATTCAGTGACGCATCTGAAAGAGCATATGGTGCTTGCTGTTATATTCGTTCCATTGATGCTTCAGGTAAAACTTATGTATCTCTTGTTTGTGCAAAATCCAGAGTTGCACCCTTGAAATCATTGTCATTGCCTCGTTTAGAGCTCTCAGCAGCTTTACTATTGGTTCGGTTAACAAAAAAAACTCTGAGTTCCTTGAAACTTATCTTCAATCATGTCCATTACTGGACAGATTCCACTATTGTTCTGTCTTGGGTTCGTCTACAACCAAGACAATTGAACACATTTGTGGCGAATCGGGTTTCTGAAATTCAGCAATCTACTGAATGTATTCAATGGCATCACGTTCCCTCAGAACACAATCCTGCCGATATCGTCTCCAGAAGCTCAGATCCTATAAAACTAAAAAATTGCCATCTTTGGTGGCATGGTCCTTCTTTTCTATTAGATGAGGACAATCTCTGGCCTCAAATGCCAGGGAATTTGCCTGATCCTCCTGAACAAAAAACAAGCCAAGTCACTCTTATGACCATGATTATTTCCAACATCCCCATAATCGAGAGATATTCTTCATATAGCAAGTTACAGCGAATCATAGCCTTGTGTTTGAGATTCATACACAATTCTCGTACCAAATTGTTAAACAACAGAAAAACTGGGTCACTCTCCTTTAGAGAAATCGAAGACTCTACCATTGTGTTATGCAAATTGGTTCAAGCCAAGCATTTTTCTGACGAAATTAAATATCTCAAGGCTTCTAAAACTCTACCTCATAGTAATCGCATTGTTAATTTAAATCCATTTCTTGATGACGATGGAGTAATTCGAGTTGGTGGTCGCTTGAAGTTCAGTAATTGTTCTTTTAATCAGAAGCACCCAATTCTCTTACCAAGTCAATCACATTTCACCAACCTCATAATTCAGTACGAACATATCCGTCACTTGCACGCTGGTGCACAAACGACTCTTTCCGCAGTACGTTTGAAATTCTGGCCCATAAATGGTCGTCATGTCACCCAGCGTTTAATTCGCACTTGTATAACCTGCTTTAAGGCAAGGCCTGTAACGCACTCCTATCAAATGGGTGACTTACCCAAATCGCGAGTTCAACCCCAACGTCCATTTTCCGTTGTTGGTATTGATTTTGCTGGTCCGTTTTTAGTCAAGGACGGCAAAACTAGAAACAGAACCATGGTAAAATGTTATTTGTGTGTTTTTGTTTGTTTCTCAACCAAGGCTGCTCATTTAGAGTTAGCATCAGACCTATCTACCGACTCATTTTTGAATTGTCTTAAAAGGTTTGTTTCTCGCCGAGGCATCTGTGCCGATATCTTTTGTGATAATGGCACCAATTTTGTTGGTGCCTTTCATGAATTGAAGGAAATAATTCGTCAGCTGCAAAATGATAATAACTTTTCTGAATATTTAAATACTAGCCAAATTAATTGGCATTTTTCTCCTCCATCTGGCCCTAACTTCGGTGGTCTATGGGAGGCATGTGTTAAATCTGCCAAATTTCACATAAAAAGAATAGTTGGGAATGCTCATCTGACATATGAAGCTCTGTCTACGATTTTTACTCAGATCGAAGCCATTCTCAATTCAAGACCTTTGACTCCATTATCAAATGACCCTAACGATTTGTGTGCATTGACTCCATCTCATTTTTTAATCGGTGAGGTATTAACTTCTCTACCTCAAACCAATTTAACTAATTTGCCTGAAGGAAAATTGAATAATTATCAGCTACTTCAACAGCAAACACAACACTTCTGGCAGCGATGGTCCAATCAGTATCTTAATACTTTGCAAACTCGCTCCAAATGGAATAAACATTATCCTAATTTAAGTGTCGGTTCTCTAGTAGTGATAAAAGACGACAATTTAGCTCCTCTATTTTGGAAAATGGGTCGCATAAGCGAGGTATTTCCTGGTACAGACGGTATAGTTCGCGTTGTGAATATTCGAACAAATAGTGGCATTTTAAAGCGACCGGTAACCAAAATATGTATGTTACCAATTTATTAGTTTTAGGCTATTCTTGTGTATCTCTTAGTTTTTTAGTTAGTTCTTAATGTTTGTTCAACAATTGTTCAATTTCATTCTCATATGTTTATGTTTTGTATCTACATGATTAATTTATTTTGAAGGCAATCCCTTCAAGGGGGGCGGCATGTTTAGACCTCTAAACTGTTTTCTATTATTTACCTAATTTAATTATTTGTATACCCGCCTATGTGCAATTTTATTTTGACCACCCTGCGAGCAACTGTACACGCATGCTCGCTGGACGCGAGTTTGGTGCCCATTTTCCGCGGTACCGGCTCACCTTCTCACCCTCAGTTTTAATTGAGACTCCATGCAACAAGCATGCATACTATTTAGGCTACAATTGGTAGTAACATCATAAAACCAATATTAATTTGTACTCTATTCATAAAGTCAAATTTCTGTTTCTTTTTTTTACCATTTAAATACTGTGTTGAATAAATATTCTATTTTTTTGTGACTGTGTGGAACAGTCACAGAGGCAAAAAAAATTTTTGGGCCACGCTTGTTTTATATAAAAATAATGCTCTCTTAAAAACAACTATATTTTATTCATTTCTATACATATTAAATATGACAAACTTAATTTAAATGATAATTAGTCTGAATCTTTTTAAAATTTAAGTGAAGCCTTCGATCTACTCTACTCATCTCTTTTCTAAGCGTGTAATAATCAGCCGACGTAAGTCGATTCATCGTCGATATTAAACCGGGCTTTTGACCCATATCACATGTAAACTTCGGGCGTGTTTCTCTCACGCCGCGAAGATCGTCAGCGCTCGGCAAATTCCGTTCCCATATAACACCTTGAGGTCAACGGTGGACACCAGCCCTCTTTCCAATTTTGGTTTTCGCCGAGTACTTGATGCTTGGTGCGGAATAACGTCTACACGGGGGTCTTGAAAAACGTTTACACGGGGGACTTGAAACGTTTTAGGTAAATTTTATTTAAGAGGAATACTATACTATATACGTATAGTAGGTATAAAAAAATATATTTTATTTGTTTATTTTTTTAATTTATTTTTGAATGGGAGGTCATTGACCCAATGACCTAATGGAGGAGCCGCCACTGTTTAAAATAGACACAACGGAATTAGGTAATTTATTTTTTTCACTACTAGCCTCTAAACCTAACTTTATTGACTTTTGTTGACGTAGTAAAGTTGTTCATTATTAACCAAGGTAGAAAAATACAGAGCCTACTTGATTATAACTAAATCTCAATCCATTTAATAGAATGTGAGGTTAACTTCGCTTCGCTTCTCGGTCTTTAATGGACCTCGACAATAATACCTCACTTTTCTACCTTGACGCATAATTACTATTGTAATCGTAAATAGACCATTATCGCTATAATCTTGATAATGGCCCATTAGTACTGAAAGTCTGGTGGCCAGAGAAGTAAATTTTATTATTTACACACATTTGAACAATATCCTTACCAAGGGTTCTAAATCAACCTTAGGAGATTTTTTATTATCAAATAAATTTAAATACAAAACTCTCAACAAAAGCCAAAAATAAGGGACACACACTTTTATTGCTTATCTACATTTCGAACAATAGGTAATAATGAGGGTCGGCTAATATTAATATACGACCTTCTTAGAATTCTGGTTTTACATTAAATATGATGAATACTGATGAAAAAATTAACAGTAATTCGAAAATGGATTAAAAAAAGTTGGCATTCTCTGACTGCATTATATTTCGGATATGACCAGTTTCTACCGTCCAGCTCAAGAACCCATACTTAAAAATAATGCCGGATGGTTCCAACATAATTGAAGGGACTGATATATGAATGTATCGATCAGGAACCAAATACTGTTTGGGAAAAACACCAAGTAGAAATTCTCGTGATAGGAAAGTGTGCCCAGTTCAATATGGATAAACGATATAGAAGGCAAAGAGTTTATCAAATTGGATAGTCAAGGAGCTGTAATCGGTAGTTAATTATTTAGGTTAGAGACTCACTTCCCCAGATGTAAGGCAGTCGGGCAGGAGGGTCCTGACATGGGGCGTGTGGAAACGAAACGACCATGTAAGAGGGACTATATTCTAGCCAAAGAAATAGTTACCTACGAGTACTTGAGCTATACGTACGTTTAGCCCCTATAAATCTCCGGGGAAGGACCAACTCTTTCCGGCTCTGCTTCAGCAGGGCTGGGAGGCTATTGGTTCAATCTTAGTGCATATCTTTCGGGCAGGTTTGGCAAGCAGATATGTTCCTGAGCAGTGGAGACAGGTAAGAGTTGTCTTCATACCCAAGCCCCGTCGTACTACGTACTCCGTGGCTAAGTCCTTTAGGCCTATCAGTCTAACATCCTTTGTGCTAAAAATACTGGAGAGGTTGGTTGATAGGTATATGAGGGAAAAGGTTGGGCTTAGGTATCCTTTGCACAACAACCAGCATGCGTTCCTGTGTGGCAAGTCAACGGAAAGTGTCTTACACCAACTGGTAACACAGATGGAAAAGGCGCTGGAAAGTGGCAGGATCGCCCTGGGCGCATTCTTGTACATACAGGGGGCTTTCGACAGCACCCTTGTAGAATCAATGTGTAGAGCTGCAAATGATCATGGAATAGGGGCCATGCTACGCAACGGCACAGTAGAGGCTGCATGGAAGGAACATGTGGCTAAAATGGGCGTCGACAGGGGATGTCCATAAGGGGGCGTCCTTTCGCCCACAATTTGGAACCTAGTAGTCGACGAATTAATATCCTTATTAAACGGTGAGGGCTTTCTGGCAATTGGGTATGCCGATTATATCGTTGTCCTTGTTGTTGGAAGGCATATCACCGTCCTCAGGAATCTAATACAAAGGGCCCTGAATAGGGCACAGGGGTGGTGCAACGACCTCGGACTTGCAGTTAATCCTGCCAAGGCTGAGGTAATTGCTTTCACCAAGAAGAGAGGTGTAAGACCTGATGGTCTGCACCTTAGTGGAGTGCCACTTCCAGTGGTTTAACAAGTGAAATATCTGGGAGTGATCCTGGATAAGTCGCTGACAGGGAAGGCTCACCTTGATAGTCGCCTAACACGTACTGGGCCTGTAGGAGAGCCATTGGTCCGAAATGCAGGCCAATCTTCGGAGTCCCTGTTATGGCCTCCGGGGATCATGCATCCACTGAAGAGGATTGAGTCCTTCATCGGGAGACTCGACTTCATGGATGCATAAGTAGCCGAAATGGCACAATGGGCCCGGCAGTGGCCTCAGTGCCGGAACCTTGGCTTGAGTTTTTCTTGGCCAAGGTTCGCCTGACTAAATTAGTAGTAGTAGTAGGTTAGAATTTATGCTTATTGTTAAATTATAGGTTACTAACTTTAGTATCAATGTATTTAATTATAATTGTGAAATATATCGACCAAGCAGTTTCATTATAATTTATTTATCGATATAAGTAACAATTACAAATTAAGCAGACACGTGCTAGATTGAAAGAATGTGTAGAATGACAATTGTTGCTTTGGGTGTTTGGTCAGAGAGTTCAAATTAAAAATTTGTCGAAGAAAGATGTGTTTTATTTAAAGAACGTCAACCCTAATAAAAGGAACCTCAACCGAATAACTTAACATTATTAGACAGCTATCCACTGAGTTTTTGTGTAATCAATTCTAAAATGGTATGAAAATTTCTAGAAAAACTCAATACACTAGGTAAGAACAATGGTCTACTGTGTGTTCCAGGATACACTAGAATGTAAGAAAATAAAAAAGCAAATGATACACCTTTTTGGGGACCGGAACCCTTTTACAGTATCAGCAGCAATATAATATCGGAATAAATAGGTGAAACCGAAAAAAACATGAAGATCGGGCCATTGGAAAGATCTAGTAAGCCTAAAACAATCAAAGATACTCCTGGGAAGCTATGACCAAGTGAGATCAAAAGAATGCATAAGCCAGAATAAAGCTACGGACATATATTTAACACTTGTCGTGTTAACACGGGTTAACAGGTGTTATAGAAAAATCTATCAGGTTATTTCGAATAGACCCATACATATTACTAAGATGTGTCATCAGATGCCGAAAACACGCTTATACACGTCACAAGTCGTGTTTTCAAGAGTGGCCAGATTTTCATCAGAATGTTATTGCGTTCCGGCGCGAAATAGCAAGCAGAAAATGGAAGAGCAATTAATTGAAGAAGTACGAAAGTACGAATTTTTGTATAACGTTCACAGTCAAGATTATCGTGATCAAAGAAAACGACAAGAGGCCTGGGAGGAAATAGGTGGAAAAATAAAGAAAACCTGTAGGTATTCATATTATTGTATTTTTAAACGTGTATATAAATACACATTGCATTGCCAGTATTAGAAATGAAAAAGTTCTTGTATAGTTCTCGTACACCAAAAGCGTCCAGTGCATAGTATCTTCGGATGAAACCAATAGGCCTTAATGCGTTCATCTAATTTACATCAAAAGGTTCTACTGATTCCGTCGATGAAATTCCCAGAAAATTATGAATGCAACATGCTGCCATTATCATCTTATCAGCTACTTCTGTGCTAGCTTCGATTGGTTTCTGAAAATCCTCCATCGCGCTGCTAGGATACCAAAAGCATTTTCTACAATAAGGCGTGCTCTTGAAAGCCTGTAATTAAAAAAATTTTCTGCTTCGCCAGCTAAGTTATTTCTACTGAAAGGTCGCATCAAATAGCGTTTCAGAGGAAATGCTTCATCGCCGACCATAACAAATGGACAAAGAGGTCCTGTGGGCGTTAGTGGTTCATCCGCCGGAAAATCAATTCTGTTTCTTGCTGATAATTGGCTATAACACCTGTTATAAAAGATGTTAAATGCAGTAAAAGGGTATAAATAAAGATATTAAACACCCTTTGAATATCTCAGGGTTAAGGAAGGGGTTCTTAAGGGGACAAATAAAACTATCGCGTTATGTACATATATGATTAATAAATACTATTGAATGACCTAACAGGTGGTAGGCCATACAGATTACAAGTATGTACATGAATGGTACTTACAAAAAGGGGCTCTCACAACAATATGAAATGAAACTAGTGAGAACGTGGTTTATCTTTGGTGAGAACCAGTGATATAATTAAAGTTCAAATATCAAATTTGGCGTTGACTTATGTCAAAAATTATAACCACGTGCAAATTTGTGAAAAGTTTAGATGAATATAATTATAATATATAGGAATTTATTGAAAATCACCCAAAGTATGCATACCTAGGACTCACAATATTTGTGATTTACTTAGAATATTTAAATATTTAAAAAGGTATGAATGAACAATTAAAATCCTGATAAATTTATTCTTGGTAGAATACGAAGTTGTCGGAGAGAAGTCCTAGGGATTTACTTAAACCTATGTTACCTGGGATAACCACTTGCTAAAGGTTAGGACGTGTAGGGGTTGAATACCAAAAGTATAGTCCTCGCACGTGTAGATCGGGGTAACGATCATTCTATGATGATCCCGAGGTCCACAATGGTTCTTGGAAGGTTCCGATCACCCTCAAGCCCATATGGGGTGGCAAATGAGAAGGTGGATCTTGAATATACTTCAACGATGAAAGAACCAGTCGAATCACAAAATAAGAATTAAAGTCAGAAGAGTGAAAAATGAAGAGTGAAGAATGGATATGAAGGAGAAGTTGAAGTTGAAATTAAAATGGAAGTTGAAAGTTGAAATATAGATTTTATAATACAGATTATTTTTTCAGGACAAGAATGTAAAGATGACTGAGAAATGCCTGCACCAACGCATAAAAAAAGAAAGACTACTAGTGGGCAGGAACAAAAAAAATGTGGAAGTGGAAATTTGAAGATTTGATGACCAAATGTCATTTTTGTCACCCCATATGGAACCCAGAATATCGCAAAAGAGCTTCCAATCTCAATATGAACATAACGCGGAAAGTCAAACTGAGGAGAGTGACACAAATACGACTGTTGATGTTGAAAGGCAAAATGAAGGAGATGGCGATGAAGACCGGGCTACGAGAACTTTGGTTACTGAAGCATCAACCGACTCAAATTCATGTGTTAACCCAAATGATCCTTCTAATAGAGTAACAAGCAAAAAGAGAATTGAGAAGTCAATGACTGAATTAGTCGATATAATGAAATCTAATAACCGTATGCGACATCCAGCACCACCTGCAGTACATATACCTAATGATGATATCGATTTGTTTTTCCTAAGCTTAGCTAAAACTGTAAAAAAACTTCCTTCAACTGAACAAGTCAATGCTGATTTCGGGCCACAGAACATGAAATGCACCAAGTTCTTGCCTACGCTGGTTTATTGGATGAACCCAGAACTCTCTGGATTCGTCCTGTAGCGCAAACAATATCGCAGTAGCAGCTACCATTTCCTCCTCTTCATCCAACCAGTCCATCTCTTCGGGTAGGTGCTCCATTAAAATGACAGAAATATGTACCCGTAGCTGACACTGATACTAACAACTCTCTTCACATTTTCAACACACGTTTCACAACAAACATTTGTGTCCGGCATACCGTTACATTCAAATACAAACGGAACATAGGGATTTAGTGTATTCGCCGATCTAAATAGTCCACCAACAAAACATTTCTATAAGTTCACTTCAATGAATATCAAGTATTGATATGAACAGCTGGATTCAGAATCCCTGTAAAAAAGCCCGCCCCTTCTCCTTCCAAAATTTTTTAGTTATGTGCCAAGTGTGAACTGCGATTTAGTATTGAATAATTATTTGATGGGGGTAGTAAACGTCGCTACATATTGAAACAATATGCTTACGTTTTATGTTGTTAAAATCGAAAATTAATTGTTAAATTCTCTTTAACAATTAATGTTTCGAGTTAAGATAATATGTTTTGATTTCTTTTGGCCATAACGGCTTTCAAATAAAAATAAATTCGTAAATAAAACAAATTGGGATTCTTTAAATTGAAACAAAGTTATGGGCTTGAACACTCTCACCGATCGACTGACTGACTGACTGACTGTCTGACGCTAATTAAGGACCGCCCACAGTTGAGAATACGGAGTGGTGGGAATTGTAGGTGTCCAAATAAACGATTGTAATAATCGTGTTTTTAATCTGTTGAAGCTGGATGTTGGTCGACTAGTACAAAAGCAGTTCTGATACAATGCTTAAAATCCCTCTATGTTCCGTTTGTGTTTGAATGTATCTGTATATGATGTGTCGCATTATGACCTGACGTGTTAGATATGTGTCCTAAGCATAAGACTTTACTAAGTATTGTGCATTGTGTATAACTTTTTCTAGACTTCAGCCTGAATGTGCACCTCAAAAAATAATTAGTGGTGAAGGAATGATGGATTACAATCTAGGTAACACCTTTAGTTGAAGAACTAGTATACCTAGTGAAAGCTGGAATTTTAAAGTCTCATTGATAAAAATTGAATGAATGGAAGTAGTTACATTAATTTTCTTTAAATCAAAAATAAATAGAGACATTGTTTTCATCAAGCGCTGTTGTTAAGTACTCAGCAGGCTCCAACCTACTCGTATTTACAATTGTTATTATCGTCATTCTAGTTTCATGTTGCGAAGTTAAGAGTATGCGAATTTACTTGGAAAGCGATAAATTCCTCCTCGACTCCGGTGGTAGAAATTTACATATTCTATATTCCTAATATTTCAACTAAACTTTTACCGCATTTGTTAACTTCCTTGTTATTGTTTTCAATACGCTATGCGCATATAATGAAATTCTACAGCTCAAGTATTTTACTGGGTCGAAATACACACAAATTGTGTCAACAAAAATACGTACAATATCAATAATGTCACATCTGTTACACATTTCATGGCTTTAAACATAGGCACAATGAAAACCACATGATGAGAAGCTAAAAACAACAGGGCCGGATTTGCATGATAATATTTTCAAAAAATTACATTTAATATAAAGAAAAGTTAAAAATACGTAGTAGAAACAATATAAAAATATGCACAGCACACCAACTACTGAATATATGTGTACAGGGCAGCAAAAGCAGATCTGCCGCTGAAGGTCACAAAATCTGAGCGTAACGAATAGACTCGAGTAATGTCTGGATCCGTGACGAAGAAATTTCAACTCTTGGGTACAATCGGAGAACTGGGGTGAGACCCTTGGTTACCTATGGAGCCTTAGTTTGGTGGCCAAAAACAGATCAGAGGAAAGCCGAACTAGAGCTATTAAAACTTTAGAGGTTTGCCTGTTTGTGCGATGAGAAGCAACCCGACTGCCTCTTGCTCTGCATGTTAAGGCGGAAGCGAGAATGGCTATATACAGGCTGGAATGCAATGGGAATTGGCACGAAGGAACCAACACCCATAGTCATTCCAACATCACAGATATTATCACAAACTCGCTTCTTGAAATCAGAAGTGACAACATGTTGGCCACAATCTACGACAACCAACCATAACATATCCGGCTAAACTGGGATGGCGCCAAACCCAGGTGCAATATCCACAAATCGTTGGGGAAGTTTGCCTCTGTTTTCCAGGCAGAAATCTACGCTATCGACACGTGATTGCAAATGAACATCGAAAGGGGCCAAAAAATCCTCCTGCTCCCAGATAGTCAGGCAGCACTGAAATCTTTAGCATGTCCCCAGATCAGATCTAGATTGGTCTGGGACTGCCTATAAAAACTTTTAACCCTGGCAAACCATAATAGAGTAACTCTTAGGTGGGTCCCGGGCACAAGGGTATTGTAGGCAATGAAAAGGCAGACAACCTAGCAAAACTGACCAATATCAAAATCTGATGCACGTGGTTGTATATCTCGGTTGATTCAAACTAAACATCAGACGTACTGGAGACACGTGCCAAAACAGGAACACAGCAAACTCCTGGTTAAAAAACCCTGGGAGACGCTGACTAACGAAATATTAAACCTCAGCAATGGTCAGATAAGGAAAGTGACGGGATTATCCACCGGTCACTGTACCCTTAGGAAGCACATGCATAATATTGGCATATATAGGGAGGAATCTATCTGTGGGTTGTGTATGGAAGAGGAGGAAACAGGACTCCTATGAATCGAGTATCCAAGGGAGGATTTCTCCAATATTTTTTTTATTTGGCTATTTAACGTCGGTCTATCTTTGCAACTGAAGCTAATCACCGACTCCGGGGGCACCCCTAACCGGAAATTTTGCCGAATCCACTAGTGTTCCAACCATTGGTAGGGATCTTTATCGAGCCCAACATCCATGGACTCGGGACCTTGGTTTTACGTCTCATCGGAAAGACGGCATATCTATAGTAAATTTTATACCCATTTAGAATAAGACCATCCTTATTTATTAATAATAAATCGGTTGAAACAAAAAATTACCAACAAAAATGAACGTCGTAACTAATTTATTAGATGTCACGTTTTTGAAGTTACGTCAAATTTTGATTTCATGTTAATGTCAGATGGTTCAAGAAGCCGCATACGATAAGTTACTAAAACGGATGGTACCTCTAAATAGGTATTAATTTTACTATACATTATACCTCGTTCTCATTGGTATAATGTCTGCGAGCTGTGATATGCGACTCACCCTAGTAGTCTAAAGTGTTTCGCTGCAGGCTTTACAGGCTCTACGACGGTGTCTACGATTTATTTGATGATTTAAGGAGAATGCTTAAAAATAAAGAAGATGGAGGAATACTAATATATATATAATAATGATCATAGCGGGAAAAGCAGGGGAAGACTACATAAAAAAAATTATAGAATACCTTTTCAGACAAGAGAAATGGACAACAATAGAGATGAGATCATGCCTAACTCCTGAGGACCCTAAAGAAAACAGACGCAAAAAAAACTGAAAAAGTCATCATCAGGGCACAGGGGAAACCATACGCAGAGGTACTGAGGGAAATTAAACAAAAGGTAGACGTTACAAAAATAGGAGAAAATATTAACAGGTTAAGAAGAACGCAAAAGGGGGATTTACTCCTAGAAGTCAACAATGAGGAAGAAGCAAAAAAATTGAGACGACATAAAAATAAATGTCGCAGGGGCGGTGGCCATTCACACCAACAATGATATGCTGGTATACATTTCGGACATCGACGGAAACTTTAATACAGAGGAGGTAAAGAGAGAGGTGGTAAAACACGTACCTGGGATGAGACTAGAGGATATTAAAAGGGTTGAGGGAGACAAGAGACGGAAACCAAGTGGCAACAATGTTAACGGAAAGGAAATGGGCGCTAAACCTGGACAACAGGAGAAAAATAAGCATTGGATGGCTGAAATGCAGGGTCAGATTAAGGGAAACGATCACCAGGTGCTTTAGATGCCTGGAACATGGCCATATGAGGAGGGACTGCAAAGGAATCGACAGAAGTAGCTAGTGTTACAAATGCGGAAAGGATGGGCACGAGGCAATAAATTGTAAAAACGATCTATTCTGTATCATGTGTAAAGAAGGAGGACATAAGGCGGACCAAATTAGGTGCCCTTCTTCAAGGGCTATTATAGAGGAGAAGAGGAGTCGAAGGGCGAGTAGGAAATCGATTCGCGAGGTGGCGACGATCACAACAGATGAGGGTGGGGATGGAGAGGTCTTCACTGAGCCTGGTTCGAGGGAAGACAAATAATAACATGAAAATATTACAAATAAACGTTGGCAGAGCAAGAATGGCGCACGATCTGGTGTTCGCCAAGGCACAAGAATGTGGAGCAGACTTGCTGGCTGTGACTTAACCAAATAAGAAAATGGTAAGCAAGAAAGGATGGATCACAGACAACAGATTAGACGCAGCATTATACGTGATATACAAGGATTGTGGCTTGACGGGCACCAGATCACACGATGGATATGTCCAGGCGAACTTTGAGGACGTAGTACTTCTTGTAAGGTATATATCCCCGAATACAGGGATGACGAGGTATAAGACTGACGTGGACAATATAATGACAACAGTAAGAGATGCTGGAATGAGAGGAACAGTAATTGCGGGCGACTTCAATGCCAAATCCATAATATGGGGATCCCCCCATACAGATGTCAGTGGTCACTCAGTGGTCACCCATCCAAGTACTAATCTCGCTCGATTCTGCTTGGCAGAAATTATCGCATCAGAGGCGTTCCACTATAGAGTTGGGTTGACGCCCGATTTCTCCAAGAAGGACCTAGTGAAAAGACTGTTGAGCCTGATAAGGGCTACTGGTCTCTTCACATAATCGGTATAACCAAGAGCAGAAAAAGCCTAAATGCTGAGGTGCCGAGGAAAAAGTTTTCACACAAAAAGTAGATCACTATTAGGCTGCAAATTTGGTATATGGTGTTTTTGTAGTCATTTCTTGTAATTATTCTTCTAAAATGTACACTACATAACTACATACACTGCATAACTACATACTAATATTAATATTAATATTAAACACTACATAACTACATACACTACATAACTACATATATATTAATATTAATATTAATATTAATATTAATATTAATATTAATATTAATATTAATATTAATATTAATATTAATATTAATATTAATATTAATATTAATATTAATATTAATATTAATATTAATATTAATATTAATATTAATATTAATATTAATATTAATATTAATATATTATTAAATAAATTTTATTCCTTTAATACTTTGTATATTAATATTTATATATTAATATTAATATTATAATAACAAAAATAACAAAGTATTAAAGGAATAAAATTTATTTCTAAGACTGTACTATCTAAGTGAACACTACGAGAGCTACGAGAGAAATGGTTTGAAACGTACATCCAGCATATTTTACTGACGCGCATACGTCCTTCACCAGCAGAGGTACTTTTGCTGCACAGTAAATAGCGTTAATATTACCGACCATAGTAACAAATAATGCGGATTGTAAATTTATGGGAAGAAATACAAAGAGAAATTGAAGTAATTAAACAAATTTCAATATCACATGGATATACGACCAAAAAAAAGATAAACTTGCTATCAATTCAATTTTTCCAAAACAAAATGAGTGAATCCGAAGCCCTGAGACAACTATTTGGTATATAAATGTAAAAATGCACAGGGTGTTCCAAAAAGTGCGGAAACTTATAACGTGAATAACTTTCTTAATTTGAATAGAACACCCTGTATTTTTTACTTTGTCCGATATTTTAAGTTATTACCTTTCAAATGGTATTAGGGTTCCCTATACCAAAAGTTACTCAACAGATTACTTGTTTTCGGTCCGATCTATATGTTTTTTGTTATTAAGGCGAGGTATACGAGTATAGGATATAGGCTCAGGTGTAAAAATAGGAATTTACGATGTAAAGTAGTTAAAACGGAAACATACATCATACATATGCGAGTGAAAGGTGGATGCCGAGTGAAATAAATTAGGAAAGAAGTTAACACGAATAAAAGGACGCACACGAATTCCCGTCAGGATAATCAGTCTACTTGTTTCATAATTAGGTTACGTTAAGCCGTCATTCGAGCTCCCGTCAGGGTGAAAACTGACCTGTCCAAAAGGTGTTTATGGTCATTGCGGTAAATTCTCTGAATCATCTGATATTTAGCTATGTATTTATTGCATATTGCAATAAGTGAACAGTAAAACTTTTAAGGGAGGTCCGTTTTCAGATGTATGAAATTTTTTCATTAATAAATTTTATATTGCTTAACAGTTTACCTGGAAGCGGATTAAACAAACTGGACGGCAATTCGAGTGCGGGATTAAGATACCTGGCAACTCATGTGTATTATATTAGTCATTAAGAAACCTGACGGGAATTCGTGTGCACCGGAATAAAATGAAACATTCAGGAAGTATATTTGAACAAGACCCTAAAGTTAAAGAAAACGAAACAAGGAACAATTAAACTGGTTCGGACAAGTTCTACTAATGAATGCTGTACAAAATTGATCAGCATATCAAGGAAAAAAGGAAGACCGAGAAGTAAGTGACTATCAAATTTGCGAAACAGAAGAAGACAACATAATAAAGTAAAAACAATGACAAAACAAAGCGGAAGCTCAATCCAAAGTCAGTGGAATATGCAAAGAAAGTTTTTATTTAAAATGTGCATATTTTTTATAAATTATAACAGTAGAGGTAAAGGTGCTATTTAGAAGTAATTCTTTTTTTCTAAATTTGCAAAATTTGGCTAATTACTTGTTATATATTACTACGTAAAATCAGTGTAAACTAATTTTTTTGTCAATTAAATTTAAATACAAACAACTCAATTTGTATACTTATGCTATAGACGTCCCCTAAATACATCCCTGTTAGGGGTAACATTCCGTGATGTTTGAACAAGCGTCAGAAAAGCAAGCGAAAGTAAAAGTAATGCTCTAAAAAGTTGCACAGTTAGTGCACCTTGCGGTTCTCATGCTAATGGCATATGGGGTAGTGTTTACAAAGAACAACCATAGGTCAGTGGTGTACATCTAAGTTGGGCTATTTAAATACATATTTTATACCAGCCACATAATTTAGAATAACTTTTCATAAATTTTAGATAGTTTTAATATTTCCAAGCGCAACTCCTTAATTTATACCTGAAACATTTAAATATTTTAACTCACTTTCCACAAACATCCATTTTTGTCGAGCTTGTGAATAAATAAATATATTTTGTTCGAAATCTTTTTAATCCTGAATAATGAACTACTTGTTTTTAAGCATCTGTTTATTCATATGGCTTATACAATATAAAGCGACGTCTACGAAAGGAATAAAATATCAAACAATGTAAATCGTACCCAACGTATTTAGCGTATTAAATAAACGAAACAGTACAAAAACAAAAATTCTCACACCAATAAAAATGTTAAGAAGTATCTTCTTCCCCATAGTTTGAAATTTTGCTATAATTATTATGATCCCCAAACCAGGAAAACAACACAACGAAACTACATCCTACCGACCCATCAGCCTGCTTCCAACAATAAGCAAAGTCTTTGAAAGATTACTGCTGCAGAGGATTCACACAAACCATAATCTCCAAACACTACTACCAAAACACCAGTTCGGATTCCGCGAAGACCATTCAACCACCCAACAAGTTCATCGAATAGTTAACCAAATATTGAAGAAAAGAAATATTGCAACGCTGTATTTCTAGATATCTCCCAAGCGTTTGACAAAGTCTGGCATAAAGGCTTGCTCTACAAACTAAAAAATGCTTTATCCAGTAACTATTTCTTTCTACTTAAATCCTAACTCGCCAAATAAAAACTTCTCCGTCAAACACGATAATCAGCAGTCCAGCATATGTGCCATCAAATCTGGCGTCCCACAAGGCAGTGTTCTAGGTCCGCTGCTATTCCTACTCTATACGTCTGACATACCTAAAACCAACAATACCACAATTGCTTCCTTTGCCGACGATGCGGCGATTACCCCAGAACAGCTTCCCAAAACCACCTGCATGTACTCAATGTATGATATACACAATGGCGAACTAAAATAAATAAGGCAAAATCAGTCCAAGTAACATTTACCTCACGTCACAACACATGCCCACGTGTAACGATGGATAACGTACGTATACCTACAGCAACAGAGACAAAATATCTTGGCATCCATCTGGACCAACGCCTTACATGGAAGAAACACATTAAAATTAAAAGACAACAGCTTGACATAATGTTCCGACAGATGTACTGGCTACTAGGTCGACGATCAAAACTTTCTCTCCACAATAAAATCCTGCTATAAAAAACGATGCTCAAACGTATCTGGTCTTATGGGCTCCATCTATGGGGATGCGCAAAACCAACGTCACTGAGCATCATCCAAAGATTTCAGTCAAACCTGCTAAGATCGATAATGGATGCACCATCTCATTTACTTAATACTCTATAATGATGTAGATTGTAAATTAAGCAATATAGAAAAAAAAAGAAGTATCTAAGAATATTGTACATACTCGTTGTCCAATAGAAAAATGAGCAATACAATGAGTCAAAAGGTGGTCATCCTACAGATCTTATTCTCCAATTATTTCTCCAGTAAACTGATTTGGTTAGAGCTTATAGCAAGAATGAAAAAATGTTGTGCTCAGGAAAGAAGAAATATATTCAAACACATTTGATTATACCATGTTGTTTAGACTACTCGAACTCAATAAATTACATTTTCCAGTACATTCATGATGAATCGGATAATTGGTCAATACAAAAACGAAAGCAGCACCAACTGCTGCCAACTGCTGTCTACGTATTAAGTGTTTGTTTGGAAAAAAATTATTGAGATGTCCGATAAAATCACCTGCGCCTGCAAGAGAGTCTGCCTGTTCGTTGCCATCCATATCAGAATGGGGCCAGGGATCCAAACCAGAGAGACTCTATTGAAGAGAGTCTTTTTGGCAGTTTTTCCTATACCAATTTCGACGTTACATGGTAACGGGTAAGTACTTTTAAATCCACTTGGCTGTCCGGGAATATTTTCATTGTTCCACCATGCTGAGAATATCCTAGGGAAGTTGATATTTCTGTCCTCGGACTGAGACTGATACAACTGCTCCAGAGCCTGAGAGTGTTTTTGAGCCATCTGTGGACCAACAGCTTTCTGATCGTACTAGTTCCTCCTTGAGAAGGACTCAGTCATTTATAATTGGAATTAGGACGGTATAAGGTAGGTCGTAGTTTACTGTTGTAGGCATTATGTCAGAGATCATGGGAGTAAAAATTTAATCAAATTCCAGTTAATTTACCAAAATCTACAATTACTATTTTAGTATTTTGCGCAACGTGTTTATTCCCAAATGTTTGAGAGTGTCTCGTCTACCGCCTTTTGTTTTGACTGGTTTGGACTTGTCGGTATCTGTACCCCGTACTTCGCTCACGCATGCTACGTTCGTATTGAAGTGTGATGTGTTCTATGAGGTTCGTTCTAACTTGCTATAGAACCGTTCTAGGTATCGTTAGTGCAAGTGCTGTATTTCTATCGCGTTCCAACTGATTATAGTATCGTTCTTAGGACGGTACAAAAACTACCTTCTGGAAGGGTTGATAAAATTTATGTGCCCAGTCCATCCCTAATTCGAGTTTGTGCACTATACAGAACTCGATACGATTCCAGAACGGTTCATAAATGCTGGTTGGAACAAACATATGATAATCCGAAACGTCTAAAACATTTTCACGTAGCGGCTTAGGCTCAGAATACGTACGAGAACAAAGTGAGTCTTATTTTGAAGATCCTTCCTCTGCACAAAATAAGAGAACAAAAATATCTGTAGATACAGCAAAAGCAAAAGCACACAACAAGGAACATAAATATGCAATTTTTTTGGTCGTCGAGAACGAGAACGAGAACGAGAACGAGAACGAGAACGAGAACGAGAACGAGAACGAGAACGAGAACGAGAACGAGAACGAGAACGAGAACGAGAACGAGAACGAGAACGAGAACGAGAACGAGAACGAGAACGAGAACGAGAACGAGAACGAGAACGAGAACGAGAACGAGAACGAGAACGAGAACGAGAACGAGAACGAGAACGAGAACGAGAACGAGAACGAGAACGAGAACGAGAACGAGAACGAGAACGAGAACGAGAACGAGAACGAGAACGAGAACGAGAACGAGAACGAGAACGAGAACGAGAACGAGAACGAGAACGAGAACGAGAACGAGAACGAGAACGAGAACGAGAACGAGAACGAGAACGAGAACGAGAACGAGAACGAGAACGAGAACGAGAACGAGAACGAGAACGAGAACGAGAACGAGAACGAGAACGAGAACGAGAACGAGAACGAGAACGAGAACGAGAACGAGAACGAGAACGAGAACGAGAACGAGAACGAGAACGAGAACGAGAACGAGAACGAGAACGAGAACGAGAACGAGAACGAGAACGAGAACGAGAACGAGAACGAGAACGAGAACGAGAACGAGAACGAGAACGAGAACGAGAACGAGAACGAGAACGAGAACGAGAACGAGAACGAGAACGAGAACGAGAACGAGAACGAGAACGAGAACGAGAACGAGAACGAGAACGAGAACGAGAACGAGAACGAGAACGAGAACGAGAACGAGAACGAGAACGAGAACGAGAACGAGAACGAGAACGAGAACGAGAACGAGAACGAGAACGAGAACGAGAACGAGAACGAGAACGAGAACGAGAACGAGAACGAGAACGAGAACGAGAACGAGAACGAGAACGAGAACGAGAACGAGAACTAGAACTAGAACAAGAACAAGAACAAGAACGAGAACAAGAACAAGAACGAGAACAAAAACGAGAACAAGAACAAGAACGAGAACAAAAACGAGAACAAGAACCATGTTTTGTGCAAAGAACGCTTGTTCATCAGGGCGACTGTCACATGACGTCACGTGGACTTGCCCTATGCTCCAGGTAGCAATAAAATAGGAGAAATCATTGACACTGATAAATGTAAGTTTGCAAACATGGGTCAACTTCTAAATTATGCTATTACAACTATCTTGGTAGCCAAGGAAATTGAAATAATCAACCAATTGACAGTTTGTATCAGTATCAGCAACAACGATTTAATAAAATATAAAACTAATGATAAATATAGACTAGAATCAAACAATTTTGTAAAATGTATTTTTACTGAAAACTCCTCCGCCTCTGAAAAAAAAACATAAGCGCGACTCAAAGCCTTTTGGCGAGTAGCACGCGCCCGTTCTAAAAAGAGGGTTTACTCATGAATAGCTAAGTGAAAGATACACACCGAGATTAGGGGGATTAGGTATTACCATAACATTGTACACTAAAAGTATCTGATACCTCGTCTAATTGGGGGTATTGTAAACTGTTTTAGGGGCGACTTTATTATTACTGATTAGGTACAGTTTTAAGATAAACAGTCATTATAACCAAATAATTATGGTTAGTTAATTTCGATTGTATTTTTACATACTTGGCTCCATTTTGAATTGAGTTTCCCATGGAACTAGATTTAATTTAAGGGTTATGGTTGGGTTTATAAACTCTGTTGTTCGTTATTCCTGCTGCTCGAAAATAAAACATTGATATTAATACATGCGTTTATAAACAGTTATTGACGTGTTGTTCGTCGTTGCTCTCAAGTAACTAAATTTTATATCTTTGTGATGCCTTTTGGCATAAAATAAAATAAGAAATAAATTCCCTTGAAACTATTTTCAATAAATCATTGAACGTTAAAGAATACATAAATAAAACCCACGAGGCCGACAGGTATCGAGAGTCAAGTTCATCACGTAAATAAACATATGACATTAAATAGTAAATATCAGCCTGAACTTGAACTACAATATAAATATCATAGAAACAGACGATAACATATTCAATTCAATTCATTTCTAATTCAGTTATAATGAATGTATTCCTTCTGATTCATTTTAATTATATTCGTAATTCGCAGTTCCGCCAATGAAAACTGAAGTTAGTGCCACGTGCCTTGATATCTGTCAATCACATATTTTGATAATTGATTTGCTGTAGAAGAACTGATTACTATCTTATTTTCTTGATATATTCATACAAATACGAAATATAATAACAAAGCCTAAATAATCGATAGCGTCAATTTTTCTGTCGTATGACATGCGTCACCTTTGTGCCCAATCAAATTTTCAACATCACCACCAACGAATAACCAATATAAATTAGTCGGCTTCGGGAACAACCGTGAATAACGAATCGCCAGCAACGTGGAAAACACTGTGAGCAACAAACATCGGGAACAACAAAGTTTATACCTAAATCCAGCTTTTGGTTGGGATTTTTTGTAGCTCAATAAACCTCGAGCACTCTTCGAACACAAGAAGGAGGGCGAGGAGAGAGTAATAGCTACAATGCGGGAGACGGGATAGCACCACCCCCCGAGGTACAAAGGCTGGTGGAGTCCTGTGAAGAGAAGACCTCTACTCTTGGCATGTGATGCCAATGCACACAATACTGTTTGGGGCAGTAGCAATACCAATCAGAGAGGTGAGCAACTTTTAGAATATATCCTTAATAAAAACCTTAATATTCACAATATAGGGAATACCCCCACATATGTAACAAGGGTAAGGCAAGAAGTTTTGGATGTCACACTGGCAACACAGGATCTAAAACATATAGTAAAAGGTTGGAGAGTTTCGGGCGAACCATCTCTCTCCGATCATAGTATCATAACATTCAAGTTAGAACTAGGCAAACCTGAGGTGAGCCCCAGAATAAATCCAAGAAAAACAGATTGGGGCAACTATAACACCTGTCTGAAAGAAAACCTAGCACATATCCAGAGAAAAGGGAGGGCTATAAGCACCATCTCGATCTGGAAAATGAGCTTGAGGACCTGAACAGGGCAATAATCGATGCATCTGAATCGAGCTGCCCTCTTCAAGAACAACGAAGCAGCAGAGATGCACCCTGGTGGAATAAACATCTGTCAGAATTAAGATCTCAAACCCGGGACCTTTTTAATAGAGCAAAACTCACCGGAGACTGGCAGAGATATACCGAGGTGAGAAACACCTACTATAAGGAAATTAGAAAAGCTGAAAGAAATAGCTTCAGAAAATTCTGTGAAGATATAAACACAACACCTGCTGCGTCAAGACTCTACAAAGTCATGGCAAAAAGTAAGGTCAACACAGATATGGCTTTGAGGAAGCCAGACGGTAAATATACCGAAAATGGGGAGGAAAGAGTGAGACTCTTACTAGAAACTCATTTTCCTGGGATTAGCCCGAATAGGGGAGATAGTCCTCTCGAAGGTCATAACAGACCTTCGAGAGAAAGTACTACAATGGCTAAGCACATTTGTAGTAACGAAAGGTTAAAATGGGCTATGAACAACTTTTCACCTTTCAAGGCACCGGGAGCCGATGGAATTTTCCCAGCATTGCTCCAGCAAGGACAAGTCGAAATTCTACCACATTTGGTTAGGATCAGTCGAAGCAGCTTAGAACTGGGTTACATACCAGAAGCATGGAGAAGGGCAATAGTAATCTTCATTCCAAAAGCTGGAAAAAGGGACATAACAAAACCCCAAATCCTTCAGACCAATTAGCCTAACATCGTTTGTGCTCAAAACGATGGAAAAAGCTATTGACAATTATATTAGGACGGAAACCCTAGAGAGACTACCTCTCCACCCGCATCAGCAAGCTTACCGGGCAGGCAGATCTACGGAGACTGCACTGGTACAACTGACGGAGGATATCCGAGGTACTCTAGACAACCAAGAAGGGTCTGGACTATACAAATAGCTGGTGTAAGCAAGTGGGACTTAACATCAACCCCACCAAAACCATCTTAATAGCCTTCACTAAGAAAAGAAAGCTCAACCTCAAAACCATTAAACTTGATGGGGGCGAGGTTGAATGGGGACAAGAAGTCAAGTATCGAGGTTTGACTCTAGACATCAAACTCCTGTGGAAAAAACACGAAAAGAAGATTATCTACAAAGCAAAAATGGCTCTAATGGTGTGCAGGAATCTGGCAGAGAGAAATTGGGGTTGTAACCCAAAAATCCTGAGCTAGATGTACACTGCCATAGTGAAACCAATTATCACTTATGGAGCCATTGCGTGGAGTGGTAGAACTAGTCTATTGACGACGAGAGAAAACCTTTCAAAATTTCAAAGACTAGCCTATATATACATCACAGGAGCAATGAGAACATGCCCAGCAGCAGCCATGGAAGTTATTCTCTACCTCACACCACTACATATGGTGGTGGAAAGTGTTGCAGAAAGAACAAGATACATACTAGGTAGCGAGGGAATCATTAAAAAAACCATCTCCTTACTTCTTAGAGATCAGAAAACCTGGGACATGCCACAAGATGGTATGATGAAAAAGTATAACTTTTCAATTAAATTCGATACGGAATTGAGCAGCAAGAAGGAATGGAATCCAAATACCACTACCAGACTTGGAAATAATGCCATTCAATGGTACACAGACAGCTCAAAAGCTATAGAAGGAACTGGGATAGGAGTGTATGGGCCTTGAATCAAACAATATTGATAAAGGATATGGAAGGCAAAGGATTATCATAATGTCGGATAGTCAAGCAGCCATTAAAGCACTGAGCTTTTGTGTTATCAGTTCCAAAATGGTGTGGGAATGTCTAGGGAAACTAAATGAACTAGGCGAGAACAATATAGTCACCTTACTGTGGATTCCAGGACACACTGGAATATAAGGAAATAAAATAGCAGATGAACTATCAAATAGGGGGACTGGAATATCCTTTTGGGGGCCAGAACCCTTTTGCGGTATCAGCTCCAATGTAATATTGGAAGAAACAGGCAAAGCCGAAGAAAAGAGAAGATCTGACCATTGGAAAGATCCAGTAGGACTTAGAGAATCAAAGATTCCTCTGGATGACTACAACCTGCTGAGATCAAATGAATCCATAAGTCAAAGTAAAACTGCACTAAGAGTTTTAACAGGGATCCTAATGGGACGTTGTCGCCTGAATGGGCACCTGAAAGCTCAAAATAGTGGAGAAAGAAGAATTTAGATTCTGTGGAATGAAAAAAGAATCCACCATCCACATACTTGTGGATTGCTCAGAATCCTAGGACTAGGATAGTTGAGGCCTGTAGATATCCTAAAATTCCTCCGGGAAATAGGACTAAAAGAGCTACTAGTCTTTGAGACTTTTCTCAGGATCTAAGTAGAAGTAAGGGGCACAATAGATCTTTCAGGTCTCAGTGAATTTACATACATACAGCTCAATAAACCTATCTCATATTTCTTCTATCAAAATCTAAACTGTTAACATTACTGTATATGTTTGCAAATAAGCCACCTCACGTAAACACTATTCTGCTTTTATATGTTCCAAAGCAAGATATCGCATATAAAATGAGGTACATAAACACAAAAATACAACAAGAAGAACTCGAAAGTTTAAAACGAAAATATATAAACTCATAGATTGTTCCTCTAACTAATTATTAAACAAAAACCACATCATCATCTGACAACAAGCAAAAACATAATAATAAATGAATAATAAATTTAAAGATGCCAAAGTCTTGGTATTTCAGCTCCTCTCAATCATAATCTGCATCGTAAATGGAAGGCAATTGTTTACTCTTTGAACAACAACAAAAATTAAGGAAAGTGCAATATTTTCTGTGAAAATATTATATAGTGGATTATACAGGGTGATTAATTAGTGTGATAAAGCTCAGTAGGACTGTTATCAAAATAATCAGGTTATGCATCGATAACTTATTGCATAATCACAAAGAGTGTCAGTTTGACAGTATAAATAATCCGATCGCGAAGCGGGAGGATTATTCTGTCAAATTTACACGAAATATTCATAAATAAAATATATGGTGAGTGAAAACTCAAGTAGGTACATTATGACATTAGGTTCTCAGTAATTTTAAATGGATTACCCTGTATTTTATATCATTTTCGGATAGTACTATTACCATACTTTAATTAACTATGCACTGGTGACATGGTGGCAGCAAAGATTATACTCGAAAAAGACGGGGTAGTACTAGAGACAATAATAGTGTCTCTGTATCTTCCCATCGATTCAGAAGAACCACTACCGGGGACTAACATGGAGAACCTGATGGAATACTCAAGGAGACATAATCTGGATGTCATTGTAGAGGCTGATACCAACGCACACCATAGCAGTTGGTGCAGCAAAGACAATATCACCAGAGGTAAGAAACTATTTGACTATCTATGTACTACTGAACTTGTGGGTAATACGCCTACATTTAGAACATCGAGGGGGGAATCATTGATAGATGTTACTTTTTGCGCTTTACGTGTCAGGGAGATGATTCGCAAGTAGCATGTATCGGATGAACCATCTTTATCCGATCATGCCCATAATCATACTATGAAATTAACGTAGAAAAATCGGTTATTAGAACATACAGGGATCATAAGAGCACTGACTGTGTATCTTAATAAGAGGACTTGCTTTCTAAAATCCGTTCACACCTAGGCAGACCAAAAACTGCTGTGGATTTAGAGGGAGTTCACACTGACCTCTTATCATAACAACTGTCGCTCTTTTAGACAAGCCATCTGGTGGAATAAAGAGCTGACATCGCTAAGGAATGAAACAAGATACTTTTTCAACAAAGCGAAGAAAACGGGTAACTGGGAAGCGTATAAAGCTAAACTAGGTGCAAATAGTACAAAACCATGGAAAAAGTCTTACAAATGTACTTACAAGAAGGAGCCCTTAAGAGCATCCCTCTACAAGACTACAATGGGCTTATCAAACAGGGAAATCAGGTGAAGCTGCCCTGCACAATTTGGTCTCAGGTCTCGAAAAGAACCTGAATCATGAGGAAGTAGCCCTTGCGGCACTTCTAATCATCGAAGGTGTTTTTGATAACTCATCGATGCCATCAATTATCAGATCCCTTAAAAAAAGAGGGATTAACAGTACCACATGCAAATGGATAGGATCCATGCTCGAGCATAAAAGAATATCAGCACATATGCATGTTAAAACATACACCGTTAGGACAACTAAAGGATGTCCTCAAGGTGGAGTACTTTCACCACTTTTGTGGAACCTAGTTGTGGATGACTTGATCTGTAGGTTGAATGATCGAGGCATATGGTCGCAGGGCTTTGCGGACGACATAGTGATTGTTACCAATGGGAAATTCCCGGAGGTGGTTATGAATGTCATATAGGGAGCACTGCGAATTGTGGAGGAATGGTGCCTTAAAGAGGACCTTTCAGTTAATCCAAAAAAAACCAAACTAGTTGCTTCTACGAATAGAAAAGTTCTCCCGCAGAGTAGAGTACTGTTGTTCGGAGAAGAACTAGATATATCCAGAGAAGTTAAATATGTGGGAGTGACCCTCGATTCCAAACTGAATTGGAAGGCACACCTGGAAAAAGTTACTACCAGAACGACTAGGCTTTTCTGGCAATGTAGAGGAGTTATGGGAAAAACCTGGGGAGTACGACTTGAGGTGGTTCACTGGCTCTACATAACTGTGATAAGGCCAACGATCACCTTTGGAACAATAGTCTGGTGGAGGAGGACAGAAATGTCCTCTGCAGTTAATATATTAAATGCAATCCAGAGACAAGCCTTTCTTGGTATCACCGGGCAATGAACAGCACGGGGACGGCATCAATGGAAGCCCTTATTGGACTTCCTCCTTTGGAACTTTTTGTAAGGGCGGAGGCTATCAGTAATCCAACAACCAGATCTAGACTGGTGAAAAACTGCAAAGACTCCCTTAACAAGCTGACAAGAGACAACAAAGTGTCCCTGATATGGATGCCGGCACATGAGGGAATTGCAGGTAATGAAATGGCGGACCAGATAGCTTGAGAAGGCTCTAAAGGAAACTTCATAGGTCCGGAACCGTTTTGTAGAATCTCAAAAAATTGCATAAAAGGGGAAATCGGGAACTGGTTAGATAGGTACTATCACCATACCTTAATTTTTATCAAGCATTTCCCATACCTCAAGTTATTCGTTTTTGAGATATTTTCATTTTTCTATGCCAAGTATCATTTAGGTATGTAATAGTTTACCTGATGTTAATAGTCGTACTCTTCGACAATGATAAAAGATACAGAGTGATCCAACCAATTCAATAGATTATTGTGGTGTTTAGAATAAAAATATTATTTAAATAAGTATGGTCACTCACTTTTTTATTAACGTAAATATTAGAATAGAAGAAATGTAAACTTTATTGAATTATTTTTCATCTAAGGTACCTAAGCCAATTATTGCCATGTTCCTAATACTGCCACCCGATCCAAAATCCTGACGTCATTACTATGGCGGAGAGCCAAGCCAAAAGTGATACAATCCAAATCCGCTCCAAAGAAAAGGATACAAACAAAATCTCCTCTAAAGAAAGCTGCACAAACTAAATCTGCTGCAAAAAAATCACGTGTGTTTGAGACTTGGTATTGCTTCTTATGCAACACGGACAGGCAAATCGATATGAGGATGTGTTCTTTATATAACAAATATGTTCACGAAGAGTGTGTCGGTCTGACGAAGTCCGACAAAGAGATATTCATTTTTGAATTGAATAGATGAGGCTTTTACTTGATGAAGATCCATACTAAATGATGAAATAAAACAATTTAATTTGTTTAAATCTCCATTATAATTTGAACTAAAGTTCAATTTAAAATTAGTGACGCGTTTCGCTACACAGTAGCTTTATCAAACTAGTGAAGATATAATGAAAAACTTTTAATTTATACAGTGCATAAATACGGAATTTTAAGAATATTGGCAAAGTATTACAAAATGTTTACATGGAAATAAAGTAAGTACAAAAAGTGCCTAAATACGGAATTCTACGAATATTAACAAAGGTATTGCCTGGAAATTTATTCACAACCATCACCACTGAATTTTCTTCTAGGTAAAAAGGTTTAATAAGGGAGAATAGTTTGAATCCAACTATTCAAATCATCTATTAACAAACCAACACACCCAAACCAAGAGATAAAAATGAAAGAATAGAGAAAACAATTAAGCTATACTATGCCATGAACCAAAAATTTATAAACAAAAAAGAAATCACCAAAGAGACAAAAGTAAAAGTGTATAATACAATATATCGACCAGTTTTAACTTATGGATGCGAATCTTGGACTCTTACAAGTAAACAAAAAAGCAAAATACAGGCAGCAGAAATGAAATATTTGAGAAGAACATTTGGAGCAACAAGAAAGGACAAAATCAGAAACACAAAAATAAGAGATGAATTAGGTGTCCAACCCGTACTAAAATTTATAGAACAAAGACAACTCAGTTAATAGGACATATGAGGCAAAAATACAAATAAAAAGAAAAAAAGGAAGACCAAGACAAACATGGAATACAATAGTGGGTAATATACTAAGAGAGAGAGGTAAATCATGGGAAGAGGCGAGAACATTGACAAGAAACAGGAAAGAATGGAAAAAATTTATATACGAGAATTAAATGCAAACCCGACACCTAAGGGTATAAGGGTATATGTATATATATATATATATATATATATATATATATATATATATATATATATATATATATATATATATATGTATATATGTATATATATATATATATATATATGTCTCATAGATTTGTAGTTTTTGTAGTTAAAACAGTTTTTTTTTTTCGGGCCGAGATGGGAAACTCATGTTCGAATGGGTCCAGGACCCAAACAGTGTTGGACTCATCCCCAAGGAGATGCCTACCAACCAAACCCACCTCAAACTCGCCGTTACCCCCGCCTCGGAATCACTACCCTAGCTTACTTCGAGACAGGCGGCGGTCCCTCGCACACTCTCCGCTCACACCGTCATCTCCCTCCTATCACTCCTGCCTCTCATGCCATATCGAGTCCTTCTCTCCCCCTCACCATGCTCTCTACTACTCCACTCACCTCCATCCATTCCTCCTCCCCCCTCAACATTATCTCCACCATGTTTTCCCAGTACACCGCCTCCCCTAGTTTCCTCTCCAACTTCTTCAGCACTTCCTCGTTCCTCCAGCATCTAAACACATACCCCACATCATCCTCCACTTCACACCTCTCGCACACTCCAGTCTCTCGTTTCCCAATCTTGTGGAGGTACCCTACTCTCGACCCATGTCCAGTGAGCACTTGTGTCAAGAAGTAGTTCACCTCCCCGAATTTCCGGTCCATCCAATCTCTCCTATTCCCAATCGCTCCTTTTAGCGCGCCCTCATACTCCTCCCACCTTCTCTCCATTTCCTCCTCCATCCATTCCCGTACCTCTTCTTTGGTCGCACCCCTCCAGCGTTTGCTCCTAGCCTTAGCCAACACGTCCGATGAGTAGGACCTTGCCAGCACCGCTGCTGCCAGTCCACCCACGGTCCTGTACCCCTGCACCAACCTCAGCAGTATCCCTCTCTGCACCCGCAGAAGTGGCCTAACCCTCGCATTCACCCCCGCTCTTTCACCCCACACCTCCGCACCGTACAGCATACTCTGCTCTACCGTCCTACCAATTACCCTCCTCTTCCACTCTCCCGGCCCTTTCACATTACACATCAATCTCCCCAGCCATGCTGCCCTCACTTTACCCTTCTCTGCCGTCTTTACCATATGGGTTTTGAAGGATAATTGGCTATCCAACCACACCCCTAGGTATTTCACAGACTCCTCCATGCGAATTCTCCTTCCCTTAACCATCACCCCCACTTCCCTTGCCCTGCTCCGTCCCTTTACAAGCAACCCCACCGTCTTATCTTCCGCCACTTCCAGTCCGCACCGCTCTATCTTCTCCACAATCTTCCTGCACATTCTCTCCGCCTTTCTTTCTATCTCCGCCTCTACCTTTGCCGTACATACCAGACACACATCATCCGCATACACCGTAATCTCACATCCCTCTTCACATACTATCCCACAAACCTCATCAAACACACACTTCCAGAGCGTCGGTCCAAGGACCGAGCCCTGAGGCACTCCAGCCACCATCTCATATCTCCTCCCTCTGGAGTCTACAATCACACGCCCCGTCAGGTAGTCCTCCACCAGGTTAACCAACCCCTGCTCCACTCCAAGGCTCAGCAACGCGCTCAACACTGCCCGTTTGCTGACACTGTTGAACGCGTTCCCGGCGTCGAAGAACACGAGCAGGGCCAATTTCTTCTTCCTCCAGCTGCCCTCCCTAGCTCTTTCCACCAAACCCATCACCTTGCTCAGAGCCGAGATGCAAGATTTCCCCTTCGTGAACCCGTGCTGGTTTACCCTAAAACCCCCATTCCTACCAACTTCCTCCTCAATCCTATCCCTTATTATCCCCTCCATCAATTTACCCATACCACACAGCAGGCTGATAGGACTATAGTCACCCGCCCGCTTCCCCTCTCTACCCGCCTTCTTCATTAGTATCACCCTGGCTACGTTCCAACCTTCTGGGAATTCCTCCTCCCTCAGCACCCTGTTGAATAGTTCCCAGAAGTACTCCCTATTGTCATCCAACAGCCTCTTCACCATATCACCCCTCAGGCCATCTATCCCTGGGGCTTTTCTCACTTTAATGTTTCTCCCCCAATCTTCTACCTCCCACTTCTCCACCGGCCTTATCCCCCTCATTTTCACTACCCCCTTGTATCTTGGATTTCCTGAATTCTTCCACCCACTCCTCCTTCTCCCCCTTTGAACAATTTCTCTATAATTTCCTTCTCCCAATCCTCCTCTAGAACCTCGTTCCTATTTCCACCCATCCTCTTCACCGCTATCTCATACGCCTTTCCCCATGGGTTGTTTTCCAATTCCCCCAGTAACTCTTCCCACTTCCCTCTTTTTTCCCTCTCCACTCTACGCCCCAGTTCCTTCTTCTTCTCTTTATATCTCCCTCTTCCCTCTATCCTTCCTCTTCCTCTCAGCATTCGTCTTCGTTCTTTCTTACACTACCTCCACAGCTCCTCTATTTCCTCATTCCACCAATAATTGGCCCTCCGCTCACGCCTATTGCCCCTCTTTCCCTCTCTTTTGCAGCCCTGTATCACATTGTACAATTCATTTGCATCATGTCCAAGTCCCCTTCCTATCTCTTCTCTTACTTTCTTCCTCATACTCTCTGCCTCGGCTTTCGTCCACTTCCATTCCCACTCTTCCACTAAATCCTTTCTCTCTTTCCTTATATCCGTCTCCACATACCTATGTAAGCTCAAACTTTCCTCATCCTCCAGCACCCCCCAACTAAACACTCTTTCCCACAGCCATTCATCACATGCTGTTATATCAATGAATGATGAACCCCCGTCACCCCTCACGAAGGTGGGCAGTAGTCCATCATTCAGCACCACTAACCCGTTGGATGTTAACACTTCCTCAAGGATCTCCCCTCTCCTGTCCGTTTTCTTCCACCCCCCCCCCCCATATAGTATTCTTCGCATTGAAGTCCCCTGCCACCATTCTCCTTATGATCCTCCTTTTTCCTTTTGACACCCTCAGATCGTCCTCTAATCCTGTCATGCTCCTCTCATATTCTTCCAGGCTGACATTTGGGCTTATATACACACTGTACACCACCATGTCTCCCATTCGCACTACCACCCATCCATTTCCCTTCCTCACTTTATCCGCCCTCAATCCATCCCCCACCACTCTTATTCCTGCTTCTCCTGTATCGTCCATAATCCATCCCTGCTTCCCCACATATCTAGCATTCATCTCGGATCCATACACTACATCCACTTCCCTCCTAAAAATCACTTCATCCAATATATCATGCGGTATCCTGCATTTCCCTAAATTTATCTGTAACACTCTCCATACATCCCCTACATTCCTCCTTCCCGCGCAATGCTGTCCCCTTCCTCCTATTTGACCAGACTCGCCCCCTCTGAGGGGTCCAGAGGGTCCCTCCCATTTTTTCCTTCACCTTTTCCATCGTCTCCTTCTACTTCTTTCCTTCCCCTACTACATTCTATCTCCCCTGGCTTGTGTCCCCTTTCCCCACATACCCTACAAAGGAAGGCCTGCCGACAGTCTCTCGCCATGTGATCCTCGCTATTACAAAGCCAACACTTACTCCTCTCCTTGACTACCTTTACCTTACACCCTGCTACTTTATGGCCCTTTATCCCACATCCAAAGCATCTGTCATCCTCTCTACCCTCTATAATATTTACCCCGTTCCACCCCAATCTAATCTCCTTTTTTTTTCAACAAGGCTACCGCTTTTTCCCATTCCGCCCTCACCACCGCCATTTTCATCCCGTTCCTCTCACTTACCACTTTAATCACCGTTGTCCCTTTCCCAATCAAATTCTCTATTTTCCCCCTCACCTTTTCATCTTCCATCCACGGTTCTATCCCTACCATTTTAATGGTTTTTGTTCCCCTCCCCGCTTCGACCACCCTAGCTCCTGTTACCCTTCCTACCTCCCCCAGAATTCCCCTCACCTCAACCCCATTCTTTGCCTCTATTACCACCTCCCTATTTCTTGAGACTCTGAGTCTATCCACCCAATCCCCTGTCATCTCCCTCAACCCCTTCTTAATCCTCTCGATCCCCTCCTGATCGACTTCCCCGATATCCTTCATGATTATCGCCCCATTTCTACCCTCCTTCTCCTTCTCCCCATCTGTATAGATTGTTACCTTCGCCACCTCTCCACCACCTCTCACCCACGCCACCATCTTCTTCAGCACCTCCACCTCTACCTGCTCAAGCCTGTGGAGTCCAATGCTGTCCCCGCTCCCCACTACCCCAAACAGTCGACTCATCAGCTCAAACACCTTTTTCTCATCCCTACAATCTCCCTCCATCCGACAGATCAACTCCTCCGTCTTCACCCTTACCCAATTCCTTTCCGTAGTGCGTACCTCCTTGACCCACTCCATTTCCTCCCCTTTTCCCCCTAGCATCGGGTACCTATCCCTAAACATCCTCTGTATTCCCTTCTCCATTCCACTGTCTTCCTTGGTCACCCATACCACCTTTACCTTTTCATCCCCTAATATTGGATTTCCCACCTTCACCTCTATTCCCTCCCCCTTTTTACCATCCCAGTCCCTATGTCTAACCTCCAGCCATCCTTCCCAGTCTCTTTGCCCCACCTCCCATCGTGTTTGCATTATCTCCTTTCTATCGTCCTCTCCCCTCAACCACTCCAATTCCTTGACCCGCCCCTCTGCCGCTGCCTTCTCTTCCTCCAGCCTTTCCACCTTCTCCTCCAGTCGCCTTACCATATCCTTCAATCTCTCTACACTCTCCCTCTCTTCTTCCTTCCAATTCTCCATTTCCCTCTTTCCTTTCTCCTTCAGTTTCCTCTTCTGTTCCTTGTCCTCCAGAGGCGATACCTCCTTTCTCTTTACTCCAGTATCACTCCACCCTCTCGTATCCCCCGCCTTATCAGGCGTTCGTTTTACCTTCGTCGATTTACCAAAAATTCCATTTCCTTGCCTTTCTTCATCCATAACCTCCTGTTCTATTTTTCTTTCTTCTTTATCCATATTCCATCCCACGAGTAGCTAGGGAATTGAATGTCCACCACCACAGAGCCCCGCTTGTGGTGGTAAGGCTGGTTACTCCGGGAGGTCACCAGGTATCCCGGAGGCACCGATTCTGACTGACTTTCGCGCAGCCATTCATCCATTGCCACGGTAGCTAACAACGTAGATTACGGATTGTTTTATCGAGGTTTACTCCTCTAGGCTTTTTCTCACGGTTGCCTCCGGACGCAGTGGCTTCCGTTGCCTACACTACACCACAACATAGCTGCCTTCCCTATGTTGCTGGTTTTTTATCGAGGTTTACTCCTCTAGATTCCTGGGAATCTAACCCATTAGTCGCCTTTTACGACAGGTGGGCTATCCCCTGGGGGTATTCTTCTGAGCCCGCCCCCAGACGGGGTTAGTTAAAACAGTTGGTGGTAAAATACTACAAGTTGTCTACTATTTTGTCCGGAAGATCAATAAGAGGGATCCACCCCTACCTCCGTTCTGAGCGACGTCGAAGGCCTAAGGTTGTCACCGGAGCAACCGAAACTTATGTAACCGAGTACACAAATTAATTTATAATCTTGCACTTGTTTTTTTTTTAATTATCATTTAAATTTTATAACTAAATTCTTATTTGGGCTTGAGCTCAATTTTTAAGGTTACACTAGATGGATGCGGGAACATAGAACACAAAGAGCTTCAAAAGTTAATGTTTGGGCAGGTATTATCGACACCACTGTTATTGTACCATTCTTTGTAGAAGGCAATTTGAACGAACCAAAGTATTTAGATCAAATAGTTCCTGCAATAAGAAATGCAGTTGGTAACAATTTTAATGACACTTGGTTTCAGCAGGATGGTGCATGGATAGTGTTTCTGTTCGAAATAACTTAAATGAAGTTTTCCAAGACAGGTGGATTGGAAGAAGGGGTACAATTGAGTGGCCAGCCAGATCTCCCGATTTATCGCCTTTAGACTATTTCTTCTGGGGATATCTGAAAAATATTGTGTACAAGACAAAATCTGTTAATCTGGATGAACCGAGAAATAGAATACTGTTATCAGCCTATCAAATAAGAAAACAGCAATTGCGTAATACCATATCTGCTTTTTATAATCGACTTGGATACTGTCAAATAGAAGAAGGAAGACAATTTGAACATCTCATTAAATAAGATTAGTTATTTATTCCTGTTAATTATTTTGGTACCTAATAAAAACGTTACCGTAAATTATTTTTATCAATAACTGTAGAACAAAATATGAGATTAGAATTATGCGGTCTTGACGGTTGTATTTGTAATTTAATAGATTATGAAAAACTGAAAATATATACATGGTGTACTATTTAAAAAAATATGTTAATAAGTTATTTTGGAGCAACGGTGCACCCTGTATACTTCTAATCGACTTACGCTGATGGTCTGGATTATTTGAAAAAACTTTTATTCAACTAACGGAAATCGAAATATAACAAGTTACTTTACTTTATGTACATCCTGTATTTATCAGTCAACGATAGGAGTAATTAATGAATGATTTTGTACATTAATATAGCGATTTACACATTACCGAAATATCATAGTTTTGCTGTTGAATATTCTGAATTTATTACTTATTTTGGATCTAATATAAAAGATATAAAAATCATAACCCATCGTTTTAATAAATAAACAAGTTAAGCTAATGTGTTAATGGCATTCATAATATTTATAGTAGAGACAAGCTTTATTTATATTAATATATTACAAATCTCGTAAACAGGGTGTTTCAATTCAAATCAAATAAATCAACATTTGGACTAAATATAAATGTATTCATTGTTAGTTGTAACAAATAATGCAGATAAATAATTAGTTAATTAATATTCAGTTGGTGTTTTTCTCTTCCGCTTCCCCGAATACAAATTCCACCAATTTACTATTTGAAGCCATTCCGCATTCCATATCCGACTGACGCGACGAATTCAATCAACAATAAAACGAATTTTCGCAAATCTGGCATAATGTTTGGACACATGATAATAGCAGAAGAGAATTCAGGTCCGGATTGACGCTTGTACACATTTTCGGAACATTTAATCGTTTAGTAAAATGTTTTATTTTTGTACATTATCTTTGAATTGAATTGAATTTTGGTGGCTGCGCTCCTTTCGAGAACATTCTCGAAAAGTCGCTTTATTTATGCATAGGACGAGCGCGGAAAATACTAGAATTTTCGAGAGTTGAGGGTATTTGAGTGAGTGAACAATTAGTGAAACGAATACAAAGAGTTAGTTCACAGACAGTTTACAGAAGTTCTTAGTAATCGGACAGTGAATGAAATAGTGAAGATAAATAGTGTAATATTCAAGTGGTAAAAATAAATTAGAACGATTATACCGAGTGTAAATAAATTAGTAGACATTAGGTAGAGTGTGTATATAAATTAAGTTTAATAAATAAATCAATAGATAGTAATTAGCCGTAGTGTATATAATTTTATCCCACAAGTAAAAACTATTTAAATAAATATCAAAAACATTACAGTATTTATCCTTAGTTGATTCTTAACTCAGCAGTTACTGGAAGTTTGTGTGCCATTTGCTAATACACTCTGAAAAAGATTTTCTTGAATGAAAGAAAATTTGTTTAAGATAAACAAATCTGAAGTTTGAATAGAGTCAACCAAACAGAGGTGTTAAGTTAAAATTTCGGTTTGTTTAAAATTTCAAACAAGAGTGTGGTATCATTCAAAATAATTGTAGTGTTATGTAAACATTCAAGTGAATACATTTAAGGAAATTATATCTTTAGTCCAAACTCAAGTTGTTTGCTTCCAACAATTAATATTTTGATATAAACAATTAATTTCCTTAAAACGTTATGACCATCTTTTGTTTTGAAACTTGAGTTGTTTATTTTAAACAACTACAAGTTAAAATGGATTTTTTTAAAACTTCAAAATAATTTCGTTTGTGCAAACTCGAGTTGTTTACTTCAAAGTATTACCTACTATTTTAAATCAAACCTTTTTCAATTTAAAATCCAGACTATCCCTTTTTTTGAATTGTGATTTGTTTCAGTCAAAAAATACATTTGTTTAAAATTCCTGAATAATTTCTTGCAACAAAACTCGAGCTGTTTTGTTCAAACAATGGATTTCTTAAAAAATAATCATGCCCCACTTTTTAAAAATAATTGGTTTTCTTCAAATAAATGCTAGTTTAAATAGAAGAATGTATTTTTTTAAGCTTACAGAAAAATAGTTTTTCAATTTGGTTTTAGTTTAATTGATGTAAATCAAATAATCCTTTTATTATTTATTATTTAAAGAGTTTTTGTGCAGTTGATGACATAGTTCTACAAAATTAAAACCAAATTCAAAAAGGCTAGATTAGGTACTGAAAAGGAAATTTAAGTGAAAAGTTTTGCTATCTGTCCAAACATATTTAATGAAGAATCATATTGAACCGTTAAGCCTTTTGTATATAATATATCCAGTAGTTCTTTTTTCAATTTTTCCATATCCCCAGGGACCTTGGCTTGCAAAATTAGAGCATCTCTACATTCGGATATTGATGGCTTCCATTGCCTTATACCACTTATATGAGTGCGCCATTTGGGCGGTATTAATGCCGCTAACAAATATAACTGTATAGCCACTTTTGAATCTATAATAAACTTGTATAATTTACAGTTGAAATTATGCATATGAAACTTACCAGAACCTGTATCCAGCACATCCTCTAACTGTTGTCTAAAGAGTTCATCTGATGTTTTCAGTAAATGTTTGCGTTTCTCATAAACTGAGCCAAAGAGAAGATCAAAACGGCCACTAATATTTATACTTTGGACTTGGCTCATATACTTTTGCACATAATCACTATTTATCTAAAAATACAGAAGAATTATTGAAAAAGTAGTTAGCTCAACAAACAAATATGCCTGCTATGTTATGTCACTATTATAACATTGCTTCAACAAAAATAAATAAACTTGTTTAAAACTTGTAAAACACAATTTCGGTGATATAAATATACATATCATAACATTTCTGAATATGTCTCTTCAAATTGACTTACTTACTTATAACTGAAATTGTAGAAAGGAAAATATAAAACAAGAAACAAGCATTATGTAAAGAGACAGAAGTATGTAAGTATATAATGTATATTTCGATTCTTATATAGTATTCGCCAGCTAACTTGATGTCCTAAATGCTTTCTAGGGAGCTATTGACGCCGCCCATCCGATAAGCAAGTTCTGAGGATACGCTTTCTGTTACAAATTAACACAACTTGTACAATTAATAAAGTAAAGTCCGTCCGGAAATATATGATCCTAACTTGATAAATAATATTCTTTGTTATAATTATTGGTATATTGATTTTAATAGAAACGGATCTGCTTTATACCTGAATTCTGAGTACATAAATAATATTTTAACAATAAGGTACCCATTACAATAACATGTTATTTATCTAATTGAAGATTATAAAGTTAGGATCTTATATTTCCGGACGGACTATAATTAAAATTTGTTAGAAACTAAATAATTTCTTCCAGGTAGTAATGAGAATAAAAGAAACACAAGATAATGGGAAATTATTTAAGCTATGTATATTTCTAAGAATAGGTATAAACAGTTTTTATCTTTACGAAGAATCTGACTCACTGCCGCTACTGGAATCACTTTCATCTAGAGTAATCACAAGAGGGTTGACGTCATAAAACATATCTGTTTGTTTTACAAACACTTTATTGTACAAAGCAGAAACAATAACTGTGTAACGCTACGCTACTGAAAATCTTAACACCTGATAAGGTTCGATGCATTTGGCGTTTGTCAAAATTTTCCGACCAATAGCAGCCGAATAGGCAGGGCATTATTACTCTTTCTCTCTTAGTTGGTAATTTCTGGGACATCAAGTTAGCTGGCGAATACTGTAGTCTCGAACTTTATTGCCAGAACTCGCTATCGCTCGGGACCCAAAATCGTTCTCGACTAGTAAATGTTACTTACATCCCTTTTAGAATAAATAACTACATCTCTCAGGACGCTGATTAAATATAATAATTAAGCGACAAAGTAGAAAAGTGAGGTATTATTGTCGAGGTCTTTAATGGATCCGAGACATTAATACACTTTTCTACCGTGGCTCATATAGCATTTTTTTCACTACTTCACAACAGGCATTTTATTTTTTTAAATATTAGTTTGTCGACTCCCGCGTCACATGACATGACAGCTGTGCACAAGCTAACCTCACATTCTGTTAAATGGATTGAGATTTAGTTATAATCAAGTAGGCTCTGTATTTTTCTACCTTGGTTAATAATGAACAACTTTACTACCTCAACAAAAGTCAATAAAGTTGGGTTTAGAGGCTAGTAGTGAAAAATAATAATTAATGTAAGTATGTCTAACCTAAATAGCCCCAGTCCGAATCTGGAAACAACTTTAGCGTATGACGAATTTGAGGGCGGACAATGAGCCGTCGTCTGCTGTATCAGGGGTCGGTGGGTCGAAGGCCCATTATATAATAGATGTCGGTTTGACGGACAGGACGGGACATCAGATTGTTGGGATATGATGATTCTCTTCTGTAGAAAGAACAACAATAGGACTAAAATGTGTCACACGCGACAAGAGACCGTTAGGAATCCCATCAAGCCCAGATTATAAATGTGTTAAACCGGGGAAGGTTTTAATAGTGAAAGGTCAACGGCTTATGGTATGAATAAAAGCACCACCTACTAATTGTAATTTGCAACATAGCCGTTTATTAATATGTCGCAATTAAAGTACTATTTTGAAATATTTTATAAAAAAAATATTCAGGACTCCAACTAATTTATGAATCATAATAATTGTATACCGACGTCTTCAAGAACTGAACTAGAAAATATTAAGAAAAAAAAGAAAAAAAAGTAAGTAATTTTTATTTAGCTCCAAGCTAATTACAAACAACTAATTCTATTTATATACAATATACAAAAGAAAATAACTTAAAACTAAAATGTCCCATTTCTAAGGAATAAACTCACATTTTTATTGAATATGTACACATTTTTACTGTTTTTAATATCAGTTGGTAGCGAATTGTAAAGTCGAAGCCCATCAGAGAACAGTGATTTCATGAGAAATGATTTACTTGTAAATTCTACATTATAATATTGGTTTGTACGTAATAATCGGCCATGGAGTTCAAACCTAGATTCTAGTAGATCAGTTAGGTACTGAGGTAATTTTTTATTAATTAACTTGTAAATCAACACCACGTTAGCTCTTTCAACATTTTATTGGACTGACAACCAATTCAATTGTCTAAACAATACACATGGCTTGCACCGATGTTTCTGCCGACGACTGGATTACGCGGCAGAAGGTCCGTGGCTTGTCTATCCTCTGCAACAATTGCAGTTCAAATGTTTCAAACTTCTCGGAATTAAAAGCTCTCCTGCTAGATTTTAAAACAGAAATTCACAACGAATTTGATGATAAATTAACTCATTTAAACAATAAACTGAGTCAGTTCGATGCAGTTAATTCGACTGAATTCACTGACAACATCGCAAATGAGGCGGTAGATCGCATAGTATTATAATCAGAGGCGTACCTGAACCCTCCTCTGGGGATGCTCAACATAGAAAGGATGATGACATGAATAAAATTAAGCTTGTCTTGGATACTGTTGAATGTCATGAAACCCCCATCACCTTCTACAGAGTCGGCAAACCCAACCAGAAGTTTCCTCGCATGATCAAAGTAGTAATGCCTTCAGAACACCATGCCAAAAACATATTGAGGAATAAATCCAAACTTCTCGAGAAAAAGCGTACTGAAAAATTTTCTATAATAGATGACAAGACGCCCACACAACAACAACGATTAAGAGAACTTCGAAGTGAACTAGATACCCGTAAAAATAATGGCGAACATGATCTGACAATCAGGTACACTAACGGCATCCCAAAAATCTCGAAATTTCGTTCATAACTTTTCTACCCGCAAATTCAATGACTGGCTCTTTTTATATACAAATTTAAACTCACTTTACGCTAAACTTAGCGAATTCACATGCACAGTGCAACTTTTTAAACCACAAATTATTTTTATTACCGAAACCTGGCTTAAACCATCAACTCCAGACTCCTTAATTAACATTACTGGCTATACAATTTATCGTAAAGATAGAGAAAATCGTGTCGGTGGAGGTGTAGGCATTTATTTATCCGACGATATTACCACAACTTTATCTACTAAAATTAAACTATTAGACATACCCGGGATAGATATTATACACGTAAATATTATTAAAAATCTATTTTCTCTCAACCTGGTATGCATATATCACCCCCCTGATACACAACTTGCGATGGACAACATATTGTTTGAAAAACTCGAAGAGTTATCACTTCTTGATAATCTCATGATTGCTGGAGATTTTAACTTCCCAGAAATATCCAGGCCGATAACTTCACTATCAGATGTTGTAAATTCACATAACTTATTTGAAAACTTTGTTGCAAATCACCTCACTCAACTTATTACAGAACCCACAAGATTCAGAATTAATAATCTACCTTCCATTCTTGATCTCATACTCACTAATGATGAACAGCTAATCTCATCTCTTGAAATAAGCTCTCCTGTTGGAAAATCAGACCATGCAGTCATAACTGCTCACGTTCAGTTTATCCAGACATTACCGGGCAAAAATAAAATCACAACTTATGCTACTACTGATTTTTCTGAAGTTGATTCACAGCTTTCCCGACTTGATTGGGACTTAATTTTCCCAAATTTACCCGATCCCTCGTTAATGTGGAACGCATTTCATGATACTACTCTCAGGATAATCTCTGCACATACTACTGTCCGCAAGATTTATAAAAACAATCTCAAACCCTGGATAAACCACGCAGCATTTCAACGTATTAAGCACAAACGGCGCCTCTGGCGTAAATATCAGCGCACACAGCTTCCGAGTGACTTCCTGAACCACCGCAGATTTTCTAATACTCTACAACTATCTTTCAAAACTTTAAGACAAAATTTTGAAGAAAACATCATTGCCAGTGGTAACAGTAAAAAGGTTTTCAAATATATACGATCTTCCCTATCATCAAAAGTTTCCATTCCTCTACTTCAAAAACCCGACCATACCGTATGCTCTTCTAATAAAGAGTCTTCTGAGTCGCTCTCTTCGGCTTTCTCGCTAGTTTTCACTCAAGAACCCAATAATGACAACCTCCCATTAATTAACTGTCCCCGCCTCAAGGCATCTTTAGAACATGTAGTATTTACACCAGACCGTAAAAAAAAAGCACTTACTGAAACTTCGCACTAACGCATCACCTGGTTTAGATGGTCTAAGTCCAAAACTCCTAAAAAGCTGCGCAAACTCGCTTGCAACACCCCTGTCGTTAATTATGCAGACGTCCTTTACCCAAAGTTCCATACCCCCCAGTTGGAAATTAGCATCTATCACACCCATATTCAAAAAAAGGTAACAAACTTGATTCCAACAACTACCGCCCGATTAGTCAGCTGCCAGTAGTCAGTAAAGTCATGGAAGCCATTATTTCAGAGGAGATGACCAAATTTCTTCTCCCGGAAAATGTGATTCCAACGCAACAACACGGATTTGTCTCCGGCCGTTCCACCCTAACCATCTTGCTACACTGTGTTAACGACTGGACATCATCCCTTAACAATCGGCTGCCAGTTGATGTTGTCTATCTGGACTTCTCCAAAGCCTTTGATCGTGTTCCCAAGCGCAGACTTCTACACAAGCTGGAACACTTCGGCATTCGCGGCTCTTTACTTAGCTGGATTGACGACTTCCTAACAGACAGACATTTCAGAGTAAGAGTTGGCGAAGATTTCTCAAGGGATAGACTGGTGGAAAGTGGAGTACCACAGGGTTCTGTTCTTGGTCCTCTGCTTTTTACGGTTTACACGCAACTAACAAAATATCTTCCTACGCTGACGACACAAAGATATATATAAATCCAATCACCAACCAACAAACCCTCCAGTTGGACTTAAACTCCATCTTCATCTGGTGTTCCCAGTGGCTACTTCCGTTGAACACTGAAAAATGTGTAGTGCTCCGATTAGGTAAAAATAACCCACTACTACCGTACTTCGTAGACGGCCGACCATTAAATTCTGTGTTTTCCTATAACGACCTCGGAGTTATCGTAAATAGCAACCTAACTTGGTCTGATCATATAACTTCAGTCTGTAAGCGCGCGAACACCAGACTGTATCTCATTCGCAAGTGCTTTTCGAGTGTTTCGTTTCAGTCGTTTTGTAAACTGTATACTATCTATGTCCGACCAATTCTCGAGTACGCCGGTCCAACGTGGTACCCTGACCTAGTTCGTGATAAAAATCTTTTGGAAAATGTTCAAAGAAAAGCCACTCGACTGTCCCTGGGACCGAGAAGACCTTCCTACGAAGAAAAACTCTCCATGGCCAACCTAACTTCCTTTGAACTTCGCAGGCACCGCGGAGACCTCATTACCACTTTTAAAATATTAAAATTTAATTTTGGTAATCTTGATATGATGTTCACCTTAAATCCAGATGACCGCCTTAGAGGACACCTTTTTAAACTAAAAAAAGAAAACTTTACCGTCAGATCAAGACAAAATTTCTTACCAAACAGGGTTTTCGACAGCTGGAATAACCTTGATGTATCCACAGTTTCTGCACCATCAACTAACTCGTTTAAAAACAGACTTGATCGAACGCTTTTAGAGCACCTATAGTTTCTTTTTTTTAGTATATTTGTATATATTGCAGTTATTTTTCTCTTCTTCAACTACTAGTAGGTTACATATGTAATTATCTTTTTTTGGGCACAGTAGGGACCTGTCCCTCTGCCCTTGTCTAAATATAATAATAATAATAATAATAATATTTTCAATAGGAACGCGCCTACTACATTTGAGTAATATTCGCATACATTTGTTTTGCAATATCTGCAGACGAGTTAGTTGTTCTTTGGAGTATGAAAGTAACAATGATGTGCAGTAATTGAAATGAGGAAGAATTATAGAATTGTATACTAATCTTTTTGACCATTCAGATAACTCTCTTGCAATTCTCCCAAAAAATCCAATTTTTTTGCCTAACTTTTTACATATATAGTCTGCATACATGTCAAAAGTCAACTGTCTTTACTCTTTCGATCTGAATATTATTTAACACGATCTTATGATTTTGTGCAATAAATCTAGAACAATTGTTTTTAGAACCAATAACCATATATTTGGTTTTATCAGCATTTAGTAAAATTTTAGTACAAAAGCTGCAACTCATTATTTAATACCGTTGTAATTTGGTTATAATCACTGCTAGCAACGGATATAAGTGTATCATCGGCAAATAAATTTACAAAACACTTTTTAAAAACATGACATAGATCATTAACATACATGATGAATAGTAATGGCCCTAACACACTACCTTGCGGTACACCGTACCAACTTTCCACTTTACTAGAGCAAATGTTATTAATCCTCGTTACGTGATGACGATTTGTTAAATAGTTTTCAAGTAGTGTTAATGCCGATGATGTTATGCCATAAATTCTCAATTTATCAATAAGTTGCTTCCGATTTATAGTTTCAAACGCCCGCTTTAAATCTACAAACACACTTAGCACTACTTTATTTTCATTTATCTCCCTTCTCCACCTTGAACACACAAATTGTATCGAAGTTTCATAAGAATGATGATTCCGAAATCCAGACTGTCCCTTGTAGAGTAGACCATTTTTCTCAAAGAACTGCTGTAGGTAGCTGATCTTTTAGCACTATTTCAATGATTTTATCTACTAATGGCAGAAGATTAATAGGCCTGCATTCTTCTGGTTTAGATGGACATGGTACTTTTGGAATTGGCACTATCACGCTAGTCTTCAAATCATCTGGTATAACACCCTTACGTAATATAGTGTTTAATATGTTTAATAGAGGATAACCAACAACACAAAATAAATCTTTAAGCATCTTAACATTAAAGCAGGTATCACTAGTACATTTATTCTTCAAGTTAAACACAATATTTCTTAGTTCGTTTAAAGTAATTTCCCGGAAGCTTGTCATTTGATCCATATGCATTAATTGTTGTTGCCAAATTATTGGATACTTTTTATGTTCTATACTACTTTCTATATTTTTTATGCTATCATTATAAAAATTTTCCTGTATTGTGTCAGTATATCCCTCGAAATCTATGTTATCTAAATTAAGTTTTTGGGTTTTTTGTCCTATAATGTCTTTAATGGTTAACCACATTTTCTTAGTATCCTTTTTTGCAATGTCAATTTTTCCCTGGTAGTGAATCTTTTTTTGTTCCCGAATCGTTTTTGTAACTTTGTTTCTTTTAATTTTAAAATCTTCCCAGTCAATTGGCGACTTCGTATATTTAAATTTTTTATAAGCTTGATTACGCAATGTCTGACAATTTCTCACTTGCTGATTTATCCAAGGGGTTTTTGAAATTTTTATCATTGGGCAAAAAACATGGAGACTCCTTTACATTATTGTGAAAGTTTCTGTAGAGCAGATTTGCATCAGTTGATGTTGTTTCCCAAACTTTACTGTATAAGTCTGCTATTACTGTATTTATACTTACTACATTAAGCTTTCTTTTATATATAAACTGATCTCTTTTCTCGTCTTTAACCCCATAGAGTTCAATGCCAATAATATCGTGATCTGATATAATAGGAAAATCTCATGGTAATTCATTTGAAGTAAAATCATTTGTAACCACCCAATCTATTAGCGAAGATGAATTTTTGGTTTGTGGGTTTCTCAATTAGTTGTTTAAATCCATTATCATTTATTGTATCTTTAAACTTTTCGATCACACCAATGTCTGACCTATATTCAAGGTTGAAATCTCCCATTATTATTGTAGTATTAGTATTTACAACGGGGTTTTTCAACAAATTATCAAAAACTTCCCAAAAATCTGTTAGATGACCATGGGGTGACCTGTAAATAGAGACAACTATCATGTCTTTACCATTTTGTTTTAGTTTGAGCGCCAATAACCAATAATTTAAAGCCATTGCTTTTCTATCTATTACTGAATATTTTATATTTTCTTGCAAATATATAATGCATCCTCCCGTATGCCTACTATTTGATTCAACAATAATATGATTGAAACCATCTATTTTTATTTCGTTTTCATTAATGTCAGAGGTAATATGAGTTTCGGTTACACTAGCAAACAAAGGATCTTTCACAAACATAAGCTCTTTTAATTCGTCCATGTGTGAAGTTAACCCCTGAATATTTAAATTTAGGATATTACATTTATAGACTGAATGATCTGTCTGTGGGTGATGGGTTGAGCTACCTATCGGGAGCGTCCCCAGGTTGCGGATAGGGGAGGCCAGGGACGTCATGCAAATGAAAGAACTGGTCTGTTGGTGAATAAGGGAGGATGAGGGCTATAAACGCCCAACATTGCCAACCGAATACCCAATCGCTGACAAGCTCGTGACGCATACCGCAAACTACATAGCAGAGCAACTACCCCCCCTTACTAGGGTAAGGCCTGTGAGGGGCATGCCGAACTATGTGGATCGGGGGGCTTGGCTTGATTGCCTGGCCTGTGTGGATGAGGACCACTATAATAACCTCCCAAATCCTAACGTTAAGTGGTCGCTGAAGGGATGGATGGCCGTGGGTTATTCGGCCACGAGACCACTAACCTCGGGGCACCTGGCGCACCCCGTTGCATTTAGCCTTGTACCTGTACAAGGAGCTCTGTAGGTACCGACCTTCTTTCTCCTATACTCGTGGGAATAAATATGGACCAAGAGATACAAAAAATTATTACGGAGCCTATATAGACTCCTAGTAAAAGGGATTTGGAAGATCCGGCAGCAATGGAGACAGAAGTGTCTCCAACGCAGCAAGACACTTCTGGAGCCCAAGATCAAACCACGCCACCAGGAGACGTTATAGCGAATCCTGTGGCAAGCAAAGCTTCGTTCGGGAAACTTTCAGGTGCCCAGCGTAATAAGCTGAAAAAAATTAGGGAACGAGGTATTGACACCAAAAATGTGGTGCTGCCGACTCCCTAAACATCAAAACAGGGTGTAAACCAGCAGACTAAGGGCGTTAAGCGAACTGTGTCAGCCAGTAGCACTCCTGAGGAAAATAAAGATAAGAGGGCCAAACGTACCACTGGTACCGGTATTAAAACTGGTATTAAATACAGCGTGGCCCTCAAAGGGATCAAGGCAGCTGTGGTCCCAAAAAATTTCCCAGAGACAGTGGTCTCTGAAGATCAGGTGGGGTCTATCAAAGAGAACCTAACTAACATGATCGACGAGGTGCAGAAGGCGCCTAGGTTTGAAGCCAGTCGATACATGGACGGCTACTACGGGCTAATCTGTGACAATGAGGAGTCCTTCATTATAACGAGGGACTATTTGTCACAGAAAACCAACTGGAAGCTCATCAAGAGTGATGAACTTCCAAAGCAGCAACGAGTCCTCGCCCTACTTCCTGAGACTAAGAAAGAGGATCTGAAAGTGGGGTTGAGGAGGCTCGAGAAACAGAATCCAGGGCTGAAGGTTGATCGCTGGATGATCCTCGGCTCCAAGTCATCCGACAGGGGACTGCATGTGAGTCTCCGGATTGACGAGGAGTCCATGAAAGGACTGGTGCAGGCTCAATGGAGACCGTACTATCTATTCCAGCGGGCCAGCTTTAAAACCCTGGAAAACTCGACCGAGGAGGAAACAGGGACCGATCGAGAACCTGTACCTCAACCTCAAAGGACCTTCAAGGTGCTACAAGTTAACTTGCAGCACAAAAAGACAGCCACCGCTGTCCTACAACAAAGAGTGGTGGCTGAAAACATAGACATCGTTCTAATTCAAGAACCTTGGATAAACAAAGGTAAGATACTGGGAATTAATATTAGGGGAATGGGACTGATAATGGGAACTGATCGTACTAAAATAAGAACTTGTATTTGCTATAGATCCGAATACAACTTGATGCCGATTATGGAACTATGTACGGGTGACATGGTGGCAGCAAAGATTATACTCGAAGAAGATGGGGTAGTACTAGAGACAATAATAGTGTCTCTGTATCTTCCCATCGATTCGGAAGAACCACTACCGGGGACTAACATGAAGAACCTGATGGAATACTCAAGGAGACATAATCTGGATGTCATTGTAGGGGCTGATACCAACGCACACCATAGCAGTTGGGGCAGCAAAGACAACAACACCAGAGGTAAGAAACTATTTGACTATCTATGTACTACTGAACTTGATATTGCGAATGTGGGTAATACGCCTACATTTAGAATATCGAGGGGGGAATCATTGATAGATGTTACTCTTTGCGCTTTACGTGTCAGGGAGATGATTCGCAAGTAGCATGTATCGGATGAACCATCTTTATCCGATCATGCCCATAATCATACTATGAAATTAACGTAGAAAAATCGGTTATTAGAACATACAGGGATCCTAAGAGCACTGACTGGGCCGTATGGCTGCAACAGTGTACACTGACCTCTTATCATAACAACTGTCCGATAAAGGAGAGTCGCTCTTCTAGACAAGCCATCTGGTGGAATAAAGAGCTGACATCGCTAAGGAGAGAAACAAGACGCTTTTTCAACAAAGCGAAAAAAACGGGTAACTGAGAAGCGTATAAAGCTAAACTAGGTACATACAATACAAAAATAAAAGAATCCAAGGAAAAGTCCTGGAGAGAACTCTGTGTGTCCCTGTCAGCGTCAGAATCAACGGGATTCTCAAAAGGGATACTTCTAACAAACTTGGTTCTATTCAGTTACCGAGCGAAAAGTTTTCAAATACTGAGGCAGAGGCTCTAGAGCATCTCCTCAGTGTGCACTTTCCAGGTTCGGTAAAGATAGAGTCAAGCTATGACAACAGGCCGGTTGCCAAAACAAAGGCAACCAAAGAGGACTGGGAACTCACGAATAAGATATTCAGACCCCATCTTATCAGATGGGCTGTAAACTCATTTGACCCCTACAAAACTCCAGGACCGGATGGCATATTCCCCAAGCTTCTGCAAGAGGGACTAGACATCATAATGGGTCCTTTAGTTCTGATACTTCGAAGCAGCCATGCTCTAGGGTATATACCAATTGCATGGAGAGAGTCTAAGGTGGTGTTTATTCCTAAACCAGGAAAAGAAACGTACACCCAGGCTAAATCCTACCGACCAATCAGTCTAACATCATTCATGGTGAAAACTATGGAAAAAGTATTACATATGTATTTACAAGAAGGAGCGCTTAAGAGCATCCCTCTACATAGACTACAATGGGCTTATCAAGCAGGGAAATCAGGTGAAGCTGCCCTGCATAATTTGGTCTCAGGTCTCGAAAGGAGCCTGAATCATAAGGAAGTAGCCCTTGCAGCATTTCTAGACATCGAAGGTGCTTTTGACAACACATCGATGTCATCAATTAACAGATCCCTTAAAAACAGAGGGATTAACAATACCACATGCAAATGGATAGGATCCATGCTTGAGCATAGGAGAATAACAGCACATATGCATGATAAAACATACACCGTTAGGACAACTAAAGGATGTCCTCAAGGTGGAGTACTTTCACCACTTTTGTGGAACCTAGTTGTGGATGACTAGATCTGTAGGTTGAATGATCAAGGCATATGGACGCAGGGTTTTGCGGACGACATAGTGATTGTCACCAATGGGAAATTCCCGGAGGTGGTTATGAATGTCCTACAGGAAGCACTGTGAATTGTGGAGGAATGGTGCCTTACAGAGGACCTTTCAGGTTAATCCAAAAAAAACCAAACTAGTTGCTTTCACGAATAGAAGAGTTCTCCCGCAAGGTAGAGTACTGTTGTTCGGAGAAGAACTAGAAATATCCAAAGAAGTCAAATATCTGGGAGTGACCCTTGATTCCAAACTGAATTGGAAGGCACACCTGGAAAAAATTACTACCAGGGCGACTAGGCTTTTCTGGCAATGCAGAAGAGTTATGGGCAAAACCTGGGGAATACGACCTGGGGTGGTTCACTGGCTCTACACAACTGTGATAAGGCCAACGATCACCTATGGAACAATAGTCTGGTGGATGAGGACAGAAGTGACCTCTGCAGTTAATATGTTAACTGCAATCCAAAGACAAGCTCTTCTTGGTATTACCGGGGCAATGAACAGTACGGGGACGGCATCAATGGAAGCCCTTATTGGACTTCCTCCTCTAGAACTTTTTATAAGGGCGGAGGCAATGATGGCAATTCTTAGGCTGAAATCGGGAGACTTACGGTCCCCGAACAATGTTCGAGAAGGACACACTGATACAACTGGGACATTACTAGACGAACCCATATTTCACATGAGTTTTGATAGCATGACACCAGAGAATATATTCATTGAGCGAGTGAATATCATCATCCCATCTAGGGAACAGGTGATGCACCCAGGTAATTCTGGAGAAATCATCTGGTTCACCGATGGCTCCAAAACAAACCATGGCTGGTATAAAAGGACATAGAAAGAGAATGTTTTTTAGCCTTGGTCGATATACGACTGTGTTTCAAGCAGAGACGATTGCCGCTATAGCCTGTATTGATGAAAATATCAGAAGAGGATATACCGGACAAAAAATTGAAATACTCACTGACAGCCAGGCTCTGCTTAAGGCTATCAGTAATCCAACAACTAAGTCTAGACTGGTGAAAAACTGCAAAAAATCCCTCAACGGGCTGGCAAGAGACAACAAAGTGTCTCTAATATGGGTGCCGGCACATGAGGGGATTGCAGGTAATGAAATGGCGGACCAGTTAGCTAAAGAAGGCTCTAAAGGAGACTTCATAGGTCCGGAACCGTTTTGTGGAATCACAAAAGATTGCATAAGAGGGGAAATCGGGAACTGGCTAGATAGGGAACACCAATTCAAATGGAGGGTGACACAAGGGCACCTTCATACCAAGAGTTTACTGAACAAGGTAGACAAGGAACTCTCAACCAGGCTATTGAAACTGGGTAAGAGACATTTGAAGACAGTTACCGACCTGGTGACTGGACACTGCACCTTGAGGAAACATCTGCACAATATGGGCAAAGCTAGTGAACCTATGTGCAGAAAATGTGAACTTGATGATGAAACACCTACCCACATACTCTGCTTCTGTGAGGACTTACAAGAACTTAGACGGAAGCACTTTGGAGAGGAATTTAAACAACCATCACAACTACTGAAAATCCCTCTAGTCAAACTAGTGGCCTTTATAGAAGACACGAAGCTTCTGGAATGGAAGTAGATAACATGGGAAATGGTACAAAGATTCAGTTCAAGTGCCTGGGCTGATGAGCACAACCCAAATATATGAATGTATGATCTGTCTGTATTTGCTATATATATTGTGTTCTTGATTTTACTTGATCAGCGGCCCGTTTATATGATACACATTCCTTGTCAAACACAGAGTGGTGGAAATTGATCCCAGGTATTTTTAAATTATCATGAGCATACTGCTTGACATTCGCTGCTTTTATGCTGTCCATTACACTCTGGGCAAACAATGTTGTTTACACTACAATTCTCTGCTTTATGGTTAAACCGCCAGCATTTAAAACAACGTAATACATTAATATATTCATAAACTGGAAGACAGTCCCATCCTATGAAAATCTTTTTTTTATTTATCAGGTTTCTAAAAATATCTCCAGAAGTTTCTAGTACAACATTATAGCGACTTTTATTTTTGGGGATATATTTTCTAACAATTTTCATATCATCGACCGTCATTGTCTCCAGACAATTTTGTTTACTAATATTACTCACAAATGTAAGTTCGTCTTCAAGATCATTTCCTTTGACCCCTGTAACTAGAACTCTTGGTTTTATCACTTTTGGGATTTCCACTATATATTTTGACGATAATTCATTAACGGCAACATTTTGAAGTTTTTGCATTGATTGCTTTTCTTCACATTCAATTAAAATTATTCCTTGACTGACAGGTTTTGTTCTTGGGATCGCCACTGATAAATCAGCTGGTTTAATTTTTTCCCACAATTCATTTTTTGTTTCTTTGCTAGTTTGTTGATTTTTAGGTTTTATTATCAGCGATGATTCACCTTTCGACACTATTGTAGCATATGTTTCTTTCTTCTCATAAATCTTATCTGTTTTAACGGCTTCTAAAACTTTCTTTGTTTCTTCCAGTAGTTTTTTAGTATTTTATTCTGTTTTGGAACTTGTTCACCAAAATAATTCTTTCATCAACTCTAATGACACACTCGTCGCAAAACCAGTAAACATTAGGGCAATCATTTATGTTTTTTACTACTGCATCTTTTAATGAAACACACTGTGTATGATATTTGTTTTCGCATAATTTACACGGTATTTGCTTTGAATTAACTATAAAATTGTCACTACAGCGAACACATGTGCTCGCCATGACTACTACTGTACTGAGTTCTTAATAATATAGTAAGTATTTCGGCACACTTATTGATTTTCTTGGGAGATTCTTAAAGAATTATTTTGGAAGTTAATATGTATCACAAACTACGAGTAGGAAGCCAGACGGTAAATATACCGAAAATGAGAAGGAAAGAGTGAGACTCTAATTAGAAACTCATTTTCCCGAGAGTAGCCCAAATAGGGGAGATAGTCCTCTCGAAGGTCATAACAGACCTTCGAGAGAAAGTACTACAATGGCTAAGCACATTTATAGTAACGAAGGGTTAAAATGGGCTATGAACACCTTTTCACCATTCAAGGCACCGGGAGCTGATGGAATTTTCCCAGCATTGCTCCAGCAAGGACAAGACGAAATTCTACCACATTTGGTTAGGATCAGTCGAAGCAGCTTAGAACTGGGTTATATACCAGAAGCATGGAGAAGGGCAATAGTAGCCTTCATTCCAAAAGCTGGAAAAAGGGACACAACAAAACCCCAAATCCTTCAGACCAATTAGCCTAACATCGTTAATGCTCAAAACGATGGAAAAAGCTATTGACAATTATATTAGAGCGGAAATCCTAGAGAGACTACCTCTCCACCCGCATCAGCATGCTTACCGGGCAGGCAGATCTACGGAGACTGCACTGGTAGGTACAGCTGATGGAGGATATCCGAGGTGCTCTAGACAACCAAGAAGCCGTAGTATGCGCCTTTTTGGATATGGAAGGAGCTTTTGACAATACTCCCCATGAAGCTGTCAAAAGAGCATTAAATAGAAGAGGAGTAGACATCATAACATCCAAATGGATGTCGGAACTGCTCACCACTAAAGTAGCAGAGGCGAGGACGAGCAAAGACATTGTCTCCATCTGTACAACCAGAGGATGTCTACAGGGAGGAGCAGCATCCCCATTAATGTGGAGCCTGACGGTTGACGAACTCCTGTGTGATTTGACTGACCTCGGAATATCCTGCCAAGGATATGCCGATGATATTGTCATAACAGCCAGGGGAAAATTCTAAAATACCCTTTGTGACATCGTACAAAAGGGACTAAACTATACAAATAGCTGGTGTAGGCAAGTGGGACTTAACATCAACCCCATCAAAACCATCTTAATAGCCTTCACTAAGAAAAAAAAAGCTCTACCCCAAAACCATTAAACTTGATGAGAGCGAGGTTGAATGGAGACAAGAAGTCAAATATCTAGGTTTGACTCTAGACAGTAAACTCCTGTGGAACAAACACGAAAAGGAGATTATATACAAAGCAAAAATGGCTCTAATGGTGTGCAGGAATCTGGCAGGGAGAAATTGGGAGAAATTGGATGAACACTGCCATAATGATACCAATTATCACTTATGGAGCCATTGCGTGGAGTAGTAGAACTAGCCTATTGACAACGAGAGAAAACCTCTTAAAAATTCAAAGACTAGCCTGTATGTGCATTACAGGAGCAATGAGAACATGCCCAACGGCAGCCATGGAAGTTATTCTCAACCTCACACCACTACATATGGTGGTGGAAAGTGTTGCAGAAAGAACAAGATACAGACTAAGTAGAGAGGGAATCATTGAAAAAACCATCTCCTTACTTCTTAGAGATCAGAAAACCTGGGATATGCCACAAGATGGTATGATGAAAAAGTATAACTTTTCAAAGAAATTCGTTACGGAATTAAGCAACAAGAAGAAATGGGATCCAAATACCATTACCAGACTTGGAACGAATGGTTCACAGACGGCTCAAAAGCAATAAAAAGAACTGGGATAGCAGTGTACGGGCCAGGAACCAAACACTCTGAAAGCTTGGGAAGAACCCCGAGTATCTTTCAAGCGGAAATTCACGCCATAAGAAAGTGTGCCCAGTTCAATATTGATAAAGTATATAGAAGACAAAGGATAATCATAATTTCGGATAGTCAAGAGGCCATTAAAGCACTGAGCTCTTGTGTTATCAGTTCCAAAATGGTGTGGGAATGCCTAGGCAAACTAAATAAACTAGGCGAGAACAATATAGTCACCTTACTGTGGATTCCAGGACACACTGGGGTAGAAGGAAATGAAATAGCAGATGAACTACCAAAGCCGAAGGAAAGAGAAGATCTGACCATTGGAAAGATCTAGTAGGACTTAGGCAATCAAAGATTCTTCTGGGTGATTACAACCTGTTGAGATCAAGATCAAGTCAAAATAAAACTGCACTAAGAGTTTTAACATGGACCCTAACGGGATATTGTCGCCTGAATGGGCACCTGAAAAAGCTCAAAATAGTGGAGGGAGAAGAATGTAGATTCTGTGGCATGGAAGAAGAAACCTCCATCCACATACTTGCGAATTGCACTGCATTTCAGAATCCTAGGGCACAACAGCTTGGAGACTACTGGATAGAAGAGGGACATTTACCTAAGTTAAAGCCTGCAGATATACTAAAATTCCTCCGGGAAATAGGACTAAAGGAGCTATTAGTCTCTGAGACTTTCCTCAGGAACTAAGTAGAAGTAAGGGGGCACAATAGATCTTTTAGGTCTCAGTGAATGTCACCCCAATTTACATACATACATACATACATACAACTACGAGAATTCTTTGTTAGCAAAGATCAAACATCAAAAGACCAGGTACACTTTTAATGTAATTTTGGGGGTTGTTGGTAATTTACTTCCCGGAGGATAGTAGATTAGATATCAGTTTGTAGTTTTAGTGAAAAATGTAACTCTTGATAAAAATTTTTGCTTGTCCTCATACCCCATGAAATGGAATAAAATTCAAGTTTTTCAAAACCTGCTTCATTTTATAGTAAATGACGATGAATTTTGCACCGGAGTTCGAAAATGTAATAATAATCTAGTGAGTGGCGTTTACTACAATAATCTAGTGGGTGGCGTTAACAATGCACCTATGGAACTGTCAACTTCAACAATGCTAACTCTTCAACAAAGACTATATCTTGTAAAATGCTATAGCATTGGAGATGATTCGTAAAAATATGCAATTCAACTATTTAATGAGAAATATATCCAGATGTACTCGTTAAGCGGAATGGATTAAAAAAATTAATAAAGGAATTTGATGAGACAGGTTCTGTTGATGACAAAAAGAAATCGAAAAAGGTGTAAAATGAGGATGATGATGCAATAAGAGAAAATGTTAGGTTGAGTTTCGGTCCAAAAATCAATAAGTTTCGGATGTTAACTTCATCGCGAAATTCAAAATAAGTTGAACGTATATAAATATGAAGGGAGAGGTTTCCGGCCTGCTTTCTATCAATTGCCTCGAAAGAGAGTGCATTAAAATTTGGAACTGTTCAGTAGTTCCTAATATTAAACTTTTCAGAAAAATATGATTTGGGAGAGTATCTAATCTTAACTAGGATTACAGGTATGTTATCAATTTTTAATATAATGGTAGATGTTTGAAGATTAAAAATATAATATGTATGTACTGCCTTAATTTTAATATACAAAATGGCTACTAAATTTTTCATCTTTTTGATATAAATTAAATTCACTTGCGTGATATACTTGATATTTCTTTCATTATCTAGTAATTTTTCCTAAACTAAATAGACGTTTGTCCAGAACGAATCATTAAGCTAAATAATAATAGTATATTATATACATATATACAATTTTTGATAGTTTATGACCATTTTTGACATTTTTTGACCATTTTTAAAATTTTTTTAATATTTTCTAACAATTGACCATTTTTGAAAATTTTTGACCATTTTTCAAATTTTTTAAAAAGTTTTTGACAATTATCGACCATTTTTGACAATTGTTGACCATTTTTGAAAATTTTTGACCATTTTTCAATTTTTTCTTAAATTTTGGATAATTATCGACCATTTTTCAAAATTTTAACAATTTTTTACAGTTTTTGTCAATAATTGACAATTTTTGACAATTTTTGACAATTATTGACCATTTTTGACCATATTTCAAAATTTTTGTCAATTTTCATATAATTTTTTCGCAGAAATCGATTTATTTCTTATTAAATTTTTCATTAATCTCACATCTCTACTACTGACTTGTTCAGACTTGTCAGAATTCGAATCAGAATCAGTCAATAGTCGAAGTTAGAGGGAAGAACACACGCACGCGCTTGCCAATAGGAAGTCAGGTCAGAAGTCAGAAGAGCGGTTCCATAAATATTCACCAATTGAGTTAATTCGGAGGGTGTGGTTTGAATAAATAAGTGAGCGAAAAAGATTCCTTTTTTGCGCTAGAGCGTAAAGTAACAATCCTCGGCATTTGTCGACTTTACGAGTTCATTTGAATATAGTAATTAGTCATTTTACGCACGACTGTAGAAAAAATAATTTATTACAACCTCTTGAATTTATTTATGTGATTACAAAATCTTAAAATAGTTACTCACACAGACTTTCATCGCCATCGGAACTACTATTGTTAACAACAAATGTTACAGGTGTTATGTCTGTGAATAGGGGTTGTCCATCTAATGTCACTTGTAGAATATTGTCCATTTCCCACATTTTCTTTTCTTCTTCTACTACATGCTTAATACATTTTTCCAAATTGTCAGCATTTACTTGTTTTATAGAGTTTTCCAGCAGTTTCCAAATATCGTTTTTCCGAGCTACATCTCCTTTAAATGAGCCCAAATGAGCTCAATTGGATTGAGCTCATAGTCCTAGGGAGGAAGGCGCAACACATTAATTTCATGTACTGCTGCAATTTCATCAACTGCGTATCGTACAGAAGGTCTATTCAACTGAACTAACTCAACTTTAAGTAAATTTTCACTACAAACAATCTTTCTTTTTCTTAACCATTCAACGATCTGAGGTTTGTTCCATGACGAAGTAGGAATTTTTTTCAATTTGCCGTGAGCACTGACCCTTTAGGAATGAACTTTATCATTTGCTCGAAATATTCCTCGAATACATCTGAATTCATCAGTTTTCTTTATGCAAATATGAGACTACCTTCATTCAAAAAACCTTTGCTACTTCCAATGTGTACAACAATTAAGACTACTAAAAGATCCAGGCAAACAATAATTTATATAGTGGAGGTTTAAAAGAATAATTTAGGCATTCATTAACTAATGACATGAGTAGGGTAAAAGCCGGATAGCCTAATAGCTCTTTGTTTAATCCCCTTAATACCTACCTACATCCGTTCAGAACAGTAAAATTTCCAAATTATTGTAATTTCTTGGTAAAATGCAGGTACAATTGAAAAATATTGCAATGTTAAAGTTACTTCAGTTTGAAATGACAATGACATTTTGCATATAGTCCAAGTTCTACATCTTTCACATAACTTAAAGTTACTACCTAATATTTGTAACCGGCGGCGACATGGGATCTAAAGTAAATTTTTATAGACTATCATTATAAATATAATTCTATAAATGTACGCCCATGGTTTACTGGTCTCCGATAATTATTTTAATACTCTCTCCTGATGGCGAAACAACTATAAGTAAAAATATAAATACATTCAGCTAATTATTTTACCACCAAACGATCACAATTTTCGATATTTTTGAAAACGAGGACAAAAAACGAATTTCTTATTCACAATATAATCCCATTTCTCTGACCTAACCTCACTTATCTCACACGTAAATAGCGAACTGTCAAAGAAGCTAGCAACCAATAAAACATCATAAACTCGAGTTTTATGATTGGCTGTCGTCTGATTTTTTGGTACGGCAACTTATGTGGTGCCCTCTATAATGACCAGAAATTGGAATACATGGAGTTCGATCTCCTTGTATACCCTCCATGATATCTACCATCTACAAGCAATGATACCTCTTAACTATGGAGGGTAGAAGGAAGGAGCACCATCTTGTATGGGTGACAAGTTGAAAAAGTGTCCACCTGTAAACAGCAAATTATAATTCGAAGATTCACCGAAATGGCGCTCGTGTAGCTAATGGAAATGATGTGAATTTAGGGTTATAAACCGAATGAAGTGTGCTGGGTTGAAAAATTTAGTTTTTTTCGTGACTTGTGTAATTGAGAAATATGCAGTATTTAAAATCTCAACTATTTACGTAGTATTTCCTTTTTTAAGTTTGTATCTTACTCTAATAATTTATGGCACTGATTTTAAAATCTTTCCACCTGCTACTATGGCGCCACCTTAATTTGCTTCCTTTCGATGGACACTTTTTAATACATTCAGATGGTGCTCCTTCCTTCTACCCTCCATTCTCTTAACCATAGATCTCAACAGTCAAATGAATGACAACGAGTTCTCTTCTTCTTTTTCTTATAATACTTGGTCACAACCAAACTACAGTTGGGGTTACAGGAAGTATTCTATATAAAATTTATGCTTAACTCTTCATGTATCAGCAATATATTTTTTCTCCCTCCATATATTGTAAACAACGCATTTTGCGTTGTTTGACACTGTTTTGAAGGACGTAAGTAATAATTACCAAAGAGGTATCGATTGTCCTTGACGACGGGTTGTTCTACAGTAATGAATTGTTCCACTGGTCTATACAGTGAGTGGAGATGGCGCTCGCGATTCTCAGAATATTCAAAAATATGCGCGCAGGCCTTCTTTCGTTTATTTTTGTTTTATTTTTTCATTTCTTTCATTAAAAAAAACACAAAACTAAAAAAACATAGTTTATTGATAAATACTAAAAGTGGTTATAAGCTACACAAAATACTGCTAAAAAGTTATTAAATAAACATTATTGAGGTCCTGGAAGCTCTTGATTCTGTTGCTTGAAGCAACTAGGAATAGGTGGATCAACTAGAACCGCTTCACCTGCAATATGTAGGAGTCAGATAAAAATGACTTTAACATGTTAAAAACTTACCTCCCATCACAGTTTACAAGTTACAGTTTCACAGTTTATAAATAAGTAGGTACGTTAATTGGTAAAATTATACTAGATTTAGTTAAACACCACAAATAAAACAAAGTTAGACAAACACATCAAAACAATAATGGCGGCTGAAGACTTTGGCACGTCTCGTGTCACGTTCACCACAGATCTTGACGTTCACCGCTTAGAACATCAAACAATCTTCATGTTCTAAGGTTTGCCGTTAAGTCTAAAATGCCATGCTCCTACTGCCATCAACGCTTACTTTGCGAAGATAAGACAAAGATGTGATATGTCCTAAACTTATAAGCTGAACAAGGATAGAGCTAGCAGGACTATTTTATTCGTCAATCAAACAATAATACTCATTTTTGACAATTTTTGACGATTATTGACAGTTTTTGACGAATTTCGACAATTATTGACCATTTTGACAATTTTTCAACATATTTGGCAATTATTGACCATTTTTTCAAAATTTTGACAATTTTTGACAATTTTTTTAAATTTTAACAATTATTGACCAATTTTAATAGTTTTGACAATTATTGATCATTTTTGACAATTTTTCAAAAATTTTGACCATTTTAGACCATTTTTCGAAATTTTAACAATTATCGACCATTTTTGACAATTTCGGAGCATTTTTGACAGGTTCTGACAGTTTTTGACCATTTTTGACAATTTTTGACCATTTTTGACAATTTTTGACAATTTTTGACAATTTTTGACAATTTTTGACAATTTTTGACAATTTTTGAAAATTATTGACCATTTTTCCAAATTTTTGAAAATATTTGGTAATTAACCATTTTTTCAAAATTTTGACAGTTTTTGACAATTTTAGATGATTTTTGTCCATATTTAAATTTTTTTGGCAATTTCTCAAAAATTTTAACATATTTGGCAATTACTGACCATTTTTTCAAAATTTTGACAATTTTCGACCATTTTTCAAAATTTTAACAATTTTCGACCATTTTTCAAAATTTTAACAATTATTGAGCATTTTTGACAATTTTTGAAGAAATTTGATTGGTTTTGATCATTTTTGACAATTTGGTCAAATGGTCAACAATTGTCAAAAATGGTCGATAATTGTCAAAAACTTTTAAAAAATTTAAAAAATGGTAAAGAATTTTCCAAAATTGTCAAAAATGGTCAATTGTCAAAAATTTACAAAATGGTCAAAAAATTTCAAAAAATGTCAATAATTGTCATAAACTATCAAAAACTATCAAAAATTGTGAAAAACTGCCAAAAATTGTTAAAATTTTGAAAAATAATCGATAATTGTCAAAAACTATCAAAATTTGTCAAAAATTTTGAAGAATTGTCAAAAATGGCCAATAATTGTCAGAAACTATCAAAAATTGTGAAAAAGTGTCAAACATTGACAATTATCGTCAAAATTGGTCAATAATTATCAAAAATTGTTAAAATTTTGAAAAATGGTCGATAATTGTCAAAAATGGTCAATAATTTTGAAAAATGGTAATTTTTTTTCAAAAATTGCCAAAATTTTTAAAAAATTTTGAAAATTTGTCAAAAATTTCGAAAAATTGTCAAAAATGGCCAATAATTGTCAGAAACTATCAAAAATTGTCAAAAACTGTCAAAAATGGACAATTATTGTTAAAAATTGTCAAAATTTTGAAAAATAGTTGATAATTGTCAAAAATTGTTGAAGTTTTTGAAAAATTGTCAAAAATTTTGAGATATGGTCAAAAATTGTCAAAAATTTGGGAAAATGGTCCATAATTGTCAACAATTGTCAATAATTATCAAAAATGTTCAATAATTCTGAAAAATGGTCTAAAATTTTGAAAAATTGTCAAAAATGGTCAAAGGTGGTCAAAAACTATCATAAATGGTTAAATATTGTCAATTATTGTTAAAAACTGTTAAAAATGGACAATTATTGTCAAAAACTGTCAAAAATGGTTAAAAATTGTCATGATTTTGAAAAATGGTCACTAATTTTGAAAAACAGTCAAAATGGTCCATAATTGTCAAAAATGGTTAGTAATTGTTAAAAACTGTCAAAAATGGTTAAAAATTGTCATCATTTTGAAAACTGGTCAAAAATTTTGAGAAATAGTCAATAATCGTCAAAAGTTGTGAAAATTTTGGAAAATAGTCAATAAATAATACGAGCCGTTTCCGAAAATCGATTTGAACACGTAAATTATAAAATCGATTTACTAAAAATCGATTAATATTACTGTAAAAATCGATTTAAAAAATTAAAAATCGATTATTTTTCAAAATCCCTAGTCAGAAGAACTTTTTAAGGTTAATCATGATGAATAGCAAAAATGACGATTATTCTAGCACTCCTATTATAAACTAAGATAATAGAAAAAACTGTTTTAATTATTAAAAAGGGCGGCTGTAGAAAAAATTATGTGTGTTTTTCGAGCGTTAAGTAAAATTGCCGCTTTCGAAAGATCGCCGCGCTCCGCTGCGCGTCGCGCGGCAACATTCTTTCTCAAGCGGCAATCTGATACTTTACGCTCTAAATACACAAATAACTATTTCATTTTGACAAAAACTAATATTTTTTGACTTGAAGTTTGGTGAAAACTTAACATATATTTTTTTTGTTAAAAAATATTCTAAACTTTCTGAAATATTCAGGTTAATTTGATGTCACCAATCAATAACTTTTTTAGCCATTAAAATATGTTGGTTTGATTATGCCAAATAAAGTAATTCGTCAATATACATATAACTACTTAAAAATGTAGTTTTATCTTACCCCTTTTATTAAACCCAGAACCACGCTTTTGCAAGGATTATTGAAGAGTTTCTCGGCGATTACAAAAGGGTCGTCTATTGTTATATCAGGTATACTGGTCGGCACCGCTAAACTAAAAGAAATTTGTTAGTGCTTTATGGTAAAAATTTGCAAATATACTGATTTTTTTGGGCCACCGTTGATGTAGTTTGCATACATAATTAGGTTTTATTACTCTCTTCTGATAGCTTCATTTATCTTTGTTTACTATTTACCTACTATCAAATATAAAAAGTAAGGTTATTGTCGCCGCAGTGAAAAAACTAACTGCTTAAATAGACGATTTTGATGACAGGTTTTGTCAATTTTCCCGTATGCCTCCAAGGTAGATGTTGAATAAAAGTGCACAAGTCAGACATATATTTTATTTTATAAATCTATCTCAGTATTATTTTGCCCGTAATAAGTACAGGCCGTTATTACACCAACAAACATACAACTTTCTATTTTTACTTTTTTCAATCAGTGTTTAAATTTCCTCTGTATCAGTGTTTTTGTGTTGCAGGCAGACAAAAACTGCCAAGTTTGTCATAGCTGAAATTAATTTTACAGACTAAAAACTCCACTGGAAAAGAACGCAAAATGTTTATCAAACACGTTTTATGTTATATCCGAAACAAATACAAAAGTCATTTAATTTTTTTCATAAGTGTACTACAAACAGCAAATGTTCGGAAAAAAACAAATAAACGTATAAAAACACACGCTTCGCTTGTTTTTCGTTGATTATTTTCTGTTTCATGAAGAGTAATTCGTCAGGCAATCGCAGCATGTCATGACCGTAACCAACCAAGGTGATAAGGGTTTCAATTGAATTTTTAAGGTGACACTTTTGGGTACTTTCTCTTCTAGAAACTTTTTTAAAGAAGAATTAGCCGACCCAAAACTATCCACTTCGATTAAGGACTTCGCCTCAATCTACCAATTCAATAAAAACTTCGAGAGAAAATTTGGTAAAATATTCAGGTTTGTTTTATCCAGAAACAAACATATTGATCAGACAATTAGTCGCGACACCCCACGGTCGTTAACAAACTTTCTGGAAGGATATGGACCTAGGATGCTAGAATTTGTTTGAAACCAATCCAGAAGTACCGAGCTGTGGAACACCCTGTAACATTGTAACTTATTTTGAAATATGAAGCTGAAAGTCAAGTCAAGGAATTAGAGATGTTGAGGAGAGAGGACGATAGGAAGGAGATAATGGGCGATGGGAGAAGTGGCAAAGAGACTGGGAAGGATGGAAGGAGATTAGAGATAGAGACTGGGATGGTAAAAAGGGGAGGGAATAGAGGTGAAGGTGGGAAATTCAATGATAGGAGATGAAAAGGTAAAGGAGGTATGTGTGACCAAGGAAGTCAGTGGAATGGAGAAGGTGATATTTAGGGATAGGTACCAGATGCTAGGAGAAAAAAGAGAGGAAATGGAGTAGGTCAAGGAGGTACGCATTACGGAAAGGAAAGGGATAAGGGTGAATACGTAGGAGTTGATCTGTCGGATGGAGAGATATTGTAGGGATGAGAAGAAGGTGTTTGAGCTGATGAGTCGACTGTTTGGGGAAGTTGGGAGCGGAGACAGCGTTGGGCTCCACAAGCTTGAGCATGTAGAGGTGGAGGTGCTGAGGAAGATGGTGGCGAGGGTGAGAGATGATGAGACGGAGGTAACAATTTATACAGATAGGAAAAAGGAAAAAACGGACAGGAATGAAGCGGTAATCCTGAAGGATATCGGTGAAATCAATCAGGAGGGGATTGAGAGGATTAAGAAGGGGTTGGGGGAGATGAAAGGGGGGTAGGTGGATAGACTCAGAGTATCAAGAAATAGGGAGGTGGTTGAGGTGAGGGGAGTTCTGATCGAAGTGGAAAGTGTACCAGGAGCTAGAATGGTGGATTCGGGGAGGGAACGAACAAAAACCATAAATATGATAATAAGGATGAAAATAGAGAAATTGATTGGGAAAGGGTTAAAGGAGATTAAAGTGGTAAGGAAGAGGAACGGGATGAAAATGGCGGTGGTGAGGGCGGAGTGGGAAAAAACTGAATCCTTACTGGGAAAAAGGGAGATTAGATTGGAGTGGAAAAGGGTAACTATTATAGAGGGTAGAGAGGTTGTGGGGTAAAGGGGCACAAAGTAGCAGGGTGTAAGGTGAAGGAAGTTAAGGGGAAGAGAGAGAGCTGGCTATGTAAGAGCGGGGATCACATGGCCAGAGACTGTCGACAGGCCTTCCTTTGTAGGGTATCTGGGGAAAGGGGACACAAGCCAAGGGAGATAGAATCTAGTAGGGGAAGGAACGGAGTAGATGAAGACTATGGAAAAAAGGAGGGCAAAAATGGGAGGGACACTCTGGAACCCACAGAGGGGACGAGTCTGGTCAAATAGGAGGAAAGGGAGTGCAAAGCGAGGGAAAAAGGAATGTAGGGGATGGATGGAGGGTGATACAGATAAATTTATGGAAATGCAGTATAGCGCATGATATATTGGATGAAGTAATTTTTAGAAAGGAAGTGGATGATCTGAGGTAAATGCTATATATGTTGAAAAGCAGGGATGGATTATGGTCAATACAGGAGAGGCAGGAATAAGAGTGAAGGGAGATGGACTGAGGGCGGATGGACATGATGGTGTACAGTGTGTATATAAACCCAAATGTCAGCCTGGAAGAATATGAGAGGAGCATGACAGTATTGGAGGACGATCTTAGGGTGTCAAAAAGGAAAAGGAGGATTATAGGGAGAATGGTGACAGGGGACTTCAATGCTACGAACACTGTATGCGGGGGGGGGGGAAGAAAACGGACAGGAGAGGGTAGATCCTGGAGGAAGTGTTGATATCCAACGGGTTGGCGGTGCTGAATGATGGACCACTGCCCACCTTCGTGAGGGGTGACGGGGGTTCGTCACTCATTGATATAACAGCATGTGATGAATGGCTGGGGAATAGAGTGAGAAGTTAGTAGGAGGGTGCTGGAGGATGAGAAAAGCTTGAGCTTACATAGGTATGTGGGGCCAGATATCAGGAACATGAGAAAGGAATTATTGAAAGAATGGGGATGGAGGTGGACAAAGGTTGAGGCAGAGAGTATGAGGAAGAAAAGAGCGACATGGACATGATGTAGATAAATTGTACGAAGTGATACAGAGCCGCAAAAGAGAGGGAAATAGGGGCAATAGGCGTGAGCGGAGGGCTAATTAATGGTGGAATGAGGAAATAGTGCAGCTGTGGAGGAAGTCTGAGAAAGAACGAAGATGGATGCTTAGGGGAAGAGGTAGGATAGAGGGAAAAGGGGGTTGCAAGGAGACGAAAAAAGGAACTGGAGCGTAGGGTGGAGGGGGAAAAAAGGAAAGTGGGAAGAGTTACTGGGGGAATTGGAAAACGATCCATGGGGAAAGGCGTATGAGATAGCGGTAAAAAGGATGGGTGGAAATAGGAACGAGCTGCTAAAGTAAGATTGGGAGAAGGAGATTATAGGGAAATTGTTCATAGTGGGAGAAGGAGGAGTGGGGGCAGGATTCGCGAAGTCCAGGAAACTATGGGGATAGGGAAAATGAAGGGGGCAATGCCGGTAGAGCAGTGGGAAGTAGAGGAGGGAAAGGGGAGAAACATTAAAGTAAGGAAAGCCCCTGAGAAGTGATATGATGAATAGATTGTTGAGGGTGAATGAGGGTTTTAGGGTAAACCAGCTCGGATTTGCGGAGGGGAAATGATGCATCTCAGCGCTGGGCAGGGTGATGAGCTTGGTGGAAAGAGCTAGTGAGAGCAGCTGGAGGGAAAATAAATTGGCCCTAATCGTGTTCTTCGTCGTCGGGAACGCGTTCAACAGTGTCAGCAAACGGACGGTGCTGAGCGCATTGCTGAGGCTTAGAGTGGGGAGGGGTTGGTTAACCTAGTAAAGGACTAGGCGTGTGATAGTAGACTCTAGAGGGAGGAGGTATGAGACGGAGGCTGGAGTACTCCTGGGCTCGGTTCTGGGACCGACGCTCTGGAAGTGTGTTTTTGATGAGGTTTGTGGGATAGTATGTGAAGAGGGATGTGAGATTACGGGTATGCGGACGATGTGTGTCTGGTATGTACGGCAAAGGAAGAGGCGGAGATAGAAAGAAAGGCGGAGAGGATGTGTAGGAAGATTGTGGAGAAGCTAGAGCGGTGAGGACTGGGAGTGGCGGAAAATAAGTCGATGGGGAGCTAGTGAAGGGACGGACGAGGGAAGTGGGGGTGATGGTGAAGGGAAGAAGAATTTGTTTGGGGGTTTGGGGAAGAAGAAAGTAAGGGCAGCATGGATGGGGAGATTGATGTGTAATTTGAAAGGGCCGGGAGAGAAGAAGCAGAGTATGCTGTACGGTGCGAAGGTATGGGGTGAAAGAGTGGGGTTGAATGCGAGGCTAAGGCCACTCCTGCGGGTGCAGAGAGGGATATTCCTGAGGGTGGTGCAGGGATACAGGACAGTGCGTGGACTGGCAGCAGCGATGCTTTCAAGGTCCTACCCATTGGGTTAGAGCCAAGAACAAGCGCTGGAGGGGTGTGACCAGAGAGGATGTACAGGAATGGATGGAGGAGGAAATGGACAGAAGGTGGGAGGAGTATGAGTTCACGCTGAAAGGAGCAATTGGGAGTAGGAGAGATTGGATGGATAGGAAATTCGGGGAGGTGAACTACTTCTTGACACAGGTGCTAACACAGGACATGGGTCGAGAGTAGGGTACCTCCACAAGATTGGGAAAAGAGAGACTGGAGTGTGCGAGAAGTGTGAAGTAGAGGATGATGTGGGGCATGTGTTTAGATGCTTGAAGAACGAGGAAGTGCTGAAGAAGTTAGAGAGGAAACTAGGGGAGGTGGTGTATGGGAGAACATGGTGGAGATAATGTTGAGGGGGAGGAGGAAATAATAGAGGTAAGTGGCATAGTGGAGAGCATGATTAAAGGGAGAGAAGGACTCGATATGGCATGAGAGATAGGAGTGATAGGTAGGGAGAAGACGACGGTGTGAGCGTAGAATGTGTGAGGGACCGCCCCCGTCTCGAAGTATGCTACTCTAGCATTCTTCGAGACGGGGCGGGGGTAATGGTGAGTGTGAGGTGGGTTTGGTTGGGGATGAGTTCAATACTGTTTGGGTCCATTCGAACCATCTTGACCCGAAAAAATAGTAATGGTAAGAAAGTGTTTCGTTTGTAAAAAACTAAGCTCCCATTATCCAAATTATCCCAAATTATATACACTTAGTAACTTCTTATCATTTGAACATCTTCTATATCAATGTTAAGAACATTACTCCACTTCATCACTTTGGTCTTATCTTGATAAATTTTTGGTAATTTTGTTATATCCTATATTCCATCCATTTATTCAACATTTCTTTGAAGTCTTCTGCTCTCTCAACTATTGCTCTTCGGTAACATACTTCAACGACCAGCTTGACGAAATACCACTACACCTTCAAGTCTGCAATTAAATAGGGTTGCTTCGGACAGAAAATGATCCAAACACTTGCCAAATAGCTATCCTCCGTCTTTACAATACCAGAATGCCTCTAATCGCTGTTTGAAACGCTGCACACGGATCTTATCATCATAGGCGCACATTAGATGCAACGAACGGAACGTATACGCTTTGGCACACACGCATGCGAGATATGCCCGTCCCTCCCAGGGTGCATCTCAAGGAGAACTTCCTCCAACCCCTCATATCATCAGATGGGTCCTCATCGTCGACGTTCGCATTTTCCGCCCGTCCCTAGCCAAATGGCTGATGGCTGGTGTCGGGCTGTCTTCTTCTTAGCTGTGTAACCACGGTGGTTATTTTTTCAGCGGTCTTCTCGTTGTTTCTTGTCTTCTGTTGTGATACGCTTTGGTGCTGTTCGCTTGTGCTTTTAAAGAGACCTATACACGAGGCGGCAGCTGTGCGAAATCCACAAAGTAGACATACTGTAAAACGCCAGCGGTACAGAGTGTCAATCGGTTCGAAAAAATGAGTGTTACACCCACTTTTTATTACATTAAAAAACGTATTCGTTTCAATACACACTTTATTAGTTAACAGACAAATGTAACCCTCAACTTCACAATAACAACCAAACTATCTCTGGATAGTCTCGATATCATCTCTTTTCGTCCCTCGCTCAGGGTGGCAGGTAGGTATCTGAAGGGTAAGCCATCCTACAGAGGCGTACTCTCCTTACATGAGAATTATTCATTTCCGCAAAAAAATTGGAGTTTTTCTGTTTGGAAAATATTTCAAATAGTAAATAAACGAATATTTCTTACATAACTGATTTCAGCTGAACGAAAGTTGATCCTCCATTTTATACTAAATAATATTATTGATAAAAATCATCAAATCCTAACAATACCGACCTGTCAATTATATTTTTGTTTTATTATCAAAGACGCGGTAGGGTGAAACCAACATGTATACATAAAAAAGCGGTTGCAATATAATAATACAATGAAATCGTCACAGATGCGACTCGAAACAGCTTCGAGAATTTATGTGTTTACGTGAATAAAATGCATAGGTACTTAAAATTGTTATCCTAATCTTGTTTATACTCCACGAACATACTAGGGAGTGAGATAAACTGCAAACAAAAATAACTGGAAAAGGGATTAAATTTTATCCTTAGAAAATATATTTTTTAGTAACTTGTATAAATTTATTTAAAACATTATATTTTTTATACAGAACATTTCAATGAAAACTATCCACATACTATCCATAATTCTGCAGGCGTCACTTTTATGGAAAAATCAAAAAACACGTTAAAAATCATATAAAGGTCTTTTTGCTTATATGTAGATATTATAACTTTAAGCCCCTCCCCCCCATGGTCAGCACTACAAATTTTTTAAATGGAACACCCTATTCATTATTGCATTGTTGTATTCTCGTCTACAAGATGATTACAAAAATGTATAATACATAAGTGGAAAGTCAATCAGTTGGGAATTAGTAACATTTTAATTCGTAACAAATCAGCACAACTATACTAAATTAAATAATAAGGTGCTCAAATTGACTTCCATTGGTTTTCATTCGATGATACAATCGAGCCTCAAATGAATTTCGATGAACATTCGTCGGAAAAGCAGATATTCTACAATAAAGCTGGAGTGTCGTACAGTCGTTCACTCATCAATTCACAAAACTGTAGACGCCGGTCGAAATCGTCTTCATGTAGCTCTTGGACTAATTTAATTTTGTAAGGATGGAATTTGTGTTGTAAAATTCTGAAAACACTTCTGCGAGAAACACCCACTGCACTAGAAATTTGTGATATTGACTGTTGTTCTTCTAACGTAAGTTGTCCTAAAACGACAACTTCCATAGCCTTGTTGTTAACTACTCGTTGTGGTTGGTGTTTTTTATTGGCAACTGATCCTAAGCTACCTACTTGACACCTTATTTGAAAAATGTCAATCACCAGTTTTCCGGTCGCTATGTGTTTGTCCCCAAACAAAACATCGTTTACTTAATTGAGTAGGGTTAGAGCCGCAGTAAAGACAGCACTTAGGTCACATGTGACCAATTGTACATCCTCCCCAGGAATTGTCCTCCTAGGTCATCGTCCATCCTGTCCTTTTCAGGAAGGTGGACAGGTAACTAGGAGACATCTCTTTCATATAGGCAGGTGTAGGCCAATACTCACCGATAACACACTCTCTTATTGACGATAACTTCGGGCACTTACATAAGACATGCCTGACGGTTTCATCTTCTTGTTCACACATTCTGCATAGAAGTGTGTCCACTAGCCCCATAGTATGGAGGTGTTTCCTTAGTTGACAGAGGCCAGTCAGAAATTCTACTGTAAAGCCTAGGTTTATCCTGGTCATCGCCAAATATTTCTTCGGCTCAGCTTCCCAGGGTCGCCAAAGGTGATCCTGGCAAGACTGCATCCTTTGATTCCATCCCATCTCTTTAGGGATTGAGCATGGGAGTGACGCTTGGCTAGTTCCGCAAATGTCGAAGTCGTCAGGCCGTAGGTGTCACTGGGTCCTAAAATGTTTAGTCCAGCTACTTCCCTGGCCAAAGAACCGACACCTTTACTCTTGTCGTGCCCTTTAACCCAACTCAGAATAATACTGTTATCTACCGAGGCATTAGCTAAATCTTGATGGCACTCTAATACTAGCCCTGATGTAAAACGTTGTCTGTTCAAGGCTAATAGGGCTTGTCTGCTGTCAGTGCAGATTGTTATGTTTTTGCCAGAAATTCCTTTTCTGGTTAGTTCTTTTGTGGCAATTGAGATACCAGCCAGTTCTGTTTGATCCACGCTGGTATTTTTTTCCCATTCCCCACCTAATTCTTAGGCTAAGTGATCTGGAGTAAACTCCACATCCTGAGCCTTCTTTGGTTTTTGAGCCGTCTGTATATATACATTTGCAGCATCTGACTCTGTGTTCTGTTTTATTTGTATTTTGTAGGGTTTATTAAAGACAAACTTGGGTTCAATTGCATCATTGGCCGCCTGCAGCAGAGGTAGCGCAGTAAGCGCTTCTCGCCATAGGCTTAGCCTCAATTGACCCACTCCTACTTCGGGGTTTACACCAGCCGTACGCAATCGTAACATGGCCATTAACGCAACCTCTTTGACGTACAAGTCCAGAGGGGTCAGACCAGTAATTAATTCCATTGCCGCGGTTGGTGTTGTTCTCATGGCTCCTGTGATGTTTAAACAAGCCACGCTGTATTTGATATAATTTTTGGATGGCCGTTGCTTGTAGAACCTTCGGTCCCCATGCAATGTTAGCATAGGTCTTATGATTGCAGTGTAGATCCAGGTGACCACACGGTATGAAAGACCCCGTGTGCGTCGGTGCGTCCCACTGTTCTCGGACAAAAATACTTGGAAAAATTTTTTTTTTAAGTGAAAGTGATCATTCGAAACTACAAGAAAGTGCAAAAATACGTAACTTTTGAGACTAAGTGAGTTTTTAAATACTATTACTTTTACTAAAAGTGCTTAACAATAGTGCCTAATCTGGCAAAACATTTAAGTATAAATAGTTTTAGTTATTATTATTTTTTTATATATAACTACATATTACTTTTAGGTGAAGGGTTAATTTTATTTCTTTTGTATATTATAACATTTTTATTTCTCCTTTCCTACTATTTTGCTACCATTTTCTTCCTTTTATTTAACGTTTCGTAAATGTATGTATATAATTCAGACTAAGCTCTCGAGAAAATAACATAGTGAGACCGTAAATAACATTATAATTATACAAATTATTGATACACACCGTCCTTTGCTACATATTACACACAAATCGAGGACAATATAGACAATACCACACGCAACATGGACACAGAAGTAGAAGAAGACGACGACATTACGACCTCTGCAGCTCTAATTCCACCAACAACTCGAGCTCGATCTACCAGCGATAGTAAAATCCCATACTCTGTGGAGCCACACCCACAACCGACAGAAGAAGGGACCAAAAAAAGAATGAGGCTAGATATTAGCGACACTGATAAAAGCGAAGTTAATACTGTAACCTTAAAAATTGAGCTCAAGCCCAACTAAGAATTAAGTTATAAAATTTAAATGATGATTTTAAAAAAAACAAGTGCAAGATTATAAATTAATTTGTCTACTCGGTCACATAAGTTTCAGTTGCTCCGGTGACAACCTTAGGCCTTCGACGTCGCTCAGAACGGAGGTAGGAGTGGATCCCTCTTATTGATCTTCCGGACAAAATAGTAGACAACTTGTGTGGGCGCCAACTGAGTTTTCCACTTTGGCCTATCGCAACTAAATTCCCCCAATAACCCAGTAAAACAAGGGATGAAAAGAAAAGGCAAACCTATAATAACTAAAATTAAAAAAAACATTTAATACCCTTAAGGGGTGTTTTACAATTAATACTACTACTACTACTGAAAACCCTAGTAAAAGCCCCCCCACATTAAAAAAGAAAAATAGTGTGAACATCTGTTTCACACCAATAGTCAAACTATTAACACTAAAATTCCAAACTATACCAGTTAATTTGACCTACTTAGTGTGAAATTAATATGGCTGTTCAAGTGAACCAGTAGTGATTAAATAAGAACGTAATAATTATATGTTCTATAAACGAACCTGAAAAGTAGCGTACAGTTTATAAAATAAATTCCATACAAGGCGACACCGTAGTCAAGGCGTTGGTACCAAGGCAGAGACGCATGCGCAAGTGGATAAAATTAGATTGTGAAAATTCACCGGCAAAATATTAATTTCCACCATTACAATTGCATAATAAAATAAATCAGTAAGGAACTACCTAGCTAATATATATACATGTTGGCGTAAAGCCTAAAATAAAAATAAGTAAATAACTCAGAAAAACCCCCGATACCGGGTTACCCTCAATGTCCTGAAGTGTGCATCTGGCCCCACAGGTGAAGTGTGTATCTGGCCCCACAGGTGAACCCTTAAAAATTAAAACAGGTGTCAGCTAAAAACTGAGCCTATACAGGAACCAATCCAACACCTCGACAAGTTAAGCTTGCCTCGGCTTATGCCAGAAGCTAATTTATAAGAATTTACAAGTAACGTACAAATCAAAATCAACCCCAAATTAACTGAATCAAACCCACAAACTAGCCATAAGGCCTACTTACAATCAACAGTGTCAGCAACAGTATACTACACTGAATTTAAATCAAATAATCAGAATGCGATAAGCATCTAAAATAAACTGTTTTTGGTCATAGCCAGGGTAGGTTTGAAGAACCACACACGAATTATAGTATTCGTTAGACTAAAGCGGGCAAAGAAAACAAAATATACACAGGGTAACAGAATAGACTGTCTTAATCAAAAATATACAATCAACAGGTAGTATTTTACCACCAACTGTTTTATCTACAAAAACTACAAATCTATGAGACATACCTTTTCCAAAAAGGGTCCAATACTCAAAATTTTCCTCTACTGAATGGCAAGCAACTAATGAACCAGCAAAACCATGTGACACACCTCCAATTCCAAAATTTCAACGTTGGCGGTTTCCTGTAAATAGTGATAAATACATAGTGATGCGAAATCAGTAAGTAGAGAAAATACTTACAATCGTTTTAGTGCAATAAATTCCCTATAAGGGTTTGTGAAAACGGCTTCCAGAACAGGACGGAATTCTTCAACAATACGAACTCCCGTAGAACCAAAATACTAAACCGTATATTCCACAACTAATTCAGAACGAGAACCTATAAATCCCAGCAGGGGATGACTACCCAGTCATTAACAAAATTCAGATTTTCGTTCGATGCACTTTTGCTAACCATCTATCAAGTAGGAGCACACACCGGAAAGAAGGGTGACTGACACTTCCTCAACGTCAATACAGAATACTACCATAAAGAAGCCTACCTGAAACATACATCCGAACTACACTGCTCACTACACCGAGCGTGTTCCGCACTGATCAAGTCATTAAGTGCTACACTTCCCTCTATGTAAGTCAATACGCATTCGCGAGTAAAACAGCCTACATTCCTGAGTAGCATCGATCAAACGCTCTAACAGTTCCCTAAAACGGAGCGACAACATTTGTCTTTGGACTCGTAAAGTCACAGAGTAAACGCTCTATCTCTGCCGACATCAGTGCGACAAACTAAGTTGTCTGTGGACTCTTCAAGTCACAGAGCATTACTCTATCTATACCAACATCGGCGCGACAAACTAAGTTGTCTGTGGACTCTAAGTCACAGAGCATCGCCTAACATCCAGTACGACTACACTCAGCGGCATGACGAACGAACGCGTTTATCCAAGACACGACTGTCACGGCCAATTGTCAATGTCATCCAATAAATAATTCGACTTTGAAAACAATAACAGAGAAAAATAAAATATATATTATAAATTATTCAAATAAATTTGAGCAATAGATAGTACCACAATACCCTCCTGTCAAAGTAAACAAAGCAAGATCAAACACTCGGATTTAACATACAAAACACATGGCGATAACAGCTAATATATATTATAAGTAGATGTTCAGAAAATATTCGAATTCCATCTTACATAGAAGATTTCTAACTAGTATGTATTTGCTTAAGCCAAAATATGGTAGATAAATGAAGAAAATATACCTTTAACTCAAAAGTAAAGTATGTCTACATAGATCAATAAGTTTTATGAAACCTAAATACTACTGATGAAATAAAACAAATTAATTTGTTTAAATCTTCATTATTTATTTTGAACTGACGTTCAAATTAAAATTAGTGACGCGTTTCGCTACACAGTAGCTTTTTCAAACTAGTGAAGCTACAATGAAAAACTTTTAATTTATATAGTGCCTTAATACGGAATTCTAAGATATTGACAAAAGTATTAAAAATGGGGATAAGTACAAAAAGTGCCTAAATACGGAATTCTAAGATATTGACAAAAGTATTATAATATATTTAAATAGGGATAAGTACAAAAATTGTCTAAATACGGGATTCTAAGAAAGTTACAAAGGTATTGAAAAAAGGTACCTGGGAAATTTATCAACAACTATCACATTTTCTAGGTAAAAAGGTTTAATAAGGGAGAATGATTGATATCTATTTGGTCGTTAAGCAGATTACCGGAGTATTTGTTTTTGTTAATCTCGAGGGCTTCTAAAAGATTTAATTTAAAGAATTTGGGTTCTACATGCAAAATTTCAAAATTTGAGTCGAAAGTGTGTTGGTTTGTTAATAGATGATTTGAATAGTTGGAATCTAATTTGTTATTGTCATAGCTGCGTTTGTGTTCTGAAATTCTAGTTTTAAAGTTCCTAAAAGTTCTACCTATATGAATTTTGTCACAGTTGTCGTTACCACATTTTAATTTATAAACACCTGACTTGTTTAATTTTGAGGATTTAGATTTGTTATTTTTAATGAATTTAGATAGATTGTAATCGGTTTTAAAGCAAATATTCATATTCCATGTTCCAAATTTCATGTTCCAAAGTATGTTAAGCTTTTAAATTGATTATTTTTATTTTTATCTGAAGGATATACTTGTTCTAAAGTGCGTTTCTTTATCTTTTTATTTATGATATTGTCAATTAAGTTTGGATCGTAATTATTATTAACTGCTATTTGTTTAATGATATTTAGTTCTTTGTTGAAATTATTATTGTTTAATGGGACTGTTAAAAGTCTGTGAATCATACTATTGAAAGCTGCTAATTTATGACTAAATGGGTGGACCGAACTATTATGGATTGTAATGTCTGTATGTGATGGTTTGCGAAATATAGAAAAATCATGTTTATTGTTTATATTTGAAATTGTAAGGTCCAAAAAGTTTATAGACTTATTTTCTTCATGTTCTACGGTAAATTTTATATTGCTATGAATTGAGTTAATATAAGTAATGAAGCTATCTAGTTGTCTAGTAGTGCCAGTGAAGCTCGCTAAAATGTCATCTACATAACGGTGCCAGTACATAAATTTTTTACTAAGGGGGTGTTTATGAATTATTTTTTCTATATTATCCATGAAAATTTCAGCTAATAGGGGACTGAGGGGGTTGCCCATAATCAAACCATCTTGACTACTATAAATCTCTCCATTGAAATGAAAATAATTTTGGTTTAAGCAAACTTTTAATAAATTTATTATGTCAGAATGAATTATAGGGTTAACATTATTATACGTCAGCAAATTATCAACAAGAGTTAAAGTTTCTTTAGGAGGTATACTAGGGAATAGATTAGTTACATCGAACGATATGAATTTAGAATTGTGAGGTAATTTTATATCTTGAATATTATTAATTAATTCCGTTGAGTTTTTAATAGAAAATCGAGGTTTGAAAGAACAATATTTAGAAATTATATCTATGAGAATCTTTGAAACTTTAAATGAAGGTGCTGTGAAAAAATAAACGACCGGTCTAATAGGGTACCCCTCTTTATGGAGTTTCATTAAAGAATAAAGTTCAGGGTGTTGAGGATTGGGTAAAATTAATTTATATTTTTCTTTGTCGCTAATTATTGATTTCGCGTTATCTACTGCTAATTTTATTTCTTTCTGAAATTTACTAGTTGGGTCTTTTTTAAGAATCTCAAAATTGCCTGTCTGTATAAAATTGTTAGTTTTTAATATATAATCATCTTTATGTAATGCTATTACTGTATTTCCTTTATCTGCTTTAGTAAAAATAAGACTATTTGAATTTGATAGCATTACTTTTTAGACCTTACAATTTCAAATATAAACAATAAACATGATTTTTCTATATTTCGCAAACCATCACATACAGACATTACAATCCATAATAGTTCGGTCCACCCATTTAGTCATAAATTAGCAGCTTTCAATAGTATGATTCACAGACTTTTAACAGTCCCATTAAACAATAATAATTTCAACAATGAACTAAATATCATTAAACAAATAGCAGTTAATAATAATTACGATCCAAACTTAATTGACAATATCATAAATAAAAAGATAAAGAAACGCACTTTAGAACAAGTATATCCTTCAGATAAAAATAAAAATAATCAATTTAAAAGCTTAACATACTTTGGAACACCATCCTTAAAAATCAAATCATTTTTAGAATCTTTAAATATGAATATTTGCTTTAAAACCGATTACAATCTATCTAAATTCATTAAAAATAACAAATCTAAATCCTCAAAATTAAACAAGTCAGGTGTTTATAAATTAATATGTGGTAACGACAACTGTGACAAAATTTATATCGGTAGAACTTTTAGGAACTTTAAAACTAGAATTTCAGAACACAAACGCAGCTATGACAATAACAAATTAGATTCCAACTATTCAAATCATCTATTAACAAACCAACACACTTTCGACTCAAATTTTGAAATTTTGCATGTAGAACCCAAATCCTTTAAATTAAATCTTTTAGAAGCCCTCGAGATTAACAAAAACAAATACTCCGGTAATCTGCTTAACGACCAAATAGATATCAATCATTCTCCCTTATTAAACCTTTTTACCTAGAAAATGTGATAATTGTTGATAAATTTCCCAGGTACCTTTTTTCAATACCTTTGTAACTTTCTTAGAATCCCGTATTTAGACAATTTTTGTACTTATCCCTATTTAAATATATTATAATACTTTTGTCAATATCTTAGAATTCCGTATTTAGGCACTTTTTGTACTTATCCCCATTTTTAATACTTTTGTCAATATCTTAGAATTCCGTATTAAGGCACTATATAAATTAAAAGTTTTTCATTGTAGCTTCACTAGTTTGAAAAAGCTACTGTGTAGCGAAACGCGTCACTAATTTTAATTTGAACGTCAGTTCAAAATAAATAATGAAGATTTAAACAAATTAATTTGTTTTATTTCATCAGTAGTATGGATCTTCATCAAGTAAAAGCCTCATCTATTCAGTTTACCTAAATACTACTTTAAACATTTTAGACTTCAAGTCAAGGAGTCAGTAATAATTTATGACTGAACCCTAATAAACTTTAGCGTTTATCAAGCTGAAGCGGACAAAGTATTTGGACTACTGTGGCTACACCCCAAAGGAGATATAATCAAAGCCAGAAACAAAATCAGTAGTCCCACGGTAACTAAAAACTAAAGTAAAATCCACAAGAGAGAAAACCTCTTAGTACCCTTAATTATGAATTATAATATAACAAACAAAAAGAAACAACTAACATGAATCTACCTACAGTTACAATTACATGATAGACGCTCGTTTTGTATCACAAAACTTACATTATTTACACTACCTGGCGACAAAATATTAAATTTGTTGTCTTGATGTGAAGACAGGTTTGGTTACAGCCTGCACCACTTCTCCGGAAGGATGATGGCAGAGTAGTCCCTAAAAATCTGGGCTGACAGAAATTATATAACTACTGAAGTACTTTCGTAGTGAACAAATGATATTAGAAACATAGAGACAATATCGGTCAGGTAATTACTATATACAAATACTTAATATATACAATAATAGACGTAGTGACAAATTCAACCGTTACAATACTAGCACCTCTGAAAAACTGAAAAATAACATGAAATCACTACTATTCTTAACCATGCAAAAAGCACATGAAATGTGAAACAACATCAGGGAATCCGTAACACGTACCACCCCCGAGGCTAAGGGAACAATAAGCTTCACTAAGAAGAACCAAAACACCGTCTTTGAATCAGCGGAAAATCTATGTGGCCTAGTACTCGACATAGTCGCCTTTATTGCGGTGCAAGAAAGAGAGATCTCCGATCTAAAATCAGAAATTATCAAAGAGAAAACGCAAAAAGAAACTAAAAACATCGACATCAACAACCAACTGGCACAATTAACAACAGCCATCGCACTTCTAACCGAAAAAACAAAAACAGCAATAACAAAGGACAACACGGATAACGACGCAAATGCAAACTCAAGTACAACCAGGACAACAATTCCACAACCAGACAATACGTTACAAAATCCTAACACAAAAACTCAATTCCCCACACTTAAGCCACCGACCAAAACCTATGCTGATCTGGCGTCAAAACCACCGACATTGACGAAAATAACACCCAAACCATGGACAACACCACCTCAAAATAAAAAAAAGTACGAAGTACAAGTGACAATGAAGGACGGACAACAAGGACAAACAATGAGCGAGCTGAAAAAACACTATGCTCAAAAGACATGGAAGGGACGTACATTAGAAGAACAAACACGGCAATTATCATAGGGACAGAAACAAAAGACATACATGAACAGATACTAAATAAAGTTAAGACACGAGAGACACTAGACATAAAAGACGCTACTAGACACTCAGATCCAGCAATTATATTGACTGGACTGAAGAAAGGGATGGACATTGACACAATAAGGGAGACACTGTTACTTGAAAACGTAGAACTTGGCGAAAAATTCGGCCACCTGTACAAGACATAAAAATATTAACCACAAGACCTTGCCGTAACCCGTGGAAGGAGAATGTTATCGTTTAAGGACCAGCAGAGGCTTGGAAATATGTACTAAGACAAGGCTTCCTCTAGTTTGACCTTACCAGAATCACCGTCGAGGAGTACATGTCGGTATCGATTTGCTTCCGTTGTTGTCCATACGGACATGTTCTGAAGTACCTACTGCAAAGAAGACTAACCGACATGCTACAAGTGCAGCGGAAAACATGACGGGAGAAACTGCGAAAGTAACATTCTGAACTGTATCAACTGCGAAATTATGAGATTAACACCTAGAGGCCACCAAACCAGGGACACGCCATGTCCGATATATAAAAGAAAATGGGAAGACACGCGAAACCAAATCAATTACCAAGGGTAGACACAAAAACCCACAAACAAACTCTAAAACACACAAACAGATCGAGTACAAGAGGAAAACAAAACAAAACAGACAGAAGACATGTACAAAGTAATACAGATCAACGCGGGAAGAGGTATACAAGCGACATACCAACTAATACATACAATGAGCAACGAAAAAATAGACATTGGACTCATACAGGAACCAGGACGTAACATCTGGCAGCACAAAAACAAATACATAACAATACCCACAGACCTAACATCAAAGGCACCCATAATAATTAACAAAAGTTTGACAAACCAAGTTACTTTAATAGCAGACAGGACAGACAAGAACGTGACAACTGTTCAACTTACAATAAACAAACACACACTGACAATAATCAACATAAAGGGTGTTTTCAAATGACACTTACAACGTTTGCATGTAGATACTTCTCGTAAAATTGGACAAAATGATATAAGCATTGAGGGGTCTAGCCTATTTACTTTTCGAAATACAGGGTGTTAAAGTTATGAAAAATTAAATGTTTTAATTTGATAACTTTAAAATGGATGAATATATTGATTTGACATTTGGCAGGTTGTTTTCAAATGTAAAAGGGCATATTTTGATGGAAAAACATGTTTCAATTTTTGTTACAGTGTTGTACATTTGGAAGAATCTGTTACCTTCCCCCTCCCATTTTTTACGCCACTGGCATTTGAAGCTATTTCTATTTTATTTTGTATTCCTCCAATGGTTTTCACGTGAAAAACGCATAACCTTTACATATAAAAAAATGTGTAGTTTCCAAGATATTTAATGTTTTTATGAAGTCTGCAAGATCACTTTTTAATAATGAGATCAAAAAAATATTTTTTTTGAATTGTTTTTAATAACTACCAAACTACTAATGGTTAGAATATGTAACAGGAACTAATTTCTGAAACAGCAATGCATCTAAAACATTGAGAGAAGATTGTTGAAAATACTTTTCCTAACTTGTGATTTTATTAACAAAAGAATTAATGACAATAAAAAATAAGATAAGTAATTACAAAGTTGAATAATATCCCATTCAAACATAATTTTTCACTAAGCAGCCAACAAATTACAAAAGATGTTCAAAATTTTTACCATTTACATTTATACATAATCTGCAAGGTTTTCTCATTGAAAATCGCATACCTTGGAAAGACTGGCGATTGCCGGAAATAATTTCTGTAGCTGCATGGATTCTTGCTAGCACTTCCTCCTCCGTTTCTACTATTCTTCCAAATGTACACCACTGGAGCAAGAATTGAAACATGTTTTTCCATCAGAATATTTTCTTTTACATTTGAAAACAACCTGCCAAATGTCAAATCAATATATTCATCCATTTTAAAGTTATCAAATTAAAACATTTAATTTTTCATAACTTTAACACCCTGTATTTCGAAAAGTAAATAGGCCAGACCCCTCAATCCTTATATCATTTTGTCCAATTTTACGAGAGGTATCTACATGCAAACGTTGTAAGTGTCATTTGAAAACACCCTGTATATGATGAACCAGGGGGAAGAACAAATACAATATTAAACAAACATAAAAAACAAATTGAATCCGACAAAAACATGTCACTAATTGCCGGAGACATTAACTCTAAACATACATGTTGGGGAGGAGATTCTATCGACGACAGAGGACAAGACTTACTGGATTGGACAACCATAAACAACATAATAATAAACAACACACACGACAGCCCACCCACATTCTTAACTAATAGAGGGAGAAGATGCATCGATATCACCATGACCAAAGACATAACCATCTCCAACTGGGCAGTACAAGAACAAGAGACACTCAGCGACCACTAGTACATAACATTCGACATACAAACACAAAACAAACACATACAAAACACAGGACGAAGACAAATGAACATCAATAACATAGTCAAAGACAAAGTAACGAAACTAATCGGAGAAAGGAACTGGGAAATAACAGGAACTACAGAACAAGTAGCCTAAACAACTCAGGAAAACATCACACAAGTCATAAGACAAGCCACCAGAAAGACATCCGCAAAACTCAAAGAAAACAAAACATGGTGGAACGGCGAACTCAACAGACAAAAAAGGATGACTTACAAACTAAGAAAGAAATTTCAGCAAGAAAATGACAACCTAAACAGAGCAAGGGCAGAACATGACTACAACAAACAAAAAAGACTATACAAAAACAGCATAAAACGCACAAAACAAAACGCAATAAGACAACTACTAACAGACAACGACCCAGATAATCCATGGGATACTGTATACAAAATTTTAAGAAACAAAAAACCCGACACAACGACCATCAACATGTAACGGTAAATGGCTGTAACCTCACAGGGCACCAGCTCGAAGGGCTCCGGCTAGAGACTCCTCTCAAGGGTGATTCGACCCCAAGTTTATGCTGCACAAGTGTTTCAGGAAGGTTGTAAAAGTTCAGGGCGCCACTACCTTTTTGACGATAAAAAGTACCAAAAAAACTAAGGCGGAAAAGGTAGAAAAGCCTTGTAAAATTTAAATGAAAGTTAATAATAAAAGTGACCCCGGGCGATATCTCCCTCAACTTTTATAGTTGAGGATTTAGAAAAAGTAAAAATAGAATTAACACAAATTTATTCTGCTACAGGAAATGAACACTGGAATTTGTACTTTTATAGGTACTTAGCTTATATGGAGTGGTTTCCTGAAGTAGGTAGGCAGGTATTGATCTGAGCTGATGTGTTCTGTTCTAGGGCGGTATTTTGATCTAGGGCTATATCCTGGGGTTCTATCCTTGGCTATATCCTTGGGTTATATCCTTGGGTTATATTCTCGGGTTATATCCTTGGGTTATATCCTTGGGTTATATCCTTGGGTTATATCCTTGGGTTATATCCTTGGGTTATATCCTTGGGTTATATTCTTGGGTTATATCGTTGGGTTATATCCTTGGGTTATATCCTTGGGGTTATATCCTCGGGTTATTTCCTTGAGGCTGTGCTTACCTAGAAGTACAGGTGGATCAGGGATTTATAGGAACTTGAATGTAATGGCACATTATGTTGGTCAGCTTTTCAGGTTAAAGAAAAGGAAGGCAGTTATTTGAAAGTAAAAAAATTGATTCAATTTACTGAAAGCTTTCCAATATTATATGTCCCATGTTAAAACAGTAAAAGTAGCAATTATCGGCTAAATTAAAAAAATATACTAATGATCCGAAAGAAACTAATCATAGCAAAAAGTTATTTATTTAGTTATATGAAAAAATATCGTGCTTAGGAAATATATGAAACCGGCACTGGCGTTACGAAAGAATATTTTATAGGTTAACAGATTATAAAAATGTTATTTTATAATTAAAAGAGTTATTTCGCAACTGAAAAAGCTTGAAAATGTTTGTATAAAAGTAAAACAGTGAATTATAAAAGAATATTTGGTTTAAAACTACCATATTAGTATAAAAGAACAGTTTATGACCACGTGTTGAATTTAATTTCGTCTATCTCTGTAAAAAAAAAAGAATGCATACGAAAATTATATCAGACAGTACTTTAGAAGAAGCTTATTAATTATAAATTATGATTTTAAACTTACCACAGCAAAATTCGTAAGATAGGTACTTAAGAGATGAAAGATAGCGAAAGATGATCTTTCCCCGTAGGCGGTCGATAACGGAAAGGGGTGTTTCACGTGGCGTTGGAAAAAATGGAAGCGTCCGTTGGCAGACGTCAATTGTCTTATGGTGGTCAGGGTTGAAGAGTTTGGGATCACAGAACTATAATTGGAAGTGGCTAGTGACGACGAGCGCTAATGAAAAGGATTTATTCTGTAAAATCGAAACAGGTCGATAGACATGTTACAAACACCATCAAGAAAGACGACGGAAATTATACTTCAAACAGACAAGACAAATCGAATATCTACACAAAATATACTTCCCCAAAGACGATGAACAAGAAGATGAACCATAACACAGAGAAACCGGGAAAAAACACAAAGACAGCACAGGACAAGAACAAAAACAATTCACACCAGACGAAATTACGATGGCAATACGAGACAAGAAAAACAAGAAATCTACGGCAAAGGACGGTCTTAGTAAAGAGTTAATAGAAGGCTTTCACAATGCTCATCCTAACAACTTAACTAATGTTTTTAATAGATGCCTAGACACAGGGGCATTTCCGGGCATTTAGAAGAAGGCAGACATGGTATGGCTACCCAAACAAGACGGCGGCAAGCGTCCAATCTGCCTTCTCCCAGCTCTCGGGAAGATACTTGACAAAATGACAGCCAAAAGACTAACGCACTATCTAGAAAATGAAAACAAACTAGACAAAAATCAATATGGTTTCAGACGGGGGCACTCGACAATAGATGCAATCAGAGCCATCACAGACAGAATAGACAAGAACAAAAAGACAAGCTACACACGGAAATAATAACACTCGACTTGACCAACGCCTTCAATTCAGCATGGATGCCTAAGATAACGGACAGGCTAAGACAGGCAAATACACCCAGAAATATACAAAGACTTTGCACAGATTTCCTACACAACAGACAAATACAGACAGAAGACATACAGAACAAGACAGAAAGAGGCTGCCCACAAGGCTGAAGCCTAGGACCAATTCTTTGGCTCCTTATAATGGAGGACTGGTTCGATACGGTTAACACGGACTCGACAATGACAGACACGGACTTAATACAAGCCTTTGCAGACGACCAGATCATTCTAATATCGGGCACCTCATTAAAGTCCATAGAAAGCAAATGGTCAGAAATATGGGAAAGATGCGCTAATTGGGCAAAGTCGAATAAGCTGCAGTACAACCATTCCAAAACCGAAGCGATATTTATTCCATATAAGACGACACGAACACCAAGACTAAAAATAACAAATACCAACATCCAATTTAAGGATAACTTACGCTACCTTGGACTTACGATCGACACCGGACTACTTTACCTAGAACACATCAAACAAAACAGACAAAAATCGGCAGACATTGGACACAAACTTTTCATCATCACCATGGATAGCTAAACAGCTTGCTGCTTCAGAACGGCCATTCCTACTCGCAATTACCAAGGCATATAAGACTACGCCGACCTCGGCCCTACATGTACTGGCAGGGGTAACACCTCTAGAAATAGACGCATGGACAATACATAAGACGTATATAGATAACAGAGAAGCCCTAGACAAACTCAGGACAAAGACAACAGACTTACCCCACCCTTCCGGAATGACAATAAGAACGACTACTCACGATAACCCAAACATAGCATTATACACGGATCCAGCATAACTGAAAACAAAAAAACCATAGGAATTAACATCAAAACTGAAAATCGACAGATAACGACACAAATGGACATAAATACTCTAGAAGCACTTGCCATTGAAATGGGCATAAAGACAATTACGAACGAAAAAGAACAGCACCGGGGCAAAACACTAGCCATTTATACAGACTCCAGGACTACGATACAGCAACTAGCAAACGGAAATAACAAAAACAAAACAATCACAAACATAAAGAAGCAACTCGAAATCCTAAACCTACACAACATAAGTTACTGCATCATCAAAGTAGAACGAAGCAATCCGATAAAAACGCGTGCGGCAATCTCCCTTGCAAGAGAGTCTGCCTTCTCATTGCCATCCATGCCGGAATGGCCAGGGATCCAGACCAGCGATACTCCTATTGAGGAGAGTCTTTTTTGGCAGTCTAAAACCAGTTTCGAAGTTACACGGTAAGAGCTAAGTGCTTTCAAAGCCGCTTGGCTGTCCGTGAACTTTTTTATTTGTTGGTTTGCTCCAATCTCTCCGCACATGAAGCAATGGCATAAGTTCGCGCCTGAAATACGGTTGCATAGGATCCTAGAGAGGTTGAAATTTCTGTCCTAGGTCTGCGCCCGTAAACACCTGCACCAGAGCCTGAGAGTGTTTTGGATCCATCTGTCCGCTCTTAATAAATCATCCTTACGGAGGACCCATTCGTCTCTATTTGGAATTAGGACGGTATAAGGCAGGTCGTCTAGTTAACTGTTGGAGGCATTATGTCAGAGGTCATTCCTAGAATACTGTGACTTTCAGTGTCCACTAGCATACTGCTTTGCTCTGTATAAGCCTGTTTTGTGCATTTGGAAATATGCGCAATTTTATATGTTGTCCATTTAGCCTCCCTTTCCAGAAATATATGGAGAGGAGGTAGGTCTAGAAGGATTTCCATGGCTGCTGACGGTGTGGTACTGATGGCACCAGCCACCAGTAAACCTGTCTCTGTATGCCAGAGAGACTTGCTTGGGCCGTTCGTTGTAAAACTTTTGGCCACCAAGCAATAGCTCCGTATGTGATCATTGGTCTAACAATCATCACATATATCCAGTGGATATGTTTGGGTCCCAAGCCCCAAGATTTTCCACAGATCCTGTGACATGTCCACGCGGATAGTCTGGCCTTATGGATCACTTTTTCCATGTGAGCGTTCCGTATAAGTTTTGTATCTAGTATAATCCCCAAATATTTTACTTCTGCTGCAAATGGAATGACTTCACCATTGTAGGAAAGTGGTGAGAGATCCTCCAATTTCCTTTTCCTAGTGAAGGGGACTATTACAGTCTTACCAGGGTTAACGGACATCTGTTTCCTCTGGCTCCAACTGTGGACATCGTCCAACGTCTTTTGGAGGATATTATATGCTACTCTTCCTGACTTCGTCCTTTACAGGATGACAAGGTCGTCTGCATACACGCTTGCAGTTCTACCCCTCTTCTTTCGAGAGCGCTAAGCAAGTCATCTAGCAAGAGTGACCACAGTAGGGGAGATAGTACTCCGTCTTGTGGGCAGCCCCTGGAAACCCTAAAGCTAATGGACTTATCCTGAAGAGAAGTAGTGGCTGTTCTATTAGTGAGCATGGCATATATCCAGGCGGTAATGGTTAGTTTAATGCTCTTTTCAGCCAAAGCTGAACCAATGGAGGTCGGTACTGCACTGTCGAATGCTCCTTCGATGTCAAGAAATATGGCCACCACAATCTCCTTGTTGTTAAGGGATTGTGTGATTTTCTCAACAAGGTTGTGTAACGCTAAATCTGTTGATTTGCCAGTTTGATAAGCGTATTGGTGGGTGCTCGGGGGGAAGTTATATAAAGCTACCCGCCTGGTGTAGCAATCCAGTACTCTTCCAAGTCCTTTAAGCAGGAAAGATGTAAGGCTAATTGGTCTAACCGATTTAGGGTGTGGGTCTGTGTGGCCCACTTTCGGTATGTAAACCACCCTAGCCGCCAACCAACTGGGTGGTATGTAATTCCACGCCAGACTAGCTCTATACAGTTTAATGACGATGGGTAAAAGTAATTTCAGTCCGTTTTGCAGCAGAGCTGGAAAAATGCCATCCTCACCGGGAGATTTAAAGGGTTGAAAAGATAGGGACAGTAAGGAACATTCAAAATCGTTTATATTTTGACAAGGGGATTTTAAATATTTTAAGTAGCTATCAACATTTTTTATTTGTGACTTTAACAAATGTAATACTTTATATACACATAGGAAATATTTACTTTACTGATTTTAACCTATATGTATTAATAAGATAATAAGTGCTATTAACCATCAAGATATTCTAGCACGCGAGCAAGAAGAGCTAGTTGTTGTTTGAGATTGTTAATCGCCATTTTAATGCCTACACGAGTTAGTTACAAAACTTTTCCTTTCACTGTACAGAGTATCTCAGTGAAAAATAGCTTCATCAGCATACTTATATTATTTATATCATACAAACAAGTTTTAGAGTATGCTTGGTTGCCTATAGCAGAATCGTTTCAACAGCTCATAACTTATATCATACCTACACTAGTAATAGAAATAACTCTGAAAAATATTTATTAGGCCTATATATATAGGTACCTACGTATGGTATAAAATATAAATAAAAACAGTACCTACTTGGGACCATTAAATATTTAAATTGAATGCTCTAATTACAAATGCTAGTGGAGTACTGTGAAGAGAAGAGACTTCTACTCTTAGCATGTGATGCCAATGCACACAATACTGTTTGGAGCAGCAGCTATACCGATCAGAGAGGTGAGCAACTTTTAGAATATATCCTTAAGAAAAACCTTAATATTCACAATATAGGGAATACCCCCACATTTGTAACACGTTTTAGATGTCACACTGGAAACGCACAGGATCTAAAACATATAGTAAAAGATTGGAGAGTTTCGGGCGAACCATCTCTCTCTCCGATCATAGCATCATAACATTCAAGTTAGAACTAGGCAAACCTGAGGTGAGCCCCAGAAGAAAACCAAGAAAAACAGATTGGGACAACTATAACACCTGTCTGAAAGAAAATCTAGCACATATCCAGAGAAAAGGGAGGGCTATAAGCACCATCTCGATCTGGAAAATGAGCTTGAGGACCTGAACAGGGCAATAATCGATGCATTTGAATCGAGCTGCCCTCTTCAAGAACAACGAAGCAGCAGAGATGCACCCTGGTGGAATAAACATCTGTCAAAATTAAGATCTCAAACCCGGGACCTTTTTTATTTAGCAAAACTCACCGGGGACTGGCAGAGATACACCGAGGTGAGAAACACCTACTTTAAGGAAATTAGAAAAGCCAGACAGTAAATATACCGAAAATGAGGAGGAAAGAGTGAGACTTTTACTAGAAACTCATTTTCCTGGGAGTAGCAGAAATAAGGGAGATAGTCCTCTTGAAGGTCATAACAGAACTTCGAGAGAAAGTACTACAATGGCTAAGCGCATTTGTAGTAACGAAAGGTTAAATTGGACTATGAACACCTTTTCACCTTTCAAGGCACCGGGAGCCGTTGGAATTTTTCCAGCTCCAGCAAGGACAAGACGAAATTCTACCACATTTGGTTAGAACTGGGTTATATACCAGAAGCATGGATTCCAAAAGCTGGAAAAAGGGACACAACAAAACCTCAAATCCTTCAGACCAATTAGCCTAACATCGTTTGGGCTCAAAACGATGGAAAAAGCTATTGAAAATTATATTAGCGCGGAAATCCTAGAGAGACCTACCTCTTACCTGCTTACCGGACAGGCAGATCTACGGAGACTGCACTGGTGCAACTGACGGAAGATATCCGAGGTGCTCTAGACCAGACTTGGGTAGTATTCGAATACTCAGTATTCTGAATCCTATTCAGAATACATTTTGCTGGTATTCGAATACTATTCGAATACATTTGAGTATTTGGTATTTGGTATTCGACTGAATACTTTTTTTGTCGGTACTCGGTATTCTGGATTCTGAATACCATTTTTGAATCCCAGTATTCGAATACCTACTTTGTATTCGAATCCTGTATTCGAATCCTGGTATTCGATTCCTGTTTGATCATTTTTATGAATATTGCGTTTCGCTTTTTGCAACTTAAGCGTGTTCAAACACGTTCGTGGCGGTTGTGGACGGTGGTGCAATTTAGGTTCCAGGGATAATAGGGATAAACTGAAAGCAAAAATTCAACTTAACCTTTTGCAATATCTTGAAGATAAAAGATTAGCTTTGGAGATGCTTAATGATTACCCTTTAATTAAACAAATATTTTTAAGGTATAACTCCATATTACCATCTTCTGCTCCAGTAGAACGATTGTTTTCTTTTGCGGGTATGATAATGTTACGCGAGCTACTGCATTAATATGCTCACTTAGTGCCCCCAGTGAAATCCCCATATGAGACGACTATGGCTCCTCCGCCCAATTTTCGAGAAACCTCGAGAATACCCACCGCACCCGGTGCATCCGCCAGAACCTCGAGAAATTTCGAGAATTACGGCGTGCGAGTATAAATAGGCCACGAGCATCGCTGCAGGCAATTAGTCAATCAGTCAGTGTTGATACCGAAGGAAAGTAATCGCGCCTCGATAAAGTGTTTATTAAGTGACTCTCATATAAATTATAATTAGTGTGTTTAGTGTATTACATAAATTATTAAATAAGGACTTAATTACATATAAATCTGTAAATATAAATTAATTGTAAATATAAATTAGAATAAACGTTACATTGGTGTCAGGTGTAGGATTAAAAAAATAAATAAATAAATAAATATACAGGAAGATGGCGAAGAAACTTTGTGAATTAAAAGTTTCAGAGCTTCGAAGAGAGTTGGAGGATTACGAACTGGACACAAGTGGGGTCAAGTCAGTGTTAGTGGAACGACTAAAAATAGCTATGATTAACAATGGATTGGACCCGGAAACATTTGAATTCACCGACGAAGCGTCCGCCTCTATAACCTCTTCCATAAAAAACGAAATTTCATCCATGGAAAACAAAATGTCGGACATGGAAAACAAAATGTCGGGCATGGAAAATAAAATTTCGACGGATATAAAAAACGAAATTTCATCCATGGAAAGTAAACTTTCGGCGGACATGGAAAACAAAATGTCGGTCATGGAAAATAAAATTTCGACGGATATAAAAAACGAAATTTCATCCATGGAAAGTAAACTTTCGGCGGACATGAAAAACAAAATGTCGGACATGGAAAATAAAATTTCGACGGACATGAAAAACGAAATGACATCCATGAAGACTGATATTTCTGCCGTGGAAGAAAAGATTAAAAGTATGGAGCAAGAAATGGAACAAAAAATCAAAGAAATCGAAAGGAAGACTAGTAAGAAACCGGATATTACAACTAGGCAAGCCCCGAATAACGACGAACTGACAGAGAAAGTAGAGTTGAAACCGAAAATGGAAAACGATATTAACAGCCGAGTGAAACTGCCAACATTCGATAGTAAAACGTCATGGCCGAACTATCTTAAGCAATTCGAGGCGGCATCAATGGCAAACAACTGGAGTGAGAAGGAAAAAGCGTTAAATTTAACATGGAGACGCCATGGATATCCTCCAGACCATTCCAGTGGAAGAGGCCGAAGATTTTGAACAACTCAAAAAGCGATTGAATATGAGATATGGCCTGGAACACCTGGAGCATCTGTACCAGTCGCAGCTGAAAAACCGCAAACAAAAACGCGACGAAACTCTGCAAGAATTCGAAGCAGACATTGCGAGGTTGGTGCGGTTTGCCTATCCATCGGCACCGGAGAATGTCATGGAATGTTTAGGGGTACAGACATTCATCGACGGAGTTCGTGACCATGAAATGCAGAGAACTCTACGCTTGGCTCGGCATAAGACACTGGTCGACGTACTCTCTGCAGCCTTGGAGTACGAAGCAGCTACACAGGCCTCCGGAGTATACGGCAAGGTGAGGGCTGTAGCAGACGAAGAAGTGAGAACAAGCTCGACCAGATTGTCAACATGATGAAAAGCATCTCAAATGGAAAACTGAAAGCCGTGAGATGCAGGAATTGTGGAGAAATGGGACATGTACGCAGTTCGTGCAAGCGACCGAGAACTGCTACAAACAGCCCAGCAGGAAAACTAGGAAGGGTCGACCTTCAGAGGGCAGCTTCGACCCGAAGACCTACCAAAGACCCTCTCATCCTAATAGCCTCTCTGAAATGTCGCGACGATAGTGTATACGTGGATGGTGAAGTTAATGGAAGGAAGTATACACTATTGGTGGACACTGGAGCAACGAGGACTATTATTCGCCCCGAGACTGTCAACACCCGGAAAATACTTTTACCGACGAGACTGCGACTCAGGACTGCCACAGGTGAAAGCGCCAATGTCCATGGAGAACTACCGGTGCAATTGGGAATTGGCGCAGAGAAGTTCACCCACATTGTCGTTGTCGCTGATATCGAAGAGGACATAATACTCGGAATGGACGTTATGAACCTACATGGCTTCCAGCTAGATTTCAAGAACCGAATGATTAGAGTAGGTTCTGAGGAGGTATTCCTTCACCCACACGAGGATAAGACTGTTCAGGTAGCCGTACAGGAGGATACAGTTGTATCCGCAAGGAGTGGATTTTTCAATGTGGCAAAGCTACAAGGAACCGTCGAAGAAGGAACACCGGTCATGATGGAACCATGGAATCACGACGAAGAGGTTGGTCGAGGAATCCTGGTTGGAAAAGGGTTAGTCATGGCTGCCGAAGAAATACCTGTACGCATTATAAATGTAAATGACCATCCAATAACTATGAAGAAGGATACCAAAATTGGAACTTGCGTACCAGTGGCGTCGATAATTCATCAAACAACAACCTCTAATGATGCCAACAATAAATTTGAACAAATGATAGCAGTGGCTGGACAATCCCTTAGCCTGCAAGAGAAGAAAAAGATCAGAGAACTCTTGCTACAATACCGATCTCTTTTTGTACCAAAAGGAGGAAAGACAGGAAGAACATCTGCTGTCAAACACAAAATTGACACCGGCGACGCTAAACCGATAAGACAATCGGCTCGACGGCTACCACAGGCCAAAAGAGAGGAAGCGGAGAGAATTGTTCGCGAGATGGAAAAGGACAAGGTAATAGAACCTTCTACCAGCCCTTGGGTCTCTCCGGTAGTTCTGGTAAAGAAGAAGGATGGAACCACGAGGTTTTGCGTGGACTACCGGCAGTTGAACAATGTTACAAAGAAAGATAGCTATCCTCTGCCGAGAATCGACGACACTCTGGATACGCTGGCCGGTAGCAAATTGTTTTCTACCTAGGACCTGAAGTCTGGATATTGGCAGGTAGAAATGGATCCAGCCGATAGAGAAAAGACATCGTTTACCACCGGATCTGGTCTATGGCATTTCACCGTTATGCCATTTGGGCTGTGCAATGCCCCCGCAACGTTCGAAAGACTGATGGAAAACGTATTGCGAGGGTTGTCCTGGAAGACATGCTTAGTGTACCTTGATGACATCATAGTCTTGGGAAGGACATTCGAAGAATATCGAGAGAATTTGGAAGGTGTCTTCAAAAGGTTGCAAGCTGCCCAACTGATGCTCAACCCCAAGAAATGTCAACTATTTCAAAACAAAGTCAATTACCTAGGCCATGTAGTCAGCAAGGATGGTGTAGCTGTAGACGAAGAAAAAGCTGCTGCCGTACGAAAGTGGCCAAGACCCACCGACAAGCACCAAGTTAGAAGCTTCCTTGGACTCTGTACATACTACAGGCGATTTATAAAGAAGTTTGCAGATATCGCTAAGCCCTTGACACGACTTACAGAGGAAGCAAGGGAGTTTCGCTGGGACGAAGATTGCCAAACTTCGTTCGAAACCTTGAAGAAGCACTTGACTACTGCACCTATACTCGGCTATCCACTACCAGAGGGAGAATTCATACTAGATACTGATGCTAGCAATGTTGGAATTGGAGGAGTGCTATCACAGGTTCAAGGAGGACAAGAGAAAGTTCTGGGATATTTTAGTAAAGTCCTTTCCAAACCAGAACAAAACTACTGCGTCACAAGAAGAGAGCTCCTAGCAGTAGTGAAGTCCGTGGAGCACTTCTATCAGTATCTGTATGGGAAGAAATTTGTGATCAGAAGCGATCATGCAGCACTTAAGTGGCTTATGCAATTCAAGAACCCTGAAGGTCAAATCGCTAGATGGATCGAGCGGCTCCAAGAATATAATTTCACTATTGAGCATAGAGCCGGAATAAGCCACAGAAATGCAGACTCCCTCTCTAGAAGACCATGCCCTGCAGAGTGGTCTCACTGCAGCAAAACAGAAGCTAAGGAAGCTGCGATTCGAAGAACCACGGTGACCACCGACGAATGGACACCAGAAAAGTTGGAAGAGGAACAAGAGAACGATCCCGACTTGAAGAAAATCCGACATTGGAAAAAGGAGAACTGTCGACCTACTTGGCAGGAGATTTCAAGGTACTCGCCATCGATGAAATCGTATTGGGCCCAGTGGGACTCGCTGGTTTTGGAAAACGATTTGCTACAGCGAGTAATCGAGAACGATGAGGGTTCCGAAAGTAGAAGACAGTTGGTGATTCCAAGAACAAGGATAGCAGCAGTACTGCGGAAATTACACGACAGCCCGTCAGGAGGACATCTAGGTGTGAAGAAGACCCTCCAGAAAGTGCGAGAACGGTTTTATTGGATGCACAGTTCCGAAGATGTGAAGGACTGGTGTAAGAAGTGCACTACCTGTGCTACGACCAATGGACCGCACGGGGGAAGAAAGGCTCCTATGAAGCAGTACAATGTCGGAAGCCCTTTTGAACGCATTGCCCTGGACATTGCCGGACCGTTTCCACCGACAGCAAATGGCAGCAGGTACATTTTGGTGGTGATGGACTACTTCACAAAATGGGTAGAAGCGTATGCCATTCCAAACCAAGAAGCCGCAACGGTTGCCAACGTGCTTGTGAATGAGTTCATTTGCCGATATGGAGTGCCCCTGGAAATACACAGCGACCAGGGCAGAAACTTCGAGAGCCAGCTGTTCCAGGAAGTTTGTGAAAAGCTCGGCATGAAGAAAACGAGAACTACGGCTTTGCACCCACAGTCGGACGGGATGGTAGAGCGAATGAACAGAACTCTTGGCAAATACCTGTCTAAAGTGGTATCTAACCATCAGCGAGATTGGGACCAATATCTCTCGCTATTCGCGATGGCCTACAGATCCGCCATCAATGAGTCCACCGGCCAAACACCAGCAAGAGTTCTGTTCGGACGCGAAATGAGATTACCCTGCGACCTTGAATTTGGATGCCGACCCGGAGAAGACATAGCTGGTGAAGATTACGTGACCCAGCTGAGAAAAAGAATGGACGACGTACACGAGCTGGTTCGATCGAATCTCCAGATCGCTAGCGATAGGATGAAGAAAAGGTACGATACGCAAGCTACGGAAGGAGGTTTCCACGAAGGAGACAAAGTCTGGCTGCATAACCCAAGAAGACAAAAGGGTTTTTCTCCAAAGTTGCAGAAAGCTTGGGACGGTCCGTACCTCGTAAAGAAAAGAATCAACGATTTCATCTATCGTATCAGCAAGATCCCAAATGGAAAGCCAAAGGTGGTACACCGTAACCGATTAGCGCCATTCGAGGGTGACCACGATGAGGAAGTAAACCAGCTTCAGGAAGTAGCCGATCCTGCTTTTGTAGAGTTCATGGGTGCTTATGGTGGCACCGGAAAAGCAAGATTCGGCGTCACCACTGAGAGACGACAAGACCTGCTTACCGTTCCGGAGGAATACTCACTGGCAATAAACATCCCTGCCAGCGTAACCGATGCGCGCGGACTGGCATCTCTGTTTATAAAGAAGAGTGGCGCACGACCTTTGGTAAACCAGTTACCTTACCAGGTAAAGCTTTGAAGCTGCAAAATGGCTCCCGCCACAATTTCCACCTAGTGACGAGGAACACCTTCGACGAAAGACCAACGTACGAGGATGTCTGGGAAGCATTACGAAGCCTGAGGGAGCATGTGCTTGAATTGAACGTGTATAGGCTAGCCATGCCCAAGATTGAATGTAGGCATTTAGATTGGCGAATAATCCGTAACATGGTAGAAGTAATCTTCCGAAATACCGAAGTGCAGGTACTGGTTTGCGGCCATGCTCGGGAGACACAGCCAACAGAGAAGACGGTCGCATGTTACTTCCATACAACTGGAAAATGCAACAAGGGGACCAGTTGCCGATACAGTCATCTCGTTCCAGTTTCCTAGCAAGTTCCAGGAGGAACTGTCTCTTAAGGAGGGGGCAATGTTACGCGAGCTACTGCATTAATATGCTCACTTAGTGCCCCCAGTGAAATCCCCATATGAGACGACTATGGCTCCTCCGCCCAATTTTCGATAAACATCGAGAATACCCACCGCACCCGGTGCATCCGCCAGAACGTCGAGAAATTTCGAGAATTACGGCATGCGAGTATAAATAGGCCACGAGCATCGCTGCAGGCAATTAGTCAATCAGTCAGTGTTGATACCGAAGGAAAGTAATCGCGCCTCGATAAAGTGTTTATTAAGTGACTCTCATATAAATTATAATTAGTGTGTTAGTGTATTACATAAATTATTAAATAAGGACTGAATTACATATAAATCTGTAAATATAAATTGATTGTAAATATAAATTAGAATAAACGTTACAATAAATTCGCCAAAGCGTCAAAATTTGGGTGACGAACTTTTTGAAATGTTCGTTTTGTTGAAGGCGAACGGGATAGGAAACACTTAATTTTTCTCTTTATATTTAGGTACCGGTGCGTCGTTTATTTTAAGTTTTATTTATTATTTAAGTTTTTATTTATGTTTTTGTTACCTATAAACTATAAACCAAAGGATTTTATTTTAAGTTTTATTTATTTTGTAGTAAAGCATTTTTAATTTTGTTATATATTTTTAGTATTTGAAGCACGTAAATAAAAATTGAGTTTAAAGTGCGCATATGTTTCTTTTTAGTTGGAATATTCGAAAAGTATTCCTATTTAAATAAATCCAGGTATTCAAATACAGCGTTATTCGAATACTTTTTTTTCTTTGTATTCGAATCTTGAGTATTCGAATACAATTTAGAATACAGTATTCAGTATTCGGATTCGAATAACAAATTTCAGTATTCGACCCAAGTCTGCTCTAGACAACCGAAAAACCGTAGTATGCGCCTTTTTGGATATAGAATCCATTCATCCAATGTAAGTCTATAATTGGACGTTCAATTGATCTTCATTTCGTACTTTGAATGTCCGTAAAATGGACGACCAATAATGAACGTTCAATTCGCTAGATCCACAGTACGTCCATTTTCTTACATACGCGAAGTCCACGGCAGTCGGCAGTTCATACTTAAAACGACCGTTAAATGGACGAACTATGGACATCAAATTCCAAACATCCAATGTAAGTTCATCTTTCTACGTACAATGGATGTACATCAAACGCCATTGAATGTTTGGACTTGAACTGGTCGTTGAGTGGACGTCCATTGGACGAACAATTCGGGAAATCTAGTAAAGCATCCATGTTTGTACGTTTAGTGGACGTACATTCAATGCACTTGGACGTTTGGACTTGAAATGGACGTCCAACGGACGTCTTGTGCTGTGTGGGTGCGTGGAGTAGTAGAACCTCTCCAAAATTCAAAGACTAGCCTGTATGTGCATTACAGGATCAATGAGAACATGCCCAACGGCAGCCATGGAAGTGATTCTCAACCTCACACTACTTAATATGAGGGGTCCAATGCATAAACCAGTCAAGTCCACTTTTTGTGTAAAATGAGTTGGGTTCATATTCTTGCACAGTTTTAAATTCTGAATCTTCCACTGTGTAAACCAGACCTCTAACATGGAAACTAGAGTGTATAATTGGTTGCCTACTTTAATTATTTGCATAAACCGATCAAGTACTAGACTTCCGCTTCAGAATTCATATACTTGTTTATTTCATTCAATTACTCAATAAAGTATAATATTTTTAAACTCAAAAAATAATTTTTCCGCTTTTCCCCTTTAAAAAATCAAAATCATAAACCGGTTAAGTCCGTGGTTAAGTCCATTACTATTATCCTCATAACTCATTTATTTTTTGGTTTATAAATTGATAGTTTGAAAAAATAGTATAGCAAGGTTATCAAAAAATAACAACAAATGCGAAAATTTTCAGTATGTAAAAATTTTAGACTAAAAATGTTTTTAACATTTCCCCAACATTTTTCTCATGTGACTTGACTGGTTTATGCATTGGACCCCTCATATGGTGGTGGAAAGTGTTGCAGAAAAAACAAGATACCGACTAAGTAGAGAGGGAATCTTAATAAAAAAATCCACCTCCTCGGTTCTTAGAAATCCGATTCGTTACGGAATTAAGCAACAAGTAGGAATGGGATCCAAATACCATTACCAGACTTGGAAAGAATGCCATTTAATAGTAGGTACACAGACGGCTCAAAAGCAATAGACGGAACTGGGATAGGAGTGTACGAGCCAGGAACCAAACACTCTGAAAGCTTGGGAAAAACCCCGAGTATCTTTCAAGCGGAAATTCACCCCATAAGAAAGGGTGTCCAGTTCAATATTGATAAAGCATATAGAAGGCAAAGGATTACCATAATTTCGGATAGTCAAGCAGCCTTTAAAGCACTGATCTCTTGTGTTATCAGTTCCAAAAATGGTATGGGAATGCCTTGGCAAACTAAATGAACTAGGCGAGAACAATATAGTCACCTTACTGTGGATTCCAGGACACACTGGGATAGAAGGAAATGAAATAGCAGATGAACTAGCAAAGAGGGGGACTGGAACACCCTTTTTGGGGGGCCGGAACCCTTTTGCAGTTTCAGCTTCAATGTAATAATGGAACAGATAGGCAAAGCCGAAGAAAAGAGAAGATCTGACCATTGGAAATATCTATAGTAGGACTTCTGGGTGATTACAACCTGTTGAGATCAAATGAATGCATAAGTCAAAGTAAAACTACACTAAGAGTTTTAACAGGCATCCTTGGGGGACATTGTCGCATGAAAAAGCTCAAAATAGTGGAGGAAGAAGAATGTAGATTCTGTGGTATGGAAGAAGAAACCTCCATCCACATACTTGCGAACTGCACAGCAATTCAGAATCCTAGGGCACAACACCTTGGAGATTACTGGATAGAAGAGGGACATTTACCTAAGCTAAAGTCTGCAGATATCCTAAAATTCCTCCGGGAAATAGGAATAAAGGAGCTACTAGTCTCTGAGACTTTCCTCGGGAACTAAGAAGAAGTAAGGGGGCACAATATAGATCTTTTAGATCTCAGTGAATGTCACCCCAATTTACATACATACATTTATGAGATACTCAAAGTCAGAACACACATAGTAGGTATTTAAATAGTCACATAGGACTATTCACGCATAATTTTGATGTGCTCAATTGTACTGTTAAATTCATGTAAAATTATATAAGTAAGCTAGTATGAAAAATCCTCAAAATTTCATTAATAATTCCTGCCAATCAATACATTGACTTTTTTCAGATAATTTTATCACAAACCAAACTGAAGCTATGCAACACAATTATCAATTACTTATATAAAGTGTTGCCTATAGTATGTCTTGTTTATTTCAGTCGATAAGTTAGATTTTCTACTTGAAAACATGAAAACACAGTTTTAGCAGCGTTGCCATATCCGCAAGGATTCTGAGTCTACCAACTGATTTATAAAAGAAATATGATAATATTAAAATATATAAATAGCTTTATGTAACATCCAATCTATATTAATTTGCTAAGGCTCACATTGAAAAATAATCGCTGCAAAACTTCCCATTTAAAAAAATTAATTATTCTACATTTTTTAAATGTCTGTAAGAAAGCAGCTGGCAACAGGGTTAAGAGAGAGTGCAAAAACATGGCTACAACAATGTCTGAGCAGTTCTTATTTTCCTAGTAAACACTTAAAACAAAGATGTGTAAATAGTGATGGTGTTTTAGTGCAATTTAAAATACAAATTTAAAGTCTGTTTTTTTACTGTGTTCGGTTTTAGATAAATTAGTTATATGTACGACGAAAAATATGAGTTTTATTAATTGAAGTGTTGTTTGTGCGACCACCTGGCTCTATGTGTACTGTCAATCAGACCTTATCATTTAAAACATGATGGGTTTTATCAAGTTCCTATCAAATACACCAAGGACTGTCTCTTTAAATTGGTAAATAGCAATATCAATATTTTAATAGAACATTCTTTACATTAGAATAGGAATAAGTTGATGAAAACATATAATATGGGATCTTATTTAGAATTTAGAACCCTCTGTTCCAATTGTTTTTTTTATCAATTCTTTGATACATTTCAAATTTAAAAATAGATATGTTCCAAGAAATAACAGTGGATATTTTATCTGATTACATCTAGATAATTATTTGTTATTGAATAGGTATGTAAAGGTAGATAAGTAGTTTGATTATTGTTTGATTATTATATATCTTTAACATTTCTTCCTCAAATAGGTATTACTAAATCTTACTATTTTAAAAATTTCGAATTAGAAGCTTTGAATATTTATCTTGGTTATGTTTATTTATACAAACATTTAGTGTATCAATCAATATTTTTTATTTTAATGATTACATTGTATGCATAACTGAAATAAAAGATATATACATAAATTGCAGTGTAATGTTTAAAAGTGAGTGTAAAACAGGCTACTTCGAGTGTTTTTCAGCTAAAAAAATTTCATCTTCCCATTAGGGACCATACCATTAGTAAGTTAGCTAGTGTTTCACAAATTAGGCTGATTTTAAACAAAATCAAAGTGTTACAATGACATCTAAAGAATGTTTACATTATAACCTTACATTTTCAAACAAAGATTTGTATAATAATTTATTTTAACTTGAGTAAACTTGGGTACATATCTAATAAAAGTTAGACCTGCTTTTCTTCAACTTTAGAGTTTATGTTACAGCATAGCAGAGCTAATTCTAACGGGTAGTCAGACCGAAAATGGTAGTTACAAAATGATTGATTCTGATGTCCCAATATTTTTATCTAGATTGAAGCTGCTGCTTGCTGAATTTCCCTCTAATGCGTGGATTATTTTGAGTGGTGACTTTAATATTGATTTTCTTGATAAAACACAAATAAATTTTCACTTAATATCAAACTTATTAGATTCTTATAATTTAACTATGCACACTACCACACTTCACTTACTGCTCAACAGTATTATATCTCTTAAACCAAAATGAAAGAAAGCGATTCCAAAAGTTGCAGAATAGAGCTATGCGAATAATATTAACATGCCCTAAATTGACCCCTACTGTATGTTTACCCCTATACCCCTCTCAATTAACGATATGTTCCTTTACCGAACATTAATTTTTATATCTAAAATAAAAATATGTCACGTGCCTGACTATCTCCAACATAAAATTACCTACAACCATCAAGTTCACACCCACACAAGACTTAAAAATGATTTTTATATCAGGACTGTCAACAACAAGCATGCTCAGAATTCAATATTTTTTAAAGGTTTACAGCAATTTAATAACTTGCCAGAGGAAATAAAGAAATTAGCAACAATTAATGAATTCAAATGTAAACTAAAACAATATTTGTTATTTGTAAGCAGGTAATTTGGGTATATTGGGGTATTTATTTGTTGTTATTATTTTGTGTGACGTTTATTTTATTTATATATATTATATTGTGACATTGTATTTACTGTGTATTAGTTGTTTTTGACTTTATATGTAAAAAACCCGCTTGTATTACCAAGACATCTGCCAAGCTTATTGACTATGTCTGCTCAAATCGGATTGAGCAATTTGTAGATTGCTCTGTCATAAGTGCAGGCATATCAGACCATGAGGCAATTTTGTGTAGTTTTAGGATAAAGAAAATTAAATCCAAGAATACTAAAAAAATGGGCAGGCTATTTAAGCATAGAAACTATGAACGATTTTCTCAACTGTGCACTAGTTCTGACTGGAATGTTGTACAGGTTTCAACTGACCCTCTTGATAAATTCTATGATATACTGTCTCAAAGCTTTTCCTCTTAAAACCCAAAGAAAAAAATAGAAAATCATGGCTTACAAAAGGCCTCAAAGTATCATCACGAAATATGCGTTCATTGCATATGCTTCGCAAATACTTTTTGTACAGTGTCCCCTTTATGTCATATTTCAAAAAATACTGTGGACTATATAGAAAGTTAATAAAATTAGCAAAACAATAAATCAGTTTGATAATAGACAGAAGGAAAGCTGGAAAATTGTTAACGAGTTAGGTGGTAGAAATGTTTCACCTCTTAATTCAAGCATGACCGCTGGGAAACTGAATACATTTTATTGTTCAGTAGCTTGCACACTGTCTGGTAGTATTAATCCCAAAACTGATGCTTTAAGCTTCCTAAATGATGTAAAGATTAATGATACCTGTTACTTTTATTCCACAGATGCTGACGAAATTAAAACTATTTTTAGTCAAATAAAAAATAAAAATACTTCCGTATGGGACGGTATTTCCTTAAATATTCTTGTAAGGCTGTCTGATCAAGTGTTAGAGGTTCTTGCGGAGGCAATAAATAATTCTTTTCAGACTGGAATGTTTCCTGTTTCTTTAAAGCAGGCTACAGTGATTCCACTGTTTAAGGGAGGAGATTGTGAAACTGTGTCAAACTTCAGGCCTATTTCATTGCTCTCGACTCTGGGAAAGGTTGTTGAGAAGCTTGTTAAGACTCGTATGGTCATCTTCATCAACAGGCAGAAGCTTGTAACTGAAAGACAATTTGGCTTTCAGGCCTCTAAAAACACAAATCATGCCATGTTTACCCTTCTTGAGGACCTGTATATGGGGTTGAATGATGGTGAGGTCGCTATGGCAGTGTTTTGTGATCTAACCAAAGCTTTTGATTGTGTAGATCATAGAATACTGCTGAGCAAACTTGAGGTGTATGGGTTCAGGGACACGTCACTGAATTGGATATCGTCTTATCTTTCAAATTGTCAACACTCAGTTTTTTTAACAATGAAACATCCACCCAAAAAACAATTACATCTGGTGTTCCCCAAGGCTCTGACCTGGGGCCTTTACCGTTTTTGCTATACCTATATAAATGATTTATCAAAACTGAATATATCTGGGGTATTTACTATGTTTGCTGACGATACGACCATTTTATGGCGTGACACTGATCCTGATCAGTTACAGAGTTGTGTCAGCGGAGACATTCTAAAAATAAAGGAATAGTGTGATCTAAAACTAATATAGTATCTACTTAATTACAGTTACCTGTAAATAATTGTCATATAAGTAAAGCGTGATCTAAAGACGTCAAAAAATAATAGTTCAATACTATTAAACGCTTTACAAAATTAGAAAAATTAATTTCAAAAGAGCAGACCGTCCACTAAGAAGCAACAACTACTTCTCGGGCTATATGCCCCGACAGACATTGAATTACACTTCTAAAGTAAACGGGGTTGGTATATCTGTTAAGATAGAACCAACCATTCTGGTTTGCGATCAGAAGGAATAACATCACTTGTGGACCGGTTTCGGCGTTTTTGCGCCTCATCAGCACAAGGTAGATGCCACTCGTCCAAGAGCTCTGAGAGCATAATCCTGGACTAAAGACTACGTCGATACCACACTAATACATTAGCCTCAGTAAAGGAAATGTTAAGAGTGCGACACCGGCGACATCTCTACATCTAATCACAAACCAAAATTCTATATCGACAAAAAACCATCTCGGTTTTGTAGGTATTTACTATATAGCCCGAGAAGTAGTTGTTGCTTCTTAGTGGACGGTCTGCTCTTTTGAAATTAATTTTTCTAATTTTGTAAAGCGTTTAATAGTATTGAACTATTATTTTTTGACGTAATATAGTATCATTTAGATGTGAGATAGATCATATATCTTTGGGTTCTGAGCCAATACAAAGTCTACAGACAAACAAATTCTTGGGTTTATATATTGACAGTAAATTAAAGTTTGAACAACATATTCTTAATTTAAATAAAAAACTCCAGCGCTTGCTTTGCACTGAAGACAGTTTCTCGCGAGTTGGATACTAGTATGTCAAGGAATGTATACTTTGCTCTCGTTGACTCGATGTTACGTTATGATGTATGTTTCTGTGGTTCCTATATAGACCAGTTATTTAATATGCTCTTCATCTTACAGAAGCGAGCTGTTAGATTCTTGTGTCATATTGGGTGTAGAGAGTCTTGCAGGCCTTACTTCGTCCAGCAAATTTTTTTAACTTTGGCCTGCATTGATATCTTGGAATCAGTGTGCCTCATGCATCGGGAATTTTGATTGGAGGTCGGCTCAGCTCGTGCTTATAATAGTTGTGCTTCTCATATAATCTGCTTACATATACCCTCCTCCTCTCTAATAAAAAAATCTATTATATATGATAGTAAAAAATTATTCAATCATTTGCCATTAAATGTTAGAAAAATAACTAACAAAAAGCATTTTAGGAGAGAGGTAAAAAAATTGTTGACATCAAGGGCCTACTATAAAGTTTCGGAGTACTATGACGATTCTTTTGCTTAGTGTTGTGTTTGTTTAGGTTTTAGTTATTGACATATATTGTTGTTTTTTGTATCTTGTATAATGCATAAATATTTTAAATTTTGTTGTTATAGATTGATCTTTTAAACTATTTTGTTGGTCTAATTGTTCTTAGGTCATGATGCTTTAATTACAAGTTGTATAAACTTGAATTAATAAGGCTATTTTTGACTTTGACTTTGAAAATGATAGAGTTACAGATTTCAGTTTCGGTACTAGGAAATCACTCGAGATGATCAACACAGATTATTGGTATGACTGGTTTTTTGCTTTTGGGCAATCTTTATGTCTTCTGCTCTTCACCCCTGACCACTTCTGAATGGCAGGTCTTGGATCCCAGAGTTCCAAGGGTGGCATGTTGAAATTTTTTTTTGCTTCGGGTAGTTACGAAAAATTCTTGGAAATGAACTCTGCAGCATAGGTATGGTATAATCTAATGAAAAATTGTAGAAAATGAAAATGTACTCAAGTATATATTTTTAGTTATTATTGATATATTGCTTTCCTTTATTAATGTTTTACATTTTCTTCTCTATACCAAGCAATTTCATACTGTGTGTATTAAATTTAGGGATACTAAAATACAAGGTTTTCAATATTTCTCTGTAAAAGCCATTATGAATATTTAAAGTGCATCCATAAAATTGACTTCAACAACCCAGCTCAACCAGGCCTAAAGCCACCTACTCACACAGCAATTTGTAGGAGCCAATCTGCAGTGTATGTAGTCAAATTGTCCCAATTTTTAAATAACTTCCCGATATCGGCTGGTTTGTTGTTTAGTGGTTCCAATCACCCTGCTCCCCTCTCTAATACCCTGCAAATCGTATTGTGTGTAGACTTGTGGTTGCTCGCAAGACATTCTTCTGGCTGGTTGTTTTTTGTTTGTTTTGATGTATTTTGTTGAAAAGTTGTCAAGAAATCGTGAATTATGCCACCAGAAAGAGAAGTGTGGATGGACATTATTGAGACATATCGGGATATGCCTTTTCTATGGTATAAGAGAAATCAAGATATGAGGCAAGAGGGATTTACTACTTTGTTACAAAAATACCAATTTTTTGGCGCCTTGATGGAGTCATGCTGTTTCACAGAAAATATCACGACTACTAATAAATTGTACTGTGTAGAGGCTACACCCGAGTTCTGCGCAGATCGTCTCCTGCAAATTTCCGTGTGAGTAAGTTGCCATAATGTATTGAAGGAAAAACTCCAGAGTACCATTTTCAATAATAATGAGTATCGATTCACACAGACCCTCATTCAAGATTTAAAAAGCTGTTGCTTATTCAAATGTCTCTGATGCTCTTCAAAAATTAGTTGTTAATTAGAAAATGCGAATTTTCAAAAATTGAGAACTGTGTATTATTTCTTTCTATTCAGTAGAATCCCAACATTCCTCGAAAGCTCAAAATGCCTTGAACGATTAGTTGATAAATAGTAGTTCATACAAGTAACTTTAAGGTTTAGTAAGCCCCAAAACTGTGTTGATTTTGGATAATAGAGAGTTTTGTAGCATTATTGCTTTTGTACATTGCCATTAGCAAATCTGATCATCTTTAAAAAATAGTTGCTTTCATCAGAGTTAAATACAGTACCGGGAAACTCTGTAGCTATTCTGATTTAAAAAATTTATATCTCTGTATCATTTTTGCTATTATGTAGTATCCCAACTAAGTACCCTTCATATCTGATGGCTTGAAAAATTAGTTGTCAATTAGCTGCTCATATTCGAGGTAAGTGATGCTGTACTGAAGTTTGTTCAAACGCAATTGCAGAAGTTGAAGCACTTGTTCATCTCCCTTATGTGAACATAAATCAAGCCAATCAAAGGAAAAAGTCGACAAGGAAGATGAACACGTGCTTTTTGTAATTAATTTTGGATAAACTTTAAGCTCTAAAATCACATCAGACAAAATGATAATACTTATAGTGTTCTCAATTTTTGAAAATCAGCACAACATTGGATTTTTCTTGAACTCTATAAAGGTTCCTATGAAATCAACTGATTAGCAACACATTTTTACCATGTATACCCTATTATCTGTTATTCAAGTTGATCTCGAACAGCATCTCGTGTCCAAAACTTCTTTCATTGTTTTCCTATAAAATTCCTAGCTGAGTGACTCATAGTTACAACCTTTTGGAAGTTCCCTTTCACAGTACCTACCAATTATAGTTACCATTACTCGGTTTCACGGCTTGCACGGTCAGTAAAATCATATTGTGATTTGGGGCATAATTTTACTGGATTTTCATTGAATAATTTAAGAGTTTTAATGAGCTAGTGTTTATTATTTATATTATTATTATTTTTGTGTTTAATGTGTCAATTTATTACATTATGTGTCATTATATCGTATTTTATGATGGAATTGTTATTTCTAATGTTTTTTGTTTAAATTGTAACTAACTAAATTGTATAGTTTTTATACTTTTATCTATGACTATTTCTTCAAGGGGGTGATCCCATTTACTAATAAATAAATAAATATGTCTTAGCATTGTCATAATCTTCGCAGTAGCTATATGAGCAGAAAATTCGTAATTAGGGCTATAAATTAGCACATAAAAATAACTAACTTTTAAGGTATTTCAGTCCTGGTAGAGTTGGGCTGTTGATGCCAATTTCATGGACCTAGTTAAAATTGTTTTCTTTAAATTTGAAAAGAATGATTTGTCAATTATTTACAAACTTGATAATACTCAGCTAATAGGCAAATGCTGAATAAGTCATTTGATAATAACAATAACAGTTCCCTATTTATTATTAAACTTCAAATAAAATTTAATAATTAAATCAGTATAGGAATACAGCCAAACTATATTGTGAGCATGATCTGTGTTCCTAATTTCAAGAAAAATGTATATAACAATAACAATGGAATAATTATTGCACAACTGATTTATTATTCCCATAGGCACATAAAATGAATTCAACTTTTAAGCATTCTAGGAATAAGAATATGAATTTGTGATAACACTGCAGTAAATTCAATGTTGTTTTTTAATTAGGTATTTATTTACAGTGCCAAATAAAAAATAAACACATGCTAGATGTTGGTAGTGTATGAATTATTACAATAAAGATTAAACTAAGACAATTACAATAATTTATAAATAATATAAATGCTAATGTTATGCAAGTGGTTTTTTAACCTGTTTATTCATGTATTAAAGAGCATAAGGTTGTTGAGTGAATTTGTTCTTGGAATAAAAATAATTACATGTAAAATTGCATCTTATAAACATATGGAAAGTGTTCCTATGTCATTTGATCAAGAGGGGATTTACAGGTCAATTTTAGATAGATCTTCAAAGCTGTCCATTAAATAAGTTAACTGTCAAAATAATATATATCTACCTCGATAACTATTGATAAGTTCAGTAGGGTATCATCCGCAAAAAAATGAATTTTGAACTCCCTTGCCATGTCCACAATATCATTTAAATAAATCTAGAACAGCAAAGGTACCAACACCCATACATTACATAACCTGCTTGACTGTATGTTATTGAGTTTTACCATTTGTTGCCTGCTGTTCAAATAATCTATTATCCAAATAAGAGCTGTCCCATCAATACCTACGCTTTTAATTTACTGTATTAATCATATAATATGTCACATCAGGTGAAAGACTATAAAAAAAGAAAGAAAAATACTCAAAATATACTGGGAGTCCCATTTAAAAATACTTAAGTTTATGTAATATTTACTAACCTGGACCACTAAAAATAAATTACTTACTGCACTGAATTCTCCTTCAGTTATTCAATCAAAAGTTCTGTTGCAGCTTTGATAAATTTCGAAAAATTGTCCAATATCTCAAAAATGAAACAACTTACTGAAGATCTGATTGGGTTTGTTTAACAAAAAAAATAGTGAATGAACTACATTTTTCTTCTCCTCCAATTTTCAAAACACCTTACAAAACCATCCAATTTGGGATACCCTGTACTTGCCTCTATTTTGTTTTGACCTCGATATGAAACAAATGTCTAGGATTAACTGTTGGATGTATATTATCTTAACTCCAAATTAATTTTTATTATCTGCAATTGTAAATAAATAGCTGGGTGTCATTAAAAGGGATACATATATTGTTATTTCATTTCCACAAATTGTAGACAAATAATTTGGAATAGAAGGTATAAAACCTAAAACTTCCAGAAACAAATGGAACTATGATTTTTGTAACAACCTTCTATTTTTAAAATTTCTGCACAAAGTCATATCATTCAAAAACATTCACATTTTGTTTTTAACTTTATTAGCAATCAAAACATATACAGTTCTTTAAGCTAATAGGATGGCTTCAGAGCATGTAAGCTCTACTTTGGCGCGATGAGATCTTCTCCAGCGACAAGTTCTCTTTACCCATTTTGTAGGTCTGCTGGCCAATTTCTTTTTAGTCTTCTACCATCTTGCGGTTCTAAAAGTGGATGGAGTAACGTGTTTTCATGGTTAGCCAGTCGTTCATGATGTTTTGTACTTCGTTCTTTTATGACATCTTTGACGAAACTGACGTTTAAGTCTTTATGTAGGGTTAGGTTCAACACATACCATGGTGTATCAGCTATCATGCAAAGTAATTTGGACTGTCTTCTCTGTATAATGGCTATATTTGATTTATTAGCACAACCCCAGAGCTCATTACCATACATCCAGATTGGCTTGATTGTAGCTTTATTGAGTAGGAGCTTGTTTTCGAGTGTTAATTTGGATTTTCCACCAATTAGCCAGTATAGATCTTTTACTTACCGATTTATTTTTTCCGAATAAATACTTTTGTATTGTTAGAACGTACTTGTATCTGAGAAGATGGATTGGGCGTCGTGGATTTATTGAATGGCCACCAAGATCACCAGATCTGACTCAATTAATATTACTAGTAAATATTCAATAGATCAATGAATCAGAAAATGAAGAAATAATTTTAAAAACAAATTGTTTATCAGGATTTATTTAACAAGATTTCCTAATATATCTTGATGTCTACCATTATTGAATTTTTTCTATTCGTAATTCAACTTACTGTCAGTTACTCCAGTATCACAAACTTTTGTCTATATCAAAGACATGTTTTGTATAAGAATTTGTGTATTTGTAAATTTGATTCACATATCTACATATGAATAATAACACAAGGATAACATTCTTTGAATTCACTGATATATTCCTATTCATTCAGTGATATTTATGACTCAATTATTATCATTCATATAGGATTTTTCTTGTTAAACAAATTAATCAGATTCGTTATCTCTCTTATACAAGGAAATACTAAACAAATTTTTTACCTAGTTCTTCATTCGTTGACTTCAAAACTATTAAGTTGAGAATTTTGGAAACGTTGGAGATATTAAATACTTAACACAATTTACCTTCAGTATCTAACTAACTAATAAGAAAAAACAAACAGCTTGGTGAACAGACGAAATAAAAGCGTGGATAATGTATATAAATAACAAAACAATGGAAAAGTATGAAATGTACAAAGAGAATATGAAAAATGTTGAAGAGATGGTAGCTGTAGCTAAAAGAAACCAGTGGAAATAATTTGATGGAAAAATGGAAAGCAATATTAAATCAAATCAAAAGCTGTTTTACAAAACGTTGAAATCACTGAGAAAGGAAAAAACACAAGAAATAACCTGGATAAAAAATAAAAAAGGAGATACTGAGAAATGAAAGCGATAGATGAAAAGAGTATTTTGAGGATCAGACAAAAAAGCTCAAGACAAAAACAAAAAAATGGATTTAATAATTGAAAATGAAGACCTTGTAACTATAAAAGAATTACAGGAAATAATTGATGAATTAAAAAATGGAAAATCTGCAGGAATTGATAAATTAACAACAGAGATGTTCGAGAATTTAGGGGAAACAGGAACAAATATATTATTGAAAATATGCAACACTTATACAACCATAATTAATAGTTCCAATATATAAAAAAGGAGATAGACAAGACTGTCTATCGAGGAATAAATCTACTTACTACAGCTATGAAAGACTGCGAAAAAATTATAGACAGGTTAAGAACACTGATAGAAATTACTCTTGAAGAATCACAAAGTGGATTTAGAAGAGGTCGAAGCATCTAACACCACATATTTACGGTGAAACAGAGAATTAATAAGTTCTCACAACAAGAAAAAGAGGTATATATATAGATATGGAAAATGCTTTTGATAAAGTTTTAAGAAAGAAGTTATGGAAAATACTAGAAGGAAGAGGAGTGAACTACAGAATACTAAACAAACTAAGATTCAACTATCACACATCATCTATGAAAAGAAAAATGATAACCTGATTCAGAAGCCTGACATATAGGAATGAGGGAATTGAGACTAACTGCTGCCAATATTTATAAAATTATTTGTCAACCCTTAATAGAGTATGGTTCTACAATTCTCTATAATTGTAAGAACCCGACAAAAAACAATATAAGAGTAGGTGAAACAACCAGCCTCCGAAAAATAACAAAAATGAGACACCCTGGTAATCCAATGCTTAACCCACCAAATAGACTCCTTTACATTAAAACTGGAATAGAACCTATAAATGAGAGAGTTGATTAATTATTTAAATCCTTCTGCCTTGAAGAAAACAACATCTGGCTGGTTGAGCCTCACATTATGAAAATGCTCAGTGTAAAAAACACAAAGAAAAAACTCTGAAGAAATCCTCTCTATATTAAATCATTAAACAACTTTCCTTCAATCCTTTCCTTCCTTAGTATAACTTGGTTGATGTATGTAGCCTATTGTAATATTGTTTTTTTTTTATACTGACTTCATACTTAGTATCAATACTAGTATCAATAAAGTTTATTTCTCTCTCTCTCTCAAGACTGTCTATCGAGGAATAAATCTACTTACTACAGCTATGAAAGTCTGCGAGAAAATTATAGACAGGTTAAGACCACAGATAGAGATTACTCTTGAAGAATCACAAAGTGGATTTAGAAGAGGTCGAAGCATCCAAGACCACATATTTACGGTGAAACAGAGAATTAATAAGTTCTCACAACAAGAAAAAGAGGTATATATAGGATTTATAGATATGGAAAATGCTTTTGATAAAGTTCCAAGGGAGAAGTTATGGAAAATACTAGAAGGAAGAGGAGTCAACTACAAAATAATAGACAATTAAAATCATCTAGAGAAATTGTGTAATATAGAAAAATGGAACATCAGAACCATTTTCAACACAACAATGAGGCAAGGAGGGGCACTAAGTCCATTATTATTTAAATGGTTAAAAAATCGTCAACCAAAATGGCAAAACTACACGTGGGTCAGGGACATTTAATAATAGTGGATAGATCAGAAGCAGATGATTTAATAATTATGGCGGGGAAAGAAAAGCATTTACAAAATAATATGGAAATCTGGAACACGGTATCTCAAGAATTTGGAATGACGGTCAATCAAAGTAAAACCAAAGTTTTGGTTATAGGACAGAAACGAAAACAGGTAAGCATACAATAGCCGGAATAAAAATTGAACAAGTGAGATGTTATAAATACTTGGGAGTAGATATAGAAGAAAATGGAATGCAGGAAGTTGAAATTAACAATAGAATACAAAAAACGATGAAACTTTATCACACGATGATTATAAATAAAAAAGAAATTTTCAAGAAAACAATGATAGATGTATTTAAAACAATCTACCATCCAATATTAACATTCGGGTGTGAAACTTGGTATTAAAAAAAAACAAAAGAGTAAAATATAAGCACTTGAGACGAGTTAAAGGAGTCACAAAGAAAGTACGAAAATAAGAGAAGACCTTGACATAGAATCAATACTTAAATTTATTGAAAAGAGACAATTGAGCTAGTGGGGAAATTTACATTGAATGAACGACACAAGACCAGTTAAAAAAGTATGACAATCAAAAATACAAAAAAGAACGAAAAAGATAAGACCAAAACAAACATGGGATGGTGTTATGATAACCATACTGCAAGAAAAAGGGAACAATGGCATGAGATTGTAACGGTATTGACATGTTACAAGATAGAAAGCAAATGAATAAGATTTTAGCTGGACCGCCAAAGCATCGATGAAAAAATGGATATATGTCTTAAGCATAATGTATAAGTATAACCTGCACCATATAAGGTAAAACCACCAATAGATGAAAGTCTTAAGAAAAAAAATTACAAAATCATCTTGTAGATGTTTAGTTTGAATCTTGTTCTAGAGAGGCGGCATATTAACTCAAATTTCAATTCAAAACTATTTTGAAAAAAATTAGATGAAAAAAAACTTTACATACTTACATAGAAGACACTCCTAAATAGGTATCAGCCAATAGATGACATAGCTATTCACCAAAAGATGACATGCTTCGTATTTCGATATTTTATTCAGTAGAAAAGTTTTAAAACAAAAACATAGGAAACATGTGGTAAAAATAACTATTGTTATAGTAGAACAACTAACATTAACGTTGAAATGTCTAAAAAAAAGTATTTCAGATACGCTTACTTCTAAAGAAATTTAGATTTCTTTTACAGGTAATGACTTTTTAAACAGGAACCTGATTCTTTCTCCTCTACTTAAAATTTCGGGTTGAGGAACTTTACCAATCACTTGGTCAATGGTTATTGTCGAAATGTCCTTTTCATTTGGTACAAACTCTTTTTTAATTTTGTCTGAGGATTTAAGTCCCATTACCTGAATAAAATTACCTCTTTCTTGTACAACACATACATATACAAACTTGGTTTGATTGCTTCTCCCTCCAAGAAATTCACACAGTATAGTCACCTTCAATAAGAGTCTCAAGGGAAACAGGTTGGATTGATATATCACCCTCCTCGTCTTCAAAATCTTCATCCCATTGTGAAGACTCACTGCTAATAGAAAGTGACTCTGATGTTGTAGATTCATTATCTTCATCCATTCTGTTTTTTTTGCATTCTTTTATTTTATTCTTTTTCTGTTCTTCAACTTTTTTTTCTTGGTCTCTTCCAACTTACTCTGTTTTCCTGTTGTTTTTTTATCTTTCTTCTTTTCTCTTCATTTGTTTCCTCTGTTTACTTTCTTCCTTTTTTTGGTAATATCTCAAAGCTTGTGACGATGTTAATTAATACGACCGGTGTGAAGTTAGCAGCCAATTTCTGGCAGCCAGTTTCCGCCTAGCGGCCAAACGACCAGTGGCGTCGGAAAATAATTTTATTCAAAAATAGTGATTTAGATGCCTAGCAGAGGGAAAAAAATTGAATCTGAATGGATACAAGTATACAAAGATTTTTGTTTGTGTTGATTATTAAAAAATTTCGTTAAAAAATTCCCCTACTATGTATACTGAATCGTTCTGAATTACGTAATATCCTATAAACAAGATTGAAATTTGGTACAAGCATTCCTTAATGACTTTACAATAACGTGTTATAATATCAATTTGTTGCAAGCCGTCAAAGGGGGTGTTATCACCCTTCCAAGAAAGTATATAAAGTATATAAAGAAATGTTCAGCCACATTGAAATTTGGTACATGCATTCCTTGATGAGCGTAGAATAACTAATTATGAGATGAGTTATTTGCAAGCCGTCAAAGGGGGTGTTATCACCCTTCCAAATATTAAAAAAATCAGAAAGTATATACAGAAATGTTTAGCCACATTGAAATTTGGAACATGCATTCCTTGATAAGCGTAGAATAACTAATTATGAGATGAGTTATTTGCAAGCCGTCAAAGGGGGTGTTATCACCCTTCCAAATATTAAAAAAATCAGAAAGTATATACAGAAATGTTTAGCCACATTGAAATTTGGTACATGCATTCCTTGATAAGCGTAGAATAACTAATTATGAGATGAGTTATTTGCAAGCCGTCAAAGGGGGTGTTATCACCCTTCCAAATATTAAAAAAATCAGAAAGTATATACAGAAATGTTTAGCCACATTGAAATTTGGTACATGCATTCCTTGATAAGCGTAGAATAACTAATTATGAGATGAGTTATTTGCAAGCCGTCAAAGGGGGTGTTATCACCCTTCCAAATATTAAAAAAATCAGAAAGTATATACAGAAATGTTTAGCCACATTGAAATTTGGTACATGCATTCCTTGATAAGCGTAGAATAACTAATTATGAGATGAGTTATTTGCAAGCCGTCAAGGGGGGTGTTATCACCCTTCCAAATATTGAAAAAATCGGAAAGTATATACAGAAATGTTTAGCCACATTGAAATTTGGTACATGCATTCCTTGATAAGCGTAGAATAACTTATTATGAGATGAGTTATTTGCAAGCCGTCAAAGGGGGTGTTATCACCCTTCCAAATATTGAAAAAATCGGAAAGTATATACAGAAATGTTTAGCCACATTGAAATTTGGTACATGCATTCCTTGATAAGCGTAGAATAACTTATTATGAGATGAGTTATTTGCAAGCCGTCAAAGGGGGTGTTATCACCCTTCCAAATATTGAAAAAATCGGAAAGTATATACAGAAATGTTTAGCCACATTGAAATTTGGTACATGCATTCCTTGATAAGCGTAGAATAACTAATTATGAGATGAGTTATTTGCAAGCCGTCAAGGGGGGTGTTATCACCCTTCCAAATATTAAAAAAATCAGAAAGTATATACAGAAATGTTTAGCCACATTGAAATTTGGTACATGCATTCCTTGATAAGCGTAGAATAACTTATTATGAGATGAGTTATTTGCAAGCCGTCAAAGGGGGTGTTATCACCCTTCCAAATATTGAAAAAATCGGAAAGTATATACAGAAATGTTTAGCCACATTGAAATTTGGTACATGCATTCCTTGATAAGCGTAGAATAACTAATTATGAGATGAGTTATTTGCAAGCCGTCAAAGGGGGTGTTATCACCCTTCCAAATATTAAAAAAATCAGAAAGTATATACAGAAATGTTTAGCCACATTGAAATTTGGTACATGCATTCCTTGATAAGCGTAGAATAACTTATTATGAGATGAGTTATTTGCAAGCCGTCAAAGGGGGTGTTATCACCCTTCCAAATATTGAAAAAATCGGAAAGTATATACAGAAATGTTTAGCCACATTGAAATTTGGTACATGCATTCCTTGATGAGCGTAGAATAACTAATTATCAGATGAGTTATTTGCAAGCCGTCAAAGGGGGTGTTATCACCCTTCCAAATATTAAAAAAATCAGAAAGTATATACAGAAATGTTTAGCCACATTGAAATTTGGTACATGCATTCCTTGATGAGCGTAGAATAACTAATTATCAGATGAGTTATTTGCAAGCCGTCAAAGGGGGTGTTATCACCCTTCCAAATATTAAAAAAATCAGAAAGTATATACAGAAATGTTTAGCCACATTGAAATTTGGTACATGCATTCCTTGATGAGCGTAGAATAACTTATTATGAGATGAGTTATTTGCAAGCCGTCAAAGGGGGTGTTATCACCCTTCCAAATATTGAAAAAATCGGAAAGTATATACAGAAATGTTTAGCCACATTGAAATTTGGTACATGCATTCCTTGATGAGCGTAGAATAACTAATTATCAGATGAGTTATTTGCAAGCCGTCAAAGGGGGTGTTATCACCCTTCCAAATATTAAAAAAATCAGAAAGTATATACAGAAATGTTTAGCCACATTGAAATTTGGTACATGCATTCCTTGATGAGCGTAGAATAACTAATTATCAGATGAGTTATTTGCAAGCCGTCAAAGGGGGTGTTATCACCCTTCCAAATATTAAAAAAATCAGAAAGTATATACAGAAATGTTTAGCCACATTGAAATTTGGTACATGCATTCCTTGATAAGCGTAGAATAACTAATTATGAGATGAGTTATTTGCAAGCCGTCAAGGGGGGTGTTATCACCCTTCCAAATATTGAAAAAATCGGAAAGTATATACAGAAATGTTTAGCCACATTGAAATTTGGTACATGCATTCCTTGATAAGCGTAGAATAACTAATTATGAGATGAGTTATTTGCAAGCCGTCAAAGGGGGTGTTATCACCCTTCCAAATATTAAAAAAATCAGAAAGTATATACAGAAATGTTTAGCCACATTGAAATTTGGTACATGCATTCCTTGATGAGCGTAGAATAACTAATTATCAGATGAGTTATTTGCAAGCCGTCAAAGGGGGTGTTATCACCCTTCCAAATATTAAAAAAATCAGAAAGTATATACAGAAATGTTTAGCCACATTGAAATTTGGAACATGCATTCCTTGATAAGCGTAGAATAACTAATTATGAGATGAGTTATTTGCAAGCCGTCAAAGGGGGTGTTATCACCCTTCCAAATATTAAAAAAATCAGAAAGTATATACAGAAATGTTTAGCCACATTGAAATTTGGTACATGCATTCCTTGATAAGCGTAGAATAACTAATTATGAGATGAGTTATTTGCAAGCCGTCAAAGGGGGTGTTATCACCCTTCCAAATATTGAAAAAATCGGAAAGTATATACAGAAATGTTTAGCCACATTGAAATTTGGTACATGCATTCCTTGATAAGCGTAGAATAACTAATTATGAGATGAGTTATTTGCAAGCCGTCAAAGGGGGTGTTATCACCCTTCCAAATATTAAAAAAATCAGAAAGTATATACAGAAATGTTTAGCCACATTGAAATTTGGTACATGCATTCCTTGATAAGCGTAGAATAACTTATTATGAGATGAGTTATTTGCAAGCCGTCAAAGGGGGTGTTATCACCCTTCCAAATATTGAAAAAATCGGAAAGTATATACAGAAATGTTTAGCCACATTGAAATTTGGTACATGCATTCCTTGATAAGCGTAGAATAACTTATTATGAGATGAGTTATTTGCAAGCCGTCAAAGGGGGCGTTATCACCCTTCCAAATATTAAAAAAATCAGAAAGTATATACAGAAATGTTTAGCCACATTGAAATTTGGAACATGCATTCCTTGATAAGCGTAGAATAACTAATTATGAGATGAGTTATTTGCAAGCCGTCAAAGGGGGTGTTATCACCCTTCCAAATATTAAAAAAATCAGAAAGTATATACAGAAATGTTTAGCCACATTGAAATTTGGTACATGCATTCCTTGATAAGCGTAGAATAACTAATTATGAGATGAGTTATTTGCAAGCCGTCAAAGGGGGTGTTATCACCCTTCCAAATATTAAAAAAATCAGAAAGTATATACAGAAATGTTTAGCCACATTGAAATTTGGTACATGCATTCCTTGATAAGCGTAGAATAACTAATTATGCGATGAGTTATTTGCAAGCCGTCAAGGGGGGTGTTATCACCCTTCCAAATATTGAAAAAATCGGAAAGTATATACAGAAATGTTTAGCCACATTGAAATTTGGTACATGCATTCCTTGATAAGCGTAGAATAACTAATTATGAGATGAGTTATTTGCAAGCCGTCAAAGGGGGTGTTATCACCCTTCCAAATATTAAAAAAATCAGAAAGTATATACAGAAATGTTTAGCCACATTGAAATTTGGTACATGCATTCCTTGATGAGCGTAGAATAACTAATTATGAGATGAGTTATTTGCAAGCCGTCAAAGGGGGCGTTATCACCCTTCCAAATATTAAAAAAATCAGAAAGTATATACAGAAATGTTTAGCCACATTGAAATTTGGAACATGCATTCCTTGATAAGCGTAGAATAACTAATTATGAGATGAGTTATTTGCAAGCCGTCAAAGGGGGTGTTATCACCCTTCCAAATATTAAAAAAATCAGAAAGTATATACAGAAATGTTTAGCCACATTGAAATTTGGTACATGCATTCCTTGATAAGCGTAGAATAACTAATTATGCGATGAGTTATTTGCAAGCCGTCAAGGGGGGTGTTATCACCCTTCCAAATATTGAAAAAATCGGAAAGTATATACAGAAATGTTTAGCCACATTGAAATTTGGTACATGCATTCCTTGATAAGCGTAGAATAACTAATTATGAGATGAGTTATTTGCAAGCCGTCAAAGGGGGTGTTATCACCCTTCCAAATATTAAAAAAATCAGAAAGTATATACAGAAATGTTTAGCCACATTGAAATTTGGTACATGCATTCCTTGATGAGCGTAGAATAACTAATTATGAGATGAGTTATTTGCAAGCCGTCAAGGGGGGTGTTATCACCCTTCCAAATATTGAAAAAATCGGAAAGTATATACAGAAATGTTTAGCCACATTGAAATTTGGTACATGCATTCCTTGATAAGCGTAGAATAACTAATTATGCGATGAGTTATTTGCAAGCCGTCAAGGGGGGTGTTATCACCCTTCCAAATATTGAAAAAATCGGAAAGTATATACAGAAATGTTTAGCCACATTGAAATTTGGTACATGCATTCCTTGATAAGCGTAGAATAACTAATTATGCGATGAGTTATTTGCAAGCCGTCAAGGGGGGTGTTATCACCCTTCCAAATATTGAAAAAATCGGAAAGTATATACAGAAATGTTTAGCCACATTGAAATTTGGTACATGCATTCCTTGATAAGCGTAGAATAACTAATTATGAGATGAGTTATTTGCAAGCCGTCAAAGGGGGTGTTATCACCCTTCCAAATATTAAAAAAATCAGAAAGTATATACAGAAATGTTTAGCCACATTGAAATTTGGTACATGCATTCCTTGATAAGCGTAGAATAACTAATTATGCGATGAGTTATTTGCAAGCCGTCAAGGGGGGTGTTATCACCCTTCCAAATATTGAAAAAATCGGAAAGTATATACAGAAATGTTTAGCCACATTGAAATTTGGTACATGCATTCCTTGATAAGCGTAGAATAACTAATTATGAGATGAGTTATTTGCAAGCCGTCAAAGGGGGTGTTATCACCCTTCCAAATATTAAAAAAATCAGAAAGTATATACAGAAATGTTTAGCCACATTGAAATTTGGTACATGCATTCCTTGATGAGCGTAGAATAACTAATTATGAGATGAGTTATTTGCAAGCCGTCAAAGGGGGCGTTATCACCCTTCCAAATATTAAAAAAATCAGAAAGTATATACAGAAATGTTTAGCCACATTGAAATTTGGAACATGCATTCCTTGATAAGCGTAGAATAACTAATTATGAGATGAGTTATTTGCAAGCCGTCAAAGGGGGTGTTATCACCCTTCCAAATATTAAAAAAATCAGAAAGTATATACAGAAATGTTTAGCCACATTGAAATTTGGTACATGCATTCCTTGATAAGCGTAGAATAACTAATTATGCGATGAGTTATTTGCAAGCCGTCAAGGGGGGTGTTATCACCCTTCCAAATATTGAAAAAATCGGAAAGTATATACAGAAATGTTTAGCCACATTGAAATTTGGTACATGCATTCCTTGATAAGCGTAGAATAACTAATTATGAGATGAGTTATTTGCAAGCCGTCAAAGGGGGTGTTATCACCCTTCCAAATATTAAAAAAATCAGAAAGTATATACAGAAATGTTTAGCCACATTGAAATTTGGTACATGCATTCCTTGATGAGCGTAGAATAACTAATTATGAGATGAGTTATTTGCAAGCCGTCAAGGGGGGTGTTATCACCCTTCCAAATATTGAAAAAATCGGAAAGTATATACAGAAATGTTTAGCCACATTGAAATTTGGTACATGCATTCCTTGATAAGCGTAGAATAACTAATTATGCGATGAGTTATTTGCAAGCCGTCAAGGGGGGTGTTATCACCCTTCCAAATATTGAAAAAATCGGAAAGTATATACAGAAATGTTTAGCCACATTGAAATTTGGTACATGCATTCCTTGATAAGCGTAGAATAACTAATTATGCGATGAGTTATTTGCAAGCCGTCAAGGGGGGTGTTATCACCCTTCCAAATATTGAAAAAATCGGAAAGTATATACAGAAATGTTTAGCCACATTGAAATTTGGTACATGCATTCCTTGATAAGCGTAGAATAACTAATTATGAGATGAGTTATTTGCAAGCCGTCAAAGGGGGTGTTATCACCCTTCCAAATATTAAAAAAATCAGAAAGTATATACAGAAATGTTTAGCCACATTGAAATTTGGTACATGCATTCCTTGATGAGCGTAGAATAACTAATTATGAGATGAGTTATTTGCAAGCCGTCAAGGGGGGTGTTATCACCCTTCCAAATATTGAAAAAATCGGAAAGTATATACAGAAATGTTTAGCCACATTGAAATTTGGTACATGCATTCCTTGATAAGCGTAGAATAACTAATTATGAGATGAGTTATTTGCAAGCCGTCAAGGGGGGTGTTATCACCCTTCCAAATATTGAAAAAATCGGAAAGTATATACAGAAATGTTTAGCCACATTGAAATTTGGTACATGCATTCCTTGATAAGCGTAGAATAACTAATTATGAGATGAGTTATTTGCAAGCCGTCAAAGGGGGTGTTATCACCCTTCCAAATATTAAAAAAATCAGAAAGTATATACAGAAATGTTTAGCCACATTGAAATTTGGTACATGCATTCCTTGATAAGCGTAGCATAACTAATTATGAGATGAGTTATTTGCAAGCCGTCAAGGGGGGTGTTATCACCCTTCCAAATATTGAAAAAATCGGAAAGTATATACAGAAATGTTTAGCCACATTGAAATTTGGTACATGCATTCCTTGATGAGCGTAGAATAACTAATTATGAGATGAGTTATTTGCAAGCCGTCAAGGGGGGTGTTATCACCCTTCCAAATATTAAAAAAATCAGAAAGTATATACAGAAATGTTTAGCCACATTGAAATTTGGTACATGCATTCCTTGATAAGCGTAGAATAACTAATTATGAGATGAGTTATTTGCAAGCCGTCAAAGGGGGTGTTATCACCCTTCCAAATATTAAAAAAATCAGAAAGTATATACAGAAATGTTTAGCCACATTGAAATTTGGTACATGCATTCCTTGATAAGCGTAGAATAACTAATTATGCGATGAGTTATTTGCAAGCCGTCAAGGGGGGTGTTATCACCCTTCCAAATATTGAAAAAATCGGAAAGTATATACAGAAATGTTTAGCCACATTGAAATTTGGTACATGCATTCCTTGATAAGCGTAGAATAACTAATTATGAGATGAGTTATTTGCAAGCCGTCAAAGGGGGTGTTATCACCCTTCCAAATATTAAAAAAATCAGAAAGTATATACAGAAATGTTTAGCCACATTGAAATTTGGTACATGCATTCCTTGATAAGCGTAGAATAACTAATTATGCGATGAGTTATTTGCAAGCCGTCAAGGGGGGTGTTATCACCCTTCCAAATATTGAAAAAATCGGAAAGTATATACAGAAATGTTTAGCCACATTGAAATTTGGTACATGCATTCCTTGATAAGCGTAGAATAACTAATTATGAGATGAGTTATTTGCAAGCCGTCAAAGGGGGTGTTATCACCCTTCCAAATATTAAAAAAATCAGAAAGTATATACAGAAATGTTTAGCCACATTGAAATTTGGTACATGCATTCCTTGATGAGCGTAGAATAACTAATTATGAGATGAGTTATTTGCAAGCCGTCAAAGGGGGTGTTATCACCCTTCCAAATATTAAAAAAATCAGAAAGTATATACAGAAATGTTTAGCCACATTGAAATTTGGTACATGCATTCCTTGATAAGCGTAGAATAACTAATTATGAGATGAGTTATTTGCAAGCCGTCAAAGGGGGTGTTATCACCCTTCCAAATATTAAAAAAATCAGAAAGTATATACAGAAATGTTTAGCCACATTGAAATTTGGTACATGCATTCCTTGATAAGCGTAGAATAACTTATTATGAGATGAGTTATTTGCAAGCCGTCAAAGGGGGTGTTATCACCCTTCCAAATATTGAAAAAATCGGAAAGTATATACAGAAATGTTTAGCCACATTGAAATTTGGTACATGCATTCCTTGATAAGCGTAGAATAACTTATTATGAGATGAGTTATTTGCAAGCCGTCAAAGGGGGCGTTATCACCCTTCCAAATATTAAAAAAATCAGAAAGTATATACAGAAATGTTTAGCCACATTGAAATTTGGAACATGCATTCCTTGATAAGCGTAGAATAACTAATTATGAGATGAGTTATTTGCAAGCCGTCAAAGGGGGTGTTATCACCCTTCCAAATATTAAAAAAATCAGAAAGTATATACAGAAATGTTTAGCCACATTGAAATTTGGTACATGCATTCCTTGATAAGCGTAGAATAACTAATTATGAGATGAGTTATTTGCAAGCCGTCAAAGGGGGTGTTATCACCCTTCCAAATATTAAAAAAATCAGAAAGTATATACAGAAATGTTTAGCCACATTGAAATTTGGTACATGCATTCCTTGATAAGCGTAGAATAACTAATTATGCGATGAGTTATTTGCAAGCCGTCAAGGGGGGTGTTATCACCCTTCCAAATATTGAAAAAATCGGAAAGTATATACAGAAATGTTTAGCCACATTGAAATTTGGTACATGCATTCCTTGATGAGCGTAGAATAACTAATTATGAGATGAGTTATTTGCAAGCCGTCAAAGGGGGCGTTATCACCCTTCCAAATATTAAAAAAATCAGAAAGTATATACAGAAATGTTTAGCCACATTGAAATTTGGAACATGCATTCCTTGATAAGCGTAGAATAACTAATTATGAGATGAGTTATTTGCAAGCCGTCAAAGGGGGTGTTATCACCCTTCCAAATATTAAAAAAATCAGAAAGTATATACAGAAATGTTTAGCCACATTGAAATTTGGTACATGCATTCCTTGATAAGCGTAGAATAACTAATTATGCGATGAGTTATTTGCAAGCCGTCAAGGGGGGTGTTATCACCCTTCCAAATATTGAAAAAATCGGAAAGTATATACAGAAATGTTTAGCCACATTGAAATTTGGTACATGCATTCCTTGATAAGCGTAGAATAACTAATTATGAGATGAGTTATTTGCAAGCCGTCAAAGGGGGTGTTATCACCCTTCCAAATATTAAAAAAATCAGAAAGTATATACAGAAATGTTTAGCCACATTGAAATTTGGTACATGCATTCCTTGATGAGCGTAGAATAACTAATTATGAGATGAGTTATTTGCAAGCCGTCAAGGGGGGTGTTATCACCCTTCCAAATATTGAAAAAATCGGAAAGTATATACAGAAATGTTTAGCCACATTGAAATTTGGTACATGCATTCCTTGATAAGCGTAGAATAACTAATTATGCGATGAGTTATTTGCAAGCCGTCAAGGGGGGTGTTATCACCCTTCCAAATATTGAAAAAATCGGAAAGTATATACAGAAATGTTTAGCCACATTGAAATTTGGTACATGCATTCCTTGATAAGCGTAGAATAACTAATTATGCGATGAGTTATTTGCAAGCCGTCAAGGGGGGTGTTATCACCCTTCCAAATATTGAAAAAATCGGAAAGTATATACAGAAATGTTTAGCCACATTGAAATTTGGTACATGCATTCCTTGATAAGCGTAGAATAACTAATTATGAGATGAGTTATTTGCAAGCCGTCAAAGGGGGTGTTATCACCCTTCCAAATATTAAAAAAATCAGAAAGTATATACAGAAATGTTTAGCCACATTGAAATTTGGTACATGCATTCCTTGATGAGCGTAGAATAACTAATTATGAGATGAGTTATTTGCAAGCCGTCAAGGGGGGTGTTATCACCCTTCCAAATATTGAAAAAATCGGAAAGTATATACAGAAATGTTTAGCCACATTGAAATTTGGTACATGCATTCCTTGATAAGCGTAGAATAACTAATTATGAGATGAGTTATTTGCAAGCCGTCAAGGGGGGTGTTATCACCCTTCCAAATATTGAAAAAATCGGAAAGTATATACAGAAATGTTTAGCCACATTGAAATTTGGTACATGCATTCCTTGATAAGCGTAGAATAACTAATTATGAGATGAGTTATTTGCAAGCCGTCAAAGGGGGTGTTATCACCCTTCCAAATATTAAAAAAATCAGAAAGTATATACAGAAATGTTTAGCCACATTGAAATTTGGTACATGCATTCCTTGATAAGCGTAGCATAACTAATTATGAGATGAGTTATTTGCAAGCCGTCAAGGGGGGTGTTATCACCCTTCCAAATATTGAAAAAATCGGAAAGTATATACAGAAATGTTTAGCCACATTGAAATTTGGTACATGCATTCCTTGATGAGCGTAGAATAACTAATTATGAGATGAGTTATTTGCAAGCCGTCAAGGGGGGTGTTATCACCCTTCCAAATATTAAAAAAATCAGAAAGTATATACAGAAATGTTTAGCCACATTGAAATTTGGTACATGCATTCCTTGATAAGCGTAGAATAACTAATTATGAGATGAGTTATTTGCAAGCCGTCAAAGGGGGTGTTATCACCCTTCCAAATATTAAAAAAATCAGAAAGTATATACAGAAATGTTTAGCCACATTGAAATTTGGTACATGCATTCCTTGATAAGCGTAGAATAACTAATTATGCGATGAGTTATTTGCAAGCCGTCAAGGGGGGTGTTATCACCCTTCCAAATATTGAAAAAATCGGAAAGTATATACAGAAATGTTTAGCCACATTGAAATTTGGTACATGCATTCCTTGATAAGCGTAGAATAACTAATTATGAGATGAGTTATTTGCAAGCCGTCAAAGGGGGTGTTATCACCCTTCCAAATATTAAAAAAATCAGAAAGTATATACAGAAATGTTTAGCCACATTGAAATTTGGTACATGCATTCCTTGATAAGCGTAGAATAACTAATTATGCGATGAGTTATTTGCAAGCCGTCAAGGGGGGTGTTATCACCCTTCCAAATATTGAAAAAATCGGAAAGTATATACAGAAATGTTTAGCCACATTGAAATTTGGTACATGCATTCCTTGATAAGCGTAGAATAACTAATTATGAGATGAGTTATTTGCAAGCCGTCAAAGGGGGTGTTATCACCCTTCCAAATATTAAAAAAATCAGAAAGTATATACAGAAATGTTTAGCCACATTGAAATTTGGTACATGCATTCCTTGATGAGCGTAGAATAACTAATTATGAGATGAGTTATTTGCAAGCCGTCAAGGGGGGTGTTATCACCCTTCCAAATATTGAAAAAATCGGAAAGTATATACAGAAATGTTTAGCCACATTGAAATTTGGTACATGCATTCCTTGATAAGCGTAGAATAACTAATTATGAGATGAGTTATTTGCAAGCCGTCAAGGGGGGTGTTATCACCCTTCCAAATATTGAAAAAATCGGAAAGTATATACAGAAATGTTTAGCCACATTGAAATTTGGTACATGCATTCCTTGATAAGCGTAGAATAACTAATTATGAGATGAGTTATTTGCAAGCCGTCAAAGGGGGTGTTATCACCCTTCCAAATATTAAAAAAATCAGAAAGTATATACAGAAATGTTTAGCCACATTGAAATTTGGTACATGCATTCCTTGATAAGCGTAGAATAACTAATTATGAGATGAGTTATTTGCAAGCCGTCAAGGGGGGTGTTATCACCCTTCCAAATATTGAAAAAATCGGAAAGTATATACAGAAATGTTTAGCCACATTGAAATTTGGTACATGCATTCCTTGATGAGCGTAGAATAACTAATTATGAGATGAGTTATTTGCAAGCCGTCAAGGGGGGTGTTATCACCCTTCCAAATATTAAAAAAATCAGAAAGTATATACAGAAATGTTTAGCCACATTGAAATTTGGTACATGCATTCCTTGATAAGCGTAGAATAACTAATTATGAGATGAGTTATTTGCAAGCCGTCAAAGGGGGTGTTATCACCCTTCCAAATATTAAAAAAATCAGAAAGTATATACAGAAATGTTTAGCCACATTGAAATTTGGTACATGCATTCCTTGATGAGCGTAGAATAACTAATTATGAGATGAGTTATTTGCAAGCCGTCAAGGGGGGTGTTATCACCCTTCCAAATATTAAAAAAATCAGAAAGTATATACAGAAATGTTTAGCCACATTGAAATTTGGTACATGCATTCCTTGATAAGCGTAGAATAACTAATTATGAGATGAGTTATTTGCAAGCCGTCAAAGGGGGTGTTATCACCCTTCCAAATATTAAAAAAATCAGAAAGTATATACAGAAATGTTTAGCCACATTGAAATTTGGTACATGCATTCCTTGATAAGCGTAGAATAACTTATTATGAGATGAGTTATTTGCAAGCCGTCAAAGGGGGTGTTATCACCCTTCCAAATATTAAAAAAATCAGAAAGTATATACAGAAATGTTTAGCCACATTGAAATTTGGTACATGCATTCCTTGATAAGCGTAGAATAACTAATTATGAGATGAGTTATTTGCAAGCCGTCAAAGGGGGTGTTATCACCCTTCCAAATATTGAAAAAATCGGAAAGTATCTGAGGTAGTTTCACAGCTAGATCGAGATAAAGACGATCTGATTGACGTTATTAAAATGCAATTTGACCATCCTCAATATATTAAAGAGGTGTGTGTTCCTTTTAATGTAAAACTTTATAGCTTAGAACAATTATCTGTACTTAAAGCACAATGTTTTGATAATGTATTGCCAATCATTTATTTTGACGCAACAGGTACTTTGGTTAGAAAACCTGTGCAAAAAGTAAAAAGAATATATTTTTACACCGCTGTAGTTACAATTCGTAGTAGCAGAAGGATTTACCCAGTATTTTCAATGATTTCTGCAGTTCATAATTCGAATTCGATTTTCAAAATATTACACGATTTTCGATACTTCTGCGAAGCTAATAAATACTGGCCAGCGTTTTCGAAAATCGTGACAGATTTTTCGTTTGCCAGTTTACACGCTGCTTGCAAAGCATTCAATAGATGTTCATTATTAGAATATATGGAGAAATGCTATGATTTATCACTAACAAATCAAGTTTTAAGAAATTCAGATTTAATTGGAATTCACCTATGCTGCGCTCATTGGATGGAAATGATTTCAAAAGATGTTAACATAGTGTGTGATAGTGAATTACAGAAGAACTGTTTCAAAGATATGATGGCCTTTGCAGTATTAATTGATTCGTTAGAAAAATTTGACCAATTTGTAAAGCATATAACAATAATACTTAGTAGCAAATTCCATACTTCTGAGGTGCGAGACGCAAATTCTTATATAAATAAAGTAATAAGAAATAAAACAATACCAAATGATGCATGCGAGGAACAACAGGAGAACCACCTAGAATATGATATTGAAAAAGATGATGCTCTTTTTCGATCTAGTCCCTTTTATAAGAGGTTTTTGAAGTTGCATTCCCGTTATGATAGAAGCTCTGAACAAAAATCATTGAAAAATGGAATAGATCACAACAAAATGTTCAATTTAAAGTTCTTGTCATTGATCATTAACAAATATTTGCCCTATTGTCCTTTATGGAGTTCTTTATTTTTGGATTTTGGTACTCCCTTGAGTAACTCTGTTGTCGAGAATTATTTTTCCCAATTCAAGAATAACAAGTTGAAAGGAGAAAGAAACCTGAGATGTTCTCACTTCATCAGGAAATTGAGGGAAGAAATTTTAGCTCTGAATGTTGAAGCCGATTTAAAAATCGGAAAATCTCGGTTAACCAAGGCTGATCAGGTTGATCAAACTGACGAGAAACTTTCCCAAGAAATATGGTGTCGAAAACCTAAGAAAAATAGCTGCACACACTTCAATGCCAGACATTTAAAGAAATATACTTCAGGTAATGCCCAATGTGATGAGATATCGGAAATTTTCACCAACGATATACCACAAAAAACTTCAGAAACCTTTTATAAGGTCAACAAACAGATCGGACTTGTGGAAAAATGTGATACATTTTTAAAGTCACTTGAAATAACCATAAAAGAAAGAGACCAATTGTGCCAAACCACAAAACAACAAAGACAATGTGATCTGTGGAGGCACCATAGGAGAATAAGAGTTACAGCATCTTTTTTTGGTCGCGTATGTAAAGTAAGGAACGATATTTCTTACAAAAATATTGTTGAATGTATCATTGGTAAAAAAGAAATTCGAAACTTAGCTGTTTCCCATGGAATAAAATTTGAAGAAGTTGCTCGTAATGCTTACGCTCAATGCAAAAATGTAAATGTTAAAACATCAGGATTAATAGTCCATCTTCGATACCCGTTCCTAGGTGCTTCTCCTGATGGCCTTATTAACGATGAAGGATTGGTCGAGATCAAATGTCCATTTTCAGCAAGAAATGTCAGCCCTTTCAATTATACATTTAATTTTTTAAACAAGGAACAAACTGAAATATCTCTGACACATTCTTATTACTATCAAATTCAAGGTCTATTAGAAATTTCGAATCGCACCTGGTGCGATTTAGTTATATACACACATGAAGGTTTGAAAATTATTAGAATATTTAGATCCACATCATTTTGGAACAAAATGCTAAAAAAACTTAAATATTGTTATTACTTTTTTCTTCTCCCTGCTATCGTATCTACAGAAAACATTGATTTATCTTTCGAAGACAGAAAATGGAGAACTTTGAATGATATAGAATTTCTACCGAATGGATTAGTATCAGATATAGAATACTATAAACCTTTAAAGACGGGCCGCAATTATATTGTTTCAAAAAATGTTGTCTCTGATTTTCCAGTAAAGGAAATTTTCATTGAGGAATTCTATACACTTTCACAAAATCAATGCTTAAGTAGTTTTATAATAGATCATAGTCTTCATCTACTTAATTTCAATAGGTTTCAAATCGTTTCTGTGGAGAAATCAACTATCATTGTCAATAATGACATTCTTTCGGAAGACTTCCTTCAAAGTATCGCATTCGAAAAAAGAGTTGTTATATTGCCAGTAGCTAGAAATAACCATTTCATTTTGATTAAGCTGAATTTAGACAAGGAAATAATGACTTTCATCGATCCACTCGGTGGAGAAAATAGTAAGATATCATTTTATTTCCAAAAAATTATGAACTTTCTTGAACAGAAAGGAATTGATTGTCATCTTTGGTCAGAAGAAATTATTGATCACACAATTCAAAAAGATAGCTACAATTGTGGTATATTTGTTATACACTTCTTTTCAAAAATGATAAAAGGAGAGAGTCTACTTGATAACGTCGATATTAATGGGTATAGAGACGAACTCAAATTGTTATTACTATCGAATAGTTCGACTATAAATTCTATTTGCTTCTTCTGTGGGCACTCCAGTCGTGAAGACGATTTTATTTGTAGATTATGCAAAAGATCAACTCATCAAAAATGCATTCTGACGAGTAATGAAATTAAATGCGGTTTATCAACTACTGACAAAACGAAACATGGAATTTGTGACCTATGTAGATTATATTGATTATATTGATTATGCTCCTTTTTTTATACAAGAAATTTTAATTTGTTTTTCGTTATACGCATTAATGTGTCGGTGATGAGAGAAATGGTGATCTGTTATTTTGTGTTGATAATCAACAATAATTCATTTGATTCAATTTATTAGATCGTTTTCGTACCAAAGTGTAGATTTTTGCATACCTTCATTTTAATGTTACTTAAATCCTATTTTTATTTGGTTAAAAAATATTTTGTTATGCTTTATTTTTATTTATTGTTATAGAAGTATTGTTTTGTTTAGAATGTTTCAATTTACTTTCGTTATAATGTGCGGGGAAATTTGTTTAAATACAAATGATGTATGTGGAGAATATATGATAATTGATAATAAATGTTTTTCTTGGAAATAATGTTTTTCATTGATATATTGATTTGTGGAAATATAATGTACCAAATTTCAATGTGGCTAAACATTTCTGTATATACTTTCTGATTTTTTTAATATTTGGAAGGGTGATAACACCCCCTTTGACGGCTTGCAAATAACTCATCTCATAATAAGTTATTCTACGCTTATCAAGGAATGCATGTACCAAATTTCAATGTGGCTAAACATTTCTGTATATACTTTCCGATTTTTTCAATATTTGGAAGGGTGATAACACCCCCTTTGACGGCTTGCAAAGAACTCATCTCATAATAAGTTATTCTACGCTTATCAAGGAATGCATGTACCAAATTTCAATGTGGCTAAACATTTCTGTATATACTTTCCGATTTTTTCAATATTTGGAAGGGTGATAACACCCCCCTTGACGGCTTGCAAATAACTCATCTCATAATTAGTTATTCTACGCTTATCAAGGAATGCATGTACCAAATTTCAATGTGGCTAAACATTTCTGTATATACTTTCTGATTTTTTTAATATTTGGAAGGGTGATAACACCCCCTTTGACGGCTTGCAAATAACTCATCTCATAATTAGTTATTCTACGCTCATCAAGGAATGCATGTACCAAATTTCAATGTGGCTAAACATTTCTGTATATACTTTCCGATTTTTTCAATATTTGGAAGGGTGATAACACCCCCTTTGACGGCTTGCAAATAACTCATCTCATAATTAGTTATTCTACGCTTATCAAGGAATGCATGTACCAAATTTCAATGTGGCTAAACATTTCTGTATATACTTTCTGATTTTTTTAATATTTGGAAGGGTGATAACACCCCCTTTGACGGCTTGCAAATAACTCATCTCATAATTAGTTATTCTACGCTTATCAAGGAATGCATGTACCAAATTTCAATGTGGCTAAACATTTCTGTATATACTTTCTGATTTTTTTAATATTTGGAAGGCTGATAACACCCCCCTTGACGGCTTGCAAATAACTCATCTCATAATAAGTTATTCTACGCTTATCAAGGAATGCATGTACCAAATTTCAATGTGGCTAAACATTTCTGTATATACTTTCCGATTTTTTCAATATTTGGAAGGGTGATAACACCCCCTTTGACGGCTTGCAAATAACTCATCTCATAATTAGTTATTCTACGCTTATCATGGAATGCATGTACCAAATTTCAATGTGGCTAAACATTTCTGTATATACTTTCTGATTTTTTTAATATTTGGAAGGGTGATAACACCCCCTTTGACGGCTTGCAAATAACTCATCTCATAATTAGTTATTCTACGCTTATCAAGGAATGCATGTACCAAATTTCAATGTGGCTAAACATTTCTGTATATACTTTCTGATTTTTTTAATATTTGGAAGGGTGATAACACCCCCCTTGACGGCTTGCAAATAACTCATCTCATAATTAGTTATTCTTCGCTTATCAAGGAATGCATGTACCAAATTTCAATGTGGCTAAACATTTCTGTATATACCTTCTGATTTTTTTAATATTTGGAAGGGTGATAACACCCCCCTTGACGGCTTGCAAATAACTCATCTCATAATTAGTTATTCTACGCTTATCAAGGAATGCATGTACCAAATTTCAATGTGGCTAAACATTTCTGTATATACTTTCTGATTTTTTTAATATTTGGAAGGGTGATAACACCCCCCTTGACGGCTTGCAAATAACTCATCTCATAATTAGTTATTCTACGCTTATCAAGGAATGCATGTACCAAATTTCAATGTGGCTAAACATTTCTGTATATACTTTCTGATTTTTTTAATATTTGGAAGGGTGATAACACCCCCCTTGACGGCTTGCAAATAACTCATCTCATAATTAGTTATTCTACGCTTATCAAGGAATGCATGTACCAAATTTCAATGTGGCTAAACATTTCTGTATATACTTTCTGATTTTTTTAATATTTGGAAGGGTGATAACACCCCCCTTGACGGCTTGCAAATAACTCATCTCATAATTAGTTATTCTACGCTTATCAAGGAATGCATGTACCAAATTTCAATGTGGCTAAACATTTCTGTATATACTTTCTGATTTTTTTAATATTTGGAAGGGTGATAACACCCCCCTTGACGGCTTGCAAATAACTCATCTCATAATTAGTTATTCTACGCTTATCAAGGAATGCATGTACCAAATTTCAATGTGGCTAAACATTTCTGTATATACTTTCTGATTTTTTTAATATTTGGAAGGGTGATAACACCCCCCTTGACGGCTTGCAAATAACTCATCTCATAATTAGTTATTCTACGCTTATCAAGGAATGCATGTACCAAATTTCAATGTGGCTAAACATTTCTGTATATACTTTCCGATTTTTTCAATATTTAGAAGGGTGATAACACCCCCTTTGACGGCTTTCAAATAACTCATCTCATAATAAGTTATTCTACGCTTATCAAGGAATGCATGTACCAAATTTCAATGTGGCTAAACATTTCTGTATATACTTTCCGATTTTTTCAATATTTGGAAGGGTGATAACACCCCCCTTGACGGCTTGCAAATAACTCATCTCATAATTAGTTATTCTACGCTTATCAAGGAATGCATGTACCAAATTTCAATGTGGCTAAACATTTCTGTATATACTTTCTGATTTTTTTAATATTTGGAAGGGTGATAACACCCCCTTTGACGGCTTGCAAATAACTCATCTCATAATTAGTTATTCTACGCTTATCATGGAATGCATGTACCAAATTTCAATGTGGCTAAACATTTCTGTATATACTTTCTGATTTTTTTAATATTTGGAAGGGTGATAACACCCCCTTTGACGGCTTGCAAATAACTCATCTCATAATTAGTTATTCTACGCTTATCAAGGAATGCATGTACCAAATTTCAATGTGGCTAAACATTTCTGTATATACTTTCTGATTTTTTTAATATTTGGAAGGGTGATAACACCCCCCTTGACGGCTTGCAAATAACTCATCTCATAATTAGTTATTCTTCGCTTATCAAGGAATGCATGTACCAAATTTCAATGTGGCTAAACATTTCTGTATATACTTTCTGATTTTTTTAATATTTGGAAGGGTGATAACACCCCCTTTGACGGCTTGCAAATAACTCATCTCATAATAAGTTATTCTACGCTTATCAAGGAATGCATGTACCAAATTTCAATGTGGCTAAACATTTCTGTATATACCTTCTGATTTTTTTAATATTTGGAAGGGTGATAACACCCCCCTTGACGGCTTGCAAATAACTCATCTCATAATAAGTTATTCTACGCTTATCAAGGAATGCATGTACCAAATTTCAATGTGGCTAAACATTTCTGTATATACTTTCTGATTTTTTTAATATTTGGAAGGGTGATAACACCCCCCTTGACGGCTTGCAAATAACTCATCTCATAATTAGTTATTCTTCGCTTATCAAGGAATGCATGTACCAAATTTCAATGTGGCTAAACATTTCTGTATATACTTTCTGATTTTTTTAATATTTGGAAGGGTGATAACACCCCCTTTGACGGCTTGCAAATAACTCATCTCATAATAAGTTATTCTACGCTTATCAAGGAATGCATGTACCAAATTTCAATGTGGCTAAACATTTCTGTATATACCTTCTGATTTTTTTAATATTTGGAAGGGTGATAACACCCCCCTTGACGGCTTGCAAATAACTCATCTCATAATTAGTTATTCTACGCTTATCAAGGAATGCATGTACCAAATTTCAATGTGGCTAAACATTTCTGTATATACTTTCTGATTTTTTTAATATTTGGAAGGGTGATAACACCCCCCTTGACGGCTTGCAAATAACTCATCTCATAATTAGTTATTCTACGCTTATCAAGGAATGCATGTACCAAATTTCAATGTGGCTAAACATTTCTGTATATACTTTCTGATTTTTTTAATATTTGGAAGGGTGATAACACCCCCCTTGACGGCTTGCAAATAACTCATCTCATAATTAGTTATTCTACGCTTATCAAGGAATGCATGTACCAAATTTCAATGTGGCTAAACATTTCTGTATATACTTTCTGATTTTTTTAATATTTGGAAGGGTGATAACACCCCCTTTGACGGCTTGCAAATAACTCATCTCATAATAAGTTATTCTACGCTTATCAAGGAATGCATGTACCAAATTTCAATGTGGCTAAACATTTCTGTATATACTTTCTGATTTTTTTAATATTTGGAAGGGTGATAACACCCCCTTTGACGGCTTGCAAATAACTCATCTCATAATTAGTTATTCTACGCTCATCAAGGAATGCATGTACCAAATTTCAATGTGGCTGAACATTTCTTTAAATACTTTATATACTTTCTTGGAAGGGTGATAACCTGATAACACCCCCTTTGACGGCTTGCAACAAATTGATATTATAACACGTTATTGTAAAGTCATTAAGGAATGCTTGTACCAAATTTCAATCTTGTTTATAGGATATTACGTAATTCAGAACGATTCAGTATACATAGTAGGGGAATTTTTTAACGAAATTTTTTAATAATCAACACAAACAAAAACCTTTGTATACTTGTATCCATTCAGACTCAATTTTTTTCCCTCTGCTAGGCATCTAAATCACTATTTTTGAATAAAATTATTTTCCGACGCCACTGGTCGTTTGGCCGCTAGGCGGAAACTGGCTGCCAGAAATTGGCTGCTAACTTCACACCGGTATTAATACGAGGGTATTTTTTCCCGTTTCTGGTTTTTATGAGACTCGGGCTTTTGCTGCGACCAAAAAAGTACTCGCTTAAAAGGCGTTGGAATAGTAGGGTCAATGTTCACAGAGCATGTAGATTTTTGATAATTAAAAGTCACTTCTTGCTGTTTGAGAGGTGTGGAGTGAGTTATTGTCACTCCCGATGACTCAGGTTTTCCATTGTTTAAGGAGACTTGATCTAGTGAACTAATTGATGAATTATTTAGACGATGAACATCAGCTGGTGGCAAATTTTCTTTAGTTTCTTCCAGAATTGTTTGAGGTGGATATGACTGAATTCCAGATGGTCCTGCTTGTTCTCCATTTAGTTGGTGTTCTGCTTCTGATATTTCTAAATTATCTGCCACATTAATGGTAACATCTTCTTGATTTGTGTCTAGGTCGCTGATTTGAACTCTTTTGGGCAAAGACTGTTCATCGAGCTGAGTGATGCTTTTTCTTCAAATATTGTAAAGTGAGTAGTCCTCTTTTGGCCCTTTCCAATCACCATCATTGTTTTTAAATTCCAATAATTTTTCTTCACCGATTTCACTCTCCAGGTAAACTAGAAACGTTTTTATGTCATTTTGTTTTTTCTGCATGATATGTATTGGAGTTGGATTTGTTGGATTAGTTATTGGAATTGTAACAGCATCAGGATTCCAGGGTAGTAACCCACATTTTTTAAAGCCATTTGAGATTATCAAAAGTTCAATCTTTTGGACCGTGTTTTGAAGAAGTTGAGGAAACTCTTTTTTTTTAAGTTCTTCTCTCATATGAGACATACTCCAATATTGCACCTGAATTTTCCATTCGGATTTAACACTATGAAAAACTGCCACATCCATAGACTGTATCAAATGAGTCGCATTGGGGTACAATGCTATCAACTCAATTCCATTTGCAAGACAAAAATTTGATAAGTGCTGGGAAATATGTGATCCATGACCATCGAGAAAGTATACTACAGGTAGATGAATCTTTTGTTTTTGAACCCAAAAATGTTTACAATGTAGTCGTAGAAAAGTTCTTGGGTCATCCACCCCTTTTCGGACCTGCCTATTGTCCAATCCTCTGGAACAGCTTCAGCAATTTGTTGTGGGATTCTTTTGTAGCGATAAACAATCATAGGAGGCGCAATCTGTCCAGCATCGTTAGCTGTCATTAATACTGTCACATTTTCTTTCTCGTCATTTGCTCCTGCAAGGTAGATTTGATACCTTTTTCAGCCATAACTTTCCCTCCTCTGGGGTTTAGATAAAACGCAGTGTCGTCCGCATTAAACACCCTTGTTGGGTCATTCATAACATCAACAATCCCCTTTTCTTCTATATAGGTCCAAACTTCATTAAACGAACGAGCTAATTTTTCTTTCGTTACTTTGGCTCTAGATCGGGTTAATGTTTGGTAAAGCCGATCTGCAATTCTGTTATTCCTTGCTCGAAATAATGTTTACCATTTTTCCCCTAGAACTTTTTCCAATCGCAGCTCTTGAGTTAACTTTGAGACGGTTATCATAAAAGTGTTTTTGGTGACTGGAAAACCCATTCTACCAAAACTGCCTCTTGTTCTGGGGGAAAAAGACTCTTGGGACCCATTCTCTTTTCCATTGGTAATTTTCCACTCACCTTATATGCTAAAGTTGTTCGGGGAATTTTATATTTTTTAGATGTTGATTTAACGGATTTTCCAGACTTGACTTCATTTATGGCATCAAGCATTTCTTGTGGGGTGTATTTCAAAATTTTTGCATCTAAAACAAAAAATTGATTAGCTCCAAAAGTCCAATCCAATAGCTGACACTGAGAAAATCCAATAGATGACACCCTACCTCATCTATTGGTTGCCTCTATTTTACAGTGTTAAAATAAATATCTAAAGAAACCATTTTGGAAACTAAGTTGTCTTACAATTTCAGTTGAAAAAAATTTTAAATCTAATAAATGACTCTCAGTGTCAGCCTTTGGAATAAGGTGTGTTAGCTAAGCCAATGGCTGACACTATACTAACAAATTTCTGTAATTATCATAAAATTAACAATAAAACATGGACTATTAACCTATACTGTTCTCCTACATTAAAAGAATCTTATTTTAAAAAACATATAGATGTAAAAAAATATTTTGTTACTTACCTCCTTACTGACTTGATTAAAATTTTTAAAAAAATAACTTAGGATCACTACTTCATGAAAAATGAAGGTCTACACTGTATGACAGGATCACATAATGACCAAACAACGTTGCCATATTGCACTAAATATTAAAAAGTGTTTGTAGATGTTAATAATTTTGATTGAATGTGGGGTGTCACCTATTGGCATGGACAAAGTGGGGTGTCATCTATTGGTGGTTTTACCTTACTATGGTCATTGGCTTTTTTGATTATATATATATATATATATATATATATATATATATATATATATATATATATATATATATATATATATATATATATATATATATATATCTTCAGTCTCTGCAGAAGATAACTTGGTTATCGAAACGCGCCCAAGATAGTGTAAAATGGCAGAGTAGGTACTGTGTTCAGTGTTCAAAACTATTATTAATACAGCAACATGAAAAGCATAATAAAAATTCTGTTCTTTTTATAAATTTTTACATATTTCTTTATTTAACTTGCAGAATTCATTGACCTAAACGGATGCCTCCGTTGGTGGAGCACTTGCATCATTATCAGTATCAGCCGAAGCACATGGAACCGTCCCGAAATGGAGACTCGGTTCAAGTGGAGCACCGGACGCACCCTCAAGTTCATCCATCCCACTTACACCTGCACCATAGACCCCCGCCACCTTATCTCAGGACGGCGTTATACGACTATGACGCCCAAGGTGAAGATGAACTATCGCTACGGAAAGGGCAGATTGTGGAAGTATTATCAGAAGACGCAAAAATCTCCGGAGATGAGGGCTGGTGGACCGGAAAAATCGGAGATAAGGTAAGAAATATTTAGTAGTTAATTCATTAAATTAATTAGAGTAATGTTTCTTATTTATAGTTAATAAAAATTGAAATTTTTGGATATACATGTCCATGGTACAGTGAACGAATTTGAAGTTTCTTACCATTATTAGATACTAGATTTCGAAAAAAAAATATTTGACTGCATTTATTTCGAACAATTCCTTAGATCGAAAGACATCACCCATTACTAAAATTATGTTGCTCCATTATATTCTGTTCAGTTGTCTCCATCTTGTAACTACCAAATTTTGCTCATTTTTCCCCTTTGGCACCGGATCTTCTTTTCATTCGAATACCGTTATGCAACACACGTTTAGGAAACGGAACTTGATACCAGATGTATATACTGACTCAGCATTGGCATACTGCTATTAGAAAAACCTTTTAAAAGCTGATCAGTCTACATACATCTTACAACTATTTTCAAACAAATGCTTGAATAACTAACTATACGGTGACAGTTGCTTCTAAGACCTTGTGGTTGTGGCAGGATTACTCACTGGCCCCTAAGGCATCACATGCATACAATTGGCATATATAGGGAGCAACCAATATGCCGGTTGTACATGAAAGAGGAGGAAACAGCCTCACACATTATCTTCGAATGTGAAGCACGGTTTAATGGGAGATATAGACTCCTAGGACTAGGGTATCCAAGGGAGGATTTCTCCATGAAGGTGTTGCAATTAATTTGAAATAATTTTATTAGCTTTGATCCAGTTTAATAAGTTGTCAGAAGTTTAGTTGTCAAGTTGTCAGTGTCATTATTGCATAATATATGTCACACAGTTTTTTGCCTCAACTTTCGTCTTTTTACTATAAATCCTACAAGTTTTACAATAGGTTATGGGGCCCAGACGCTTCTGAAGTCTGAGAATCATTTTGGGTATTTTTGAGTGCCAGAGGTACCGGTTTGAACGAACTGTAATTTTTTCTTCACTGCACGATGTCAGGATATCAGCTGCCGCCGATAGAAAAGCTTCGAGGAAGAGAAAATTACGATACTTGGAAGTTCGCAGTTCAAACATACCTGGAGCATGAAGAGTTATGTGATTCGGTAACAGGTACCTACTGCAGTAGATGCAAAGAAAGACGTAAAGGCACGGTTTAAAATTATTCTTTTGGTTGATCCGTTGAACTACGTTCATGTTCAGTCCACCAAAACTGCAAAGGAAGCACGGGAAAACCTTGCTAGTGCTTTCCAGGACAGTGGTTTAACCAGACGTGTCGGACTTTTGCGTATCTTAATCACAACTTCGCTAGAGAACAGTGATTCAGTAGAAGATTACGTTAACACGATTATTACCACTGCTCACAAGCTATCAAACATTGGCTTGAAAGTAAGCGACGAATGGATAGGTACCATATTGTTGGCAGGCCTTCCAGAAAGCTACAAACCGATGATTATAGGAATAGAAAGCTTGTATCCCGAGATGTACAATTTATCGAAAATGAGAGAGGTGTATCATTTTTGAAAGAATTTCGAAGAAAAGAAGAAACCGATTTTTACTATTTTCCTGAAGACATTGTTGAAGAAGAAGAACATACAGAACCCAATTTAGAAGAAAGTTTCAGTGAAGAAAATGAAAAACCTGGAGATAGCAGTGAACTTTCGTCATTCGATGAAGCCGAAGCTGTTACGTACCACCAGAAGTTCCATCAGAAGAAGAAGAAGCTCCGATTCTAAGACCTCAACGACACAGAAAATTACCAGCCAAACTGAACGATTATGTTACTTACTCAACAACTGTGGAAACTACTGAAGATCCCTGTACCATCCAGCAAGCCCTTAATCGACCCGAAAAGGATTTTTGGATTCAAGCCATGGAAAATGAATTTCTGGCTCATATGGAGAACGGTACTTGGGAACTTGTAGATTTGCCTCCAGGAAGAAGACCGCTGGATTGTAAATGGGTGTTCAAGACAAAAAGAAAAGATGACAACACTGCACAGTACAAAGCTCGTTTAGTAATAATGGGTTGCGCTCAACGAAAGGGTATAGATTTTGAAGAAACTTACTCTCCGGTCGTCCGCTACAGTTCAATCCGATACTTACTTACCCTTGCAGCAGAACATGATCTTGATATTTGTCAACTTGATGCTGTCACCGCTTTTCTACAAGGAGATTTGAACGAAGAAATTTACATGGTACAGCCTGAATTTTTTGCACAAAAGAATAATAAAGTTTGTCGCCTGAAGAAGTCTCTTTATGGACTTAAGCAAGCTTGCCAAGTTTGGAACCAGAAGCTTGATACGTTTTTGAAGAAAACTGGTCTAAAGCAATCTCAAACCGATTCCAGCATTTATTTCCGAATAAACGGCAGTGAAATTTTGATTTTGGCGATTTATGTAGACGATATGATTCTTCTGTCAAACAACAAACGTGCAAGAGATGATTTTAAACAGGACCTGATAAAGAACTTCAAAATGAGATATTGGAGAAGCCAAATCAGTTTTAGGGTTTAGAATCACCAGAGACAGACCGAACAAGAAAATTTGGATAGATCAGCATGCCTACATTGAACAGATTTCGAAGAAGTTCAATATGGATAAGTCAAAACCCGTTGACGCGCCTTTGACTTCGGGGGAGAGATTATCCAAAGATCAATGTCCGACTGATCCAGAAAAAATCCGAAAAATGTAATCCATACCTTATCAGGAAGCAGTTGGAAATTTGCTGCTTGCTTCACAGATTTCCCTACCTGATATCTGTTACGCTGTGAGTTGTGTAAGTCGGTTCAATCACAATCCTGGGCCTACACATTGGGCAGCCGTAAAGCGCATCTTCAGATACTTGCGAGGAACCTTGGATTGGAAGCTCGAGTTCAATGGAAAGAAGATTCCTGAAGCTGATGTCGTTGGTTACTGTGACGCAGATTGGGCGAGTGATCAAGATGATAGGCGCTCCGTTTCTGGTTACATCTTCTTTAAGAACACTTCCCCGATTTCATGGAACAGTAAGAAGCAGCCTACAGTTGCTCTGTCGACTACGGAAGCCGATTATATGGCTATGTCAGCAGCGGCTCAAGAAGCTCTTTGGCTACGAGTATTGAGCCAAGAACTGTCATTAAGCTCTGATCCAGTCCTCCTGAATGTTGACAACCAGGGAGCTCAACACCTAGCGATGAATGGAGCATATCAGGCGCGAACAAAACATATTGACGTTCGTCATCATTTTTTGAAGGAGAAAATTAGTTTGGGACTTTTGTGGCTGAAATACGTTCCTACACAGTCTATGGTAGCTGACTCTTTTACAAAGACTTTGAATAGAGTAAATTTTTTGAATTGTATCAAAAGTCAGGGACTTATTTCAAATAGGGAGGGTGTTGCAATTAATTTGAAATAATTTTATTAGCTTTGATCCAGTTTAATAAGTTGTCAGAAGTTTAGTGTCAAGTTGTCAGTGTCATTATTGCATAATATATGTCACACAGTTTTTTGCATTAACTTTCGTCTTTTACTTACTTTTACAAGTTTTACAATAGGAGGACCTAGTAAAAAGAGCCTGATAAGGGCTACTGGTCTCTTCACATAAACGGTGTAACCAAGAGCACAAAAAGCCTAAAGGTTGAAGTGCCGAGGTCTGGAAGCCTCTGATTGGTGGTGCCGAATCAATCAATGAATCCACATCCTTGTTTCCCTCCTGAGTATATTATTTTCCCATATGTTGATTTTTTCCTCCTCTTTATTCAATATCCATGTTTAGCTTCCGTGGAGTGCTATAACACTAATAACTATTTTGTATAGTTGTAACTTGGTCATTCTAGATAATTTTTTTGAGGTTATAATTTTTTCAAGGCATGTTTACTCCATTTTGTCAACATTGTTTTTATGTTCATCTCCTCATCATCATCCGATCATCCTCCTTAATAACTGTACATAGATGGACGTAGCATTGTAATTCCATTGATTTTTGTCTATTTGATCTGATCTTCTCTGATCTGACCAATTGGGAGGGTAGGGAAAACCCCATAGCACCTAGAATACATTAGACTCTTTGTGCATCCTCCTGGAAGTCCCTCTCAGTACCAACCAGCTTATGGAATCAACATAGTTGATAAGGTCCACAAGAAGAATGGTAGAGCCGAGCAATCAAAGAGGATATGTTCCACTGTCTCATCTTCCTATTCACTTCATCGACATCAGGATGGCGTTTGGGCCACGACAGTGTGACTACATTGTTATTAGTCGCTTCAACCAAGGCACGGTGACATTCTAGTACTGATTCTAATATAATACGAGGTCTCTTCGGCCCTAGTAGTGCTTGTCTGCTATGTGTATAGATGATACATTTTTCCCCAAGACCGGAAATCTCTTTTGCAGCTATGTAGGACCATTCAGTTCATGTTGAACTACGTTGGTATATTTCTTCAGAGTCCATTTTAAGTTGAGGTTTAAAGAATTGGAGTATACATTGTTCAGTTTTTGAGCCATCATGTGTTATAGTACCTGCCTCTTTCGTTTTTCTTATTGTGTTTATACATATTCTGTAGGGTTTGTTAAAAATAAATCGTGGAGTAATGGGGGGTCAAAAGTTTTGAGTTAAAATTTAAAATATTAAAACGCAAAATTCATATATGAACAAAAATTGAAGAATATGTGTTGCCACACTAAGTGGGAGGGGGTTTCAAAAATGTGACCAATTGTGCCAATGACGGTGAGGGGGGGGGGATAAAAAAATAAAATTATGGTGGCCCCTTACCTTCATGGCGGATGTGTGTGGTTCTCGTTGCTCCTGTTATGTAGAAACATATACTTTGATCTTTGTCTGTTTAGTTTTAGTAAAAAAAATTTCTTCGATTCTCTTTTTTTAATTTTTTAATCTCCCTTCATTAGTTCTAACACTGCTGTCTCTGATGAGGTTGTTCAGTAAAATTTTTGCATTCCTCTCCATTTTACATTATAAACAACAAAATATAAAGTTGTGTAATACATTAGGTGAGAGTAGATTTAAACTATAATTAAAACTTAATTGTTTATATTAATTTATAAGATGACGTTGATGAACCGTTATAAAATTATATGCGAGGTAAATGTATTCAAAATAATAACCTTCTAGTGAAAAAAGTTTCTAATACATTCTATAAATAGATGTCTACAGAGACGATTGATATAAATTATGATGAGAAAACGCAAGGTGTATCAAATTAATTGTTACGTAGGTTGAGACAACAAAATTAGTAAACACAAACATATTTTCACCATCAGCTGATGGCTGTTTTAATTTATATTACATGGAGGAATCTTTGTATACAAAACCGGTTGTTATGTCCTTGTCATATAAAATTCTGCTTAAATAAGGCATAATTAAATGTATTTAGCAACTCCCACGAGTCTTTATAATTTTCGTATAATTCGTTGTACTTCCTGGAAGGTACTACTAATAGTACTATAATCGAGACGACTGAAAAACAAATTGATTTCTATGTAAAAACTTCTAAAAATATAAATTATTTTTTCCACAAAAGGTTTGTTGATGTTCGTTTCTCACATCTATTATACTTATTTGAAATTATTATTATGGTAAAGAAATGATTCTAAATTATTCTATTAATATATTCTTGGTATTACTTTCGCTTTCAGTCATTAGGTTTGTGAGAGATTCTAAATAACGACACTTTTTTAATAATAATAATATTTCAAGTTTGGTGTTTTAATAGACAGGGGATCAACTTTTGTGTTATTATAGGAGATACCAAAAAAAGTTGTTTACAAAAATAAGAATACAACGTTGTTTTGTGTTATACAGGGTATTTAAAAAGTTAAAACCAAATTTCTATGAAAATCGTAGCAAGTTCAACGTCTTGTATAATAGAAAAGGGGTACAAGAGGATGTGTTGAGACACAATTTTTTTGAATGATCTTCAAACTTCATAAAAATGATTGATTTTGCTAAAACTTTTTAAATTTAATACAGGGTACGTCAATACACAAATTCATTATTTGCTCTTTTTTTTTAAACGCGTCACCCTGTATTGGGATACATGTACAGGGATATTTCATGAATTAAATTTATTATTTTTATTTACTTTACTATTTCCAATTATCTTGAAGCAAAGCACAAAAAATTGAACAAAACATTAGATAAATAAATTGTTATTTTTATCATAGAAGTTGTTTAAAATGAGCTCCTATATCATTAAAATCAAGGTTGCTATGAAGGTATGTGTCAAAAATTGACAATTCAGTTTTAGATCAAATTGTTTTGACATTTTCTTGAATTTCGATTAATTTGCAACAGTCAACAATGAATTTTGAAAGCGAAGAACTGGTAGTCATGGTATGGATCTTAGGTGAATGTAATAACAATTGTTTACTTGCAACAATAGTCTAACATCACCAGATCGTCGGCAACCGAAAAAAATGTAATGGATAGATTCAATCGCAATGGTTCAGTGTTAACTAAATTAAATTAAAAAATAATTAAATGTTTTACTGGCCGTTACAGAAGATCCTCATTCAAGTATCAGAAATATTTCAAGAGAGCAAGACATTAGGTTAGATTCGATGTGAGTGGGGCCTTCTCGCCACCTCCACTGCGACCTCCGTTGGGTCTATTGTGGCTCACCCCTAGGGATTACAATTCACCCCACAATCCTGTGCTTCTGACGAAGTCCACGGTTGTATTTGGCTCGGCTCTAAGGTACTAGAACCGAATATGTTATACCTCACCCTGCCCAAAGCTGGGCATGAGCATAGTATGTGCTCAGCAGTTTCGTCCTCCAAATTACAGAACCGACAATCCGAGGTCTGAACCAGACTTCTTTAGGTGGTCGACAATGTCCTGTAAGCAGTCCCGACAGAATGCGTAGGTTTGTTCTACTCCATTCCAGGATCTGCTTATTTTTTGTACTCGGAGGGTTGTATATGAACGCCTTCGAATGAGATAGCCCCGTTATGTCTGCCCAGTGCGCAAAGGTTTCCCTCTCCGCCCAGGTAGCTATGGATGATCTAGCAGTGCTTTCTGCAATGCCAAAAAATGGTTCAGGTCTGATAAATAGAGACTTTGATCCCTTTTTTGCCAGAGTGACGGCCTTCTCGTTGCCATCCACTCCTCGATGCCCCGGCACCCAGGTCAAATTGACTCTGTTTTCCGTGACTAGTATATCAAGGGATTGTAGACAGTTATGTACTAGCTTAGATTTTATCCTGTTCGAGCTCAGTGCTTTAGGAACAGCCTGGCTATCTGACAGGATGTGTATGTTCTTTTTTACAACAGGTTGATTCATCAGCTCTTTTGCAGCCAGTTCAATGGCGTATACTTCAGCCTGAAAGACGTTAGCGTACCTACCCAGGTTGGTTGTGATTTCAACTCTGGGTTTCCTGCTGAAGACCGACGCTCCAGCCCCGTTTCCGGTTTTGGATCCGTCAGTGTAAATCACGTAGTCCGTTTCTAGGAAGGAGATTTCTTCGCTTTCCCATTGGTCTCTCGTGGCAATGAAGACCTTAAACGGCTTGTCCACGTGAAGTTTTGTGACAGAGTGATCCGAGAGCATCCCAAGAATGTGGTGATTTTGTATTTCCCTCAGCATTCCCGAGTGATCCCTCAGAGACTCTTCATTTATTTGCCTCTCCACTGATAGCATTCTATGAGCTGCTCTCCAGGTTTCCTTCTCCAAATGAATGTGGAGAGGAGTTAGTTGCAGGAGGGCTTCCATAGCTGCCGTTGGTGTGTATGACATTGCTCCGGTAATAGCCAGGCATGCTGTTCGCTGCAAGCCTTGCAGCTTTGCTCTAGCTGTATTTTGTAGACTTTTGATCCACCATACAGCTGAGCCATACGTGACCATTGTTTGGTAAATCCAGTAAATCTGTTTGTGGTTCATACCCCAAGATTTTCCACATACCCTTCTGAGATTCCAGAGGGATTGTCTGGCTTTGTTTATCACTCTTTCCAAGTGGGCGTTCCAGGTGAGTTGTTTATCTGAGATTACCCCTAGATATTTCACCTCCGTCGCAAATGGAATGCTCACGTCGCCTAAAATTGGCTGACGGAGTCGCTGTAATTTTTTCCTCTTTGTGAAGGGAACAATTACGGTTTTTTGGAGGTTTCACAGACATCTGTTCCCTCCCGCACCACCTATGCACTATGTTTAGGGCCGTTTGAAGGATGTTATGAATTATCTCTTCAAATTGGCCTCTAATAATTATTACTATATCATCAGCTTACCCCTGCACATCTATCCCTTGACTCGATAATTCACCCAGGAGACCGTCAACCAGTAGTGACCACAAAAGGGGGGAAAGCACCCCTCCCTGTGGGCAACCCCTGGCTGCCATACCCCTTACCTTACCTTACTCCATTCAGTGATGTACCGGTTTGATAATATGCTTTTGATCCAGTAGCGGATTGGTTTGCAAATTCCTCTGCGCTCCACCGTTCTCCATATGGAGTCTGGCAGGACGTTATCAAACGCTTCTTCTATATCTAGGAAGGCCGCCAGCGCTATTTCCTTGTTGCCAAGGGAAGGGCTGATTATCCCCACTAGATTGTTTAACGCCAAATCTGTAGATTTGCCCGTTTGATAAGCATACTGGGAGGGATTAAGCGGATACGCTCGTAACCTCTCTTCCCTAATATGCTTGCCTAAAATGTTTTCTAGACATTTCATTAAGAACGAGGTCAAGCTGATCGGACGATAGGATTTGGGAAGTGAATTGTTCACTTTCCTAGTTTTCCGTATAAATACAACCCTCGCTACTGTCCATTCTAGAGGGATGTACCCCCACGCCAGACTAGCTCTCAATAACTTGACCAAATGGGGTAACAGCTCTCCACTGCCCTGTTGTAGAAGAGCAGGAAAAATGCCATCCTCCCCAGGTGATTTGTACGGTGAGAATTCGTTCACTGCCCATACAATTGCCGATGGAGTGTGACTATGTCTGTTGCCAACTTCCAATCTTCCTTTTTGGGTCGTTCTGGAAGTGGAATGGGTGACTGGTCCTCCAGAAACCGACTACCGGGAAAGTGAGTCTGAAACAGTAGCTCCAGGGTCTGCCTTGCAGAGTTCATATAGTTGCTGTCTGGGCATTTTATTGATCCAACGCCCTGTGCCGGATCTCTGGAGAGAGCCTTGTGAATTCTACAACTGACAGGTAAATCTGATATACTCTGACAGAAGTTTCTCCAGGACTCTTTCTTGGCTTTCCTAATCGCCTTATTGTACTCTGTTAAAGCCATACGATATTGTTCCTATAAGCCTTTTTCTTTAGCTCGGTTAAAGAGTTTCCGAACTTCTATTCTTTTCTTTTCCAAGTCTCTGCTCGACCACGGTGATCCTCTGTGGTCTCTCTTCTCCTTCAGTGGGCAGTTTTGTTGTTTGTTCCCTATTCTACACCGGGTGGTCAGACCTGGACATTTTCCCTGGAAGAGCAAGACATTAGTTACGGATCTGTTAGGAAAATTCTCTCGAGACGCCACTACCACATCCAGCTACACCAAGAACAAACTGCGAATGATTTTGAAAGAAGGATAACTTTTTCGATTTTGTTTTATTCGGAGATGAAGCAACGTTTCACAAAAACGGATGTGTCAATCGACATAACTTCCACTATTACTCTACAACAAATCCGTACCATATAATTACAAAGAGTCAAACTAGGTGATCTTTAAACGTTTGGGGTGGTATCTTAGGTAATTATGTAATAGGCCCTTTCTTCTTTGAGGAAATAGTGAACGGAGAGGTTTATTTAGACTTTTTAGTCCCTCGACATCCGTCAACAGTTATGGTATTTACATGACGGAGCTCCTTCTCATCACAAGGTTAATTTGAATGACCATTTTCCTAACAGATGGCTAGGAAGAGAAGGACCAATTAATTGGATTAGATCACCAGAATTAAGTGAAGTAGACTTCTTCTTCTGGGGCTATATTAAAGATCTAGTGTACCGTGAACCTTCAACAACAATTGATGATATGAAAATCAGAATTAGAAATGCATTTCATAATGTTATTGGAAAAACTAACCCCAGCGACGAATATTCCTCCACCAAGATAATGCACACAGCTCGAAAAACAATTGAGTTTTGAAAGCAAGAAAGCATCGAATTGTTGTACCATCCTCTATACAATCCCGTCCTTTTCCAAAAATTACGAATGAACTGCGTGGTGAAAGGTTCCAGTCCCCAGAAGATGCAGTCAACGCCTTCAAAAACTCTATTTTAAATGTACCAACAAGCGAATCAACCTGTATATAATTGTATGACAAGAAAATTTTATTACGTAGGTAGATGTTTATCCACCGCTTCTAAAAAATCGCAAACCCCGTTGGTCAGGTAATAAATTTTAAACTAAAATGGTAAACTATCGGAAACTAAAACGCTAATTGGTTAGAAAACATATTGATGTGGTATTATTTTAATAGTCACTATGATTAAAATTTGGAATGGGATTCAAATTTTAATTAGTTTAAAAAAGCATTCGTATAATCTGGTTATATATTTAAATATGCAACAACTGTGAATTAATTGTTTTGCATAGTCATCACTTTATATTTGAAACTTCGTTAATATTGTATATTTATGTAAATATACAATATAGGTAATTAGTAAATCAATATAATACACCTCCTGTAAGACGCAGTCGCGGTTAATGGTAACTTATAATACCGACCCGAACATCGATAGGTTGGAACCGTCGTAGCGCTGGGCTTAGCGTAAGGGCTTGTAACTGAGGGGTCCCGGGTTCGAGTCCCGGTGGTTTCGCTTGTTCAATTTTCGGAATATGTAGCTTATACTCCCTAGGTATAGTTCTTTTGACGATCTAAGAAACTGACTAGACTTGAGATGCAATAAAACCATAAAACTTTTCGGATTTACCGTAGGGCCGCACTATACCCGATGAAAAAGAAAAAGTACTAAGTAAATTAATTTTTACAATTTATTTTTTTATATTTCCCTTACTAATGTGTAAAGTTGTTTGGGAATTAAATAAACAAACACAAATTTGCAGTTATACTATATTTTAACAGTATTTAATACTTACATTTAAGAACAAAATAAAACACACCATATCTTACTCTAAATCAATTTCGCTATCACTACTGTTTTTTTTGTACTTTTCTAGGCTTTACAGTATTATCTACAATTTTCCACACTGTACTTTCAGGAACGCCGGTTAAAGTTGATGTTTCCTTTAATGAAAAATGTTTTTCGTGACCTCACTCTACTCACTTTAAATAAACACTTTTAACAATTATTTTTGCTTCAACAGTATATAAAGTATTTACAATAAGAATGACCCAAAAGTCTTATAGAGTTTTCAGGTAATAATTTATTATTCGCCAACAACAAAATAAATACGACCCTGTCACTGCTAATACTTTTATGGCTTTATTGCATGTCATTATTCCATCTCAGGTCGGGTCAGTTTCTTAGATCGTGAAAAGAACTGTACACGGAAAAAATGAGAAATGTTTCCATACAAATTTTGAACGTTTACCGATAAAAATATATACAAGTATACAGATCACGTGGTAAATACTTTGTATTTGTAGACCCAAACTTTGTATTACATTAGAGGCGCGCATCTGCCTAGCAAGTCCCGGGGCCGTATTTTTCGAACACTCCGAGCACAGGTCACTACGCCCCTGGTCCCTCTTGCAGAATTACTCCCGCGAGGATATATCGTGAATCTCATTCATGGTGAGTAATGACTCAGTGCGAGCTGTCTGTTTCTACGAGGCGAATCACCATTCACGCGCGCTCGAGACCGACTGGACGTTGGCTCACCCTGCATCTTCCTCGCGAGTCAGATTCGCGCAATCTAAACGCATCAGTTATAATTCAACATAATTAGATTTTGAAGACGTGACTTCAGAAATAAATAAGAGCAGTAGGACGTATTCCTTATTTTACTGGAGTGTTCCTCATAGACTAGTTGGCTTTGTACCCATTTTTGTATCTGCCATCGGACCTCTTTCTTTGTGATACCAAGGACTGGTTCTGGTCCAACATAAATTATGTCTTTGCTGAACCTCTTATCGCGAGTTTATCAGCTTGTTCATTCCCAGAAATATCCTTATGTCCCGGCACCCTCACGAATATTACTCTAGTGCTGCCTGTCAGTTCGTTTAGCTATTTGTGGCATTCCTCTACCAGTCTGGATGATACCTTGCGAGTATATTGTTACGCGAGCTACTGCATTAATATGCTCACTTAGTGCCCCCAGTGAAATCCCCGTATGAGACGACTATGGCCCCTCCGCCCAATATTCGAGAACCATCCAAAATACGAAACATCCAGAATACCCAGAGCATCCGCCAGAACGACGAGAGATTTCTAGAACACGGCGCGCGAGTATAAATAGGCCACGAGCATCGCTGCAGGCAATTTTAGTCAATCAGTCAGTGTTGATACCGAAGGAAAGTAATCGCGCCTCGATAAAGTGTTTATTAAGTGACTCTCATATAAATTATAATTAGTGTGTTTAGTGTATTACATAAATTATTAAATAAGGACTGTATTAAATATAAATCTGTAAATATAAATTAGAATAAACGTTACAATATAAAGATGCAAGGGCTGCCAATTGAAATGTTTTTCATATGAGTTCATACTAGCGCATTGTAGGATAACATAAATATCCGTCTGAAATACAGAGGTATGTTTCCCTAGTGAAAAGGAACATCTTGTGTTCCTCATTTCACTATACACCCCTGCTCCTGTTCCCCTACAGATAAGCGTTAGCTAAGTTAGATAAATCTTCCGATAAGTTGCAGATATCTTCGGGTAAGTTCAGGCAAGATGTGAACTAAGCTTCACAGAAACCTCAGGAACACTAAGAAGTATGCACTTTAGGCAAGCCTCGTATAACCATCAGGTAGGCTTTGTAGGAACCTGTTAGAAACTATCAGGTATAGTTAAGTTTTAGATACAGGCCTCGTGTCAACCTCGTAAAAACCCCATAAAAAAACCGTAGAGATAAGAATTATCGTTTAAACCATTTATTGTTTACAAATTATAATTCTTCATTATCTCTGTGGTTTCAAAGGAATTTAATTTCGCCTCTTTCTTAGCGACAGATTCAGAGAGACCAACCAGCAGACAGCGTTTACACTTTCCCCTCTCAGGCTTAGCGGCGGACCGCTAGTGCGCCTGTCACATGTAAAAACCAATACTTCCCTGGAAATGTCTACTATACCACTCTACCGTTAATGTAAGAAACAATCATTCCCTAGTCCTTATTTGCCCATAGTATTCGATCTCAACAGGTTGTAGTCACCTAGAAGTATATTTGATTGTCTAAGCCCTACTAGATCTTTCCAATGGTCAGATCTTCTCGTTTTTTTAGGCTTTGCCTATTTCTTCCAATATTACATTGGAGCTTATACCGCAAAAGGGTATTTCAGTCCCCCTCTTTGCTAGTTCATCTGCTATTTCATTTCCTTCTATTCCAGTGTGTCCTGGAATCTACAGTAAGGTGACTATGTTATTCTCGCCTAGTTCATTGAGTTTGCCTAGGCATTCTTACACCATTTTGGAACTGATTTCACAAGAGCTCAGTGCTTTAATGGCTGCTTGACTATCCGACATTATGATAATCCTTTGACGTCGAAATGTTCCATTTGAAGTTTTAACATCAACAACTCGTATAATTCCATCTTTCCCAGGATAAAGTTCTTGAATTATTCCTCTAGTCCAAGTATTTCTTGGACTATCTGGATCAGCGACTATAATGACATCGCCAATTTTTACTGTTCTTTTAGAACTTAGCCATTTTTATCGTTTAACTAAACTAGGGAGATACTCTTTTAACCATCTTTTCCAAAAGAGGCCAGTTAGTCTTTGGGCTGCTTTCCATTTTTTCATTAAACACAAATCAATCGTATTGGACTTTGCTGGAATATACGCCAAGTACTCAGGACCTATTAAGAAATGATTTGGAGTCAAAGCTTCTGCATCTTCATGGTCGAGCGATACGTACGTCAAAGGTCTACTGTTAATGATATTTTCAACTTCTATCAATAAAGTTCTAAGGACGTACTCAGGGGGAAATTCCTCGTTTAAAATCTCATTGAGGCTCTTTTTAATAGACTGAATGAGTCTTTCCCAAGCTTCAGCCATATTTGGCGATAAGGATGGCAGAAAATGCCATTACAATTACGGATAATTTCATCTTTATTTAATTTTTTTAATTTTCCTTTCAGCTCCTCGAAAATTTGACCCATTATCTGAATATAGATCAGAGGGAAATCCTCTTCGGCATCCAAATTGTCGATAAATGTGGAGAAAGGCATTAGTAGACAGGTCTTGGGCAATTTCGATATGAATTGCACGGGTTGTCAAACATGTAAAGATAGCACTGTATCTTTTTTCGTGTGATCTCTTCACCGTTACCAAAATGGGTCCAAAATAACCTACTACTGTTTTTAAGAAAGGTCGCAAAGTTGGCTCTATTCTATATGAAGGTAATTGTCCCATTAAAGGAGGCTCCGGTTTACTTCTTCTGTTTTTGCATTGTTGACAGTCTCTCCAAATCTGCTTTACAGTTGATCTCATTCCTAAAATCCAAAATGATTGAAAAAGTGCAAATTATAAAATGGTATTTTGGAGGTCATTCGGCTGATGCAATTTGTTTATTGTGGCATTTGAAAATCGCCCAATTCCTTCACGAACAACAATTTTGAACATAGTTAATAATTTCGAGAAATATAGATGTGTTTCATACTGTAGAAAATGCCAAGCGCCGGAAGATCAAATCGAACGTCCGATAAACGACGAAAGGCAAACTAGAGAATTGAATGTTTGTTTAGCGGTTGAAACAGGACAACCATGTTCTTCAAGACAAATTGCTGAAGAGGTCAACATGGATAAGAGAACTGTACAGAATATTTTAAAACGTAACGGGTACCATTGTTACAAGGGTCAGACAACGCAGAAAATTTTTCCCGAGGACAATATCAGACGAATGGATTTCTGTGAAGAAATGATGGAACGTCAAAATGCTGACGAGAACTTTTTAAAAAAATATTTTATTTACGGATGTGTCAACCTTTTTATTACATCAAAAACACAATCCATCCGTCACAAGATATTAGTCTCGGGAAAATAAACATCTAAGCATTCCAATCCGAACACAGTATCTGCAGAAGCTAAATGTTTGGACGGGTATTTTAGGTGACCACATTATAGGTCCTTTTTTTATTGAGGGGAACTTAAATTCCGCCAAATATTTAGAGTTATTACAAAATCATGTAATTCCTGCAGTTCTCCTTATACCCGATGTTGATCTCAACAGAATTTGGTTCCATAATTCAAGGATAGTAATGGAATTTTTAAGGTTTACATTCCCCGACAGAATTATTAGTACTATTAAATGGCCTCCAAGATCACCTGAACTAGCTCCAAATGATTTTTTTCTTGAAAAGTAGCATTTATCAACATGAATTTGAAAGAGCTAATAATTTAAATGAATTGAGGGTGAAAATACAGCACGTTTGTGCCAGCATTACGCCAAATAATCTTAGAGATATGAGATCAAATTTTTATGACAGATTTGGTTATTGCCTGGCACAGCAAGGTGGTTTATTTGAGCACTTAATTCATTAAAATTATGTTTACCTTTAGAACGGATTTTTAGTTTAATTTTTTCAAGAAGTTCATATTTTATGTTTAGAATAAGTACCTACTTATTTTATTTTTTCAATTCAATTTATTAATGGAATCGATCTTTAGTTTTTTTATACCCAATTACTTTATTATTTTTATCTCAAGAATAAATGTTTTATTTTCAAGTTACAATGGCTAAAATAATATCCTATTGTAGTTAGAAATTAATTGTCAGCTTGGTCAGAAACGATCAAGTTGACAAAAATGAATTTTAAGATGTACAGGTTACGTAATAACGAGAGTATTCTTTAACACCTCACTCCTTCCATCTTGGGAAACTACTGAACACAGTGAACCTACTCACAGAGTGGGGAGTCAGTCTCTGCTGCAGCGTTGCCAGTTTAGAATGTTTGGTACTTTCTAAGTAATAAATAACTTATTTTGCATTTGACTTTTAACACCGGATAACGGTGTATTTAGTGGGAGAATATCGAGATTGGTAATATTATTGACTTTTGAAAAATAAGTGAGATCAACACAAATAAGAATAAAATGATGGAGTTCAAGAAAAAATTTGGACAAATTACAATCTGCAATAAATAAAATCCGTACACTGCTTTCGATTTAACAATTATTGGTATTTAACATTGTTGCCGCTTGAAATGTCGTTGAAAATTTTAAAACAACGATAGACAAAAATTAGGAATAATTTTTACAGATAAGTACATTTGGCAACACAACAGTTAAAATAAATAGGAGGGGACTGAATACACGCCCAACTGCTTTGGTAGAGGGGACTGATCGCTGGGCTAACAAGTCTTCTCTCTCTTTCACGGAGTTTTGCTCATATTTTCCTTGTACTTGTATAAGTTGCATTGTAAGAAAGGGATTTTCGCAATCTGTATATCCTTTTTGTAAATATTCACTTATTTTGTCGCAATACGCTTTTGCAAACATATCTTCAATCTTTTAAGTGCATTAATCTTGCGTCGTTTTTCCAAAGTAGTCCAACTTCAAATTTATTTTCTTCAATTCTTCTAACAGTTTTCTCTAAGACTCCTTGAGCTCTCCGATCTTCTTTTGATGGTATGAATGTTCTTTGATTTTGTATATCATAATTTTCTATTTTCCACTGTTCTTTAACAAGGTCATGTAAAAGATCAATTTCGTCTTTTTCGTAACCATAAACATGGCAAGTAAACTTTCTTTCGTCCAAATCTTTGTGTGATTAGTCTTTTACTATATTACCATGAAGAACCCAACCAAGGATAGTTTTACTCAATACTGGTCCGTTCCATGGACCACTTACAATTTTGTGGCTCATGAGAAGTGGCCGATTGTTTTGACCTATTAAAATTGTTGGTTTCGCATTTTTTAAAGATAAATTATTGTAATTCTCAATATAAGGGTAATTTTGGCAAACTTCTTGTATGTTGATATTCTGACTAGGTAGAGATAAACCCTTCATTGTTCTGACGTGACGTTACAATCCGGGAATCATTCTGTATTTCTGTTTCACTATTAGTCCACGATATACAGAGTGTTTGTAAAGGTTCGTCCAGTTCCAATTGTTCGGAAATTTTATTATCTATCAAACTTACTGTAGAGGTATCATCAAGTAAAGCATACGTATTTACTACTATTTTCCGATTGATCAATTGAACTGGTATAATTTTGAGAAGAACTCTAGTCTCTTTTTGAAATATGTGATGATTCCTTTCATTTACATATTCCTGCGATGGTATGGTATGGTACGGTATGTTGTTCAGAATTCTACTATTATCGTGTGTTACCTCATTAGTGTCATTGCTTTGCAATATCTCCGTATGCAATAAAGGATTATGCATCTTTTGACAATTATTGACTTCAAACTTCCTCTTTTTTGTGCATTTCTTGATTCCATGATTGAAACTTAGGCAAGAAATGCAAAGATTATTCTTTTTTATGAAATTCCATCGTTCTCCAATATTTATTTGAGCAAACATTTACTCAAATGATGATTTTCCTTTTTACCTAACCTTTTTCGTTGATGTTGTTGTTGTTGTATACGTATATTCAAATTTCCTACCTGGTTTGAGTTTATTCTTCCCTGAAGTGGATGAGAACGAATTCTGTAAATGGCATACATCATCAGCTAATTCTTCCAGCCAATCTTGAAACTTAACGAGTTTTGGTATATTCCCACTGTTTGTCTTCATTTTTCTTGTCCATTCCAATCTCAGTCTATTGGGCAACTTCCCTACTAAATCCTGTAATAATAGTGGATTACGCAGATGGTCTTCTTGCTCAAGGGTTAGCATAGTGCCAACCAAATTCATTATATTATCTGAAAACTCGACAATACTATTAAATTTATCCTCTCTTAAGCAAGGAATGTTCTTTATTTTTTCTATGACACTATTTATGATATATTCTGGTCGTCCTAATGGTATATCTAATAAATCTATAATCTTATCGACATTTTTAGGTAAAATCAACAGGGTCTGAACAATTTCACGACCCATTCCTTTTAGACATTTTTGAAGTCTTGTTTTATTCTCCTCATTAGAGTAACCACACATTTTAGTTGTATTGGAAAACTGACTCACAAAATTTGGCGCGATTCGAAAGGATTCCCATCGAATATAGGTAGATCTTTTGATAAAGATTGTCGGATTAACATTCTCTCAAGATAATTATTACTGGCATGGACTCTATTATCCCTGACATTATTCGCATGACATTGTCAATATGAATCGATTTATCATTTTTGCATCAGTTTGATATTGCTGATCGTTTACCCATTCTTGAATTCGAGACCTTTGACTACGCTCACTTTAAGGATATTCCTCCTCCGGATGATTTCAAATATGACTGCTGACGCTGTTATTTTCTTCTATCTGTGCAATTTTTAGTGCCAATTCTAAATCTAGGAGTTCTTTTTTTTCTTTTTTCCCTTTCTTCCTCAATAGCGTTTCTCTTCTTTGCTATATCTAACTTTTCTTGCAGAATTTGGCGATGTATACTACCAGCTACTGATCTTACATTGCCTTTAGATGTTGTTTGTTGACTTTTTCTTTTAGTACCTTCATTATCTTCGTTTGTAGACTTGTCTGGCATGATTTCGTATCTAGTTATGGATTTCTGTTCTGAACCTTGATTCATCCAAACCTCTGTTGACTGTAACTGATTATTTCTCAAACGTTCACTTCTTCAGACATAACTATCCAAGAACTGTTCGTAACGCACCGAAGGACCAAATGTTGTAGATTTTACCTGTAAGTATGTGTTATCCGGCTAGAAGTACCGAATATTGAAATCTGTAAAGAAATCTTCAAAATCACTATTTCATATATTGATATTTTGCATGCTAGTTTCATAAATAAACATGATACAGTTTTAAATGTATACTTTTTTTCAGGTGGGCATTTTCCCGTCGAATTTCGTAGCACACCAAGACCCAGGTCAGGATTTCTCAGACCATTACAACAACATCATAGCCGACATTGACCCCGTCAAAATAGACTTTTCTGAATTAGAACTCGAGGAAGTGATAGGTGTCGGTGGATTCGGAAAAGTGTATCGTGGTATTTGGAAGAATCGCGAAGTGGCGGTAAAAGCTGCGCGGCAAGATGCTGACGCTGATGCTAGCGTAACTCTAGAAAATGTTATTAAAGAAGCAAAACTTTTTTGTTTATTGCGTCATGAAAACATTGTGTCTTTGGAGGGTGTTTGTCTCCAAGAACCAAACTTATGCTTAGTGTTGGAATACTGTCGGGGTGGGTCTTTAAATCGGATACTAGCGGGTCGAAAAATAAGACCCGACGTGTTAGTGGATTGGGCGATACAAATCGCTAGGGGGATGGATTACCTTCACTGTACAGCGCCCATATCGCTTATACATCGGGACCTGAAGAGCTCTAATGGTGAGTATAGCAGTAGCAAAGAAAGACATTTTTGGACTGTATTAAAAATTTATTTCGTTAAAATGTATATGATTTGTAAAATTGGATTATACCTTTATTTGTCCACGACTATTTTATAATGTTTACATTTTACGTGTATAATGACCTTCATTATTCATAATAGGTGTGGATAGGAATAGGTTTACAATTGTCACAATATAACAAATAAAAATTTCACCCCGTCCAGGATTCGAAACCTCTTCAGAACCTCTATACTTCGAAGACATGAGAATGTGTCAACCAAGCTGTTGTATGTAGAGCGTTTTATATGTAGTCATTTTTTTTTATCTAGTGTTCAACGATTTATGTCAAAACTAAAAAAATGACGTTTTAAATAATTTATAGTTGTAATTTAATTATTATACCGAATTTAAATTGAAATTACTAGAGAATTTAATATGGAGAGCGAATCAGACACTGAAATGAATGTTTCCCTGCCAAACATAAGAGAATCAGCACAAATAGTCTCCTTAAATTTTTTGCCAGAAAAATCGAAAAAATTATTTATAAACATGTAAGTATAGTCGGGGGCAACTAATTAGCACATAAAAAGCACTAAATACTTAGGTATTTTAGACAAAATTAGGCTGGGTTGTTGAGGCTAATTTTATGGACATTATTGTAACTGCATTCTTGATAAACAAACGAGCATGTTAATTCATTAACGCATTTCTTTGTTTTTATGTCGCTTTAAAGGAAAATGTGCTAAAAACTGATATTGACCAAATTTGAAAAAGTTTCAAATGAATACGTTTGAAGGTTAGTGCTCTTAACGGTAAATCCAGATAAGTAGACAAAGTCAAACAAAGGGAACTAAAACCATGTTAGACCATATAAAGAATAAATTAATCCAGCAACTACTTGTAATGAATTTAGATGGCAACATAACAACAACCAGTGAAAGTGATACTACTTAAAGACTTTACATCGAGGATCTGAAGTTAACGTTAAAATACCAGTATTATAATGAGTATCATATTGTTGTAAGTGAGGAGTTTTTTTAATAATGTTACTGGCGACATTGATATTAGCTGTAGATAGATTTGATGAGGTGATAGGCTAATCGACCTATTCCACTGCGACCTTTTCAAATCTATTGTGGTCAAGAAAAATTGGCTGCAAGATGAAATTACATTGTTATCCGCTTAATGTTTTCAGTATATTTAACTGTTATTAGAGTAATTAAAGTTGACACTTCCTTTTCTAAAAAATATCCGGTCACTGAAGGCGTACTCCAGGGAGAACCGTTGAGCCCTATTGTCTTCTCCTTGTTCTTATCTGATATTGAGATATTTTTTAAATCAAAGGTTGTCAGAGGGGTAAGCATAGACAGTAAATACGATCTTCTTTTATTAATGTATACAGACGACTTAGTGATCTTGTGCGAGTCAGAAATAGATGTTTCTAGAAAACTTACATTAGTATTGCCATAGTAATTGTTTATCGTTAAATACAAATAAAACTAAAATTATGAAATTCTCAAGAGGCGGATTTCAACTCTCAAAATGTCCTAAGTTTCTATTTGACGATAAAATGGTTGAGGTGGTCAATAAGTACACATACCTAGGTACTTCCTCACTGTTTCGGGAAATGGCTACATACTCAAGTATTAAGACAAAACAATCATTTGGAGCTGTTATGACTCTACATTCGCATTCCAAAGTAAACTCCTGGGATGCAAGAATGGAAGTCTATAATATAAGTTAACTCATTACTTTCTGGGGTCTTAGATACTTAAATATTATAGAGAGCTCAAGTGGGTTTTTTCAAACGGTTATTACTTTTGCCAAAATCTACACCCGAATATCTCATTAGTCTAGAAACCGGTACAATAAAAATGGAATTATTAGTTTTCAAACAGTGTCTTAACAGGTTAGAGAAACTTCTGTCAATTGACGGCTCCAGGCTTCCTAGAAACCGCTATAATAGGCTTCTCAAACTTGACTCCAACAACAACATTAGGTATAACTGGGCTACTCAAGTGAAACAATTTTTTATTAACATTTGTTCAATAGATTTATGGTATAACCTTTGGTTGGGTTCACTGAAACGCAATAAAAATAATCTACTATCAAGGTACAAAGATTTATTGAATAACTTGGACAAGGAAAAATTGGAGGAGTCTAGGTACGCGGTTATTAGAACACACTTGTACTTTTCTGAAAATCCCTCGCCATATTTGTTACAAAAAATATCTATATATATCACAACTACTACAATATTGACCAATATACTATATGTATTATCTGCAATATGCTAGAACTTGAAAATGTGGAGCATATTTTTTTTAGATGCCCCTTATACAATGAAATTTGGTCATTTATTATCTATAAATAAAAAACTTATTGATATCTTAAATTTTCAATAGTTTAATTAATACTTACTGTAGGGAAACTGGTTTATATAAAAGTTTTTTGTATTTTGTAAATTGTATTGTGCAAAGGTAAATGTAACAATTCAAACCCTTGCTATATGGTGTTCTATCATGATGAGCAATAAAGATTATTATTATTACAGTAATCAAAACATGTTCTATCAAATTTCTATGATGCCTATAGAATCCACAACATATTTTGTGAAATTTAATATTTTTTTAACAGTTATGATGGCGGCGGCTTTAGCAGTAGTTGATACGGAATGTTTGTTTTGGTTATTAAAGAACCCAAAAAAGTTGTATCAATGCCTATTGAATATACAAACTTTTTTGTGAAATTTTATATTGCTATTCTTTTAACAGTGTAATTCAAAAGGCAACGATGATGGCGCTCGGCTGCCAGTTTAAGCCTAATTACACAACGACTTACTTGGTAAAAAAAACTTTTTCCCCCTTTTGGGGGTCAAGACTAATTACTATAAAAGGTAGAGAGTGCAGCCAATTAGTATAACTGCGACTTCCTCTCTACTGGACGACCAACTTATCGGCCAACAGATAGCAAAAAAATTCCTGATCTATTGGACTTCTACATAACTAGAAAAATTGCACAAAATTATATATAAGTACATTAGAAGAAGGCTTGGATGTAGTGACGGATCACAGCGCAGTAGTAATGACATTAAGTGATAACGTAATAATCAAAGAATGTAATCCCACACTGGCAAACAAGACCACAGGCTGGGTAAATTTTAACAAAGAGCTAGATAACAAAATTCAGTTAAATGTTAGAATAAAAACAACAGAAGAACTTGATATAGAAGCCGAGAAACTAGTAAGTGATATACAACAGACGGGAAATAATTACCCAGTTGAAATAAGAAATCTTGCAGCTGAAAAAAGAACAATGAGAAGACAGCAAAATAGAACGCCAATTCTGGATGTAGTACACATTTAACTGCTAGTAAAGATTGGATGATGAATACCTATAAGAAACGCAAAAGTGCCAAATATAACCGTTGCAAACAATAGTTTGATGCCAGTAGAATGCACAGGAGATATTGACATTTCGACATTTGTTGATCAACAAAAGTTTGAGGTAACTATAAATAATATTCCATATGTACCTGGCTTAACAACAAATTTATTATCTGTTTCCCAACTGATAAAAAGTGGAAATGATGTTATCTTTGATGAAAAAGGTTGTAAAATATACAACAGAGAAGGTATTTTAATTGCAACAGCTGATTTGCTATAAAATGTATATCGATTGAATTTTAAGCCAGCTGAGCTCTCTACGGTACTAATAGCGACTGCAGTAACCAGTGAAACATGGCATCGGAGATTTGGACATATAAATTACAAGGATTTTAACTTAATGAAAAATGGAATCGTTGAAGGGATTGAATGCAAGGGAAATGTCATTAAAAACAATATATGTGAAGTATGTGGTGAAGGAAAGCAGACAAGGCTGCCATTTAACCACAAGGGCACGAGAGCTTCTACATTCCTAGAAATGGTCCATGCAGATCTTTGCGGTCCAATGGAAGTGACATCTTTAGGTGGGTCAAAATATTTCTTGATTCTTCAGGATGATTACAGTAAAATGAGTTTTGTTTATTTCCAAAAAACTAAAGACGACACTATTGAAAATTAAAAATTAATTAATTAAATTTTTTAGAACTGATGGTGGTGGAGAATTTTATAGCAATAATTTTGAAAGTTTTTTAGCAACAAATGGAATTGTTCATCAAAAATCAAATGCTTACTCTCCACAACAAAATGGTACAGCGGAACGCTTAAACCGATCAATTGTAGAAAAAGCGAGGTGTTTACTCTTCGATTCAAAGCTTGATAAGCATTTCTGGGCTGAGGCAGTTAACACCGCAGTCTACTTGAGAAATCGTTCAATATTAACATATTTAGATAAAACTCCAATTGAAATTTAGACAAATAAACGGCCCGTTGTTGGCCATAAACGAATTTTTGGAAGTGAAGTAATGATGTTGATACCAAAAGAGAAACGTTACAAATGGGATAAGAAATAAAAAAAAACATTTTAGTTGGCTTCAGTGATAATGTTAAGGGCTGCAGACTCTATGGCCCAGAAACAAAACAGGTTGTTATAAGTAGGGATGGAATAATAAATGAAAAACCAAATAGCACTACTGTAGTCATTAATCATGAACCAGAAGAGTGGGAGATTCTAACGAGATTATTTTGGACCAGTACAGAAGATGATTCGAGCATACCTGATGAAGCATCGGATAATTATGATAGTGACTTTGTACCCGATCCAGCATGTGTTAATGAAGAAATTCCAAATACAATCAGGAAGACAGGGAGGCAACCTAAACCAAAGAAGTTCGAATATTATGTTAGTTATTTATGCTTGGATAGTGACAATGATCCAGTGTGCGTGGAAGATGCTATGTCCAGACCTGATCGTGAATTTTGGATAGCTGCTATGAAGGACGAATTGAAGTCTTTTGAAGAAAACGCTGCTTGGGAAATTACTGATTTTTCTAAAAATGGCTGCATTGTGAATTGTAAGTGGGTGTATAAGCGAAAAAATGATGACTCTGGTAAAGTGTGATATTGTGCTAGGCTAGTGGCCAAGGGATACACTCAAAAATCAGGTATTGACTATTATGAAACTTTTTCACCTGTTGTAAAACATTCAACATTAAGACTTCTTTTTGCTATATCTGCAACACTAAATTTAAATATTTTTCATCTTGATGTCGCAACAGCTTTTTTAAACGGGGATCTTAAAGAAAATGTTTTTATGATGATACCTGAAGGTTTACAATTGGATCAAAGTGATAAAGTATTGAAACTTAAAAAGGCTATTTATGGCTTAAAGCAGTCTGCCCGATCATGGTATGAAAAAATAGATAGTTTTTTGAATAATTTAGGATATAAAAAAATCTAATCTAGAGCCATGTTTATATACCACGATGAAAGATAATTTAAAAACCATTATTTCTATCTATGTTGATGATTTTTTTATCTTTACGAATGATATCTTAGAGTTAGAAGATTTAAAACTGCAATTGAATGAAAATTTTAAGATTACGGATTTAGGAGAAGTAAGAAATTGTTTAGGTATGAGAGTTACTTGAGACACAAAAAAATGGTACAATCACTCTAGATCAAGATTCATATATTAATCGTTTATTAAAACGATTCAATATGACTGACTCAAAGATTGTTAGTACCCCAATGGTTTAAACTTATCTAGAGAGAATGATACCTGTGTGCAGGTACCGTATCAACAATTAATAGGTAGTCTCATGTATTTGTCAGTTTTGACAAGGCCAGATATTTCGTATTCTGTAAGCTATCTAAGTCAATTCAACAATTGTCATACTGAAACACATTGGAAGCATGCGAAACTTATATTAAGATACTTGCAGGGAAGGAAAGATCATGGTCTGAGATTCACAAGAGATGATAATTATATAAAAGGTTTTGTAGATGCTTGTTGGGGTAGTAACACTCATGATAGGAAATCATATTCAGGTTTTTGCTTTCAACTTTCTAATGGTCCAATTGCATGGGAAAGCAAAAAGCAAAACACAGTCGCTCTCTCAAGCACTGAAGCAGAGTACATAGCAGACTCTGAGGCTGCTAAAGAGGCGATCTATATAAAAAACTTGTTATTCGAGATAACGGGCATTGACAATTGTGTAATTTTGTTAAATGATAATATGGGCGCTCAAAAATTGGCAATAAATAATATAACAAACAAACGTACTAAACATATTGACATTAGACACCATTTTATTAGAGAGGCCGTAAGCCAGAATCTCATTAAATTAAATTATTTAGACACTGCCAATATGCCAGCAGATGTTTTAACAAAAAGTCTGAGTCCAAATAAACCTAATGAATTTATAGAACAATTAGGTGTAGTTAAACTTGTTCAGAAGGTGTGATTGTTAAATGTAACCTTCTGTTTCCTTATTGTTTTTTTTTAATATTTTGATCTAGTGGGAGTGTAGGAAATAGATCAAAACATAACTAAAAATTGTACTGTCCTACACTGACACCTACCGGATACTATGATATGAACAAAATATAAAATGGCCAGTTATTCTTTAACAGAGTGCAATGGAAGACGTGTTTTATTTCTTATGACCTGTTACATCCACAGTGTTTTAAAAGTAATCTAACCTAACAGATAATACAATTCCTGTTTTCTTGTGTTGTAATTGTGTGACATTACACTATTGGTAAAATTAATGTATTTGTTTTTATAAAAATACAATAAACACTCAAAAATATATAAACCATACATGGTTAAAATGATTTAAATACAGTTCTGCATGAGTCTTTATATTTCATATAATTTATTATTCTAATTGCTCTTTTCTGTATAACAAATAATTTTTCAGTGTTACTATATTGTTGTCCCAGAAAATTATTCCATACTTTAAGACAGACTCAAAATTGGCAAAATAAAGAGTCTTGGATGCTTCCTTAGGTAGATATTTAGTGACAGTTCTTAGCCCATAGATTATGCTGCTTAGTTTCTTTAAAGTCATTTCTATAAGCTGTGACCATTTTGAAACTTCTTCTATAAATAATCCTAAGAATTTTGTATTATCTATCAAGTGGAAAGACACATTGGTTTTTAACTCAACTACATTTGGTTTTTCATTTAATGTTGTATTATTGAAAAGTATGACATTGGTTTTTGTTTCATTTGACGCTAATTTGTTTTGTGCAAACCATTCCTTTGTTCTTTTAAACATTTCATTGCAATTCCTTACTGCTTCTGGATATGTAGTGGGTTTAAAGCAGAGCACAGTGCGTGTTGTGTAGTTAAACCAAGAAAGAACACCCGTGGGTTAAACTCGGTAAAACACTTTAGTTTTAAGATTTTAACAGAAAAGTATTACTCGTTAAACTTGTTTCTAGATTAAAGGGGAAAGAAAAAAAATTAATTGAGGCTAAATGCGCTCTGCGCTTCTTCGCTTAATGACTAATTCTCACTTTCTCTGATACCAAGGTAGGAAAAAGCTATTTAAGTTAATGAACATTATTTCGTTGCTGGTTACTCATTCCAAAGTTTTAACCTTTCATTCCTGAAACACCTTGTATTACTTTATCCTAAATACGAGCATTTACCTACATTTCAGTAGTTGTATATGTGTATTTTGGTATCAACAAGGACGTTTAGTACATGGAAATTGTCTGTAGGAAAGTGTTTACGATCGATAGCATTTGTAATAGATGTAACTTAATGTCAATTGTTATGTCGTTTGTCGGTATTATTGCCTATAGAGGCGAATAAAATCAAAACGATAAAGATTTTAACACCGCTTATGTTGGTGTACGGCAATTCAAGTAAATTCAATAATCTCGTTCGACATTGGATATCCTTACACGGCGCTGTTCTGTAAACAACATCGGCACGATTTTATTCAAAAGCGGAGGAGATAGGAATAACTCTAAAATTTAATGAACTTGCTATGTGGAATAGAAATAAGGCTGATTTTATAATAAGCATAAACTAAGGATGCATTTGGTATATTTAAACTTTTCTAGCGGGAATTTACAATTAGTACTGGGCATAATGGCGCATTCGTTTGCAAAATTGTTTTAATTCGTAATTGGGAGGCTCTCCTGGTTATGAAAGTGTAAGATGACACTTGATATTTTTTGCCTTTAAAAAAATTAAAAATGCTGCAAATTTTTTTTTCTGCAATGAATTAGTGTTTTTTCTCCTCCCTATATTGTAAACCACGTATTTTGACACTGTTTTGAAGGACGTAAGTAACAATTACCAAAAAGGTATCGATTGTCCTTGACGACGGGTTGTAAGTCAACCTACCACCCTCGGGTGGTAATAATTTATGACATATTAAACGTGTGTAAAGACTACTTGGTCCCTAAAATAGAAATCAAGCATTTTTAATGCCTGTATTTCATTCCTCACGAAAATGCAGGTTCAGGTGCGAGTTTCCCTTCAGGAAAGCTCCCCAAGGTGATACCCATTTTGATGGAGGAAACAGCCTGAATGTACATTGCTTCAGGGGTTACCCTGGATTTTTGCACCTTCGTAGGCTCCTCCTTTTTCTTCTTACCCTGGTTAACCGGAGAGGGAGTGCTGGTTTCAGAGAGAACTCTTTTACCCTGCACTTTTGCTCCAGGACCAGATGGTTCTGACGACGTAGCAGCTGAGGCAGTTTGGCCAGATCTGGATTTACGGTTATACTTTTGTTTCCTAGGCCTAATCTCTGCTCCACTGGCTTTTGCTTCTCATCCTCAATCGCACGTTTGCGTCTTTGCGCTCCCGATTGCGGGGATTCTTTAAACTGGTGGCAAGGAGATCTTCTGGTGGGCTTTTAGTCCCTCCAGAAGTTTCTCCCTGTTCCCTTTGTAACTTGGGATCCGCTGAAGGAGTTTCACCTCCAGACTGACCTTCGGATACATTTATTGAAGGTGATGTTATTACTACCTCGACCTCCATATTGATATTTTTTGTGGTGTCCATATGAGTCCCACGAGTAGCTAGGGAATAATGGTCACCCACAACAGAGCCCCGCATGTTATAGGAAGGCTACATACAAGAGGGTTTCGCCTGGTTTTCTCAGGTTAGGGATCGGGAAATGCTGGGTCCGGCTTCACAGTCCCACAGGTCAAAAGCTCGACGGTTTAGGCCGTCACGAAGTTGACCCGAGGGCCGGTGAAGACTTGCCCCCATTGTACCCCCCGACTTTTCATCCCTTAGGCGCACACATATCCTCCATCGCTGGAGGGGTCGTTGCAATACTAAGCAGTTTACGGTTTGTGTCACAAGCTGGTCGGCGGCAGACTATTTCACAGGATTCTCGGAAGTTTTACGTTCCTTGCCCCGTTTTATTAATCTACTAGCCATTTCTTCAGCTGTGAAGAAGGCTTTCAGTCTCAGTCAACCGATTCCCTTCCACAAAGTCGAGAGTCCACGGCCGTTCCTCTATCCGCCACCTGAGGACGCCCCACAGAGGTAGTTCAACCGAGTGGCGTTTTGTCATACACGGAGCCACAGTTGTACCAACGAATATAGACGCTTATAGAAGGGCAGGCCAATGTGCAAGACCTTTGGATGGCGCCAAATGGACGAGAAAGACGTTTTGTATTCGGGGGAGTTAAAAGAGAAAGCGCGTGGCTGAAAATAGGGACGGAGCACGTGGGATGTTGCTTAAAAATTGGGACATAGCACGTGGGATCGACGAGCGAACAGGCCCTCAACTCGGATTTTGAGTTTTGTTAGTCAGCGACGGTGGCGTCATCCGGTGGCTGACTAACAGAACTAAATAATCTATTAGCCAGCCCCTCAACTGACCTCCCAAAAGATCTGCTCTTCTATAAGCGTCTATATTCGTTGGTTATACGGATTTACTATGATAGAACTTATAAGATTGGTCGGCTCAAGGTCAACAGGCGTGTACGGACAAGTACGTCACACTGACAATTGTTTAATTTTTTTTGAAAATTAGTGGTCTTTTCCAAATTTGTAAACAACTTGTGATCCTCATTTCACTATACACCCCCTGCAGCTGTCCCTTCTCCAGTCTTTGACCCGTCTATATACGAGGTCTCACCTTGGGGAAACTTCAGCCTGCTGTCTGTGAGGTATCTCTACCTCATATTTAGGACCGGGAAGAAGTTTAGCGTTTCCGAATCTGGCAAACTGAATCTGAAATTCAGAATCTACCTCTGAAAGTGCTTTTGCAAGGGATTAAAATGATTTATAAATTTTCTTGAAATCGCTGATTGAATCCTTATATAAGTATATGTGTCAAGTAAATGATTCAAAGGTCATTAGTGGTTTGTGATGAGGATGGATGTGGTTTTTTATTGTTTAGGTTTTCATAACTATTGTTGTTAAAACTGTTGAATTCGAATACAGGTCAATCTTATATATTAAAAATACCAATATGTTTTGGTTTATTTTGATAGTTATTGTAATAACTTTTCAGTTATCACTTGATAACGAAAATAAACCTTGCGTAGACGTTTATACTGGACGAGATTTCAGAGTTGAAAAATTGTCGAAATTTCGAATTATGCTTATGCATCTTATATGTATATGAATCTCTCCTGCGCTAGAGTCCAATTCAAAAGAACAATTGGCCGTGACGATCACACTAAACTGAGACTACAACTAATGCGTGCTCTCTCCACTGTCATTTCCATGATGAATTGAATATAAATAAGCAGTGCACGCCTTTAGCATCGCTTTGCCGCAATTGGAGGGAGCACGTATTAGCTGCAGTCTCATGTTAGTGTGATCGTCACGGCCCATTCTTCTTTGAATCGGACTTTAGCGCTAGATCGTTTGTCAGCATCAAGAAAAAACTCGTGCAAATATTCAACTAGTTGTAGAAAATTCCTATAAATTTAAAAATAAAAAAAAGGTGAGCGGTCGTCGGACCGCCGACAGAAGCTTGCTTCCTATGCACAATTGAATGACCATTTTTCGTGAATTTTTCACCATGTTTGACATTTTGTGACGAATTTTGACAATTATTGACCGTCTTTGACAATTATTGACCATTTTTGACAATTTTTCAAAATTTTTCACATATTTGGCAATTATTGACCATTTTTTAAAATTTTGACAATTTTTTCAAATCTTAACAATTATTGATCATTTTTGACGAATTTTGATTGGTTTTGACAATTGTTGACCGTCTTTGACAATTATTGACCATTTTTCAAAATTTTTGACAATTAATGACCATTTCTGACAATTTTTGAAAATATTTGGCAATTATTAACCATTTTTTCAAAATGTGGACAGTTTTTGACAATGTTTGATCATTTTTCCAAATTTTTGACCATATTTAAAAATTTTTGACAATTTTTCAAAAATTTTAACATATTTGGCAATTATTAACCATTTTTTCAAAATTTTGACAATTTTTTCAAATCTTAACAATTATTGATCATTTTTGACAATTTTTGACGAATTTTGATTGGTTTTGACAATTGTTGACCGTCTTTGACAATTATTGACCATTTTTCAAAATTTTTGACAATTAATGACCATTTCTGACAATTTTTGAAAATGTTTGGCAATTATTAACCATTTTTTCAAAATGTTGACAGTTTTTGACAATTTTTGATCATTTTTCCAAATTTTTGACCATATTTAAAAATTTTTGACAATTTTTCAAAAATTTTAACATGTTTGGCAATTATTAACCATTTTTTCAAAATTTTGACAATTTTTGACCATTTTTGACAATTTTTCACACCTATAGGTGTGCGAGCTCAGAGCGGTAAGAGAGATTGCGCACAGTCGCTTGAATGAGTTATCGCGTTATCGTGCAATAAGAAGCAAGCTTCAAAAAAACTAATGTCTGTCATTACCTACTAGGCCATAGCCTAAGGCGCTACGATCGAAATAGTCTTTTTATTAGAATTTCTTAAAATAGGAGCTCTGTTTCTTCAGATATTGACAATACTACAATTAAGGAAAACTGCAGTAAGCTCCTGAAAATATATAGTCAGGATTTAGACGTCGACTTTGGCAACGTCAAATTTAAATATTTCATAAAATCCTTGCATATTCCCCCTACTAGTGGACAAGAAATTATGCCATGGCTGGAAATTATTCGTGGTAAAAACTGAATTTACTGTTTGGACCCTTACTTTGTGGAATCTACTCATATTAATGTTATAAATGAAACTAATTGTTTCTAATTAATTCCACTATTTAATTGAAAAAGAAAAATTATGAAAATTATTAAAGGATATTAAAATGTGGAACGCTTCACGATTTTAATATCCTTTAATAATTTTCATAATTTTTTAATTAAATAGAGGAATTAATTATAAACAGTTAGTTTCATTTATAACATTAACGTGGTATAAACTCATTGCAATTTTTTAAAATTTGACGTGTTACGTATTTATACAGGATGTCCAGAAACTTTCCTGTTGTCATAGCTTGACTCTATCTTTACCGAACCTGTAAAGTGCACACTGAGGAGATGCTCTAGAGCCTCTGCCTCAGTATTTGAAAACTTCCCGCTCGGCAACTGAATATAACCAAGTTTGTTAGAAGTATCCCTTTTGAGGATCCTGTTGATTCTGACGCTGTCAGGGACACCTTGCATGTCCTCACAGAATTCTCTCCACGACCTTTCCTTGGATTCTTTTATTTTTGTTTTATATGCCCCTAGTTTAGCTTTATAAGCTTCCCAGTTACCCGTTTTTTCGCTTTGTCGAAAAAGATTCTTGTTTCTCTCCTTAGCGGTGTTAGCTCTTTATTCCACCAGATGGCTTGTCTAGAAGAGCGACTCTGCTTTATCGGACAGTTGTTATGATAAGTGGTCAGTGTAGTCTGTTGCAGCTGCTCCCTCTAAATCATCAGCAGTTTTTGGTCTGCCTAGGTGTGTACGGATTTTAGAAAGCAGGTCCTCTTTATAAGATACCCAGTCAGTGCTCTTAGGATCCTTGTATGTTCTAATAACCGATTTTTCTACGTTAACCTTTGTCTACTACGCAGTTCATTCTTATTCTTGGAAAAGTAAAAAAGTCGTTAGGACTTAGGTCGGTACTATATGGAAGATAGTCCAACAATTCGATGTGTTCTTGCTTTAAAAACTCTATCGTTTTTCGAGATGTATGGTAACTTGCATTGTCTTGGAGGGGGATTATTCGTCGTTGGGGGGGTTGGTTTTTCAAAACTCAGCACTCACTACCGGCAAACAAATCTATATGTACCAATCAGCAGTAACAGTTATTTGATCTTGCTAAGGAAATGTTGCTACATACTTCGCTTTTGAGACAAATCTGGCCACCATCTTTTTGGAAACACTTCTTGAACGGATAACTTTCGTCGGATTTGGTTCATCTTGGAACACCCAAACAGCCGACTGACGTTTATTTTCGGTTTCATGAAAGTAAATCCAGGATTCATCATCACTGACAATACTGTATATATTGTTACACCTTTTATTTCTTAAAGTTTCTTTATTTCTAAAATTTTAACTTTCAATACAAAAAACGTCTTACTTTTATATCACAGATCTCAACTCTCCAATACTTCAAAACTAAACTCCTACTGTCAATTGTCCCGCTTTTTATACTTTTCACCTGTTCCAGACAGCTCTCAACTTTTTCATGACATTTCTAGACTTTTCGATGACGGTTCCAGACGTAACATTGCTCCCTTTTTTCTAGTTATTCGTCCCGAATAATCCGACTGATGGGGTCTGGTTGAAGCCAACAGGGTGGATCGGGCCCGCAGTAAGGGGCTAACCTCTCGACATGAATCACCTTGGGCTTACTCTTCGCTGACAATTGGATGCGGTAGACTAGGTCGTGGATTTTCTTGGGAACGGTGTAGGGGCCATCCCAGTTTTGTTGCAGTGTTTGGCCGAAACCTTTTCTGCGCTTGGGATTGAAGAGCCATACAGGGTCACAGAGCTTCAAACGTTCACGAGCAAAATTGTGGACCTTTTCCAATTTTTCCTTCAAGATTTCTAGGCTAGCAGAAATAGAGGAACCAAATTGTCCCAGTCTTTTTGGTTTCCAGAGAAGAACATTGAAAAATATTGGCAAATAGTTCTAAGATGTCTTTCTACCGTTCCATCGGACTGTGGATGGAGAGGCGTAGTGCGTGTCTAATGTCTTCATCAACTCCTGCCATAATTCAGATTCTAAATTTCGTCCTTGATCAGAATATAATTCCAGAGGGACTCCGTGTCTCGCAATAACGTTGGTTACAAAAACCTCTGCTACTGTCGTCGCTTCTTGATTAGAAAGAGGTGCTATTTCGGGCCATTTGGAAAAATACGAGGGGTAAACCGCCGGCAAAAATCTTGTACACCTACTTCCACATTTGAAAAAACTTCCATATACTTCCACCAAACTTCCACCAAACTTCTACATACTTCCACATCGACTTCACATACTTTCATCTGATTTCCAGTTCTTACATTTTTATATTTGATGATAGGGAATAGTTATTAATTTAAATAGAATACTTCATTTATACAAAATAAAAAAAGGTTTTATTATAAATTGATAGAAAAATAACAAGTAATAAAAAAAATTGACTAATATAAAATTAACAAAATAACAAATATTCGTAACTAAATCATTAGAATTCTTCATTTATGCAAAAAATGGGTTTTATTGATAGAAAATTGATATTTTAATTGATAGAATAGTATGTATAATTTGACTGAAAAAAAACAATACATAACGAGAACAAAAAAAGATTGTTAATATAAAATTAATAAAATAACAAATATTCTAAACTATATCATTGGTAAACACAAAAAAATAAACTACTTAGGTTTCACCTAAGAAATATACAGACTGTCCAGAAACTCTCCTGCCAAACGGAAACTACAGTTACTAGAGGTGATGTTAAGTCGATTTAGCTCAAATTACCTCAATCCGAAAATGCTTCCTAAGGGAGCTACAGCCCTTTAAAGAAGACGTCCTCATATGAGTTTTCTTCAAATTATTCAAAAATACCGTTACTTAAAATTTTCAAACTTGGTATAATCAAGAAACAGTTACAAACCAGTTGTTCGCTGTAAATAAATTTTTTTCAGATCCATCACAAGCGTGTCAGTCTGGGGTACCAACAGGTATTTTTATAAAAAAAAATTTATTTTCAAGTTTTTTATGTATCCGACACCGAATTTGGAAAATTCAAGATAATTTTCATAAAAAATGTTCTCTTCTCTCAAATCGATATCAGGTCGTCTACCAGTTTCAGTATTTTTAGGTACTACTGAGCCACTTTCTCTTAATCTTTGGTGTACAGCTACAAATGTTGCGCGAGCTGTTTGGAAATTTTTCCGCATATCTTCGCCCTGCTGCACGAGCCTTACATTGTACATCCCCATAAACTAAATGCATATCAGCATATTCTTCATTCGAAAAATAAACCATTTCGATCAAATTAACTATTATTTTTTACCTTTCACACACAATAACAATAATAACTGTTTAGAATCAAAATAATTTGACACATTGTCAGATTTTGTTGATTTTTCAAAGCAAACTTGATATTACAGATACAATTTTATAATCCAACATGATTTTATGTAAGAAACACAAAAAGTTTAAATTTATTTTTCTCGAAAACGGTTCATGATATCGATTTGAAAGAAGAGAACATTTTTTATGAAAATTATCTTGAATTTTCCAAATTCGGTGTCGGATACATGAAAAACTCGGAAATAAAATTTTTTTGATAAAAATACCTGTTGGTCCCCCCGACTGACACGCTTGTGATGGATCTGAAAAAAAATTATTTACAGCGAACGACTGGTTTGTTACTGTCTATTGATTATACCAAGTTTGAATATTTCAAGTAACGGTATTTTTGAATAATTTGAAGAAAACTCATATGAGGACGTCTTCTTCAAAGGGGTGTAGCTCCCTTATGAAGCATTTTCGGATAAAGGTAATTTGAGCTAAATCGACTTAACATCACCTCTAGTAACTGTAGTTTCCGTTTGACAGGAGAGTTTCTGGACACCCTGTATAAGGTAATATCTCGAACAATACTAAACGAAAAAATTAAATTCTGGCTTACTTTAAAATAAAATAACAACTATTCTTAACTTTTTCAATTGATTTTTCTAGTAAATACAAATAACATGCTACTTATATTTTCGTTTAATGTCTTTGAAAATATTTACCACTGCCGCTCTCACAGATTCTATTAAAGTAAATGGGCCGTCTCCCTCTAAAATTATCGGACCATAATAGATATATGTATTTTCAACTTCCTGGACGACATCGTGTTTCGGCCAAATAAACTGATAAAAGTTTTCTTTCAAAAACTTAACTTTGCTAGTAGACTCATTGATGATCTCGATAACTCGGCCAATATACCATGAATCATTGTAAAATACGGCATAGTATTTTTCGACTTTGATATCGACATTTTTTTCCTAGTTTTTTACATTTATGCTTGAGTTGTATGCTTGAGAATCGGCCAGCTCAACCACTCTCGAAAACTAAAGCTCCAATGTCGACAGAAAATTTTACGCCAATTTTTGCATTTTCTATACGCTCTTTCAGTTTGTAACACCTATTCATTAACACCCTGTATAATGACCTATTCAATAATTCTAAATTCGTTATTTTCACCGCACTTCGTCTGATTTCTGTATTAAACTTCCACATACTTCCACCAAACTACCTCCACATACTTCCACCAAACTATCTCTACATACTTCCACCAAACTTGAAAATTTTTGAAAAATTGTCAAAGACGGTCAATAATTGTCAAAATTCGTCAAAAATGGTGAAAAATTCACGAAAAATGGTCATTCTATTATGCATAAGAAGCAAGCTTCTGTCGGCGGTCCGACGACCGCTCACCTTTTTTTACAGATAAACCTTTATGTACAATTTTTTTAATTGTGGTCTTTGAAATTCCCAATGATGCTCCAATTTCACAATATGGGACATGTCTATTTTATTGGATCAGCTTATGAACAACATCGAGGTTTTCCTGGATGACTGTCGTTGTTGGTGAATCTGTTCTTGGATCGTCGCTAAGATTAATCCGTCCACATTCAAATTCTCCATACCAACGAGAAATTGTCGACTGGTGCTTCATTGCCGAAAACATAAACCAACACGGCAAGGCATTCTTGTTGAGACGACTATCTTCGAAAATTATAAAACATTATGGCGCGAAAATTATCTCTGCTTAATTCCATTTTTCGACTGACTCATCAACTTTACACGAAGCGGTCTGAAACTTTGGCGTTAAGTTAACAAATTTTGACATTTGGTATTTGTTGACAGACGCCAACTATGTTGTTATATGCAACCCTCGTAACCTAATTTACCTTTATTCAAAATTTCCCCCTAAGGGAACAGCTTTTTCCAGATATTTTATAAAAGGTGAAATACTGAGGATTTTATTGAATTTTCATAATAAATTTATTATAGACTGCATATTGTAAATAGAATTGCAGCAAAATATCCACTAACAATACGGAAAAACCCATTGTTATCTGATGGTAATGGCAGACTTCCTGCACATAATTTATAGTAAGTATATTACAGACTCATCTTGAAAATAACAAATGTCTGGGACTCTGGCAACCAATTAACACTATTGGGTGATTAAGAATACTTGTTTTTGATAAAATTTGCATAAATGTGGTGAGTATTTATGTAGCTACTGTAATAAATAACGGTAAGAATGGAACTAATTCTCTTATTGTTTGTTATTTACTATCGCCTTTTAGTCTAAGAGATAGCCACGTGAAACGTATATCACCGATAAAAGTGGACAGCAATATTTACTTTTGCAAAACCAACTTTCCGCCAACAAAATAATACTGTATTGCTTTGACTAAAACTAGCAGCGGTCAAAAAATTTGGGAGGGGAGGTCAAACACCTCGACTTACGTGTTTGATCACGACATTTCCGTAATTAATAATTAGCATATTCTTTTCTTTATATTTCAAGTTACGGGCTTGTTGTCTTCGAATTTTGGTTTGTGACTTGGAGGTGAAGGTGTCGCTACTTTCGCAACTATTACATTTCCGTCATTGGAAGATATGTATAGTTGGTGATTGTAGAGACAAATTCTGTTCGGGATTAACTCTCGAACACATATACCTTGTTCTGATGAGGCGCAATACGCCGAAACCGGTCTACAAGTTATGTTGTCCCTTCTGGTTGCAAACCAAAATGGTTGGTTTAAATCTTGTAGATTTACCAACCCCGTTTGACTTAGAAGTGTAATTCAATGTCTGTCGGGGCATGTAGCTCGGGAAGTAGTTTTTACTTCTTGGTGGAACGGTCACTGTTTTTGAAAAATATTTTTCAAAACTAGTTGTAAAGCGTAGAATAATATATTTTTATTCTTCGATATCTATTATTTTCACAATAGTGAAGGGGGGAGCAAACACCTCGGAAGAGCCGTCCTCATGTCGGGAGCACTGCAGCCTATTTTACTTTAATTTTGTGCCAGAAGATTACAGCAATTAATTTTTTTTCTCAATTTGTTAATCTTGAAGACAAATTACGTTTCTTTATTTCAACAAATATACTGCCTTGTACTTATATCTAAAAGCTACTCCCATGCATTCATTCGTTTGGGTTGTGCTCAATAGCCCAGGCACTTGAACTGAATCGTGATTCGTGTCTTCTTTAAGGGCCACTAGTTTGAATGGAGTGATTTTCAGTAGAAATTGAAGGATGGGAATCCTAACCTAACTTAACCTAACCTAACCTAACCTTGATCAACGTTTGTAGCGAAAAGACAAACGATTGAAAGTTTAAATGAGAATTCTCTTCGTTAAGTACACTGTTGCCGGTTGAAAGTGTTTAGTTTTACCTAATAGTGCGCCGTATAATGAATGAACTCGAAACAAAGTTAACGATAACGAGACACAAATATCATTTGTACAAATCAATCTGCGCTTTTGGCAACAGCGGTTAGAAGTACCTAAGTTGGGCAATGAACACACGCCCACCTGTTTTGGTAGAGGGGACTGGGCGAACAATTCTTCTCTCTCTTTTAAGTGGTGTTGTTCATATTATCCTCGTCGTAATTGTGTAAATCGTATGCCCAACTAAGCTTTTTCGCAAGCTGTAGATAAAGAGGAAATTTTGTGTTGGAAATGAAATTATTCAAGGGCGAATAGGAAATGGCTGAACGCAGGACATACTGTAAAAAAAAACATGAGTCGACACTAACATAAAAACATTCCGCCAAGCGGTCATGGAAAGATATTCCACTGGATTACCTGCACCGATCGGAAAAGGGCGTTAACATTAAAACATTAATCATTAAAATAAAAAAGCAGCTATATTTAATTGGTTACAGCAGAAAAATCTCCCACTTGATAATAGCATGGTAAAAAAATAATTATTATCCATTGCGAGGCAACACAAAGCAAACTACAAAAAGTTGACGAAATGGCTAAATAAAAAAAGAAATTGGTTACCTTCAAACCTTTGTGAAATCAATCCCATCGAACCCATATGGACTCAAGTGGAATTAGACGTTGCTAGGAACAACACTACTTTTGATTGATGTAAGTCAGCTTCTTCTAGCATCGTTCGCCAAAGTGACAATTGGAAAAATGCTGTATATCATAGGTTTGCTCCAACTTGAGTGCGAAACTATCTGGGATTGTTATGAACATTTGCAGTTGCATTTTCGCGTTCCATCCGTGATATTTTGGTGACTGCTAGTGAGCAGTTCCAACGTTAAATGCAAATGCAAACGGTTTGAAAACTGTCGCAAAAATTATGAGGGACGGAGACAGCACGTTCTTACTTGAATAATCCATGCTTTTTTATTAGCTTCTCTCTCTGTCTCAATAAATAAGCGGCAATATCAGCTTAAATTTAGTAGGCATAAACACAAGGGTTGTCTGTCTCTTGCTTCGCTGTGACAAACTTCACTATTAGTAGATTAGCTGTTCCAACATAGCAGTTGCAGACTATACTCTGTCCATCCAAGCAACGGAGTGTTCCAAAACAGTATCATGCATAGTGCACGTGATCTCTCCAACTCTGTATGGACAATGAATTCCGCCGGCCGATTGCAGTTAAATTCGATTGGCCAGCGCATGGAGGCATATTTATTTTAGCCAATAGATGCAAAGGCGCATGGTGATCACGCATCTATCGTTGTTTGGGTCGCTCTGTTTGTTCGATGGATATAGTATAGTTTCAAATTTCCCCAAATGCGCGTATGCGCAAAGTCAAATTTGAGTATAGTCCGAAACGCGTCCCAAATTGTCTGTTGGAATGAACTTTTCCCTGATCTAGAATTATAGTGAGGGTGTCTAGCTGTCAGTCAAAAAACGACATAGTATATCTTGATCCAAGTGATCTAATAGTGATGTAGAAATCTTGTGTTGAATATGTGTGCCCGAGTCGGAGTCGTAATTACTTGAGATCTGCGATTTAGTTCATCATAAATAACATGGAGGCTATACAAGGATATCGAACTCATACGGGAAAATTGACAAAACCTGTCCTCAAAATCGTCTATTTAAGCAGTTTGTTTTTTCACCGCGGCGTCGCGCATTGTAGCTAGGGTACCATTTTAAAACTGTCACGACAATAACCTTACTTTTCATATTTGACCAATTTGACAGTATACAAGTACAATTTAAGAGAACTGGAAGAAAAAAGGCGAACAATGATTTGAAGAAAAACCAGAGATGGTTGATAAGGAATAAGCTGTAGTACTAATTTGAAAAAATTACTGGTATGTTCTTTATACAAAAAAAATATGAATTCAGTTGATATTCAGATAAAAATATAAATAAGGAGAGAATATAAATAGAAGCAAATATATAGATCAAATAGAAAAAAATTTATGTTTGCCTATTATTGGTGCAATTTACCAATGTAGGGATTACTAAAACCAAAAGACATTGAAACTAATCGGTGTCACTTATTTCTTACCAATCTTCAGATTCCTAATTCCAGTGAGGGGCACTTCTGGGATAACCTTCATAGATAAAACACAGAGGATTCAAAATAGTGTAGAGAATGTTTTGTGCAGCTCATTCACTGTTATTTTGAGATTAGTATGACTGATCAAAGCGATGTCATCTAGATACTGCAATATGTATGTTTGCAAATTTAAATGTTCTGTTGCTAAATCATAGTTATAACAAGATAGAAAGATTGTAGAGCAAATAGGACAGTGAGGAGCACTGGAGAAGTCCTTAAATGTTTGGCATAAAACTGTAATTCACTTTTACTTGTGGTGTTCTATCACTAAGGTAGTTTTAAAGATTAGTAGCAAGTATTTAGAACACATCATTTCATATAGTTTGTAGAACATACCACAGTTCCAAACACCATCAAATGCTTCAGTCATGCCTAGAAAAAGAGCAGCACTATGTTTTCATCATAGACTAGAGGTTTGTATATTTGATGTCAGGTTCGATAGTGAATGCATACTTGAGCATTTTGTCCAAAACCAATCTGGTATCAAGATATATATGTATTTTCTGATATTCTTCAGTTGAAACTTTTTTGTTTTCAAAATTTTTTGCCAGAATAGACAAAATTTACTCGTAATCCTATAAAGCCTATTGGTAAATTGAGCAGTAATTATGAAGTATTCTAATTACCTTATTTTAACTTCAACAGTTCAATTATTACGCATAGTACCTAAGTTGGATAAGTATAACTAACAGGCCATAGGAAAGGTAGGTATCAAGTTAGAGACAAAATACTGATTGTATCTTTGAACAATGTTTAATGATCGAAGGATTGTACACTTATTTAGGTAAAAGAAGTTACATAGTGTATAGTAAATTACTTCTCATGCAACTCTGTATATTCAATATTTTCATAATTTCTTGTAAAGGCTTGACCTATAATTCTATAATTGTTTTATTACTTCTTATTAATAGGGCCAAATTTGTTTGTTATTAGAGCTTATGACTACTAGCTATTTATCTATACATACTTTCTATGATTTCGAACTGTATTTCTTCTAGTTGCAAAATAGCTTCAATTCTCAATTATTCGAAGGCCATTTAATACAGTACATTTGAAGTGGCACATTCCCTCCAAGCATTTCAAGTAATTTTTCCTTTTTTTCATATTTTTGTGTAGCTAACATTTTACTATTTAGGAAGCCAGATTCTGAAAAACTTTATACATAATGTAAACATATTTTCATTTTTATTCATCTTCAATTTATTTTTTATAATTGGGCAATCCAACTTGTGAACTTGGTTCTAGAATATACTTACTTGCTCATAGAGTGTCTTCTTTATTCTTCAAATTTCTCTTTTAAAGACTTATACTCATTCTAACTGTGTTGGACCTTTAAGTGTGTTCTAAAATTCCATACTGAAGAGAAGACATGATAGTAGATATTCATATTTTTCATCACGTAAAATCATAAATACATTCAGCAGCACAGAGTGGAACTAATTATTTTACCACCAAACGATTACAATTTTCGATATTTTTGAAAACGAGGACAAAAACGGATTTCTTATTCACAATATTTCCCATTCCTGTGACCTAACCTCACTTACCTCACACGTGAACCGCGAACTGTCAAAGTAGCTAGCAACCAATAAAACATCATGAACTCGAGTTTTATGATTGGCTGTCGTCAGATTTTTTGGTACACTAAGTTATGTGGTGCCCTCTATAATGACCAGAAATTGGAATACATGGAGTTCGATCTCCTTATATAGCCTCCATGATAAATAATATCAAAAACTTATTACCCCTTTGGAAATTGTTCGATTCATTATTAAAAATTGACACATCTCGGAATTTTCTCTCCAATAATGAGCTTATCCGTATTTTGTTGTTCCACCATTTATTACTAGATAAATATGGGGCTTACGTGCTTCTATGAGCCTCTCCACTACGACCTTTGCAGATCTATTGTGTGTGCCCTCCTGTTATTCTAGAGTTCCTTGTCTAGGCCCGTTCTTATTACTAGACTTCGAATGCCAAACCTCAGGTCCTCCAAATATTGAGTTGGTTGTGGGTTTTCCTCCTCTATCGTTGAAAACATCAGCCTAGTCAGGCTTAGCAGTAGCACAGTATGTGTTCTGAGGTTTCCTCATCTTCTTGGCAAAACCTACATATGGTTGTTTCTGCCAATCCGATGTTGTTCATGTGTTTGTTAAGTCTACAATGCCCTGTCAGGGGCCAACCAGTGTCCTGATTGTTCTCCTATTCTGGCTAAATAGGTACTCCGTGAATTTTGGCGAGGATTCTTTGATGAACTCTTTGGTCTGCCTCATTCTTGTGCGCCTTGTTCCACCATTCTCGAGACTGCTTTTTATCCAAGTACTGATATTTGTTTTTTGCAGCGCTTTCGCTATGCCACAGAAACGTTTCTGTGCCAATGGGAGCACGTCATGCCCCTTCTCGGGCTAGTGAGTCTGCATCTTCATTGCCCTTGTGATCTGAGTGGCCTTGTACCCAGGCTGCCCAGCTCTTGTAGTGCTTCCAAGCAGTCCCAAACAAGTTTGGAATTTATCTGCATGGAACTGATTGCTTTTATAGCCGCTTGGCTGTCGGAGTATATGGCAATGGTCTTTTCCTCAAACTCTTGCCTTAATAGCTCTCCTGCACAGTGCTGTATTGCTGCAACTTCTGCATGGAATATCGTCACATGTTTGCTTGAGCACAGTGAGACTCTTGTCTTTGGCTTGGATATATATATTCCTGCTCCTACATCTTCCTCGGTTTTTGAGCCATCTGTGTAGCAGTCCATTTCTTAATTAATTGGAGATCCTTAATTCCATGCCTCTCTGCCTGATAAGACTGTTTTGAAGTTTTTCCCGAAGCCATACTTGGAAATCATCTCGTCCGATGGCATTCCCATTATGGGGTCGATTTCCAACTCTTTATATAGTTTTTTATACGCCTTACCGTGTATTCTACTAATCGGTGCTTGCTCTCTGGTCAATCTATTAGTGATTGACCTGGCTTCGCCTTATATGTAGACATGAAGTGGCGGCAGGTTGGGGTTGACCTAATGGATCCCATGGCAACCAGTCAAGCTTGATTATGGATCACCCCAGCCTGCCGAGTCTTTGGTCACCATACCACCAAACCATATGGCTATAATGGGTCTGATGACTCTGGTATATATCCATATTATGATCACTTTTGGTTGTAGCCCCAAGTTCTTTATTACTAACATAGTCCGCATGATTGCAGGCGTGGAAATTACCTTGGATCCTTCCTGTATAAATCACATCTGATAAAATTATGTTTCTCGTATTCACTTCAGATAACAATAATTTATTGTTTGATAATATTTAACGTCAAATAACAAAATATAATGTTTTAGATTAGACAATGCCGGTTTTAAAAATAGAAAATATCAATTAGGTATTACCCGAGGTCATAATATACGTTGGTGAACCTATCACTTGCCTTTCATTTTTTATTAATTATCGCCGACTAGTAATTTGTATATATTTAAATCCATCATATTAAAAATACATTGTTAGAGTTAATAATTGTTAATTAAATTTTAAATACAAAAAAAAGCTAAATATGTAAACTGAGAACAGAAAACATTTTGGTTTATTTACTTAAATTTTCAATGTGACTTTTAATTTGACAAATGCAGGTACAGCAGGTACATTTTGTGTCATTTCTCTCTTGGAGAAAATCAGATATCACTTGAGTAATCTAAAAAATATCAGAACAAGTTGTTCTATTAAAAATTATTTTTGTTTATTAATTTGAAGACACCCTCATTATAAATGCAAATCTGCGAAAAGTTGTATACCGCGTTGTCCAAATATATTTCATAGTAACATTTGTGCATAGCAAATGATGGCAAGCATTTTGAGTATTTAAAATAATTAGGTAGTAGGTGCGTTTTGTAAATTTCTGTTATGAGTAGCTTCCTTAGTTTTTGAAGCTTGCTTCTTATTGCACGACATAGGACTTTTGGGAAGGCTAGTCAAAAATTGTCAACAATTTGGAAAAATGGTCAATAATTGTCAAAAACTGTCAAAATATTGAAAAAATGGTTAATAATTGCCAAATATTTTCAAAAATTATCAAAAATTTGGAAAAATGGTCGATAATTGTCAAAAACTGTCATAAATGGTCAATATTTGTAAAAATTTTGAAAAATGGTCAATAATTGTCAAAGACGAACAATAATAGTCAAAAATTGTTAAAATTTTGAAAAATGGTCAAAAATTGTTAAAATTTTGAAAAAATTGTCAATAATTATAAAAGACTGTTAAAAATGGTCAATAATTGTTTAAAATTGTTGAAATTTTTGAAAAATAGCAATAATTTTCAGAAACTGTCAAAAATGGTCAATAATTGTTAAAATTTTGAAAAATGATCAAAAACTGTCAAAATTTGGAAAAAATGGTCAATAATTATAAAAAACTGTCAAAAATCATCAATCATTGTCAATAATTGTTAAAAATGGTCAATAATTGTTAAAAATGGTCAATAATTGTTAAAAATGGTCAATAATTGTTAAAAATGGTCAATAATTGTTAAAAATGGTCAATAATTGTCAAAACTTGAAAAAATAGTCAGAAATTTTGAAAAAATGGTCAATAATTGTCAAATTTTTGAAAAATGGTCAAAATTGTTAAATTTTTGAAAAATGATCAAAATTTTCGGAAAATTATCAAAAATGGCCAAAAAATTTCAAATTTTTTGTAAAATGGTCGATAATTATAAAAAACTGCCAAAAATGGTCAATAATTATTGTTAAAAATAGTCAAAATTTTTGAGAATTGTCAAAAATGGTCAATAATAGTTAAAATTTGGAAAAATGGTCTAAAATGGTCAACATTTTTGAAAAATTGTCAAAACTGTCAAAATTGGTCAATAATTGTTAAAATTTGAAAAAATGGTCAAAAATTTTGAAAAAATGGTCAATAATTATCAACAAATGGTAAATAAAATATAAAATAAAAGTTAGTAAAACGTACTGGGCCTAATGTAATTCCCAACATCGCATTCTATTGCGCGTATTTTTATTCATGGTTTTCCCAACCTCGCATTCTATTGTGCATAGGAAGCAAGCTTCTGTCGGCGGTCCGACGAACGCTCACCTTTTTTTTTAATTACTTATGTAATGTTAATAAATATTTTTGTGATACGTTTTTACTTGTTATTTTATTTTAAAAACAATTCTAGCAACATAATTTCTCTTACAACTTACTGGGTGAGCCAACAACCATCAACTCTCATCAATATCTTTGGAATGACAAGAAATATCAGTTCGCGGTTGTAACGTGTTGATTTTGGGATATCAACTGGCTTTTGGTAAAATCAGTATTTTTGATTTATTAGTACCTACTAGTTAAGACAAAGTGATCTCCTTGATTTCTTTGGATAGGAATTTTTTTGAATCGGCATTTGGTAGAAACCAAGAATTGAGGTAGGTTTTATCATACCTTGTGGTAATATCTGTGTTAAAAACCCTTAGTAATCCCAAATTTGTGATTTGTGTGGGATATAACCCTTTTAATAAGGTGAGCTGCCTCCTTAAGATCTTATCTATTCATATTTTGATTTATCCATCCTTTTTTTGTCATTTCAAAATCAGAAATGTGTTTTTTTTTGTTTATTAAAAAGAGTTTTCTTTTTAGGGTTCTAAGGTAGTTTTATAAATAGCTTTTATTGGGTAAAATACGTCCTCTACTCGTTTTGTTGTGTAAGACGTGTGCTTGATCTCGAATATACACTGCACGCCCAAAACAACAGAAAATAATGCCTTTGTAGTGGAACTCCATTTGATTGATACGACACAGAAGGGTATTCTAGAGACCAAGAGAGCTTGGAGAATTGTTCAGAACGTTGGAGGACCTATGAGGACGAACAGGCCAGAATTTTCTTTATTTTTACTTTCATTAATTTACTTATTAATTGTAAAATCTGAGGGAAATTGTATTTTCAGTTTAAGTAATAGTAGTTAAGATTAACTAAAATCTCATCGTAAACAAATTTACAATCCTACTGTATAATACATATTTTTTTTATGAAAATGCAAACTATAGTATATAGTGCTGAAAAGTAACTTTTGTAGTTATACTTGGAAATATCTAAGACTTAATTAACTTTAATTTCTTACTTGAATATTTTAATAAAAACCAACAGAGTATTAACCCCCTTGTTGTAAGTAAATTGCTATATTAAAGGATTGATCTTCGCTATTTTATTTGCCTTTTTGTAAGCTAGTTAGAGTTATAGCATTCGATTAGAAATTTCTCAGAAAAAATCATAAATAGAGATAGGTGTTACATAACGTCCTCTAGTTGTCGATTGAAAAATTAAAAGTGTTGTTGTTACTTTTTTCTGGAATCTACTATTAATGCTCTATGCATGGAGTCTATATTTTTGAAAATCGGTTCAGGCTTATGGAAGTTACAGTCTCTTTTATGTCAACGAAAGAACACTTCCCCCACCTCTTTATAATAGGTCACACAGAAAAAAGAAAAATGACTTTAGCAAATGTTTAGTCAGTTGATATTTTTTACCAACCTAAATTGGGGAATATTTTGTAAAAAATCCATATACTAGTGATAGATTGCGCCACCTAGCGAAAAACTATGGACTCAAAAACATTTTTAATCAAGGGCCGATTTTCTCACAAGGATTTTTTGCCCAATCTCTAGGACATAAGGTTTCCGAGATTTGGTACGATGTTTACTGGACGCCTCTAGACATGGGATCAATCAGTTGCCAAGCAACCGGACGTTTTTGGTACTATTCGGTTATACCTCGAACACACTATTCAATAGTCTAACTTCATTCTCTTATAAGACTAAAAGGAATAGAAAAATAAGGCTTATACTTGAACTAAACTCGACTTCACAACAACAGAGCGTGCTTTAAAACGATATATCGGTTCTTTTTGGTACAATTTGTCCAAAATCAATTGCAAAAGATGAAATACGTGTTCGTCACCCTTATAGGAAAAAGTATGCCGATCACAGAGAAAAATCGACCAGGGCGACGAACACCTGTTTTTGCAATTGATTTTGGACAAAAACACTTGATTTTGAAAAAGTTCTTCTACAGAGAGATTCTGAAAAAGCCATCCTTTTTGGCATAATTTTAAATTTATTATGATGTATCTGAATCTGTAGAGTGGGGAGAATGAGTTTAGGCCACATGTGTCCCATTGCACATCCTCCCGAGGAGTTGTTCTCCTAGGTGACCGCCCATCCTGTCCTTTTCAGGAAGGTGGACAGGTCACTAGGAGACATCTCCTTTATATCGGCAGGTGTAGACAAAGACTCACCGAACACACACTCTCTTATTGACGATAACTCCGGGCACTCACATAAGACATGCCTGACAGTTTCATCTTCTTGTTCACACATTCTGCATAGAGGTGTGTCCTCTAGCCCCATAGTATGGAGATGTTTCCTTAGTTGACAGTGGCCAGTCAGAAATCCTACTGTTAAGCGTAGGTTTTTCCTGGTCATCGCCAAATATTTCTTCGTCTCCAGCTTCCCAGGGTCGCCCAAGGTGTTCCTGGCAAGATTGCATCCTTTGATTCCATCCCATCTCTTTAGGGATTGAGCATGGGTGTAACGCTTAGCTAGTTCCGCAATTGTCGAAGTCGTCAGGCCGTAGGTGTCACTGGGTCCTAAAATTTTTAGTCCAGCCGCTTCCCTGGCTAAAGAATCGGCAATGCGTTTACCTTTACTCCTGTCGTACTCTTCAACCCGACTCAGGATAATATTGTTATCTAACGAGGCGTTAGCTAAATCTTGGTGGCACTCTAATACTAGCCCTGATGTAACACGTTGTCTGTTCAAGGCTAATAGGGCTTGTCTGCTGTCAGTGCAGATTGTTATGTTTTTGCCAGGCTAAGTGATCTGGAGTAAACTCCACATCCTGAGCCTTCTTTGGTTTTTGAGCCGTCTGTATATATGCGTGTTGCATTCGCAGCATCTGACTCTGTGTTCTGTTTTATTTGTATTTTGTAGGGTTTGGCCGCCTGCAGCAGAGGTAGCGCACTAAGCACTTCTCGCCATAGGCTTAGCCTCAATTGACCCACTCCTACTTCGGGGTTTACACCAGCCGTACGCAATCGTAACATGGCTATTAACGCAACATCTTTGACGTACAAGTCCAGAGGGGTCAGACCAGTAATTAATTCGATTGCCGCGGTTGGTGTTGGACATCCCCTCATGACCAGTCCTCTCACTATGATGTCTTCTATATTGATACTTATTCTTCTACTAGAGACCATTTTGAGTATTCATCCTCCCACTACCAGGGTACATTCCTGGAGTTAAGTTGCTGGGTAATTGTTGGGAAGGTTGTTTCATCAAAGGCTCCCTCAATATCTATGAATATACCCAGGGTGGATTCTTTATTGGTCCAATGATCTTTCGATTCTTCCAATCACTTGGTGAAGGGCCGAATCAGTGGACCTTCCCGGAGTATATGCATGCTGATTTGGATGAAGTGGGTTGTGAACTAGCACTTCATCTCTTATATACCTCTCACATAGACTTTCAATTGTTTTTAAAAAGAACGATATGAGGCTAATAGGTCGGAATGCTTTTGGTAACGTGTAGTCCATCCTTCCTGGTTTGGGTATAAATACTACTCGTACTTTTCTCCTCTTTCTGGGAATATTCCTCAGAGCTGAAGAGGCTCTGAATATTCCAACCAGGTGCGGCATAAGGATACCCATTCCTCACTGAAGTAGGGCTGGAATGCTTTGGGTAAGGTGTAGTCCATCCTTTCTGGTTTGGGTATAAATACTACTCGTACTTCTCTCCTCTTTCTGGGAATATACCTCAGAGCTGAAGAGGCTCTGAATATTCCAACCAGGTGCGGCATAAGGATACCCATTCCCCACTGAAGTAGGGCTGGTCTTATACCGTCAGGTCCTGGTGACTCGGGAGAAGCCCGAAATGGCCCACATTATCTTTTCCTCATCAATTACTGCACTAGCAAACTGCCAGTCGTATTGTGAGGGTGTTGTTGGTACTTCCGCCCAGTTCGTCGTTCCAGAAAATACAGATCCTGGGAAGTGAGTTTCCATAAGAATCTCAGCGCTTTCTTAGAGGTTGGCGGCTTTGTCGCCATTTTCCCTCGTCAGGATGCCGATACTCTTATGGTGGTCGTTTGAGAGTGCCTTCTGTAGCCTATAAACTTGTGGGAAGTCTTCGACTGCCTCACAGTAGGCTCTCCAGACTGCTCTTCGTTTTTGTCTGCAGACTTTTTTGAACTCTTTGAGGTTGGATTGGTATACTCCCCAGTCCTCTTTGAGTTTTGTTTGTTTTGCCTTGTCACTGTCTTGTGTTCCAGCTCCAAGAATTGGTTTTGCCATATGTCTGGACCATCCTCATTTATTATGCTATTCAGATTTGTTTTTAGGTCCAATTTTAAATTGAGAGAAATTAGCAGTAAATAGACTGGCACTAGCGGGCTTGCCTATGGCATAAATCTCGACTACACCAAAATGGCATGTTCGGGTTTTTTTGCTGACTGTTTCTTGTCAAGAATGTTTGACGATGATTACATTTTATTAGGGATATGGCACTAAAAATCATTATCGATAACAAAAGATATAAAACCGCAGATTATGGGTACGGCCTAATTTGAATGAAATAATTATTTTTATAATAATAATATGTAATATCAAAACTAAATATATTTTTTCACTACTAGCCTCTAAACCTAACTTTATTGACTTTTGTTGAGGTAGTAAAGTTGTTCATTATTAACCAAGGTAGAAAAATACAGAGCCTACTTGATTATAACTAAATCTCAATCCATTTAATAGAATGTGAGGTTAACTTCTGCACAGCTGTCATGTCATGTGAAACGGGAGTCGACAAACTAATATTTAAAAAAATAAAATGCCAGTAGTGAAGAAGTGAAAAAAATGCTATATGAGCCACGGTAGAAAAGTGTATTCATGTCTCGGATCCATTAAAGACCTCGACAATAATACCTCACTTTTCTACCTTGGCGCATAATTACTATTATGCTTACGAATACTTTTATATGATTGATGATAAACAAATATTATACCAGTTTTCCATAAAATGTTCGATTTTGATGAAAATTTAGTAGAAGGTAGCTTTAATAGTCACAAACCATGAAAAAAAATTTCAAATTAAAATATTGGAAATTTTTCGAGTTATAACGTTTTTTCGGTAAAAAATACTTTTTTGGGAGGGTGGAAAAAGACATTATTGCGATTTCTGTCCACAGTCGAGTTCCTAGAATAAAAAGTTGTAGATCTTTAGCAAATCTACAACTTTTTCATCAGTGACTTTTTCACATAACCTCAAAATTAGCTCGAAAAACGCAAAAAACAGCACATTTTTCGTTTTTTATTTTTAGTTTCGTTAAAAAAAGCACGACATCATTTCACAACGCGATTAAAAAATCACGATATATCGCTCATCACTATAGATAACGCCACTTGCCGCTACCACTAAAAATCCCGTATCGCAAGGTATCGATACACTACAAATTTATCGATACTTGGAACGCATCGAAAAGCATAGTATCGATACAAAATATCGAGTATCGGAAGTAAAAGTATCGATACACTGGAATATCGGATAGTATCGCGCATCCCTAACGTAGGGAGGCATATTCATTTTAAACGATGAAATAAAACAATTTAATTTGTTTAAATCTTCATGAAGATTTAAACAAATTAAATTGTTTTATTTCATCATTTAGTATGGATTTTCATCAAGTAAAAGCCTCATCTATTCAATATTCATTTTAGCCAATAGATGTAAAGGCGCATGGTGATCATACTTCGATCACGCATCTATCGTTTGTTCGATGGATATACTTTAGTGCACTTTGTTCACAACAATCGAATTTTTTTTTAAATTTTACATCTTTTAGTATTTGTGTCTATTGTAGTTGGTGTAATAATAAAAGGGAAAATGTAGATAGCGTAACAAAGGAAAACCAAAGAAAATGAAAAAGTTACACACTCTTTGATGGGAAATGAATATCTCTTAGTAGTCGGCGCTAATGGAGAAGCTGATTCTGCTTATGGTGCTATAATTGATGTAACACAGCAAGACCATTTCAAATTAAAAAAATAATACGTTGTTGTATAACCAGGGTTATAATGTTAATGATATTTTACCGTCATGGTTAATTAAAGACAGAACGAAGATAACTCACAGCGTGAAATTTTAGCAGTTTTTAAACTGAAAAAATTACCAATCATAATAAAAAATTATTCAGTTTGAAAGCGGTGTACCTACGTATAGTTAAACTTTTAATTGCACAGACCTACAAATTTGATTTGTTGTTTTCCTTTTTTGAAAGATACAAGAATAAAATGTCCGCAAAATTTAATTTAGAGCCAAAAAGTAAAAATATACATAGGCAGAATTTAGTGTCACCTGGAACATCTTACTTCTTATGAAGTGTTACGGGACAAATGAATATTTGTGCCTCTCTTTCAAACATCCAAAAATAAACTCTGTACCTACCAACTGCTAGTTTATTAAAAACAGATCCTGATTGTTTTAAGTAGGATTAATACAATTAATGTCGCAGGAAACCTCTCACTCTCCTCAAGCATCTCCCTGAAGGGTACCTAAAAATAATAAATAAGTATTTACCACTTATTCTTTAGAACTACATGAGATATAATAGATCAAATCTCTATATTCTAATATTACTGAATACATTATTTAATCATAGGATGATCACCAGATCATAAAAGTTATTAATTTAAAAATGTAAAAAGATTAAAGGTTATTTTGTTTACATGGTGTACCAAATTAAGTAGATGACAATCTTGTCATATCTGTCAATCTTGGAAATAAATCTGTTTAAAGTGATTAACAATCATTAATCATTATGTCACCCTTTTATTCATAGATCTATTGAATGACCTTCATTATTAATTAATAGTTTTCTCCTTTTAATTTCTGTCATCAGAGCTTATCTCTGGTGTTAGGTACTTTGGTAATAAAGAAAGATAAGATAAGATAAATATGGGGCTTAAGTGCTTCTGAGAGCCTCTCCACTACGACTTTTGCAGATCTATTGTGTATGCCCTCCTGTTATTCTAGAGTTCCTTGTCTAAACCCGTCCTTGTTACTAGACGAATGGCATACCTCAGGTCATCCATATATTGGGAGGGTTGTGGTTTTTCCTCCCCTATCGTTGAAAACCTCAGCCTAGTCAGGCCTTCGCAGTAGCACAGTATGTGTACTGGGGTTTTCTCATCTTCTTGGCAAAACCTACATATGGTTGTTTCTGCCAATCCGATGTTCATGTGTTTGTTAAGTCTACAATGCCCTGTAAGGAGCCCAACCAGGATCCTGATTGTTTTCCTATTCTGGCTCAGTAGATACTCCGTGAATTTTGTCGAGGGTTCCTTGATGAACTCTTTGGCCTGCCTCATTTTTGGCGCCTTGTTCCACCATTCTCGAGACTGATTTTTTATCCAAGTGCTGCTATTTGTTTTTTGCAGCGCTTTCGCTATGCCTCAGAAAGGTTCTGGGCGAATGGGAGAACAACGTGCCCCTTCTCGGGCTAGTGAGTCTGCCTCTTCATTGCCCTTGAGATCTGTGTGGCCTGGTACCCAAGCTACGGACAGTCTATTACGACTGCCCAGCTCTTGTAGCGTCTCCAAGCAGTCCCAAACAAGTTTGGAATTTATCTGCATGGAGCTGATTGCTTTTATAGCCGCCTGGCTGAGGGAGTATATGGCAATGGTCTTTTCCTCAAACTCTTGCCTTAATAGCTCCCCTGTACACTGCTGTATTGCTGCAACTTCTGCCTGGAATATCGTCACATGTTTACCCAAGCTCAGTGAGACTCTTATCTTTGGCTTGGCTATATATACTCCTGCTCCTACACCTTCCTCGGTTTTTGAGCCGTCTGTGTAGCAGGCCATTTCCTTCCTTCCATGCCTCTCTGCCTGTTATGACTGTTTTGAAGTTTTTTCCGAAGCTATACTTGGGAATCATCTCGTCCGATGGCATTCCCATTATGGGGTCGATATCCAACTCAGTGTATAGCTCGGTATACACCTTACCGTGTAGCCTACTAATGGGTGCTTGCCTTCTTGTCAGTCTATTAGAGATTGACCTGGCTTCACCTTGTATGTAGACATGGAGTGGCGGCAGGTTCAGCAAGACTTCTAGTGCGGCTGTTGGGGCTGTCCTCATGGCTCCCGTGGCAGCCAGGTAAGCTTGCCTTTGGATACCACTTAGCTTTTGGATCGCCCCAGCCTGCCGAGTCTTTGGCCACCATACCACCGAACCATATGCTATCATGGGTCTGATAACTCTTGTATATAGCCATATGATCATTTTTGGTTGTAGTACATAGACAGGAGATGGGTTTTTTCTTCCTTGTGCGGTTCTTGAAAGACCACATGGCTTAGCAATTTTGCCGATATTTAATAATTTTAAGTGAGCTTAAATTTTATTAGAGTGATCCTGTTGGAGCTCTACCGCTCTGTATAAGTGGATATTTAACTTTCGCTCGTCTTAAGATCCTGTCTCCACGTCAGTAGGCGAAACCATCTTGAGGCCACACGACTTCTACGGTCTCTTTCTTTCTTATCTTTCTTTTTTTCTTCAATATATCCATTTTACCTCTACAACTACTTCCAGTATATGGTACATTATCAGCATCTATTCCTCGTATCGGATACACCTGAACACGCCTCTACTTCTAGGATATATTAAGAACAGGTTGCCTTACAAGTTTTCCACCAAACTATTACCACAGTACAGTTCTATTGGAGGGACACGTTTTACTACCCGATCGTCATGAGGTAACCTTCACACCTTACTTATATCAAGGAATCCGTTATTTTGAGTAGAAGCCAACAATTGTCTAAAATAACAAATATATTCATAAGACTAAGTATTGTAAGTAGAATCTATTGTCACACTTACTGAGGTAGTTCAGTTTTCCTTGGGTCATTACCCTCCGTTGAGGACAAATCGTAGATTTAGTAATAACAAATAGAGCACAATCACTAGAGTTTGTAAACCAGCGTATGCATACAAAGGGTATTTCTTTCGTAATGCGCATGCGTGCCTGCGGGCTAGAAAATTAATCTGTGGGGGGTAGATGCAAGTTGTATCCACCCATTCGGTCTATTTCTGCAACTGAGGCTAATCACTCTACCCCTAACCGGAAATTTTGTCGAATCCACTAGTGTTCCAACCAGTGGTAGGGTTCTTTATCAAATACAAAATCCATGGACTGGGGACCTCGGTTTTACGTCTCATCTACAATATACCTCGTGCTCATTGGTATAACGCCTGCGAGTTGTGATATGCTACTGACCCTAGTAATCTAAGGTGTTTCGCTGCAGGCTGTACGGGCTCTACGACGGTGTTTCCCCAGTGGTCATCCATCCAAGTACTAACCTCGCTCGACCCTGCTTGACTGTAATTATCGCATCAGAGGCATTCCACTACATATCTGGTTCGACGCCCCACCCCTAAGGTTAGAGTGGATACTTTAAAACTTTTCTTTTTTTTCTATAAATCTTTCCAGTTTCTATTTACCTAGAATAACCTAAATAATTTTTGAAAGCCAACTTCATATAAATAGGTACAGCGGAACTAGTACTTCAGGGAGTTTTTAGCGTTACCACTAGTAGGCTAGGCCTTTTTTGTTCGTTCATATAACAACCAAATTTTATTATATTAAACTAACATTACATCTGAATCGGTTATTTTATTTCGAATACCACCCTGAGATAAACAAGGCAACAGAAGCAATTTTTAAATGCATAAACAAACAATATTTATCTGAAGGCAAATTGAAGGAAAGTATTTTCGATATACAGAAACTAACGAAGGATGAAAACTTGGATGGAAAACTGACTACTATAGCCTGCCATACAAGCACATTCAAAATATTTATTTGCCTTTTCATTGTTGTTTTACAGATACTAAGAATATCTTCACCCAATGAGTTTCAAATATGTCCTGAATGAATCAGAAAGTCTGTATATCTGAGAAGTCCTTACCTATTGATAAGATAAGGTGTGGAGTGAATAAAAGGTAAAAATATGTAAGTAGCATCTACGGTTTAGTATTAGCATCAATCGAATTTCATGTGAATAAGCGGATGCTAATACTATACAGTTATTACTTGAGAAAGTGAAGTAATAGCTGGAAAATGTAAGAAGCAATTACTGGGTTAGTTACTTCTCCATGGTAGTTATATCTACTCTACATGTTGGGATTAGTTACAATCCATATATAACCTTTTAGGCGTCCAGTCGATTGTTATCAGTTTTGTGTTAAGTTGTATAAAATGTCGTCGTCTAGCGAAGATGAGCTAGAAGATAAGAAGGATTGTGAGTGTGCGTTTGCTTGCAGTAATTTGCTAAACATCTGGGATACCCAAAGTTGTCATAGCCAAAATACACGCTTGGGTAACTATTGCTGAAGAGCATTCCCACGCAGTCGGTAAAGGAATGACAACGGCACAATTAAACAATATCCAAATTAAAAAAGAATGCGAAATCTACGGGTAATAAACCCGTCAAGCTTAAGGAGTGGGAAAAAGAGTTTTTGTCTCTTCTAGGACTGGCAGATAATCCGGTTTTCAAAAGTACAGCCTGCGGAGTGAAAGTACCCAAACAATTAAAACAGCACATGCAGCAGTCGGATAATGAGACAGCGCCTATGTAAGATCTGTTGTACAAACCATAAAATCCTACGAATATGATGATGATGAAAATGAAACATTTCAGTGAAAACCGCACACTTTTATCCCGATTCATTTTGAAGTTATAGACAATTAAAGTAGAGGAAATCATGAGTGGACAACAGATATTTAAATAAACGCTAACTTCTCCCTTCCCTTTTGCTCACCTCTAAGTTTGGTTGCGTTATTCTCATTGACCGCAGCAACTCCAGGACCTGCACCGTCTCCCAATTCTTCACTGTTGTTATAGACAAGGTCATCTTTCCATTATTTGGCTACATTGCGTAAAATTGCAAAACATATCACTTTTGGTACACGTTCCGCTGATACTTGGACGCAGTTTGCCAAAATTGGAAATCTTTGCTTGAGTTGACCAAACATCCTTTCCACGATTACTCTTTCTGATGCATGGGCCTCATTAAATCGTCGTTCAATGGCATTGCGAAGCGGCTTAAATAGCGTAATGAGGAAATGCCTTATCCAGAGTCACGTAACAAACAAGCGCTGCCATTAAACTGAGATAATACCTCCCTCACAGCACTTCGTCTCCAAATTCTACTACCTATCCATTCAGTACTAATACTAGTAATTTTTTCTGACGCATCGCATGTAGCCTGTACGTTAATGCTTGTGTAACCTTTTCGATTTATATTCTCGTCAGCGAACCATAGAGATACTACAGATAGAGGCAACAAGCCATAGGCCGGTATGTAAGTGGGAATGTCCGTCTGAACTCCGGTGAGAGAGAAAAAGACAGTCGTCAGAGGTTTTTCTGTCTTTGTCTCTCGTCTATAGCATGCGCGCCGTTAGAGAAAGACAGCCTGAACCTCTGATTTTCTATCTCTCTTTTGCCTCTATCTGTAGTATATCTATGCAGCGAACTGTGGTGACTTCTTAATTTCCACATGCGTGCAATCTAGTGCGCTAATGACTGTAGGAAGATGGAATCTTGTTTTCCATTGGAGTTTGGCTTCATTTATTACTCGAATTGTACTTGGAAAATTTATCCATAAATGACCTCTAGCTAGGATATGCTCCATAACTACACTAGTTGTTGTGCACACAGTTGACCTATCAATTCCAAAGTCCTCTGCCACGCCACGTTGAAATCCAGGATCTCCGAAATATCGCAACACTATCTCCATACTATTTCGCTGCGTAAGAGCTCCACCTCGAGTTTCTTCTACAACAGCCACGATAAGAAATGAAGTAACAAGTTACCATGCTTCTGTGATTTGGAGGACGAAACTGCTGAGCACATACTATGCTCATGCCCAGCTCTGGGCAGGGTAAGGTATAACATATTCGGATCTAGTACCTTAGAGCCGAGCGACTTCAAAAAAGTATCACCAAATACAACCATGGACTTCGTCAGAAGCCCAGGCTAGTGGGCTGAATTATAATCCCTAGGGGTGAACCACAATAGACCCAACGGGGGTCGCAGTGGAGGTGGCGAGAAGGTCCCACTCACATAGAACCTAACCTAACCTACCATGCTCCAAACTTTTGAAGTTTTAACTACGTCCTACAGGGAGTATCTACGTTTTATTCATACTAAAATTTCAAGTTATAGATACACCTTTCGGAATAACCGAGTTACTTCTACTATAAGTAGTTGCTACTATTTTTAATCACTTACCATTACAACTCCAAATCCTTAAGGTATTAGCATGAACTACGTTCTATTCACTTCACTCAAGATATTTATTGTATTTGGGGAGGACTAAGTGGTGGAACAAAGAAATACAAACATTAGTAAAAGAAAACTTCATGGAAAAAATACCTTCAAACAAAAACACAAGAAGATAAGGAAATATATAACGGTAAAAGAAACATAGTCAAGGAAGCGGTTAACAAAGCGAAAAGGGACTCCTGGAAAGATTTTGGAAAGGAGATGTCAGAGACACATGCATCAGATAATAGAAAATTTTGGACAGCAATAAAAAGACTACGAGGAAGAAAAAAAGATATAAGAGCAATAAAAAATGAAAATAACGAACTGGAGACCGAAATGAATCAATAATGGAAAGAACACTATGATGAAAAATTTAGTAATAGATCGAAGAAGTAAACATCAAATATAGTTGAAGAGGAATGGAATGAACATGAATACCATGCATTCCAAAAAGAAGAAATGGAAGTGGCTATAAAGAAGCTTAAAATAGGAAAAGCCAGTGGGGAGGATGAAGTAGCGCCGGAGTTGATAAAATGGTTGGTAGAAAAAAGGAAAGAATGGATGTGTCTCATATGCAGGGAAGCATGGGACACTCAAAAAATCCCCAAAGACTGGGAAAATAACCTTATACTGCCAATACATAAAGAAGGGGATCAGACACTGCGCAATAATTATAGACCAATATGTTTAGCCCAAACCAGCTTTAAAATATATACGAGAATAATAGAGATCCGATTAAGACGTTATATTATAGAAGCAAAATTAGAAGAGGAACAAGTAGCTTTTAGACCAGGACGACAAGCAAATGACAATATATACATTTTAAGAAGGCTAATTGATAATACAATAGAAGCGGGAGAAGAAATGTATTTAACATTTATAGACCTGAAGGCAGCTTTTGATACAGTGGAAAGAAAAAAAATTGGGAGGTATTGGAAGACTTAGAAGTACCGAAAGCTCTAATTAATATAATTAAAAGCACATACGAGACTGTCAAAGTAAGAGTGCAGATAGGAGGTCAAAGATCGGAAGAGTTTTTAATGAAAAAAGGTATAAAAAGAGGTGATAGCTTAAGCCCACTATTGTTTGTCATTATTATGGACAAAATAGTGATGGAAATAAAAAAAAGGAGGAAATCTGGACATGATAATAGGGGACAGAAACATGGTGCCGGTCAGATTAAGTAACCTACCGTATGCAGACGATATTGTATTCATAGCAAAATCAAAAAATAAAATGCAAAAACTAATCAACTTATTGGCAAAAGAAATAGAAAATATGAAATTGACAATAAATACAGAAAAAACCAAAGTAATGATAGTAAATGAAAAACAGCGAGAGGGGAGTAAGTACAAGGAATTGAAATGTAATCACAAAACATTAGAAAGAGTAACATCTTATAATTACCTAGGAAGTATCATAACAGAAGAAGGGAAAATAGATGCAGAAATTAATATCAGAACAATTAAATCAACAAGATTATATTATTCCTTAAATCGAACAATACTAAGCCATAAACACATTGATATGGACACAAAGCTGGAAATCTGCAACAAAATTACAGTACCGACTATAACTTATGCTGGTGATAACTGGGTACTGCAGAAAAAGCAGGAAACAAAAATAAATGCATTGGAAATGAAACATTCAAGGAAAATAGCAGGTAAAACAAAATGGGACAAAGTAAGGAACGAAGAAATCAGAAGCATAACTAATCAAGAACCAATAATATCAAAGATTAAAAAGAAACAATTAAACTGGTATGGCCACCTAGTAACAATGAAGCAAGATAGAATTGCAAGAAAAGTTATGGAAATGGGAATATTAAGAAAAAGACAAAGAAGAAGACCCATGAGGAAATGGATAGACCAGATTGAGGAAATTGGAAAGAACAATGGAAAAACATTAGGAGAGATGAAGGCATTGGCCAGGGATGGAAAAAATGGGTACAGGAAGAACTCCAATACGGCGCCTGAGAAGGCATAAGGATAAGAGAAAGAAAGAAATACTGGAAGGCTATTTGAATGTCGCCAGTTATTGTGACAACTTTCTGCAACCCAATGTGCGTCCTTATGCTGCACAAGTCGGCCCGAATTTCCAGCTCATGCATGAAAATGCCCGTCCACACACAACACTCCTAGTAAGCGAATATTTGGAAAATGCGCAAATCAATGTTTTACCATGGCCTGCGCAGTCCCCAAATCTCAATTCCATCGAAATCTTTCGGATTCTATGGGATGAAGACTTACTTCATCAAGGAGCTTTCCACGCGAGACAACAGATTTTTGATTGTCTTTTTAATCTCTTGACCATCACATACCAACTGGAGATCGACAACCTCATTTACAGCATGCCTAACAGGTTAATGCAAGAAGAGGCCATACAACCTACTGAGGTACTTTTGACTATTGAATATATTTTATACCATCGTACCAAATTTACTAAAATGATTCACATTCATTGTTTGTCTTTTTTTTCTGAACTTTTGCAACAATTCTCTCTTTTTGATGATGGGTTTAACGGCAATGGTATCAGCACCACCCACATACATATATGCCATACCAAAAAAGTTGTGATTATTTCAATAAAGCAAATGCTCATAATGTTGTCCATTGACTATTTGACAATATCCTAAACGCGATCAAAATTCGTTTTCAACATTTCTAATGACTTGGGGCGAAATTAATCTACACTCATTTCTTATGCGTGCTTTTAGCTCCTCAACATTTGCCTTAAAAATGTTGCTTTTCAAGTACCCCCATAAAAAAGTCCAAATTATTGAGACCTGGGGATCTCGGTGGCCATTCAATAAGTCCCCTTCTACCTATTCATCTGGATGGAAATACAGCATCGAGATACTCACGAACAGGTCTTGCGAAATGGGAAGGTGCACCATCTTGTTAAAACCAAATGTCTCTTTTCGGGACATTAGCTTGTACAGGGTTAGGAAACAAATTAGCCAATTGCGGCACTAGTTCTTCTTGCAAGAATTCCAAATATCGTACTCCGTTGATGGTTTCGTCAAAGAATATTGATACTATAACTTGATTTCCTACAATCTCTGCCCAGACATTCACTTTTTCTGAGCGTTGAGTATGGCCTTCCCTCATCCACCGTGGATTCTCATCCAATATCGATAATTTTGTCGATTTACATCACCATGTAACATATACGTAGATTCATCAGAAAACATAATGTTCTCTACTAGAATGTTGTTCGTGACTAGTTAATCCATAATTTTTTCACAAAACTGCATTCTTCTATAACGATCATCTTCCAGTAATTCCTGGAGGATTCTAAGTTTGTAAAGATGCAATTTATGTGCTTTAAGAATTCATGGCTAATTTCTACATCATTAGCTGCCTGGTAGAGACATTAGGATAGTAGTACATTAATTTTGATATCTTCACTAAGGGTAGTTTGTCGATGAGTACTTGCTTTTCTTAAATGCCCGTTTTCCCTAAATTGTCTTTCCTACATAAAATTCATTGACAACAGTTAACGTGTTAGGAAAATGTTAAAAATGTTTTAAAATGTCGATAACATTTCCACAAGTGTAAGTATAAGGAACAGATTTGTTTATGTAGTTTTTCTAAAGAGTTAAGTTAGAACCACATCATTATTATCGTTCTTAGTAATTAGGTAGGTAGTAGATAAGTATGTAATGGATGCGTCTCCAATGGATACGTTGGTAGACTAAAGGTGTGGAAAGGCCTCTGGATCGGTGGTGTTGCTGGTCGCTTGGAGGATCCTCTCCAGGGAATGAAACAACTACTTCTAGCACTGGGATATGTTTGATTTATTTACTATAATACATTACACTACTTACTATTGCTAATAATATAAATAATAAGTACTGTTTTGCCTTACTTCACGCTTGAACTTGACTTTCTATTCAATAACCTTCTTAATTTATATTTATATAATAATGAAATGTTCGAACGTTTTGATGAAATAAGATCAAGGGAATTTAATTCTTATTTTAAATATTTATTATTATATTGGGCCAAAAGGCATCACAAGTAAGTTCTGAAATATCAACAATCATTCACATTTTCTCAATTCGTTTGTCAACAAATGTGGTATCTACATGACGGATCTCCTCCTCATCATAATGCGCTCATTCAGAGCCAATTGAATATGTTTCTTGAATGATGGATTGGACGAGCAGGACCAGTTTTCTGGGCACTAAGATCCCCAGAGTTGAATAAAGTTGATTTTTATATAAAATATTATATTGTTTTAATAAACAATATTTTACAAAAATACATACAAGAGCATATTAATTAACAAATAGAAAAATAATTTGGCATCATCGGGGTTGTCTGGATTGTATAGTCGTTGACTTCTCTCCATTCTTGCACATGGTTTCTAGTAAGGAACAAAAAATACCATAAGTGGGCGCACATAATATAATATATAATTGCTACATTTGGATAATAAAAATGTATACACTATTTACCTCTGTATTATATTTCTACATCATTCAGAAAATATATCGAACGGGCGCAATGAATCTGTGAGATTAAAACACTCACTGCAGAGTACACCTTCACACTAGAACAGTACGATAGCGACTATTGTTGATTGTATTTGGTCTGTGGACTGTTGAATGCACACAAGTTAGGATAAGTTGCGCCGCCGCAATGCCGGCTAGCCTGCGTATTGGATGAAATACATTAAAATTTCTTCGGTATGAATCTGTGAGATTATGTGCGCCCGACGGAGGGTTGAAGTATATGGGGTGTTGAACTCATTACTATATTCAGGAACAAGTGGTCAGAACTTTTTAAATACACTGTGTAACCTACTACAACCTTATATCATTGTAATAGGGCAAGTCCACGTGACTTCGCGCCCGGATGAATCTGAAGTTGAAACAAGTGTTCTATGATATTTCTCTATGTTCTAAGCACAACATGTGGTTCTTATAGTTATTTTGATCGTGTTTGAGTTAATGTAATTTTGAGTTGGTGCTTTCTTCGACAATGCTTTAATTGCTTATGTATTTTAAAAGCTATATCCGACTGTTCATAATAGAAAGGATCATTAAAAGACTACAAAACAACAAAAATACATATCTAACCAAATAATTGTTTATTGTTTTTCCTGCGGGCTACTGTCAACTGTCAGTTGGTGGACATGCCCTATAGACAAGTCAAGCAGAAGTCAACTTTGGGTGTCCCATTTAAAAAAATGTAACTTTGATCTGCCACGGCGTTCTGGAACTCGTTGTACAATTGCGACTAATTTCAAAATATGTGTCTTTAGAATGGCTACAACCGGTCTAAATGTTGTTCGAATATCTTCGAAGATTTACAAGATATTGGACTTTATCGCACTAATAAATCACCCTGTATAAACCTACATTTCGTATTTACAAATTTTGTTACAAACACTGCAAAGATTGCATCATTGCAATAAACACACTACCAAGTACCTTTACAAAATTAATTTCTCTGTACGAGATAACAACGTTAACTTATCTAGAATTTATTCTCCACTACATCAATGATACCGACTCGAGCTTTCACTTTTGTCTGGGTAATTAATCTGTGGGTTCCTGTTGAAATAGTTGATAAAAATATACCTAATAAATTTATGGATGTATAGGTATTAAGTTGAAACCATATTTGTCCACAAATCGCGTGCTGTCACTAACGAAACTGTTAAGTGTCAAAGGAATTGATTAATATTTACATAAAAACCCGTTTCTATTATGTAATTTCCGTAATATGAAAGCTATCATGGATTTTGATGGGAAAAATTCGTTTCGATATTGAAGTAACAGCATTTTCTGAAATTAATTTAAATATTAGTCTCTCTTTATTTCTTGTACGTAGTCTAATAATTTTAGTTAGATTATTCGGTTTAGGTTCCATTCAATTAGGGTTGACGTTCTTTAAATAGCACATATGTCTTCGACAATTGTTTAATTTGAACTCTCTGACCAAAAACCCAAAGCAACAGTTGCCAGCCTACACATTCTTTCAATCTAGCGCGTGTCTGCTTACTTTTGCAATTGTTACTTTTATATCTATAAATAAATTAGAATCAAACTGCTTAGTCGATATATTTCATAATTATAATTAAATACATTGATACTAAAGTTAATAACCTATAATTTAACAATAAGCATACATTCTAACCTAAATAATTAACTACCCATTACAGCTGCCCTTCACAGTTCCGCGGTTCTTCCTACGTTTGACAAGCTGTAACTGATCGAGTTACTGCTATTCTAAACCAAAATGTTTGACAGCTTCAAATTATTAACTTCATTTTTCAAATTTTTGAAAAATGGTCAAATTTTTCGAAAAATGGTCAATAATTATAAAAAATGGTCAAAAATGGTCAAAAATTATTAAAAATTGTCAAAAATGCTCAATAATTGTCAGAACCTGTTAAAAATGCTCAAAAATGGTCAATAATTGTTAAAATTTGGAAAATGGTATAAAATGGTCAAAACTTTTGAAAAAATGGTTAATAATTGCCAAAAATTGTCAAAATTTTTGAAAAATGATCAAAAATTCACGAAATATGGTCATTCTATTGTGCATAAGAAGCAAGCTTCTGTCGGCGGTCCGACGACCACTCACCTTTTTTTTGCAAAATTTTAAACTGCTTTTCTGACCAGCGTCTGGTTTATTCTAAATTAAATGAAATTCGTTATACAGGGTGATGCCCCTATGTCTCTTTATTTGGTATTTATTACACCCATGACACATGCAGGGCTAATTATTTCACCATCGAGTTTCATGTGAAAAACAAGTAGAATAAGGCTTTTTCCCAAGATCAAAGGAGGATAATCGACGCTACAGTGGACATTTTCACGAAAGTATCTTCCAGCTTTATAATAAGAAACAAGTTTTTTGTATGTTACATATTTTATTATAAAAATAATCTGAAACAAACAAATATAATGGTATCAAAATCCAAACACAAATGAAACATGTGGTTTCCTTTCTTTGTTCTTTATCTTATCGTCTATTGATTTCTTGATTTGAACTGTCGTTTTTTTCTTCTTTACTGAAGCTGAATAAAAAGACTTGAAGGAGTGACTGGAAATACTAGAATTGTCGTAAATTCTTTTAGATGTTTTTAAACAATGTTTTAAGCTTAGTAACGTTTTTCTAAACCCCGAAGGAATACTGAAGTGTTTATAATTATTGGCAAAAAATCCGTAGTATTTCTTCCTTTCGCATTCACTTTGCATATCGATAATGTGGGGTAATCTAGTTTTGGCGAACTCTTCTATATGCGTTATGTCTGCTTCTGTTATATTTAATAAACCAATATTGTTGTTATATCCGCTTATTGCTAATAAATTGATTATAAATCCTGGTAACGAAACGTTTAACTTTTTCTTTATATAGTACCAGAGACCTATAAATGTAAAAATTGCATTAAAAAAACTCAAAATTCAGAAATTCCTAATTATTAACAAACTTCAAAAATATATTTAAAAAAAAATATCAGTCTACCTTAGCCTTTGGTGATTTATTTATTTATTCCTAACAGGTTTTATAACCTAATGACATGGAATAAAAATTATCAATACATACATTTTTTCCTAACATTGTGTAGTATGACCATTGATAAATTTAACAGTGATATAGATTAATGTAGAGAATTAAAAACAGGCATAGACGACTAATTTCTAGAACTGTACCTTTATAAACCAAATTTCATAATATATTCATAAACACTGCTTGTAACGGTAAAGGGGCGCCAATTTGTAACTGTAACGCTCCAGCTTGAAGGGCTCCGGTTAGAGGGCTCAAGGGTGATTCGACCCCAAGTTTATGTCACACAAGGATAACAGAAAGGTTGTAAAAATTGAGGGTGCCACTACCTTTTTGACGTCCATAAAAAATACTAATGAATTTAAAAAAAACTAAGGCGGTAAAGGTAGAAACGCCTTGTAGAATTTAAATAAAAGTTAACCAGAAATTTGTTGTCAAAACCAGCACCATATTGTAAAATTGGCATTCGACTTCATTCAGAGTAGCGTAACGTTTTCACATTTTGTAGGTTAACACAAAATTAGAATATTAAAAATGTATTCATCGTATGTATAGTTTAAATAAAATATATTTGGAAATTGTTTGAAGCTTTTCGAGATATATTCGACGGTAAATGATTGCTTCAAACACAACCTCAAATATCAATAATAAAATGGCTGTCGGCATGAAACATCGTTTGTAACGCCAATGGCATGACACGGTAGTTACGAGGCGAAATAGATAAACAAGACCGACTTTGGTTTCTGCGCAAGTCAGATGGCAAACTTCACGTGGCTTCTTCTTATTTGCAACGAAGTCATATTTGATCATAACTACCTACTGTTAAAAATATATAGTAGACGAGATATCTAGGAAACTATCCTAATTTTGGATTTTAAATTATCTACTAGTATGTGGTATGTATGTATATTACTGAGACCTAAAAGATCTATTATGTCCCCTTTCATCTACTTAGTTCTTGAGGAAAGTCTCAGAGACTAGTAGCTCCTTTAGGAGGAATTTTGGTATATCTGCAGGCTTTCACTTATCCAGTGTCGATCTTCTATCCAGTAGTCTCCTAGGTGTTGTGCCTAGGATTCTGAATTGCTATGCAATCCGCAAGTCTCTTCTTCTATTCCATAGAATCTACATTCTTCTTGCTCCATTATTTTCAGCTTCTTTAGGTGCCCATTCAGGCGACAATGTCCCGTTAAGATCCCTGTTAAAACTCTTAGTGCAGTTTTACTTTGACTTACGCATTCATTTGATCTCAACAGGTTGTAGTCATCCATAAGTATCTTTGATTGTCTAAGCCCTACTAGATCTTTCCAATGATAAAATCTCTTTTTTTATTTCTTCCAATATTACATTGGAGCTGATATGTACCGCAAAAGGGTTCCGGTCCCCAAAAGGGAGTTTCAGCCTTTTTCATTGCTATTTCATTTCTTTCTATTCTAGTGTGCCCTGGAATCCACAGTAAGGAGACTATATTGTTCTCGCCTAGTTCATTGAGTCTCCCTAGGCATTCCCATACCATTTGGAAATGATAACACAAGAGCTCAGTGCGACTGCTTGACTATGCGACATGATGCCTTCAATATCCTTTATCAACATTGGACTGGGCACACTTTCTTATGGCGTGAATTTCCGCTTGAAAGATACTTGGTGCTTTTCCCAAGCTTTCAGAGTGTTTGGTTCCTGGCCCGCACACTCCTATCCCAGTTCCTTCCTTCTATTGCTGTTGAGCCGTCTGTGTACCATTGATTGGCATTCTTCCCAAATTTGGTAATCGTGTTTGAATCCATTCCTTCTTGTTGCGTATCTAATTTCTTTGAGATAACGGCCATCCCTGGACCATCAAATATCTCTAAGATAACTCTAAATGAAGAATATTCACTAGACTGTAGCCGAATTTCCGTAGAGAGCATAATTCCAATACCAAAGGTTTCCACGTCTTTCAAACGATCAAAGCGCAAGAGACAAGGGGCGATTATGCTGACCTCAACACCAAACCTGGAAGAAGTCAAGGCTAAAGAGGAGCAAAAACGCTTACTGTTGGAGCGACGAGCAAAACGAAACCAAGCTAAAGTCAAGATGTGGGACGATGAAGATGAACAAGAAACCCAAGATCCATTTGCTGGGATTGAAGATGCTGCATGTATTTATTGGAACAGCCTTTATTCCAAGTCGAAACCAGACGAGCTTTGGCTACGGTGTCAAAAATGTGAGAAATGGAGTCGCGCCAAGTGCGCTGGTGTTTCCCCCCGAACAAAGCTATTCACTTGCGAACTTTGTGATTGATTTTGGTTTTTTTTTGTTAAATCTTTGATTTTTTTACGTTTACCTGGGTATGTTTTCCCTTTATTTTTGTTTTAAAAATTGAACTATTTTGTAAGGCTTCTTCCTTTTTTTATTTTCCTCCTTTCATATAAAAAAACTACCTATGTCATTTTGACCTAGTATTAGCCTAAAATGACATACTGCACAGTTTTTATTAATTTGGGTGTCATTTTTACAAAACGTAAAAGTTTGCGGTTTTGTACTTTGTACCATAAACTAAGGAAGCCATTAAACTCCAAATGGATGCTTGAATATTTCATTATCAAGTTTTGTTGCAGTTTTTGCTTAGGGTATGTGATTTTAGGCCAGTTTCCCCTACTGGTTTAAAAAAAGAACTAAAAAACAAAAAACGATATTTTCTTAAAGCAGGTACCCAGTTAGGCAACAAAGGAACACCAGTTATTTAAAGCAAAAAACATTAAAAGAACAAACACATAAACAAAATCCTTCTGAATTCGGAACATAGCAGGTATTTAAAAACAAAAACAAAATTTTAATTTGGAATTTCTTCCGTTTCTGGACCATCAGAAGAGTTAGTGTCATGAACAGAGTAGTCTTCATCTTCTTCCAGTTCAGTATCAGAACCCTCACTACCAGATCTTCTGCTGTAATGTATCTTGTTTATTTGCGGGTTAACATTGACATTAGATGGACCAGCCTCAGCTACATCTTGGATATCGTGTGGGGTTTTTGCAATTGGTTCATTCAAATTCAAAAGCTTCCAATTATGGGCTATAAATACTATTTTGCCAGCGCTTTCTGTGGTTAATCTGTTTCGCTTTTTACAGTGAATAAAGGAGAACGCACTGAAAAATCGCACGGTTGCGGCACTTGTCTCAGGCATTTCCAATATGGCAGTGGCTATGTCTTTCAAATTTGTTTTGCAACAAAACCCTGTCAACCAAGAAATACTGTCGGTTTTTTTGCTGTCTCCCAGACAAACGGTAACCGCCATAAATGACTTTTTGCCAAAAAGTATGTCAACTCGGTAGAAATCAAATCCCTTTTTTTTTGTTGAAATTTTGGATGAACCAATAATATTTGATCTAGAAATTCCATGGCCTGAATATGTTCATCATTACTTAATTGAGAGCCACAGTATTTGGGATTCAATAAATAAGCGGCTAAATGCAATGGTTTAAGCATCATTTTTTTCTATTTTTGAAAATACTCAACAGTTCTTTTTCTTCTGTTGACTTAATAGGCAAACTTTTAACCTCACTGTTTAAACAATTTGCAGATTGCGGAGCGGATTATAAACAGTACAGCGCGAAACCTATAGCCGACAGCGCGCCAATACAACGTTGTCATATCAAACAATATTGTTTGGTAACTCGTTGGTAACGTTCGCTTTATAAATTCTCTTATAATTTCCCCAAATGAGAACTTTCGCTTCAACGTGAGCGAACTTTACCGTAAAACACGGGAATTACGGGAACGTTCGCACGGTAAAGTTCGCTACTCACAACACTAATTAGGTATAATAATATTACAGGGAATGATAGTAGGAGTATAAAAATACGAATTTATTTTTATTTTGCAAGCCGTTATGGCCAAAAGAAATCAAAACATATTATCTTAACTCTAAACATTAATTGTTAAAGAGAATTTAACAATTAATTTTCGATTTTAACAACATAAAACGTAAGCATATTGTTTCAATATGTAGCGACGTTTACTACCCCCATCAAATAATTATTCAATACTAAAACGCAGTTCGCACTTCGGACACACCTCGCACATAACTAACAAATTTGGAAGGAGAAGGGGCGGGCTTTTCTACAGTGATTCTGAATCCAGCTGTCCAGATCAATACTTGATATTCATTGAAGTGAACTTATAGAAATGTTTTATTGGTGGACTATTTAGATCGGCGAATACACTAAACCCCTATGTTCCGTTTTTATTTGAATGTATCTGTATATGTATTAAGTAAAATATATAGTGTGCATTTAAACTGTTCGACATTTTGTTTAATGTTTTTTTTGTTTTGTTGATGTTTATCTAGTATATATCCACATGCCCAATCAAAGGAAAAAGTCGGCACACATGTTCGCCGCTTCTGCAATTGATTTTGAATAAACTTTACCACAATTTATGCAAATTATTGCATAAATAGTGGGAGAAACAAATAAAATAAAAAAAATCATTTTGTGGTTTTATGAAACGACGATGCAAGTGAAACTGAGTTTAGTTCGGCTTGTGAAGATGACTGGAGGCCTAAATAAAATTAAATATTTTGAATGGACCGGATATAAATTGAAATACTATAATATTCCTATGAAATGAGTTAAAATAAATTCACTCAAAATTAAAAGTAATACATAAACAATTATATGCACTAGCAGAAAGTTCTAATTATTCCGAGAATAATTCTAATTAATTCACTCTAAAAATAAATAAAATTATTTTTTACTTTTTAGTTCGATTTACTATAATAATAGGAACTATATTGAGAGTTATTCATATACAAATGAAAAAAAATTATCACCGTGTCCAGGATTCGAACCCTAGCCTACAATTAATAGTTTTCGGCATCCAAACCGCTATACCGCTCGTCTACGAAGACGTCAAAAAGCGACATGCGATAGATGGACGAAACATTTTGAGGCGATGTAAAAAAAGTTCACTTTAAAAAAGGTGAATAAATTTAAGTATTGCATACGTACAAATAAGATCTAGAAGCAGTAGGTAAAGTTTCTCCAAAATCAATTGTATTAGCTAAAATACCTGTTCGTCTTACTTGCCGACTTTTAGCTTTGATCTGTATATGCCTATTCAAGCGAAAAAGTCGGCAAGGAAGACGAAGTTCGTCTGCCGAACACGTGTGTTAGGTTCTGCAATTGATTTTGGACAAACTTTACTTAAGGCACCGTACACTAACTAACGACAAGTAAATTCACTTCGTCGATTCAACGGTTACCGAATATTTCCTTACCCCGCCTGTCGTCTGCTGAGTTCTGGTGAGTTTAAATCGAGAAAGTGTTGAGTACAGGGGTTGTGTTTTTTTTACTGTGATATGAAAAATATTTTATTACCTTGCCATATAACGCCACGTTGATCTCATACAAACAGGACAATTATGCTAAAAGTACCGCCAGGCCATCTCCTTTAAAATAACATAAGTTGTAATGCATTCCTTGTGTTCAACGTGGCTTCACGCAGCGAAATTTATCGATTTGTTATGTGAGTCCACTTTGGCTTCAGGCAGCCCATCGGACCAAAAACTTGTGAAGCCACGTTGGACTCATATGGCACAATACGTGTTAAAAATTATTTATTTTAAAGGGTTCCTTTAAAATTCTACGTAGAGTATCTGGCAACAGAGCTTAAGGAGCTATTTGACATTTAATAAATAAGTTAGAGACACAATTTAATAAAAAAGAAGAAAAAATCTATCATATCAACATTCTCGACACTTCCTTGGAAAAGCGAAAAATACTTTTAAATAAATTATTTGGTATTTCAAAGGGAACACTCCAGTCCATAATATTTCTTTGGTGTAATCTAAATTCTGCCCTAGAATACTAAATAGACATGGTTAATTTAAACTATTTTTCAAATATAATCTAATTTTTATTTTTTTACTTTTCTTGGTTTGCAATTAATTCACCAATCAAAGCTTCACGAGCAACCTCTACATACGCCATCTTTATTACCGTTATTATTTAAAGGCACACTTTAACATCCCTTTACAAATAATAGTTTTAACAGTCTATTTCAAAGGAATCCTTTAAAATTTTAACGGAAATGTGCTTAGCGAATACCGATTTCACTTTAGCGCCGGTTAAACTTTTAACGGCCTCTACATTTTAGAGAAAGAGTTACAGAATAGGCCCCTAGGGAGCAATACTTCGGAATGACCAAGATTTATTATTCTTGTAGGAAATTTGACGCACTACAAAAAAGGTCTCTTATAATTTTTTTATATTTTTCAAGGTTAAAGTTAACTTAGTAATAAATTTTGACATTTTTTCAGTTCTTCGACGCTAAAATCAAGTTTATGAAAAAAATGTATAGGATATGTTTTGTAGAGCGTTTTATTGGCTATAATTTATATTCAATATTCGTTTTTCGGATGAATGTTTCTTTTTTGTAAATGATACTGTAAATCGACACAATTGCCGCTACTGGGCTGACGAAAATCCTAGAGTATTCCACGAAACACATACCCAACAACCTCTTAAATTGAAGGTGTTGGCAGAAATTTATGGGGATCGTATTGTTGGGACATTTTTCATTGATGGCAACTTGAATAGAGAAACTTATCTCGAATTATTAGAGGAGGCTATTGATCCTGCTCTCACAGATATAATCCATAATGATAATAGGTAGGTACTTAGAAGATGATCTCTTTTTCCAACAAGACGGCGCACCTCCACATTACAGTAGAGCTGTAAGTCAATATCTTAATGAACGTTTTCCTAGGCAATGGATTGGAAGGAGAGGCCCTATTTAATGGCCTGCAAGATCCCCCGATTTAGCACCAAATTAGGGGTTGGTGGCATGGAAGGGAGGGGGTTGACAAATGACAGATGTCTGTATCGTAAAAATGTGTCCCCCTTAGAACAAACATCGACTTGTTTCCTAATTTCCTTGAAATCTAAGGAATACTGCCAAATATCGGGGCGGACTGTTTTCCCACTCTTTGTTATATTTCTGTTGTGGAATTTATTATTTATTGATTATATTTGATAACAATGGAAAGATTCCACGTAGTTACAGTTAATTTGGTAATAATAATAATAATTACATGAATGAAATAGACCAAAATCGTAGCTCATCTCAAAAAGTTTTTAAATTATACATCCCATATAAACGTCTGAGTAATTAGCAGAACAATATTTGTTTGCTTGTAATAGTCACAACAACAAAAATTTCATTTCCTAAGCCTTTTCCAAAAACCGTCTATTTTTATTTAACGTCAATTTCTGAAACTGTTCTACCGTGAAAGTACATCAATTCAGCATTTCCCGTTTTACATCACTTTTCTTTGATATCGATCGTTTTTCACTTGTCGACGTATGCGATTCATGAATAGTTTATAGACTTCCAAGGTGGTATATTTAGAGACAAACAAGAAAGAGCATTGGAGCATAGAGCAAAAGTGACATTAAACGAAATAAGGTCAGGCAGTACAAGGACGGTTCAATATTTAATGCCAACCTTTAAAAGCTAATACTTTTTTGTTTTATAGCTAGGGTATTTATACGGCCCAATTTTCGAGTATTCTACACTTCAATCATTAAACAGACTAGATGAATAATCCACAGTACTGAAAACACACTTTATTTGTTACTAACATCTCGGAATTCAGAACTTGTTTAACTGTGAAACAATGTATTGTAAACACCACGAATCACCATTTTCTAAATGCAATTTAAACGAGTAAATAAAGCATTATTAATTCAGTTGCATTCAAATTATTTACAAAACCACCCTAGTGTACGGTGGTACTTTGTTAGTGTACGGTGACAAAACTAGCTTTTCACACAGAATTTTCAATATGAAGTTCTGCACCTGTCAATTTTTTATTTAAAAAAATTAATATCTCGATATAATATAGGGTATTCTGCACAAAGTGACATTAAAATTTAATGTAGAATCCGAAAAGTTGATAATATACAGAGTGTTATATTTAAAATAACAACGTTGATGTTCACTTTCGGTTTAACCGGAAGTGACATGTATGTCAAAATATTTTCCACAAATTCGCCATAACTTGTTCTCCATTAATGAAAATTTTTATAGAAATTGTGTTAGTAGTCTCCAATATATAGATAGTGCAAGATCGTCGTGAAACAGCCTGGATACTGCTATTATACCATTTACTACTTCAGATATAATTAATAACAATTAAATATCATTGCCCAGATTTTATTCGGTTATGTTTACATTTACTGACAATGTACTAATCTCTTATAAATTCTCGAAAGGCATCTGACCTATTAAGTCAACTTCAATGAACTATACAGCTTCTTATGAGGTTAATCTTTGACCTTCTCACCTGATGCTAATGGTTATTTTATTAAGTAGAAGAAGACCGACCTTGACCTTGTGACTCTTGTGAGGCTTGGACTGGTACATGTTCCACCATTTTTGTACTGGTGCTTTCAAGAGCACTTGTTTTGTGCTCTTTCGAAGTATTTTCAGATTTACAATCGTAACCTGTTAGGAATAATTTAGTGACACCTTAAGTGGTTATTTAAAGGCATCTAGCGGATTTCCTTCTAACAGGAAACAGGATATAACTTTGAGGTCACACTCCATCCATGGTAAGTACCCACTCTTGTCTCTTATTGGCCTAGACATCATGGTAGTTTCGTATTTCAAATCTCTTCTTCACAGTCTTCGTCATCATAATCTTCACAGTCTTTATCTCAGACTTCTTCATAGACCTCTTCCTAGTCTTTAACATAGCCTTATTAGTTATTGAATAGAACTACGAGTGGCAGAAATCTCACTAGTAGAGGACAAGCCCTCTTCGTCCAGCTTCTTTGACATATCGGATACACACCACCTGATACCTTACAAGTAAGCTAGTACATATCACTGTGCTGTGCCTACTGCTTGTAGGAACAGTATAGTGCTTATAGGTGTCTCAGATAGTTTGTAGACAACACTCTCAAGGATTATTGGTTATACTCCATCGCACTATTCGGTAGGAAGTTGAAACTTCCGATACATACCTAAAATTAATTAAATGTAACCTTTTGTGACTACAGCTGATATAAATTTCATAGTGAATATTCACCCCTCAGTGTAATTCAAAAGTATACTCTTGGAATTCATTCTACCATCTGGTACTAGTACATTTTTATTCTTACTGTTCATAATAACAATTAGCTGAGACCACTTGTACATTTTAGTTTTATACATATCCATTTTATATTTTATTAGGTTAGTTTAAGATTTAACAGCGTGCTCTCGATTGTCATTTGACAGCGACAGCTAAAAGTAGGTCAACTGCGTGAGCCAAATACTCTACACCCAGAAAAGTGTATGTCGTAAAACTGTGTAACTATCTCTTACATATATAGTAAAAGTAAAAATCATTTGTTGAAACATTTAAATAATTGTCTTTTTATTTTACCTCGACCTCTCTCCGTTGAGAAACCGGGTACGTTCCACTCATATAATTATATTTTCAGAAAACCTCCCTTATGTCACCTTAACTCCAGTAAAGGGAGAAAGGGGGTGACAATATAGAAGCGATACACAGAGGGTCAGCTTAACTGATTTAGTCAACTCCTTCTAACGTGCACGTTACTTATTAAGATGTGTAGAGTATATTAACTTTGCATTGGTGGATTAGAATAGTTTTCAACCAGACCAAGTCAGGCAATTTTCCAAAACAAGGTTCCCACTCTCCCGCGCCTCTTATTTGAATAGATAGATTAAAATTTGTAATATCAATTACTTCCTCTAGCGAAAGACCTACAAGTCTACAGGCTTTTTTCCCACCGTGAGTCACTTTTGCAGTCTTTCACTGTTTCCGGTACACCACTGCATAGTTGAGGAATTTTTTTGAGGTTGTTGTAGCTGATATGTGCCAATCTTCTTTAGTTCTTAAAGTAGCAAGAGCTTCTTTTGAGTTTCTTGAAGTTTCAACATTCACCACATAGAGACCATTTTCATTCTTGTATAATTGCAGCAAAACTTCATTATGCTTGAAGACTTACACTTGATGTTTTGTGAACAATACTTCTCCATCATGCTTAGTGACTTTACTCACTGACAGTAGATCCCTGCTTAGATCTGGCACATATTACATCACATCTTTAAATATGATATTATCCGCTTCAACAGTTCCAATAAGTTCACCCGTAATGCTGTTGCCACGTTTTGCCACTTTCATTCTTACATGTTCTTCTGGTATTTCTGTATTCTGAAGATTAATTTCTTGATTTGTGAGATGAGCATTACATGCACTATCAACAACAAACTCACTTTTGTTATAGTCAGCTATTGTCTTTATCTCACGTGCACTTTTTCACTTTTCTTGTCCCTTTAGAAACACTTGTCCTCTGAATGATTCGTCTTCATACAGATGGTGCATTTTGGATACTGTTTGTTTTTCTTTTCTCTGTCCTTGAAAAAACAATTTTCCCCAGGATGATTTCTTTTCTTGCAGATTCCACATGGAGGGTAAGTATTCTTTGATTTCTTGTTGTATCTGCTCTTGTATGCTTTGAACGCTACTGCTTCTTCCTTGCTGTTTCCTTTGAGAAGATCTTCTTTTGACAATCTTGTCTTTAAATTATCAATGTTTTTGTCATCTTCTGCAACAGAATCCCAGGCACTTTGTACTGATCTGGAAGGATAGTCATGATTTTTGTTATAATCATATCATCACTAATCTCATCTCTAGCAGTCTTCTTTTGAACACAATGTTTTGAACATGACTTATGTTAGTCATAACATCTTTTTATTTGTCCCAGGTATAGTTGACGAAATTAATTTGTAGCTGTTGTTTCTGTTGTGTACACTGTTTCTCGTAGATGGTCTTCAAAGTATCATACATGTCTTTTGATGTATTACATCTTGAAATGTGTGGTGACGTGTTGATCAATTGTTTTCTGTGCTTTAGCATCCTTTGTGTTTCCTGCATTCTCTTCTGTAGGTAATGTTTCTACAACTCTGACTATTTTGTAGTTGTTTTACACGAAGCATTATTCTCATTACAAAATTCCAAAGTGGGTATGTCTCAGCATTCTTGAGTTTAGGGATGCTAGACAGCTCATGCTGGGCGTGGTCCTCTCAACCTCTCTGCTTTTCTTTTCGTGTACAGTCTGTTCACTTTGTACAGCTATGCGCACTCTTTAGCTATGTCTGAACCCATAACCTTTTACAATTTTGTTTATATGGTGTTTATTTAGCCTTTTGCAGGAAAGTTTTAAATATTCTGATTAAAGATATAGAAACTCACCCCTTACCTTTCTGCTTTTTTTTATAATGACAGACTTTTGTTGAAGTTTTTATTATTCTTATTAAACTACTGCAATCTCAACTGATGTCTAATGACAATAATGAAGGGTACAGGGGAAAAAGGGGCTAAGTCAGATTTTACAAATTTTTCAAGAGAGCCATTTTTAAGTTCCAAGAATTATAACTATAACTATTTTTGCTATTTTCAGTACTTAAATAAGTGTTTTTGATCTCTTATGTTCAGTGTATCCTTGCAAATTATCAAATTTTAGTTGTTATGCGTTGCTATGGTATAACACAAAAACTGACTAAAGTACCAGAATACAGGTTAAAAAAGAGCTAAGTCAGTTGATTACTGGGATAAAAAGAAACAAGTCATGCATAAATAACTTATGTTACCATATGTCTTGTTACAAAAAATTTATTTTATTTCTTATTTATACAATAACTTTTTGTTGTACATGAACCGAGCTCTACTCTACAAGGTTTACTTTTCCTTGTGAGGCAATGCCAGTAAATATCCTTTTGCATTGTCCTCACAAAACTTTGAAAGGTGACTTATATCTTCAAACTTTGCCTTTAATATTGGTAACAGTAAAATGTTGTTAGTTCCACTATGAATGTGTGGTTTATTATTGAGTTTTTTTCTACTCTATACTATAAGTTGTTAATTAAATGCCAATTTTGAGTTTCATAATGATACTCATTATAACACTGATTTTCATTATCAAACTGAAAAATTGACCAATAGAAAATCTAGATTTTTAAATAACCAAGTAGGCAGACCCAATATTTTCTGTATAATGTTTGACAGTTTCTCAGATATTCGTGTTTTATGACAGTTTCAATCTTTTCCATTAGTCAAAAATGAATTCGGCTTATGTTTATTGTTAATAGTTAAATTAAGTTCATAGTTATTATAGTGGTTATTTTGTAAGAATAAAAATTAAGTTGAAGAACTTATTTTTCTTTCATATTTTATTTCTTATTGTTTGTATAAAAAAGTATTAAAAAATAAAAAAAAGCAATGTTGTTAAAATCAAATAAAATTTCTTGTTCGTAGAAAATTATCATGCAATGGTTATTACATGATCGTTGCATAATATACTATTTTGTGTGTGGCAGAATTATGATAGCTTACTTTTATTATATTAAAATCATTAATGTTTTAAAATAATTTGATAATATTACAATCTGCATAAAGTTCATACAATAGCCTTCTTGGTGTGCGTCATTGATTGTTAATGTCCTTCTAACACATTACGTTGAAAGAAATCGAAAAAAAGGCAGGTCTGTGATTAATCCTAATCAAAATATCACAATAATGAACCGTTTAAACGTATTACAAACGTTCACCCTAATCTTTGACTTACAAAAATTTGATTGGTTGATGTTTAGATTACGCGCAATCGCGACCTATCAATCGGGCGAATTTACATTGTTCAAAATATTATGCAGACGTACCTTTCGTAGCGGCAATGTGTCTTACGTCTTTTTCTAATGTCCCACTGACAGTTCTCGTCAGGTCTCTACTTTGTTGTTTACGGTCAATTATTATTTATGAAAAGTGAATATTGATCTTATTGTTAGCATTTTATTTATTCAAATGCAGGACTATATTTACTAGTATTAAATTATTTTAATATGTAAATTGAATATACAATTTGTTTTATTTTGTAGTGTTTTGATATCCCAAGTATTATTAATTTCATAGCTTTTTCAAAGTAGGCTGAATACGATCCTGATGTTTTTATTGATCAAATTAAAGGTTAGCTATATGTCAAAATAACAAATAAAATATCGACATACCCAAAACCCGGATATACGTGACAAACGATGACGCACACCAAGAAGGCTATTATATGAACTATATCTGGTTACTTGTGTATAAGCCTAAGCACCAAGTAATCAACGTGCTATGGCGGTTAGGTTAGGTCAGGTTAGGTCCGGTCCACAAGTGCCAATATCTTTCACTTTAAAAATTCAGCAGACTAACTTACCTTCGTACAATAGTTCAGGAAGCTCAAATTCGTTATTTGCTAGATTCTGTCTCCTGTTTACACGCCGGTTAGTAACCACAGCAGAATTAAAATGGCCATTGTATGTATCTTGGTGATAGGGCGTGTTTTAAATGGGCACTTTCTTACATACTTGTTGCTTATGTGAGAAGTCCATTGACGAAACATAGTTTGATCGACTTCGACTACATCGAAGGGTTTAGGTTTCACTCTTGCCCCGCGAAAAACATCTGCTCATTGGCTAGGAAGTTCAACTTTGTTTTTTTGTTTTATTATTCCCATATTCTTATCAGTAGGAATGAACCTTGAATCGGAAAAGTTACTTTTATTTCGACAAAACTTTTCTCAGTATGGACTAAACTGTGAAGGAACCTAAAAACTGTATCATTCATATTTTGTCACAAAACACATATAGACGCCGAACATTCATATCCAGAAAATTATATACAAAGTGGTGGATCAATGAGCATACATCATCGCTTCCTTTGCTACCAATGGTTACAAGGTATGTGTAAAACACACTTGTACCGGTAGCCAATACATGAACATTAAAAGTGTATACAGATAACTGGCGTCTGTCATACACGTCATTAGTAGCAATATTTGGAACGGGAAGAATTTTTTGGAAAACAAAACAAATTGCTTCCTCTGATGCATGTAACTTGCTTCTATTTTTAAAAGTTCTTTTTCTACAACTGCCATGAAAAGTGACGTATTTCTCATACTTTACTTAATTTCAAAACCAAATATTGCTCATACTGTGAGAAATATTATTTCTCACGGCACTTTGCCCACGCCACATACATTTATATGGAGAATCAAATAAAATGGACAAAAACTTAGTAGTTGTCACAAAACTGTCAGATTAATCAATATAACGGAGAATTTAGTGAAAAGAAATGACGTTCCGGATTTGACCATACAAAATTGTACAAATTTCACCATCAACTATAATTTTAAATAAAATTATTCAACAGTAAAGAGATGGGATACTTTACTGTTATTTTTGTTTTACTAACCATAAAAATAAATATTAAGTTACTTTACTTGTATTCTTTAAATTTGTGCAGTTGTAGAAAAAGTATAGTGTGCAACTTGTGGGGAAAGTACTTTTCTAACTCGTGTGTTTGCGGCACTCGCCCCTCGGGCTCGTGCCACAAACTTCCACACTCGTGAGAACACTTGAACTTTCCCCGCTTGTTGCACAATATACTATTTTCTAGCATAAAATGTTTCTACCTGTTTTTTATGCAATAAGTGTTGTGTTTCGAGCTTGTTCAACCAAACCAGCATCAGTGGTCACTGACAGGTGCCCTGTTCTGTTTTCAAGCTTTTCATTTTAACAATAAGTTCGTCGCAAGTGTTCTTTCTTGGACATCCAAAAGATATGTTGTGTTCGGTCGAGAATTTTGTTCTGTAAGTCTCGTATGATACAGGCAAATATTTATACTTGTCAATATAAAAATCATACATTTTCTTTATATTCAGCTCTTCAGGTAAGTAAATTTTACTTGACTCAGATGGGTTGTAATGACCTTTTTTTCCTTTAAATGAACGTATGTGCTCATTTACTGCGTTTGCTTTTTCCTCAGGCAATATTTTGTCAGCAGAAGAATGCTTTCCCCTTTTGTCCTTGGGAGCCATTCCAGTTAATTATAATTAATTCTTCCTGTCTATCCCAAGTATAGACAAAAATGCTTTGCGACATACTTGAACCTCTTTAAGAAGGTTTTCTTCATCTAAGTATCTAACTCTGTACGAATAAGAAGCTTCACGCAAACTAGCCTCAGCTTCGTCTTTGCGAGGACGGCGGTTTTGGATTTCCTGAACGATAATTAACCCTCAAATATAGGTGTTCTGTTCATCAACAGACGACATTAGGTTGAAATCTTAAGTAATTTTTTCTCTACTTTTTCCAGGGACATTTTCAAAACATCTTAGCTTACTGCGATAGGAATCAGGGCTTTGTAAATTTAGCTTTTTACTCACATCTGCCATGCGACCAAACTTCTTCTGCTTTCTCGTATTACTTACAATATTACGCTCTTCTAATACTTCCCCATGATCACCACTACCAGTTTCCATCTTAAAATGGGGCTTGTTGTAAAATCTCGAATTTTGGTTTGTGGTTGGTAGGTGAAGATGTCGCTATCATCACAACTTTTACATTTCCGTAACTGGAAGATATGTATAGTTGGTCATTGTAGAGATATAGTCAGTCCGGGATTAACTCTCAGACGATAACAAATACCTTGTACTGATGAGGCGCAAATACGCCGAAACCGGTCTGCAAGTTATGTTGTCCCTTCTAATTACAAACTAGAATTGTTGGTTAAATCTTGTAGACTTAGAAGTGTAATTCAATGTCTGTCGGGGCATATAGCCCGGGAAGTAGTTGTTGCTTCTTAAGTTAAATGGTCACAGTTTTGGAAAAATATTTTTCAAAAATTAGTTGTAAAGCTAATAATAATATTTATTTATTCTGCGATATCTACTTAAACTTCTCACAAAACAATAATACACTGAATGAAGTAAACAACATACACAGCGCTAGTGTAGTTGGCTTCACAGCTGACTGAGCCCCTTATTTACCTGTAGCGCTCTGACTTAGCCCCTTCTATTCTAGTGCATATTTTTTTCTTTTAATTATTTAACATGACTGGGCTCGTTTTTAGCCTGTACAATTACAGGAGAAACTAACCAAACCAAACAATGGAATACCGTTACTAACTCAATTCGAGATTTTTCTTGACTTAGCCCCTTTTTCCCCTGTACCCTTCTTAGGTTGATGTTACACACTGCTACCAATATACTAACAGATATAGCCGACGGCCGTTCTTATTTGCCCGCCCGGTACATAATATATACCAAAAGAATCGAAAATAGTTATTTGTGTATTTAGAGCGTAAAGTAACAGATTGCCGCGCGATTTTATAAATTACGTGTTTAAATCGATTTTCGGAAACGGCTCGTATTTTTCAAAATTTTGGCAACTTTTGACGATTATTGACCATTTCTCAAAATTTTGACAATTATTGACCATTTTTCAAAATTTTAACAATCATTGACCATTTTTGACAATTATTGACCATTTTGACTGTTTTTCAAAATTAGTGACCATTTTTCCAAATTTTTGATAATTTTTGACCATTTTTCAAAATGATGACTATTTTTAACCATTTTTGACAGTTTTTGACAATAATTGTCCATTTTTAACAGTTTTTAACAATAATTGACAATTTTTAACAATTCTTGATAGTTTTTGAACATTTTTGATAATTTTTCAAAATTTTACACCATTTTTGATAATTATTGACAATTGTTGACTATTATGGACCATTTTTCCAAATTTTTGACCATTTTTGACAATTATTGACCATTTTTGACCATATTTCAAAATTCTTGACAATTTTTAACAATAATTGTCCATTTTTGATAGTTTTTGACAATTATTGGCCATTTTTGACAATTTTTCAAAATTTTTGACCATTTTTGATAGTTTTTGACAATTATCGACCATTTTTCAAAATTTTAACAATTTTTGACAATTATTGACCAATTATGACAAAAATTGTCCATTTTTAAAAGTTTTTAAAAATAATTGACAATTTTCAACCATTTTTGATAGTTTTTTACCTTTTTTGGCAATTTTTCGAAATTTTAGACCATATTTCAAAGACTAACATTTTTTGACAATTATCAACTATTTTTCAAAATTTTGACAATTTTTAACAATAATTGTCCATTTTTGACAATTATTGGCCATTTTTGACAATTTTTCAAAAATTTTAACAACTTTTCAAAATTTTTGACCATTTTTCAAAATTTTAACAATTTTTGACAACTATTGACCATTTTTGATAGTTTTTAAAAAATTTTGACCATTTTTAAATTTTTGACAATTGACCATTTTTTAAAGTTTTTGGCAATTATCGACCATTTTTGACAATTATTGACCATTTTTGACCAATTTTGACAATTATTGACCATTTTTGATAATAATTGTCCATTTTTGACAGTTTTTAAAAATAATTGACAATTTTTAACCATTTTTGATAGTTTCTGACCATTTTTGACAATTTTTCAAAATTTTAGACCATTTTTCCAGATTTTTGACTATTTTTGACAATTATTGACCATTTTTGACCATATTACAAAAACTTTAACAATTTTTGACAATTATCAACTATTTTTCAAATTTTTCAAAAATTTTAACAATTTTTCCAAATTTTTGACCACTTTTCAAATCTTTAACAATTTTTGACCATTTTTGACGATAATTGTCCATTTTTGACCATTTTTAATAGTTTTTGACAATTATTGACCATTTTTCAAAATTTTCTTAAAGTTTTTGAGAATTGTCGACCATTTTTGACAAAAATTGTCCATTTTTAACAGTTTTTGACAATAATTGAAAATTTTTGACAATTATTGACCATTTTTGACCATATTTCAAAATTTTTGACAATTTTCATATAATTTTATTTGATTTTTAATCTGGTAAATTGTTAAATATTCACCAATTGAGTTAATTCGGAGGGCATGGTTTGATTAAATAAGCGAGCGAAAAAGATTCCTTTTTTGCGCTAGAGCGTAAAGTAACAATCCTCACAATCATTTGACGACTTTACGATTTCATTTGAATATAGTAATTAGTCGTTTTACACGCGACTGTAGAAAAAATGATTTTTTGAGCTTGCTCTGTTATTTATTTTCAGATATAATAAATATGTACTTAGTAAATTTATATACTGAAAATTAAAAAAGTATAATGTTAACATATTGCGAAACGTGCCATAACTAGTATTATTCTTAAATAATGAAGGTAGGTATGTTAGTTGAATTAATTTGTGTAGCCGTAAATGCCTATGTCTAGATTTAGTCATTGTTGATTAATAACTATCAATAAAACGTGGATTTACCATAAGGATATTATCAAGACGACAATTTTAATTTCATATTCTTTTGTGGCCTATTTTAACCTCAATTTACTACATTTGTTGCTTAGATAATGGGATCCATTGTAGCTATGGAAATAGTGACATGTCAATACCCAAATGGTAAGATTGATTAGAAGTAACATCATGGGAACGAAACTTATAAGAGAATATGTTGTAGAGGTATTTACTTCTAATTATAATGACTTGTTGTTGAACTATTCGTATAATAAATAACCCACATTGTAATATACAAGGTATCTCAGATAGTTGTCGAAATTAAACCAGACACATATCAAAGCTGATGAGCCCCCGAGAAGAGTATTAGCAACAAGATATGTTGGTCCAGAACCAGTCTTTGGGTCTGAGGACAAATATAAAAATTGGTACAGGGTACCTGAGTAACCCTACAACATGTGGTCGAAGTTTCCATAGATAAATAAGAAAAGCTAGGTCTAGAGATAGTTCCAAATTTTATTACAAGCATAACCTCCCCGTGCATAAGTTTGACGAAAGAAAGAAAGAAAATGATGATGGTAGACCAATGTTATAGTGTGATCAAGTAAATAATGAAATGATTCCATTTTGATTGCGTAAATTCAAAAACTGTTCCCCACTACTTATGGTATTCTGGTGCGTTTGAAAAAAAAAATTATTTTTTTGGAATGTTGTTCAAATGAATAAAAATTATGTTTTTCTACTCCTATACTATAAGTTGTTAATTAAATGCCAATTTTCAGTTTCATAATGATACTCATTATAACACTGGTTTTCATTATGATACTGAAAAATTGACCAATAAAAATCTAGATTTTTAAATAACCAAGTAGGCAGACCCAATATTTTCTGTAGAATGATTGACAGTTTCTAAGAAATTCGTGTTTTATGACAGTTTCAATCTTTTGCGTTAGTCAAAAAGGTAGACACCTGCTGTGTTATTTAAATATGTTGCTTTCTTTTATGTAGGTTGCATTTATTGGATGCCTTTCAATTATTACGATGAACCAGGATTATTTAGGTTACCATTGAAACATGTAGTCATCCAAACCATCTTTATTTAGTACTGTTATGTCAAAATGTCAGTGTTCATCTTACATACAGTAGTCACATTTGACATACAGGATACATCTAACACTTTCCACTTTTTAAAAGAAATGTCGAGCGACGAAGAGTTTTCATACACACCACATGAAATCGCTAAAAAGGCGAAACATGTATCCAATAATTTATTACCTGCAAAATCAAAAAAGGTATATGATAAATTATGGTCAATTTATGGATTGGAGGGTAGCAAGAGAAGTATAAAAAAAAGCAATGCTGTTGAATTCAAATAAAATTTCTTGTTCGTAGAAAAAATAGTGTATGCAACTCTCATGTAATGGTTATTAATACACTCGCATTAACCATACGAAACTCGTCTTCGGCTCTTTTCGTATCCCTGTTAATGCTTGTGTATTAATAACCATCATTATATGATGCATAATATACTATTTTCTACTCCTGTTTTATAATATACTTATTAAAAGACTAAAATCTGTATCATAATGATATTCATTATGATACAAATTTTCATTATGATACAGATTTTTAAGCCAATAGGAATGCGACATTCGCACAATATTTAATATAGCCATGGATACCTGGTTGACATTTCTGAAATTAATTATATTAGGTGACACTTAATTTGACAGCTGTCAAATAAATTTATTTGTTGAAGTTCATTTCATTGTTCTTGTTTTTTATAATAAATGATAATTATTAATTAAATAATTCTTATTAATCGGAGTAGAAAAAATATTGTATGCAACTTTCATGTAATGGCCATTAATACACCCGCATATTATATACGAAACTCGCCTGCGGCTCGTTTCGTATCCTACAACATGCTCGTGTCTTAATGGCTATCATTACATGATCGATGCATAAAATACTATTAAATTTGTGTGATCTGAAATATAATACATATAATAATCGCCTATTTGAATTACCCATGTAATAATAACTTTGGAATTATTTTATTTTATGTTCTCATTTTATTATTTACGTTTTTAGATCACCTTGTTTATAAAATTATAGCAATTTTGCTTGATAATAAAGCATATTTAACACTCTAAATACAAAGACATAATATATACACTGTGTTCATTTGAAAAGGACCCACCCTTAATATTTCAAAAATGGAACATATTAGAAGGAAATGCCGAAACAAGTCAACTTTTAACTTGAGGGGGACACTTTTTGGCGCTAATGTCATAAACGTCAGATTCACCCCCTCCCTACTGGAGACACCCCTTACATTTTTTCAAATGGCATTAGGTATCAAGTCACTCCTCATTTAAAAGGTCTGGTAAATCTCTATTCAATCATTTTGTTTTGCCTTTGATACCAGCCTTCCATTGTTATTTAATCGTTGTTTAAAGTTGGCTCTTTTTCAGCTTTTATTGCCTGAATATTAACGGTGGTCACTTTGCCCACATGATTAAATAGCAGTTTTTTCTTGTTAACAGTTGTCTTTTTACTATTTGTAAATTTTTCATTCTTTAAAGGGTCTTTCTGTCATAACACTCTCTTTAAATTTTTCGTATGCCCCCGTATTGTGTTATGATAGAAAGACCCTTTAAAGAATGAAAAATTTACAAATAGTAAAAAGGCAACTGTTAACAAGAAAAAATCGCTATTTAATCAAGTGTTCAAAGTGACCACCGTTAATATTCAGGCAATAAAAGCTGAAAAAGAGCCAACTTTAAACAACGATTAAATAACAATGGAAGGCTGGTATCAAAGGCAAAACAAAATGCTTAAGTAGAGATTTACCAGACCTTTTAAATGAGGTGTGACTTGATACTTAATGCCATTTGAAAAATGTAAGGGGTGTCTCCAGTAGGGAGGGGGTGAATCTGACGTTTATGGCTTTAGCGCCAAAAAGTGTCCCCCTCAAGTTGAAAGTTGACGTGTTTCGGCATTTCTTTTTTATATGTCCCATTTCTGAATTATTAAGGGTGGGTCCTTTTCAAATGAACACAGTGTATAGTAATGAAACTAAACTAACGGAAAATTAATGTTTTTATGTCGGCACAACTAAACCATAAGTAGGTCCGAAATCCACATATGCAACTCGAAAGTTTTATAAAAGTAACCTTTTTATTGTTTATTATTATTATTAATAAGACACAAGACAATCAATCCTTGAAGCGAGATAAAATCATCTTTCTCCAAAATAAACACTTGTGTATACCAATGCAACTCGAAAGTTTTATAAAAGTAACCTTTTTATTGTTTATTATTATTATTAATAAGACACAAGACAATCAATCCTTGAAGCGAGATAAAATCATCTTTCTCCAAAATAAACACTTGTGTATACCAAAACCATATTTTTGTTTGCCCTGGAACGCCATATTGAATTTTATTTGACAGGTCACTGCATTGCCTAATTTGGGTGACTGATAATTATGTTCCATGTCAAAATTGGTACCTAACTTCAATTTATACTAATTATGTAATAATATAAAAGGCGGATTTTAAAAAAGTTTTAAAATACGATTTTTTGATAGGAGATGAAAACAAAACTACACTATTAAATTTGATTAAATAGATAATGCGATATAACTTGTTATATTATCAGAGGTCTTGAAAGTTATGTTGTAAAGCCGGGTCCAGATCATTAAATATGTATGTGTTGAATGTTGTGTGTTCAATTCGACGAAAACATATTTGCGGCGCAAATTTATATTTCTCAAAACAATTTAACCTTTTCGTGACAAATATGTGCACTGTGCTGGAGTTTTTATTGTGATCCGTTTTCGTGCGTAGTAATTGAAAATATTCATGTTTTTATTTAGCAATTATTTGTTATTAACCATAATATAATAGTAATTCGCGAGGGGTAAACCGCAGAAAAAAATGTGTACACTTATTCCCAGGATTGTTACTAATTCCTATAATTCCTCTCTAATTCCCCCTATATATTATAATTCCTAATTAACTTTAAAATATATCAAGCAATTCCCCTAATTTCCCACTAATATCCAAGCTAATGACTTACTAATTCACCAAATCTGTTACGTATTCTAAGATCACAATATGGTGTAAAATAAGTCGAGCATATTATCTTGTTTGCAGTAAGCATTAAAATTAAAAAATAAACAATTTATTTTTATATCAAAAAACCAATGAAATACAGTAAAAGTACCGGTTAATTATATTATAAAACTAAACATAAATTTTCCAGTATAATAAATTGAACAAAAATTATAAATTATTATTTCTTAAACGCTTTATATCTGTTCTTTTAATATTAAGTTGGTCTGTCCGTTTTAATTGAAATAGACCTAAAATAATAGGGGCGTAAAAAAATAAAATCTTTATTGACGGTATCAATGTCTTCTGTTCGGGGCCAAATAAATGTGTCGAGCTCTGGTTTTAGAAACTTTATTCTATAATGAGCGTTTCCTCTATCTTCAATTATCCGACCAATAAACCACGACTCGGTCTCTCGATCAGCTATCCGAGGAGTCATCAAGTTCCATCACTTCGGAGTCAGTGCTTGTGCCACTCATGGGTAGTTTCTGTTTAGTCTTTTTTATAGTCAAGGTCGCCTGAACACTTTTGGAATGTGATTTCTCCGGTGTTTTACTTATACTGCCTATAAATCTTTTTAATCGGTCAGTACTTACTCTACCGTTAGACTGGTCTAAAAGTCAGCAGTTCGATGACTTTTTAATCATTGAAGATTTTTTTACCGACAATGAGCTTTACATATAGTGATTTTTCTGATACACTATGCACTTTTTCTCTCTTTTAAACTTAGAGAACTCGTTTCCAAAGTATCACATTCGCGATTTTCATTAGAAATTTCGTCCGAAATTAGGTTCTCATAACTAATATTTTCTGTGTTTACCACGTCTTGATCAATTTCATTTTCTTGGGTTTCGTCAACTTCGTCGATGTCTTCGTTCTCCTGTGTATTTTTAAATTTTTGTTTCCGTTTTATCAACGGTACCCACATATATTTCCAATCGTTCTCTTTTGCATTGATTCCAAAATGTTTCATGTCCTCTATGAACAATTTGTAGACTTCTTCTTCTTCTTCAACTGTAGCTTTAATATCCATATCAAGAATTTTTTTTTCAGTTGGTAAATGTTCTTTCTTCAGTATGTTTCCTAATCTTTTTTCTTCCCTGGGAAATGTAAAAGTGCTCCTCAGATTATTTATGGTATCAATTGTTGTTTTAATTATCTCAATTCGGTTTAGCATATCCTTTATACTAAAATTTATTATTGTAGTATACCTACGTAGAAGTCATGGACCTGGCAGTCCGAAATAAGGATTCACATGCTTGGCTACCAAAAATGCCGATGCTAAACATCGCTTTTAACCTTCAGTATTAGTTTAATTAAAGCGTGTGCATTTATTTCAATGCAAAGGTAAACAATTACTGGTCAAAAAGTTGTCGGTCTTTTTTTCCTTCAATCCAGGCTCTCCAGATTCTATACAGTCTGGTACGCAACTCAGTGCTGGAATTTAAAAATGTCAATTCGATGTAGTGCATAAGATTTAGATACCTTCACTTTGTGGAATTTCCTTATTCTGTTGTTTCCTCACCCCGTTACAAAAAATCGTAAAGTGAGAGCTATCCTTTCCTTTCTGAAATTTGTGTCCATTTCCTTCGTGTTCGGTCCAACCAAATTAAGTAAAATTTCAAAATCGACTTATGACATTCGGAAAAAAATTTCTATATTGGAAAGTTGTCTCAAGAACTGTTTTCACCAACTCTCTGGCTTCTATACTGAAACAGATTTGTTGTCCAGTACTGTCTATGTTTACCATTTTTTTCTTCTCATTATTATGTCGTAGGTAATTTAGTACACTGGACAATTTCTTTTAATAATGAGTTGGGAGGACATGATGGCACTTAAAAAGCAATAACTAAATACGCACTACCTACTTATATCAGACACAAATATTTCTAGACTCAAGTACACATTAAAACAAGCAGTCGACATAAATATCTTTTTCTACAGTCGCGCGTAAAATGGCTAATTACTATATTCAAATGAAATCGTAAACTCGACAAATGCCGAGGATTGTTACTTTACGCTCTAGCGCAAAAAAGGAATCTTTTTCGCTCACTTATTTCATCAAACCACGCCCCACGAATTAACCCAAATGGTGAATAATTAAAAATTTATCAGATTAAAAATTAAATAAAATTATATGAAAATTGTCAAAAAATTTTAGATATGGTCAATAATTGGCAAAAACTATCAAAAATTGTCAAAAATGGACAATTATTGTCAAAATTGGTCAAAAATTGTTAAAATTTTGAAAAATGGTCGATAATTGTCAAAAACTATCAAAATGGTCAAAAACTGTCAAAAATGGACAATTATTGTCTAAATTGGTCAATAATTGTCAAAAACTATCAAAAATGGTCAAACATTGTTAAAAATTCTCAAAATTTTGAAAAATAGTTGATAATTGTAAAATTGTTATAGTTTTTGAAATATGGTCAACAATTGTCAAAAATGGTCGAAAATTTGGAAAAATAGTCCATAATTGTCCATAATTATCAAAAATGATCAATAATTTTGAAAAATGGTCTAAAATTTTGAAAAATGGTCAAAAACTATCAAAAAGGTTAAAAATTGTTAAACTGTTGAAAATGGACAATTATAATCAAAAACTGTCAAAAATGATTAAAAATTGTCATCATTTTGAAAAATGGTCTAAAATTATCAAAAATTTGGAAAAATGGTCACTAATTTGAAAAACAGTCAAAATGGTCAATAATTGTCAAAAAAGGTCAATTTTGGAAATTTTGTATTATTTTAAAAAGTATATGCTTTTCATATTTCGATAATAAACCTAAGAGATTCGTTCATTAACAATTTATCAGATTAAAAATCAAATAAAATTATATGAAAATTGTCAAAAATTTTGAAATGTGGTCAAAAATGGTCAATAATTGTCAAAAACTGTTAAAAATGGACAATTTTTGTCAAAAAAGGTCAATAATTGTCAAAAATTAAAAAAAATTGAAAAATGCCCAAAAATTTTCAAAAATGGTCAATAATTGTCAAAAATGGTCGATAATTGTCAAAATTGGTCAATATTTGTCAAAAATTGTTAAAATTTTGGAAAATGGTCGATAATTGTCAAAAACTATCAAAAATGGTCAATAATTTTGAAAAGTGGTCAAAAATTTTGAAAAATTGTTAAAAACTATCAAAGATGGTCAAAAACTGTCAAAAATGAACAATTATTTTTAAAAATTGTCAAAATTTGGAAAAATAGTTTATAATTATTGTCAAAAATTGTTGAAGTTTTTGAAAAATTGTCAAAAATTTTGAAGTATGGTAAATAATTGTCAGAAATGGTCAAAAATTTGGAAAAATGGTCCATAATTGTCAATAATTATCAAAAATGGTTTGGAATTTTAAAAAATTGTTTAAATTGGTCAAAAACTATCAAAAATTGTCAATTATTGTTAAAAACTGTTAAAAATGGACAATTATTGTCAAAAATGGTTAAATATAATTGTCATCATTTTGAAAAATGGTCAAAATTTGGAAAAATGGTCACTTATTTTGAAATACAGTGAAAATGGTCAATAATTGTTAAAATTTGGAAAAATGGTCCTTAATTGTCAACAATTGTCAATAATTATCAAAAATGGTCAATAATTTTGAAAAATGGTTTAAAGTTTCAAAAAATTGTTTAAAATGGTCAAAAACTACCAAAAATGGTTAAAAATTGTCAATTATTGTTAAAAACTGTTAAAAATGGACAATAATTGTCATCATTTTGAAAAATGGTCAAAATTTGAAAAAATGGTCACTAATTTTGAAATACAGTCAAAATGGTCAATAATTGTCAAAATTTTGAGAAATGGTCAATAATCGTCAAAAGTTGTCAAAATTTTGAAAAATAGTCGATTTAAACACGTAATTCATAAAATCGATTAATATTACTATATAAACCGATAACTAAAAATAAGAATATATTAATCGATCTATATAAAAATCGATTATTTTTTAACATCCCTAGTCAGTAGATCTTTTTAAGGTTCATCATGATGAATAGCGAAAATGACGATTATTCTAGCACTCCTATTATAACCTAAGATAATATAAAAAAAAATTTTAATTATTAAAAGGGCGACTGTAGAAAAAATTATGTGTGTTTTTCGAGCGTAAAGTAAAATTGCCGCTCTCGAAAGACCGCAACATTCTTTTTCAAGCGGCAATCTGTTACTTTTCGCTCTAAATACACAAATAATTATTAAAGTTACCAGAAAAACTGGCAGACCGGTGTGTTGTATAATCGCCCAGTGTAAGTTGGCACTTGAGATATGCGCGAACAAAAAATAACAGACACTGCTCGAATAAAGATAGATATATTGAGCGGACTACTCCCGTACGACCCTCGCACTTTGCTTCAACATAGTCGAAGGTACATGCCGGCTGCTGAGAAATATTTATAATAGTAATTATGCGCCAAGGTAGAAAAGTGAGGTATTATTGTCGAGGTCCATTAAAGACCGAGAAGCGAAGCTTCGAGGTCTTTAATGGATCCGAGACATTAATACACTTTTCTACTGTGGCTCATATAGCATTTTTTTCACTACTTCACTACTGGCATTTTATTTTTTTAAATATTAGTTTGTCGACTCCTGTTTCATATGACATGACAGCTGTGAACAAGTTAACCTCACATTCTATTAAATGGATTGAAATTTAGTTATAATCAAGTAGGCTCTGTATTTTTCTACCTTGGTTATTAATGAACAACTTTACTACCACAACAAAAGTCAATAAAGTTAGGTTTAGAGGCTAGTAGTGAAAAATAATATTTAATTCTTTGTTATAAAGTTCCTTCGATGTCTTTAAAATTCTGGTCAAACTACCATCTTCAGCTTGACTGTCTTCAGAAAAATCAAAAGAGTCACCATCTTCACTAGAATCATCTTCTATGTCGATGATAAACGCATCTATGACTAGATCTAGTAGAGGTTCCTTTTCCATGTATTCCTTTTCACATTTTTGTGCATGGTCACACCTTGATTTCCACCTTACCACTGAAAAATGCTTAAAGAACTCGTCGCAATAACCAGCAACTTTGTTAAAATTGAAACCTACTATTTTTTAAACTCCATTCTAATAATTATAACTAAACTCTAAGCTAAAATCACACCTTCTATAAACCAATAGTATTAACCGTTTGCGGTCAAAACAGAGACTGGGGTCCTCCATTTCAGTGAGTCTCGATGTTCTACCGCGCATCTCAGAAGTCCAAAGTCCTAGTGCAAACTTACACTGGGCGAGCTATATCTGGCGCAAATATTTCAGTTTTTCCTTATGCGGTCCACATCTAAAAATATTTTGACGAACGCGAATTTGCGTCAATTCGTAAATATTTATTGATGTGGACCCGGCTTAACGCTTAAAGCTTTTATGTTATGTATGAAACCACGTTCTATTATGCGTCATTTAAACATTCGGTTAAATTTACGGAATTGTTAGAATGCCATTTATCTAATAAAATCAATAAATAACAAATTCCACAAGTTGTTATTTATTGGTTTTATTTGATAATTAAGGAAATATTCCACATAGTAAGATTAATTTATTAGAATACCATTTGTTTGACGATGACAGTAACGATAAAAAGAAAAACTACCCAAAGTTAAGAAAAACCTTTTAAATTCAAGTCCCATTTACGTTTGGAAAATCAATGGTAAAAATATTTCTGCTATAAAAAAACTACACACTGCCCACATAATTGTCATTCATTAAATTGTTTTAGATATACGATTAATTATTATTATTTGCATAAAATTGTAATAATATCCTTTAACGTATTCTAGTGTGAAAACAGTGTTTTACATTTATATACATACTGATTTTGTAACAGTAAATTTTTTTCTTTATAAATATATCCAAGTAAAATGCTATTATTAATAGATATCGAAGAATAAATATATTATTCTAAAACTTTACAACAAAATTGAATTTACTGTTTGGACCCTTACTTTGTGGAATCTACTCATATTAATGTTATAAATGAAACTAACTGTTTCTAATTAATTCCACTATTTAATTGAAAAATTTATGAAAATTATTAAAGGATATTGATAATTATTTCGATATTGACATATCATCGTCAGAATGACAGAAGTTACATTTTATGTGATACCTACTTGATGTTTAATATTTTGGCTATACCAAATAGTAAGTGACCTAACTTTTGATTGACTTAATATATATGAATAGAAAAAAGAGAAGATATGATTTTACAAATATTAAAGCTTAGGTATTATTAGCCCTATGGGGATATCCTGGATATCTTTTTCCCACTTAAGATCAGTATAACTGTGCAATGATATAGAAAACCAAGGAAAACTATATCTGCTGATCTTTACAATAGTTACTTAATAAGACAATTTTTTAGTGGAGAGCTCCCTAGATTTATCTATTCATTGACAACTTCATATTGTGGGTCTCTTAAGTGTCTTCTTATTTCTAGTTCTTCAAGGAAATCTAGTTCTTGTTTCTTATCACAAATATGCAGTACTTCTAGTTCTGTGTTAGGTGTTAATGAATGTTTTGTGTCAAGAAGGTGTTTTGCATAATGTGATTTATCTGGCTGTTTTAATCTGTATGCTCGTGAGTGTTCATTGTATCTAATATCAAAATTTCGAATTGTTTGACCAATATAGACAGCATTACATTCTGGACATTTAAGTTTATATATTCCAGACTTTTTAAAACTTATTTCATTTGATGTTACCAATATGTTCTCTAAAATTCCTCCTAAAGAGTGCATAACACTTGTTAAAAAATTACTAGAGGATAAAAATATCAATCCAGGCATAATATCAGATATACTTAATTTGTTTGATGTATGTATTAATCAGAATTATTTTACTTTTGATAATAAGGTATACAAAATGAAGGTTTACCAATGGGAAGCCCTATATCACCAATTTTAGCAAACATTTTTATGGACAGTTTAGAAAGAAAAATCTTTGAATGTAACATTTCAAAAAATATATTATTTTGGTATAGGTATGTAGATGACATTTTAGCTTGTTTTGTAGGTAGTGAGCGACAATTAGATATATTGTTCAATCATATTAATAATTTACATCCAAAAATTAAATTCACATTAGAAGTTGAAGAAAATAACTCAATCAATTTTCTTGATATTAAAATTCAAAGAGTCAATAATATACTTGATTTTTCAATTTACAGAAAACCAACACATACTGATGTGACTATACTATATAGTTCCAATCATCCCATGTCACATAAATTAGCAGCATATAATTCAATGATACATAGAGCATTTTCTGTTCCTATGAACAAATATAATTTTGATAGAGAAATTAATATAATTAAACAAATAGCCACATCCAACGGTTATCCATTACATATAATAAATTAATAAAAAAGAGGAAAAAGTGGCATTACAATTAATATTTCCTGAAAAAACTAGGGAAATACAAAATTATAAAACCATCACATATGCTGGTAATATTTCTAATAATATTTCAAAAATAATATCTTGTTCAACAAATACAGCAATTTCTTTTAAAACAGAAAACAATGTGAGTAAAAAATTGTTAAATGTTAAAACAAAAATACCCCCATTAAAAAAGTCTGGAATATATAAACTTAAATGTCCAGAATGTAATGCTGTCTATATTGGTCAAACAATTCGAAATTTTGAAATTAGATACAATGAACACTCACGAGCATACAGATTAAAACAGCCAGATAAATCACATTACGCAAAACACCTTCTTGACACAAAACATTCATTAACACCTAACACAGAACTAGAAGTACTGCATATTTGTGATAAGAAACAAGAACTAGATTTCCTTGAAGAACTAGAAATAAGAAGACACTTAAGAGACCCACAATATGAAGTTGTCAATGAACAGATAAATCTAGGGAGCTCTCCACTAATAAATTGTCTTATTAAGTAACTATTGTAAAGATCAGCAGATATAGTTTTCCTTGGTTTTCTATATCATTGCACAGTTATACTGATCTTAAGTGGGAAAAAGATATCCAGGATATCCCCATAGGGCTAATAATACCTAAGCTTTAATATTTGTAAAATCATATCTTCTCTTTTTTCTATTCATATATATTAAGTCAATCAAAAGATAGGTCACTTACTATTTGGTCTAGCCAAAATATTAAACATCAAGTAGGTATCACATAAAATGTAACTTCTGTCATTCTGACGATGATATGTCAATATCAAAATAATTATCAATATCCTTTAATAATTTTCATAAATTTTTCAATTAAATAGTGGAATTAATTAGAATCAGTTAGTTTCATCTATAACATTTACAACAAAAGTTTAAAAAATATTTTTCAAAAATACTGTCCGTTCAATTAAGAAGAAACAACTACTTCTCGTGCTATATGCCCCGTCAGACATTGAATTACACTTCTAAGTCAAACGGGATCGGTATGATCAACAAGATTTAACCAACCATTCTGGTTTGCAATTAGAATGGACAACAAAGACAACCGAGACCCAGTGAATTGTACAGCAGTTGCAGGTTTTATCAGATTCCCTGCTTGATACTTAGTCGCAAATAACCTAAATGATTGGTGAGACATGTTTGTATAAAAAAGTTATATAACTTGTGCCAGTTATTAAGTCATATCAATATTAGATATAATTTTGGAATTTTTGTTACCTCAATCTTATTAGTAAATTTTTGTTTCAGTTCTACTTAGCGAAGCCATAGAGAACGACGATATTCAGCTCAAAACGTTGAAAATAACGGACTTTGGTCTAGCCAGAGAAGTATATAAGACTACGAGGATGTCACAAGCTGGGACGTATGCTTGGATGGCACCGGAAGTTATTAAAAATTCCACTTTCTCGAAAGCGAGCGACGTTTGGAGTTATGGAGTACTTCTCTGGGAACTACTTACTGGCGAAACTCCATACAAAGGCATCGACACGTTAGCGGTAGCCTACGGTGTGGCTGTGAACAAGTTGACGTTACCTATACCCAGCACATGTCCACAACCCTGGAGAGAACTGATGGAAAGTAAGTAGAAGTAGAAAACAATGTATTCATTTGATATACACCTGTATTTTATAAAAAGTGGGCCACTCATATCAATCCACCCTATTATTTGACAGTATTTATTGGATTTTGATAAAATGCTAAAATAGGTCGATTTTTTAGTTCTATTTACTGTTTTTTTGTTTAAATAATGTTCAGGGTGTTATTTGGCGTTCTTTATTACATTAAGATAATAATAAAGTGTAAATCAATCTTATGTCTTCCATCCAAATGAAAATAATCCGCATAATCAAGATTCCAAGAGCGCTTTACATGACCCAACCGAATATTATGAAAATGCTAATGTTGAAAGGCAGAAAATAAAAGAATGGAACTGTTAAAACGGCAAGATCAGCGTACACCATCGTAATGAATAATGAAGAGAGTTCTGCGGTTGTTTGCCGCGTTGCTGTTTATCGAATGAGGGACGGATCCAGGTACCGGAAAAATTAGACGCCATACGGCAAAGATTTCACTGTTAATCAATAAAATATTTTTTGGTATAAACGAGAACGTAGAACAAAAAACAAAATGTTCTAACAAGAAAAGTTTATTAAAAACATTTCTGAAATAAGGTCCAAAATGTTATAAGATTTATTGTTATTAACAATAGCTGGAACGCTACCGAAACGTTGAAAGTAAAAATTTAAAAAATATATAAAACATACAGAAGATATTTGTCATAGAGACTTCATCTACCTGAATTGATGCCAAATGTTGGAAATTTATAATTAAGCGTCAAGTTTATTCCTTACGTATACCCAAAACCAAAAAAACATGGCTTACCAAAAAAAAAGTTTGGAAACATCTCATGTAGATAGAGGTAGTGTTATGAAGGTCTTCAACACAAATTTAATTTCAGCTGTGTGTGAGTTATATTTTTGCAACTGCAAGAGTAATTTGCATGACTAATAAAAATAGTAAAAAAAACTGGATCCAACTCTGCACCAAATGGAGATATCCTTATATGCATATCACACATGAAAACAGAAAGCTATAACCAATGTTTCAGGAAAAGCCGCCGACTCGTCTTAGCGACAAACGATAATATGACTTCTAATAAACCACGAATCACAATGACGAATAGGTACAAGATTGCATTAAATATACAACAAAGCTTTTGCTCTAAATCGTGTTTCTGAAATAATTTGTAAAATCACATCACTTAATAAAAAAGTATATTATGATAACGATAGTAGAGGTTTAGAAATACTGAAACTATTAAAAGAAAGTGATATTGGCAAAATATCTGGAAATTTAATTAGATTAAAAAAATAATAATGTGAATGAAACGCTATATTTACAGAATTGAAATGAAATTGTAAAAGAAAAAGTAAACAAGATTAAATTGGAGCAAAAAATAACAGATTATAAAAGTTCATGTAATACTGGGTGTCCTAGAAGGTTCTGACCTATTTTAACTATGTCGTGCCTCTTTCAATAACGTGCGGTATAATTTTTTTTAAACGTAGGTATTAGCATGCAACATCCTATATAAGATTTCACTAATTAAACATTTAAAGTTACTGAAAAAACTTCATATAAACCTCTAGAAGAACAATGACACAAGTGACAACATTTCGAAAACTCAGTTAAATATGGCAAACGTGTCAAAAATAATCATTATTTCCAATGGTTCAACGACTTAATTGTTGTACGCACTGGTGTGCTAGAGGGAAGGTGCGTCGTTGTTCCATTTTCATAGTTAGGGTACCCTCTTTCGGAACAACTCCCCATCGGTGTTTTCTGTGGTTTCCCTGTAACCTATCCTAGTTTCTTTAAAACTCTGATAGCCAAATGGCCGATGATCGGGATTCATACAGCCACAGCTGTACCCAATTCCCAAAAACATTAAATTTACAACAAAAAAATACAAAAATTAGAAAAAATAAAGGAAATGTTTTTTCCTCCTGTCCTAACCAAACTAAATTGAACTTAAATTAACTTAAAGCACGTTCTCTACCTCTTCGCCACCACACACACACAAAAAAATAGAGTACAGAGGGGACTTGGAAAGTCACGGCAGAAACAAACACGACCTTCTTCTTCTTCTCACCCAAAAAAACCCCCCCGAACCCCCTTGCAGAGGACAATTTCCTATATCAGGGACAAAACTTCACCGAAATATAATCTACCAAAAAAACTTACATCCCCAAAAAACAGCCCTTTCGAACGTCTCTCTCTCTCTCTCTCTCTCTCTCTGCTTTTTTGCACTTTCGTCATTGTTGTTCTAGGGGTGCGATATAAAAAGAAATTGTTCATCGAAAACCGCACCTCCCTATCGTTTCTGAGTTACAAGATTTTTGCAGTTGAAATGGGTCAAAAACTTCTGGGACACCCAGCTTTCATTCATTCGATTGGGCACTTGAACTGAATCTTTGTACCATTTGCCATGTTATCTACTTCCATTCCAGAAGCTTCATGTCTTCTACAGAGGCCACTAGTTTGATTGGAGGGATTTTCAGTAGTTATAATGGTTGTATTAATTCCTCTCCAAAGTGCATCCCTCTAAGTACTTGTAAGTTCTCGCGGAAGCAGAGTATGTGAGTAGGTGTCCCATCATCAAGTTCACATTTGCTGCACATCGTTCACTAACTTTGCCCATTTTGTGCCTGGTTGAGAGTTCCTTGTCTACCTTGTTCAGTAAACTCTTTTTAACGAGGTACCCTTGTGTCAACCTCCATTTGAGTTGGTGTTCCCTATCTATCTAGCCAGTTCCCGATTTTCCCTCTTATGCAATCTTTTGTGATTCCACAAAACGGTTCCGGACCTATGAATTCTCCTTTAGAGCCTTCTTTAGCTAACTGGTCCGCCATTTCATTGCCTGCAATCCCCTCATGTGCCGGCACCCATATTACAGATACGTTGTTGTCTCTTGCCAGCCTGTTAGGGATTCTTTGCTAGACCTAGTTGTTGGATTACTGATAGCTTTAAGCAGAGCCTGGCTGTCAGTGAATATTTTAATTTTTTCTCCGGTATATCCTCTTCTGATGTTTTCATCAATAGAGTCTAATATCGGCCAAGGATAGAGAACATTCTGTTGGATACATTATCTGAGGAGTGAGTAATGTAGAATGGACTGTATATTATAGATTTGCTGGTATATAGACTCACCAATTTTGCTATTTACATATATATTACACAAACTATTTACAAGGTTATTTACAATGCAAAGATGGGACTAACCCAGAGCTTTGAAAGATGCCCCGAAGGCAGAGCTTTAATATTTTACAGTAAATAGGGATAAAACCCACAAAAAATGACAATTGTTCATCAAAGAAACAAACTGACTTTTCTCGCCATTTTTACTGGCGCACACACACTCGACTATTATTGTCGAATATCAAATCAGGTTGACCAACATATATTTAAGCGACGAATCGCCAACTTAAATTATAAAAATTACCAAATAACTAATTGTTGGAAGTTGTTTCCAACACATTCTCTTTCTAGGTCCTTTTATACCAGCCCCAGTGCCATGGTTTGTTGTGGAACCATCGGTGTTCTCGAGATGGGATGATGATGTTCACTCGCTCAGTGAACATATTCTCGGGTGTCATGCTATCAAAACTCATGTGAAATATGGATTCATCTAGTATTATCCCAGTTGTATCAGTGTGTCCTTCTCGAACATTGTTCGGGGACCACAAGTCTCCCGATTTCAGCCGGACACACATTATTATAGTTTGTACAAAGTCAGTTGGAACAACCCATAGACTTCATTCATTCATATATTTGGGTTGTGCTCAACAGTCCAGGAACTTGAACTGAATCTTTGTACCATTTCCCATATTATCTACTTCCATTCCAGAAGCTTCGTGTCTTCTATAAAGACCACTAGTTTGACTGGAGGGATTTTCAGTAGAACCCATAGACTTATAAATACTTATATTGTGGATACAAAAAATTAATGTATTTACATTTTTTTCACAAAAACATTTATACAAATAATATTGTTTTAAATTTTTTCATTTTAAAATTTTTGTGTCTTATACATGATGAATAATTAAATAAAGTTCGTATGATTAATTTATAATGCATGTCAAAAGCATATCATTATATTATCTATTCATGAACGTTTAAGAAGATTTGTTCACATTTAAACTCTTCACTGGATTCCACCTCAGATGTCCTCGTCTTACTTATCTATTTATTACTATGTTAATAAGCTTGCTTCGTGTAATCAAATTACCTTGATGTCTAAAAAAAACTAACTTGCATACATTGGAATATATAAAATATCTTTGAGACGAAATATACCATGTCCCAAGTTATTGTTTAGATACAAGCAATATCTCGCTTAATTTAAAAGATAATCCAATACTGTAAAAACTGTTGTGAATTGCATCAAAATTCCTTCCTAATGACGTATCAGAAACTTTGTTTCACAGACCTTTGGCAGCCTCCCCTCACTTTCTATTTTCCCTGTATATTTTCGTTGAAAATTGCTTTTTGGAATACAACGATGTACCTAACATACTTGTTGGTTTTTTATTATTAGCACCAAAAAAATTAACATTTTATGATATTTTGCTTTACCTAATTATCCTTATGTATTTAAAAACTTCACGAGATGGAAGTAGATTAATCTTTTGTTTAAAAAAACTGATGCTTTTATGTCGAAAAATTAATGACAGTTAATAATAATAAGTGTAGAACAAGAATCATTTGCGAATAGTACCTATAGGGTCTATTTTTATACTACCTATCCACAAATTTGAATTCGAAATTATTCATCTTGTTATAAGCTCAACCCTTTTTCAAAAACCTCTCTAAATGCACCAATGCAAGTGAAACCAGGTTAAGCAATCCACCCATCCTAAATCCTCACCATACCTCGTAGTAGGACAAAAACTAGATGGAAAAAGACAATGACGTCGACGAATTTCCTCAATTGCCTTCAAAATCTAAATCTAATCGCTCCAGCTCTCCTAACCATCCACGTCCCCTAATGTAAACCCCAGTTAATCCACACAATATCATTCCACCAGACTCAGTCCAGAGAATGTGCAATTCCTCGTTGAAATAATCCAAAATGCCCTTATAAAACAATTCGAAGCCAATCCTAACCTTATGAAAAATCTCTCATAAATCTCCCTCCTCATCCACCCACTCTTCACGCTCTTCTCAAGTCTCCTCAGTTTGCGGAGTTTTCATTCCCAGCAAAATCGACAAATAAAGAACTCTCAATTCGGACTTCTTTGTCTATACCATGTTCCAACTCTTCAACTCCACTACATACACTAAATCTACGAAACCTATCCAATTATTGCCCTCAGAAGGAACTTTTCAACCTTCTGAATGGAAACAAAATCTTAAGAGGCCAAATCTTTTAACCTAAAGCCAATCCAAACTGCCCTACACAAAATTTCAAGGAAAACTCTAAACCAAAATCTATAATGCCATTGGAGACCACAAAGTGGTATGCATCCCTTTACATCAACAATCTCCTGATCGCAAGAAAAATAACCCCACCAAACAGTCCAACGTCGATAAGAATATCTTTAACGACGGAATTTCCTATCTATTAAAAAAATCAATTTTATAAAGTGCTGGAAAACCGTCTTTAAAGCCACAAATTTTTCCACTTTCCTAATCAAAGTCATCACTACGTATTTCTGCCAAACGGAATAATTTAAAAAATTCTGCAGTGGGATTACTGAGCAAGCAAGCAACTTTGTGTTTTATAGTAAAGCCCTTGTCATACCTTCCATTTTTACATTATTAATTTATCTACTTTCGAATAAAAACCAACAATTGTGAGGTAAATAAATGATGATAGCCTATATACAAGTTTATCAATATAATCCTCTAATCGGCTTTGGAAAGATTGCGCTGGATAATGGAAGGTCGATGATAACATAATCAGAAAATAGATCAATTTTATTATCCCACGTAACAAAATTGACAAAATTCGTGTAAGCAATAAAATAATTTTCTTTAGGAACGTTACTTTTAAGCGCGAATAGCTGTATATAGCGTACACTATCTATATATTGGAGACTACTGACAATATTTCTATAAAAATTGGCATAGATGGAGAAGATGTTTAATTAAAAAAAATATATTTAACATTTTTGAACTTGAACTTTTCATCATTTTTTACGAACCCTGTATATAAGTTTTCGACAAGTCACCAATTACCTTTATCGTCCTACTAATCAACCCGACAAGATGTTTTTTAATCGGTATTGGGGATGTTCACACAGAATTTTCAATATGAGGGTCTGCACCTGTCAATTTTTTATTAAAAAAATTAATATCTCGATAAGTATAAATTTTCTACTCAAAGTGACATTAAGATTTATTGTAGAATCCGAAAAGTTAATAGATAGATAGCTTTATTGGTCTTACAATATTACAGTTTATGAAAGTTAGAATTTCCTAAAATGTTCACAAACACAAACTGTTTAGACACGTTAACATAATAAAACATATAGAAAAATTCCACCTAAAATTGACTAACCTAGCCTAGTTACAGTTGAAAACTTCATCCAACGAGTAAAAAGCCAGTCTCTCAAGTGCATGCCTTACAGTATACTTCAACTTTTCATAATTAAACTTTGTCCATTCAATTGGTATAGAGTTGTAAATTTTACAATAAATAAAATCCGTTTGTTTAGAGGTAGTTATCTGATTTACTTTGGGTAATCTAATAAAATCCTTACTCCTAGTGTTATAGTTATGAACATTTGATTCTGTGTTATATTTATGTTTGTTTTTATGCACATATAAAATAGCTTCCAAAATAAAGAGGCATGGTACAGTCAGCATTCTTAATGATATAAACAATGGTTTTGCATGTTCTCTGAAGCCTACACCCACCATATCACGTATAATTTTCTTTTGCTGTATAAAAACTTCATTTGCTACATTTGTTGAATCCCATAAAAGAATTCCATATTGAATGTGAGACTGTACTAATCCAAAATAAGCAACCCTAAGTACTTCTTTCGATACAACAGCTTTCATTCTTCTCAATGCAAAACGACCACTTGACAATTTCTTATTTAGCTCATTTACATGAAGCTTCCAATTTAGATTGTTGTCGATAGTAAAACCTAGCATTCTTACCCTATTTTCACCTTCATGTCTCTCATTTCTTTTTACAAAATTTATAACTTTTGTTTTATTTTTATTGAGAGAAAGGAGATTAGCATTAAAATACCCTTCAAACTTATTTTGGAGTTCAGCTGTTGCTGCATCAAGCTGATTATAATCTGCGTTTTTAATTAAGAAGGTAGTATCATCTGCAGATGAAAATGTATCAGCAATATCAACATACTCTGGTAAATCATTCACGTATATACCAAACAGTAAGGGTCCTAATACCGATCCTTGTGGCACACCATGATTCACTAACCGTATATCCGATTTAATATTATTATGTATTATAAACTGTATTCTATCAGTTAAGAATGATCTTAGCAAATTTCCTCTTATTCCATACTTACATAATTTGTTAAGTAGTATTTGATGTGATATACTATCAAATGCCTTAGATAAATCATACAACACAGCTCTAGTAGAAATTCCCAAATCTTTATTTGCTATGATAGTATGGACAATATCTGTTAGGTACTGCTTGAGTAGTCGACCTTAATGTTCTAAAACCATATTGCCTTTCTCATAAATAATTACGGCCTTCTAGAAATTCAATGAACCTATTTTTTAAAATTATTTCAATAACTTTTGATAAAATTGGAGTTATTGTAATAAACCTATAGTTATCACATAGATTAGGATCACCTTGTTTAAGTATTGGTGTGGCTGTACATAATTTTAAGCTATCTGGAAACTCACCATTAGCAAAACATATATTAATCAAATGTACCAGAGGATTACTAAGAATATCACTAATAATTTTAATCAAGGATCCATGCATTTTGAGTTTTTCAATGAAGCTATTGATTCAATAACTTCTTTTTCATCTGTAGGTCTTAAAAATATTGAATTTTTAACCGATATATTAAACAGTTTAGATCCATCCTTACTTGATGAAGGAATCTTTGCAACAACATCATCAATTATTTGAACAGAATATTCATTGAAATCGTATGCAGACAAATTACTAATTGGGGATGTTTTTTTAGATTTATTATTAAAATTATTTATGATTGACCAAGTAGTTTTACTAATATTATTACTGTTTAATAATATGTTGTCATAAGACTTAGCTTTATCATCCCTTAAGGACTTCCTGTACTGACTCCTGAAATTATTGAATTCTTCTTTATGTAATTGGTTTCCGGTACTCAACCACAGCTTTTTCTTATTAGTTAGTTCAGTTCTCATATTTTTTAAACTATCATCAAACCAGTTTACCTTGCCATATCTGCTTTTTACAAGCTTTTGTGGAAATGCTAATTCTACTGCATGACTAATTTCATGACATCTATTTAAAAATATTTTCCATAAATGCGCCGTAACTTGATCTCCATCTAGGCCAATCTTTATAGAAATCTTGTGAGTAGTCCCCAATATATAGATAGAGTAAGTTCGTCGTGAAACAGCCTGTATAGCCATGGGATAAGTGATTCTGTAATAAGTTCTGGTTATAGGATAAGCTGCTTCCAATATAAAACCATTATAATATAAATAACTTTATTGTTTACTAGGATTATCTACATACATATAATTTAAGTAGTGCCCAAATCATAACGACTGGCCACAATTAGGGCCGAGGTTGACTCTCAAGTTTATGTTAAAAAGGAACAAATATCTATTTATAGTCTCTCTCGGCACGTCTACTTAGTTTGTTGTAATAACTCAAGGTGATGTTTACTAATAAATTAATAATTATGCCTTAGAATTATTATACAAATTATTATACTGAGTGTTAAATATATGATCACTTACAATTCAATTTTTACCTAAAATTTAATGGAAAATCAAAAAATATTTCACTATGATAATTACAACAGTGATTTCGGAAGATTACTAAATTTATGTCGGTACAAAAAGCCTGTGGTGAAATTTTTATAATAATTCGAAGGATCCCATCAAAACAAAAAAGTTACGTGGATAATTGTTAATGACACACCATGTGCCTTAATTTGAGTATAAAAAATTTATTTAAATGTTCTATTCTATAGTGAAACATATTATATAAAATATTACAGAGATATATCTGCAAAAATCAAAAAGAAATTTAAAATATGACCAATATTTATTTTGTCATTCTGGTACGCATTGACCTTAAATATAACTTTTGTATTGTCCTTTGTTAGGACGTAATAAGTAATAATTCGCAAACAAAGTCTCTCCCTATAAGTAAAGTTTTAAATTTCCAAAATTAAATAACGACTAGACGAGCATTAAAAATTAATTCCGTTTAAAAAAAATACTTAGTAAGGTCCTGAATTTTTCGTATGTTTTATTTGGATAGCGATAAAGGAATTAACTAAATAAATAATCGTTAAAATGTTCGCAGTCTCCCAGTATTTATTTTTTTTTGAGAATACCTGTATTATTGAAACATTTTTGTAGAGTAGTATGTGAGACTAAATTAAAATTAAGAACATAGAGTTGAATGAGAATCTAATAAAGAAGTTTGTGCATAGAATCAAGATTATTATTTATTAGCCAAATTGCAAATATGTAAGTATTTACATATTAGTAATGTTGCTATGTTTTGAATATTTATGCTTTTCATCTATATAATATTATACTGTTATTTAATTCCTTTGTAACAATGTCATTGTTAAGTAAGCAATAACAGAACCGTACTGCCAGGTGATCCATTTGAAATAACAAAGTTCATTATTATTCCGGAAAAAGGAAAGATCTGACAGCAATGTAAATACCATCATAATATCGGCGATATCACAAGATCCTTGCACATCAAAATCTATTTTTATATGAACCTGACTTGGTCGAACTACACCACCGACTATAGATGTGACTAAACTATACGAATAGCTGGTGTAAGCAAGTGGGATTAAACATCAACCCCTCCAAAACTATCTTAATAGCCTCCATTATGGAAAGAAAACTCAATATCAAAACCATTAAACTTGATGGAAGGAGATAACACGAAAAACAAATATGGCTCTTATAGTGTGAAGAAACCTGTCAGGGAATATTGGGGTTGTACTCAAGGATTTTGAGATGGATGTACACATCCATAGCGAGACCAATAATCACTTATAGTGCCATTTCTTGGAGTAGTAGTAAGACTAGCCTATAGACGAAGGAGAAATGAAAGTTTCACGCCTCTACATATGTGGTGGCAAGTATTACAGAAAGAACAAAATACACTCATTAAAAAACATCCGTTCTCGCTTTTTAGAAATCAAAAATCCTGAGACATGCCACCAGATGGAATAAAGGAAAAGTATCACTTTTCAAAGAATCCCTATACATAATACAGCACATATGGTTCTAAAGCAATAGAAGGGAAAGTGGACTCTGAAAACCTCTGGGATACTGCTGAATATAAAAGGAATGCTCACCAATATTAAAGTCTGCAGATAACTTGAAATTCCTCCACGAAATAGGATTAAAGGAACTACTAATTTCTGAGACTCTTCAGGAAGTGAGTAGAAGAATGAATGTAACCCCAACATACATACCCGGCCCACTACACCTTAGTGTACTTGTTGCAATGTCAGTACTTCCTTCTTTTTCATGGTGCTGGCTACTTTGTTCTGGTAGAAGAACACAAACTATTACCAACCTTCATTCAGTGAGTGCTGGTACCATCTCAAAGCTTCTCTTTGTTTTTAATCCTGGAAAATTATGGCAAACCTAATTAATGAAAGTTGTTTTGGGAATGTTTAGCCAGTACTTAGCTACAGTTTGCCTTGTGCTCCCAGGTATAATAAAATGGTAAATGGATGTATATAATATTTAATTTATATTATTTAGGTTTTCTAATTTAATTAAATTCTTCTCTAGTCGATTCCCTTTTTCCACCTTCACACTTAGCTTATTTACTGCCAAAAGATCATCTCTACTTGATGATATCGATGATAGGTTGAAAATAACTTTTTGTGAATAACGCCATACGAACTCATACTCGTACTATGATGTTGCGGATAAAATTAAGAAATATCTTATTAGGTAATCTGGAAACATTAAACATAAATTGGCTAAAAGTGGTATATGTTTCTATAAAAAGTTTTTTCATTGCAAATTTCAGAATGTTGGGAATCCGATCCCCATCGAAGGCCATCTTTCGAGCAGATCTTAGACGACTTAGATAATATTGTACACTCTTCATTTACACAAACTCCTCACGAAAGTTTCCACATCATGCAAGACGACTGGCGACAGGAAATCGAAGAAGTGCTATTGGAACTTCGCAGAAAAGAAAAGGTGAGTTTTTCAATAAAAAATTTTTTTGCAGGATTTAAAACAATGCAATGTATAATATGAAAAATGTGATTATGTATATTACTATATTAAAATATTTGGATTGGTTTGGACCCATGTTGTTTTCTCGAGAATTTTCGACGTGTTATCGGTAACAAGTAAATGTAAATTTTATGTTATACTTAACATTTTTTCGATCATTAAACGAACTAGATGAATAACAACATACTTTGTTTTGAAGCCAACATCTTGAAGTTCAGAACTTGTTTACCAGTGAAACGATGTATTGTAAACATCACTTTTGCATTTTGTATTGCACACTACACACAAATTTTCTTCGTTGAATTGTTGCTTCAGAAAATCAACTTATTTTGAGACTCAAATAAAATATTTGGTACAAAAAAATTCAAACATCTGTCAACCATTGTTGATGTTGTCATATCGTATTATTTAAAATTGATAACCATCTAATAACTTTAATTTTCTTGCGGTTCCTTAATATATAGTTACCCCCCCTAGGAAACTACGTTATTTAAGACAAAGATGAAAAATCCTCGAATCCGTCAATTTTTATTTTAATCGAGGTATTTTATAATATACATACAAAAAATTGTCCCCCTTTTACTCCCTACACCTGACAGCTACCCCCTTTTTGATAATTTATATTTATCAAATGTTTCATCCAAAATTAAAAATTATACATTTTTGAGTTCTGCTTCCATTGATGCCGTCTCCGTGCTGTTCATTGCCCCGGTAATACTAAGAAGGGCTTGTCTTTGGATTGCAGTTAATATAATTACTGCAGAGGACACTTCTGTCCTTCTCCACTAGACTATAGTTCCATAAGTGATCGTTGGCCTTATCACAATTATGTATAGCCAGAGAACCACCTCATGTCCTATTCCCCAGGTTTTGCCCATAAGTCTTCTGCATTGCCAGAAAAGCCTAGTCGCCCTGATAGTAATGTTTTCCAGGTGTGCCTTCCAATTCAGCTTGGAATCAAGGGTCACTCCCAGATATTTAACTCCGAACAACAGTACTCTTCCCTGCGGGAAAACTCTTCTATTCGTAAAAGCAACTAGTTTGGTTTTTTTGGATTAACTGACTAACTCCACAATTCGCAGTGCTTCCTGTAGGGCATTCATAACCACCTCTGGGAATTTCCCATTGGTGACAGTCCACAAAGCCCTGCGTCCATATGCCTCGATCATTCAACCTGCAGATCAAGTCATCCACAATAAGGATCCACAAAAGTGGTGAAGGTTCTCCACCTTGAGGACATCCTTTAGTTGTCCTAACAGTGTATCATGCATATGTGCTGATATTCTCCTATGCTCGAGCATGGATCCTAACTATTTGCATGTGGTGCTTTTAATCCCTCTTTTTTTAAGGGATCTGATAATTGATGACATCGATGTGTTGTCAAAAGCTCCTTCGATGTCTAGAAATGCTGCAAGGGCTACTTCTTTATGATTCAGGCTCCTTTCGAGACCTGAGACCACATTAGTATTATGGAGTAGCTGTCATGTGTTGGAGGTAAAAGGGGTGACAATTTTTTTTATGTTATAAAACATCGATTAAAATTAAAATTGACGGGTTTGAGGATTTTTCATCTTTGTCTTAAATAACGGAGTTTCCTAGGGGGGTAAAACTTAATATCCGCACCGTATATCCTTCAATACTTAGATAATATCATTTAGATAAATATATAAAAAGCTATTTATTCAATATTTGACAGTGGGTATAAAATGCTTCATAATGACTGAATGTCTATAATTAGCATGAGAATCTGGGAAAGTTTCGGTATTTTAAAGTAAATGTGACAATACTGATTATATCGAATGCTTAATGTTTACGTTGGTCGGCAGATGTTTGTTTTATTTTTGAACATGGCTCTTGTATTTGTTACATTTGTGAAGCAATTTGAATGCAAATCAACTAAGGATACTTTGGTTATTCGTTTAAATTGTATTTAGAAAATGGTGATTCGCTGTGAAGTAGTGGCGGATTTACCACTAGGCTGAGCCTAGGGCGGCAAATTTGGAACCAACATTTTCATGATGTCTCACGAAAATAAATAAAAATCATATTTATGTATGGTTTCCTGTGGAAACAGAATTTGCAAAACTTTTATGCTATCTTGTAGTTAGCAGTTCGCATAGCTATGTTCACCAGCAATATCAGTTGAGAAAAGCTTCCTTTGCTGGAAATGAGTGAGAAATTGTCTAAGATCTACCAAGCCAAGAAAACCAAAACGCCTTAGCTTTGTTGTACAAAAAATGTACAAAATGGTATTGTGAAACTTTCATACCTGCTGAGATGGAATGTGATCCACATGATCAGCCGGATACTTAGTAGATAATCAAATATATTTCTTCTAAACTTTAAGTGATTAGTAATTAGTACCGTATTAGTAGTACATGAGTGAGAATTAGCTCAGAACCCAATCTATTTCTTGTGCAGTTTTAACTAAATTGTTGGGATTTGAAAATAACCTAGGAACTGACACATCGCTCCCCTAGTTCACCATCATACTAATTATTGGAAAAAAGTGTTGTAATTGTAATTAGGACTATAGTACACAAACCATGAAGTTACAATTTCATTATCAAAAGAATTTGATATTAATATGATTGCCAACTAGGGTATCGAATTGTAGGTGGTCGGTAGGGGCAGCAAAATTTGAATAGCCTACTGGCGGCAAATTTGTAAATCCGCCACTGTTGTGAAGTGTGCAAAAGAAAATACAAAAGTGAAGTTTACTACAATAATTGCAATCTGTTTTACAAACATTCCATTTTGCCCCTTTCTATGCTTCTTATTTTTGAACTCTTTCAATCCATTGTTTTTATCTTCTTCTATATTTGTCTGTTACTTTTGTTCCATATTCTGTATTAACTGTTTAACAATATGTATAGAAACGTCCAAAAAGATTTTTAACATTCTATACAATGATTCTTCTGAATTCAATTTTCCCAAATAACAATATCCATTTTCTTTTTGTTTGTATTCCTTCATCATACTTTCCAGCATTTCATATATTTTTTCCGCAGTCTGCATCTTGATTTTTCTTGAACTGAGTACTGTCGGGTTATTTTATTTTTTTAATATTTGTTCAGAGGTTTCACATCCACTTTTTCTACTGGAGTTTCCAATTTTCGATATTGGTGTATCTGTTACGGTCAAAGCGATGAATACGGGCATTGTGCACAATGACCGATCAATGTGCATAATACCCGGACCGGCTGGGCAAAGAGATTAATCGTTTCAACATTCATCGCTATGACCGGTTATTGTATACAATGCCCGCTTCTCGTAGGGCGTGTGACCGGTCAAAGTAGAGAATACTCATTGCTTGTCGGATGAAGTAATGAATCGTAAATAATCTTCTTAAATTGAAATTGAAAATCATTATCTTATTAAAAATGCTATTTATTAACAAAATTTCACTACATATAAAACGTACACAATTCATCAAAGAATAAAAGTTTATTTATTACAACAACTCATACTATGATGGCACTTTGAATTGAATTTTTTCTTGTCTCTTACATTTGCACCTGTTATTGGTACAGTCTCCTTTACAATTACATCTGTCATATCCTTGCACCCCACTAATTGATGGCATTCTTACAAACTACGTCTGTAGATAAAAACTTTTCCTTGCAAATACCAAATTAATTCCTCGCGTACATTTGATTTAAAATACCAAACACCGTCCCCAGCTTGTACAAATCATGTTCATGTATCTCTAAGACAAATGCAAGAATATTTCTCGAATCACTTCTACGTCTGATACTGGAACTTTCACAGTTTCTCCTTGTTTTGCCGAGGGGAATTTTGAGTTGGAGTAGCTTATCATGTTTTTGTCTTGTTTTTCCTAGTTGAAGTGAACTGTTTTCTTTTTTGTTAATACTTCAATTTTCTCCTCTATCATGTTCTCTCCTCTCTGGAAAAATCAGCTGCAACGATACTATCGGTTTCGAGAGATTTGTCTCCCACTATTTTGAGATTAGCAGTGGCGATCAATTCTTTTTCTGATCTTAAATTTAATAATTCCACAGGTGGCTCAAAGTAAGACAAACTAACTTTTGGTTTGGAATCAAACATAACTTCTTACGGGCTACAGTTTATACCTGATTGTGAATTTTCATCACTTTTCCCGAGGAGTAGTTGAATTTTCAAACATTAATCGCTTTGCCCAGTCGGACATTATGCACATTGACCGGTCATTGTACTCAATGTCCGGTTCATCTCTCTGACCATAACATCTGAATACTTATTATGTCAATTTAGATACTTCCCTTATAATATAAGTATCTCCTGCATACATATTTTAGTAGTTATCTTGTTTTATCGGAACTTTGATTAATTAGTTTCCTGACCTGCGTTACCGTGATATGACTTGTTCAGTGTTCAATATTTCCCTTTTTTAAGATTACTATTTGGCTAGAATAGTTTAAACCGTAATATATTTTCAATATTCTATAGATCGATTTAGAAATTTTTACTACCTCTTGTAACATAGTCGGAACTGCAACTCTTGAAGTGATGGATTTTTAGACGTTTGTAAAGTACTTTCTGTTTTCTCTTAAGGTGCGGTTTTAGCTATCTCTGCCAAATAGTTCAGTTAATAATAAACGTTTAAAATTGTAGTCTTATTTTATTTTTTTTTAATGCTTTCTATCAGGCTTGTAAATCATACGAAGAGGTAAATAAATAACAATATTATTCTAAAAGATCATTTTTACTGTTAATTAATTATTTTAGGAGCTGCGATGTAGAGAAGAGGACTTGAATAGAGCACAATTAAAACAACGAATGCACGAAGAACAGCTCAGACAAAAAGAGCAAGAACTTCACGCCAGAGAAATCGACTTACTCGAACGAGAATTAGATTTCATGATCAAACAACAAACGCCTACGCCTATTAAAAGAAAGGGTAAGTATTTTATATAATTAAGTTTGCTGTTTTATTTCTATTCTAGTTTTACAAAAATTATGTAACAAAATGATATGCTTTTTCAGAAATAATTTTCTCTTAAAAAATAAAATACCTATTAAAACTATAAATTACTATTTCCTTTTCCTGTTCGTATATTGAATATTTGTTAATTGTTTTCTTCTTCCACTGATGGATATTCACATGAGTTCACTCTCTTTTGTTTCTGATGGGAATAGTTCTTCTACTGTTCTTAGTCTTGACCATTTTCTAAGGTTTCGAAACGGATACAGGAATATGTAGGAATTGTAGGAATTGCTATAGTTTGTATGATCTCACTTGGACTGTCATTTGAACTTTTTTTTTGTTGTCCAACTGAAATCATAGGCACCTAATGCAAATTCCATTGCGAATTATTTGGCCCAGATGTGCTATTTTCTGCACTTGAACAGTTCGCGGTCCAGTTTTATCACTCTTGCTTCTCCTCATCTGTCTCTCCAGCTATTCGTGGGATGTAGATATATCAATATATAGTCCGGGGAAGTTAGTACACAAACATCAAATTTTTCCGATGTGGAATATTATGTCCCTAATCGAAAACATCTTTTTCCTAACTTCTCGAATAAATTCCGCTGGAGCACAAGCACATCGTAGCACATCGAAATTTGAGTGATATAGGGACAAAAATTTGATGTTAGGTATATTTTTCGACCTTACTTCCCCGGACGCAATCAAAGAAACAAAAAGTCTAAACCTTGGCAGACTATGATATTGAAAAGTTTCTTTTGAAGGAACCGATTAGGGAATATTTATTTCAAAAGTCTGTTTTGAAATTTTGTGAAATAAGAGGACAAGTCGATGAGGACTGTTTTTTTTGGAGTTGGCCCGCTCACAAAGTTTTGTGGCAAGACTTTAATATGAAAATAAAATAAATATTGATATTAGTTGGGGTTCAAACTGGAAATAATTATAAAATTGACACTAGAAAATGATGAGGTTAATAATTTTGATAATCTGCATTGATGATAAAAAAATTTGACTCGACCAATGTAGTCCAAATTACAATATGTAACCAATAATTACTTTTTTGTAGGAAAATTTAAACGATCGAGATTACGAATAATGAAAAAGGAACCTGGTTCAAATATTAGTTTTCCTTCAGATTTTCGCCATACAATTACCGTTCAACATACAGTAGACCATAAAGGTATTAGTGGTATCATATCGCCAAATAGTCCTCCAGGTTCACCAGCCATACCTAGATTAAGAGCCATTGCACGTACGTATTCAACTGTACATTAGTAAATACAAAATTCATTTTTGTGGGTATTGGAAATAATATTAAAATATTTATAAACTTCTTATTGATGTTTATTTTTTATGGATATACCTTTGATATTTTCAAGTCGCTGGTGGTATAACTTCAATTATAATTTGTAGTATATTCAGTGACACCAACTCATGGGGAATCACCGGATAATGTTTAAATTCTGTAAAACACATCTATATTTGCCTAATAAAGATTTAAGTATTATTACAGTTTCCTGTAAAATTGTCGAATTTTCATATTCAAACGCTTTACAACAAAGTTTTGAAAAATATTTTTCAAAAACAGTGACCGTTCACTAAAAAGCAACAACTTCTTCTCGGGCTATATGCCCCGACAGACATTGAATTACATTCTAAGTTAAACGAGGTAGGTATGATCTACAAGATTTAAACAACCATTCTAGTTTAAAATTAGAATGGACAATATAACTTGCAGACCAGTTTCGGCGTATTTGCGCCTCATCAATGTTCTCCGTCTGAGACATCTAAGAGACTAATCCCGGACTGAATTTGACGCTAAAATCACAATCAATACACGTTTTCCAGTAAAGGAAATGTTAAAGTTGTGACAATAGCGACATCTTCACCTCCAATTTAGAAGTGTAATTTAATGTCTGTCGGTGCATATAGCCCGAGAAGTAGTTGTTTCTTCCTAGTTCAACGGTCACTGTTTTTATTCAAATTCATATTTCCTTTACCCACAAAAATGATGTGAAAAGTATATAATTTATACTCGCACATACTTTTTAGTGTGTTTAGCATGGTTTTATATCAGCATGTTAATTTTCCACAGTCGTGTGTGTGTTTTTTAGAATACCTTGCTTTTTTTTTAGAATTTATGTAATGGTTTTGTCGATTTTTTCAATAGTTTTAAAACTATAGCTTCTACCAACACAATTTTAGTTATTTTTGTTTAATCTTATTTCGGATCTCATTACAACGCAGTGTCTTTTGCTAGAGGAAAATATGATTTTTTTTAGATATAAAATAAAAATTTGTCTTGAGCTTCTATAATATATGTTTGAAATATATTTACGTTTATTCAGGTCAATTATAAGTCCATATAGACATGGTTCGTAAGAAAAAATTAAAAGACATGGTTTGAGAGAGAAAAATTAATATTTACTTTCAAATAAATATATATTCAGAATGTTTTAGTTGACCAAAGGGCAAAAACAAGAAAATATTCAGAACCCATTTGAATTATCCGAAAGAAGACAACACATCTCCATTCAAATTTAAAAAGTTGATTCTTCTAACTACTACTGAATTTATTGGAATGCCTTTAGGGTACACACACGAAGAAAGCAGGTCAATCAGCGCCTATTTTCGAAATCGACGATCAGCATTTACAAGTCATATCAGTAGTACATTCAATACGTCGGTTTTCGTCCAGTTTATAACATGGAAGTTAAGCAACTTCCATACAACGAACATGTCTGTTTCATCTTCAGACGAACACTTTTTATTCATGGAAAATTCATTACTAAGGATGCAATGCACGATACATCCAATGAATCGAGAACGAAAGTTTATTATTAATATAACAATTTATTCCATATGGTCCTTTTCGCAAGAAAAAGACAGCTGATGGATCCTAAACCTCCCAAAACTCCCAAAAACTGAACTGAACTTTTCCACAGAGGTGAAATACCGTCTGATAGTAAGTTAACTTGATATTCTCATTTGGAAAAATATATCTTATAAACAATGCCGGCGGACCGTGGGGCAGACTTGAAGAATATCCCATTAGATCGTCACCCGAATCTATACGGCCATCATCAGACCCATGCTAACTTACGGAGTCATGATTTGGGGTCCAAAAGTACAACAAACCACAGGTATCCTAAAATTAGATAAAATTAAAAGAATAACATGTCTCAACATAACAGATGTCATGAGAAACAAACCCACCAGGGCTATGGGTAATTCTTAATCTCACTCCCCTTGATATTGATATCAAAGAGGTAGGGATGTGATGTCCATTCATTTATTCGTTTGGGTTGTTCTCAACAGCTCAGGAACTTGAACTGAATGTTTGTACCATTTCCTATATTATCTACTTTCATTCCAGAAGCTTCGTGTCTTCTATAAAGGCCACTAGTTTGATTGGAGGGATTTTCAGTAGTTGTAATGGTTGTATTAATTCCTCTCCAAAGTGCTTTCCTCTAAGTACTTGTAAGTTTTCACCAATCTAAACCTTTAAGCAGAGCCTAGCTGTCAGTGAATATTTTAATTTTGTGTCCGGTATATCCTCTTCTGATGTTTTCATCAATACAGGCTAAAGTGGTGGTACACAATAGTATATCGACCAAGGCTAAAGAACATTCTCTTTCTAGGTCCTTTTATACCAGCCCTAGTGCCATGGTTTGTTTTGGTACCTTCTGTGAACTAGATAATTTCTCCAGAATTACTTGGGTCCATCACCTGTTCCCTAGATGGGATGATGATGTTCACTCGCTCAGTGTATGTTCTCTGGTGTCATGCTATCAAAACTCATGTGAAATATGGGTTCATCTAGTATTGTATCAATTGTATCAGTGTGTCCTTGTTAAACATTGTTCGGGGAGCATAAGTCTCCCGATATCAGCCTAAGAATTGCCATCATTGCCTCCGCCCTTACAAAAAGTTTCAAAGTCCAATAAGGGCTTCCATTGATGCCGTCCCCGTGCTGTTCATTGCCCCAGTAATACCTAGAAGGACTTGTCTTTGGATTGCAGTTAATATATTAACTGCAGAGGACACTTCTGTCCTCCCCCACCAGACTATTTTTCCATACGTGATCGTTGGCCTTATCACAGTTGTGTAAAGCCAGTGAATCACCTTAGGTCATATTCACCAGGTTTTGACCATAACTCTTCTGCATTGCCAGAAAAGCCTAGTCGCCCTGATAGTAATTTTTTCCAGGTGTGCTCCCAATTCAGTTTGGAATCAAAGGTCACTCCCAGATATTCAACTTCTTTGGATACTTCTAGTCATTCTCCGAACAACAGTACTCTACCCTGTGGGAGAACTCTTCTATTCGTTAAAGCAACTAGTTTGGTTTTTTTTGGATTAACTGAAAGGTCCTCTTTAAGGCACCATTCCTCCATAATTCGCAGTACTTCCTGGAGGACATTCATAACCACTTCTGGGAATTTCCCATTGGTGACAATCACTATGTCGTCCGCAAAGCACTGCGTCCATATACCTTGATCATTCAACCTGCAGATCAATTCATCCACAATTAGGTTCCTTGAGGATATCCTTCAGTTGTCCTAAAGTTGTATGTTTTATCATGCATATGTGTTGTTATTCTCCTATGCTCGAGCATGGATCCTATCCATTTGCATGTGGTGTTGTTAATCCCTCATGTGATGTCCATGTATCCCTTCCATATTCTTGGAATAATGATAGACACAGGGTGCGGAGTAACGAGACATCAACTGGCAATTCATCATATCAGATCCGATTTTCTGTCTACAGCCTTTTGGGAAATCGCTCAAAATTCATGACTTGACATTCTTAATCGGTGGGAGAGCACTTTGCCGTCCGACACCGAAAATCGGCAAAGAAGAATTGAAAAAGTCGGCGCCGATCTGCACCGACCCGATTTGTCTGTGTGCGGGTGCATTTGAAGGCGAACTTAATTATTGGCGCTTATAAGCACTTGTTACCATCAGGCAGGTAACATGCTTTCTTTATGTATACTCATATAATGAAAAAGTACACTATCAATCTAGGACCTTCCGCAAACTCTGATATGTCAACTTAAAAACTCTACTCGACAAGACCACTCCCCAAAAAATAAAAGAAATGGAATTTTTCCAGATTTGTATCACACTATAGACGCGTAAATTCCAAATTTCTCTTAATTATTTTTCGACCTTAAAAATTCAGCATACACCGAATCTTCAACGAAAAATTACTTTTGATCCTGATTCCACAAAACTCCCAACTTCACTACCGGCGCTTTTAACCAATTTCGCACTTTAAACTCGACTGAGCCAAAATTCAATGCAACGGAACGCGAATTATTTGCAATTATCCACTCTTGTAAACATTTCTGACCTCATTTATACGGCAGAAAGGGATCGATCATAAATATTTATGGATGTATATAATTAAGACCCCAGATATAGCTTGGCTATCGGCAAATCAAATAATTTGATCACAACTTTGAAGTAAATGATAGGACAGTGACAAATTCTCAATTTCAAATAAATGTCCTCACAACATCTTCCGTTATCGGCACCAAACTCCACAGACTAACTCAGCCGAATTTTTCACATAGGCTCAACGAACTAAAATAACGATTCATGAAACAATCGTCATTAGGAAACCCTATCACCGAAACCGCAAAATTTATTTACAAACCAAATAATAATTATTCCAATCCCTGATAAATACGTTATCTACACAATACTAGTCGCATTTGTAACAATTGACAAGATTAGTGCTTTTAAAACAACATTAAAAACAAATCAACAACTCGGAATTAAAATGCAATACTCATTTGTAATTTTATTATCAAAAATTATTTGACAATTCATAAGTAGTCATCTTATGATGTCATTGATCACCTGAAAATAATTGATTCCTCCTTAAAATCGTAATTAATGAAAAAAATACACACAAAAACGATTCCATTCAATTCCCTTAGGAAGACTACCACAAAATCCACTAAAATTGTTAAGAGGTCACTTTCTTACATGCTGTTCTGGAATATAATCAATCAATATATATAGCGTGACAGAATATCCATCATTTTCTGTCCTTTGCCATATCTGAACGAAATTTACTTTGGTTTGGATCTACTTATTTACAACAGAATAAAGATGAAAAATGAAATTCCTCCAAATGTAGACCCTGTTCCAACAACAGCTTCTACCCCACACATTTGCGCAAAAGATAAAAAACACAACCCAAAATGCTGCTTACAGGACAATTTAGGCGAGAACCATTCCAAGATTTTTTTTTTGGGGTCGAGATGGAAAACTCATGTTCGAATGGAACAAACAGTGTTGGACTCATCTCCAAGGGGATGCCTTCCAACCAAACCTACCTCAAACTCGCCGTTACCCCCGCCTCGGAATGACTACCATAACATACTTCGAGACAGGCGGCGGTCCCTCGCACACTCTGCTCACGCCGTCGTCTTCTCCCTATCTATAACTCCTACCTCTCATGCCATATCGAGTCCTTCTCTCCACCTAATCATGCTCTCAACTACGCCACTTACCTCCATCCATTCCTCCTCCCCCCTCAACATTATCTCTACCATGTTCTCCCAATAAACCGCCTCCCCTAGTCCAACTTTTTCAGCACTTCCTCCTCGTTCCTCCAGCATCTAAACACATGCCCTACCTCATCCTCCACTTCAAATCTCTCGCACACTCCAGTCTTGTGGACGTACCCTACTCTCGACCTATGTCCAGTGAGCACCTGTGTCGAGAAGTAGTTCACCTCCCCGAATTTCCGGTCCATCCAATCTCTCCTATTCCCAATCGCTGCTTTTAGCGCACCCTCCTTCCCACCATCCATTCCTGTACTTCCTCTCTGTTCGCACCCCTCCAGCGTTCGTTCTTGGCTCTAGCCATCACGTACAGCACCGCTGCAACCAGTCCACCCACTGTCCTGTACCCCTGCACCACCCTCAGCAGTATCCCTCTCTGCACCCGTAGGAGTGGTCTAACCCTCGCATTCACCCCCGCTCTTTTACCCTTCACCACCGCTTTCACTCCTCACTCCTACCAATATTACCCTCCTCTTCCACTCTCCCGGCACTTTCACATTACACATCAATCTCCCCAGCCATGCTGCCCCTACTTTCATCTTCTCTGCCGCCTTCAACACGTGCGTTCTGAAGGATAATTGATTATCCAACTACACCCCTAGGTATTTCACAGACTCCTCCATACGAATTCTCCTTCCCTTCAACATCACCCCCACTCCCCTCGTCTTGCTCCGTTCCTTCACTAGCAACCCCACCGTCTTATCTTCTCCACAATCTTCCTACACATCCTCTCCGCCTTTCTTTCTATCTCCGCCTCTCCCTTTGCTGTACATACCAGACACACATCGTCCGCATACACCGTAACATACTATCCCACAAACCTCATCAAACACACTTCCAGAGCGTCGGTCCAAGAACCGAACCCTGGGATACAACAGCCTCCAAGATTTTGCTTGAGGAAGGATTTTTAACTATCAGGATTGCGGCATCGGTATGCAACAGTACGACTTTCCGCTTTCCGAGTTGTGTACCACGTTAAAGAATCGAGCTGTTTTGTAATTAAGTGGTATGTAGCAACAGTTCTGTGACAAGCCACTGATATGTCACAAATGATGAATTTTCAGTTTGATAAACAACTGATGGATTGTGTTTGTACTTTTTCTGTTCTTGGAGAAATAAGAAGAATCTATATCAAAGATAAGATTTCTAAGCCAATGATTGGAGAACTTTTAACACCTAGATGTTGTTCTTCAAGTCACAGAGCCACAGCAATAGTACGATAAGTAGCTGTTTTAATTTTGATCGTGACTGTAGGAATCCTTGTCTGACAGTAGAAAGTAGGCACGCGGTTTGCGATATTTGCCACACCGCAGTGCTGCTGTCGAACTCCGCAAATGACATATGGTTTGAAAAAATCCTGTCATTACTAATTGAAATCAATAATAAATTTAAAAATGGTGAATAGATTTGGCAAAAGTCTAACTAACTGCCCAACAGTATCAATTTCTTTGACAACAAACCAAACATGTCTACGATACACCTTTTAATAAACTAATTCAATCATCTATTAAACAATTTTATACTTTAACAAAAGCTCCACGAACATGGAAATAAGTTTATTCTTAGAACAGAAATGAAATGTTGAAAATTATACGCACATTACAGTTTAAATATATATTTTTGGCTTTATATAAATGGTTTTTAATAGTTTTCAATTATATAAAAATATATTCTTAAATGTATACAAATTTTCATTTTCATTTGAAATAAATCCTCTTGCAAAAGACAATATTCTTAAAGACACACCAACGGCTTTTGAATAATGAATATTCCAAAGGGGTATTTAGCGAACGTGAATCCGATTTCAGTACCGGCCGACGGAGTAAAAGGTAAAACCTGGGGACCGAGCACATGCCATCAGCGCGAGAGAGGTCAGATAATGCTTCCAAGCCCGAACAGGACTGCGTTATGGTCTAAAAGCGCCCCGAATTTGGACAAAACCAGGACCGGTTTGGCGCCCATTAGCCACAGCACATCAAGACCTCAACACGACATAGGTAATTCATCCCCCACAGATAGTAATAAAACAATATCTGGTGGCATTCAATCAATAATTAATAAGGTGTCGGCGTTACCATCGCTATCCGATTGGAGACGATTAGGTACGACTCGTAACAATAGTTTTCCTATTAATAACGCTTCTCTAATGCCTAAAACTGGGTTGGGTGCCAACAATAGATTGAGCAAATCGATTGGAAATATTTCTGAAACTCATTACGATACCGTATTTAGTTCTGATAATTTTGTGATTGCGCGCGGTATTAGTAGTGCAAACGTCAATTTCAATGACGATTATATTAAAGTAGGGGAAAGGGGCAAGACTGTGAATTTGATTAACAATGGAGGTACAACCATTGCTTAATGTATTTATATAGAAGTTGATAGGGACACTTTATTTATTATTGTTTCTTGGTATAGTTGTTTTTTCTCTTATGGTTTAAACCTGATATTTTGTCAAAATTTCATCTCAGTAAGCGAGTCTGTAAAATATTTAAAACATTATAATTAATTTATCTTATGCACAATAAAACTATCTATCTATATTCAATTTATATTAGGAAATACCCTGGCAGGTAAAAGATTACTCTTACTTTTGTTTTAACTAAGTTTTGTGTTTATACCCGACTGACGAAAGAGAGTTATGCTTTTCATGTGTAGTTATGTAGTATGTATGTCCATTTCTTTGGTATGTAGCCTAAACTATGGTGTAATAGAGAAGAAGTTGAGCTCCCACGTAAGACGAACTTCCGTCATGTTCTGCACACCTTCCAAAACGACGCCATATTGCCAATCATATGTTTAATGTTTTTGAATGAATGTCATAACCTACATAACCAAATCCTACTCGTAATCGTTCTTTTTTCTAATAAATTGTGAACTCTGGACAATGAATTTAGTGAGATCATTAAGTGAAAATGTTTTTATTGTCACATAAAGATTGTGTCTTTTGTTTTCGTTTCAAAATCAGTTATAAGCACATTATATATAGTGTGTGTACCATATGGAAAACTCTTTTATTATTGGTTTTATGAAAAAAATGTATTCTCGATCAAAAGTTCTGCATAGTTCAAAACTTAAAATGCCACCATCAGATATCAATTTTTTTAAGGCATATACGAGGTTTGTCAAAACATAGAAAGTACCTTTATTTTTTACAATACAGAAGAATGTTATGCAGTAAAGTTATTTTGAATTAAAAGTAATATTCAAATATGCAATTACAGCCATTTAGCATGAAAATTCAGGTTTGGTGATTATTTACGTTTTACATTATAAATTATTTGAAGGGGTAAGAAGCAAAAGCGCCTAAGTGACATTTTTGTCGGTTACGACTTATGTACAGAGTATGAAAGATAAAGTTCACTTTTATTTGGTATTAAAATAGCCCAAGTGGAAATGCAACTTAAGAGCCATCTACTAGAGAGGTGAACAATGAAGCAAAACAATATTTAATTTTATTTAACAATAGTAGAACCGAAGTGCGCTTAAGCCACCAAACATATACGTAATTCCTATATGGAATGTGATCGGGACTTTGCCTTGATTGAAAAGAAAAAAACGGGCAAACCCCCAAGTGATTGTACCAGAGCAGTGGACTAAAACCGTAAAGAATTCTTCCAAACAATTTGTCTTTTACAATATGGAACCATCAGATTTTAATCCTTTCAACGTATTTGACAACTTAATTAGGATGGAGAGCAATCAAGTGGTTTCGTTACAATAAAGATGAAACCTATTTATTTCAATTTAAGAAGACGTTATCAGTTGAATTTCTTTTTACGCATTCTGAAAAAAAAGAAAGGAAGACCGATACTGAATTTACAACTAACTCTTTTGTATCCGCAACCCAGATCAATTAAGTATGCCAAATGGGAAAATTTACAGCAGCTACTAGATTTTACTCCTCCTATACATCACGAGTTTTACAAAAACTTGCCTCATTCCGAAGCTCCTAAAAAAATGGTAAAAGGCAGAAAAGGAATTAAAAAGAAGACAGTATAAGAAGAATTGGAAGATGAAGAAATTCAATTGGACGATGAATATTTATTATTCGAATCTGATTATGAATGAACGTTATTTTGTGTTATAATTAGCGCTTTGATAAAATATTTTTTGTCGTTGGTTACTATCTTTTAACCTCATCTTGTTAACATTTCTTGATAATACTTTAAAGTCAAAACCGCCTAAGTGCAATTTTTGCAAAAAAATATATCAACTTTTGGTTTTTGTTTAATTTAAAGCAAATATTTGGTATAATATATCTCTTTATTATTATATCTATGGATATCATTACTGAATATTAAACGCAGATTTAATAGCAGACCCTCAACTTTAACCGCTTATTTCTCAAAACTGTCCTAATACCACTTAGGCGCTTTTGCTTCTTACCCCTTCATTTGTAATTATATCCTAACCAACTCACTCTGTCAAATATTTCACGTCAGTGCATTCTAGATTACATTAAATTGTGCCCAGCCAGAATAATTAATACAGAATGATTAGTAAATAATCACCAAACCTGAATTTTCATGCTAAATGGCTGTAATTGCATATTTGAATATAACTTTTAATTCAAGATAACTTTACTTCATAACATTCTTCTGTATTGTAAAAAATAAAGGTACTTTACCCTTGAGTAGAGTTTCTATTTTTTGACAAATCTCGTATATGCCTTGAAGAAATTTATATCTGATGGTGGCATTTTAAGTATTGAACTATACAGAACTTTTTATCGGGAAGAAATTTTTTCCATAAAACCAATAATAAAAAAGTTTTCCATATGGTTCCAACTTAAGTAGACACACTATATGCCTATACATTTCTAGTGAAATGATTGGCGCTCCTTTTTGGATTAACCACTCCGCTTTGTTCTCTGATGAATCTCCATCTCCTGTCCTGGCAAAGTTTAATCCAGTTTCTAATTTTAAGTATTTTAATATCATCGATTATTTGATTCCTCCATTTTTCTTTCGGTCTTCCTCTTGGTCTTGTTGTTTGTGGGATACATGCGGTGATTTTTCTTATTAGTTCCTCTGGTTGTCGACGATGAATGTGCCCCCACCATCGTAGTCTTTGTGCCTTAACTACGCTTACGATATCCTCTCCTAGACTATCTTCAATCTCTTTATTGTTTAGGCCCCTATGCTGATGGTTGTTTATTCTCTTGGGGCCGTTAATTCTTCTTATGATTTTCCTTTCAAATATTTATAGGTGCTCTCTGTCTTCGACTGAGAGACACATTGTTTCCGCTGCATATGTTACAATTGGACGTATTGCTGCTTTATATACTTTCAGTCTTGTTTGTTTGCTTAAATGCTTTTCTTTCAATATTTTTTTCTGCTTTCAGAATATCATGTTGTCCTTTAGTATTCGCTGGGCTATTTCCTCGCTTCGACTATAATTGATGGTAATAATTACTCCTAAGTATTTGAAATGTGTGACTTTTTCGAAACAGTATTCCCTTATTTTTATCTCTTTTATGTTCGGTTTCTCTATTCTTGTGCATATGCGGTATTTTGTATTGTCCTCGTTGATTTGTAATCCTCTCTTTCCAGCCTCTCTTATAAAAGTTAACACTGAGTTTTCCATGCTTCTCTTATCTGTTGCCATTAACGCTATATCGTCGGCAAATGCTACTACTTGCGTTGAAGCTTGTGCAATTGTTCGGCTTATTCCAGTTTGCCTCACTGCTCCGTCCAAGACAATCTTGAAGAGTGTAGTCGATAGGGCGTCTCCTTGTCTTACTCCTATTTCATTCATGATTTCTTCCGTGAGCCCCTCGCTTGTTAGTACTTTTGCCTTTGATTGTTCCATAGTCATTTTGGTTAACCTGATCAACTTTGATGGTATTGCCAGCTCTTTCATATCCTGTGATAGTTTCCTTCGTGAAACACTATCAAATGCCTGTTTAAAATCTATGAATATTACATGTAAGTCTATATCATACTCCTAAGTATATCTAGTTAGCTTGCGTCGTATAAGTGTTAAGCTGTATTAATAAGCAGCATTATACATCTATAGCTTTGGCATTTTGTTGCGTCTCCTCCTCTTAGTATCGGTGATATCCATCCTTCCCTCCATTCCGCAGGCATATTTTCTGTTTCCCATATGATGGTTATCAACTTGTAAATAGTTTTTAGTAGATGTTCTCCAGTTTTTATTAATTCGTTTATGATCTGATCAGGACCTGGAGCTTTTTTTTTGCTTTGGTTGATTATTTCCTTGAATTCTTCATAAGTTGACGGCTCTTCTACGTCTTTTTCACGACTCTCGGTTGTATCTTCTATATTTTTAAACATCTCTTCAAGGTACTGAGTGAGACCAAACTTATTTGCCTATTTTTGCAGGTACTCTATTTCTTTTCTGATGTGCCTTTATGTATCAGAATAGTCTTCCACTGTCCTTGTTATTCATCTCCAGATCTTGCATTTGTATTTTTATCCATTGTCTCTTTTTGTCTATACAGCATTTATTTGCTTCCTTCTTTAACTTTTTATATGTTTGTATATATGTAGATCTTGTTCTTTTTTTGTTTTCTTCCAATTCAGTCTTGCTTGATTCTTTGTCCTAACTTTAGTATTGCTTTCCTGATCTTACCATTCCTTGCTTGCTTTTGTTGTAAATGTCCCTAGTGATTGATCTGCGGCACTTATAATGCTTTCTTTTATATTTTTCAATAATACTTCGATATTATTACCATTGACATATTCTATTTTTTCATTTATTGTCTCCACATATTGTAACTTAGTGGTTTGTGACTTTTCTATTTTCTATGTTCCATCGTTTTCTGTTATTGTGCGTATTATTGGTTATAAACACATGATTTCGCGCACTATTTTCTGATTGGGCTGATTTTTCAATTTGGCGGGTTTTTTTATTTGTCGTGCGCGGTAAAACACCTTCTTCTCTATTTCACCATAGCCTAAACGGCGTGACGGATTTTAACACTTTAGATTCGTCTTAATAGTGGGAAATTAATTATGAAAAAAAGAAAGTAGATGGGGAAGGGAAAAGCATAACAATATAGGTTAACAAATTGAATAAAATTTTTGGTTAAAGTGAAAAACAAAATATTACAGGCGAGGATTTTCTGATACTTAGCTGTAGAAGGATTTAAAGCATTTCCCGTGCAAAACCTTGTTTTTCGCTTTCCAATACAAAATCTTGATGCACTATTATGTCTTTTTTTCTTTTTCTTTTGGGAAAGACTTCTGTTAACTGGAACTTGGCAGTTTAGATAATTAGTTGTGAGACATTAGTATAAAAAATGTTGATTATTTTCTACTCTCCAAAAAGCACCGTGTGTATGAATGGTTAGCGATAAGAACTATTTATTCGCATTTTTTTTGTACTAGCTCATTAAACATTCCAAATAGTCTACGTAACTTCTGCATGGCGTAAAAGTAATGATGGTTATTCAAATCATGAGTATTTATTATTTGGAGTAAGTTTTCACCAAGAATCCGAACAATTTATCTTCAATACCTGCAATATTTTATCGAAACAATGAGTAAGAATAAAATGTATCATCGTTTAAACCTTCGATTATTAAACACACTAGATGAATAACCTACAATACTGATAGCACACTTTGTTTGTAACTCACATCTCCGATTTTCAGAACTTGTTTACCTGTGAAACGATTTATTGTAAACACCACTTTTGTATGTTTTTTTGAATCCTTCACAGTGAATCACCATTTTCTAAATACAATTTAAGCGAAAAAACAAAGTATCCTTAGTAGATTTGGATTCAAATTGTTTCACAAAACTTACATCGGAGCGATAAAATATTTAGATCAAAAACAAAACACGTGTACAACATAAGTAACGCTTTTGTAAAACTAAAGAAGTTAATCCTGTCATTGTACACAATATATATATATATATATATATATATATATATATAAATTACTATAATTACTATATATATATATATATATATATATATATATATATATATATATATATATATATATATATATATATTAAGCTATGTTCACATGTAGAATTGTTCCTACAACACACCCCCACAATTCTGCAATCATAATACATATTATTGCAGATAATTACATAATACAAACTAAATCTAAAAATTATATCTTAATGTTCAACAGGCATCTACATTTAGTAATTTTCTAAATTTAACAAATTTATTTTCTACCAGGGCTTTTGTTAATGTATCAGCTATTTGCTCGTCGGTTGGAATATATTTAATATTTTTGTCTGTAACTAGTTCTTTTACAAAGTGACGTTTGACGTCAAAGTGTTTGGAACGTTTTGTTTCAAGAGTATGAGCAATTTTAATAGCTGCCTGGTTATCTTCAAATATAGTGATAGGAAAAACATCTACAACAATATCATTCAACAGGTTTCCTATAGACATACATTCAATACAACAGCTAGTGAAAGCTTCCGCTTCACAACTAGAAATTGCAACCACTGACTGTATTTTTGAATTCCAGAACACAGTATTATTATTATTATTAATTTTTAAAGTAAAACCAGTTGTGCTTTTCCTATCATTTAGGTCACTTGCAAAATCTGAATCAGTAAAAGTGAAAACATTGATTTTTCATAAATCAAACCATAGTTTTCTGTAGATTTTAAGTATCTAAGTTCATTTTTACGTTGTAAACAATGAGTATTATCAAATGAGTTTTGAAATCTACTCAAGTACCTAAGTGATACCAAAGCATAAATCAGGACGTGAACCCAACATTATGTACATAAGACTGCCAAGTAATTCTTTATAAGATTCATTCGAATTTTTTACTTCACTTATTGTTAGATTTAGTTTTGTTTGAACTGGTATTTTCTTAGTTTTGCAGATAAACATATTAAAGCTTTTAAGTACTTTCTCTATTAATAGCTTTTGTGAAATTTTTATTTTATTTTGTTCTATTTTTATTTCCAGTCCTAAAAATAAAAATCCTTTTTCAGTATTCATTTGTTTGATTTTCATTTTTGACATTAAATTATTTTTAAGTTTCAAGACTTCACTCTCTAGGTTTGAAAAAACTATAAAATCATCTACCCATATTAAAAGAAATGTGCTTTTAGTAAAATAAAAGCATGGATCAGCTTTTGATCTGCTAAAACCTAAATCTAGTATATGCTTGTTGATGAAACTATTCCAACACTTAGGAATTTGTCTTAAGCCATACAATGACTTGTGTAATTTACAGACTTGTCCTGGAGCATAGGTGATTAATCCACCTGGAGGTTTCATATAGACAACTTCTTCAAGTTCGCACTTTAGGAAAGCTGAGTGGACATCAAATTGATAAGCTTTCAAGTCAAATTCAACTGCTAGAGCCAATAAAATTCTCAGGGTAACCATCCTTGCTACAGGTACAAATACTTCTTCATCTTCAAGAACTGGTTGGAATCCTCTTGCAACTAGTTTTGCTTTTTTCTTTGTGGTTCCATCTATTGTTTTCTCTGAAAATATCCACCTCGAATCAATAATTTTTACATTTGGAGGGGGCACTTCCATATTCCAGGTTTCATTCTCTTCAAGTGCATCTAATTCTTCTTGGACTGCTATTTCCCACTCTCTGTCTGCCTTCACTACTTCTGAGTATGTTCTTGGAATTCCCGTAGAAATAGATCCAACTGAAAGAGCTAACATCATATCCACTTCAAATTCATTTAGATAACTTGGCATTTGCCTTATCCTAGTGCTTCTCCTCTGATTTGCTTGTCTTATATCATTCACCTTTCCTTTTTCAGGCTCACTTTCTTGTAGATCTTCTTTGTCAAATTATTGTTCTTCCTCTTCTTGAGCTTCCTCTAGTTCTACTTGTACTTTTTCTGGTTTAGCTTGTTCTTTTTTTGTCTCATTGAAAATAACTGATCTCGAGAAAATAACTTTGTCACTTTCATACTCATAGAGTTTATATATCCATTGTTGCAGTATCCAATGAATATGGTTTTCCTTTAATTGGCATCTAACTTTCCATCTCTAATCTCTTTTGGGATATGAACATGTGCTTCACATCCGAACACTTTAATTTTGTCCAAGTTTGGTTTAAATCCAAACCAAACTTCAGCCCCAGAAGGTTTTCTCTAGATTTGAATCGAATATTAAACAACGAGCCATATTTAGAACTGTCTGTCCTGTTGTATCTTTCCGCTACACCATTCTGTTCTGGGTTCCTAGCAATTGTTTATTGTACATTAATCCCTTTGTTATTACAAAATGCTTTAAAATCATTAGAGCTATATTGAACTGAGATTCTACTTGTGCAACATACTTTTTAAACATTTCAAGAACTTCATTTTTATTTTTCATTGGAAATATTATACCAAAATGTGAATAGTGATCAATAAAGGTAAGAAAATAGTTAAACCCATCACGTGCGGGAGGTGTTATTTTCCCACATACATCTGAAGATATAATCTGCAAAGGTCGTGTCGCTTTTACATCAACTGAAATTGATTTGAGGAATGGACTTCTAGTCTGTTTCCCTTGGAGGCAGTCTATTTTTCTTTGATAGTTTCCAAAACATTGTCTGCTAAACATTGAACAATAATGTTCCGAGACTTGACATCATGTTTCTTAAATGTTTCCAGTTCTCTGGCACTATCCGGTCGGTCCAAGGTTATGACTTCAAGAACGCCATTCTGTTCTAGTATCAATTTTACACGGTATATCCAATTTCTAAAACTTACGCCATTAAATGGTTTTAAAGAATTATATTTGATAGAAATATGTATAACACATCAAAACACGTGTAGGTACAGCATAAATGACGCTCTCGTAAAACTAAAGAAGTTAATCCTGTCATTGTACACAATGGTACCAACACAAATAATATATATATATATATCTTAAGCTATGTTCACATGTAGAATTGTTCCTACAACAGGTTGCCAGACGTTTGCTTTGTTTTTGTACCAATTAATTTATTTATAATTTAATTTTGTGAAACAATTTCAAATAATTCAACGAAAGAAATTTAAATTTTACTTTAAAAATGTCGATTTGCGCTGAGGTGTGCAGAAGTGGTGTATACAAAACAGTATTTCACAGGTAAACAAGTTATGCACTCCGAGATGTTGGTTTCAAAACAAGGTGTATTGTCTAAGATTAAAATACTATTTTTAAAACGAACTTCGCTTTTAATAGCGATATCTAACTATCTTCTATCTTCTTATGATCGCCCTTTGCATGGTTGTAGATAAATCGTCTTTCCCCATACCTTTCTTTATTATTCCCATCAGTGTTGTTTAGGCTATTCGCATTAGCCAAAATCGTCCACTGTCCGAATTTTTTTACCACAACGCGTTATGGATGTGACAATTAATGTGGCTGTCGTTTGTTTTGCATTGTGGACCATTTCTATTGCACACATCGCATTCTCGCTATTCAAAACTAGTGTAAAATTTAAAAAAAACGATACAAAAATTGAAAATTTATGTAATTGTTCCATATAACGTAAATTATATGTTATTACATAAAAAATTGAGAACCTAAAAAATAGAAAAGGGTTCAAGAAAACTACTTGTTTTCACAAGAGCTGCTCTTATGACATTTTGAATTGCATTTAATATTCAATTTTATTAATGTGCTTGCCTTCCTCTCTGGAAATTACATCGAGTGAATCCTTGCTCGTATCCAGAAGACAACATGGTCTCTTGGCTCATGTTGACAAGAATATGCAGTAATCTCGGATAGGGATAAAAAGGTGTTAATTGAAACCGATTTCGTTGCAATTTTCCATTTTTGGTGCCAAGAATGTACAACTATTGATCATTAATTTTCATAATGACTGCTAACTCATTCCGAAAAGCGATCTACCTGTGGTATGAGGTATGTTTATTAAAACATTAGCGGGTAGAAATTTGATTTGTAATTGGACAAGTATTCGACTAGCTGGCTCTTTAAGTACCCGTTTGCAACATATTCCTTCCGTATCAGCTGTTCATTCTCAGTAATAATAAAAGACTCTTTCATTAGTGTAAAATGCTCTACATGTTGTTCTTCGTCGAACTAAATTTCATTAAAGATAGAAACATGGCCCTATAATGTGTTCGCTTTGTACATGTATGGAGATTATGATATTACTTTGATATTTCAAGAACATCCAGTTTTTTTGTAGCGCTTCTTTGGTTCCGTTTGCAGTTTCATTATAACGTACACCTGATAATAATAAAACGAACTTTCTTTCTTCTCTAACATCAATTCCCGTAATTTTTGTTAAAATTCATAAAATATTTACACAAAATTCACTGGCCAGGTCTCTACTTCGGAGCCAGACCTTTAGCGTAGGAACTGCAACGTATTGTGACCCAAGGTAGTAGTCAAAACACGATTTGTGTAAAAAAAATCGTCCACAAAGTAAAACTAAAGCTCGCCGACATTTCAATCGCATTTTTGGTGTTACAATTTACTCACAACTGGTCAATATTACTCACTGTTCGAAAAAAAATCTACAGTTATTGTGGGTAAATTGTTATATCTATGACGCGATGTGGACAAAATATTCAGGCAATGAACAATTTCAGCTATTTTGAATAACATACATCTAAACGGATTGAAAGTTCGCAAAAAATTTAATTTCTTGTTAGTAGTTTGCCCTATTTTTCCAGACCAACGATTTGGAGATGACATGACTAATAACTAATACTCCTTATAACTATTACCAGATTTTAGTCAACTGTAATCTGTATAATTAACATAGAAAAATTCCGAGTTATCTGCTATCTACTTGATGTCTGCAACCTTTCAGTGTTATTTGTGTGTACGACCAAATCCTCAAGTTCACCTTATGAATATGCAGTCATGTAGTTGACCTCACTCTTCCCTGACTATTGTTTTTCCATCTACATACACATACTATACAAAACGATTTTGATAAAAAGAATTTGTATAGAATAATCATTGAATGCTAACCGCAAAAACAAAAGTATTGAGATTTCTTTTTTGGTGCAATAAGATGTTCTACGCTGTGATAAGACAAAATTAAATTTTGTCAAAAAATTAAATTGAGTCGAAACAAATTTACCAAGAACGCAATTAGTATATATACTTTATAACTGGGAGCTCATACTAGAATACTAGAATACTAGAATAAAATTTTAATCTTATCTAAGTCATACTTTAATAATAAATATTTTTGGAAATTTTCGCAAAGGCACATCTCAGGAGCGCCTGCCCAAAATAATATGTAAGTTTTCACGTACATCCCCCAAATAGTTAAGTTTGTTTGTTTTTCTTTTTTTTTTTAGTGTTAAGCACTGTAGCATGTTCTAGAAAAACAAATATTGTTTTTAGATAGCATTCGATTTTATGTAATTTTAATTTGTAGCTAAGTATCTATATATTATTAGATTATTTATGCCATTTTATTTATATAGTGTTTTTATTTGAATACATTCCTTAGTACTGCCTAAATCTTGAATGCTTGATTTCGAATATAGGATAGCTGAAATATTAATCAATTTCATGTTTCTTTTAATTTTTTATTTAAATAAGTGAAAACTACCCTAATACACACATCAAAATAATCTAGGGAACAAGATTTAAATTTGTTATAATTTTTTTGGTAAACTTCAAAATATATGTGGGTGGTACTGATACCATTGCCGTTGAACCCATCATCAAAAAAAAAGAGTATTGAAAGACAAGCAATGAATGTTATCATTTTATTAAATTTGGTACGATGTTATAAAAAATATTCAAGAGTCAAAAGTACCTCAATAGTTTGTATGGCCTTCTCTTGCATTATCCACAGACTGGCATCTGTTAGGCATGCTAAAAATGAGGATGTCGATCTCCAGATGGTTTGTGGTGGTCTGGAGATTAGAAAGACAATCAAAAATCAGTTGTCTCGCGAGGAAAGCTCCTTGATGAAGCAAAAGTCTTCGTCCCATAGAATCCCAAAGATTTCGATGGGATTGAGATCGACAGACTGCGCAGGCCATGGTAAAACATTGATTTGCGCATTTTCCAGATATTCGCTTACTGTGTGCTGTGTGTGGACGGGAATTGTCATGCATGAGTTGTAAATTTGGGTTGACTTGTGCAGCATATGAACGCACAATGGGTTGCAGAATATTGTCACGATAACTGGCGGCATTCAAATGGCCTTCCTGTACAACGAGTTCAGTTCTTCCTCCAATACGAATACCGCCCCATACCATAACTGTACACCTTCTGGACAGCTGCAAGACGTTCCAGATTTCCAGGTCGTCTCCACACACGAACTCGACGCGTATCACGATGAAAACCAAAGCGAAACTCATCCGTGAAGAGCACAGTACGCCAGTCTTGATTTCCCCAGTTTAAGTGTTCGTGTGCCCACGCTAATCTTATACCGCGATTGCCCCTAGTTAATGGGGGTACCCGAAGCGGTCTACGAACAATCTGTTTCTCACAGTTTGGCCGCTCACAATGACATTGAGTGAACAAAGTAGCTCACTTGCTAACTGACCTGCAGTGATTGTCCGATTTCGTAATGCCTGTAAGCAAATAAACCTGTCTTGTATAAGATTATTTGCCCTTGTACTGTCTTTCTCTAACTTCGCCAGTTCCACGGTAGGTTCTCATCAAACCACTAATAACACTGGGTGATGAGTTAAGGACTACAGCTACACTTCTATAGTTTCGACCCGCTTCAACCATCACTACTGCTCTCAATTGTTCTTCGTAGCTTAAATGTCGTCTTTCCATCTTTCTCCACTCACTGAACACTAATTCGAATAACAAAAATCACTCTAAACTTTGTACATACCGATACCAACAAGAAAACACTGCTACCATATTTTTGCCAACAGTACAAAAAACACTTATCAACATTTTATTTGCTAAATTGCTGACGACTCAATTACTTTATGTTATCAAAAAAATTTCAATATAATACTGGGACTCTTACAAAAGTTATAACAAATTTAAATCTTGTACCCTAGATTACTTTGATGTGTGTAATATCCGTTGTAATCACAAAATATTCGTCGATATTTCTAAAGTGAATACCTAGCTTACTATTTATCACAGTTGAGATATGAAAGAGTGTTTCATTAACTATTTTAAATGAAACTAACTGTTTCTAATTACTTCCGCTATTTAATGAAAATTCTAAAAAATTATTTCGATATTCGTCAGTTACATTTTATTTGATGCCTACTTGATGTTTAATATTTTGGATAGACCAAATAGTGAGTAGTGACCCATCTTATGATTGACTTGATATATAAATACAAAAAAAGATATGATATTACAAATATTAAAGCTTAGGCATTATTGGCCCTATAGGGATCCTGGATATCTTTTTCTATTTAAGATCAGTATAACTGTGCAATGATATAGGAAACCAAGGAAAACTATATCTGTTGATCTTTACAATTGTTACTTAAGAAGGGCTCCTTAGATTTATCTGTTTATTGACAACTTCATATTGTGGGTCTTAAGTAACAATTGTAAAGATCAGCCGATATAGTTTTCATTGATTTTCTATATCATTGCACAGTTATACTGATCTTAAATGGGAAAAAAGATATCCAGGATATCCCCATAGGGCCAATAATACCTAAGCTTAAATATTTGTAATATCATATCTTCTTCTTTTTTCTATTCATATAATATATTAAGTCACTTACTATTTGGTCTAGCCAAAATATTAAACATCAAGTAGGCATCACATAAAATGTAACTTTTGTCATTCTGACGATGATATTCAAATATCGAAATAATTATCAATAATTTTTTAGAATTCTCATTAATTTTTTCATTAAATAGTAAAATTAATTAGAAACATTTAGTTTCATCCAAAACAGTAAATTCAATGTTTCATTAACATTTATTATTTCAGTTAACCTATAATTTTCTGTTTTGTGTATTATTTCGGGATGTATTCGAAAGTGTTCTTTATTGGTGATGGTCTATTGTAATTTTATTTTGAATAAACATTGCTATAATGTTTTTTAATTGCTGTTATTTTATTTTTCACACGCATGTCCTTTCTGGGTTTCCGCACAAGTTGTTTCTAATCAAAATTAATATTTTTTTTTTAATTACATTGCTTTTGTTATACCTACCTAAATAATAATAATTAATATTACATATTAACTAAAATATTGCATTTGGAATTATTAAACTACCAACAAAAATATTTCCATATTTACATCTCTAGAAAGTATTATCTCATATTACTTACATTTATTAATGTGAGCTTTAAAATAACTGAGCATAAACCCACGATTTAGAATTTAGAAACTTCGATATATGTATATCGATTACGTCGAGTAACTAGTGAAATATTTTCGATTGCTCGAGTGGTACTCGCCACGATTTTATAATAAATGGGTTTTCAGCGTGTTCAGAGGCGTTAAAGATCCAGTTGCTTCGCTAATTTTTAAACTTGAAGCTATTCCGAAGCGATTCATTGCGATTTTAAGACGTTTTCTAACTTTTTGAGAAACTTCAAAAGGTGGCTACTATCGCAACACACATTGTTGGACCCACCGAGTGATTAAACCACGTCAACAAGCCTATAATCGGTTATCTATACGCCATAACTATGATCAATTCGTAATTTCTATTGGCTAATTTTATCATGAATTAAATCATCTATCGAATACCACACGAGAGTTCGATAAATTAGATAATAATTGACCTTTTCCAAGTACGTCATCGTGACGAATATCTGTCATCGGACAACCTTCAAACTAAATTCTAACATAACCTCAAACCGAATAATACAACACGATAAAATTCATAACAATTGCTTTTTCACACTTTTAAATTATTATAGTATCAAACTAATTCACACTAGTACACAAATTTACCAAAACCAATCAACTTTTGTTCTCGATTTATATTTAAATCAGTAAAAAATGCTATTTCCATCCATCTTTCTGAAGGTTGTCCGTCATCAGCTGACAACATGGCGCGGGATGACGTCACTTGGAAATGTTCTATTCTCCAGGCCTTTTCTCAAACTTGTTGCAATTTGGTGCCCTCCGGGCACTCGTTTCTATTGTCTGGCAAAAAGTTTTCTAAAATCTGTCAAATTATTTTCAATTTATTCTCACTCTCTTGTGATATTACTACAGAATATTCGCATACAGAACGATCTAAGTATCCGAATTTATTTGGTTCAGAAATTTCGTCTGTGTGTGGATGGTCTGAAGATTTAATTCGTAGTTTCAGTAATTCAAATTTCACGAAGGGTGTTTCTTGCGCTCCAAAATAAAGGCGGATTCATGCAACGTTCATTATAATTACATTTTCATTATATTATAACTACACTTAAATTACATTTTCACTGCCTAATGAAACCAGTTCATGGAACGAGTAAATTATTGATCTGCAAATGCGCATGAACTGACAAGAGTGACAAGACTGGCAATTGATAAATGTCATATTTGAATCGTTTGATGTTGAGTTGAAAAGTCGGTTATTTGCAATTATTTGGAAATGACGAGGTTCTTACAGAAAAAACGAGTTAGAATATTATCAGCTTCACTACTTTTGAAACTATTAGTGGTTGCTCGAAATAGGAGACGGTTTCGTCGTTATGGTGCCAGAAATAATAAAAAACATAGTCATATGAAAGACTGGTAAAGTACATGCTGAATAACGACGAGGAAGAGTTTTTCAGCTATTTTAGGATGTCCACAAGACTTCTTAGATATCTGTTATAGCTGTTAGGAGGTGAAGTCCAGAAACATCCCAGCCGCAAGAATGCTTTTTCTCCAGGATTCAGGCTCAGTAACTATGCAGTAATTGGTGACCAAGCATTTTTGCTTTGCTTGCTTGTTCTTGAACTCTCGGTGTTTTTTATCATAAAGATGGGTATATTGACGTAACTAGGTCAATTAATGTTCCTTGGTCCATTATTATTTTGGAAAATTTGCAACAAAATGCCGTCAGGCAAAATTATAAAACTGCCAAAAAACAAATCAAAACAAACCTGGGACTGACAGCTGCAACCTTTTTGGCGCATGCGATTTCATGGTTTTCACTTAAAATATAATGTAATTATAACTTATAGTTGAAAGTAGACCAACTTCTTAATGCAATAGTATAATTGAAATTCAATAATGGGGTTGCATGAACATTATATAGGAAACTATAGTAATTAACTTTTTAAAATGTAAATGTAATTATAATATAATGAAAATGTAATGATAATAAACATTGCATGAATCCGCCTTAAATAAAAATAATTTTTTTATTAATATCGTTTTAGAAAAAAAAAACAGCATGATCATGATGAGTCTACGTTATTAGAAGTATGTACTGAAAATAGTGGTTTTGAATATGTCTGAGAATAGACCAATGAAGGTGTTTCTAAATTTTTAGTGTTGAAAGCAAAGCATATTTTGGATCGTTAAACTTAACTACTGTTCCACATCATACCAAATTATATAAAGGATGATATCAGTTCGCAACTTACAAATAAAGCTGGGTAAATATAGATGCGCAGAATGTAGGAATTCAACAAGTCTGGCGGTTTATTAGGTTCAAATCAAAAGTGGTTTGATTCAGACGAACTACTGTCCGCACACTTCATTTAAAGAATATAATATACCTATTATTAGTCAAAAAAAAGTTCATTAAATCATAATTTTAAGTGGAGGTTTAGAATTTTTTATATAATTTACTTTCAAGTTTCTTTAAACGAAACATACATGTGAATATGATTCAACTCCCCGGAAAGGGGTTTTAAAATTATCCTAGGGGAAGATTTCCCAAACCGATGGCAACATTACCCCATCTAAAATATTTATATAACTCCTCTTATTTAATCTTCCTTCGATTTTCCAACACATTCCTAAACCTCCTCTATACATCCAAGCCCAAACATTTACAGAAAATCATCCAGACTTATCATTCGAAGAAATATAATTTCCATTTAACCTACTTCGGGGCGGACTATAAACTCTAATATGGCTGTCATGATGTTATTGGAATACTTTTTCGCAGAAATCATTAACCTGCCCCAAAAATTTAATGTATCGTTTAAAATATAATTTAAGGCAAAGATTAACCTATAGGTATATGTTGAATTTACTGTTTGGGCCCTTACTTTGTGGAATCTACTCATATTAATGTTATAAATGAAACTAACTGTCTTGCACTGATAATTTTTAATTAGGGAAAAATGTAATCAGAAGGTAGTAAGCTGACAATCTTTGGAATAATGTTGTAAACATTGTGAGAACACGTCATTTTAATGCCCCTGTAAAATAAGAGACATGTATCTAGTATCTATTTGATACCGAATAGGTTTGTACCTATTAAGATTCCATTTTATTGTAATATCCTGTAGGAGTAATATTAACATTTGCCATGATAGTGCACAATAAGAATATTGGATTAAATTAAAATCTCAATCTGTGAAGTTTATTAATAATTGAAAAGTCCTTTGACTTTGAAAAACCTCTGAAATTGTTAATGAAACGCTGATCAGGCTTTTCAGTTTTGCTTTCTGAATGGAGAATCACATATGAGCAATATGCATTACACATTCAATTAAATGTAAAGATTATAACATTCAGGTAGGCCAATGGTTTTGTTTCCAGCTTTAATGAATATTGCAACAAGTTAAATTTTTTGTAATTAGTAATTGAATATGAATTAAATATTCATTCCAAAATGCTCCGGTCTTTGTAAATTTCAATTTAAAAATATTGAATTTATAGTCTAAATTATAACTAATAGTTTAATTGAGCAAAAGTTGACTCGCTTTGAAAACCCATTAAAAGTAAAAATAAATTAATGCCACTAATTTCAACTTATAGGTTATTGTATCGCATATTAATGATAACAAATTAGTTTTAAGCCATTTTAGAACACCCCTAACAAAATAGTTATTTGGCACCTTCAATGCAACTCAGAATATGCGGTGTGATCCAATCCTTTTGGTAAATGTGCAGATATAAGATATAAACTCCTGAACAAAATTAACGCAAATACAATATAAACACGGAATAAAACTAAGTTACATTGAAATAATAATAAAATACCTACAAATTAGTCAAACATGACCATAATTTACCTTGTGACTAGGCCAACAGTAATACTTTTTATCACTTTCATTCGTGCGTCGAGGCATGCTTGATATCAAATGTTCAATAATAACAACCTCTATGAGTTGGTTGTGATTAGCAACAGAGGATCTACGATTTCAATTTTTTTAGATAGTCCCTTAGATGCACTATAGGATTCATGTCAGGTCTGATAGGTGGCCACTGTAATAAAGGGATATTAACATCATTTGGGTAGACAAGTCCATTGTTCTGCATGAATAAAACACTGGGTCCAACAAGCGGAGCAAAAGTCATAACATGTTCGATAATAATATTGTCCAAGTAATATTGGGCATTCATAGACCTCGGCCGTATAGGAACCAACTCCGTACGAGCATTGAAGCAAATTTCTCCCCCCCCCCCCCCCCCAATATTGCAAACCACCACCAAAAGATAATTTATGAGATATATTGCAGATGACAAATTTTTCTCCTATCCTTCGTAGACACTCTCACGTTTATCTGGAGCTTTAAGGCTAACTCAAGTTTCATCGGAGAACAGAACTTGTTTACAATCATTGATGGTCCAATTATGACGTAGTCTTTCAAAATTCAATCTCTGAACTTAATGTTCTCTGGTAAGCAAGTGATTTTTGGCCGGTATTCTGTTGCTCAATCCTGTTTTATGTAAACGCCTTCTAACCGTTCGAGACGATATTGCGATATTTCGAACATCTGCTAACTGATGCTGGAATAATGCCTTCCTACTAACACACCAGCAGCATATTACATTGAATATACTTCATCGATGCTCGCTCTGCATCCTCAATTGACAACTTACTTTGGAGGCTCTTTTTCCTTGTCTGATTTACTCGCTAATGCACTTTCAAACATGCATGTGATAAAACCAATCACAATCAAAAGCTTGATTCTCACACACTTTGTTTTAATCCGCACTTTTTCAGAAAATTTCAACATATTTTCAATCTAAAACGAGATCTAATACGAATTACTGTCAAAACAAGTTTATGTGATACTATAATCAGCTTAGTTAGAACTGTCACTGTTAAACAAGGTCCATGGCCTACTTGTACAGTAAGCTATCAATAAATAAAAAATATGAGTGGTGCGTTAATTTTGTCCAGGAGTTTACTATACTTCAAACAATGTTGAGGATTTTTAACCAATAAAACTACACGAAATTACATTTTCATCAAAACGGTATTTATACCTTTAAAGCTATACTATATCCATCGAACAAACAGAGCGACCCAAACAACGATAGATGCGTGATCACCATGCGCCTTTGAATCTATTGGCTAAAATAAATATGCCTCCATGCGCTGGCCAATCGGATTTAACTGCAATCGGCCGGCGGAATTCAATGTCCATACAGAGTAGGAGAGATCACGTGCACTATGCATGATACTGTTTTGGAACACTCCGTTGCTTGGATGGACCGAGTATAGGTCTCGCTATATGGTACCGCATAAATGATCAGGCTGCTTCTTAGGGCAATGGACTTGTGTTCCTAATCATCACAGAAGTGATATGGTACTTACCGGGTATGCATATAAGAATCACATTAAAATGCTCGGAGTTGCTTCTTAAGACACTGACCTTGTGTTACTAAACATTACAGAAGTGAATTAGTATTTGTCTGGCAGACAAATACGAATAACAATAACAGTAGAATGCTAAGAAATAATTATCCTACGATCCATGACGAGAGCACATAAGGAGTCTCTTGAATAAAATGAAGATTAGGAAAACTGCAAACTTATTGTAAGTACTGGACAGATACCGACCGAGAAAGCTCAACCTGACGTGACCAATGCTGTGATACAGGTCCACCAACAACTTACAAACCATGGTTAAAAAATGTTTAAACAAATATATTGCTATTAAAATCTGACCTCAAATACTATTCTTATATTACAACTAGAATATGAATATTAACACTGTATTCGAAACCACTGTACAATCCGATACAATGGAATATTGTTTAATTTTTTTTCTGTCAGTATTATTTAAACTAGTTTGCTGAAATACATGTGAGATGCATTCTTCTAACGCTGTCGCCATTTCTGGTGGTCAAATGAAAACAAACATTTAAACGACTAACTTCTGTAGAAATCCAGTAGCTAACTTACTAGTACTAATAGTTTTGATAGATCTTATTTTTGCTTTTTCAACTATGATTTGCTTTATAATTAAACACCGTGTGTGCTTAGAATATTTACTAAAAGATAAAAAGCTGTTCGAGACAAGCACAAGATAGATGTTCTCTTTCCATTAACAGATTATGCTCCTGTTGAGGATTGGGGTCCAGAGTATCCCATCCCTGGAACCATTCGACCGACAGTACCTATTCCGACGTTGTACAGTGCTGATGGTAAGTTCAATCAAACAACACTATAAGTGTTGACATATTGAAGCCCCTCTATACATAGTAATTTCTGGTTAAAATTAATACATTTGAAAGTGGTGTTATAAAATTATTTAAAATTTGTTTATTTGCTGTTAAACGATGGGATTTATATTGTTACTATATCAAATGATGTTAATTTAATTAATATGTGAAATATACCCAATGCGCATCTACTTTCCGTTAGATGGAGCATTCTTGACATGTGTGCCTAGTGCTTTACAAAGAATTATGCACACACTCCATTTTTATTCCATGCTTTCTAATGTTAATCATCAATTATTGATGATACTTTTTTTTAAACTGTTTTTTCTATTTGTTATAATTTTCTCAGAAACTTGTTAGTAAGCTCAACATTAGCTTTCATAAGTTAAGAACAATATAGGAATTTACCACAACACAAAAACTCAATTTATCTAGCATTAAATTACGATTGGTTTTTGAAGTACAAATTATCAAAGTCCTCTTAGATCAATAATAATGCAATTAATAAACTAACAATGAATGTAATGAATCTATGTAACATTAATTTTTAGGACAACGCATGAAACCAAAGTTCAGTATAGTGGAATTAGTTCTATATAATATAGCAGCAATGTTAGCAGGAGTAGCTTCTGGATATGATGTTAGATTATCTAACGTTTCACCCTTACACCCAAGACTGCAACCCTCTAGGTAAGTACCTCGGTAACAGTAATGCAAGTGTATTTGTAAAATTACATACATATTCAATAATTGTAACATATTATTTTTAATAAAAATAATTGACTGAAGTATTTTGCACCAGTATCTACGTTTTATTCTTTAGTTGTGGTATTCACACTTAACCACACAATTTGTATTGTAAATCGTACTAACATATACAATAATGTGCCCATGCCTAAACATTAACTGAAAACAGTATAATCTCTGTATTTAGTAACCACTGATAGAGTGATTGATGTGACATTATTGTATATACATTTATCCAAAATGTGTATAGCTATATAGATTTTTCTAGAATCAAATTATGCTCACATAAAAATGTAGGTATATAGTGTATACTGATACAAGATACATATTGACGTAAAAAGGAGGATAGGCTAATTGGTATGTTTGACATTGGTGTTAGGTATGACCTACCTACCTTGGCAAGTATACGACTTTAATATTTTGCCGTAGCTCCGGTATTACTCCCCAAGCCAGACTGGCTTTGACAAATGTGCGGTATTATGGTATTAACTCGATTCTCATTTGTAAAAGTATAGGATATATACCAGCTGTCCTTGGGAACTTGTATGGCCGAAAGTTCCTAATTGCCTATTTAATTCTACTTGGTCTTGTGCCTTCAGTTGCTATTTTCTAATCCAAAGAACTTTGTCTACTCAGCCGAGTTCTGGATTGTTTGCCATCCCTTGTTATCCAGAATTGTCGCGGCTGGAAAGTGGACATTTACTAGTTCCTTAAGCCTTTCCTCTTTTTGCTTTCTTAACTAAAGCCACTTCCTTTATGGTCATCATATCATTAACCAGGACTCTTCGTATTTCTTCATTTCTCAGTCTTGACTACTATTAGCTTCATTAAATAAGCTTCATAGCTCTGCCCTAAGCTTATATAAGATGTTGTTCCACAAGACTGTGTTATTACCCGTATTTTTACGGATAGTTTTCGTGGTAAGCCGCTTTAACAGCTTCGACTATCTTCTCTTATTATTAGATTATTATACAATTTGTGTTTTTGTTAAAAATAATTAATTTTTTAGGTTAGAAGTAGCTGAATTACCTGCTTGGCGACCAGTGGAATCTCAAGATTACGAATACTCTACTACATCTGGCTACAACCACAACACTTATCACGGACCAACCAAACACTATCGTCCGATGTTGACTGGTTCCCAACTAATCAATTTACAGCATGATGAAATGAAGCCTCTTAGATTCACAGATTCACCCCAACATCATGTACCTAATCCTTCGCCGAGAAGAAAATCTAGCTCGACAAGTAACGATGGTTCTGAATTGTTTGTTCCTTTCGAAAGAAACGCAACAATATACATTCCAGGGGACTATCATCGCTGTCAGGCTGATACTGGACATTGTGTTGGATGTAATCGTCCAGAAAATAATTATATTTATAATCAATATCAAGATGGTAGTTGTCCAGGTTATAGTTCAGAATATAGTGGATCAACTACTCTTTATGGTTATGGAACTGACTATGCTTACGATAATCCCAGTAGTATAAGTAGTCATAGCGGTCCCAGAACACCACAAAGACTGTCCGTACATACTCATAAACGTACACCATCTAACGTATCTAACGCGAGTTCAACTACTACAAGTGGATCTAATATCAATCCTAGTTTTAAGTTGGAGGAAGAATACATTCCTACACATTATTTGCCTAAAAGGCAGTACGATTACGATTATAATACTTATTCTAGACAAAATTCCCAAGACTCAAACTTCGAAAGACCAACTACTCTAGATACATCTGGTTTCACAAAACTACGGTCTAGTTTGAAACGAAGCAATTATCAGAGTACGCAAGGACATTCTGGTGGCAACACTCCAACAAATCCAACACCTCCTGACAGTTTAACTAGTGATGACAGCTCGTATGTGTCGGCGAAAGAAAGTAACAGTAGTGTAAGTAGAGTGCGGTTTTCTCCTACAACCTTAATAGACTTACCAGTACCTGGACAACACCAGGATCCTACAGTACCTTTACAAGCAAGAAGAACAAGACAAAGGCCTTCTTTAGTTGAAATTGATAAAGAATTTATATCATAACCTTTCGCTTAGGCTGTCTTTATAATACCTGCCTTTATTTTGTAAAGTGGGGATATTTTAGTATCCTGTGTTGAAGCATGAAAGCAATATTTACCGTTTGTAATAGCGGATAATGTGATGAATTATACAATATGTTTAAAACATTTGAGGATCAAGCAAATTAAATCAATTGTTTTAATGTGAAAACATTTAACTTTCTGAGTTGAAGCGTTCAAAATTTACTTTAATATCCATATTCTTGAACTAAGAGACAATTAATATTTTATTTCGAGTCATTTTTAAAATGAGGATTTAAAAAAAGTATACATTTTATTAGGCAAATCTTGTATGGTTCGTCACTTTATTCACTTGTGATTATTACTAGTCTAATTTTTTTGCTATTTATTATAATTGTGAATTGTACTCTTTGATGCTGGCCTCAATTTTCGAGTGGCATAAATACATACTCAAAAAATTTTTATTGTGTGATTTTATTGTCTATTGAATTTATTTATTTATATTTGAGATTGTAAAACGTTGTATTGTCACTCTAAAGGGGAGTCTCGAAGTATATTTTCAAATAAAGAATTCATTACAATACATACGCATCTAAATGTAAATTCCACTATAATGAAATATGTGATCACTTTAGACCGGTAGCCCATGACACATGTAGGCTTCACTATTTCGATTGGAGGCACTATCGAGTTTCATGTGAAAAACAAGAAGAATAAGGTTATTCCCCAAGACCCAAACTGGATAATTATCCAGTTTGATTATAATCGACGCTACAGTGGACATTGAAAATTGAAATTTTCACGAAACTAGAACAATTAACTATAATGGATGCCGGGTACTTGGATGCATTCCTTAGTTATGATAAAAAAACATGGCTTACAAATACAATTGATACAAAGGGTTGATCGAGGGCGAGGGTTAAAAAACAATTAACTAATGTATGCCGAAGAGAGTTTGGATTTTGTTATCTTAGTAGATGTTAAAAACATTAGTGGCATACATTTTGCGGCGATACTTCATTTGTTAATAATTTTCCAAATATAATGTAAAAGTTATAATTAAGAACAATTAACTAATGGATGCAGTTTTTAACATCTACTAAGGCTATTTGGACACACACCGATTTTGGACAGACAGTATAAAATCGGTTGATATTTTATTGGTAGCAGGTGCCAGCAGACTCACCAGATTTTTACCGGTCAAACAATCAGTAGCTTTGTTGTCGTGACACGAGGTTATTGAATAATATTAATGAATCCTAAACGAGTTGTTGCTATGTGGTTATTGTATCGCCGTATTAAGAGCAAGTGCTGAATTCATCCTATCAATCAAAGCATAGAACACACGGGAACATTCCACACTCTTTTTGAAGAATGAGGTTTTATCCTACAAAACAGGTCTTGACTACACTAACGAAATAAAGACATCATTATCAATCACACCCATTGCAATCGAAATTAGCACGCACTACCAAAACTAGTTTAAAACGTAGTACCTACAATTTCACCGAGCAGTCGACTGGAATGGTCTGTAAACAGTCGGTGCGTGTGCAAGCGAGTATTTAGTCACGTACGCCACTACTTCCCGGTACTGCCGGCGATTATCCAGTGGGGAATAGCCTTATTCTACTTGTTTTTCACATGAAACTCGATGGTGAAAACGGCTTCCATTCGCAATAATGAAGCCTACAGGTGTCATGTGCTACCGGTCTACTTGTTTTAATTCTCATTTTGGTTAGACTTTCTCATATTATTAGAGATCATATATGATTTTGGTGAATTCTTTATTTGATTTTTTTTATAAAAAAATGCATTTAAAACGTTTATAAATTGGTTCAAAGATCATTCATCTTAGTATCGATCATTATAGTGCTCAATTGTTTGTATATTATATTTAAAAAATCGCAACTGAATTGTAAATTATATACAATCCAATTTGTGCCTGTGCCTGTGTGTACAGCTTATGTACAAGTGATATTATAATCTTAAATAGTCATTTACGTGCAATTTGGAAAAGCATGACTTTTTTTGGCTCTTAATTTTTATCTAAAATTACTTGCGAAAACTACACTAACCTTTGAATATGTACATACTGAATTAGTACATTTTCCTATACCGAATGCAAAGAAATCGCAGGGCCGTATAAATGTTGTACCCATGTTATAATTTAAAAAATAAGGGTAATATTTTTTCAGCACTTTGCATTTCAAAAACATTTATGCCCATTTGCACCAGTTCTGGTTAAAATTTAACAAATACTTAACGGACATTTAAAATGTAAATTTCATTGCACAACCCAACAACTGCTGATTATCATCAGCCTAACCGGCGTTAACTTAATCAATGGAAGAAGTGGTGGTTAAGCGACGATTAAGAAGCAGTTTGATGTTTAATTGTTTACACATAGGTAACTTAATTATTATCACTTTTTGACAGAAAATATGGCGTTAAAATTTGTAAATAACGTCAAAAAATACTAGTTCAATACTATTAAACGCTTTACAAAATTAGAAGAAGAAAAAAGCGTTTAATAGTATTGAACTATTATTTTTTGACGTCTATAGATCACGCTTTACTAATATGACAATTATTTACAGGTAACTGTAATTAAGTAAATATTTGTAAATAACGTTGATGTATTAGAATATGATGATGATATGGATGTTTTTGAGTTTGTAGAAAACGGGATTCCGCGGCAGATATACGAATGGAAGAATTACTTTTATTTGTTAGATGAAAATGCATTTCGACGTCGTTTTCGCCTTTCGAGAGTGTTTGTTCTGAATTTGTTGGTACTTATAGAACACGAACTGGAGTATCCATATATGATATGTAAGAGGGTTCACATTGTGGCTAGAGGTACGATAATTGAAGGCTCGGGTTCAATCCGACCCCGTGAATGATCTGTATTTTAGAGCTTTGACTGGGCGAGCCTGATTTTTTTTAGCAGCTAATGATGCAGAAATAATTTTGTTATATGCAAATACAGTAGAACCCTGATTTGATTGTCCGGACCCCGTTTATCTGCAATTCCGCATTTTCCGGAAAAATAGAGACTTTCAAAGTTTCCGTTTTATCCGGAATTTACAGGATTTTACTGGTTTTGTCGCGATTTGTCTTTACGTGTTAGAGACGAATGCGGCGGCATAATTGAAGCGCAAAAATAAAGTATTAACATTAGATGAAAAAATACAGGCAATTCGGCGGCTTGATAATGGCAAAACCCTGAAAAATGTACTTGCGATTATCCTGAAATTTCGGTTATCCGGAATTGCTCCGGTCCACATTATTCCGGATAATCGGGGTTCTACTGTAATAACTTTAACTTGACGCTTGTCGTATTCATGTACCTGTTGCTATCCTTGAGCTTTGCGGTACAGTACAGTACCTCTAGCTTCATGTTTTAAGTCATATACCTGAGAGTTCTGTTATTCTGAAAGTATTCTAATTATGTACTCACATCGTTCTTAGACATGTCAGCCTCAAATGCTTGGTTTGTCAATGCTTTTTGCACACTAGGGATAGGAGAACAATAGTCTATTTCAGGGTGCGTTTCAATCTGAAAAACAAAGGAAAATACTGCGTTGACGGTAGAAGAAATATTAATACTTTGCTGCAAAAACTAAACTTACATCTTCCTGCTCACTCTCGATCCCAAGTACTAACGTTGCAGCCGCCTCTGATTCATTGTCATTCTGAGTTTCCTTCAAATGCATAAAATGTCATTGCTAATATAGTAAAGCATAATACATTTCATCTCAAATGTGCTAACATCACAGTCTCCACCAAAATTATTGTGCAGACCATAAACAGCCTTGTTGCTTACAATATCTAATGTTAATGTGTATTTGCCTCTTCTTTTCTGTCAACAGCAGCATTTTTATGGGTTTTGCATTTCTCGTTTTCAAACAACCCTTTAAATGATTCAGCACTTCTTCTAACTGTAGACGTTTCATTAAATTCTGCCCCAATTTTAACCCAAGCACTTGATTTATCTTGCCATGTGACAGCGTCAGTTTTTTTGTTTTGCACTTATTTTGTAATAATTGATTATAACTTCATTTTCTCGTGTGGAGAAAAATTTGAGGCACGCGGCCTTTTAGATTTAACTACTTTACTATCACTCATTGTATAGATTGAAAACACAACCACCATGTCTTGTCAGTTTCAGTTGACAGATTCTCAATAGAGGAGTTCAGTTTAAGGTCAGTGTGACCAACAAAAAGTGGTTTTTATGACAAGAATGACAGTTAATGTCTACAATTCCAAACATAAGATTTTTGCAGGTTTTTTATCATTACGAACATCTATATTGCTTTTTTAAAACAATGAATACACCCCCGAAGCGTAAATCTTAAAATTTAAAATGACGTTTTAGCTGAATTCTCAACGCATCGGTGGCCAATAACTCTAGGAACTTTTGACAAGTCACCATTGCATTTCTATCATTTTGTCCCTAGTTATGTCAGTGTTATTTGTTTTTGTTGATATTCGTATAATCGTTTATGTTTATTTTCCATACTTTTATAGTAGTTCTAGTACTTGTATCACTTTATTCTTCTGATGGCTTTTTCCACTGACATAATGACAGAAGAGAATTGGTGATTTGCCGAAAGTTCCTAGAATTACTGGCCACCGATGCATTGAGAATTCAGCTAAAACGTCATTTTAAATTTTAAGATTTACGCTTCGGGGGTGTGTATTCATTGTTTTAATAAAGCAATATAGATGTTTGTAATGATAAAAAACCTGCAAAAATCTGATGTTTTGAATGGTAGACATTAACTGTCATTCTTGTCATAAAAACCACTTTTGTTGGTCACACTGACCTTAAACTGAACTCCTCTATTCTCACAATCATCGAAAAATAAAATTCACCAATTTTTGCTGCATTGCCAAATGTATTTCTCAGTTAGCTAACAGAACTGTTAGGCATGTACGGTGCAACTGTTGGTTAACTGACTGTTAACATTTAACCTTCGTAACCTAATCAACAGATTTAATCAGAACTGGTGCAAATGGGCATTAGTATTGTCACATCTGATTAAGAAAATAAGAAATCATGCTTCTTTGTCGACCAAAAGGACAATATTAGCAAAAATACACACATTCCCCAATCAGTAAAAAGCTGTATTTAAAAAATTAACAACTAAATAATTGTGAACTTCAACTTCAGAATATGATAATTAAAATGCGTTTTATTCTAAGGTTAGTGTAAGAATCATAGTTTTTGGAATAATAATCGAGACTAGAGCATTCCATATTTTATTGAGACTTGATTGTGTGTCCATTTTTTTATACAATTATTTAAGCAGTTTAATGTTATTATACTTAATTTTTTATTTTAATAATAAGTCGTTTAAGTTGGAGAAAAGAATAATCTAGAAATAATTCAAAGTTTAGTTTAATAAACATAAGGATAAGTAGTAAAGCTACTTCTTAAGAGAAAGAAAAATTGAAGAGTTCTATTTTGAATGGGACAGTCTATTTGGAGTATAAAAAGTCAAATTAAAAATAACTAACAAGAACTTCTGAATGTGGCATTACCGCCTAACTGATTATAAATAAATTTTTGTTTAATTTTATAAATATTTAAGAGTGAGAGTCTAAATGTTAACATAAATTTGGAAGTTTTTCAATAAAAAGAGATTTTGACAAAATTATATAAATTTTTATTTTCAACTCTGCATTGAACGCGGACGCTTTAATTTTCGATTAGAAATAATTGGTTACCTGTTTCATGAATATGACTTCATATTAAATGGGCAGAGATTTTCGGAAATAACTTAAACCATTCGGAGCAATTGGAGTATTCTAAAACAAGCCAAACCAGAGGAATGGTTGATTCTTTTAATGGTTAATTAATTATACCGGTTATTTTTCTTTGAATATCATAAGCATTTTTTTATATACTTAATAGTATTATTACTATAATTGTTTATTACATTTGGTTCAAAGCACATTCTTTTTATAAATAATAGTAGAAAAAGTTGGTTTTACAAGTAAAATATCTCAACAAAATTAAAGCAATTGCTATTTATTTGAGTTTATTCAACAAAAACAACTCTAGTGCCAATAATTTAGATACAAAACATCGTTATGTACCCTAGGCTCGTGAAACTGAATTTCATAATGTTTTATTTTTGAAAGTTTAAAAAACAAAGTATGGTTTAAGTACAGTCGGCACTTTTCTGCATAAATGCCAAATAACTCACCTAATCTCTTTTTAGAAATTTCAATTCTATCTTTCTCCTTCCAACTTGTTAGAAATTCCCATATTTTTGAGCAGCTGCATATCCTATATCCATTAAAACACTATCGTAGTTGTTTACTGTCGTAAGTATGACATTATTTTTTGAATTACCTCAATGATGAACTTTTTACATCGGAAACCCTTCTCCGGTAGTTTTAACGTAGATTTTTCCTCATATATACACTCTGTTTTGAAAAGTGTTGTATCTTAACTCTATTTTTTTAAATTATTCAATTGATATATCACTGATATTCCTTTTCGTCGTAATCCTACGCATTCTACATTGTTTGTAAAACAAGAAGGTGTTTTTTTTTGGAATTCATTAGTTGTACTACACTTGTATTTCTGCGGAATTGTAACATTTTCCAATAATAAATTCATTAATTAATAAAAAACTTAATTTTTATACTCCACGAAATGTATATCAAATAGTTTTATAAATCAGTTACACAAAAATTCATTATAATACTGCCATTCTTAATTTTAAGATATTCTCAATTTAAGCGACTTATCTATGAAACAAAATATAAAATTTTGAAAATATATTCACCCCAACGTAGAAATGTCTACAGTTTGGGATTTGTGGCCATGGTATGTACTTAATTTATAGATTATCACAACTGTTCAGTATTTGGTATATATTGTAAATAAACTATACATAATGTGTTAGAGATTGACTACCGGTGGCTTCCACATTATTATATATCAAGTTAGATTTATTTATTTAAAAGAATTGTATAATACATTCCAAAGTATCTTCATAACAAAAAATTATTAATACTCATGTGTGAATAACATTGTAACAATTTAAATTAAAATGATGAAAGTCGGTTCATTCTGTTTTGCTTACACAATTCCGATCCTTGAGTTTGAAGATTTTGAGCGTTGCATAAATCTCTTTACCTACTCTTTTTTCAGTTTCTGAACAATAGGCATGATTACTGATTTTGAAAAACTGCTTCACGATGTTCGCACCAAAACGCTCTAATAGTAATGGCATCTATCTATGACATCACACATCTGCAAATACTTCAAATATTTCACAGTTTGCAAATTAAAAATGTATTTTGATTCATAATTTGAATTATTTTGTGAGATGGTCATGAATTGTCTTATCATATAAACGATGCAAAACCAGAAAATACAATAAAAGTTCGAATGGTATACAAACAAAAGGCGTTTCTGATCGGTGTTAGAGATAAGATGGCGGCGGATCGTCATATTTTGTATTACAATTGAAATGTAAAAATAAATGATTGATTTAGAATATACACTGTTTTCATTTGAAAAGGACCCACCCTTAATATTTCAAAAATGGGACATATTAGAAAGAAATGCCGAAACACGTCAACTTTTAACTTGAGGGGGACACTTTTTGGCGCTAATGTCATAATCGTCAGATTCACCCCCTCCCTTCTGGAGACACCCCTTACATTTTTTCAAATGGCATTAAGTATCAAGTCACACCTCATTTAAAAGGTCTGGTAAATATCTATTCAATCATTTTGTTTTGCCTTTGATACCAGCCTTCCATTGTTATTTAATCGTTGTTTAAAATGGGCTCTTTTTCAACTTTTATTGCCTGAATGTTAACGGTAGTCACTTTGAACACATGATTAAATAGCAGTTTTTTCTTGTTAACAGTTGTCTTTTTACTATTTATAATTTTTTTATTCTTTAAAGAGTCTTTCTGTCATAACACAATACGGGGGCATACGAAAAATTGAAAGAGAGCCAATTTTAAACAACGATTAAATAAGAATGGAAGGCTGGTATCAAAGGCAAAACAAAATGATTGAATAGAGATTTACCAGACCTTTTAAATGAGGCGTGACTTGATACTTGATGCCATTTGAAAAAATGTAAGGGGTGTCTCCAGAAGGGAGGGGGTGAAGCTGACGTTTATGACATTAGCGCCAAAAAGTGTCCCCCTCAAGTTAAAAGTTGACGTGTTTCGCATTTCTTTCTAATATGTCCCATTTTTGAAATATTAAGGGTGGGTCCTTTTCAAATGAACACAGTGTATATAATCTATATAATGATTTGAAATCATTATTGGTTTGTAACAAGACGAGCTACTGAGCTTCTGTGCGCCAGCAGCAACGGTTTAGAGTGGCTAAATCAGACCGAAGCTGAAGAAGCAGATGATTTCACTGAAAATCACTTGGATATGTTGGTTACAATAGTCCCTCTTGAGACAGTGCACGAGTCTCCATGACTGAAAAATCCTCAAAAATGCCTCGCGTAATTTATGAACGCCCTTTTAATAATGAAAAGTCACTTCAGCCTCCGAACTACTGCAACGAACTAGAAACGCTTACGTACAGTTTGCAAAATGGAAAAATATCAATTTCACATTATTTCTGAAAATACAAATGTTATCGCCTATTCGTATATCCCCTCTGAAATAAGTTGTTCATCTTAGTTCTTGAGCAGGGTTCTACATATATCTATCGATGTGGTCTACTCGCTAGTACATCTTGCGTTCTACATTCTATAGTATAGTCAATGAATCAAATCTAGTTAAAGGTAATTTCGACTATTAATAAAATATTTCAGCTGACTTATTACAAAACCGATTATTTCTTGGGATTCTTGTAGTTTGCAGGACCGGGAGCAGATGGGTTCATGCAGGACCGGGAGCAGATGGGTTCATGCAGGCCACACGCCGAGGCTTTGGGGGCTGATAGACAATGATATTCTCCACTTTGAATTCCCGGTATGGCACCCCTAAAGTGTAGCTTTTAGGAGGGGTGAATTTTCAAACTTGTAATTAATATCCATGCCCCTGGATCATAGGCCCCACTTTGATCAAGGAGGTCGCCAAAGTCCGCGAACTCAATATGCCATACCAATTTGGCGTCACTTGAGGTCCGCCATACTAACTGAAACGTGTAATTTTTCCACTGTAGACATGGATTATGGGCCCCGCGCTGTTGTTCCGTGATCTTTGTTAACAATTAACTGTAGAACAAAGATTTCAAAACGCCATACCTCTGGGGCGTCACCAAGTGGACGCCATAATGGGGCAAACATGTCGTTTTTAGAAATGAACATGTATAATACTACCGATATGGCGTTTTGGTTTTAAGATGCTCTGTTGCATCACTTTAGCGGAGAATACACTGCCATACCGATAGCGTGTCGCTAAAGGGGTGCCATACCGAAAAAACGATTACGAATTTGATGTAAAAATTGTGAAAATCGAAATAGAGGACCCAACATGGCGGACTAAAAATGTTCAAATTCGTAGTTTGTTCTAAAATTGTGTATATACAGGTTTTTGAGGTCATTACTTGTGAAATTGATGAAAACATTCAAAATTAAAAAAGCTGGATCTAATATGGCGGACAAAAATGTTCCAAGATGATGATTTAAAAAAAAAATATTTATATACGATTGATTGTGCACGTTATCGATATGCCATGGGTATAGCAGTGATACATTCGTGCTTTATACTTCAAAATACACATAAAAATGCCAGTATGACAGCCTTCAATACACTTATCCCACAAAAATGTGACAACTTGGGAAGCCAATATCTGACGTTGGCGACTTCGCATCGGTATGGCGCTTTTTTAACTTTATTCAGTACATCAAAATAAACAAAGGAGACATTTCCATGGTATGGTCTATTGTACATGTTTATTGCTAAAAAATGACATGTTTGACCCATTATGGCGGCCACTTGGTGACGCCCAGAGGCATGACGTTTTGAAATCTTTGTTCTACAATTCATTGTTAACAAAGATCAAGAAACAGCAGCGCGGAGCCCATGATCCATGTTCACAGTCGGAAAATTTCACATTTCGGTCAATATGGCGGACCTTAAGTGACGCCATATTGGTATGGCATATTGTGTTGGCGGACTTTGGCGACCTCCTTGACGACAAAAAACAAGAATCAAAGTGGGGCCTGTGATCCAGGGGCATGGATATTAATTACACGTTTGAAAATTCACCTCCCCTAAAAGCTATACTTTAGTGGTGCCATATACCGGGAATTCAAAGTGGGGAAAAACGTCTATCAGCCCCCAAAGCCTCGGCGTGGGACCTATATGATAAAGAACCCCGCACAAACCTTATGGAAAAGTGGTCCCGGTTAAATTGGCCCAAACTTTGGGAATGAACAGACCTTGATGAGTAGAAAAAAAGTCTCCACGGCACCAAATTCCGGGGATGCCGCGTTTTCGAGATATCCGCGTCTGAAAAGTGAAAATTGAGCTCCGAGATATAGGTTATCTCTGTAGGTTATTACAGTAAACCTTGGTATGGCGACCCGGTAACGTTAAAGTTCGGTGTAGAATATTCACTTGGTTCTCCCAATATCTGGAAACAAAGCGATAACAGGCCCTCTGTGTTCGTCCTTTGCAATCAAATCTTTGTTTACATCAGACAGAATCGCTTTGTTTATATTAGGAAGATTTTTGCAAGTTCAAGTTCAATTTCCTGTGACGCATTGTGACACCTTGTCAATTTATCAACTTTGTGATTGATCTGTTCCTTACTCATTATAGATAATTGACGTTCGATCCCCTGAAGTAAGTATTTTTCGCATCCAATATTGAAGTCCAAGTCTTAAATAACCTTCTTACTGGGTCGTTCATGAATCCTAGGAAGTATGGCAGCTCGCAACAGACTAAATTGCTATGTGTGTAACGCCCGTTTCCAGCCACGTGTGATGGTACTTATCTATGGAGAAGCCCACGCTCAAAAACGTGAAATTGCGGTTACCCCGCGCAATGATCTCAATCATCCTGGCCTCGAAATAGATGCAAATGCTCGTATTTGTTTTAACTGCAACCAAAGCATAAATAGGGAACTTCGAGATCTAGAAGCGGACCCCACCTGCATAAGATTGAATGTGTTGAAGCAGACGCGGAACCGATATTGCCTGTTTTGCGGAGAGCAAAGGAATACAAGTCGTTTATCACGCAACTGTCAAGTCAAAATATTCATTCTGCAGAATATCTATGCTCCTCCGTCTGTTCGATCATGTCCTCATCATTTGGATCAAAACGGGTTCGTTCAAAGATTACTTCTTGACGATTTGGAATTTGTGAATAGACCATACCGTTTGCCTGGCCCAGAACTGAACAACCTGTTGCAAGTAATGCCCCGTGAGGCAAGACCAGATGAGCCAAACTTCAACGACGAGAATTCCTTCACAGATGATGAATTTCGATGTGTAACCTCCATAAGTAAAGCTCAATTTGATGATATGTACAGATATTGTGAAGGTAATAACGAAAATGAGAATCACGGTCGACGGGTACATAGAAAAGACTTATTGACGTTCTTGTGCAAGCTTCGACAGGGTCTGTCCGATGAATTCCTGAAACTGATTTTTAAATACTCGAGTCGACAAGCTGTTTCTCTAGCGATTTCCACAGTTCGAAGATGCTTGATGGTCCAATTTGTGCCAGAAAACATAGGCCTAAATGCTATTAATAGACAGCAATACATTGAACAGCACGTGACGGAATTCGCGAATCGATTGTACAATCAAAACCCAGAATTGCCAGTTGCCATTGCATATCTCGATGCAACATATTCATATATCCCCAAAAGTAGTAATTTTCGTGCTCTGAGACAGTCTTACTCTCTCCATAAAGGAAGATATTTAGTGAAACCCGCTCTTATAGTGGCGCCAGATGGGTATATCTTAGATATACAGGGTCCCTACTTTTCTGATTCCGCGAACAACGACGCAGCGATTTTACAAAATGAGTATGAAAACAATATTAATGGTATCCGAGAGTGGTTTGAAAACGGTGATATTTTCATTTTCGATCGTGGCTATAGAGACGTCCTCCCGTACCTCGAGAATTTGGGCATTCGTTGTAAAATGCCTGCACTCCTTCCACGGGGACAACGGCAACTAGACACAGAAGAAGCTAATGACTGCCGACTTATTACTAAGACAAGATGGCTAGTGGAGGCCCGCAATGGGCATATTAAGTCCATGTTCAAGTTTTTCAACGACATCATTCCGATGGATCACGCATCCCATTTAGGAGATTTTTACCGGATTGCGGGCGCCATCATTAACAGATATAAGGACCGAATACAAATGCAGGAGGCAGATGGGGAGTTGGCTGAAACAATGCTACGCAGAGCGCGAGAGCCAAACGTTGTTCAAACTAGGGTCGAAAATGATCATTTGGAGCGCCGCAATGGAGGATGGGTTCGCTTGAATGAAAATCATGCGCCCAATTTTCCTAGATTAGATATTGATTACCTTAAAGAGATTACCATGGGGATCTACCAAATCAATTTATCTCCATCTTATATTCAGGACAAGCTACAGAGAGAAGGGACTGAAACTTTCGAATTTGATGAACGCTTTGATGAACCTGGACTGATGCGAGTTCGTCTTTACTCTCGTTTTCGGAATGCAGCAAAATACCAGTTGTTTATTGCATTTAGGGCAGACGATGATCCAGATGAAAGGGCAGCGGAGCATGAACCGCTCATTTTTGGATATTATTGTACCTGTAAAAGTGGAGCGAGAACATTGGGGAGCTGTGCGCATGTTGCGAGTGTGTTATGGTTTCTGGGACATGTACGGCACCAACCTCATACCAGATACCCGACTACGGCTTTACTTGATAATGTTGTTGATGCAGCACACAGACCACGACAAAGACACGTGCAAGAAATCCAGCGGTTAGAAGAAGAGTAGGGTCTTTGAGAATGTTAATCAATTTATTTTTAATTTAATTGTCATAATAAATACTTTGTTGATGGGTTCAAGTTTCTTCCTTTAGACCTGCAATAATCACGCCTTCTTTTGGTTCACTTGCACGTTATAGAGTGTTTGCCCCAGTCCTTCCGTTCAAAAACTTCAAGGCAGAGAGAAAGTCGCACATGCGCCCCAGAAACCCCTTCTTTGCACACTCCTCGTGGACTCCAAAGATGCGCTCGGTCAACGCAATCAAATCTGTGCCTCAGAAAATCCATGACAATTGGTAATGTCCACATAAACTAGAGTTAGTGTAGGCCTTATTTGCTGGGGCCCACGCCCATTTTTTGGCACCCCTGTCAAGTCGCGTGATTCCAAATATTTCGGAGATCACCTTGCACGCATGGAAAGTCATCAGATCAGTAGTTCATTCATTCTATGGATGCGAACAGACCTTTTTTCCTTAGTGGGCGATGTGAATTCCACCCTATTTCCCATCAATTTGGGCGCACCTGGGCGAGAGTTTGTCTTATATTGTCTTCCGTGCTTTCGTAGACATTTCCACCAATATTCTACACCGAACTTTAACGTTACCGGGTCGCCATACCAAGGTTTACTGTAATAACCTACAGAGATAACCTATATCTCGGAGCTCAATTTTCACTTTTCAGACGCGGATATCTCGAAAACGCGGCATCCCCGGAATTTGGTGCTGTGGAGACTTTTTTTCTACTCATCAAGATCTGTTCATTCCCAAAGTTTGGGCCAATTTAACCGGGACCACTTTTCCATAAGGTCTATTACTGAAAATATCTAGATATACTTATACACGTGTTCAGAGTTCGTAACGTCATATACATTTTAGCTTTATGGTCTGACCCATTCCATGGTCTGACCAATTTGCTGTCAACTTATAAACGTCAAACAAATTCCATGACAACCTGAGTAGTCATAGTGGCACCTACATTACGCGACTAGATGTGTCATGGGCTACCGGTCTATATGTATTATTGGTACTTCCCCCTCAAGTTGGATATTATCTGAAGCAATAAAATTAATTAGAAAATAAATTATTTTTGAAATAATGTGGTATGGTTTGTACAAAGCCAGTTGGAATAGCCCATAGAATTGTAAATATGTATATGTATGCTGGAGTGACATTCACTGAGACCTAAAAGATCTATTGTGCCCCCTTACTTCTACTTAGTTCCTGAAGAAAGTCTCGGAGACTAGTAGTTCCTTTAGACCTATTTCCCAAAGAAATTTTAGGATATCCGCAGGCTGCAGCTTAGGTAAGTATCCCTCTTCTATACAGCAGTCTCCTAGGTGTTGTGCCCTTGGATTATAAATACATACATCAGTCCATGGAACAAGCCAACAAATTTCAAAAATACCGCCTATCAGTGCTTTTGATGGCCAACCAGCGATACTGTGATTTTTTTATGGGTTGTTACATACACTTATGTAAGTATTTATAAGTTAATTAATGGGTTGTTCCAACTGAATTAGTACAAAGTATATTTATTTAAAATGATAAATTTTTAGAACTATTCTTTCAAGATACATTTGAGTATTTTTTGCTATTTCATTTAAATATTCAATGAGAGAATTGGAATTTTATTGTTATACAACATTTATTCTACAAAATAATTTTCAGTGTCCAAAAATAATTCTAATTTATGTTTTAAATACTACAGTTGACCTTAGTATGTAGTTTGTTGGTTTTAAATAAATAAAAATTTTGAAAATATTCTTGAAAAATAATTATCTAAGTATACAGTGTGGAACAGCCAATTGGAATAAATTCGATAAGGAATAAATGAGGGCGTGTTGGGAAAAACGCTTGGACACGTCGATTTGTATTTTTAAATGCGCATTTTTTTCAACAAAAAATTATATAGGGTGTGTCATGTGACAGTGGCCTATACCAACTTTCTTATTTTAAATGCAACCCCCTGTATATTATTTATTTTTTTGGATTCTTCAGAAAATTCTATAATTCATGTACAATGTCCTATACCTATCTTCAACTGTTTCAGAAATATTAAGTGTTTTCAGATTTATTACAAAAATTAACGTTAAAAAATGAAAATTATTTTATTTCATAAATTCGCCACATTACACTAAAAACCTAACAAGTAATACTGATTATTTCTTAATAATGTAAAAAAACAAAAAAACATTAATGTCAATGTAGGAAATGTTTAAAATCTGGTATAGAAATGTCTTCTAACGTTACTCAACATCGCAAGCGTGATTCGTCTTTTTAAGTAATCTAAGTTGAGGGGTTTAGTTTTTTATACAATACTTTAGACATTATCCCACAAAAAGAAGTCTAATGGCGTTGGATCTGAAGATCGTACTGGCCATTCTATCGATCCGAGCCTCCCTATCCACCAATTTGGAAAAATTTGGTTCAGGTAGGTACTGCCGGACATTGATTTGGAAATGGGGCGGTGCTCCATCTTGCTGAAACCATATTATATTGGCAGGAACTTGTGGGTTTGCTGGATCAGGATATAAGTTTGTCAAAGTTGTCACGACATTATTTTGGAGCAGTTCTAAATATTTATCTCCATTCAAGTTGCCATCAATGAAAAAGGGACCTATGATATGATTTCCTGTCCAAACACTAACTAACCTAACACTAACTTCTTCAGGATATTGCGAATGTTCTTCTTTCGTCCAGTGAGGACAATAGCGGCAATTTTGACGAAAACGAAACATCTCCCTATTAGATCACATTGTTATCTAGCATTGCCATCATTTGTTCACAAAAATACGTTCTCCTAACGAAATCATCTTTCCTGAGCTCCTGAGTTGGCATCATTTTATAGCGATGCATTTAACTTTCTTTTAATATTCGAAAATTTGATGTATGGTTAACGTTGAACAGTGGGGCTGCTTTTCGACCAGAATTATGTGGGATTTCTTTAAACTCAAGCATAATATCCAATTTCGTATCATCACTTACTGCATTGGCAGCTACTTTTTTTATCTGTCTTACATGTCCAAGATCGCGAAACTGCTTTTATATTTTGCTAATTGTTCCTTGGGATATAGGCGGCAAATTTGGAAATTTTTCGTGAAATGAGCGAGAAACTTCCATTTGTGTCCGTGTGTTATCTCCATAACCAATCATTTGTAGAATGGTTATTTTGTGCATTTCTATTAAATGAACCATTTTTCTGGTATTATTACGTACCTACAGTTAACGAAATTCAAACCACAATAGCACTGACACTGATCACTACTGTCATGCAGACAGACAACAAGTTGCTAAGGCTATGAGTTTTATACGAAAATAAACAAAACTGTTTTTGTATTTTTTTTATTTCATATCAGTAAAAAGGAACGCAGAAATGGTTTTTGCTCACTTTCTCAATATCAAGAGGTAAACGGGAAATAAGTATTAAGTGTAATGTAGCGAATTTGTGAAATAAAATAATTTTAATTTTTTAATGTTAATTTTTGTAATAAATCTGAAAACACTTGATATTTCCGAAACAGTTCAAGATAGGTATGGGACATTGTACATGAATTATGTCTACACTTTTCTGAAAAATCCATAAAATAAATAATATACAAGGGGTTGTATTTAAAATAAGAAAGTTGGTATTGACCACTGTCACATCACACACCCTATATATATTTTTTTTAAATGCGCATTTCCAAGCGTTTTTCCCAACACGCCCTCATTTATTCGTTATCGGATTTATTCCATTTGGCTGTTCCACACTGTGTAACCAAAATAATATTGCGGGGAAGTACCAATGTTCTAACATCTTTATTACAAAATAAATAATATTGCTCACTCACTAGTTTTATATGTATACATTAGATTATTTTTCTTATTATATAATATTTTTTTTAAATCGACTATATTTAAGGTAGCATCGAGGGATATGGCGCGACTGACCCATCTCCGTTATGTAGTTATATGAGGTTTGTTCCAACTGGCATTTATGAACCGTACCTGGAATCGTTTCAAGTACTGTATAGTGGTCAAACTCGAATTTGGGATGGACACAACAACTTTATCACCCCTTCCAGAAGGTACAGTTTGTATACCGTCCCAAGCAGTCCCAAGAACGACACTTTAATCAGTTGGATCGTGAAAGAAATACAGCACGAAATACAGCACTTGCGCGAACGATACCAAAAACGGTTCTAACGCTAGTTGGAACGAAGCTATGGTCTTTATGATCTGATCATCCTTTATTTCCATTGCCGGTAACCACTTAGACAGCAAGGAGTTCAGTGTTAAGTCAACCTTCAACAAGATAGCACGCATTTTTGACGTCTGAATCAGGTGAGCACACGTACAAGTTTTTTAGCGCCATTTTGAAAGCTCTGTTTTATGTTTCCTTCTAGATTTTTAATTAGTTTTATAAATTCTATCGCATTGTATGCCTTCCAATATTTATAATATATAGTTAATTTAGTCTTGCGGGTCTTTGTTATGATTCAATTATTTTATAAATAAAATGGTGGCTAGCTAGTAATATGACGCACATTGTGATCCAGTGATATGACGCGCGTCATATCCCCGTCTCTTAGGAACTTAAGTATCTATTTTTTTTTACTTTTTCAAAAATGCCAAACTACAAAGCGAAGGGGCTGAGAGGGACTTTGGTCGGAGGAAAATCTTCTTGCTGCTGCCCAAGCGGTTGCTGATGGATCATCCATTAGAGGAGCAGCAAAAGCGAATAGAATACCTGAAAAAACTCTTCGCCATCGTTTAAAATCAAATAATCTCGTCAAGGGAAATCTAGGACAACCACCAGTCCTTGGCTGGGATGCAGAGAAAAAAATCGTTGTACACGTGAAGAGACTGCAAAAGGCTGGATATGCCCCAACAAAAACTGCTCTGCGCAAGATGGCGTATAATTTGGCAGAGAGAATGGGCAAACTCCCTTTCACACATCTCTGTGAAAAAAATCGTACTGCAGGCAAGGGGTGGCTTCAAGCTTTTCTTAATCGGATCCCTACTCTTTCGATAAGGAAAGCCCAAGGGGTGTCCAAGGCCCGAGCTGACGGAATTAACAAACAGGAGGTCGCAGATTATTTTGCCCTTTTAGAAAGTACTCTCGCAGAATACAACTTATTCAATAAACCTGCTAATATTTTCAACGTAGACGAATCGGGTCTTCAACTAAACAACCCACCACAACACGTTATAGCTGCGAAAGGAGCATAACAGTAGTAGCTTGTTGCAATACCGAAGGAACTTTTCTACCTCCCTACATTATTTTCAAGGGTGTGAACAAGCGTGGCTAAATAACCTACCTAATGGCGCAGAGCTGGTAATGGGAGGAAAATCAGCGTACATAAAAGAACAACTTTCCTTAAATTGGCTGGAAAATCACTTTATTCCCAGAAAATCAGCAGGTCCGTTTTTACTCTTGCTTGAAGGACATGGATCGCACACCGATTCGCCTGAAATCCTAGAAAAACCGCTCGAAAACGACGTGCATTTCCTTTGCCTCCCTAGCCACACTACCCATTACTTGCAACCCCTCTACGGTTCTTTCTTTAATCCACTAAAAACGTACTACCGAAACGCAGATATTGAATGGGGAGTTGCAATTCCTGGGAAAAAATTAGAACGGAGACATTATAGTCAACTCTTAGAAAAAGCCTGGTCTCAAGCGTCAACAACTTCGACGGGATCAGCAGGCTTTCGAGCTTTTGTGGTATTTCCATTTTCGCCATCAACAATTCCAGAGCATGCCTATCTTACAGTTGAAAATAACGAATTGATAAGAACATCCAAGAGTCCTGAAAAACCTAGCACGTCAGGTACTTCTAATGCAATAACTCCATCAAAAGTACTTGATGTCGTAACCCCAATACCAATAACATATATCTCAGAAGTGAAAAGGAAGCAACATGCTCAAGTACTAATCACTGCTGAGAATATCGCCAACAAAAAAGCCAAGAGGGAAGCAAAAGCAGAGAAAGAGAATAAGTCGATGTTAAAGTTGGTTCGCAAGCCTTTCAAGAAACGAATTGCTTTCGAAGATGAATTGCCTTCGTCATCCGGAGGTGAATGGGATGAAGAGTCATCTCACGATGAAAGTGAAATTGATGAAAGCGTTAATATTGACGATAACGTTCTCGTAGAGTTTGTGGGAAAGGTGAAGCCGCTGTAATATGTTGGTGTTGTTACGAAATGCGAAGTTAATTTTATGAAGAGGGGAAAATTACAGTTTATTTTCCCCCAAACAAAAGACGAATCAATAATACAAATGAAGAGTATTAAAAAAATACTGCCATCCACAACAGTACGTCATGGCCACTTCACGTTTCAAGTAATTTTCCCTAAAACCATTACAGTAGTTTAATTGTTTGTTATTCTAAAAGTTTTTCGTCGGATTATTACACTTTAAAAAAAATTATTATTTTTTAGCGACCATATGTAAATTGCCATAAATCCCCAACCCTTCAAGCGTCATATTTCCAACCCCATTGGGAATATGACACAAAATTCAACTTTCATAACCAATTTAATTAATACTAGTTAGCACAATCAGAATCACCTATACTTCCTGCTTATGATACAATAAGGTTGTAGGTAGATGAAAATTAAATGAGCATGAAAAACTAGTTGGTAATAACTGAGAAATTGATAAATTTCAAAACGTGCGTCATATCCCTCGATGCTTCCTTACATCAATTTTAACCACTTTCATTATATCGGTTTTTAAACAATATGCTGATAAGTCGCGATTGAGTTGATGGGTCAAAATAATGAATCAACTTGGTTGAATATTTTCTTATAAACTATAAGCCACTAAAGTTGTAAAAAAACGTATACGTCGACCTCGACGATCTAGTTCAAGTATTCGTATTTGTTGATACGAAAACAACATTTCATAATTTTTATTTTAAATCTATAAACCTAACGGTGCCAATTTAGGTAAGTACTGTTCCAAGATAGTATTTGAACCTCATCACTCACTCACGCTAAGGAAATAAATAATAAAATACACTCTTTCTTTATAACAAATTTTTTAATTAGTAGGTACAAAAAAATTGACATGCAAAGATTTTATGTACAATGAAGGTGATTCTAAAAAAACTACTTCAAAATTCGAAATTTTAGAATACCTTACCTTATGCTACTTTACCCTACCCTAAAACAATGTTAATGATTAATGTCGTTTTCAGATAACCTTTATCAAATATCATCGGAATTTCTTAGTCTATGACGTAGAACTACTATCATTAGCAAACGAATATTTATTGAAGTAATAAGTAGTCCAATTATTAAAATAATTTCTCCTCTTTTTAATAGGAACGATTCCTATGTCCTTTTGAAATGAACGGGGCTTTTGGAATTTTTGATTTGGTTTTATGCAATCATGAATTTCCCCAGTACTAGTGCTGCAGTAACATTTTATTTCTCCTTCCGATAGACTTTTTGTGTCAGTTGTGTCATGTGTTGCATCAGTGTCTATCATGTATACATTTCTAAATTTATTGATTATATCGTCAACGAGAAGATCACTTTTTTCTTTATGTTGATTGCGCAAGACTTTAAGTTTCCTCTGTTTGTCTACTAATAATGAATCGCCTTGCAACATATGTTGTTCAATAGGGATACAATTTGTTCTTTTATTTATAAATCCACTTTCTCTCGACGGTTGCAGGTTTTTCGAATCTGTTTTGGTTTTTCGTTCTAATAGTGACTCTAAGTTATTTTTTACTGTTTTCTGTGGTACTATTTTCTTGCTTTTCTCAACAATACCAAGCTCTTCATTATTTCGCCCTTTGCTTTTAGACTCTGCTGCGAATTTTATATCTTTTCGTGGAATATGTATGGCTTCCTCTTTAGCATTTTTCTGTTTAACATTTTTAACAGGGTTTTCGGAATGTTTTGATTTTTTTGCGTTCGTATATGCTTCTCTTTTGGAAAAAGCTTCAATTACAAACGGTTTATTTGATGAATCTTTCATAGAACTTTCATCTGTAGAACATGTTACCGTTAAACTAATTTTATCACATGATTGGATATTATCATTGTTTGTTTTCATTGAGAAATCAGGACATTCTACATTCCGACTACCGGCTTCACTAGTTTCAGAATTATTAAGTTTCTGAACTGTTATTTCATGTGAAAATCTAATAAGATCTGGAGCAAAACTTTCTACTGATGCATCCGGATTTTTTACAATTTTTTCAATTTGACTGTGAATAGCTCCTTCCGTTGGTTTTCGAACTGCTTTTGGCTGTAAGGTTTTAGTTGGTGTTTCCAATGGTCTTTGAATTGAACTACGATTTGTTATTGAATTCGTACAATTTAACCTAATTGATTGTGACTTTTGTTGATTTTGACTTTGATCTGATGTCGAAAATGATTTTGGATGATCTTCTATTGCTTGATCTGATACGAAGCTTGATGTGAACTCCGTAAATGTTGATGTTGGTTTTGAAATAGGTTCCAGACGCCATGGTTGAGTTTGAGTTTCAATCGTTTTACACGATTTTTTGTGTTCTTTGTAGTCTGTAACAATTACTGATTTATTATATTATCAAACAAGTTTTATCGTCATGAAAAATAGTACTTCCCCGCAAATTTGAATAGTACAAAAATGTCTTGTAAATTAATATATAAATATGATCCTAGACTATCTAAGATATCAGTCGAATAAAATTAAACCACTACTCGATATATAAAAAATTACGTGTGTTTAGGTAAGAAACTATTTGACTATCTATGTACTACTGAACTTGATATTGCGAATCTGGGTAATACGTAATAAATTTAGAACATCGAGGGAGGAATCATTGATAGATGTAACTCTGTGCACTTTACGAGTCACGGAGATGATTTGCAAATGGCATGTATCAGAAGAACCATCTTTATCCGATCATGCCCAAATATACTATGAAATTAACGTAGAAAAATCGACTATTGGAGCATACAGGGATCTTAAACACTGACTGGGTATCTTATAAAAAGGACCTGCTTTCTAAAATCCGTACACACCTATAGGCAGACCAAAAACTGCTGAGGATTTAGAGGGAGCAGCTTCATGGCTGCAACAGACTACACTGACCATTTATCATAACAACTGTCTCTAATATGGGTTTGCAGGTAATGAAATGGCGGACCAGTTAGCTAAAGAAGGCACTAAAGAAGACTTCATAGGTCCAGAACCGTTTTGTGGAATCACAAAAGATTGCATAAGAGGGGAAATCGGGAACTGACTGGATAGGGAACACCAACTCCAATGGAGGTTGACACAAGGGCACCTCCATACAAAGAGTTTACTGAACAAGGTAGACAAGGAACTCTCAACCAGGCTATTGAAACTGGGTAAGAGACTTTTGAAGACAGTTACGGACATGATTACAAAATGGGCAAAGTTAGTGAACCTATGTGCAGAAAATGTGAACTTTATGATGAAACAAACACCTACTCACATACTCTGCTTCTGCGAGAACTTACAAGTACTTAGACGGAAATTCCTCCAGTCAAACTAGTGGCCTTTATAGAAGACACGAAGCTTCTGAAATGAAAGTAGATAACATGGGAAATGGTACAAAGATTCAGTTCAAGAGCATGATCGGCTGTTGGGCACAATCCAAACGAATGAACGAATGAAAATGACGTGGATTTATTGCAGCTACAATAATATTTATCCCGAGAATTTTAGAATTATCTCTGGGCACTCGTGAAAACAATCATTTAGATTAATACAATTTTTAGTTAGTTTATGTCTAAACTTTTTGAAAAATACATGGTTTTAAAATTAAATAATACTTTTTAAAAACAACTTTAGTTTTATCACTTTTTAACTGTTGCATAACTGTCATTGTTATCGATATCTCGATACAAAGTAAAAAGAGAAAAGTTGTTTAAGTAATTGAGTACTGAAATAATATTTCTCCTTTAAATGAATTTATACTGTAGATCCAAGGATAGTGTCAACGTAGCTCATCCTCTAAAAAAACACCAACCGTTTACATGTGTAATACTATATTAATTGGCATTTTTTCATACATTCTTACGACTGTGCATATAGTATGAGCCAATACTATCAAATGTACCAGTGTTATTACGTCTCGACTACAAAATGTATTACACATGGAACCATTGTTTGTATTTTTGAAAAACAAAAAGTAGACAGAAGCACCATAAACAAGTCTTGGATTAGTCTTTCTAATGCCACTAAAACATTAATTTCTTCCTCTTCCTTTTCATTTTGAGTTTTACTTTCCTCTTAACCTTAACACATTCGTCAGATATCACACTTCATTTAATTCATTTAATAAAATCAATGTATCAATATGTGTTTGTTTATACTAACCCTAATAATAGCTCAATTATTATAATTATTGTTGGATAGTGGATTTAGATTTAGATCAAATTGTGTAAATGGTACCTACGAACTCTTAACATAAGTCAGCTTACTGACCGATGGATGGAGTGGGTTTGAATGAACTGAATTTTTGTAAGGAAGAAATTTGACCGTACTGAATCAAATTTAGGCCTCTTTCTATATTTACTTATTATTAAGCATATTTTATAGAAAACTGGCTTTTACATTTTTCCTCGTAGCGCCTTCTAGCGGTCAAGTTAGAAATTTTTTCCTAAATTTATAAAATAGATAGTTTCGGATATACAACCGAGATATTATTGGTCCACCCGGTGCAATGAGTTGCATGGAATTGGCATAGATATAGTCAATTAAAGGAAGTGTCTCAGAAATGAGAAAATTAAGAAATTCATATAGATGTGTGATGAGCAAGTTTGAACGTTTTAGAAGTTATTTTTGAATTATTTTGATGAATGTGAGTTAACCAGTGCATACATCTTTCTAAGGTTTACACTTGCACACGTACCATCATGAAATACCTACTCAACATTTATTACCTATAGAACTAACGAAAGTCACAAGTCGATTTTTTAAGCATTTTTAAAGTGAGTGCTTCAAATTTTATTCCACATGAAAGACATTGTATTACTGATTCTAATGTCGGGAATAAAGTACACGTAAAATTCATCTAAAAAGAACCTTCGCTTTTTAGAAATCAGAAATCCCTTTTAAGCGAAAATTTACGCCATAGAAAAGTGCTGGGAATTTTGCAACCGTTGGCGATACTTGATACTGAACACTGTTTACACTACTACTACACCAACACTAACATTAGTTAGTTAGTAGTGGTAGTGTAAACAGTGTTCAGTAGGAAAGTGTGCTCAGTTCAATATTGATAAAAGATATACAAGGCAAAGGATTATCATGATATCGGAGAATCAAGCAACCATTAAAGCACTGAGCTCTTGTGTAATCAGTTCTAAAATGTTATGGGATGCTCAGGGAAACTCGATGAACTAGGCGAGAACAATATCCGAACGTCACCTTACTGTGGATTCCAGGACACTCTGGAATAGGAGAAAATGAAATAGGAGATGAACTAGCGAAACCCCTGATGAGAGACTACAACCTGGTGAGAACAAATGAATGCTCAAGTCAGAGTAAAACTGCACTAAGAGTTTTGTGTTCTGATGGGACACTGTTGCCTGAATGGGCACCTTAAAAAGCTCAAAATAGTGGAGCAAGAAGAATGTAGATTCTGAGGATGGAAGAAGAAACCTCAATCCAAATACTTGCAGATTGCATAGCAATCCAGAATCCTAGGAGACTATTGGATAGAAGAGGGACACTTATTACCTATGTTAAACCCTGCTAAAATTTCTCCGGGAAATAGGTCTAAAGGAGCTACTAGTGTCTAGAAAGGGGGCACAATATATATTTTAGGTCTCAGTGAATATCACCCCAATATACATACATACAACTAAAAGTCAAATATTTTTTAAAATTCTCTAGAATTATAACAATACTTGAATGGTTCACACTTTGAGGAGTTATTATGTTGTGTATAAATCATAATTACTGAATTCTAAAAAAATTTTAAATTCAATCATCATTTTTCATTGCTCTTCATTTTCAATGACATGAGAAGTCTAAAAATTAAGTAGTTTTCGGTATATTACTAACTTTTTTGTTAAACTAATGGGCCATGTTTTTACTCTCCAACTTTACGGGTAAGTAACAAATACTCAAACACTTCCTCTGATGATATGCTACACATTTGATAAATACAAAATTAAGTTATTCTTCAACTTCTGCTAATATTCATTCCAAGTACTCAAACGTTTTTTTTTCATTTTTAAATGGAGTATTTTATTAATAATCCTAAATATTGAACCCAAATATGCATTATTGCTAACTTATTCTACCATCACCAAAGCAAAAGATATATAGAGACTGATTTGTTAAATCCCGGTACATTTGATGAGCCCGTTAGTTGAAAGAAAACTGGTGAAGATACCGATAAACGTGAACAACTTGAAATGGGTCACATATCATTGAAAAATAATGTGGAAAAACAGCTCAAGTCAATACTAACTCATAAATTTCTCAAAACATTTTAAAAGGAAAATGAGTAAACTAGAACAGAAATCGCTGAAGCCATAGAGATTTTTTTATTTTTCTGAGCTCATCTGACAAAATCCCCAAGCAGTATTAGCGCCGAAAGGCTTATTGCATTTTTTTGCTTGCGCTATTTTATAGCACCCACTCAGTCTAACATATTTGTTCCCTGCACCAGTTTGTACAAGTTCTTAGCCGAGTGCTTGCTATACAGTTCTGCGTCGCCTTGCGTTTGGCCAAGTAGTGACTTGTCTTACGATCAAGTTTCTCGCATGTACACACTATATGCTTTACTATCTCCGTTCCCTCATCACATATTCTGCAAGTAAGGTCTCTGTTGAATAGTTCTAATTTGTTCAGGTGTTACTTCACTAATGCATGACCGTGGTAAAACCTGTTATAATTCTCAGCTGAATCCTGCTCATTATGAGTACAGTTCATCTGTACGCTTTTAGGCATGATTCTTTTATGAAAGTTTTCCCATGCATTTGTTTTGGATTGTTTACCCAGTAATTTCCGTGCTGCTTCCTGATCCAGTTCTTTACAGATCCTGGTACTACGGTATACCAAGGATCTGTGCTGATTCAGGCTGTGTCCTTTGACCTTTTTTTTGCTTCGTTAGCTTTTCCATTGCCCTCGATACCCTAGTGATCTAGAACCCAGGTAAAGTCTTTAGTTCTCCAACGCAATCTTATACTAGTTCAGTCGTCACGTTCTGGCTCGAGATTGACTTGAGTGCAGCCCGACTGCCTGGCATGATATGGATCTGCTGTTGAAATATAGAAGAGTAATTTCCCAGTAGCTGTCACTTGGTTTTTTGGAGTATACTTCCGCCCCAATGCTATTTGCAGTTTTAGATCCATCGGTGTGCAATATATATGTCTCTGTCTAATGGTACGGATTAGATTTCAAATAGTTTACACATCCCACGATATTCTTGTCGGATTATAAGTTAGTATTCATAAAAAACTTTAGAAAACTATACCAATTATTGGTAACAATGTGAAATATATTTCAATGTGTCTCAAGCGTTCAGTTCGGTTTTCAAGTTATTCACCATTTGTTTCGGGATCCAAATTTATGCTATATTATATTGGTTTTTAAACAATAAAAATTCACTTACCTCGTGAACTGCGATTTGCGAAACATTCCAAGTTTGTTTGGGTTTTTTCTGTTGCATATTTCCAACGACTGTGGCGTCGTGAAAATCCATCGGGATTAATGTAAGTCTTGTAAACTTTCTCATCCATATTTAGGCTTACAAATTCACCGACCCATTGACTCGAATTTCCCGAGGAGTGTATATTTTTACTGGAACAAATTTTGTTCGATTCCGAAACAGATTCTATGCGAGAATTCGTCTCACTGTCACTTGCCAGAGCATCTGAAATATTATCAATATTTAAAACAAAAACAAAAAACGCTGAGTTATTAGCAGTAGAAAGTAAAAATTAATTCTTTTTAGAAACTGCACTATATGTAGGAGTATAACAAGTTTGTCCAAAACCAATTGCAGAAACGACGAACTTCCATCCATTTCTTCCTAGGTCGTTCCCTTCTATCTTACTTCCTTCATCTCCAAGAAGAATCTTCTTTACATACGTCTCGTCAATCATCCTGTCCATATCCATGGAAGCGGTTTTGCTTGAATGTTACTTGTAATGGAAAGTCTTATACAAGTTTTAGATTTCTTTCTTTGTTCGTTTTCTCGTTTGACCCCCATCCTCAACTCCTTCGTAAATGTTTCTTAAAATATATTGCTCCCACCTCTCCACCTTTACTTTTATTATTTTTTTTAGTATCCACTTATTGTTTTTTATAATATATTATCACTTTTGGATCGATTAAGTGGTCCATTATTACGCTTTCTAACAGTCGAAAATGTATCCCGACTTTGCCTGAGTAAAAACCAGATAAGTACAATTGATTTGAATAACTCAAAACCATGTTTTAACTCGATCAGTTACTAATATGGAGATACCTCTACAATTCTTTAAAAAATCAGCCAGTCAGAGATCATCATCATTCTTCGGTCCAAAATTTTTTAATACAATCCCGATTCACCACAGACAAATAAAAAAATTAAAGAAGTTCCAAATTGAATTAAGAAATCATTTAATAACTAACCAAAATAAAATATTTGATATAATGGCTTAATAACATACAAACTACTAGTTCATTGTCGTTTTATTTATTTTTTCTTGTCTACTACTTCCTTGCGTAAGTATTGTCTTCTTTTTATTATCTATTATTTAATTTTATTAATTGTCAACATTTATTCGTCTTATAACCTTATTTGCACTGTAATTTAGTTTTGTTTTTTTTTTCTTATTTTTTTTTATGTATTCAATATTAGCTATTTAAAGATAAAACGTGCAGAGTAAATACTACCTAATTGAGTAGTAACAAAACAGGTAGAAATGCCTAGGTAAAATGCTCAATTAGGTGTCTTTATGTATGTTTATAACTACTAATATTATTTTATTTTATTATTATCATTATGTACTTTATTACAGAAAATAAATTGAATTGAAATTGAAAAAAAAAAAATTACATAGGTAGGGGAGACCGGGGCTAGTAGAGGCGCAGTTTTTACAAATGTTTATATAATTTGGTTCATGTGGGGATTTTCAAAGTAAAAATCGGTCAGACGACATTCTCATAGGTCATAGGTCACCCTATTATATATTTTTTTAAATTGAAAATATCTTACGTAACTTAGGTTTGACAAGCGTTTAAGCATGTACCTGACATCACAAAATTAACGGATTATTCTAAACAATAAGCGATTTTTGATACTACAAAACATAATAAAATGAACATAAAAAACATAAGAAAATGTAAAAAAAGAATAAAACATAAGAAAAATGTTTTTTTTAAGTTTAAGTGGGTACTATTCAGTGTCACAGCATTTTTTTAAGTTTAAGTGGGTACTATTCAGTGTCACAGCAACAGTTGATACACAAATAATAAAATTTGTCATCAGGAGCCGCACAAGCTTCATGGGCCCACATTTTACAATGCGTGCATTGTATCCATACTTCTTTTGACTTGCTGTTAGCAAATTCATCTCCACAAACTAAACAAAAATATTCTTCTCCGTCCGAATCGGTATCGGTGTTACCCTTATCCTTCTTTTTAATGTTTTTGGCAAATCCTATCCTTTCTTTTCCTTTAGACATATTTCTTTTTTTCTCTTTTAGGTTTCTTTTTACAGCTGCTCCTTGGATTTACTTTAGGAAGGAGCATTTTCATTTCTAAAACATTCCTATTTTCATCATTTTCATTACGAGACGCTTTATTATTTTCAGTTTCCTGATGATTTTGCTCTTCTGTCAAAATAGTTGATTTTCCTTGATTTGAATTCCAGGCATATCATTATTTATGCAGACATTGGAATCATTTTCAGTTAATGATGTGGTATTTTCATTTGTGGATAAGGGACGGTCCACAGAAAATCCAGGTAAAAATTGATCGTCTTTAAACTCATTCTTGTTAAAAGGGCTGATGCCATTTACTTTAAAACCAGCCAATATATTATTTGGAGTTCGAGCTAATGGCCAGGTAGTATTAATTGTATCCTGTATATTATAAATTGTCATACTTTTACTGGGATTGTCTGTAATCCAAGCATCACATGCTTGATTCACGTATTTTTTAAACGGATCAAACACTCCTCTGTCCAGGGGTTGCAATTTGTGCGATGTGAATGGTGGGAAAGTTAAAACTGTTATTCCGTTTTTCCTACAAATATTTATGGCTTCTATCTATAAGTGGGAACTGTGGTTGTCCAATAATAACAAAACAGGTTGTTCTTTTGTGCACTTTACATTTCTGATGAAATGTTTATAAAGTCAATGAAGTTAGTTTCCACCATACAACCACATGGATTGACCCCTCCTGCACTGCCTTTGGGAGCGTTATTTAAAAAATACTCTTTGAAGTTTACTAATATGGCGGAATGCTGTTTCCTGAGGCTGAAACGGCAGCAGCAATGGTTACGAGTGTTCCTCGCTCTTGGGATGTCAATCTTCCAATTTGTTTATATCCCTTACAACCTACTACTCTGTCTGGTTTCTGGGTTGTTGTAACACCAGTCTCGTCCATATTACATATATCGTTGGCATCTATTTTAAGCTCGTCTAAAACTTCTTTTAATTTTATAAAAAATCCTTCAACGGTCGTTTTGTTGAAATTAATGCAACCTGCCAGACTAGTTGCTTCTGGAATACGAATTGAACGAGATGGGTTACGTTTCAAAAAGGCAGTGAACCAATCTGGACCCGCCAAGGATTCACAATTCCAATTATCCGGGTATTGCATTTTTTTGTAAGAAGCAAACTGAAAAGCTAATTGACGAACTTTTTTAACTGAAAGTCCATGATATATATCAGATGATTTTTTAATGTACTCCACAAGAAGTTCTTCTTCTTCGCTGGAAAACACTTTCCTGGATTTCTTATATCCAACACTAATATCGGCTTCATTGTTCCTTAGACCATTGATATCGATTTTTGAAACAAACCGTGTTAAAGTCCTGTCAGGTATTTCAAAATCTTTAGCTACACTTCTTCTGGATCTATTATTTGACAGAACTTCTTTTGCCGCCATTAAAATAATTTCCTTAGGCTTATAATTTCTCATTTTTGAATCTGTAAATTAAAAATAAACATAAAGCACTACTATATTCTATACGGGGCATGTTGAAGCAGCGCCAACTTACCCCGTTTTTAATTAGCCAATAAGCCCCATTCGCACATTTAATGAAAAAATAACTATAACAAATAGAACAATTTTGCAACAAGGAACGCAAAGTCAACTTTACGAACAACGTTTTAATAATAATAACATTAATCTATTCATAACTTACCAGTGAGTAATTCAATGAAGTTCGGAGAATTTTATTTTACTTTTCTCACCAACACTACCACTCTGCTTAACATCTATACGCATACTGCTAAACGAACCCTAATTCCTGAGAGACATATAAAATGCATAAAGGTCGAAACACACCTATCAGCACCTCATAGGAACAGCGACTGATCATCACCGTCGAGTGGTCAACTCCACGGTTGTGTATGCGCTCACTTAACGCATCTACACGGGATCAGCACCGCCGCGATACCCGACTTCATTTTATATTGTCAGAGATATTGTATTGGCACGCCGTCCGCAAAATATTCTCTCTGAGAAATGTGTTGTGGTTGGAGCGTTGACGTGCCTTGTCGGTGCTGTTAGGTATGCGCGTTTACATTTAAATACACATAAGAAATAAAATATGCTGGTGATGATCAGTCGCTGTTCCTATGAGGTGCTGATAGGTGTGTTTCGACCTTAAGTGATAGTAAGAGGGAAAAACGGTGTTGCCAAACTTTAATTAAATATGATATATTACGACTGCGCCAACTTACCCGTGCTCCAACTAGCCCCGGTCTCCCCTACTATATGTTCCCTTATATTTCATATTTGTTATCCATGTTAGGTTCATATCATATTTTGTATTGATACCCTTATTTGTCGTATACTTTTTCATTATTTACGCGGCTAATACATTAATTTTGTAGAATATTTATATTTTTTCGTAGTATACAGAATGTACATTGAATTTTGGTACGCTAAGTACAGCGTTATGAAACTTGGCACCACGCGGTAATGTGATTAGAAAGGGATCTGTTTATAATCTTCAAATTTAAATTTACTAATGATCCAACTTTATACTAGCAAAGTATTATACTTACGTGCGGAAACTCCTTTAATTGTTTTAACAACTAATGAAGAATCGCTGCAAGTACGCTTCAAGTATGTACCATATTTTTTTAGATACGTCCAAGTACCATCCTCACACATTTGTGTTTCTTGTGCATTTTTTGTTTCAATAAACAATTCTCCGTCATCTCCACTACATACACCGATTTCACAAAGATTAGGGTAATGCGTTTTATTAACCGATGCTTTTATCATTTTATCTGTTTCAGAACCACTTTCATAATCTAGATTGTACTTATGGTCAATGAAAAATTTGCATTTTCGTCTTGGACTTCGAGGTAATGTCGAGGGATCCATCTAAAAAACAAGAGTGATTTGTAAAATTTATATACAAAATATACTAAAATTGAAATTTTACTTATACGAGATGTCCCAAAAATGTGGCTTATGAAGATAGTATTTTATCTTATAGTAAGTAATAATATTTAATAGTATATTAATAAAAGTAATAGTAAAAAAAATAAATACATAGGTAGTACAAGTACTTTCCCAGTGTATCCCCACAGAGGTAAGCACAGTTACCTGTTCGTGGGACTGGTTGCTTATAACTAAAATCAAAACTAGACTTATAACTAAATCAATTTAAATTTGTTGCTTTTGATTATTTGCATTTTTTTGTTTTCATAGTTATTTTTGTTTAATTTTGTTTACTTTATATTTATGTCATATTTCATATATTATATCGTTAATTAATATTTTCTGTTATCCATTTTTCAGTTATTTTTTCCTTTTGTTTTTATTATTAATAGTCTTAAGATCAATAGGAAGACTGTTAAAAATAAGAATTGCCTTAACATAGCTTCTTTTACTACTAACTGTTATTAATTTTTTTGGTAGCAGAATACTCTTAAATCTAGTGACTCTTGTCGATTCAGTATACCTACTCTTTTGAAAAAGTTTCATAATAGTACCTTTAGTATAGACTCAAGGGCAAACTGTTGTTCAATGTTGCACGGAATTTTTTCATACATAAAACAATTTTTATTGATTATTTTTAATAATTTATAATGCAATCTTTGTAGTAGGGTCATTTGCGTTTGATAAGCACCTCCCCAAGCTATAATTCCATAACTTAGAATACTATGGAATAATGAATAGTATACTATCATTATAGTTTTCTGTTGCATTAGATAATTTTTTTTTAATTTATAATATAATAATTTAATTTTTTGTGAAGAAAGCAATTCATATAGATCCTCAATCTTAAATTTTTAATTATGAAATTATACTGATCATTCTCCTACTGCTTTAACTTTAAATCATATAAATTCAGGAAATGTCAATGTTACAAATTCACAACGCTACAAACAATACATTGACTATCATCGTTTAAGAACACTTATTCGTAATCAAAATTGGAGAAAAATCTTTGATGAACCGGATGTTAATATAATAACACAAAATTTTATTAATGTTTCGAAAACTCTTATTGATGAGAGTACAAAGTCAGTCAAAATTAAAAAAATATGTAAAAATAAAAAACCATGGATTACGGCAGGTTTATTAAAGTCCATAAATCAAAAAATGGATTATATTTATATCTTAGAAATAATCCCAATGACATAAACAGAAAAATGCTATACTCCCAATATAAAAATAATTTATCGAAACTTATACAAAAATCCAAAAAAAACTATTATAATACCTACATTAATTGAAAAAAATTGCAACACATCTTCAATTCTGTGGAAATGTGTTAGAAGTATATGTAATAGTACAAGGACTGAAGATAGAATTCAGAAAATTATAAAAAGCGATAATCGAATAATCTCTGATAAAAAAGAAATAGCTGATGAATTCAATGAGTACTTCAGTGACATAGGAGAGAGCTTTGCAAATCGAATTAATGATCCTCAATCTTTTAATGAAATGATTCAGCCAATAGAAAAAACTATATATTTATTTCCAACAAATGAAATTGAGGTTAAAGAAATTATAAAGTCCTTAAAAAATAAAAAATCACCAGGGATTGATGGGATTAGGTCTGAAACCTTGAAGCTGATGAAATTGCTCTACCATTAGCCACTCTAACAAACAAATGTTTTAGTTTAGGTGTTTTTCCTGGAGCCCTGAAGATTGGGATAATTAAACCATTGTATAAAGCTAGAGATGAGAACAGGTAATTATCGACCCATCACGTTAACATCTACTGTGAGTAAAATAATTAAAAAAATATTTAAAAATAGGCTAGTGAACTTTCTAAACAAACACGAAATAATATCCAATAGTCAATTTGGCTTTAGAAAAGGCAAATCTACAGTAGATGCGATTTGTTCGCTTTTCACCGATATTTATGAAGCTATAGATAAAAAAATACCGTCCTTGTGTATATTTGTTAATCTGTCTTAAGCCTTTGATACTGTGAACCATGGAAAATTACTTAAAAAACTGAAATGTTACGGTATTACAGGAATAACCTACAATTTTATTAAGGACTACTTAATTAATAGACTACAATTCGTGAACATTGATGGGGTCATCAGCGATTCCAGAAAAATTACCTGTGGAGTCCACCAAGGGACAGTCCTTGGACCAATTATTTTCCTATTATATATAAATGATTTACTATCATATCCAACAAAGGGAAAAGTTATTAGTTTTGCTGATGACACGGCAATATTTTATAGAGCAAGTACTTGGGATCAGTTAAAAGAGGATGCCGAAAAAGATTTTTAAACAATGGTAGACTGATTTAGCTACAATAAACTTACTCTAAATGTTAAAAAAACCAAATACATGCCTTTCACATCCTATGAAACAGGACTTCCAAACTTTGGACCTCTTTCTGTTGATATCACTTTAATACCAGAAACAGATAGAATCAAGTATTTAGGAATTGTTTTAGATCGACATCTTAAGTGGAAATTACACATTGATGCCTTTGTACAAAAACTAAGAGGATTTCTTGGCAGATTTAAATATCTGAGAGATTTCTTAGGTACCAGGCAACTAAAAATTATATACTTTTCACTAATACAGTCACAACTAAATTATGGAATTCTCGGATGGGGAGGGGTGAATAACAGCCACATACAAAACTTAAACATTCAAAAATGGCTAATAAGAATAATTTATAAAAAAAATAGAATGTTCCCTAGTGGGGAGCTATTTAAATTAAGTCTGCTATTCGATGTAAGACAACTCTATATATTCAAATTATTAGTATATTTTAAAATGAATAAGAATTGTTTGACTCGATTAGATCATGAATATTTTACAAGAAATAGAGATAAAACCTATATGTTACCTAAAAGAGAAAAGTTAATCGGACAGCGGTGTTTCAATTACTTGGGCCCTAAACTATACAATCAAATCCCATTACACACACAAAACATTAATAAAATATATTCATATAAATTAGAAATTAAAGCATAGATACAATCAATTACTAAGGGACACATTAATAGCATTTTAAATATCACATAACAGCTATATTCATTACCCAGTGAAACACTACGCACTTCCTTGGTTATTAGCAATAACCAAATACCACCCGTAATTGACGAAGCTCCCACAGAAATAGAGGATTTAAATTTAAATAGTGAATTTGCATCAGACATAAATGCAATTCCTGTAGATTTAATAGGTCGTAGGATCGTGGACATAAACTATTTTTGGGGACAAATGAAAAAAATTAGCCATAAACCCTTTTTTGACTGCAAAATACAAAACTGTGATATTATTGGTGAAAATAGGCATGGTTTTTACAGTCAATGTTAAAAATTAGGTGTAACCTTTGGAGTGAAGTGAGTTCAGTAAGAACCTCAGAACCAGAAATATCAGATATGAACAAGTCTACAGTTTTAGGTTCGTAACACTACAGCTATTCGATATTGAGGAAATATTATTTTGTTAATTGTTTTTAGGAAGTATTTCGATCGGTACTGGGGATTCACGAATATCTGAATTGCTCACAATAATGGGATTGCCGCCGATGACATCAAAGATATTTTTAACCACACAAAGGATACTTCAAGATCATGTTAATAAAACTTTGATAAATCAATTAAAATTAGCAGGTGAGGAAGAGAAGAAACTTGCAATTGAGAAAGGCAATGTTGATGTAAATGGCATTCCTTTAGTAACAGTTATAGCGGATGGAGCTTGGTCAAAAAGATCTTACAAGACGAACTACAATGCTTTATCCGGAGTAGCTGTTATTATTGGTTAGGCATCCAAAAAAGTACTATTTCTGGGCGTGAAAAATAAATTTTGTTTAATTTGTGCCCGAAATGAAACGAAGGGGATTACAAAAGATCACTTTTGCGGCAAAAATTGGGCTGAATCTTCAACCTCTATGGAATCGGCTATAATAGTGGAAGGATTTAAAAATAGCTTAGCAATGCATGGTGTGAATTATTCTAAATTAATAGGTGATGGCGACAGCAGCATTACTAAAAAATTATTTCAAGTGAAGCCATACGGAACTTTGTTAGTAGAGAAAGTGGAATGTGTAAACCATTTATTGCGTAATATGTGCAACAAATTGAAGGAAATATCCAAATCGGTGAGAAGTAATTCCCTTCTGAAGAGTGTACCAGTCTTCCTCAGGAGAACATTGGAAAACAATATTTTGAAATTCAGAATAGCAATAAAAAAATCGGCTGAATTCAGGAGCAAACGTCCCTTTTAGCTAAAATAGAAGGATTTAAGAAAGATGTAGAGAACACTCCAAAACACATTTTCGGTGAACACAAGAATTGTGTAGATTATTTTTGTAAAAAAAGGACACTGACAATTTTCTTCCCATTATGCAAGATTGTGGAATGTTTCAAGACATTAGTTGCTCACTCCAAAGAGTTATATCTTGTAGTTCTTCCTTTCTACTCAATAAAAACAATAATCCCGCAGAGCAATTCAATGCAATTGTGAATAAGTTTGTAGGAGGGAAAAGGGTAAGTGATTAATTTGACATCTGTTTTTTTTATAACGCAAAGCCACCTTGGAATATTTTTGAGCATTGTAACTTTATCCGTCGTTTTGTTAACTATAAATTCGAATTATATCTCACTTCTATAGGGAAGGCTAACATTTTCTTGCCTTTTTTATATACTACATTATTTTTGTAAAGTACTGTTATATTTTAGATACATTTTTCGGGTAAGAAATCCTATCAAATGAGGTGTGAAGCAGCGGCCATTTCTTATAATTGTAGAGAAAACTACATTGTGGAAATCCTAAAAGGTGCGGGTTTGGAAGCCAACAATGTTGTTGACAATTTTGTCAAAAGGAAGGGTTTAAAGAGAACTGATATAATGAAAAAAAAACTAAACGAATTAATAAAAAATCGAAAACATCTGGACCAGATGAAGACTATGGAGCTGTAGAAGAGGTTTTAACTGTAGAAGAAGCGGAAAGTAGAAAGAATAAAATAGAAATTTCCCTGAAAAAGAATTCAGAAGAAATGAAAAATATAGAGCGTACTACTAGAGGACAAAGCACTAATCATAAGTGGCTAGATGTGCAGGTTAACTGCTTCTACCTTCGGTCAAATTTGTAAAAGGAGAACGGCGAACCCGTGTGCATTGGCCAAAAGATTGTTTAACGACCCCTTCACAGGAAATAAAAACATCAAATACGGATTGGATCATGAACCAGTAGCTATTGAAACATTCCAAAAAATAACAAATTTAAAAGTTGAGAATTGTGGATTGTTCGTTGGACATGATGATGAGTTCTTCCTGGGTGTTAGTCCTGATGGAACTATAGGTAATGATTCTATAATAGAAATAAAATGTCCCGCGTTGAAGAGGGAATTGCCAACAAAAAAATAAAGTACCTCCAAGTAGATGAAAATGGTGAAATCACATTAAAACAAAATCATAACTACTATTATCAAATCCAAGGGCAACTCCACATAACTCAACGAGAATTTTGTTATTTTTTGGTTTGGAGTCCAATAAATGTTCATATTCAGAAAATCGAAAGAGATGATAATTTCTGAGAGAAAAAAATGAAAATTCAACTAAAGGAATTTTTTAATACCTTCTACATGCCAGAAATGATAAAACGCCCTACTTAATAGGTAGGTACGTATGATTTAATCTCACATAAACCAACAAAAAGTTGAGTTTCCTATATTATCTATTTTGTTTTTATTTGTTTCAAAATATTATACAGCTGGATCGTTCTGTAGTAAAGCTAAGTACTTTTCGAGGTATTTCAATGAACCAAAAATAATTGATGGTATTGATACTATCTATCTACATGAAACAAAAATCAAATATTTGGGTGTAATTAATTGATACGTAATTTAAATGGAATTGACAAACTTCATATAAAGTAAACAAAATTTGGGGAGGGGGTGGGGTTTAGGGGATCGATCTCAACTCCCATAAAATTTTAATTACGTCATTTTTGTTTTGGAAGATGCTCAATTCATAAGAAAGAAACTGGTAAATTTTCATTAAAATATGTCAAACAGCTGTCGACATTTTTGAAAAGATCAATTTGTCTTTGGTAACTTCAAAGGGCTGTAATTTTTTTTATGCACATATTATGTACTATGGCAAGTTAGGTTCAATCGAGTTATTTTCAGCTCCAGAATAAGTGGTTTAATTTATGACCTACCTTTTTGTTACACCCTGTACATTGGATTGAGGCAACTGTACTCTTATGTTGTAGCATTACATTTTATGTTAATTAACCTCCGAATTCAGTATTAAACCACCACTCTAATACACGTCAAAAGCAAAATTACGACCACTAATGCTAAAACCAGTAACCTACTCAAAGATCGTATTTCTACTATGCACATTATACCAAATTATATAAAAAAATCACGTATAAAAGTATTTTTCAAAGAATATATTGAAAATTGCCTATGTATAATTGTCTATAAATATTTTAATACCTAGCTAAATAAGGATATTTCAAATTTATATGTATATGTATATATTTTACATTTTTTCGAAAAAAGCATTTGTTGGCTTATCGAGTATCATTGTATCATTTTTTTTTATATTCTAGTAAACTTTTATTATTATGGTTATCTATGGATTTATATCTTTAAAATTTGTATATGCTTTTTTTGTATTTGTGTTAATGAATAAAAAAACTATTATTATTACTCAATCATATATTCTATTTTATTTAGTCATAATTGACTCTTAAATTACAAGTCAATAAATGAGAAGTGGGCACTTAAATCAATATTATTATGATAAAATAGTCACTTAGCCTCCGTACTACTGCAACGAACTAATGTAGCTTGCAAAATAGCAAAATATCCATTTAACATTATTTCTGATAATTGCAAATGTTATCGCCTACTCGTCTAACCCACCTGAAATAGGTTGTCCATCTTAGCAATCAAGACGTATGAGCGACGTTCGATATCTCTATTGATGTGGTCTACTGAATAGTACATGCTGCGTTCTACATTGTATTTTATAGTAATTCAAACAAGTTTAGTTAAAGGTAATTTCGACAATAAATGGAATATTACAGTTGGCTAATTGCTTTACATAAATCTTCGCTTTAAACTTACATTTTGCACAGAATGTACTGACTGACTCTCACCTTGTTTAACGCTTGGATTTTAATCAGAGTCTGTCCTCCTCCAAATTTCGAAGCTATCCAATCTTACGCGGGTAAATCAGAGCGCATTGGCTCTTCAGTAGGTACCCTGTTAACATACCTACTACTACTAGTCCGCCAATGCAGCAAGCCTAGTGAGCATACACATACTCACAATTCAAAAAAAGGTGGGATGAAACAAAATACTGCAAACTATCCAAACAATTACTGTACTATCCCTGACAGTGCAGCAGCAAAAATATTTTTGACGATAACCCGGCGGAACCTACGTTTTGAAGCAGGAGTTCTGACTGAATACTATCAACTAAACAAAAATCTTCATAGAATGAGGCTATCGGACACATCCTTATGTCCAGGCTGAGAACAGGAAGATGAGACGGTAGAGCATTCCATCATCGATTCGTAAATCCGTGTTCAGCGAGTTTTGGCTAACACCAGCCATGCTGAGAGAAGTTCCTCTTGTGGACGTTATCAACTATGTTAAAACCATAGGCTGGTTGACGCACTGGAAGGGGGGGGTTTGCACAGAGAGCCTAATGAGGCCTAGTTGCTGTGAGACTGTCCAACCCTCCCAACTTATCAGATCAGAAAATGAGCTTTAGCAGTCCGCGGCTATCACCTGCACGGGCGAGTGAAGAGAAGAGTTTTCTGCATGTGGGGCATACAACTGTTTTCAGTCTGTCAACTTCAGTGTCTCAAGGTCATGAATTTTTGTTACCAAAACATCAAATACATTTCTCCGGAAGGGGATGTGTAGGAAGATTGTGGAGAGGATAGAACAGTGCAGACTGGGCTTGCTAGTGAAGAAACGGAGCAAGACGAAGGAAGTGGAGGTGATGGTGAAGGGAAGGAGAATTCGTATGGAGGAGTCTGTGAAATACCTAGGGGTGTGGTTGGATAGCCAATTATCCTTCAGAACGTATATGTTAAAGGCGGCACAGGCAGCGTGGCTGGTGAAATTGATGTGTAATGTGAAAGGGCCGGGAGAGTGGAATGGAAGGTAATCGGTAGGACGGTAGGAAGGTAGAGCTGAGTGCTGTACGGTGCGGAGGTGTGGGGAGAAACAGCGGGGGTGAATGCGAGGGTTAGGCCACTCCTGCGAGCGCAGAGAGGGTGGTGCAGGGGTACAGGACTGTGGGTGGACTGGCAGCAGCGGTGCTGTCAAGGTCCTACCCATTGGACGTGATGGCTAGAGCCAAGAACAAACGCTGGAAGGGTGCGACCAGAGAGGAAGTACAGGAATGAATCGAGGAGGGAATGGAGAGAAGGTGGGAAGAACGAGGAAGTGCTGAAGAAGTTGGAGAGGAAACAAGGAGAGGCGGTGTATTGGAAGAACATGGTGGAGATAATGTTGAGTGGGGAGGAGGAATGGATGGAGGTAAGTGGTGTAGTGGAGAGCATTATTAGGGGGAGAGAAGGACTCGATGTGGCATGAGAGGTAGGAGTGATAGGTAGGGAGAAGACGACGGTGTGAGCGCCGCCCGTCTCGAAGAATGCTAGGGAAGTGATTCCGAGGCGGGGGTAACGGCCAGTTTGAGGTGGGTTTGGTTGGTAGGCATCCCCTGGAGATGAGTCCAACACTGTTTGGGTCCTGGATAGGACACATTCGAACATGAATTTCCTATCTCGACCCGAAAAAATACTCTTTGCTAAATAATTCGTTTTTTATTAGGAGTGCATTGGGCTTTGATTATTAACATCTGAGCTTTATAAAGACTAAAGAGATAAGTTATAGTTTTAGTATCCTCCCGTAGTCTAATTAATTAAATGATAGTTTTATTTGTTCCTAGCGATAAAAACATTTGAACAACTTTTATGTGTCAAATCAATAAGGATCGATCTTAAATGTATAATAATTTAAATTATCAATGTGGGCACTAAACAAATATGCATTTGAATGATAGTCTTACCTTTTGAATCTCCCTAAATCCATGTTCATAATTATGGTGATCAATAAGGGTGTCGGTTGTTTTAACTTTGACTTCGCTTTGTTTGTTGTATGACGGCGATCGTACTTCTAAATAAGCAATAGTTTTTATTGAAGGTTGGTAAGCAACGTGACTTTTGCCATGTTTGTCTATATAAAAATGAAAAATTCTCTGGACAGTAGGCTGGCTAATTATATTTATAGGTGGTAGCAGCTGAACTTGCAAAACATCCGATTTTTTCAAATGATTATTGGGAGGAATGTTAATGTTTTCTACAGATTCAAATGACATATTCATTCCATCCAGTCTACATTTTTGCGTTGCAGCCTGTGCTGTACGTATATCAGTGTAACACGCGGCATTGCTAGTTTTAATTTTCAAATAATCTGTATCGCAAATAGCATCACGGCAACTTTTACGCAGCTCTACTTTGCAAGCAAAATCTTCCTGCTGAGGCTTAGTACTGGAACCAAAATTTTTTCGTTTGCATTCAGTGTTAGAAGCAACGTGTCTTTTTTCAGAATTTTCAGTAGCAGCAGCAGTATTTTTGAGCTTCGCAGGCGGTTCGGTATTCGAGGAAATGTCTTTACACTTGACAATTTCAGTGTTACATGTAAAATCTGTACCTCTCCCCGAATCATCCGTGCTGCATGCAATATCCTTGCATTCCGCAGAATGTGCAGTATTTGATGCCACATCTTTGTTTCTTTTAGATTTCTGGTATAATTCCATTGATTCTGAATTACTCGGATAATTTGTTTTTACATCTAACTGCGTACTTGTTAAAAAATCTGTTTCATTTACAAGTCTATTCAATGAATTTTTAGATCTTTTAGAATCGTCCGCTGATTGCAGTATCTTTGACATATGTTTATTTTTGCCTAGAGGTTGCTTGCAATCTGATTTCTGTCGTAAATCCTGATCAATAATACGAGACTTGAAGGGGAAATCACTCCGAATATCTGATTTATTTTCCTGTACATAACCTTTTTCTGATTGCTTATGTTCAATATTCGCTTTGGTAACGGTTTCGGAAATATTATAGGTATCGGTGTTTGAAATGGAATTTAAGTGATCGTCAGAGAGCTCACCGGTTACTGGAATTTCTAAAAAAAACATCAAAATTAAAACTAACAGAAAATCTTCACCAAAAATTTTAACCGAACCAGTTCAGAATTAACTTTAAATTGTCTACAGCGCATGCCTAGTTACGAACCGTCAAATAATTTGATTATACCGCGAACGATATCAGAACGACAGATCACCTCTCAGAACCTGAACGAAAACAAAACAAAGTGACTCTAACATTTTTGATATTCGCCTACATTGCTACTAAGAGTTTTAACAGGGATCCTTACGGGACATTGTCGCCTGAATGGGCACCTGAAAAATCTCAAAATAGTGGAGAAATAAGAATGTGGATTCTGTGGCATGGAAGAAGAAACCTCCATCCACATACTTGCGAATTGCGCAGCAATTCAGAATCCTAGGGCTCAACACCTTGGAGATTACTGGATATGGGAAGGTCATTTAGCTAAGTTAAAGCCTTCAGATATCCTAAAATTTCTCCGGGAAATAGGACTAAGGGAGCTACTATACTTTCCTCAGGATCTAATTAGAAGTAAGGGGGCACAATGAATATTTTAGGTCTCAGTGAATGTCACCCCAATTTACATACATACATACTTTAAATTAAATAAAATTTCAATATACTACGTTTTTAAAACGAACTAGGTAAAAAGTAAAAAATAATTTTCTTATGTAGAATAAAACGTCATATGTAAGAAGTTAAAAATCTCTATGTCGTTTTATTCTACATAAGACTGAGAAAAATTATTTTTTACTTTTTAGTTCGTTTTAAAAACGTGGTACATAATAATAAAAAATTTTTCTTGTTTCATTTATAATTTTTTTTAGTTTTGTGAGTGGGAATGTTGCAATTAATTTTAAATACTTTCATGTGATAATGACAGAGACATGCGGCAAACTTCACATTCATTATAAATCCTTTATATTCATATTATGCAAATGTCACAATATAACAAATACAAAAATTATCACCGTGTCCAGGATTCGAGCCTTTACGCCTACAATTCATAATTTTCACAGCAAAACCTCTGTACCACTCGGCTACGAAGACATTATAATTTATCAACCAAGCTGTTGAATATAGACCATATGATGTTTGCAAGAACTGAAAAAATAGCAGAATTCTCCATTTTTCTCATTATTTCCATATATTCTTTCATTTTCATCCAACTCTAAATTATGTTGAGAATTTCAAGTTTCCAGCCCATCGGAAAATGAGTTTGAGATCATGTACAAAGTTCCACCCGACATACAAGAAAGCGAGTTAATAAAAACGTGGTAATAATAAAAAGGAATTTAATATTCAATGCGCAGTTGATCACGGGACCCAACATGTCCGTCCAGGGCACACAACAAACGAAAAAAGAATCAACCATAAGTAACTAAAATAAGAAAACACATATGACATATGACATATCGATCATTTGCGCATAAGCAGTGGAACCGATCTTTCAGTCCTTACCAAAATCATAGAACCGCTATGACTGATTCCGAATCGATAACGAACCAATCCGATATGTTTCGCGAATAACGAACTATTATTTAAAATTCAGAACTACATAACCGCGAACGCCACTTTTTATAATGCGGATGCGAATACTCCCTGAACTGGTTCTGAATTGCACCCGCGAACAAACCTATTATTCTTCGGCTTATGAATATCAAAATTTAGGAAACTGTCGAAGTGCGCATATTACTGAAGATATAGACATGTAGCCTTAATGGACACAAAACACCAAGCTGCAGAGTCAACAATAAAATATTATAAATTCAATAACAACATGTGTGTTCAGGATTTTTTACAAATAGATCTTTATAACAACAGTTTGTTTTATGAAATCATTTTTATTGTATAAATTCCAAAGTTAGTTTGCTAGTTACAAAGTGAAACGATTAAAATTTCTGGCGCTGCGAACAGGATCCTCGTACATAAACCACCCGTTTCCTGGTCAATTGTTGTCAATTGTTCGTCGAGAGTCCTACGAACATGGGAATAGAAAAGAAAAGCATGCTGAGGAAATCATCAGTGATCATCCTTCTGACAACCGTATCCCTGGGACATCTTCTCCAGATCCAGAGCATTCCGAGTAATGGTTATTATGCCGAGGAATTGGGAAAATCCAGAGAAATTTCACATTATCGCTCATACCAGTCGAAATACCAAGCCTTCGCACTAGGTCTTATCCTACATTGCGAATTTATCCCGTACCTAACAAAGATCACATAATTATTTTGCCACCTGCCCATTTCTACGCCAACAACAAATGGTATGAAAATTTGTATTGGCCGAGACGATAACATTATCTGTACAAATCATCCAAATGCTTCATTCCCAATATTAATAATTGCACAAAATGTAGAGCAACAGAAAATTTCGTGCAAGAAACTTCGCAAGTCATTTTGATAGGAATAGTTCACCCTATCAAAATTGGAGATCAATGGATCCAATCAACCAGCATACTGCTAAGTGAGGAACCAGTTTCTATCGAAGGTGTCCTACACAAAGAAAACCGTTCAAGAAATTTCATTCCCGGAAGCCATACCAATGGAGCTCACACCAGACAATGAAATCAAGCTAGAGAAGTTGAAAATTCCCGAAACCCACGGCCAAATTCAACCCATAGAGCCATTAGAAAATTTACCTGAAATTTTTACCGGACTTAGTGCTGCTTCTATTATTTTACTAATGTCTCTTTTAGCATTTTTATTAATTATATTATATTATATAAAGAATTTCGGAAATTCTTTTTGGTCAAAAATTACAACCAGCCCAAATTCAAATTTTAGAAGATTTACTTCGAGATGGTCCCAAGACTTCGAGGACGAAGTCAGCTCCAGAGGAGGGAGGAGACATGTCGCCTTAATGGACACAAGACACCAAGCTGCAGAGTCAACAATAAAATATTATAAATTCAATTACAACATGTGTTAAAAAAGATAGGAGTTCAAAAAAATAGGATGAAAATGTTATTTTGAAAAATTTGATAGCATAATAGACCGGTAGCTCATGACACATGTAGGCTTCATTATTTCGAATGGATGCCGCTTTCACCATCGTTTTTCATGTGAAAAACAAGTAGAATATAAGGCTATTCCTCAAGGCCCAACCACAATTAACTTATGGAGCCATTGCGTGGAGTGGTAGAACTAGCCTATTGACGACGAGAGAAACCCTCTCCAAAATTCAAAGACTAGCCTGTATGTGCATTACAGGTAGAATAAGAACTTGCTCTACGGCAGCCATGGAAGTGATTCTCAACCTCACACCACTACATATGGAGGTGGAAAGTGTTGCAGAAAGAACAAGATACAGAGTTGCAGAAAGAACAAGATACAGACTAAGTAGAGAGGGAATCGTTAAAAGAAAACCACCTCCTCACTTCTTAGAAATCAGAAAACCTTGGACAAGATGGTATGATGAAAAAGTATAACTTTTCAAAGAAATTCTTTACGGAATAAAGCAACAAGAAGGAATGTTGGATCCAAATACCAGTACCAGACTTGGAAAGAATGCCATTCAATGGTACACAGATGTCTTAAAAGCAATAGAAGAAACTGAAATAGGAGTGTGCGGACCAGGAACCAAACACTCTGAAAGCTTGGGAAAAACCCCAAGTATCTTTCTAGCGGAAATTCACGCCATAAGAAAGTGTGCCCAGTTCAATATTGATAAAGGATATAGAAGGCAAAGGATTATCATAATGTCGGATAGTCAAGTAGTCATTAAAGCAGTGAGATCCTGTGTAATCAGTTCCAAAATGGTGTGGGAATGCCTAGGCAAACTCAATGAACTAGGCGAGTACAATACTGTGGATTCCAGGGCCGCTATTCTTGAATTTGTGGGAATAGAAATTCAGAGGGGAAATGATCGAAAGTGGGCGTGGTTCCTTCAAATTTTAAAATGACGTATTCTTGAAAAATTTCTATCAAAAAATGAGGGAAATTATTACTCCCTAGGGAATTTTATTCTATTGGTCATGACTGAGAGAAAAAGCTAAAATAATGTGAAAATATTTAGATTTAACCTCAAAACTTATCGTTGGCTTGTTTTTTGTCAATGATAAGGATATTTTATTCTTGGTTTTTGTAGACTTGTTTTAGTGTTTTTCGGTAAATTAGTGCAATATGGATGAATTCAACCAACTTTTGCATTGGCATGATGCCATGATTGAGATTTTGCCTTCAGATTTTGTAAATTAGGGAGTAAACCTCCCCATGTACATCACAATATTCTTTTGTTCACTAGTTACTTTTTTTTGACTAATAATTTTTTATTGGACACAATGGACAAACGAGAAAACCATCTAGCCTCCATGGTCAAAACCAAAAAAACAACTAAAAATGCCGCGAAACAAAAAAGCAAAAAGGTTAGGGTGAATTTGAAAACATCTTTTTCTTATTTGGTTAAAATTCATGCCAAAAACAGCACAGTTTACTTATACTGTCAAAATTATGTACGTTTTGATCGCTAGTATATTTTTGAGAACTTAGTCAACACTGTTTCCTTTTTCTCTCACTCATTTCTACTCCCTGATTTCAAGAATACTGCTTTTTGAAATCGAATGAAATTTTGTGAGAATAGAAATGTCAACATTTCCCTGGGGATTAAAAATTTCAGGGAATTTCAAGAATAGCAGCACAGGATACACTGGAATAAAAAAAAATGGAATATCAGATGAATTAGTAAAGTAATAGAAACACCCTTTTGCGGTATCAGCTATAATGTGATATTGGAAGAAATATGCAAAGCCGAAAAATAGAAGATCTGACAATTGGAAAGATCTAGTAGGGCTTAGACAATCAAAGATACTTCTCGAAAACTACAACCTGCTGAGATCAAATGAATGCCTAAGTTAATGTAAAGCTGCACTAAGAGTTTTAACAGGGATCCTAACGGGACATTGTATCCTGAATGGGCACCTGAAAAGCTCAAAATAGTGGAGGAAGAAGAGTGTTAGATTCTGTAGTAAGGAAGAAGAAATCTCCATCCACATACTTGCGAATTGCACAGCAATTCGAAATCTAGGGCACAGCACCTAGGAGATTACTGAATAGAAGAGGGTTATTTGGCTAAGTTAAAGCCTGCAGAGATCCTAAAATTCCTCCAGGAAATAGGACTAAAGGAGCTACTAGTCTCTGAGACTTTCCTCGGGAACTAAGTAGAAGTAAGAGGGCACAATAGATCTTTTAGGTCTCAGTGAATGTCACCCCAATATACATACATACATACGTGCATGCCGTATACTTGGATGCATCCTTGGATACTACTTGCATCCAAGTCCACGGCATCCATAAATCAAAAACACAGACACAGACACAGACAAAAACACGTAAGAAGTCTCAATACAGTCTAAAACAACGCAAAACACACAATTCGACGTGATTCCATCCAAATACGCGGAATCTCACGTTACAACTCCCCCAAAGGGTCAATGGAACTCGGAATCACTCAAAACTCCTCAAAATCTCCGAAATCGACTATTTTAATGACAAAGTGATTACAACATTTGCGAACCGAAAAGAACGTAGTAGAATAGACTTAATTTATAAGAAATAATTTTTTGTTAGCGAAGTAGACCTTAGTGCGTGACAATCGTTCCAGAATCCAATCCAATATTTCAACAAGGAAGGCGGAGAAAGGACGATAAAATCGATGGGAGAGAAGATAAACTTTTTTTCAAAAATTGCAGAACACCTTAAAATTTTTACCACGAGCCGCCACTGACTTAAAACGAAATTTAATAAATAATGTTGCAAAAGTTGTTTGTTCTACCTTTAGTAATAGATTCAATATACAAATCGTCACTTGTGCTTTCACTTTCAGTATCATGAATTGTATCCAGTTTAGCTTGTACTATATCGAAATCGCTCATTTCTACAGAATACCGATCCGTCATTACAGGTTCAGTTCTAAATTTATCTTTAGTCCACTTTACGTCTTCATTCCGTCTTGTTAACGGCCTTTCCTGATTAATATCTAGAAACACAAAATGTTTTCTATTCATAATTGCAACTGAAACTCAAAACAATTAATTTAGACCACAACCTTAACTTATTTAATAATTGCGCACAACAACCTCAATTCTGTGCTAAACAAGCATTCCAATTAAATTTTTTTATAAATGCGCCGCTTCACCCTATATCTTAGGCAATAAAAAAAACGATTTGTGAGCTGTCCCTGTTCAACTGGCGCCGACCGTTATATTCGATTAGCACCAAAACATAACGTTCTTCGATCAGAAGGGATTCAAACTACCCAATCTCACTGTACTGCCACTGCCTATCAAGATTTGCTGGAAAAAATGTGATTTTCCGCCTTATAAACAATAAGCTTCCTATATGTTATATTTCTGATTTGGAATTTGTGAGTGAGGATTGGAACAATTAATTTGGTGTGTCATTGTTAATATAAAAATTCGATTCAATGGTAAAGCATTGAAAAGATCGCACCTTAAATAATGATCTAAAGAACTATCTTTGTGATTGTCTGGCTACTCCAGTCAGAGGTAAACAAAAAATTACCTTTTAAATATAATCCGTTTTGTTCTATAACGTCATTTATTTGAGCTAATTCCTCCTCGTCGATAACATCGTCATCAGTCATACTAGGGGGTTTAAATGTATCTTCGCTAGTTGTTTCTCCTATATGACGTACTGCAGTTTCTACATCACTTTTTTCCGCTCGAGCCCTTAACGCCTCTTCTTGGAGATCTTCAATAGAAATTGCACCTACAAATGAAAGTGGTTTTGAAAGTACTGGTAATTCTTATACAACGATAAAGGAGGTCAATTCTCAACATCGTTCGCCAAAAGGAGGAAGAGAGCGAAAGAGTGCGCCCCCCTTCTCCTCCACTCCGCCTCCAACAGCAAGGGCAAGGGCACTTCCTGCGGCGGGCGCCAAGGGCTCCGCCTTGAACAAAGGCAAGGAAATCGGCTACCCCTGCAGGAAAGCGCCCTCACTTGAGCACCTCCACGGAGGAAACCAAAGAAGGTTGAAGAAGCTGCGCACCAACAGAAATGTCGCTGCACCTTCCAAAACGTTCGCCGATACTGTCTAGAGACACCTCAAGGTAGCAATAATAAACAAGACTAACCCGTACGTTAAAATTACCGCAGAACGGGAGAGTCTCGTCAAAAACCAACTGCTGGAGGAGCTGGACAAGATCATCTTCTCCACCTCCAGTAGCAACAGAAAAGCGCCCACGTTCAAGTAGTGGTCACACTCCGGTGAAATCATCAAAGTGGTCTGCGATGACGACGCGACGCTAAAGTGGCTGAAAAAACCCACAAAAAACCTTAAGCCGTGTTATAGGAGGCATCACTGGCGGTCGTCAGTGAGGATAAGCTGCCAAGCCTCTCTCTGGATCCTGGAGGACATCTACAAGACGACATACGGTGAAAAGGAGAGAGTACTGGGTCGGCTGAAGGCGCAGAATCCCGATCTGGCGATGGCAAGATGGTGCACTTTCCATCATGAGGCAACGGAGAGCCCCCAAGGACACATCTTCGTCTTCGGGATAGGAGACGAGGATATGGCTGTCCTCAAGAAGAAGTCGATGAGGATAAGCTACGCTTTTACCTCATTGAAAATAAGGGCAACAAAAAAAGAAGCAGAGGGTACATCTGAAGACCCGAGGTCCTTGGAAGTCGATCCACCTAAAGTGGATATCGACCCCAAGGCCACCACGGGTTCCGAAAAGGACGCATCCGAAGGAAGCATCCGAACAGATGACAGTCGATGACCTGGCGGAAGAGGAACCCGACCTCAGCGAGATCGTCTCTTCCCTAGCGGAGGAGCTGATGGACCTCTAAAATAAATTTCACCTTTTCACACTTTTCTCATGGGCAAGGACGTTGGAAAAAAGGTAAATATCATACAATGTAACCTCCAACACAAAAAGGCGGCAACGGCAACAATAACGCACCGCTGGCTGACCTATACGGTAAGCCAGGATCTCGGGACCACTGTAAAATCTCGTGACCCGAAAAGGACGGATGTAGCTCTCTACAAACGCCTCTTAAAAGGTGCTCTGCGGGAAACAGAGGTATTGACTCCTGGCAATAATGAGGAACTGGAAAGGTACACGGTATCTATCCAAAACGAAATAGACATTGCCTATAAGGAATCCTGTCCGGACAGATGGCAAAACCAATACTTGGTGGTGTCCTGAACTGGAACACCTTAGAAATACAGCGAGAACAAGGCAAAACGAACAAAACTCAAAGAGGACTGGGGAGTATACCAAGCCAACCTTCAAGAGTTTAAACAAGTCTGCAGACAAAAACAAAGAGCAGCCTGGAGAGCCTACTGTGAAGCAGTCGAAGTTTTTAGGCTACATAAGGCACTCTCAAACGACCACCATAAGAGTATCGGCATTCTGACGAGGGAAAATGGCGACAAAGCCGCCAACCTCCAAAATAGCGCTGAGATTCTTATGGAAACTCACTTCCCAGGCTCTATCTTTCCTGGAACGACGAACTGTGCGGAAATACCAATCAACACCCTCACAATACGACTGGCAATTTGCTAGTGCAGAAATTGATGAGGACAAGATAAGGTGGGCCATTTCGGGCTTCTCCCCTTTCAAGTCACCAGGACCTGACGGTATAAGACCAGCTCTACTTCAGTGGGGAATGGATATCCTTATGCCGCACCTGGTTGGAATATTCAGAGCCTCTTTAGCTATGAGGTATATTCCCAGAAAATGGAGAGAAGTACGAGTGGTATTTATTCCCAAACCAGGAAGGATGGACTACACCTTACCAAAAGCATTCCGTCCTATTAGCCTCACTTCGTTCTTTTTAAAAACAATGGAGAGGCTATGTGAGAGGTATATAAGAGATGAAGTGGGGAAGCGGGAAGATCCACCGATTCGGCCCTTCACCAAGTGGTTGGCAGAATCGAAAGATCATTGGACATCCACCCTGGGTATATTCATAGATATTGATAAAACAACCTTCCAAACAATAACTCAGCAACTTAACTCCAGGAATGTACCCCTGGTAGTGGGAAAATGGATAAGTATCAATGTTGAAGTCATCATAGTTAGAGGACTAGTCATGAGGGGATGTCCGCAGGGAGGGGTCTTATCACCCCTTCTTTGGAACATAGTCCAATAATGGATTCTACACAATCGCATACGCAGATGACATAGTTATCTTGCAGACCGGAAAATTTGTGAACACACTGTGCGATAGAGCGCAGGAAGGGCTCAAATGAATAGAAACGCGGTGTAAGGAACACTCATTGTCGATCAATCCCAATAAAACTGAGATGGTCCTTTTCGCCAGGAAAAGAGGATTATCGGGCTTAAAAAGAGGTGAAATACCTTGGTATTACCCTCGACAGGAAGCTAACATGGAACTCTCACCTACAGAGCAGAGCAAAAAGAGCATATTATGTAGCTTATGAGCAATGTCGGAGGACAGTGAGACGTACATGGGGTCTTTCACCCCGACAAAAATTTCCAGCAAATTACACACTACAAGTCTCGATGACAATGCGAAGTTACGTTACAACTATGTTAAATGCAACCCCGTGTGCACTCAAAGAGTGAATAGAATGGTGGAAGGAGGAATGTATATAGAACATATACTTGCTGTTCATTTCATGATTATTATTCAAAATCAGCCTTCTTGAACTAAAATGTCAGCTTCATCCACAATATTATTCATATTATCTGACAAGGGATATTGTACGTTCATTTTAATACAGATTGCAAAAAAAACTATTGAATTTTACACACATAATACTAATTATTTAGGCTTACAGAAATCTACGCTCATGACATCACGAACGTATACGTTCAACCAACGAACGATCTCGAGAATTAACCCCGTTAAACTACTGAACTTTAAGCTACTGGCGTTGATGATGCTTAGAATAATTTTCAGTCATTTAGGTATGTATCTGTTTTGCCTAATTATCAAGTAAACAATTTTTTTGATCGGGAGTGTTTTTATTGTCTTAGCCTGGTGGCCGAGCTGGAGCTATCAAAAGTTCAGAGGCTTGCCTGTCTGCGCATAACAGGTGCGATGAGAAGCAGCCTGTCTGCGGCAATGGAAGCTATGCTCAGCTCAGCTTACTCTGCATGTTAAGGCGGAAGAGAGAATGGCTGCATACAGGCTGGAATGCAATGAGAATAGGCACGAAGCAACCAACACCCATAGTCTTTCCAGAATCACAGATGTTATCACAAACTCGCTTCTTGAAATGAGAAGTGACAACATGTTGGCCACAATCTACGACAACCAACCATACCATATCCAGCTAAACTGTGATGTGGTGTGGTACACTGATGGCTCTAAAACTGATAAAGGAATAGGAGCTGGAGTCCTCAGTGCTTAACCCAGATGCAATGTCCACGCATCGTTGGGGATTTTTGCATCAGTATTCCAGGCGGAAATCTATGCTATCGATACATGTTTGCATTGTTTGCAAATGAACACTGAAAGATGGTATAGAGGCCAGAAGATCCTTATACTTTCATATAATCAGGCAGCACTTAAATATTTATTATGCCCCCAGACCAGATCTAGACTGGTCTGAGACTAATTTTGCTCAGGAGTGTAAAAAAACAGAATAACTTGATTCCTCGATAGAAGAAGAAACTTACCTACATCCATATTGATATCACTTTTTGATTCCTGAAGTGTTATATCATCTCCATTAAACTCTTCATACATATGTACAGCAGTTTCGACTTCACTTTTGGCTTCACGTAAGATATCGTCCGAAGTAGTATTTTCTAAGTCTTGTTCTAAAAGTGACGCTGTAGGGAATTGCACTCCTAACTTGATTATGTTCAAAACTTTTTGTACTTTGTTTATTAACATTTTATTTTGTTCAATCTTTGAATTTAGCTCCGTTTCACTATCAACTTTATGTTTAGATAGTGTCATTGGTGTTATTAACTGTCTGAAAGAAAATTGACTATATTTAATAAATGAAATATTTCTAGATAGGTAGAATAGAAATAGAAATTATCTAATCAATTGAACGGCAAGAACATTATTCATATATACTTTGTATATTCTATATACCTAACCCGTTGCAGAAATATATATTATATTAGTGGTGTTTTCAGAACTGATGTGCTTGTTGATGAAAGTCAATTAAATCATCGTCATCCTTAAAAAATCTGATGATTACACTCATGAAGGAGATAACCAACTTTCAAACTTATCTGAAATAAAAGCCTTTTTCGTTGACCGTTTATTAATTTCGATATTAATGAATTATTTTATTTAAAAATGGATGCGTTAATGGACGTCATTAACGCACTCTTTTTGTGATTTTGACTTTTTGATATAGACAATATAATATCATTATGGATATTTTCCAAGTTGTTTGAAGTCATTATGATGATATTTTGATATAAACAACCAGCTATAGTCATGAAAATAATAATAATAAAAACAATCACAGACGAACATCATACACTTTAATTAACAATTTTAATACATAATTATTTTTGGTGATTTATAAAAATATTCTTTATATTACAATTGTTCAAATTTAAGAACGGAACAGATACATTGTTTGTGTTATGAACGTCATGATTTATATACAGGTTTAAATCATTTTCGATATTTTCCCAGTTGTTTGAAGTTGTTTTGAATTCATTTGGGGGTTTGGAAGAAGAGACTGTCTGTTATGTGGAAAATAATTGTTTGCAAGTGTTTATTTTGTTTTGGATTGAATCCTCAATGTATGCCTCCGCAACACTGGTTGATTTCCAGCCCCCAAGTCTCTTTATTGCTGCAAAATCTGCCCCTGAATCGGACAGTATTGAGACAGAGGATCTGCGGAAGCAATGTCCTGTATATAGCTGTGGCTGATCCAGATTTAGAAATTGTGCAACTGTACATGGTATTTTGGAAAAGTTGTTGATGCCCACAGGGTTTGTAGTGCATTTATTGTTTCGATAATGTACAAAGAATCGTGTGTGTTTTGTATGCTGTGGTCTCAGTGTTATATATTGTCTAATTAATTTTAAGAGTGTATTTTGATCATTATCAACAACCGTAAAAATTCTTTTCTCCCTTGTTTTTGTTTTTGATTCTGGGATAGTGATTATAAATTTTGATTTTAGGTCTTCAACATCACCGGTTTGCAACTCCAGAAGTTCATGCTTCCGTAACGCTCCAGCTATTCCAAAGATTAGTGCGACCTATAAAGTGAATTTAATACTTTGTTAAAATTAGTAGAATTCCATATTTAGGCACTTTTTGCATTTTATTTCCATGTAAACAGATTATAATACTTTTGACAATATCCTTAAAATTCCGTATTAATACACTGTATAAATTAAAAAATTTTCATTATACCTCCACTCCTTTGAGAAAGCTACTGTATTAGCGAAATGCTGTATATTGAACGTTAGTTCAAATATAATGAAGATTTAAACAAATTAAATTGTTTTATTTCATCGTTACCTATAAAGTGGTTTGCTATTTATTACAACTTTAAATTTTAACCCTTTGCTTACCTTAGTCATTGAGAACAAATTATTAGGAGCGTCAAGAATGAATTTTAGCACCTGATCTTTTTCTAAAACTTTGGATTTTTTGGGGACGTGTCCTTCAGTTTTTCTTTTAATATGCATAATCAATTTGTTAAATTTTCCAATATTAATATTTTTCTTCATATACAACAAGAGTTGATTTCAACATTGAGAATTTTGGCCATAGGCTCGCTATTAAGCCTCTTTGAGGAATGTTTAAAAAGTATGCCAAGAAGACAGGCTCTGTGTAATTGGTTATATTTTTTTCAGTACACCAGGTATCAAATTCATTATAGGACTTTTAGTTGATAACAAACTCGAACGTGCATAGTTTGCACTCGCCAACACTGCAGTTGGGTTTTCTAACTCCATAACTGCACAATTACGAATTTACAATAACTTTTTCACAGTGACAACTTTTTTGACAATTCGCATTTTATATTTTTCAATGATAACTGAGATTTTGAGCCAACGTGATTTTTACCTGAAATTGAAAATGTATGGAGTCAATGACATTCTACGTCATTGGTATGGAGTTGACATTATTATCTCCTGATAGTCTCCAGATCCAGATCTCAGCAAAATTGTTCAGATGTTGAAAAATCAATCAATGGACTCTGAATACACATTGATTGACGATATACTTTTTAGGATGGATAGAATTGTAATACCAGGAAGTTTAAGATCCAGTATACTTGAGGAACTACATGAAACACATCTGGGAATTACAAAAATGAAGCAATTGGCACGCCGCTATGTGTATTGGCCTAGCATTGACCGGGACATCGAAAAACTGGTCAAAAGTTGTGAAAACTGTGCACTAACAAGATCAAATCCACCTAAGGTAATTGGGAGAGAATCCACGTTGATTATGCAGGTCCTTTTGAGTCATGCTATTTCTTAGTATGCATCGATGCGAAATCAAAATGGGCAGAAGTTAAAATATTAAAGGATGCACCAAATAGTTTAATGACGATTAGATTATTGGAAAATATTTTTGCAGTACATGGGTATCCATTGGAAATAGTTTCGGACAATGCATCCATTTTCAAAAGTGAAGAATTTCAAAAATATTGCGATTTCAATGGAATATTCCAAAAATTTATAGCTCCAGGACATCCGGCGACAAATGGACATAGATTGAAAGCGAGTAAGCATGACAGTAAGCCTATTCAAGACAAAGTTCAAAACATTTTGTTGCGGTATCGCGCGACACCACTAGCTTGTGGTGAATCTCCTGCAGAGTTGTATTTACACCGGAAGATGCGAATCCGTTTGGATGCAATTTTTCCTTATCGACCCCAAGTCTCACAGACTCCATACAAACCGGTACGTTCATTTCAAGTGGGGGAGAGGATCCAGGCTAGAGTTTTCATAAATAAACAACATGTATGGCAGCTCGGAAATGTCGAGAAGAAACTTGGGAAACTTCATTATCTGGGAGTTTTAGATACAGGAAGAACATTAAAAAGACATGTTAACCAATTGAAATCAACGCTAGTCCGGAAAAAGTCAGTAACGTTTGAACCCAGTCAGTCATTCGATGTTCCAATGCTTCCAGCAGTACCTCAAATTAATCCAGATTTATTGAATCATCGTCATTTAGTTGAACCAACACCTGATGCGTCATTATTACGACCTCAAAGAGAAAGACGTCCACCTGCTTGGTCCAAAGACTACGTAATGGCATTAATCATAAAATAAGTAATGTCATCGAGTACTGTCAAAGTTTATATTGAATAAAAAATGTCTATTTCTTAAAGATGGAAATAATTCAATTTCAATCATTAGTTTAGACCCTTCTCAGAATTATAATACATTAAAAAAATTCTTTTTTCCTGTGAGTACTGAGCTCCTTTCGTTGAGCGATTTCACGTCTTGATACGTCGTACGTTCAATGCTAGGGGAAAAACGTCGATATGATAGCACCCCTTTTTTCAATTACTGAATTCAATGTCTAAATTAGCAAGTATATTCATATAATCCATGGAGCAGGTCAAGGATGTCTTAATCTAGTTGAGATTTACTTTAAAATAAATTAAAATATAAAAATATTGTTTTTCTATGACCCTTTATCACTGTATGCAGTGACGAAAATTTTACAACACAAACGTTAAAATTCAATAAAGATTTTTTGCATTATTTAAATTTTGTTACGAGGTCACAGAAAAAGTATAGTATTGAACTCGTCGAAAGCATTTTTTTAGACTCGAGAACATTATTAAACTCGGCTAAGCCTCGTTTGATAAACTGTTCTCTCGCTTAAAAAAATGTAACTTTCGTCACTCGTTAACAATATAATATTTTATTGAACTTTTCTTATTTCATGAAAAGTGTGCCATCATATCAAATCATTTGATAAGATGGCATACACTGTTGAGATATATGATGGCACCGATTATAAAAATAATTAGTATAGGTAAACTCGTAAACGATTAACGAAATAAAATGTAATTCTGTACGAAAACAAGTGACAATAACTAAACAAAATATCAAAAATAACAAAAATATAATAATTCTACATGGAATTAGAAGAGTTAATCCAAAGTAACAAACATAAATTATTAACAAATCTAGAAATTAGGAAAAAAAACTTATTCACAAAGTTCACAGGTCTAATTTTTGGTCTTTGGATCTTTTCCCGCACAAATCCCACATGATTGACATTTGAGCCAGATCTCTGTAGACTTAGACCAATAATACAGTTCTTCCATTACAAACAGGGGACATTCTCGTCATGGGCATCTTCGAAATTCATTTGTGTATTTTCTTTGTTGTCATCTTCATTTTGATCTCGTTCCTCAATAATTTTCAAATTTCTTTTCGCCGCCCTTGCCAATTTTGCTCTTGCCTTCTGCTGCTTCTCATTTTCTTTAGCCCTTTCTATCTCTACAACTGGGGTTGAATTAATCACACCTGACTTTCCTTTTTTCCTCGGTTTCCTTGTTGTCTTCTGGGGTGCGGGCGCTTTTGGCAAAGGAGAAATATCTTCTACACTGACAGAAAGTTGCGAAGTACTTGGTTTTTCAAAATTTATCACAGAGCTGAAAGTTGGTGTCAGATGTTCATCTGTGTCAACAGTATGGTTCACTGAAGTGACTGTGTTTTTTTCAGCAAGAAGAGGCCGATTTGTCGTTTCGGCTGGAGCGAACATCCAGCCCTCAAATATATCCGGATTATATGGAATAATTCCTGTTTTCTGGACCTTTTGTAGCAAATATTTTTTCAGAGGTTTAGATTGGACCGTCAAAAAGCCCGACTCGTACATATATTCTCTTTTCTGGAGATAAATTATACAGTGTGAAAACATCGTCGAGTTTTTGGAAATAGGCTGCGACATTATTTCAATTGAATGCCTGAGCCCGAGCAGCGGACGTATTTTCTGGCGTTCGTAAGCTTATTGTCGGATTTCGTTTTACGAATTCATGTAACCATGCTCAGTCAGCTTTTTCCTTAGTACGATTGAACTTATGTGGAATATGGTTCCGTTTCGCAACTCGAAATGCCAGTGACCTAACATCGGTGCTAGTCAATCCCAAAAACCTGGTTTCCATGTTTGTAATGTGAGAAATAATCTCATCTTCGATTTCTTTGGAGAACGTTGGACGGCATCCTCCTAGGTCTCCTTTCTACCAACTCTTCGACGCAAAGTGGTGCTGGGTACATTGAAAGTTCTGGAAGTTACCTTCCAACCCATTTTCTTCTGCTGTACATTCTCTACGGCTTCCCACATATTTTCTTCATCCCATGCTTGTCGCGGTGGCTTGAGACTTTTGACTTTTCCCATTTTCGTATTAGCCCTGTGAGAAACCATCAACCATAATAAAACAGTCACAACCAACTAAACTACTTTTCATATCCATTTGGTATGATGGCACCCTATGCCACCATAATAAACATCTCGGGTGCCATCATATCAAAAATTGACAACTATAAACTTTGTTAAATTGTGACACTGTAACGGCAACATGGCTAATAGTGTTATTCATCTTTTGAAAGCCTAATATTCATACTATCATATGGATCTATCACAAACAACAAACCCTCAAATTAGTGAAATTAAATGATGATGAAAAACTTTTGTACCTACTTACAAATAATTTCAATGTTAACCTCCAACGGCAGCTTCTACTCAACTATCACACCGCTGTTACAGTAGATTTGTGGTGGTCTCTAGCACCTCTAGTGGGCTTAGATTCAATTAAATTCAAATAGAAGTAGCTAAAATTGGCAGGGTGCCATCATATCGACATATCTCCTCATGTTGTTGCTAGAATAGTTAAACCAATTTTGATTGCCTCACATACCCGCTGAGTAAGATAAAGTGGCTTGAGCTATTACATCTTCGTATTCAACATCTGATTCATTTAAAACCGTATTATTTGTCTTCATCATATTGGACTATACTGTAGCTTCGGCAATGAAATTATGTAGAAGATCTTCGTAGAGGTTCTGTAGATCGTATGCTATCGCTAAAATTTCTGATTTGTTTAATTTTCCCATATTTTCTAGCTGCCTAAGCCAAAAATATTTTCATGTGTGTTGAAGAAAATCGATTTTTTAGGGAAGAAATAATAGATGGGATAAATTTAGATGTTCTCTTCCAGATTCTCAGTTGATTCATTTGATCTGTAAGTCTGTTTTGCCACTACTCAAGGACGCTTAAATTCAACATCCAGTTTTTGTTTGGCCTTCACTAAGGAAAGAAAATCAAACCTCGAAACGATTAAACTTGATGGGAGCGAGGTTAAATGGAGACAAGAAGTCAAGTATCTAGGTTTGTCTCTAGAAAGTAAACTCCTGTGAAACAAATACACAAAGCAAAAATGGCTCTAATGATGTGCAGGAATCTGGCAGGAAGAAATTGGGGTTGTAACCCAAAAATCCTGTGCTGGATCTACACTGCCATAGTAATAGCAATTATCAATTATGAAGCCATTGTGTGGAGTAGTAGAACTAGCCTATTGATGAGGAGAGAAAACATCTCCAAAATTGAAAGACTAGCCTGTATGTGCATTACAGGAGCAATGAGAACATGCCCAACGACAGCCATGGAAGTGATTCTCAACCACATACCACTACATATGGTGGTGGAAAGTGTTGCAGAAAGAACAAGATACAGACTAAGTAGAGAGGGAATCATTAAACAAACCACCTCCTTACTTCTTAGAAATCAGAAAACCTGGGACATGCCACAAGATGGAATGATGAAAAAGTATAACTTTTCAAAGAAATTCGTTACGGAATTAAGCAACAAGAATGAATGGGATCCAAATACCATTACCAAACTTAGAAAGAATGCCATTCAGTGGTACACAGACGGCTCAAAAGCAATAGAAAAAACTGGGATAGAAGTACACAGGCCAAAAACCCAACCCTCTGAAAGCTTGGAAAAACCCCAAGTATCTTTCAAGCGGAAATTCTCGCCATAAGAAAGTTTGCCCAGTTCAATATTGATAAAGGATATAGAAGGCAAAGGATTATCATAATGTCGGATAGTCAAGCAGCCATTAAAGCACTGAGCTCTTGTGTTATCAGTTCCAAAATGGTGTGGAAATACCTAGGCAAACTCAATGAACTAGGCGAGAACAATATAGAACAGTGAACAGGATAGGCAGCAATTACTACAGGTGTTAGAATGTCATACAAAATATATATTTCACATTTTATCAATGATGTGATCTACTATGAATGGACCTGAAAAATTTGACAGCAAATAATTTGCATTCTGAAACTTCAAAATATTATTGATTGTCTAGTTGTCGAATTTTTTCGTTAGTGTCAGATAGGCACCATATATAATTTAAAAACTCAATTGTTCTTGATAAAGGTAGCTGGAACGCTACCGAAACGTTGAATTGAATTATACAAAAAAGATTGTGGTTTAATTACCCAAAATAGTTGACACAGAGAAAAATACTTCATCTTCGGTTCGTTGGAAACATATTCCGGGATATACCCCAGATAAAATGAACAAATACTAGACACGAAAAAACTTCATCCAGTTGAAGATATTCAACTGCAACTTTTTGAAAAAAAAAACAACTTACGTCAGCAAACTTAAATATAAACACATCACACATATTCCGAAAATGATAGATCATGTTGATTAATATTGGTAAGGGATTGTTGAAAAGTAAAACAATTATTCACATTTAATATACCTTCAATTTATTTCGACATTAACAGCATAGATTGTACAAGCTTTAAACAAATTGATGTCATCGTTATATAAATTAACAACTACAATATACAAATCTGACATTGTCAATACAGCTTTTATCTGTGCATACACTATCACAAATTTTTTTAAATTCTCGTTACAACTAAAATTAAAAACCTAAAACGATCATCCAATAATATAAATACATAATTATTATGGGAAATCCAAGTTTAGCACTACTTGAAAGAAATCAAACACCCGTAATTGAAACAAAATTAAAAACTTCGTATAATTTATAAGGAAAAGTTCTTTCTATGATGGGTCATTTAATAATAATAAATGTATTTGTTAAAATTTACAAAAATCTACTAAAAAATAAACTTTGTGAATATGACTTTATGTGATTTCGATATTTCTGCATATTTGAGACAAAAGACGTTTAGCTATAGTTAATAATGGTTCATTATTAACAGACTTCATGGTTAGTTACTGTTGTTAATCGGTATCTCAATCTCAAACCATGGTATTCAGATAATAAAACAATTCACGAGCTTTATATGGTCAATGGGACAGAACAAAATGAATAAAACATGACCAACTTTAAATTAGATGTAACTAAATTGAACTTTGAAATAAGAGCGAAAATATCAAGGTCATGTCTTCTCCTTCAAATCTAATAAAGAAGTAATTGAAAAGAAAGCTTTGTGATGATATAGAAGGATGTAGAGAAATCTTGAATGGAAAACATCAATAAGTTTAAAAGACGGTTAAAGTGAAATCTGAAACTGACAAATGACAAAAACAGTTGTTACAACTTATGATCGAAAGTCCTTTTAAAAAATGGTCGAAAATGGTATCTTTGTAGTTGGTGAAATTGGCAGTGAATAAAGCAAGCTCTTAAAAGACAAGGCAGTGCTGAAAGACCAAATACAACTCTCAAACTAAATGCTGCATTTCTTTTTGTTATGTGTTCCAAACCAGTTTCATCGTCTCAGGAACAAATGTGAATATAATATATTAGTAGCCAAACGTATCTTGACAAATATGTATTGTTTCCATTAGGTACATGATTTAGTATTGACTATTGATTTGCTTTAAGTAGTTACTGACAGCCATGGTAGTTTTAAAATTATTGCTATAGATCATTGTTTCGTACGTAAGTTTGGAATAAATACATCACATACTATACTATACGAAAACGAAATATTAGAATCGCAAAATTCGGACATCCACGACAATGATCAAATCGATGGTGCATAAGTCATAAGAAATGGCTTTATGTTCAAAAAGTACCATCGACATTTAAATACAAGAATCTTCATCATTTTTATACATTATTATGAAAATATTCAATTGTAAAGGGATTAGAGGTTAATGGTAGACTTAATGAGAAAAATTAGCAGTAATGGTCGACATCTGCAACATTATTTGGATCAAAATAATCTTACCAAAAGCCATGTCTTATTACATTTCAATATTGTTATACAGTTATTACATTTCCGATGCGCTCTCGAAATTATGGAAGACACCAAAGCAACTATTTATGCTAATTGTATAGTTTAATAATATTACGCACAAACACTAAAATTGAAACTGTAATATTTTGCATTAATCTACTTTGCCCACGTAAATCACACACAATTTTACTCAAAAGTGCAATAAAAATAATTTTCTACAAATGGCTGACAGCATTTTAAATGTGTTCTTCCCGAGTATGCCATTTTAAATGTTATAATTTTGTTCTCGGAAAAAAAGGCAGTAGCAAAAACAAAATGTAAGATCAGATTATTTTTCATCATTCTTAAGCCAACTTTATAATAAGATGTTTGTTGCAAAAATAGGCAATTGAATTTGTCATCAACTGTTCCAAGATCTTGATTATGGTGGTTATATGAAATGTTGTTGCATTGCCTTTTGGAATATTGTGCTTTATAAGTATAACACATACTCATATCTAGCAATTTTTAAGTAATAACTTTTCACATCATTTTCCGGTCCAATTATGTTCCGTTTCATCAAATGGGAAACGTTAAAATTTTAGCAGAGCATTCAAAATTACTTGTTCAAATATTTTAAAGTTGATTATTTGTCTTCTTGGTTGGCTATACGTAATGATAAAAACGAAACTGACATGTATTTTAAAGACCACAATCAAACACTAACTTCTACTTTTCGATTAACCTATCAAACTGGTATTTGATTTACAATCAAATAAAAAATTGGTGGTATCCATCATTTGGAATTGATCACCTTTATCGATTGATTATATATTTTCTACTTTTCAATATTTACAAAACTAAGTTTACTCCTTTAGAAAAAGGGATGGAAAATATTATATTTGAAAAACTATTATGGTTATCTCAAAAGACTTACTCTTACTATTATTAAAGATGTGTACCATATATTTCTGCCAAATTACTAATCCAGAATTGATTCTAAATTTAATTTTGCAGACATGAATTTTTTTATTTCTTTATTTTTATTTAGCAACGGGATTCTATTTCACGACACGATTTTATCGAGTCCTTCGATGTCGTATACGATCTTCAATTCGATCGTACTGGATCATCCCCTTCTATTTTACGATCGAATTGAAATCGGGTTTTCTCGGATTTGGACAGCAATTTTGATACGAGTCTTTCAAAGTGAAATTGTTTTTTGACATTGTCGACAGAATTCATTTGATATTTTTAGCAGTTTAAAAAAACTCTTTTTACATTTTTGAACCTTTGATGTTTATATTTGCTAAAATACTATATTAATGTCATTCAAGGTACGATATTACCACTGGGAAAATATTCTCCAATTCATGGAGAAAAATAGAGATTTTGCAAATGGCAGGTTCAGGAAGGGATAAACAGAAAAAATTATGGGCTGAATTATCCCTCAAACTAAATTCATTGGGATTTGGAGAAATAATAATCCTTTTATTGATCTGCGCTGTAAGGGTTCTAGTTGTTTTAAAATATATAGATTATTAATACTAATAATATCGACATTTTTAAGATGACTTCTCTGAACGTACCTTTTATTTAATCTATAAAGTTCTATAGTCAGGTATTTCAATGGTGACACTATTTCCAAGTTTTTCTCGTTGTCGACAAAGGAGTAAATTTCTTTGGGCTAGCTCTGCTATTAAAAGGCTCTCCCTCACAATAGACAACAGTGTTCCAATAATAATAGTTTATTGCATAAAAAATGACTTCTCTTGATGTTATTTTTGTAAATATTTGCAAAAATCGGCAGAAAACACATAAAACGTTTTTATTTTTTGTTAGAAATTAGAATGCGCAGGTTAGAATATGTCAGGAAATGCTAAATAGAATATAAGTTTCAAAATAAGTAAACGAATACGACTCGTTCATACCTATCGTATTTCTACGACTAATCGAAAAATAGAATCGTCTGCCGTTACGATCGTATCGTAGAATAGAATCCCGGAGCAGTACTCCACAAAACCCGTTTTCTGTACTATTAAATTGAACGGAATCAGTATTTTCACTACCATGTTAGAGTCAAACATCTCAAAAGGTTATCTTAAATACGTTAAACAATATTTTTAGTTTATAATTGAGAATCTCTCTACTTGCACTAAAAATATTCCTCAAATTAACACGTATCTTATAATTTTCGACAAAAATTTAACACCAAGCGAATAATTGAAAAAAAAATCAGGATATTACTAAATTTGCTTATATTTTTTTGACAGGATATCCTTAAATATAATTTATATTTTTTTAAATTTATCACGTTCAACTACACTGGAAATTAAAATATTTTCATTGTTTATTTATTTAATTTGTATGGAAATCAGGGTAAATAGTTCGAAATGTTTTATCGTTAACATTTGAAACTTCTATACAAAATTAAACATTACAAATCCGATCTTTTTAAAAAGGTGGTAGATTATACAGTATGAAACAATAAAAGTTTTCTATATCTTGTTTGTAATGTTATTTCCAGTATTAAAAAGAACCAAAAATGTGGAAAAGAAATATCACTATTTAAGATGCGCCTCTGGATCTCATAGACAAGTATGAAAAGATTGTAAAACACAATTATACTCCAAACATCGAAAAAGACAACAAATAGATGATGTTAGACAGAAAATTCAATTCCTATGTTTCAAATGTCAATCGTAATGTACAATCTTTTCAAAAAATGGGGGGAATATACTTTATTATTAATATAGTTTATGTGGGTAGATATCTATCAAATTACAAAACATGATTTGGTTAATCAACTATATCCAAATTTTCCACAAATATAGTATCAAGTTTATTGACAATTAATTTTCAGAACAACTTGCTGAGAATGCTAAAATATAAAACAAATTGATAAACTGACGTTATACTACGGTTTGGCTATTAGACGTTGCTATCTGGGCAACGTTCTTTCACTACAGTTCCACGGACGAGAAGCCATAACATAAAAAATGCCCGAGCGGCGCGGATTCCTGGTGCGAATGGCAAAAAGCTGCAGCTGCTAATGCATTGGATTCGTTCAAACACACGAGGATGTTTTGGATGCCATCAAGCCTATCTATGAAGATCTGAGCAAAGATGCCTTCCTGGAACGATGTGTCGGAAGCTTCACGCAGTACACAATGAGTTTGAACCAAATTATTTGGGAAATCTGACCAAAGCACTTTCTTTCATCGTTGAAATTGCAGCTTATGTTGCAGCCAGTGCCTTCAATGAAGGTTCTTTTGCTTTACTAACCTTTGACATGGGAATCATGGATCAAGCGCTCATGAATGGGCGCGATCAACTGACTCCATATGTATAAGCCAAGCAGAGCAGGAAGCTGGAAAGCAAACTAAAAGAGGCAGGATTCGTCGTAGACAGGAGCAACAAGGTACTTTAGACATCATGGATGATAGCAACGTCCCTTATGGACCTGGCATTGATGAGTCAGTGTAAGGTAAGCCGATAAAATTCGCTAATGATTTTTGTTGTGTTCAAAACTTCAAAGCGTTTTCCCTAAAACTCACGTTTTCAAAGTGTTCCAAAAAAGTGAAAAATTGAAATTTCGAAAAACCCTCCCAACTATTTTATAACGAATGAACTTTGATTTCAGATGATCCATCACAAAGTTCTGAGGAGCACCGCAATTCTACTTTTTTCCTAGACACGTCCGAATAATTGCTGCCATTGCCGTATTTTTAAAAATATTTTTCGAATGTCATACTTTAATGTACCTACCATTGGTTTTAATAAAGAGATTTTAACTGTGTTGTCTTTTTTGTACGAATTAACCTAACCCCTTAAGAATTAAGCTATTGGGATAACATCAATTTCTAGACTGTTTCTGTATCTCTGAGACTCCCGAGACAAAACTTAGTGAAGAAATCCACTGGACCAATGGATGAATAGATAACCGATCATATTGTCACCGTAAGAAAAAAAAAAGATATTTTGGTTAAAATTGATAAAGATAATATCGTTCTGCAGTCCCAAAAGCCCACTACAAAATATAAGCATTTTATAATGGACGAGCATATTAATTAAAAGATAAAAATAAATCATTAGCTTTTGACTAGGCTTATCCGAGAAAATTGATATTTTTTGTTGAAATATAAAAATTGTTTAAACAAGTTAGAGAATGAGTTTTCCAAATAAATTACAAGAATTCACGCACCGATTCTAAAGAAAGTACGTATAAGATTAAGTATTGTATAAATGTACAGTCTAAACGTTCATCTAAAATATCCGTGACTCGATATACAGAGGTTAATCAAGAAGCACAGACGATAAACGTTGTAAGTCGACAGATAGTTATTATTAATGGGAGAATGTTTAAATATCGTTCTTAAATTACCAGCGAGTTTTGTAGTTCCTATTAATGAAGTAGTATCACTTCACTTGTTTGACTAGTGTACTTTCCATAAATAAAAGCAATGGCCCGAATGTACCATAAAATAATATATTATAGCCTAACGACGGCGTTATATATTTATATATTATTCAAAATCTCAACGGATTTTTATGTCGTTTTATGTAATCAGCTGATGAATATACAATATTTACAGCTTCCCAAAAGAATGCGCCTAAAATTAAGGCCGTTAATTCGTGAGAAAAGACTGAAGGATTAGAAATTTTTTCAAAATTTTCTTAGCGTCAGTCTTAGTGTAACACGAATCAGAAAAAATCTAACAACTAAAGTAAGTTATCGCATAATATATTTTGTACATTTCCAAATATTTTCAATTTTTATTGTACAATATTTACACAGAAAAATAATTACAAATAAAACATACGGGCAAAATAATCGCAAAACCCGAGACAAAAAGTTGACAACGAATCTTTCTACAAAGATGTTGATTTTATTTACAAAAATTCGGCGAAATTAGCCTTTATCTTTGTTAATTCGGTAGGTATATAATCATAAGACGGATATTGCGGATATACGTACCATCCGCATTTACAAACTAAACATTTTGACACAGCCTTCTCCAATCTAATATACACACGACTATTCTTTTCGATACCTCGACTTTTCCAAATTCTTGCCTTTCACCAAGATTTTCCATTAATTTCGCTTCTCAGTCAAGAGATTTTCCTCGACTTTATTATCGAGCAAACAGTTTCACCCTCAACAACATCATATTTTGTTTTTAAGATTCACGTTCTTTCTTTACTTTATAATCGTCGCCCAAAATCGTAGCGATTTCTCCTTGCATAAAAGCCCACGGCACGTTTGAATTTGCCAACGGGCATTTCTCTCCACTTGGACAGTACACCTAAAACAAAAATAATAAGAATTATTTCTTTTACAATTTCACTTATATAAAGTTGTCCAGGGCGTCCCCAATACATTCTTTATAAAATATTTAACGTATTTTAATATTATAAATTGGTCAAAACCCAACTACAAAAGTGGGGATACAAAAAATATAAAAAGAATATTGAAAGATCTAATAATTTTAGTAATAGCCTATTTTCAATTATTATTATTTCTACTATATAAACTTCAAGCCAGGGGTGGATTTGACAATAGGCAAAAAATGCAAGGGCGGTTATAAAGAAAAAGTATCCTACATGCACTTTCCATGTGCTTTTATTCTTACATTTTGAAAGCCAAAGATGTACTTAGACTAAGAAGATATTTTTTAATGTTTATAAATGAAAAAAGTGTTATTTGCTGTACCATTTTCCTTTGTTCTAATGGCCGATAAGAGACTGTGAGTTTGTTAAAAAAGAAGATTTATTAAAAATTTTGTAGAATCAAAAATAGATTCATTTTATTATAAGTATTAAGTTCTTTGAGAGGGGTGGCGAACATAGTTGTGCCTAGGGCGGCACACGATTAAAATCCGTCCCTGCTTTAAGCTCTATAATGTTCACGTTTTGCAAGCCTTCCAGTCAGAAGATTTCATAGAAAAAATCGAATGTCATGGTGGCCATTTTATCAATTCGTTAATTGGAACTATCCAAACATTTAATTAGTGAATGTTTTGCGACTGTATCAGTTTCAAGTGGAGCTACTTTTATTGGAATATCAGTCATTAAAATATTCTAAATACATCTACGACCATTGTTTCCATAAATACGTAAAAGTCCAATTCAATAATTCCTTATAAGGATTATTTATTGACCAATTATTGTTAAATTTTCACAAAACTAAACAAGTAATTAGAATTACCTAACAATTATTGAATATAGTTGTATGAGTAATATTTGACATGAGGTAGGAAAAAGCACATTTAGTTTCAGTTTAATATATTCCAAATTCAATATGATTTCTTTGGAAATGATCCACAAAAAAAACTAATAGATTAAGTAAAAAGTTTTCTCGTGTCCATTCATTTGTAACTTATATTTAGATTTTGACCATACTCCATAAAACTAAAAATATTTTTCATAAAATGATTGATTTGCAGGACACCCTGTACATTATTTGGGTATAAAATAACATTAACCTAATGTGTATATATTTACTCTTATATTCACCTCTGATCCAGCTCCTTGTCTCTTTATGCTTTCCCTGCTACATGGAAAACAAAATTTGTGATGCGGCACTGAGGGGCATTGTACAAAATGAGTGTCTTCTAATCTTTCCTGACACAATGTACATTTTAAAGTTGCGGTAGCAGTTGGTGTTGCAGCAACATTTTCTACATTCCCTGTCAAGGCTTCGTTATTGCCAGCTGACATATTACCTGCTTCCGTTGACGTTACCGTTGTCGATGAAACGTGCCTCGATCCTGATGACCGTCTGCCACTCGAAGAACCTGCTGAAAAACAAAGTAACGAAATTCAATACAAATCATTATAGTGTATTTTTATCATATTGATAGCTGAAGAGCTCATTATAAATTCAAAAACGTGTCTGAAACACTTCAGGGTGATTCAAAGAATTAAACAGAATTGTAAATAAGTGTTCAGTTAGCAACTCTCGCTAGATTCTTCCTGTATAGTGAACCGCAGGTAGCGAGGACAATAGAACCCTATTACCATTACCATTCAAATATATTGTAAGTAAAACTTTTTATTAACACTTTCTGTGTTTTTATATATCATTTTTTTTCTAATTTTGTGCACTGTCCAAGCCATCATATTTTATTTAAAATCAACAAATTAAAATGATTTTTCTGATAATTTGTATTTATTTCTATCCACAGAAAATGGAATTGAAAAATTCTGCAAACAAGTGTTTACCAGAAAAGAATAATTGTGTGACTTACCTGTTGAATTTGGTGAATGTTGAGATCCCCTAGATGCGGATCTGGGGGCTACATTAGTAGGCGGGCTACCTCCTGTTGAGCGAGGACTTCCGGGTGGTAGATTGTCAGCTACCGACATCAGAGCCGCCATGGGACTCTGACCAGAACCTGTGGTAGGTTGAGCCTGTGGCGTCGCACCAGCCATATTTGCTTCAGGTGGAGAGCCTGTCCTATTGTTTAATGGAGAACTCGAACTTGTCCCATTTGCACTCGCTACTGAGACAGGTGCTACAAATCATTAACCGTATTTATTCTTATTCTATAATAAACCGTGGAAGTATTGGAATTGTGGAAAAATTAATTTTAAATTTGGACTATCAGAAGATTTTATTTGAGTCAATAGATATCGAAGAATAAAAATATATTATTCCAACGCTTTGACAAAGTTTTGAAAAATAATTTTTCCAAAAACAGTGACCGTTCAACGAAGAAGAAACAACTACATGCCCCGACAGACATTGAATTACACTTCTAAGTCAAACGGGGTTGGTAAATCTACAAGATTTAAACCAACCATTCTGGTTTGCAACTAGAAGGGACAACATAACTTGTAGACCGGTTTCGGCGTATTGCGCCTCATCAGTACAAGGTATATGTTATCGTTGAGCGGTCACTGTTTTTGGAAAAATTATTTTTCAAAACTTTGTCAAAGCGTTGGAATAATATATTTTTATTCTTCGATATCTATTGGTAAAACGCTTTACTAAATACGACAATTTTACAGGAAACTGTAATAATTCATTTATTTGAGTCGGTATGCAGTATTTTTTTTTTAAATAATCAACTACTTTTTGCTTCGGTAGATACTCAACGTTAGATACATATATTGGGTATAGTTTAAGTAAAAGATGTGGTGTTCATTTAAGGTAATCGGCAATTTAAGCCACGTTATTTAGACGATAAATAATGTATTAAGTAGTGTTAGAATTCACTCTAATAATCCTAAAATCTATATTTAATAATGTTAAAATTATTATCGATTACATATTATATCAATCATTATAACAAACCACAGATATTTTCAAAATGATGTTCAACATTCAAAGTATATCCATCGAACAAACAGAGCGAAACAACGATAGATTGGGCGCTAATTTGTAACCTTACAGGGCCCAATTTGTAACGGTAATCGCTCCAGCTTGAAAGGCTCCTGCTAGAGACTCCTCTCAAGGGTGATTCGACTCCAAAGTTTATGTCGCACAAGGATAACAGAAAGGTTGTAAAAATTGAGGGCGCCACTACCTTTTTGACGTCGATAAAAAGTACTAACAAACTAAGCCGGAAAAGGTAGAAACGCCTTGTAGAATTTAGATAAAGGTTTCAACAGAAACACTTTATACTTTATTTAGAAAAAAATAGATTTTAAAACAAATTTTCATTTATTCTTCTGCCACAGGAAATGGAACAAATGTGAAGATAATTTGTACATTTATAGGTACTTAGCTTATGAAGTGGTTGTTTCCGCAAAATGTGATGGTTGAAGAAGGTAGGTAGGTCTTGCCTCTACGAAGTCTTGAGAAGATGAAGATTAGACCTCGAAGAAGATAGGAAGATAGAGATGTCTTGATTAGAACGGTATCCTAGCAGCTGTGTCCTGGTCTAGGGCTGTATCCTGGTCTAGGGCTTGTATCCTAGTTTAGGGGTTTTATCCTAGCCTAGGGGTTGTGCTTGTCACAGCAAAATTAATTAGATAGTAAAGGTTTAAAAGCGATAAAAAAATGGAGGTCTTTCCTCGAAGAGAGTCGATAGCGGAAAGGGCTGTCCCTCGTGGCGTTGAAAAAATGGAAGCGACCGTTGGCAGACGTCAATTGTCTTATGGTCAGGGTTGAAGATTGGGGTGGCTAATGAGACGACGAGCGGTAATTAAAATTATTTATTCTATAAAATCGAAACAGGTCGATAGACATGTTACACATGTTTAAAGCTATATTCGAAAAGGGAAAAACATGTTAAGCTAATTATTGTTATCCAAATTGAACACACTAACATTTTCAAAATCGTTAGTTGGCTCCTGTACTAAAAACTAAAGAGGATAGATCCTTAGATAACGTACACTATATATTTTACTCATACTTTAATAAAATTTCAATTCAATTATTTACCACAATAATGCCAGTCCAGAGAGTTTAATAATTATATATTTTATTTTGTGTTACACCCTGTATATTTCTTTTATCATATGGTAACATTTCTATATTCTAAGTCGTAATAGATATGAAGACGATTAAATGGACAAAAAGGTAACCATTATGGAGAACATATTTGTTAAAAAAAATTACAGAGACTCTCTCCATTCTAGAATTATACAGGAAAAACTAAAAATGCTGTTTTTGGTTAATGGTAAAGTTAAATTTTATTTGATCACAAATTTACTATAGCCATTGGTACTTATGAATCTTCGATATGCCGTTTCGTGTCTTCACATTTTTTGTTTTCCCTGTATAACTCGAGAATAAAGAGTGTCCCTGTAATTTTTTAAGAAATATATTACTTTCCATAAAAGTTTCCTTTTTGTCCATTGAATCGTCTTCGTATCTATTACTGTTTAGAAAATAGTAATGATTTCATATGATAAAAGAAACTGCCTGTATGGACTCTGAGGTGAGATCCATGGATACCTATGGAGCCTTAGTTTGGTGGCCAAAAACAGATCAGAGGAAAGTCGAACTGGAGCTATCAAAACTTCAGAGGCTTGCCTGTCTGTGCATAACGGGTGCGATGAGAAGCAGCCCAACTGCGGCAATGGAAGCCATTCTCAATCTACCGCCTCTTGCTCTGCAGGTTAAGACTGCTGCTTACAGGCTGGAAGGCAATGGGAATTGGCACGAAAGAACACCCACCCATAGTATTTCCAGAATCACAGATGAGAAGTGATAACATGTTGGCCAACCATATCCAGCTAAACTGGGATGGGTTGGAAGCATGCAATCATGAAGGAACGTTGGTGTGGTACTCAGACGGATCTAAAACTGACATAAGAACAGGAGCTAGAGTCCATGGTGCCAGACCCATGTGCAATGTCCACGCATCGTTGGGGAAGTTTGCATCAGTATTTCAGGCAGAAATCTACGCCATCGACACGTGTTTGCAAATTAACATCGAAAGGGGCGAAAAGATCCAGATCAAATCTAGTCTGGTATGTGACTGTCTACAAAAACTTTTTAACCTGGCAAACAATAATAGAGTAACTCAAAGTGGGACCCGGGCACAAGGTTATTGTAGGTAATGAAAAGGGGGAAAAGGAGGAGTGGGTGGCAGAATTCAGGAAATCCAAGATACAAGGGGGGTAGTGAAAATGAGGGGGATAAGGCCGGTAGAGAAGTGGGAGGTAGAGGATTGGGGGAGAAACATTAAAGTGAGAAAAGCCCCAGGGATAGATGGCCTGAGGGGTGATATGGTGAAGAGGCTGTTGGATGACAATAGGGAGCACTTCTGGGAACTATTCAACAGGGTTCTGAGGGAGGAGGAGTTCCCGGAAGGATGGAAGGTAGCCAGGGTGATACTAATGAAGAAGGCGGGTAGAGAGGGGAAGCGGGCGGGGGACTATAGGCCTATCAGCCTGCTGTGTGGTATGGGTAAATTGATGGAGGGATAAGGGATAGGATTGAGGAGGAAGTTGGTAGGAATGGGGGTTTTAGGGTAAACCAGCACGGGTTCACGAAGGGGAAATCTTGCATCTCGGCACTGAGCAAGGTGATAGGTTTGGTGGAAAGAGCTGGGGAGGGCAGCTGGAGGAAGAAGAAATTGGCCCTACTCGTGTTCTTCGACGTCGGGAACGCGTTTAACAGTGTCAGCAAACGGGCGGTGTTGAGCGCGTTGCTGAGGCTTGGAGTGGAGCAGGGGTTGGTTAACCTGGTGGAGGACTACCTGACGGGGCGTGTGATTGTAGACTCCAGAGGAAGGAGATATGAGATGGAGGCTGGAGTGCCTCAGGGCTCGGTTCTTGTACCGACGCTCTGGAAGTGTGTGTTTGATGAGGTTTGTGGGATAGTATGTGAAGAGGGATGTGAGATTACGGTGTATGCGGATGATGTGTGTCTGGTATGTACGGCAAAGGGAGAGGCGGAGATAGAAAGAAAGGCGGAGAGAATGTGCAGGAAGATTGTGGAGAAGATAGAGCGGTGCGGACTGGAAGTGGCGGAAGATAAGGCGGTGGGGTTGCTAGTGAAGGGACGGAGCAGGGCAAGTGAAGTGGGGGTGATGGTTAAGGGAAGGAGAATTCGCATGGAGGAGTCTGTGAAATACCTAGGGGTGTGGTTGGATAGCCAATTATCCTTCAAAACCCATATGGAAAAGGCGGCAGAGAAGGGTAAAGTGAGGGCAGCATGGCTGGGGAGATTGATGTGAAAGGGCCGAGAGAGTGGAAGAGGAGAGTAATTGGTAGGACGGTAGAGCAGAGTATACTGTACGGTGCGGAGGTGTGTGGTGAAAGAGCGGGGGTGAATGCGAGGGTTAGGCCTCTTCTGCGGGTGCAGAGAGGGATACTGCTGAGGTTGGTGCAGGGGTACAGAACAGTGGGTGGACTGGCAGCAGCGGTGCTGGCAAGGTCCTACCCATTGGACGTGTTGGCTAGAGCTAGGAGCAAACGCTGGAGGGGTGCGACCAAAGAAGAGGTACGGGAATGGATGGAGGAGGAAATGGAGAGAAGATGGGAGGAGTATGAGGGCGCGCTAAAAGGAGCGATTGGGAATAGGAGAGATTGGATGGACCGGAAATTCGGGGAGGTGAACTACTTCTTGACACAAGTGCTCACTGGACATGGGTCGAGAGTAGGGTACCTCCACAAGATTGGGAAACGAGAGACTGGTGTGTGCGAGAGGTGTGAAGTGGAGGATGATGTGGGGCATGTGTTTAGATGCTGGAGGAACGAGGAAGTGCTGAAGAAGTTGGAGAGGAAACTAGGGGAGGCGGTGTACTGGGAAAACATGGTGGAGATAATGTTGAGGGGGGAGGAGGAATGGATGGAGGTGAGTGGAGTAGTAGAGAGCATGGTGAGGGGGAGAGGACTCGATATGGCATGAGAGGCAGGAGTGATAGGAGGGAGAAGATGACGGTGTGAGCGGAGAGTGTGCGAGGGACCGCCGCCTGTCTCGAAGTATGCTAGGGTAGTGATTCCGAGGCGGGGGTAACGGCGAGTTTGAGGTGGGTTTGGATGGTGGGCATCTTCTTGGGGATGAGTCCAACACTGTTTGGGTCCTGGACCCATTCGAACATGAGTTCCCCATCTCGGCCCGAAAAAAAAAGGTAATGAAAAGGCAGACAGAAACTGCATTCACTGGTCCTGAACCAGTATTTGGAATATCAATATCTGCTGCACGTGCTTGTACATTAAACATATTGGAGACACGTGCCAAAACACAAACACAGCAAACTCCTGATCAAAAAACCTTCGGAGTCGCTGACTAACGAAATACTAAACCTCAGCAGAGGCCAGATAAGGGATTACTCACCGGTCACTCTACCCTAAGGAAGCACATGCATAAAATTGGCATATATAGGGAGGAACCTATCTGTCGGTTGTGCATGGAAGAGGAGGAAGCACCCTCTCACATTATCTTCGAATGTGTCATTGGAGATATAGACTCCTAGGACTGGAGTATCCAAGGGAGGATTTCTCCAAGAAGGACCTAGTGAAAAGACTGTTGAGCCTGATAAGGGCTACTGGACTCTTCGTATAAACGGTATAACCAAGAGCATAAAAAGCCTAAAGGCGGAGGTGCCGAGGTTTCTAAGCCTCTAACTGATGGTGCCGAACCAATCAATCAATGTACACCTAGAAATGCAATAGATTTTTGCAGGTTTAATGATTAAACGCTCTCCAATTTAGATATAATTGATTAATAATGAAATATGGTTATGGTTATTCACATAAATATGAGAATTCAACTGCATACATAATGACACACAAAAGTGTACAAAAATATAGTGAATGGTATTTATCATACACATAGCAAATATTAACTCTTACAATTTGTGTGGGAAAAGAAATGCTCGCGAGAATATTTGCTAATCGCACTTGCCTATACCAGCGAGCTGTCGGTAAATTTGTACCGATTCAAAGGGAATTTATACTCGTGTTTATTTGGATTTGCAATGGGTGCGCTGCTCCCACAAACAACGTTTCAAAGTGCAAGGCCAGGAGTGTGGGGGATCCGATGGCTCGTTGCTCGTACTTGAACATACACGGAAATGTGCTCGTTCGTTAGTACTCTCGATGTGACTTAAGGATATCCAACACTGATAGCTAATATATTTAATTTGACACAATTTAATTGTGTACAAGTGAAGAATAAAGAAAAATTTAAAGGTAATATAAGAGAAATCAGTATGTTTTTTTTGCTTGGAATGTTGTTTACAATATTTTAAATAACTTCTGTAATTGTTTGATTTAAACAATTAATTTAATGTAAATTATGGGAACCAATGAATAATCCGAATGAAAACCTATGCGATGTCAGTTATACCTATAAGTGAAGTTTAAAAAAAAAGGAACAAGATTGAGGTCAAAGAACTGTTTTTTTTTTAAACTGGTTTAAACCTTCATTATTTTTATAGGTCGTAAATGGGGCTCCTTTGATATGTACCTATGTCCGACCTAATGTTAACATCGACATTGCATTTAAACGTTCAGATTCAGAATACTTGTTCCCGCTGTTTTGTATTTTGCTCAGTTTACTGTCGTCGATACGATGTGATGTTCACGTGACCTCCTTCCTACGTCTCGTGACGTAGCTTGTAACAATTACGTGCTTCGGAAGTTATCGCGTACGATCGAACATTTTCGTTTTACGAGAATGCGACCGCGGCGGCGAGTTTTTTCTTGGTTACGTCGTATTTTTAAACAGTGAACATCGTCATACGCAACGTTGCCACATCTACCACTCGCCGCCTCAACTGTAAAATGTGTTGCTAGGTTGATAACAGCTTCGTGGCCAACCGACCAAATAAATCATGCACTTGCTGTGTACCCACGACACGACAGACGAGATGTTTTAAATAAACAAAGTCGTGTTTGTTTATACATGCGACATGAATTCCTTACGTGATCTTCTTTTCTTGTTGGATATTTGATAAAACGTTAAAATAACAGTTATTATTAATTATGTATATTATCTCGATTGTTAGCATGTGGCAGGAATTCACGAAAAAAAAAAGATATCAATAACTGATACTTTATCGAGAACTTAACATAAAAATAATAAAACTATTATTTAAAGTTTATCAACGTATAGTAATTATTATTTTGTAATAGCATGGCCACTATTTTGTAACCAGAAAACCGGCTTTCGCAAAATTGATTGCAATGCCAAGTCGATAATTTACGAACACATGCCCACGCATAATTGTCAAAAAAAACTATAAAAAAAATATAATTAATATTTAAAATTGTATTCGTTGTGTCCAACTCAATGATGAATACAATTCTGAACAAAGGAACTCAGGTCCGGATCTATGTATGGGCTTAATGGGTTCCAACCCTGGGGCCCCGAATAATAAAATAATAAATCAGAAAAAAAATACAAATCAAAATTAAAAAACCCGAGATAACATATCAAATTTATTTTTAATATTCCAGAATAATTTACTTTCGTTCTTCTACTTTATTATGTTCATTTATTAATCTTTTTTCATTTAAATTATGTTTGTTAAGAATTTATGGCTTTAATTTTTTGTTTACCAAAGATAAAGAAGGTACCTGTTTATTTTATCTTCTTTGACCTAAGTTTATAATGTATTTTCGTTTCAAATAAAAAAAACATTTCGTATGTTTAATTTTCCCGCATAAGGCCCCCAAAGGTCGCGGTCCGGCCCTGAAGGAACTGGATGTTATAACCTATGTTAAGCTTTCGCTAACAGCCAATATGTTTTTACATATAAGTTTCTATATAGCATGGAATACAACGATGTACAATACTTGTTGGTTTTTTTATTAATAGCACCAAAAAAGTTAAAATTTTGTAATTTCTAAATTTCCTTATTAAAATAAAATACAAATTATGAAGAAAAAAGGTGAGCGGTCGCCGGACCTTGCTTCTTATGCACAATAGAATGACCATTTTTCGTGAATTTTTCACCATTTTTCCAAAAATGTTGACCATTTTTGACGAATTTTGACAATTTTTCAAAAATTTTAACATATTTGGCAATTATTGACCATTTTTTCAAAATTTTAATAATTTGACCATTTTTGACAATTATTGACTAATTTTGACAGTTTTGACAATTATTGATCATTTTTGACAATTTTTCAAAAATTTTTACCATTTTAGACCATTTTTCCAAATGTTAACAATTATTGACCATTTTTGACAATTTTTGACAGGTTCTGTCAATTATTGACTATTTTTCAAAAAATTTGACAATTTTTATAATTATTGACCATTTTTGACAGTTTTCTATAATTATTGACCATTTTTTCAAAATTTTGACAATTTTTGACAATTTTTTCAAATTTTAATAATTATTGACCATTTTTGACAATTATTGACTAATTTTGACAGTTTTGACAATTATTGATCATTTTTGACAATTTTTCAAAAATGTTTACCATTTTAGACCATTTTTCCAAATTTTAACAATTATTGACCATTTTTGACCATTTTTGACCATTTTTGACAGGTTCTGACAATTATTGACCATTTTTCAAAAAATTTGACAATTTTTATAATTATTGACCATTTTTGACAGTTTTTTATAATTATTGACCATTTTTTCAAAATTTTGACAATTTTTTCAAATTTTAATAATTATTGACCATTTTTGACAATTATTGACTAATTTTGACAGTTTTGACAATTATTGATCATTTTTGACAATTTTTCAAAAATTTTTACCATTTTAGACCATTTTTCCAAATTTTAACAATTATTGACCATTTTTGAGAATTTTTGACAGGTTCTGACAATTATTGACCATTTTTCAAAAAATTTGACAATTATTGACCATTTTTTCAAAATTTCTGACAATTTTTTCAAATTTTAATAATTATTGACCATTTTTGACAATTATTGACTAATTTTGACAGTTTTGACAATTATTGATCATTTTTGACAATTTTTCAAAAATTTTTACCATTTTAGACCATTTTTCCAAATTTTAACAATTATTGACCATTTTTGACAATTTTTCAAAAATTTTTACCATTTTAGACCATTTTTCCAAATTTTAACAATTATTGACCATTTTTGAGAATTTTTGACAGGTTCTGACAATTATTGACCATTTTTCAAAAAATTTGACAATTTTTATAATTATTGACCATTTTTGACAGTTTTTTATAATTATTGACCATTTTTTCAAAATTTTGACAATTTTTTCAAATTTTAATAATTATTGACCATTTTTGACAATTATTGACTAATTTTGACAGTTTTGACAATTATTGATCATTTTTGACAATTTTTCAAAAATTTTTACCATTTTAGACCATTTTTCCAAATTTTAACAATTATTGACCATTTTTGAGAATTTTTGACAGGTTCTGACAATTATTGACCATTTTTCAAAAAATTTGACAATTTTTATAATTATTGACCATTTTTTCAAAATTTTGACAATTTTTTCAAATTTTAATAATTATTGACCATTTTTGACAATTATTGACTAATTTTGACAGTTTTGACAATTATTGATCATTTTTGACAATTTTTCAAAAATTTTTACCATTTTAGACCATTTTTCCAAATTTTAACAATTATTGACCATTTTTGAGAATTTTTGACAGGTTCTGACAATTATTGACCATTTTTCAAAAAATTTGATAATTTTTATAATTATTGACCATTTTTGACAGTTTTTTATAATTATTGACCATTTTTTCAAAATTTTGACAATTTTTTACCATTTTTGACAATTTCTCGAAAAATTTAAAATATCATATATTTGAGAGAAAAGACTTTCCTAATCATTATATTAATAATAAATAGTAAGTATTTCAATGAATACTGCATGAATCATTTAATGGGTACAAAATGTTTCTAGCACTTAGGTTTAAATTTTTGATATGAATGTTTAAAGAAAGTTATATTTTGTATTCATTTCTTATAAAGAAACTTTGTTGATTATTGATGCGAAAATATGTTATAAAAAGTATAAAAACAATAAATGTTTGATTAATGTTAAATGATTTTTTTTAAGTACAACAAGTCTCACTTAACAGCCCCCTGTCACGTTCAAAACAGTCCCCTGATGCCTCAAACAATCCTCTGTCATGATTTTTTGGAAAATCGCCAAAAACTCGGAAAATACGTGTAAATTCGTGAAATAATAGTTAATTTTCTTCGAAATAGGACACGGTTTTTTGGCAAATGGCAAAAATAATTGCCAGGACAGCATTTGTATGGGACCTGTACGAGCTTACAGAGAAATGCCCAAACTACATTTTTCTACAACTGCTATGAAAAGTGACGTATTTCTCATACCTTACTTGATTTCAAAACCAAATATTGCTCATACTGTGAGAAATAATATTTCTCACGGCACTTTGCCCACGCCACATACATTTATATGGAGAATCAAATAAAATCGACAAAAACTTAGTAGGCTACTGTCATCTTTAAATACCTACTTAGTTGTCACAAAACTGTCAGATTATATTAGAAAATATGTTAAAAATTTTAAAAAATTGTCAAAAATTTTGAAATATGGTCAAAAATTGTCAAAAATTTGTAAAAATGGTCAAAAATTGTCAAAAACTGTAAAAATTTTGAAAAAATGGTCAATAATTATAAAAGACTGGCAAAAATGGTCAATAATTGTTTAAAATTGTCAAACATTTGGAAAAATTGTCAAAAATGGACAATAACTGTCAGAATCTGTCAAAAATTGTCAAATATTTTAAAAAATGGTCAAAAATAGTCAATAATTGTTAAAATTTTGAAAAATGAACAAAAACTGTCAAAATTTTTGAAAGTTGTCAAAAATGGTCAATAATTGTCAAAAACTGTCAAAAATTGTCAATAATTGTTAAAATTTTGAAAAATGGTCGATAATTGTCAATAAATTTGAAAAATGGTCAATAATTGTCAAAAATGAACGATAATTGTCAAAAACTTTAAAAAATTTTTGGAAAATAGTCAAAAATGGTCAATTGTCAAAAATGAACGATAATTGTCAAAAACTTTAAAAAAATTTTGGAACATAGTCAAAAATGGTCAATTGTCAAAAATTCAAAAAAAATTTTGAAAAATGGTCATTGTTGTCAAAATTGGTCAATAATTGTCAAAAATTGTTAAAATTTTGGAAAATGGTCGATAATTGTCAAAAATTGTCAAAGATTTGGAAAAATTGTCAAAAATGGTCAATAATTGTCAGAATCTGTCAAAAATTGTCAAATATTTTAAAAAATGGTCAAAAATAGTCAATAATTGTTAAAATTTTGAAAAATGATCAAAAACTGTCAAAATTTTTGAAAGTTGTCAAAAATGGTCAATAATTGTCAAAAACTGTCAAAAATGGTCAATAATTGTTAAAACTTTGAAAAATGGTCGAAAATTTTTAAAATTTTGAAAAAATTGTCAATAATTATAAAAAAATGTCAAAAATGGTCAATAATTGTCAGAACCTGTCAAAAATTGGCAAAAATGGTGAATAATTGTTAAAATTTGGAAAAATGGTCTAAAATGGTCAAAATTTTTGAAAAATTGTCAAAAAGATCAATAATTGTCAAAATGGTCAATAATTGTTAAAATTTGAAAAAATGGTCAAAAATTTAGAAAAAATGGTCAATTGTCAAAAATTGACAAAATTTTCGAAAAATTGTCAAAAATGGTCAAAAATTGTCAAAATTTTGAAAAAATGGTCAATAATTATAAAAAACTGTCAAAATGGTCAATAATTATTAAAAATTGTCAAAATTTTGAAAAAATGGTCAATAATTATAAAAAACTGTCAAAATGGTCAATAGTTGTTAAAAATTGTCAAAAATGGTCAATAATTGTCAGAACCTGTGAAAAATGCTCAAAAATGGTCAATAATTGTTAAAAATTGTCAAAAATTGTCAAAAATTGTGAAAATTTTGAAAAATGGTCAAAATTTTTGAAAAATGGTCAAAGTTTTTGAAAAATTGTCAAAAATGGTCAATAATTGTCAGAACCTGTCAAAAATGGTCAAAAATGGTCAATAATTGTTAAAATTTGGAAAAATGATCTAAAATGGTCAAAATTTTTGAAAAATTGTCAAAAATGATCAATAATTGTCAAAATTGGTCTACAATTGTCAATAATTGTTAAACTTTAAAAAAATAATCCAAAATTTTGAAAAATTGGTCAATAATTGTCAAAAATTGTCAAAATTTTTGAAAAATGGTCAAAAATTTACGAAAAATGGTCAAAAATGGTCATTCTATTGTGCATAGGAAGCAAGCTTCTATCGGCGGTCCGACGACCGCTCACTTTTTGTTTTACTAACCATAAAAATAAATATTAAGTTACTTTACTTGTATTCTTTAAATTTGTGCAGTTTTAGAAAAAGTATAGTGTGCAACATGTGGGGAAAGTACTTTTCTCACTTGTTGTACAATATACTATTGTGAGATTTGTTTCTTGATAATTTTTTCTAAATTGTCACTTTAAGTATTTTTTAGTTTAGTCTTAGTTAAGTCCTCGTACAGAATAGATCTTTACTCGTGACGGTTTTTTTTAATAAAGTAACATTAAAGTTTGAAAGGTATTATTATATCCCATTTCCTAATAGAATATCTTTTAAATTAAGCCTGTAAACGATAACTTGGGACACGGTGTACAGGGTTTCTCATTATATTTTGACCCCCACTTATTTTCATTAATTTTGGGAATACAAAAAAAAGTTGTATTATTTTATCTGTACCGACCAAAAATGTAGCAACAGACTGAATTTTGTATATAGGGAGTGCCCAATAAAATGCATCTTCAATATTTTAAATGGGACACACATTATAGAACAAAACTAATTCTACACAATGCATTTTATTGGGCACTCCCTTTATACAAAATTCAGTCTGTTGCTACATTTTTGGTCGGTACAGATAAAATAATACAACTTTTATTTGAAACTTTTTTTTGTATTCCCGAAATTAATGAAAATACGTGGGGGTCAAAATATAATGAGAAACCCTGTACATATACGTATTATACTTTGACACGGGAAATTAACCGAAACTATTGCAATAACTTGTCAACAAATTAAAGGTAGGTAAGTAGTTGTAAAAACTAATTGAATAACAAAACTTTGAAATCATTTCCACGTATATAAAAAAAATTGTTTCTAATAATTATTAAATACAATCTTTGGAATGATCATTGTGTTGTATAGTTAAAAATTTACGACTCAACACTTATTTAATTATTGTTTCTGAAAGTAAATAAAAGTTATATTTCTAACCATGACTCATTCTCATAAAAAAAAATGCTGCTTTTAACGCAGCACTTTTCAAGGTGGCGTTGCGATTTGAATATGTTGTTAAACAAATTTGCATCAAAAATTACCAATGCTAATTTTACAGTTTGCGATTATTTTAACACAACTTACTACTAGAACTATTCCTCCATTATAACAAAATTGATATCCTATTAATAAGCGAAAGTCACTTCACAGACAGATCTTATTTCAGAATCCAACTTATTTTGCAAATCACCCAGATAACACTGCTCATGCTGGGACAGCCATTTTAATAAAAAGCACAATCAAACATGTAGAATTACCAAAGTATGCCTTAAACTATACAGTGATAAAAGTAAAGTCGAGTTTATACGAACTAACCGTGGCATCAGTTTACTGCCCACAAGGGATGTGAGATTAATGGAAAAGAATCGATTAAATAAAAATCGATTTTTCTTTATTCAAAATTAATCGATTTGTCAAAAAACGATTTTAATAAAAATAAATCGATTTTTTAAAATCATTTTAAAAAGTACATGCTTTTCATATTCCGATAATAAACCTAAGGGATTTATTCATTAACAATTTATTAGATTAAAAATCAAATAAAATTATATGAAAATTGTCAAAAATGGTCAATAATGTCAAATATTGTCAAAAACTGTTAAAAATTGACAATTTTTGTCAAAAATGGTCAGAAATGTTTAGAAATGGTCAATAATGGTCAGAAATGGTCAATAATTGTCAAAAACTGTCAAAAATTGTCAATAATTGTTAAAATTTTGAAAAATGGTCGATAATTGTCAAAAAAAATTTAAAAAATTTGAAAAATGGTCAATAATTGTCAAAAATGAAAGATAATTGTCAAAAACATTTAAAATTTTTTTGAAAAATGGTCAATAATTCAAAAAAAAAATTTGAAAATGGTCATTGTTGTCAAAATTGGTCAATAATTGTCAAAAATTGTTAAAATTTTGGAAAATGGTCGATAATTGTCAAAAACTGTCAAAAATGGTAAATAATTTTGGAAAATGGTCAAAATTTTTGAAAAATTATTAAATTTTTTGAAAAATTGTCAAAAATTTTGAAATATGGTCAATAATTGTCAAAAATGGTCAATAATGTTGAAAAATGGTCTAAAATTTTGAAAAATGGTCAAAAACTATCAAAAATTGTCAATTATTGCTAAAAACTGTTAAAAATGGACAGTTATTGTCAAAAATGGTTAAAAATTGTCATCGTTTTGAAAAATCGTCAAAAATTATCAAAAATTTGGAAAAATGGTCACTAATTTTGAAAAACAGGCAAAATTTTGAGAAATAGTCAATAAATAATACGAGCCGTTTCCGAAAATCGATTTAAACACGTAATTTATAAAGAAATGTTTAGAAATGGTCAATAATGGTCAATAATTGTCAAAAACTGTCAATAATTGTTAAAATTTTGAAAAATGGTCGATAATTGTCAAAAAATTTGAAAAATGGTCAATAATTGTCAAAAATGAACGATAATTGTCAAAAACTTTAAAACATTTTGGAAAATAGTCAAAAATGGTCAATTTTCAAGAATTCAAAAAAAAATTTGAAAAATGGTCATTGTTGTCAAAATTGGTCAATAATTGTCAAAAATTGTTAAAATTTTGGAAAATGGTCGATAATTGTCAAAAACTGTCAAAAATGGTCAATAATTTTGAAAAATTGTCAAAATTTTTGAAAAAATTATTAAATTTTTTGAAAAATTGTTAAATTATAATGTTGAAAAATGGTCAATAATGTTGAAAAATGGTCTAAAATTTTGAAAAATGGTCAAAAACTATCAATTATTGTTAAAAACTGTTAAAAATGGACAGTTATTGTTAAAAATGGTTAAAAATTGTCATCGTTTTGAAAAATCGTCAAAAATTATCAAAAATTTGGAAAAATGGTCACTAATTTTGAAAAACAGGCAAAATGGTCAATAATTGTTAAAATTTTGAGAAATAGTCAATAAATAATACGAGCCCTTTCCGAAAATCGATTTAAACACGTAATTTATAGAATCGATTTACTAAAAATCGATTAAATTACTATAAAAATCGATAACTAATAATCGATTATTAGAAAATAATAATCGATTTATATAAAAATCGATTATTTTTCAACATCCCTACTGCCCACCACGTTATAATCTAAAGAAAGGAAACTTTAGCGACTTTTTTTGGATCGTTGGGCCACAAATTCATCGCAGGTGGAGATTTCAACTGCAAGCACACGCTATATGGTTCACGCCAAAGGCAGGGAACTAGTAAGCCTTACCCAGGAAAAAAATTACCACTTTCTGTCAACTGGGACTCCTACATATTAACCAACGGATCCTAATAAAACTCCCGACCTACTAGACCTATTTATTACTAGTGGAATATCTCCTAACTACATGGAAGTCACTCCAAGCCTCGATCTCTCATCTGATCACTCGCCTATAATAGGAACCATAAGCTCCGTTGTTATCCACAGAACATTAATTCCTATACTGTATCCATCGAACAAAACAGAGCGACCCAAACAACGATAGATGCGTGATCACCATGCGCCTTTGCATCTATTGGTTAAAATAAATATGCCTCCATGCGCTGGTCAATCGGATTTAACTGCAATCGGCCGGCGGAATTCATTGTCCATACAGAGTTGGAGAGATCACGTGCACTATGCATGCTACTTGTTTTGGGAACACTCCGTTGCTTGGATGGACAGAGTATAGGTATATAACAATAAAACAGAATGGGATGACTATCGAAACAAAATAGAGGAGGAAATCAACCTGCAAGTCTCAAATCTCCAACTGAAATTGACGAAGCAAAATACACAACATCCCAGTGGAGATCAAGACAATTATATCACAAAAGAGAAAAGCAAGAGCAAAATGGCACCGAACCCATGCCCCCGCAGACAAAACAACATTAAATAGAATAACCAATCAACTAAAATCCAAAATCAAAGAGGCACAGGATAAGCAACTTAAACCGATATGAAAACTCGATATATGGAAACCAATAAAAAATTCCAAGAAACAAAAAATTCAAGTTCCTCCCATTCGTAACGAACTAGGACCAAACCCACAATGGGCCAGAAGCGACAAAGAAAAAACAAAATTATTTGCTGAACACCTAGCTAAAGTATTCCAACCCAACAGCGATGAACAAAACATTGAGGTAGAAAGAGAGCTAGCCGATATCCCATTGATATACCAGTCATTAAACAGCTAACCACAAATGAAGTTCAGCGAGAGATTAGTTACCTAAATGCAAGGAAAGCGCCTGGAATAGACCGAACAACCCCAAAAACGCTAAAGGAAACTACCACGCAAAGGTGTGGTCCTCATCACATTTATCTTTAATTCTATACTTCGTCTAAACTATTGGCCAAAATTGTTCAAAACAGCTGAAATAATTTTGATGTTGAAACAAGGCAAAGACCCTAATAAAGTTACCTCATACAGATCTATAAGCATCTTACAGTTATGTCTAAAACACTTGAGAGACTATTGCTACTAAGATTAAACTCTGACCCAGCCAACGAAGAATGGATGCTCCTCCACACTCTACGGTGCAACAAGTTCACAGCATAAATCTAGCCCTGGAAGGCAAAAAATACCTTCATGGACGTTAGCCAAGCCTTCGACAAGGTTTGGCATATGGGATTAAACTACAAAATCAAGAAACATCTCCCCATAACTTACTTTAAACTGTAAGATCCTACCTAGGAGAGAGAATTCCGAACAAAGTAAATGAAAGTATGCCCAACAACTTCCCAATAAAACCAGGCGTTCCACAAGGTAGTGTTCTCGGACCTTTACTGTATGTATTGTATACAACTGACCTACCAACAAATGCAGAAACAATCATGGGAACATTTGCCGATGACACAGCTATACTTGCAAGCCACGAAAATCCAATTATAGCATCAGAGATGCTACAAAGACACTTGAATGATATCCAAACTTGGCTACACAAATGGAGAATAAAAATAAACGAGACAAAATCAGACACACTAAGAAAAGATCGATGTCCTCCAGTATTTCTAAATAATATTCAAATCCACAATCCACGAGTATAAAATACTTAGGAATACATTTGGACTCAAGACTCGCATGGAAAGAACATATAGTAAAAAAACGCAAACATATTGATTTGCGAATAAAAAATCTACACTGGTTAATGGGCACTGAGAATAAACTTCTCTATACAAAACGATCATAAAACTAATCTGGACATATGACATTGAGCTCTGGGATGTGCGAGCAAATCAAACTTAGCTATAATCCAAAGAAGTCAATCCAAAACACTCCGAATGGTAACAGATGCACCATGGTATGTGTCTAATGCAACACTACATGAAGACTTAAAAATTCCATACATCCAATTGCAGAGCGAAGCGCGAGCCATCATGACAGGCTAGAAAGCCATATAAATGGACTACTCCATCCACTTCTAGAACCCCAAAATACAAGAAGACTAAAAAGGAACTGGCCAGCAGACCTAATAAATGGTTGAAGAGGATTTGTCGTTGGAGAAAACCTCATAATGCTATAGTAGAGCATAACCACCGACCACCGTACAGTAACTAACGACTAGTAAGTAGGGATGCACGATACTATCCGATATTCCAGTGTATCGATACTTTTACTTCCGATACTCGATATTTTGTTTCGATACTATGCTTTTCGATGCATTCCAAGTATCGATAAATTTGTAGTGTATCGATACCTTGCGATACGGGATTTTTAGTGGTAGCGGCAAGTGGCGTTATCTATAGTGATGAGCGATATCGTGATTTTTTAATCGCGTTGTGAAATGATGTCGTGCTTTTTTTAACGAAACTAAAAATAAAAAACGAAAAATGTGCAGTTTTTGCGTTTTTCGAGCTAATTTTGAGGTTATGTGGAAAACTCACTAATGAAAAGGTTGTAGATTTTCTCAAGATCTACAACTTTTATAATCACTTTTTATTCTAAAAACTCGACTTTGGTCGGAAATCGCAATAATGTCTTCCCCCCCCCCCCCCCCCAAGTGTTTTTTACTGAAAAAACGTTATAACTCCAAAAACTTCCAATATTAAGAAATTTATTTTCATGGTTTATGACTATCAGAGCTATCTTCTACTAAATGTTCATCAAATCGAACATTTTTTAACGAAACTAAAAATAAAAACGAAAAATGTGCAGTTTTTTGCGTTTTTCGAGCTAATTTTGAGGTTATGTGGAAAACTCACTAATGAAAAGGTTGTAGATTTTCTCAAGATCTACAACTTTTTATTCTAGGAACTCAACTTTGGTCGGAAATCGCAATAATGTCTTTTTCCGCCCCCCCCCCAAGTGATTTTTGTGATTTTTCAAGTGATTT